>CM035143.1:44759390-47159390 GCA_020205605.1 Panax ginseng | reverse complement strand
AGTGTTTAAGATTTATGAGAATTTATTTAAATGAATTATGTTATAAGACTTGTTTTATTTTATGATGTATTCCGCAAACTTATGTAATAATTTAAGGTTAGATTACCTGGGATTGTTTTTGAGATGATGTAACCCTTGAATAGGAAAGATTATTGTTTAAGTTATTTTATGTCTTTATCCTTTATTATGTGTATTTAGATGTAATTATTTTTGATAGTGAGCACCAAATCCCGTGGGAATAAAGTACCCGGATTTGGGGGTGTCACAGGTTGGTATCAAAGTTTTAGGTTATGAACCTTAGGTGGGGAATGTAACATTCCAGAATTTGTAATTATAATATTAAATATTTATTGAATTATATAAATATTTAATGGATGTGTTTATCGTTGAATAAATATTTGTTTAATTGATTTGATTTTATTTGGTTAATTATTCGTTAAATAAATAGTTAATGAGTTAAGGAAATTATTATTATATTGATATTTCAATTTGATGGTTAATTATTTGTATTGAGTTATGTGATTAAATGATTTATTTAATTAATTGTTATTTGAATTAAATAAATTAAGTATGAAAGCTTGATTAAACATAGTGTGACAAATAATTATATTATAAGTAGTTATTAAAATAAATTAAAGTAGTTTAATTTGGTTTGTGCCAAACAAGACTTAATGGTATTAAGTGTTTAATTTTAAATTGTTTTTGCCAAACAATGCCCTATGGCTTTTGGTATTCTTTTTGTTAGTTCCCAGTAGACACAATATAGATCTAGAAGGGGGGGGGGGGTTGAATAGATCCTTCTTAATTTTAAATACTTTTCTGGTTTATTTTGTATTGCTCGTGAATTAGCACATGACAAACATAAGAATATTTTCAAACACATCGGAATAAGTAAAAGATCCCCTTCATTGATATATTCATAATCAGACATACATTATTCGTAGAGTTAATTCAGTAGTAAGCAGTTAAAACATACATAGCAGTTATAGCAGTTAATGTACATAATGTAAATGACATAAAGTAAAAGACACAAAAGGGTTTTAAGTGGTTGGAGACTCAAGCTCCTAATCCACTCTTACGCTTTCAACTATCGAGATTTCCACTAAGGAAGGGCAAGACCACAGAATCACTAAGATTCCTTGAGGCCACCGACCTTGGGACTTGATTCACTAAGAACTCTTCAAGGCCAGTGACCTTGGAGCGTCTCTAGTTCCCTAGGAACTCTTCAAGCCCAGTGGCTTGGAACTTCATTTAGTCCCTCCGGACAAGGACCCCTCAGGCCCTGGCTTCTTGTTGAGTTATTTGTTTGTTTGTTGGAGTTGGTGCTGAGTTGTTAAGATGTCTTCATGCTCTGAACATCTTCTGTACTTAGCAGCTTGGCGTGATCATCCTTGAAGTGCAGTTGAGTGTTGCATGATGTTCTGCTTCTTCAATTACTCAACATTTTCTGATGATCCCTTGATGAGCTGCCTTGAAGATCATTTCTCTTTATACTTGATGGCTGCACATGATGGGTTTCTAAGATGATTGTAGGCTCTTCTGCTAGGTACTTAGAAACTTTCTCATGCTTGCCACCATGATGGCGTTGGTGATCTTCTTAATTGATACTTGATGTCTTCTCATGATGGACTTACTAAGATGATTGTAAGCTCTTCTCTCTGGTACTTAGAGTCTTCCCATGATGGACATTGAGATGACATTGATGCTCTTCTTTCTCTCGGAAGTTCAGAACACTCTTCTTGTAGTAGAACTCTCACTTCTATATTGTAGAACTCTCACTTCTACTTTTTTCTTTTTATGTCTCTAAGTGTTCTTGGTGGATCGTAGAGTGAGCCTTCAGACCTTCATCGGTCACTCACTATTTACATTGGTTAGATCAGTCCACCAGTTCTCCAAACTCAGTAACTCCAACAACCTTTGATCTTTGAAGCTCTAGCAGATTTATACTCCTTCCCAATCTTCCCGTTGGAAAGTAGCTGTTGAAAGCTCTTTGAAATGCTTCACAGATCTCGAGTTTCTTAGTGCAGACTGTAGATGTGACATGACAACGTTTTCTAACTTTTTGACACTGTAGTCTACTGTTTCACCTACCCTGTCAGATATATTACTTTTATGCCTCGGTCAGGTCGAAGACTTTATTTCACCCTTCTAATTTCTCGATCAGAGGTTGTCCTTTTGCATCGATGCTCTCAATAAGCTCTTATCCAAATATCAACCTTCAGATTGAACCGTTGTCAATGCTTCAATCTTCAGCTGTTCGAACTCCACAATTCTGATGCATGTCTTCTTGGACCTGATCGTAGTGTCTTGTTAACTGATAGAGACAACACTACGATCTTGAAGAGTGTTTATTAGATCTTCAATGTAGAACACCTCTTCCTTCTTTTATGCAATGCTTCAACGCTTCTGTTTGCCTCAACTGCTCTCAAATACTGATGGCTTGACTTCTTTGTTCTGGCCCCTTCTGAATAGCAAGACACTTCAGATTTGTGGCATGTCCAGCTCGCTTTCTCCTTGTGATCTCTCGTTCACTTATCATCAATGGACTGAATCAATGCTTAATCACTTTAGCCTTGTTCTTCAGAGGCTGGCCAGTATCTCTGTGTATACTCCATCAGTTCTTTCTTTATTTGGCAAACAATACGATCTTGGTTGCTTCCAAGATCGTTGTCTTGTGTTTACTTGACAGCTACTGCATCAGCTGACTTTCCTTAGTCAGTTACTGAAGTCTTCTTCTGATCTCCTTGTGGAAGACTTCATCCTGAATGGCTTCACAAATCAATCTGGATGCTGATTCGGTTGGTGCTTAGATCTTCTATTAGCTTGCATGCCATTCGTTGAGTCTGTCAGGAATAAACATGTGAATGATATTCCTATTTAATATATAATTTGATTATGATATATATATGAATGAATATGCAAGTATGCTTGCATGAAGAAAAGCTGTAAAGTCCTTTGATGGATAATAGAAATATATGTACAAGGACTTAGAATGAATTGATCAAATATGTTAGGTTGATCCTACATAAGCAAAACAACTTTGTGAAGTCCTTAAAAAGAAATGATGTACAAAGACTATAAATATAGAAAGATCAAGCATGTTAGGTTGATCTTATGTTATAATAGATAGGCTTCATTCGATCGTCGAACAATTGCACCAAAAGTCATGAGTCCGCGGGAGAGTCGAGTCAACCTGGAGCTATCGAGGCGGAATAGGAGTATGCAAGATAGTGAGATCTCGGAGTTCGTAGACTTCCAGGGGAAACGAAGAAGGATCGTAGTGTGTCGAGAAGAGCTTCCTCGGGATCGTAGTGTCCTGAGGAAGTCATGTTCAGAATCATAGAGACAGCCTGTCTACAAGCCAAACGACCATCTGCCGAAGAAAAGTATGAAACGTAGACTACACTCAGAGTCGTAGAGTCTAGCGATGCCAAAGCCAAGACAAGGATCATAGGCTACACTCTGAGATCGTAGAGTCCACCGAATGAATGTAGAGATCATAGTTGGGCAAGATCAGATGAAGACAACAAGCACAAGGCAGAAATCGTAGAGTGTCAAGATCTGATCTCGGGATCGTAGTGTACCTGACGGTAGAAATTTGAATCGTAGAGTGCAGAACTACGACTCCAAAAGAAGTGCTCACAATGTTAAGTCAGGATCGTAGAGCAGATACGGTTCTCAACAAATGAGCACTCCCAAAATATCCAAAGGTACGAAGCCTCTGGTTGGCACTGCAAAGATGCAATCCACAGTAAGGGAACCAGAGAGCACTCAACGAATGACATGCAGGCTAGCAGGAGAACTAAGCAGCAATCCAATCAGCATCAAGATTGAGTTGAAAGGCCATTCGTGATGAAGTCTTTCACAAGATGATTCAAAGAAGACTTCAGAAGCTGACTAAGGAAAAGTCGACTAATGCGATTCTTGACAAGAGAGCAGAAGACAACGACCTTGGAAATAACCAAGATCGTAGTGTTTGCCAAACAAAGAAGGGTGATGGAAAGTGAACCGAGAGATCTTGGTCACCTACGAAAAGTAAGGCTAAAGTGAGTAAGTCGCTGCGGGATCATTGATGATAAGTGAACGGAGATCACAAGGAGAAAGTAAGCTGGACGCACCACAAATCTGAAGTGTCTTAATATTCAGAAGGGGACCAGGACAAGGAATCAGGCTATAATATCTGAGAACTATCAAAGCAAACAGAATTATTGAAGCATTGCATAATACAAGGAAGGGGTGTTCTATATTGAAGATTCACTCAACACTCATCCAGATCGTAGTGTTAACTCTACCAACCAATGAGAAACACTCAACAAGACACTACGATCAGGTCCTTGAAGACATGTATCAGAATCGTAGAGTTCGAATACCTGAAGACTGAAGCATTGGCAACAGTTCAATCTGAAGAATAATATTCGAACAAGTGCTTATTGAGAGCATCAATGCAAAAGGACAACCTCTGATCTAGAAATCAGAAGAGATAAAGTCTTCAACCTTGCCCAAGACGAAGAAAGTGATACATCGGCGACAGGGCGGGTGAAACGATAGAGCTATGAGTGTCAAAAAAAAGTATGACATGTCACATCAAGCAGTCTACCTCAAGCAACTCGAGATCTGCGAAGACATTTGAATAGCTTCAATGGCTACTTTCCAACGGAAGAATTGGGAAGATGTATAAATGTAGAAGAGTTTCAAAGATCAAAGGTGGCTGGAGTTGTGAGTTTTGGAGAGAAGGTGGACTGATCGAATCAAGTGATAGTGAGTCCAGAGGCTCACTCTACGATCCACCAAGAACACTCAAAAGTCAGATCAAGCAAGAAGTAGAAGTGTGAGTTCTACTATGTAGAAGTGAGAGCTCTACTATATGAAGAGTGTTCTGAACTGCCGAGAGAAATAAGAGTATCATGCCATCTGGATGTCCATCATGGGAAGACTCTAAGTACAACAGAGAAGAGCTTACGGTCAACTTAGCAAGTCCATCATGGGAAGGCATCGAGTAGCAAGAATGGAGATCACAAAAGCCATCTTGGTGTCAAGCATGAGAAAGCTTTTAAGTACCTTGCAGAAGCGCTTACAGTCATATTAGCAGCCTCTCATGTGCAACCATCAAGTGCCAAGGAGAATGATCTTCAAGGCAGTTCATCAAGGGGTCATCCGGAGTAGTTGAGCAACCTAAGAAGCTGAGCATCATGCAACACTCAACCGCTTCTTCAAGGATGATCAAGCCAAACCGCTAGGGATAGAAGATGTTCGAGCATGAAGATATCTTAGCAATTTCAAAGAACGACTCCAACAACAACAAACAAACAACTCAACGAAGCGGGGCTCGAGGGTCCTTGTCGGAGGGACTAAATGAAGCAGGGCCAAAGGGTCCTTGTCCGGAGGGACTAAACAAAGCAGGGCCAAAGGGTCCTTGTCCAGAAGGACTAAACGAAGTTCCAAGCCTACTGGGCTTGAAGAGTTCCTAGGGAGCTAGAAGAGTCCCAAGGCTATTGGCCTTGAAGAGTTCTTAGTGAACTGAAGTCCCAAGGCTGCTGGCCTTGAAGGAATTGTAGAGATTCAGGGTGCTGTCCTTCCTTAGTGGAAATCCTGCTAGTTGAAAGCAGAAGTGTGGATTAGGAGCTTGAGTCTCTGAACCACTTAAAACCTCTTGTGTCTTTTACATTATGTCTATAACTGCTATGTATGTTTTAACTGCTTACAACAAAACTAACCCAATGAACATTGTACGTATAATTATGAATATATCAATGAAGGGAATCTTTTACTTATTCCACTGTGCTTGAAAAGATTCTTATGTTTGTCATATACTCTAATATGAACAATACATCATAAACAAGAAAAGTTTTTGAAATAAAAAGGATCTATTCAACCCCCCCTTCTAGATCTATTGTGCCCTCTGGGAACTAACAATTGGTATCAGAGCAGGTTCTCATGCTATATTCAAAAGCTAATCACTTTGAGTCTGATCCAAGGCACCAACATTGTTCTAAATTTAGTTTAGTAGTAAGTAACTTGTTATATGCAGAAGAGCTCACACGTTGGAAATATTGTGTATAGGTAAAAATGTGTATACACTTGAAGCTGCTCAGATTGGTCCATATCCTCGATTGCTATATCAACAAGACCAATCCTAGCCTGCAGTCAATCTTGTAGTCTGAAGACAAGACGAGAGAAAGAGAGCAAGAGACATCAGTGACAAAGAGTAAAGCATTCATCAGTCTGAAAGATGAAGAGGTCACGCGTACTAAGAAATGCTGATCGAGAGGAGAAAGAAAATCTTCTCAAACTTATGAGTGACCAACCAACAACTGGGTGCTATCTTTGTAAACTCAAAAAATGTCAAAGATCTTAATGCTACGATTCTCTTGATCTACATCTTCAAGACCACGACTGATTGATGAAAGGCCAACAAGAGCATTAAGCTGTCAGGAGCAAAAGTAAAGCCATGCACATCAATACCCAAACTCAAAGATATCTTCAATAAATGATCTGCTTCAGAATCGACAAGAAAAGGTGCGGTTCCTCACTATTATAAATGGACATCATTATTGCATCTTCTTATGAACTATAACAGTATTTTGTCAAGGAGTCATAATCTACCTAAAAAGGTGAAGAGAGAAAGTAACATGAGGATGGAAACTCAAATGACTACAAATTTTCTCTCCATCCAAGTTTTAGGTTGAAGATGATATCTTGAAGGAAGTCTGAAATGGGCCATAAGAGCATCACAGACCTAATGAGCGTTATGTGAAGTAATCTTTGCTAATGGGTTAGTATCTATGTACAAGCCTATGTTCTAAGTGTTTGACAACACACAGAGCATGATCAGTTCTGCAAGAGGATCTTGTTGATTTGTAGAAACTGATCACCTCAATGAATCAACTGGATACTCCTAAAATCGTGGAGCTGATTCTCACTCTGTGAACACTTAAACATTGTGAACATAACTCAGTGAATGAAGAAACCATCATAGATAGAGAGTGTGTTATTAAATGTCAAATCACACACACTCACCATCATGCATCTCAAAATATATTATCATAAGATAGTTGCATGTATGGATATGTCTGTTGATGATAAATATGATGATTATCCAAATAAAAGGAACAGGGGTTTAGAAAACTAACCTAGCAGGACCCATTTAACTATGGATACCAAAAATAAAAATATATTTAAACCTACAGGTATTTGGACAGTCTGACCACACTAAGGAATGATGAAGCAGAAGATTTCAGCCAAGAAGATACAACCAAAGAAGGCTAAGGGTTTTGAAATGAGTCGATAAAGTTCCTATATGTTCAAGCCTGGCCCTGAAGACCCTCCGAGCTAACAGGAATGGAGCTCACATGGTACGCACATTTGTATATGAGAGCATGCCATGAAACAGAAGATAAAGAGGATTCTATGTGCCCATATCAAGAAAGACATGCTTTATGGAAAGGATCCTCAAGGGAATAGAAGATCATTGAGCTTAAGACAAAAGGAGTTCTTTATGAAGCAGAACTTCTCAAAACAAAGGACTGACAAAGAAGACTACGTTCGTAGTGCTGTCAAATGATCGTAGAGTGATCAATCCTGAAAATACTCATCTCTACGATACAAGGAAAACTAAGCAACGATGATGATTCCAAATCGAGGAAGGAGAAATGTTAGGCGACCTTCAAATAAACATGAAGAAGGAATCACATCTATCCGAGAAGACAACATCAACAATGGGGAGCGGTGATACATTAAGGAATAACAGCACTATTAAACCTGAAAGAGATGTACCAGCTACAGAGTCCCAAAACTTTGTGGCTGATGAACCATATGAAGATCCATAATCAGTAGGAACGTCTCAAAACGTACTACTGATAACCCTTCAGCCACCCAATCCATAATCGTGAAGTTCTTACGATCAAACACATGATCGTAGTGTAAGAGCAGAAGGACACCATGATTTCAGCAATGCAGATATCCAGAGCTGGTAGAAAGACCTCCCCATCAAAAAAGGTCTAATGAGATGTCATTGAAAATCACTGTCTTAGTATTTCATCTGGAAAGCGCCTTAGGGATAAACCTGACCCTTAGCTAACTCTAAGAGGTTAGCCCTTCCTGAGCTACCTTATCCCAAAAGGAATGCTTGATCTAGTTCATCTCAAAAGAACTAAGTCAGTCAACAATCGTAGAGTTGAACTTGAAGAGGACTAAACGATTGTAGTACAAACTCAACGATTGTAATGCTGTCTAAACGATCATAATGCAACCTCAGCGACAGAAGAAGACAACTCAACGACCGTAGTCCTACCAAAGGGTATTCCAGTTCAAGGAGCATGAAGAATGAGACATCTGCTAAGCCATTCAAGTTGAGGAGATAAGTTCGAATACATCAGTGATTGAGCTATGCTGCATCGAAGTAAGGAGGAAAGACGAAGCCATCCACTGTAGCATCTCTTAGAAATTGATCGTTGAGTAAATAAATGAAATCGTAGAGTCTATAGCTATCTCATCATGTTACTCTATGAATCAAAAGGTCAACGGTCAAAGCCACGTCAATTAAAAGTCCACTCCTCTAATAACTGAAAAGTTGTGGGGAGTTACAGCTCATTGCTGGGCAACGTGCAACCAATGGACAGTTGACACATCACTAAGTATGCAGAGTTAGAAGGAACTGCCATAAAGACAAGTTCAAATCTGCAAACAGTTACCAAAAGATATCGAACCTTTCTCCCTCCCATTTTTAAAACCCTAGAAAGCTTTTCAAGAGCAAAATCAGTTAACCTTCCAGAGTCTAACCAAATCTTAATCAGCCATCTCGCATAATCTCTCTAAATCAAACACCCACAGTCTTCGAACGATTCAAATGGAGAAGCGGCAAGTTATCACCCAAGCATTCACTTTTGGAACCAAATCGTTTGCAAATTCTGAGAAGAAGTTCAGGGACGTCCATAGACTCGTAAAGGAAGCTGGGCGTTCAGAATGTCTCGAGGCGAGTACTCGTGTATACATTGACCTAGTTAAGGAGTTCTACTCAAACATCTCCATAAAATCTGGAACTCTATCTACCAAGGTTAAAGGTCAGATTCTGAAGCTGAAATCTTTTGACCTTAATCAATGCCTAGGGTTCCCTAGCCAAGGGCTGAAGAACCTTGAAGATGTGAACGTTGAGCAAACGAAGGAGTTGATGGGATATCAAAGAAACTCTAGCTTCAAAGATATGAAGAAGAAGGAGTTCCCTGAAGAGTATGAGTTCCTAGCTGAAATTGTAGGAAAGTGCATTCTGTGCAAAAACACTGCACATGATACAGTGATTGTTCAACAACTGAAGATTATGTCAGCTATAGTGCTAAAGAAACAAATTGACTTTGGAGAAATTTTGTTTGATCATATCTCTAAGTGGGTAGAGAAAGCTGAGAAGAAACCACTGACTAAAGTGTTTCATGGAAGGCTGTTGAGTATCATACTGAAGAAAAAGCTAGGTGGAAAGATCAAGGATGATGAGGGAGAAGCCCTGAATGTGCACAAAGTAATGTCTCCATGGTTATTTGAAAACTGGAAGAAGAACCCCAATGAGAACAAAAGGCTGACAACTGGGAGCAGCAGTAAAGCCTCTGCAAAGAAGAGGAAGACAGTAAAGGCAGAGAGCTCTGAGTCCAGTAACTCTGAAGCAGCTGAAATCACACCAGCCAGGAAGAAATTAAAAGTGGTGAAAAGAGCTGGTGAAGTGAAGAAAGCCCAGGCCCCACCAAGGAGAATCTCCTCCTTGAACAAAGATAAGGAAGAAGAAGCCCAAACTGCTGAGACCACAAAAAGAAGAAGCAGCAGGTTGCTTCAAGGGCCAGTCAGCAAGAAAGCTAAGTCCCCACAGTCAGCATTCAGAAATGAAAGTGAAGCTGATATGATGAAAGAAAAGTGCTCAAGCCCCATGGCCAATTCTCAAAGAAGCAACTCTGATGAAGAAAAAGGAATTCAGAATGATCAAAGTGCATCCCCAAGTGCAACTGCCCCAACCTGCCCAGAGAATGGGTCAAAAAATACTATTCTAGAAGAAGAAGAAGAACATGTCCCCTCAATCCAAGAAAGCTCTCATGATGGTTCAGAAAGTGATGAGGCCAAGAAAGAAGAGTCTGCCCCTGCCAGTGCTGATTTCAAAGAAGTTTATCTGATGAACAAATGGAGTCACAGACTGAAAAAGAAGAAGAGTCTGTCTCTCCAATAGTTGAACCTCTACGAAGAAGGAAGAGCTACACAGTCGCAAGCCCGGTTTGCCTCAAAAGGAAACAAGAACCAATCAAATGCCATCATTGAATTAAGTGATGATGAATCTGTATCCCTAGGAGAAGATGCTGAAGAAGAAGCCAGCAGTGAAGAAGAAGTATCTAAGGAAAGTCTTGATGAAGAAAGTTCAGATAATGAAATTTAGCAAGAAGGATTCTCTGTTAGAGATGATCAAGAAGAGTCTGAACATGAAATGCAACATGAAGATGATCCCTCTGCTGAAGCTGATCTAAATGGTTCTAGTTCTGAGAAGGAAGAAGTAGGAAATGATTCCAACTCTGAAGATCAGGAATCAGAAAACTCAGAACTCCACCCTGTTCTCTCACCTGCAAGATTTATCAGGAGAATAGTAGTAGAAGTTATCAATGAACCATCAGAGACTCCTCCTGACAGATGGATAAACCATGGAGGTGAAAAGATCAGAATAGTAAGAATGACCTCCTTTGACTTGGTCAAGAACTAGAACAACATAAAAATGGACTGCACAACCATTCTCTACAACCCTGATGATCTGCTAATGAGATGGTTCTTCTAGTGGATGCCATGGCTAAAGGCCATTACTGAAAAAGATGGAAGCTACTTCAGTTGGTGTTATAAGCAGTTTCTAAGCATGGAACTGGTGGCTCAGAACTTTCCAAGAGTGAAGAAGTTTGCCACCAAGCTGATCACAAACCAGCCCCACTTTAAGATCTATCGACATGCTAGAAATCTCTACATCCCCTACGATCGTAGGGTGGACTCTGAAGGAAGAAGAACCATGTCCAAGAAGCTGATCGTAGAGTCTGATCACTCTACTGCTTATGATGTTCAAATCCAATCTCAGAAGTCTCCTTATGATCAAGCACTGCTAACAGACACTCCATCATCCTCCACAGGCAATTGGTACTCCATAATTGTTCATATTATCCACACCTTTGAAAATCTATCCAAAGATGACAATCGTAGAGTCCAATCCATTGCCCATACTGAAGCTACCAATCAAGAGGATCAAACTGCTTTGGAGAAGGAACTACTGAAGAGCTCTAATGATTTAAGTAAGAAGATATCAATGCTCACTGAAGAATCACAGAAGCAGACCGCAGCAGGAGATGACTCTTTCCGGCACAAGCTTCAAGCTATTTTGGCTGATGTATCTCTCAAACTCCAAGAGAGAGATAACATCTATCAGAAGGCCATCCAAGATCAGAAGGCAGAAGCTCTACAATTTCAGGAGGCCAATGCAAAGTAGATCGAAGCCCTCTCTGATAAGATTGACAATCAAAGCAGTCCTTCTTCGTGCAACTTGAACTCGGACAAAGAAGAGCTAAAGTTTGAAGTTACAAACTCCTCCTACGATGGAGCGACTTTATGTCCAACATGGAGCAGCTCTCTCAAATGATTGATGACAAAAAGGGGGAGAAAAAGAGGCAAAGAAAGAAGAAGAACAGAGGGTTAAGGGAGAAGAAATCAAAGAAGAAGGTAGCAGCAGCAGATAAAGAATCATCATCTGAGGGGGAGCCTGAAGATGAGGATACCAAAATTATAGAAGCTGAAAGGAAACCAGATCAGAAAGGTGATGAAGGGGAGCCAAACAAAGATAGAAGATCATCATCTGAGGGGGAGCAAGAGCGAGAAGCAGAATCAGATGAGTAGCTGATCAACAAGCATCCTGGAAACATACATGGAGCCAAGGAGGTACATCTCTAGTCTGTTAGTATGTTCTGGATCCAGGATGTAGAATATCTGAATATATACTTGCCATATTAATATAAATGACATTCATGATTAACTGTTTAGAAATACAGCTGCTCATTGTATCTAAGATTCATTCATAACATGCATATGCACTTATTGTTTTTGTCATAATCAAATAGGGGGAGATTGTCAGGAATAAACATGTGAATGATATTCCTATTTAATATATGATTTGATTATGATATACATATGAATGAATATGCAAGTATGATTGCATGAAGAAAAGCTGTAAAGTCCTTTGATAGATAATAGAAATATATGTACAAGGACTTAGAATGAATTGATCAAATATGTTAGGTTGATCCTACATAAGCAAAACAGCTTTGTGAAGTCCTTAAAAAGAAATGATGTACAAAGACTATAAATATAGAAAGATCAAGCATGTTAGGTTGATCTTATGTTGTAATAGATAGGCTTGTCTGATCGTCGAGCACTGCACCAAAAGTTATAGTCTGCCAGGAGAGTCAGAGTCAACTCGGGAGCTATCGAGGCAGAATAGGAGTATTCCAGATAGTGAGATCTCGGAGTTCGTAGACTTCCAGGGGAAACAAAGAAGGATCGTAGTGTGTCGAGAAGAGCTTCCTCGGGATCGTAGTGTGCTGAGGAAGTTATGTTCAGAATCAGAGACAAATTTCGCCTACAAGTGAACGACCATCCGCCAAGCCAAGTATGAAACGTAGACTACACTCAGAGTCGTAGAGTCTAGCGATGCCAAAGCCAAGACAAGGATCGTAGGCTACACTCTGAGATCTTAGAGTCCACTGAATGAATGCAGAGATCATAGTCGGGCAAGATCAGATGAAGACAACAATCACAAGGCAGAAATCGTAGAGTGTCAAGATCTGATCTCGGGATCATATGTCTACAGACAGTGAAGTCAATCGTAGAGTACAGAACTACGACTCCAAAAGAAGTTCTCACAATGCTAAGTCGGGATCAGAGAGCGATATGGTTCTCAAGCGAATGAGCACTCCCGGAATATCCAAAGGTACGAAGCCTCTAGTCATAATCGCAAAGATGTAATCCCACGATAAAGGAACCGAGAGAGCACTCAACGAATGACATGTAGGCTAGCAGGAGAACTAAGCAACAATCCAATCAGCATCAAGATTGAGTTGAAAGGCCATTCATGATGAAGTCTTCCACAAGATGATTCAAAGAAGACTTCATCAGCTGACTAAGGAAAAGTCGACTAATGCGATTCTTGACAAGAAGAGAGCAGAAGACAACGACCTTGGAAGTAACCAAGATCGTAGTGTTTGCCAAACAAAGAAAGGACCGATGGAAAGTGAACCGAGATATCTTGGTCACCCGAAAAGCAAGGCTAAAGTGATTAAGTGACGTGTCAGATCATTGATGATAAGTGAACGGGAGATCACAAGGAGAAAGTAAGTTGGACGCACCACAAATCTGAAGCGTCTTAATATTCAGAAGGGGACCAGGACAAGGAATCAGCCATCGATGTCGAGAACCGCCAAAGCAAACAGAATTATTGAAGCACTGTATAATACAAGGAAGGGGTGTTCTACATTGATGATCCAATCAACACTCTTTCAGATCGTAGTGTTAACTCTACCAACCAACGAGCAACACTCAACAAGACACTACGATCAGGTCCTTGAAGACATGCATCAGAATCGTAGAGTTCGAATACCTAAAGACTGAAGCATTGGCAACAGTTCAATCTGAAGAATAATATTCTAACAAGTGCTTATTGAGAGCATCAATGCAAAAGGACAACCTCTAATCTAGAAATTAGATGAGATAAAGTCTTCAACCTGCCCAAGACAGTAAAGTGATACATCGGCAGGTAAGGTGAAAGCGATGAAGCTCGCAGTGTCGGAAAAAAGTATGACATGTCACATCAAGCAGTCTACCTCAAGAAACTCGAGATCTGCGAAGACATTTGAATAGCTTCCAATGGCTACTTTCCAACGGAAGAATTGGGAAGATGTATAAATGTAGAAGAGTTTCAAAGATCAAAGGCGGCTGGAGTTGTGAGTTTTGGAGAGAAGGTGGACTGATCAAATCAAGTGATAGTGAGTCCATAGGCTCACTCTACGATCCACCAAGAACACTCAAATGTCAGATCAAGCAAGAAGTAGAAGTGTGAGTTCTACTATGTAGAAGTGAGAGCTCTACTACATGAAGAGTGTTCTGAACTGCCGAGAGAAAGAAGAGCATCATGCCATCTGGATGTCCATCATGGGAAGACTCTAAGTACAACAGAGAAGAGCTTACGATCAACTTAGCAAGTCCATCATGGGAAGGCATCGAGTAGCAAGAAGGGAGATCATAAAAGCCATCTTGGTGTCAAGCATGAGAAAGCTTTTAAGTACCTTGCAGAAGAGCTTACAGTCATCTTAGAAGCCTCTCATGTGTAGCCATCAAGTACCAAGGAGAATGATCTTCAAGGCAGTTCATCAAGGGGTCATCCGGAGTAGTTGAGAAACCTAAGAAGCTGAGCATCATGCAACACTCAACTGCTCTTCAAGGATGATCAAGCCAAGCTGCTAGGGATAGAAGATGTTCAGAGCATGAAAACATCTTAGCAGCTCAGCAACGACTCCAACAACAACAAACAAATAACTCAATGAAGCCAGGGCATGATGGGTCCTTATCCAGAGGGACTAAATGAAGCAGGGACAAATGGTCCTTGTCCGGAGGGACTAAACAAAGCAGGGCCAAAGGGTCCTTGTCAAGAGGGACTAAACGAAGTTCCAAGCCTGCTGGGCTTGAAGAGTTCCTAGGGAACTAGAAGAGTCCCAAGGCTGCTGGCCTTGAAGAGTTCTTAGTGAACTGAAGTCCCAAGGCTGCTGGCCTTGAAGGAATCGTAGAGATTCAGGGTGCTGCCCTTCCTTAGTGGAAATCCTGCTAGTTGAAAGTAGAAGAGTGAATTAGGATCTTGAGTCTCTGAACCACTTAAAACCTCTTGTGTCTTTTACATTATATCATTTACATTATGTCTATAACTGCTATAACTGCTATGTATGTTTTAACTGCTTACAACTAAACTAACCCAATGAACATTGTACGTATAATTATGAATATATCAATGAAGGGGAATCTTTTACTTATTCCGATGTGCTTGAAAAGAATCTTATGTTTGTCATATACTATAATATAAACAATACATCATAAACCAGAAAAGTATTTGAAATAAAAAGGATCTATTCAACCCCCCCTTCTAGATCTATTGTGCCCTCTGGGAACTAACAGAGTCCTCTCTGGTTTCCTTCAGATGGGATGTATCTTTGCAGTACCAACCAGAGGCTTCATTCCTTTGGATATTTTGGGAGTGCTCATTTGTTGAGAATCGTATTTGCTCTACGATTCTGCCTTGGCATTGTGAGCACATATGTTGAAGTCTCAGTTCTACACTCTAGGATTCATCTTCGGCTGTACAGACACTATGACTCCGAGATCAGATCTTGACACTCTACGATTTCTGTCATTGTGTTTGTTGTCTTTATCTGATCTTGCTCGACTATGATCTCTGCCTCTTATATAATCAGTAGACTCTACGACTCTGAGTGTAGTCTATGATTCTTGACTTGGGCTTCGACAGATCTTCTGTCGGCTCGTAGACAAACTATCTCTACGATTCTGAATATGAATTCCTATGCACACTACGACCCTAAGGAAGTTCTCCTCGACACACTACGATCCTTTCCTCGTCTCTCCTAGTAGTCTACGAACTCCGAGATCTCCTATCTTACAGACTACGATTCTACCTCGATAGCTCTCGAGTTTCCCTTAACTCTCCTGGCAGACTACGATTTTTGGTGCAGTGCTCGATGATCAGACATGCCTATCTATTACATCATAAGATCAACCTAACATGCTTGATCTTTCTATATTTATTGTCCTTATACATCATTTCTTTTTAAGGACTTTAACAAAGCTGTTTTACTTATGTAAGATCAACCTAACACATTTGATCAATTCATTCTAAGTCCTTGTACATATGTTTCTATTATTTATTAAAGGACTTTATAGCTTTTCTTAATGCAAGAATACTCGCATATTAATTCATATATATATATATAAATATATCATAATCAAATCATATGTAAATAGGAATATCATTCACATTCTTATTCCTAATAATCTCCCCCTATTTGATTATGACAAAAATAATAGGTGCATATGCGTGTTATGAATGAATCTTATATACAGTGAGCAACTGTATTACTAAAACAGATAATCATGAATAGCATTTATATGAATATGGAATTTAATATACTATGACATTTTATATCCTGGATCCAGAACATACCTAACTAGTTAGAGATGTACCTCTTTGGTTTTATGTATGCTTCTAGGATGTCTGTTGATCAGCTATTCATCTGTTTGATTCCTTTGTTCCTGCTCCCCCTGAGATGATGACTTTCTATCTTTGCTCTTCTCCCCTTCAGACTCACAATCTTCTTTCTTAATTTGCTCCCCCTCAAACTCTGCGATCATATGATCATCATCTTCTGGCTCCCCCTCAGATGATGTCTCTGCTACTTCTTCAGTTCTTTGCTTCTTTGACTTCTTCTTTTCTTTCCTTCTGCTCTCCTTACCCTTTCTTGAATGCTTCTTGCTCTTCCTCTTTTTCTCCTCCTTTTTGTCATTAATCACTTGGGAGAGCTACTCCATGTTGGAGATTAGTTGGTCCATTAGGTAGGAGGAGTTAGTAACTTTAAACATGAGTTCTTGTTGGCTTAGCTCAAGTTGCACTAAGAAGGACTGATTCATGTTGTCAATCTTGTCAGATAGGACTCTGAGTTGTTCTTCATTTTCCTTCTGCGCTCGTAGTGCTTCTGCCTTCTGATCATGTATGGCCTTCAGATAGATGTGATCTCTCTCTTTGATTTTGAGAGATACACCAGCCATAGTAGCTATTATCAGCATCATCTTTGATTCTTCATTGATAAGAGATATCTTCTTGACCAGTTGATCAAAATTCTTCAACAGTTCCTGCTCCATAGGACTTTGGTTATCTGGTTGGGCAGCCTCTTGTTGAGCATCAGATTGGACTCTATGATTTTCATCCTTGGACATGTTTTCAAACATTTTGAGAATCTGAAAAATCGTTGAGTACTAATTTCTATTTGAGGATGAAGGAATGTCGGTTAATAGTGCTTGAATAGATGGAACCTTTTCACTTTGGACTTTGAATACCATCAGTAGTAGAGTGAACAGACTCTACTATTATTTCCTTAGTCATGGTCCTTCTTCCTTCAGAGTCAACTCTATGATCATAGGGGATATAGTGGTTCCCAGCATGTCTGTAAACTCTGTAGTGAGACTGGTCTTTAATCATCATTGTAGCAAAACTCTTCACCCTTGGGAAGTTTTGTGCCACCAGCTCCATGCTTAGAAAATGAGAGTAGCACCAGCTGAAGTAGCTTCCATCTCTTTCAGTATGTGCCTTTAACTAGGGCATCCATTGGAAAAACCATCTCATAAGCAGATCATCAGGATTGTAGAGGATGGTTGTGCAGTCTAGTTCCATGTTATTCCAGTTTTTAAACACCTCAAACGCAGTCATCCTCACTACCTTGAGCTGTTCATTTCCATAATTTACCCATCTTTGGGAGGTGTTTCTGGTAGTTCATTTGAGACTTCCACCACTATTCTTCTGTTAATCCTTGCGGGAGAAAGAACTGGATAGTTTTCTTGTTTTTCTGATTCCTGATGTACAGAATCTGAATCTTTCTCCATTTCTTCTCTTTCGGAGCATGAGACATTTTGATCATTTCCATCAATGAATCCTTCTTGCTGCATTTCATTTCCAAATCTTTCTTCAGTAAGATCTTCCTCTGATTCATCTTCTTCATCACTGGTCCTATCTTCAGCACTTTCTTCCTGTGATACAGACTCATCATCACTTATTTCAATGACAACATTGGAGTGATTACTTCTCTTTTTGGAGGCAAATTTTACTTGTAGTCTGTAGCTCTTCCTTCTCCTTGGAGGTTCAGCTATGGGAGAGTCAGACTCTTCTTCCTCTTCAGACTCTGAAGCCTTTGGATCATCAGACGAACTTTCTTATCGTTCAGCAACAGTGGGGGCATTTTCTTCTTCTTTAGAACCAGCATCATTTGACCCATCATCTGGGCTGGTTGGAGCATTTTCATTTGGAGATGCAGTTGGGTCACCTTGTATCTCATCTTCATCTTCAAAGTGAATGCTCTGAGAGTTAGCCACAGGGCTTGTGCTTTCTTCTTCATTAGTAGATGCGGAATTTTCTTCCATTAATCCAGCTTCACCTTCATTGCTGGATTTGGTCTGTGGGGACTCAACCTTGAGACTATTAGTTGCCTTCTCTTCTTCTGACTCTACCTCATCTTCTCTATTTGATGGGCTTGCTTGAGAAGCTGAGGTTGGTTTGTTTACCACTTTAGCTTTCTTGCTTGATGGTCCTTGAAGTAGTCTGTTACTTCTTCTCTTTGTGGTCTCTGCAGTTGAGACCTTTTCATCTTCAACTTTATCTTCTTTGGATAGACTTCTTGGAGGAGCCTCAGTTTTCCTCACACCTTTGGATTTCTTTCTGGCTGGTGTGGTTGTTGCTAGTACAGAGTCATCAGACTCAGAGCTTTCTACCTCTTTTTCTTTCCTCTTCTTTGTAGAGGCCTTGCTGCTGCTCCCAGTTGTCAGTCTTTTGTTTTCCTCGGGTTTTTTCTTCCAATTCACAAATAGTTGTGGAGACATTACTTTATGAACATTTAGAGGTTCTCCCTCGTCATCCTTGATTCTTCCTCGTAGCTTCTTCTTCATCACAATGCTCAGTAGTCTTCCATGAAACACTTTTGTAAGTGGTTTTTCTTTAGACTTCTTCAATTCAGCCTTTTACATCTATTTTGATATTTAATCAAACATGATAACTCCAAAGTTAATTCGTTTCTTCATAACTATAGCATACATGATCTTCAACTGTTGATCAAGCACCGTGTCGTGTGCAGTTTCCTTGTATAGTATGCATTTTCCCAGTATTTCAGCAAGGAACTCGAATTCTTCAGGGAACTCCTTTTTCTACATATCCTTTAGACTGGGATTTCTTTGGTACCCTATAATCTCCTTTACTTGCTCAGTGTTGATCTCATCAAGGTTTCTCAGTCCTAGGTCAGGCAAACCTAAACATTAATTTATATCAGATGATTTCAGCTTAAGAGATTGACCTTTAACCTTGGTTGAAAGGGTTCTGGCATTTATGGATGCATTTGAGTAGAATTCCTTGACCAGTTCAGTATATGCTCGAGTGCTATCCTCAAGACATTTTGAGAATCCAGCTTTCTTCACAAGTTTGAGAATGTCTCTGAACTTCTTTTCGGATTTTTCAAACGTCTTGGTACCGAGCTGAATGTCAGTGATTACTCGCCAGTCTTCCATTTGAATAGTTTGAGGAATATTGGTATTTAATTTAGAGGGGTTTATGAGAGATGGTTGATTGTGATTTGGACAAGGCTCTGGAGGGTTAATTGTTTTTAGCTTTTGAGAGGGTTCTAGGGTTTGAAAATGGGAGGGAGAGAGGTTCGATAGCTTTTGATAACTGTTTGCTAATTTGAATTTTCCTTTATGACAGTTCCTTCTAACTCTGCATAAACAGTGATGTGTCAACCAACCATTGGTTGCACGATACCCAGTAATGAGTTGTAACTCCCCCATTAACTCTTCAATTTAATATCTCTTTTCAAAATAAATAGGTGTCAATAACGTGGATTGACCGTTGACCATTTTAATTCGTAGAGTAGCATGATAAGGCAGTTATGGTCTCTACATTTTCCTTTATTGACTCAACGATCATCTTTTGAGAGATGATGCAGTGTATGCTTTTGACATTTTGACGCTATATAGCTTGATCACTGATGAACTTTATGAAGGCTTGGGCATTCTTCTTCAGCAGGACATCTTTCCAACCAGCATTCGACCTTATCTCCTCATGATTCGAATGGTTGGGCAATTGTCCAGTTCTTCCGAGCTCATCATTAGCTAGGGTATCCTCTAGTAAGAAAACGATCATCGAGTCTGCTTCTTCGATCGCTGAGGTTGCACTACAATCATGGAGTTCTCTTCAACCTCGACTCTACAAACATTGACTGACTTGCACCTTGAGATTAACTTTTCTTAGCACTCCTTCTGGGTCAAGGTAGCTCAGGAAGGGCCAACCTCTTAGAGTGAACTAAGGGTCAGGTTTGTCCCTTAGGTGCTTTCCAGATGAAATACTTTAGAAGTGATTTGTATTGATCTCTCGTTTGACCATTTTCTGCTGGGGAGAACCTCTACCAACTTTAGGCAATTGCATTTGCTGTGATCGTGGTTTCCTCTAGTTCTTACACTACGATCAGATGTTTGATCGTGGGCACTCCATGACTTTGGGTTGGGTGGCTGAAATGTTATTTTTAGTACGTTTTGAGACGTTCCTACTGACTATGGATCTTCATTTGGTTCATCAAATACAAAGTTTTGGGACTCTGTAGCTGGTACACTGCTTCATAGTATTACTCAGTACTATTTTCATCGTAGACATGGATATCTCAAAGACTGATCATTCTATGATCATTTGTCAGCACTCCGAATATAGTCTTCTTTGTCAGCATGTACTCGTTGAGTTCTGCTCCCGTAATGAGTTCCTCATGTTTGATGTTCGATGATCCTCTGTCGTGAACTTTCTTGAGGATTCTCTTCACATAACATGATTTGCATGATTGAGCATATAGGACATTTTCCATCTTTGGTTGATCGGCCTACTTGCATATAAGTGACAGCAGCCAAGTGAGTTTCATTTGGATTAGCTCAGCAGGTCTACAAGGACAGGCTTTGACATATAGGAATTTTATCAGAATCATTTCTGAACAGTCTTAAGCCTTCTGCTGGTTGAATTTTTCTTTGACTAAAGTCTCTTGCTTCATCTTCCTTAGTGTGGTCAGACAGACCACGTACCTACAAGTTAAATACATTTCTATTTTTGGTACCCACAATTAAATGGGTCCTACAAGGTTAGTTTTCTAAACCCCTATTCCTCATATATTTGGATAATCATCACATTTATCACCAACAGTCATATTCATGCATGCAACTAGTTTTAGATAATACATTTTTAGATGCATGATGGTGAGTGTGTGTAAGATTCGTCATTTTAATAACACACTCTTTTTTTTGATGGTTTCATCATTTGCTAGGTTATGTTCACAAGGTTTAAATGTTTACAGAGTGAGAATCAACTCTACGATTTGTGTGTATTTAGTTGATTCATGGAGGTGATCAATTTCTACAAATCATCAAGATACTCTTGTAGAACTGATCATACTCCGTGTGTTATCAAACACTTAGAACATAGGTTTGTACATGCATACTAACTCATCACCAAAGATTACTCCATATGAAATTGATTTAACCTGTGATGTTTTTATGGCCTATTTCAGATTTCTTTCAAGATGTCATCTTCATCCTAAAATTTGGATGGAGAGAAGGTTTGTAAGAATTCAAGTATCCACCCTTAGTGTACTTTCTCTCTTTACCTTTTTAGGTAGATTATCATTTGTTGAAAGAGTACTGTTATAGTTCATAAGGAGGTGCAACATGATGTACACAATTATCTTAGTGAGGAACCGTACCTTTCTGCTGTCAGTTCCTTAACAGTCGTTTAACTTAGACATACTGAGGTTAGGCATAGATGTGCATAGTTTCTCATTTTCTCATGACAGCTTGTTCCTCAAGTTGACCTTTAATCAATCATCTGTGATCATGAAGATACAAGCTAAGAAAATCTCAGCATTTTTAGTTCTTTGACACCCTTGAGTTTACCAGGATTACATCCAGCTGCTGGTTGGCCAGACATATGTTTGAGAAGTTCTTCTTTCTTCTCTGGAGAAGCATTTCTTTGAATGTATGGCCTTTTCATCTTTTTAGGCTGGTGGATGTTTGACTGGATGTCTCTTGAGCTTTCTAGCTTGGTCTTTAGACTACAAGATTGACCGTGAGCAAGGATTGGTCTTGTTGATATGACAATCAAAAATATGGACCAATCTGGGTAGCTTTAGGTGTATATACACATTTACCTGTACACAATATTTCCAATGTGTGACCTCATCTGCATATAACAAGTAACTTACTACTAAACTAAGTTTAGAACAATGTTTCGCTTAGATCGCACTCAAAGCGATTAGCTTTTGAATATAGCATGAGAACTCGCTTTGATACCAATTGTTAGTTCCCAAAGAGCACAATATAGATCTAGTAAGGGGTTGAATAGATCCTTTTTAATTTCAAATACTTTTCTGGTTTATTTTGTATTGCTCATGAATTAGCATATGAAAAACACAAGAATCTTTTCAAGCACAATGGAATATGTAAAAGATCCCCTTCATTGATATATTCATAATCAGACATACATTGTTCGTAGAGTTAATTCAGTAGCAAGCAATTAAAACATACATAGCAGTTATAGCAGTTAATATACATAATGTAAATGACATAAAGTAAAAGACACAAGGGGTTTTAAGTGGTTCAGGGACTCAAGCTCCTAATCCATTCTTCTGCTTTTAACTAGCAGGATTTCCACTAAGGAATGGTAGCACCCTGAATCACTAAGATTCCTTCAAGGCCAGTAGCTTTGGGACTTCAGTTCACTAAGAACTCTTCAAGGCCAGCAGCCTTGGAACGCCTCTAGTTCCCTTAGAACTCTTCAAGCCCATCGTGCTTTGAACTTCATTTAGTCCCTCCTACAAGGACCCTCGTGCCCCGCTTCTTGTTGAGTTGTTTGTTTGTTTGTTGGAGTCAGGCCGAGTCATAAGATGTCTTCATGCTCGAACATCTTCTCAGATTTAGCAAATTTGGCGTGATCATCCTTGAAGTGCAGTTGAGTGTTGTATGATGCTCAACTTCTTGAGTTACTCAACCTCTTCTGATGATCCCTTGATGAGCTGCCTTAAAGATCATTTCTCTTGATACTTGATGGCTGCACATGATGGGTTTCTAAGATGACTGTAGGATCTTCTGCTAGGTACTTAGAAACTTTCACATGCTTGCCACCATGATGGCGTTGGTGATCTTCTTTCTTGATACTTGATGTCTTCTCACGATGGACTTGCTAAGATGACTGTAAGCTCTTCTCTCTAGTACTTAGAGTCTTCCCATGATGGACATCAAGATGACATTGATGCTCTTCTTTCTCTTGGCAGTTCAGAACATTCTTTTTGTAGTAGATCTCTCACTACTACATTGTAGAACTCTCACTTCTACTTCTCTCTTTTTATGTCTCTAAGTGTTCTTAGTGGATCGTAGAGTGAGCCTTCAGACCTTCATCGGTCACTCACTGTTTACATTGGTTAGATCAGTCCACCAGTTCTCCAAACTCAGCAACTCCAGCAACCTTTGATCTTTGAAGCTCTAGCAGATTTATACTCCTTCCCAATCTTCCCGTTGGAAAGTAGTCGTTGAAAGCTCTTTGAAATGCTTCATAGATCTCGAGTTATTTGGTGCAGACTGCAGATGTGACATAACAAATTTTTCTGACTTTCTGACACTGCAGTCTACTGTTTCACCTACCCTGTCAAATATATTACTTTTATGCCTCGGACAGGTCGAAGACTTTATTTCACCCTTCTGATTTCTTAATCAGTTGTTGTCCTTTTACATCGATGCTCTCAATAAGCTCTTATCCAAATATCAACCTTCAGATTGAACCGTTGCCAATGCTTCAATCTTTAGTTGTTCGAACTCCATGATTCTGATGCATGTCTTCTTGGACCTGATCGTAGTGTATTGTTGACTGGTAGAGACAACACTACGATCTTGAAGAGTGTTGATTGGATCTTCAATGTAGAACAACTCTTCCTTCTTTTGTGCAGTGCTTCAACACTTCTGTTTGCCTCAACTGCTCTCAGATACTGATGGCTTGACTTTTTTGTTCTGGCCCCTTCTGAATAGCAAGACATTTCAGATTTATGGCATGTCCAGCTCGCTTTCTCCTTGTGATCTCTCGTTCACTTATCATCAATGGACTGACCCAATGCTTAATCACTTTAGCCTTGTTCTTTAGAGGCTGACCAATATCTCTGTGTATACTCCATCAGTTCTTTCTTTGTTTGGCAAACACTACGATCTTGGTTGCTTCCAAGATCGTTGTCTTCTGTTTACTTGATAACAATTGCATCTGCTGAATTTCCTTAGTCAGTTACTAAAGTCTTCTTCTGATTTCCTTGTGGAAGACTTCATCTTGAGGTAGAGCAATCACACATTTTATGACGAATTTTTTGCCACGCACAAATTTTGTCACAATTTGTTAATTAATAATTACGAAATTTATAATCATCACTAAAACTTTTATTTTTGTGACGACGTTTAATTTTGTTACTATTAATCATTTATATCGTCACTAATTTACATATTTGATGACGATTAAGAAAATTTCGTCACAAATTATTTTGGAGGTAGAATTTTGCACCAAAATTTTGGAGGGAAACCTTTTAGTGACATTTTGTAATAATTAATGACAGTATTTATTGTCACCAAATATTTCTTTCGTTGACAACATAATAGTTTATCATTAATTATTTGTAAAATTTAGTGACAATGTGTTTTCGACTAATGTTCATATTTAGTGACGCCAAATACAAATTCATCACAATTTTATTTGGAGGCAAAATTATTATGGAGGAAAATTTTTTAATGACGGAAAAATAATAATTTATGACATTTTGTATTGTCATAAATACTAATTTTATATGACGAGATAATAGTTTGTCACTAATTAGATGAGTGGATAAGTGACAAAAATGGTTCATCATAAATTCTTATATTTAGTGACAAAGTACGTAATATCGTCACAATTTTATTTGGAGGTAAAAATTTTCTGAAAAATTTTGCAGGGAAAGTTTTTAAAGATGAAAAAATAATAATTTATGATAATTTGTATGACGAGATAATAATGCGTCACTAATTAGTTGCGTGGATAAGTGACAAAAATGGTTCATCATAAATTGTTATATTTAGTGACAAAGTACGTAATATCGTCACAATTTGATTTGGAGGCAATTTTTTTAAAGAACTTTTGGAGGTAAATTTTGTAAAGACGAAAATTTAATAATTTATGACCATTTTTATTGTCACAAATACCAATTTTATATGTTGAGATACTAGTTCATCAATAATTAGATGAGTGGATAAGTGACAACACTGGTTCGTCATAAATTCTTATATTTAGTGACAAAGTATGTAATATCGTCACATTTTTATATGGAGGTAAAATTTTCTTGTATCCAAGAGACGTCACCGGTCTTCCTTTCATCATTGACAGTCTCCATTTAGTCAAAAACATCCATTGTCAATTTTTAATAATCCCAATTTGAAGGCATAAATTATTTGACATTTTAGGTATGTTTCTAGATTTTGATTTGAATTTTAATTGATTAGTAGTTGTTCTAATTGAACAACTACGATTTTGAAATGATTTCATGTCATTGTTGTTGATGGTTGCTATTGTTGTTGATGATCTTATACAATTCTGATTATCTAAATCATTATTTGGTTTAAATCTTGTACAATTTTGATAATTTAAATCATAATTTTGATCTCATAAATTATATTTTGTAAGGAATTTATTTTATTTAGTGAAAGATGACTTCTCTCACAATAAATATTTTGCAACGAATAAATTTATTTTAATGAGTGGAGAGTTTCCTTCAATAATTGCATGTTGTGAATGTTTTTTCTACGAGGGAGTATTTGAAACCAATATCATCGTCCTTCAATGGGGATTATGTAGTTACTAAGGCAGTATATATCAGTCTCTTTACATTTTGTGATCTAGGGCAAATATCTGTAAAAATATTTTTTACACCGACAATAGTTGCTTCAACTATCGTTCGCTAGTATTACTAGCATAATGTTTAAAAAAGTGGGTTGGCCTTTGTTGACTTTGAAGACTTGGGGGTATAATCGTACGATTTGTTTGTTTAGCATGTCCGCTAGTATTACTAGCTTACGCTGTATCCTCGTTTTTAATTTTAGCCATTGATCAGTGGAACAGACGCTTAAGATGTTATTTACCCATTTTTGATTCATAGCAAATACATGATATGGATCATTCTCCATAAATATATATTTATATATCACTACAATAAATAAGGGATGTAACGAAGGAATTTTTGTGAAGGAATTCACTCCTTCTCATGAAGAGTTTTCTAGCAAAGGAATAGTGAAGGAAGAAAAGATAGTGACAATATAGTTGATGATGCAAAAAATGGATTTTGTACACACCTGTCAAGTAATAATAAATAAGGTAATTAAAGTAAGGAAATAAGACAATAATTAGAGTGGTTCGGTCTAGGTGACCTAGTCCACTTTTAAATGGCTTTAGTTGCCGGCATTTTTTATTATATCAAGTGTGTTGGACACAGAGAAAGTACAAAGAGTTCTCAAGTACATTAAATCAGTTTCCCCCCAAGTGATGGTGAGGCGTACAATTTATAGTGACTCGGTGATAGTTTTGGGGTGAACATGTAGCCACTAAAGCACTACTGTAGTGGAGCTCCCAACCTCTTCCTAATGCGCAAGATGGTTGACGTGCTCTCCGTGAGATATGGAGACGAGGTTTGCTCACCTCCATCATGATGTGGTCGTGCGTAGCTAACTGATGAGCTCAATTAACCCAACCGGGATGGATCACATTTTTTGGGCTCGCCAGACTTCTTGAACTTGGGCCTATATTCCATATTGGGCCTACGAGATGGTCTATATCCTTGGATACCCATCATTTGCCCTACAATGCCCTGCATCCAACAGAACTTGGAAAGGAGGGCATTTAATTAAATTTTGATTTTTTCACAAAACTGGAAAAACTTTGGGAGGCCAAAACATTCACTTCTAAGACTTTTTCGGGCATTTAACAGCATGTGTCATGGCCGTAGGCGATGACTTTTGTAGACCTCGTTGATACGGTCATTTTGGTATATCCAAGGTACCTCAAGTGGGTAGCGCTGATGGGAGTGTAGATCCATCTGGGGTCCGTAGCGGAGCTGGACAGAGGCGAGCTGGGCGAGGTCCGTAGTGGAGCTGGACAGGGGCGAGCTGGAGAAATCCGTAGCAGAACTGGACAGGGTCGAGCTGGCAAGGGCAGAGCTGGACAGGGTGAGGTCTGTAGCGGAGCTGGACAGGGGCGAGCTGGGCATGCCTTGGGCGAACATGATAGTGATGGGAGAGCTGCTGATGATGGGCGAGCTCGTGGTGATGGGAGAGCTCGTAGTGATGGAGGAGCTCGTGGCGATAGGAGAGCTTGTGGCGACGGAGGAGCTCGTGGCGGAGGAGGAGCTCGTTGCGACAGAGGAGCTCGTAGCGGAGGAGGAGCTCGTGGCGGAGGAGGAACTCGTGGGGATGTAGGAGCTCGTGGCGGAGGAGGAGCTCGTAGCATAGGAGGAGCTCGTGGCGGAGGAGGAGCTCGTGACGGAGGAGGAGCTCGTAGTGAACGAGGAGCTTGTGGAGGAGGAGCTCGTGGCGATGGAGGAGCTTGTGGCAAAGGAGGAGATCGTGGTAAAGAAGAGCTCGTGGCAACAGAGGAGCTCGTGGTGGTTCAGACTTCCACTGCATATGTATGCTCTTTCTCAAGGGCTCATTATTACGGCCAACTGAAGCTTAACCACGAGGCTGTACAGAAGGAGCTTCTTGCTGCTCAGGGGAGGATTGTTGAGCTCGAAGCTGTTGACATGGCTTCTCAGGCTGAGATTTTTGCCACCCGTGGGAAGGCTGTATTTAGTGAGGCAGCTTGCTCAAGGCTGAAACAGATCTTTTGGCTATTCGTAAGAGGACAGTTAAGATCGAGGCTGAGCTTTTGGCAACTCGTGAGAGAGATGCGCTCAGGGAGGTGGAGCTTGTTGAGGCCTATGAGAGGGAAACTAAGCTTGAGATCGAGCTTGACTACGCCCGTGAGAAGGATCGCCAGAAGGCGCCTGCCGCCGAGGCGGAGGCGGGAATTGAGGACAGCTCATGAGAGAGCTTCTCAGGCTAAAGCGGATGTGGAGAATTCTATTGCGGGTGCTTTCATTGATGGATGTGAGGAGCTTCGGGGCAAGATCTCTACTTCTTTCCCTAATATTGATTTCTCAGGATTCGTGCCAACTGAGGCGCTTGTCGATGGAGGTTCTGAAGATGTTCTTCAAGTGCTCAGCGTTCTATGGATGGGGTAAGATCTGCCCTTCAAAATTCTGGATTTTGTAAGAGAATGTGCCCGACGGTGAAGGGTCGTTAATCATTTTGTAGAGCAGGATCGAGTCTGTCTTTGGCGGATACCCTCTCTGTCATGCTTGATTTGTTGTCAGTCTCCTTTCTATTGTCCCTGTCTCATCCCTTTCTATTCTCTCATGCTATAGAGGATTCACCTCGTCTGACCCTTGTGACGTCATCAACATTCATGTATTTCTGGGTATTTGCTAGTAGCTCGGTCATATTCTTTGGTGGACGTTTCATCACTGAGAAAAGAAAACTTGACGAGCGGAGGGCCCCCATAAAGGCAGTCATGGTTTCCTTATCATTAGGTTCTTCTACTTGAAGTACCTCCTTGTTAAAACGAGTGAGGTAGTCCCTCAGGCTCTCGTCTTTGTCTTGTTTTATGTTGAGGAGGTGTGTGACAAGCTTCTGATGACGTCGCCCCCCGATAAAGTGGGACACGAAAGACCTATTCAGTTCAGCAAAGGTTAAAATGGAGGCTGGAGAGACCTTGGCAAACCACTGTCGAGCGTAGCCCCTCAAGGTGGTTGGGAATGCCCTGTACATGATTTCATCAGGGATGTTATGAATATTCTTCAGGGTTTTGTTCATTTCGAGGTGATCCAGCGGATCCTTCGTTCTGTCAAATGTCTCCATGGATGGCATTTTAAACTTTTGAGGGAGTGGGTAGTTCACCACGTCAGGTTTGAAAGGGGTGTCTGTTTGCCTTACAAGGTAGTCCATGGTTTCTGGTCATCGCACCTTCATGGCGTTGAAGACATCACCGAGTTGGTTTTGTACTTCTTTAATTTTCACATCCTAGTGATTAGGGGCTCCCCTGGAACGATCATGGAAACGACTCACATGTTCCACTCTCTGGTTTTCACCTTCGTCTTCTTGGAGATGAGGATCTCCACCCTCTGAAACAGGAGGAGGAGGTGGATCATGATGGGCTCCTCTGTGTGGAGCTCCTTGATGTCTAGGGGGTGGAGCTCCATGTGGTCCTCCTAGTTGCGTTCCTCCTCTTTGTCCGGCGAGCAGGAAAGGAGGAGGAGGTGGTGGATCATGATGGGCTTCTCTGTGTGGAGCTCCTTGATTTCCAGGGGGTGGAGCTCACTGTGGTCCTCCTAGTTGCGCTCCTCGTCTTTGTCCGTCGAGCAGGAAAGGAGGAGGATGAGGTGGATCATGATGGGCTCTTCTGTATGGAACTCCTTGATGTCCAGGGGGTGGAGATCCATGTGGTCCTCCTAGTTGCGCTCTTCGTCTTTGTCCGGCGAGCAGGAAAGTAGGAGGAGGAGGAGGTGGATCATGATGGGCTCTTCTGTGTGGAACTTATTGATGTCCAGGGGGTGGAGCTCCATGTGGTCCTCCTAGTTGCGCTCCTCGTCTTTGTCCAGCGAGCAGGAAAGGAGGAGGAGAAGGTGGATCATGATGGGCTCTTCTGTGTGGAGCTCCTTGATTTCCAGGCGGGTGGAGCTCCATATGGTCCTCCTAGTTGCACTCCTTCTCCTTGTCCGGTGAGCAGGAGTTGTAGTATCTGCTAATTTTGGGTAGCCAATTGTTGCATGGTCTCCAGCATTTGTTGTGGATTTGGAGCTGAAGTATTTGAGATGGTGTTGGTGTGCGGAGGAGCACCCTCCTCTAGTCGTGGATTGTCTTCAGGTTGGTTTATTGACCTGGTTGTTATCACCATTGGTTTAAATGTTTGAAGGTGAAAATCTTTTCGATTCGCACAAACATCGCCAAACTGATGTTGCATAAAATGGATTTTGTACACACCTGTCAAGTAATAATAAATAAGAGTAAGGAAATAAGATAATAATTAGAGTGGTTCGGTCTAGGTGACCTAGTCAACTTTTGAATGGCTTTAGTCACCGACACTTTTTATTATATCAAGTGTGTTGGAGACAGAGGGAGTACAAAGAATTCTCAAGTGCAAGAAATCAATTTATAGCGACTCGGTGACAGTTTTGGGGTGAACATGTAGCCACTAAAGCACTACTGTAGTGGAGCTCCAAACCTCTTCCTAATGCGCAGGATGGTTGACGTGCTCTCCGTGAGATATGGAGATGAGGTTTGCTCACCTCCTTTATGATGTGGTCATGCGTAGCTAACTGATGAGCTCAATTATCCCAACCAAGATGGATCACATTTGTTGGGCTCGCCAGACTTCTTGAACTTGGGCCTATATTTCATATTGGGCTTACGAGATGGTCTGTATCGTTGGATACCCATCAATAGTTATTAGCGAAAGAAACATCCTTCACAATTTATATTTTTTCTTTCGCAAAACTGATGTGGTAAAAGGATGTTTGGCGCCAATATATGATGTAAATTTACTAGGAAAAAAAACTATTAACGAAGGATTATTACTCACTATATACTATTGTTCAAATGTTTTTTGCGAGAGATAAAATTGGTCCTTGTTTTGTTCTAAATAAATTTTTTAGAATTAATTGTGGTGAATATAAATACATTATATTTTTACAGTAGTAAATTTACTTTTTATAATATTTTTAAGTAACTTACAATATCGAAATTTTTTTAATAAACTATAAAGTAAATAACTTTACATATATTAAAATTTTAAAATTTCATACATTGATTATGACAAAAAAGAAAAATAAAGATAGTGGCGCTCTTTTGTAGAATAGAACATAAATGCTAAAAAATACTCATATGTTTTACAGAAAAAGTTAAGTTTGCATTTGTTCTTTAATTTATAATATACTACAACTCAAATTATAATTTAATTAATATTTTAATAGAATTTTTATTCTTAATGAGAATTTTTAAGTAATATACAATGTTAATTGTATTAATTAAAATATTAAGTTACAATCATTTAAATGTTAAAATATTTTAAATTGATAATAAACAAAATTATAATAATTATGACTCTTTTTGTGAAACATATTATAAATGTTAAAATATTACCTTTTTTTTATAAAAGAGTTATATTTTAATTTATTATAATTAATTTATGATATCTTAAAATTTAAATTTAAATTTATGATTAAGTTTTTGAAATAATAATTTTACATATAATATTACTTCTAAAATAGTTTTTTTAAATGTTAACAAACTCTTTTTCTTTTGGAACAAAATCCCCAATTCAGGTGAAAAAAGAGTAGGACATGAAAGAAGACCAATTTGGTTTCTCGCCTATTATTTTTCTCATCTTTTTAGGAGTTTTTAATCCCCAACTCAAAGATCAAATTCTAATTTGTTGGAACCCTAACTGATTTTGATCCCAAAGACCTTCGATTTTAAACATAGACGTTGATTTGTGGAGCGCCTGTCTTCTACTTCTAAGCGCTATCAATCCGCTATTCAATCGCGATATGGTAAGCTTAATTTTTTTAAATCTAGTTTTTTGTAGTCATATTTATATGTGAATTCATTTATCCCTAATCTCATCTTCCAACTAGCCTCTCTTTATCGAGACTCTCTTAATGAAATGTGACAGAATTGGACTCCTAGCAGCCAGCTTTGGGGCATTAAGGCATTTGTTTGTTCTCAATTCTTAATTGTCTTAATACTAATCATTTTCTTCAAAACAAGGATGCCATGCAAGATCTTCTATCCAAACATCTGGGTTATGTATGCTATATTGTGAATCTCATGAGCATCTATATCTCATTGCCCGATTGCTAGTTTGAAGAATTATCTCCTTGGTCGTTTTGAAAGGCACTGGGTTTACCCTTTTTAGATTGAAGAGTTTACTTTTCAAATTAGATTTAGAGGTTTTGGAAGGTTTAAGGATGGAAAGATCTTATAGAGATATGTTTTTTTTTTGACTTCCTGCAGAGTATTTGGATAGTTAGTAATGTCAGTTTAAGTTCACTCAATATGTTGTGTACTGACTACTTTGCTAGTACAGTTTTTGCTCTCACTTTCTATTTGATTGGTCTGAATAACATGATCCCTAAACAAACTTAGAATTCCAGTACCCACAGTGTGTGGGTAAGTGACTAGGTTTCAAATTCTTATTATATCAAAATAGTAAAACATGGAGAAATGACTAACAGTTAGTGGATTTTTTCAATTTCTCCTCCTATATTGTTTGTTATAGCTTTTTAATCTTAGGAATTCCTATGACCATGAGGTGTTGTTTCTATAGGCATATGGATGTCAGGGTAATCACTAATTCACTATGAGCTGACATTAGTGATAAAAAATTAGTTCATTAATCACTAATTCACTATGAAACTATGATTACAAAATTAATGTAAGACCCCAACTTATTATAAATGAAATTGAATTTCTGTATTTATTATTTTGAAAATAGTAAGGGTTGAATTGATTAATGTGGTTAGTTATGGATAAAATGCGCAAATATTTCAAATAAGCAAGTGGTTATAAAATATTCATTGTTGTCGGAGAATATTCGTTTGGTCGTGGAATATTCTTCCGTTGGGAATATTCGCATTTACCACACGCCTTTTTGGGGGCCTGTGAACAAAAAAGCGATTGGATGAAGAAAACGACAAGTATGAGTTTTTATAAATAACGACGTAGTTGTTACCATTAACAATGTTGGAATACTCGGTGGTTAAAATACAGTAATACGCATTGTTGCATAGGAGCACACGGTATTGCACAAATTATTGATTCTTACGTAAGAAGGCACTACTCAATAATTGTCACAGTAATTACTGTTCAATATTTTATTTTATTGATTCAATAATTGCTACGTTGATATTTAATATTATTGTTGTTTTAATAATTGTCACTACACAGTATTTTCCATTATCAGATCAATGATTCATATTATTTTAATAATATTACTAGATAACATTATTGGTAATGTCTAGAAAGTTCTGTCTAAGGAGAGGTTTGGTCACCTAATCGCACGCCAAAGAAGGAGAAATTCTTATTGGAAAGCCCCTCTTTCCGGGAACTACCGGTTGTCATTATCAGGATTTTGTAATATTATTTGTAAATAATTAATTATTGATTTATATGATAAGGAAAATATTTATTTATGTGGATATAAATGGAGAAATTTTTAGAAAAGTGACAATTGTTGAAAATTGATATTTTATCTTTTCTGATAAAATAATTTATTATTATATTATAATAATATAATAATGGTGATATTTTTATAATGAATGTGTGATATATGAGTAAATGAGGAGGATGAGTATTTTGTTACTAAAAATATTTAAAACATGGTTTTCATGTTTCAGGACCACATTTATTTGACCGAAATTTGATTATAAATTCGTAAAATCGTCTGTATGTGGATTTCGGTCAATTTCTGTTTGGAATTTGGAAAAACTTAAAATTACAAAGTTGTAGAGAATTGAATTTCCTATAGAAGGACATGAGATTCAAATTTTTCTGATAAAAGTGCTATTTATTATGAATTATTGAAGTTCCGAAGTTCCAAAATAATTGATTTTTGGAGGTTTTAATTATGTTTATTAAGAAAAACTTTTTTTTGTTTTGTTGGCTACACTAACATGTACAAAATAAGCTGAGATTAGTTGTCTAAGGTGGGCGTGAAAGTTATATTTATATATATATATATATATATATATATATATATATATTATTGTATTAAATTTTTTACTTTGGTGTTCTAAGCATTTTCCTATAAATAGGGTGCTTAGGTTAGAATTGAAAATCACACCAGAAACTGAAATCTTCTCTCTGTATATTATCTAGCGTATTCTTGTGAGTATTTTGATACTTTGAGTATTGCTACACGGTTCAAGTTTCTTTCAGCGTTATATCCGATATTAAGTCAGAAGTACTATTCTTTTGAGGTAAGAGATGTTATTTTCTTCGTAAATGATATTATTTCTTTCGATATCATTATGCCTAAATATTGGTCCTAACTTTTATCAAATTTGGAACTTTTTTATGTCGAGGTTACTATTCACGATACGGACACTATTCACGATATTTACACTATTCATGAATACAAAGACTATTTACCGAAAAGATAATTTTTTTCCTTTTGTCCAAGATGTCTATTATGGTTACTATCTTTGATTGTATCCATGTTTTGATTTTATTTTGAATCATGCTTCAAAATTGGTTATTATGGAGTATTATTGATCTTGGATAAACTGTAATACGAATCCCTAATATTTGTTATTTTGTTTCACTGGATTCGTTTTCTTTAAAATATTTTTCATCATCCTCAGCCCTAAATGATGATATAACTGAATATCTTTGGCATGAATTGCAAAGATGAATGATTTTTGATTAATATCCTTTGGCCGTAGTGCAAGATGAACATGTGTTTAGATGGAACATGACTAACTGATGAATATCTTTGGCCTATAGTGCAAAGATGGATATTTAATTCAAGATGTATATTGATTGATGTTACTGGTGGATAAAATATTGACGATGGACTTTTAAATTCATATATAGAAGATAGTAGATTTTATTCTCTACTTAACTCTTCTAACTAATTATTGTTTTCACTGCTAATATTGATTTAAAACTAGTTGTCTATTGTATTCTATTAGATTTTTCCTGTTGAGGACTAACGATAATTTGTTCTATATTATCTTAGTCATAATGTTCTTTATCGGACTAGTTGAGCTCACCCTTTTCCTTTTTGTTCCATTTTTCTTCTCAGAGGCTAGAATGTAAATAATACTACTCTGGGTGTGGAATGATGGTTCTAGAAGTTGTTTTAGTAGTCCTCACTATTTTGTAAAATAGTATATCAATAATTATAATGAGGACTTATTTGAGTGTGGATATTGTCTAGATGACAATATTTGTATTTAAACTCATAGTTTAAGTGTTGTCGTATTTTGCATGACGTTTGTATTAATAAAGGTGTAGTTGTTTTGCATCATGTATTTGACAACTCGTAATGGGTGATGTATACCTATTTTGGGGTGTCACAAATGGTATCATGAGCTTAGGGATATGGTCTCCATGAGATCGTGGAATAGAACTAGGAGGGAGAGACGAGTAATCCTTCGCTAAATGTGTCATACCTAAGCTTATTTGTTTGGTCGGTCATAATATAAGGATATTATGTGGCATGTTAATTTCTTTAATTAACCCTTGTTTTATGGCATTATTTGAGAATGACAGCTGAGAATATTAGCAGTGGAGTGAATGAGACCGTGGAGACACCTTTAATCACCACCCAGGGGAACGTGCAACATGAAGGCAATATTCCAACTGTAAACAACACTACCGAACAAATGATGAATGATGGGATGTTTAGAAGCTTTTTGCAGTTCATGTAAAACCAAACGAGGGAGACTCGTGTACAAAATACGGGTGGAAATGATAGCAACGCGCGGCTTGTCATGGCCAAGCAGTTCAAAGAGTTGGGACCACAAGAATTTATTGGAAAGCTGGATCCGATCAAGGCAGAGACGTGGGTTAAACAAATTACCAAGATATTTGATGTCTTGGGATGCACGGAGGAACAGAAGGTTCCATTCGCCACCTTTATGTTCCGTGGCGAGGCAAACTACTGGTGGGAGTCTGTGAAACGTACCCAGCATGCCGCACTCAGTATGTCTTGGGAAATATTTCAGAAACTTTTCAACGACAAGTACTTTCCTGAAAGTATTTGCCATATGAAGGAGGTAGAGTTTATTAGACTAGAACAAAACAACATGACGATTTGTCCCAACACGGGCTTAAGTTCGCAGAGTTATCCAGTGTTCGCACCTCATTTGGTAGAGAATGAGGAACTAATGACGAGGATGTTTTTCGAGAGGTTTAAAACCCAGATTTCTAATATCTTATCTCTCATAAATTTTCTTTATATTCAGATGTTGTAAACAAGGCTCAATTATTAGAGCGAGATAATGATTATGTTCAATCGAGGGACCACAACTAGGGTCATACCGGTGGTAGCAGTCATCGGAGAAATGAAAACCAGCAGAGAGGAAAACATTCGGACAAAAGCGGTAACCACTCTGGTGGTAATCGTGGCCATGATAATAGAAGAAGCGAGTCGGGAGGAGATTACAAGAAGAGAAGATACAACAATGACAACGTGAAGATGTCAGCACCAACATCAACTGTTTCTAAGGGAGGAAAACGACCACCGGTCGTATGCTATAAATGTGGAAAAGAGGGACACATCAGCCCAAACTGTCTGCAACAGTTCAAGATGTTATAGTTGTGGAAAGGAAGGACATATATCTCGAGATTGTACTGTAGCAAAACCAAGTCTAGCGGGGATGGTGACTCAAAAGGCTGTCCCAGAAAAGTCAAAGTCAATGGTTCCTGGAAGAGCGTTTGTCGTGGATCGTCAAAAGCGAGAACAAAATGAGGTGATCACGGGTAAGCTAATCATAAATTTTTAAGTTTATACCTTACTAGATACTGGGGTGCTACCCATTCATTTATCTCCTATTTGTGCTCAACGTTTAAACTTGACTCGGAGAAATTAGACTTTGACTTATCCATGGAGACTCTGTTAGGGAGAAACTTTCATCAGATCCACTATTTATAAATCTTGTTTGATCCAAGTTGGTACCATCACATTACCTGTTGATCTTATTTCTTTGAAAATACTTGCATTTGATGTGATTTTAGGGATTGATTGGTTAACCACTCATCATGCTAAAATTGATTGTTTTCGTAAGGTTGTTAGTTTTCATATTCCTAACCAACCTGTTATATGAATCCAAAAAACCAAACCACTAAAGTCAATCACTGTCATATCAAGCCATAAAGCTAATCGTTTATTAAAAAATGGATGTCAAGCTTTCTTAGCCTATGTCACGGACTTGAACAAAAATACGTCAGATGTGAATAATATTTCTATTGTTAGTGAAATTCCTGACGTATTTCCTAAAGAACTTCCCGGTCTACCCCCAGAACGTGAAGTTGAATTCTTTATTGACCTTGAACCTGGTACAAAGCCCATTTCTAAAACCCCATATCGAATGGCTTCTATTAAAATTCAGGAGTTAAAGGTCCAACTACAGGAGTTGTTGGACATCGGTTTCATTTGTCCTAGTACATCTCCTTGGGGTGCTCCTGTTTTATTTGTAAAAAAGAAAGACCGGAGTGTGGGACTTTGTATTGACTATCGAGAATTGAACCATGTCACCATCAAGAATAGGTATCCGTTACCTTGCATTGATGACCTGTTTGACCAGTTGCAAGGAGCACAATTCTTTTCAAATATCGATCTTCGTTCTGGATATCATCAGCTGAAGGTTAAAACTGAGGATATTCCAAAGACTGCCTTCAAAACTCGGTACGGGCATTATGAATTCTTAGTTATGTCTTTTGGATTGACTAATGCTCCTGCTGCTTTCATGGATATGATGAACCGAGTATTCAAGGAATATTTGGATCAGTTCGTTGTTGTCTTTATTGATGACATCCTCATCTATTCTGAAAGACATGAAGATCATGAGCGCCATTTGAAGTTGGTACTGCAAAGGCTTCGTGATAACAAGTTATATGCCAAGTTAAAGAAATGCGAGTTCTGGCTTGAGGAAGTAGCATTCCTTGGGCATATGGTGTCAAAACATGGAGTGTCTGTTGACCCGCCGAAGATTGAAGCAATATAAAGTTGGGAGCAACCGAAGGTAGTGACCGAAGTACGTAGCTTTCTAGGCTTAGCTGGTTATTATCGAAGATTCGTGGAAGGATTTTCTTGAATTGCTACTCCGTTAACTCAGCTAACTCGTAAAGATATAAAATTCGTATGGAGCAAGGAATGCGAGAAGAGTTTCCAAGAACTCAAGATGAGACTCATTTCGGCACCTGTTCTGACAATACCGTCTGGTTCGGATGGATTTGTTATCTACAGTGATGCTTCGGGAAAAGGGTTAGGATGTGTTCTCATGCAACATAAGAAGGTCATAGCCTATGCCTCGCGACAACTCAAAGAATATGAGAGGAATTATCCTACTCATGATCTAGAGTTGGCAGCAGTCATTTTCGCGTTGAAGATCTGGAGACACTACCTGTATGGGGAGAAAGTGGAGATCTATATAGATCATAAAAGCCTCAAATATTTCTTCACCCAAAAGGAACTCAACATGCGGCAACGACGTTGGCTCAAGTTATTAAAAGATTACGACCATACCATCCTGGAAAAGCAAACGTGGTAGCTGACGCATTGAGTAGAAGATCATATGCGGGTACAAGTGCAATATTGTTAAAACAAAGGCCCATTTTGTATGACTTGCAAAGGATGGAGATAGAGATAAAGGCTCCAAGTACCCCACGTGATGATATCAAGCATACGAGTAGAACCGACTTTAATCGATAAAGTTAAAGCTGCTCAAACTACGGACATGGAGCTGATGCGTATGAAGAAGAAAGTGCAAGAAGGTGCTATTCCGGAAGCAAGAATCGATGAAGAAGGAATACTTTGAGTCAACTCCAGACTTTGTGTTCCTAACGATTCTGACTTGAAGCATAGAATCATGATGGAGGCACACAACACAACGTTTGCAATCCATCCTGGGAGTACCAAAATGTATCATGATCTTCGACATACATTTTGGTGGAATAATATGAAGAGAGAGATTGCGAAGTTTATCTCGAGGTGTTTAACTTGTCAACGTGTAAAGGCAGAGCATCAAGTGCCAAAGGGTCCATTGCAACCACTTGAGATTCTGAAATGGAAGTGGGAACACATTACTATGGATTTCGTTACAGGTCTTCCCAAGGTTTCTCAAGGCATAAATGCGATTTGGGTTATTGTTGATAGATTAACCAAGTCTGCTCATTTCTTGCCTATACGGGAAACCTATTCCCTTGAACGTCTTGCTAGTATGTACGTAAATGAGATTGTGAGATTGCATGGCATGCCAGTTTCCATAGTTTCGAATCATGACCCAAGATTCACTTCAAGATTTTGGGTTAGCTTGCAGAAAGCTATGGGCACGGATTTATGATTCAGTTCGACATACCATCCTCAAACGGACAGACAATCAGAGAGGACTATTCAAACTCTTGAAGATCTATTAAGACTTTATGTCCTAGATTTCAAAGGGAGTTGGGATAAGTACCTACCATTGGTGGAATTCTCCTACAACAACAGTTATCAGGCAAGTATAGGTGTGGCTCCATTCGAAGCATTATATGGACGAAAGTGTCGCTCTCCAATATGTTTGGATGAGGAGGGTGAAGCAACAATGTTGGGACCAGAGTTGGTACGTGTGACTACAGAAAAGATCCAAATGATTCGACAACGTATACAAACGGCACAAGATCGACAAAAGAGTTATGCGGATCTTCATCGAAAGGACGTAGAATTTAGTATCGGGGATCATGTATTGTTGCGAGTTGCTCCATGGAAGGGAGTTACAAGATTTAGAAAGAGAGGAAAGCTCAATCCACTATTTATTTGTCCATTTCAGATTCTTGACCGAGTAGGAAATGTGGCCTATAGACTCGCGTTACCTCCAAGCATGACTCATGTTCACAATGTTTTTCACATAACTGTACTTCGTAAATATGTGAAGGACCCGAACCACATTATTGAGCTAGAACCAAACGAGATAGCCGAAGACTTAACGTACGAGGAGGTACCTTTTAAGATCTTGGATAGAAAGGAGCATGTCCTACGCACAAAGGTCATACCATAAGTCAAAGTTTTGTGGAGGAACCATGTTATTGAGGAATTGACTTGGGAGTTGGAAACTGAAATGAAAGCGAGGTATGTCAAGTTGGATAAGTACCTACCATTGGTGGAATTCTCCTACAACAACAGTTATCAGGAAAGTATAGCTGTGGCTCCATTTTAGAAAAGTGACAATTGTTGAAAATTGATATTTTATCTTTTCTGATAAAATAATTTATTATTATATTATAATAATATAATAATGGTGATATTTTTATAATGAATGTGTAATATATGAGTAAATGAGGAGGATGAATATTTTTGTTACTAAAAATATTTAAAACATGTTTTTCATGTTTGCGGACCACATTTCTTGACTGAAATTTGATTATAGCCTGTAAAATCGTCCGTATGTGGATTTCGGTCAATTTCTGTTTGGAATTTGGAAAAACTTAAAATTACAAAAGTTGTAGAGAATTGAATTTCCTATAAAAGGACATGAGATTCAAATTTTTCTGATAAAAGGGCTATTTATTATGAATTATTGAGGTTCCAAAGTTCTGAAATAATTGATTTTTGGAGGTTTTAATTATGTTTATTAAGAAAAACGTTTTTTTTTGGGCTACACTAACATGTACAAAATAAGCTGAGATCAGTTGTCTAAGGTGGGCATGAAAGTTATATATATATATATATATATATATATATATATATATATATATATATATATATATATTATTGTATTAAATTTTTTACTTTGGTGTTCTAAGCATTTTCCTATAAATAGGGTGCTTAGGTTAGAATTGAAAATCACACTAGAAACTGAAATCTTCTCTCTCTATATTATCGAGCGTATTCTTGTGAGTATTTTGATACTTTGAGTGTTGCTATACGGTGCAAGTTTCTTTCAGCGTTATATCCGATATTAAGTCAGAAGTACTATTCTTTTGAGGTAAGAGATGTTATTTTCTTCATAAATGATATTATTTCTTTCGATATCATTAAGTCGAAATATTGGTCTGAACTTTTTATCAAATTTGGAACTTTTTGTGTCAGGGTTACTATTCACGAATACGACACTATTCACCAAAGGATAAAATTTTTCCTTTTTGTCCAAGATGTCTATTATGGTTACTATCTTTGATTGTATCCATGTTTTGATCTTTATTTTTGAATCATGCTTCAAAATTTGTTATTTTGGAGTATTATTGATCTTGGATAAACTGTAATACGAATTCCTAATATTTGTTATTTTGTTTCACTAGATTCGTTTTTTTTAAAATATTTTTCATCATCCTCAGTCCTAAATGATGATATAACTGAATATCTTTAGCATGTATTGCAAAGATGAATGATTTTCTGATGAATATCTTTGGCCGTAGTGCAAAGATAAACAGGTGTTTAGATAAACCTGACCAACTGATGAATATTTTTAGCCTGTAGTGCAAAGATGGATATTTAATTCAATATGTATATTGATTGATGTTACAGGGATAAAATATTGACGATGGACTTTTAAATTCATATATAGAAGATAGTAGATTTTATTCTCTACTTAACTCTTCTAACTTAATTATTGTTTTCATGCTAATATTGATTTAAAACCGGTTGTCTATTGTATTCTATTAGATTTTTCCCTGTTGAGGACTAACGATAATTTGTTCTATATTATCTTAGTCATAATGTTCTTTATCGGGCTAGTTGAGCTCACCCTTTTCCTTTTTGTTCCATTTTTCTTCTCGGGAGGCAAGAATGTAATGCGAGTACTAGTCGGGGTGTGGAATGATGGTTCTAGAAGTTGTTTTAGTAGTCCTCACTATTTTGTAAAATAGTGTATCAATAATCGTAATGAGGACTTCTTTGAGTGTGGATATTGTCTATATGACAATATTTGTATTTAAACTCACAGTTTAAGTGTTGTCGTATTTTGCACGATAGTTGTATTAATAAAGTTGTAGTTGTTTCTGTACCATGTATTTGACAACTCAGAATTGGTGATGTATACCTATTTTGGGGGTGTCACAATTAAGACACCACTTCTTATTATTTACTTGTAGTTTATCTAAATCGTTAAATGTTTGTTGTCTTTTAATGTGTCGTGTGTATGAATATTGATCATGTTTTTAAACTTTTGGCTTCATTCTCGCAGCAGAGAAATGTATAGATGTGTGCATTGTGTGCTTATAGAAAATGTGTATGAATGATCATTCATTTTTTTTTCAAGTTATTAGAACTTGGAAGCATATATTGAGAATTGGAGATGAACACCTTAGACATAACACATTAGACATCTACCAAAATGCATAATGTTCTCTGTTTGAATTGGCATGAATTGTTACATAGTTCATTAATCTTGTTACTATTTTTGGTTTTCGATTTCCAAGTAAAATGGAGTTATGAACCAAATTTATTATCACACTTCACATCACTTATGAAACATATGTTTAACCAAGAATGCCTTTACTAATTTAATAAGCTATAGTAGTAATTTATGTGAAATTTTATTACAGTCTCTTGTATGCAAATATGATAAATTCTAAATGTGGTCCTTTTCAGATTTGATAAATTTATCTAATGAATTTTTATATATCCCCTTAATTTATTAGAGTTTTATATAAGGTTGGTTTAATTCTTATTTATCCCCCAAAACTTGCCAAGTAGAGTGTCCACTGAAAGGTGCCTATCTACTGCCTTCTCCTAAAACTGATGGTAGTTACGTAACCTACTCTAACTGAAGCTCTTGTTTATTTTAAAATTTATTCTTCAATTTCAGTTATTTTAACATTAAATAATGTTTTATAGCTAGAAGAAGATAGTATAATGATCACAATGGGAAGATTTTAGCAGCTGCTGCAAGTGATGGAATGATTCATATGTTTGGCATCCTTTAATTTCTTCTCTTTCAGCTAGATGATTTCATTAATATTCCACACTAGGTAACACATGTATGTACCAATGAATATCCTTAATTAGGCTAAGATATGTATCTTCGACCTACAAATTACTCGGATGGCCCACTTCATGATTCTGCTTATTAGCTCTGTTCTTTTTGGGCCTGATGAGACCAGTATTTTTAGCTTGGGTTCAGATGGAAAGGTAAGTGCTTTGATTTTGGCTTGAAGTTTTTATTCTATTTACAGATTGATACTCTTATGTTTCACCAAAATTTTAATTGCTTGGTGAATTATAAACCTTTTATTTTTTACTTTTCTGCTAAGAAGATGTTTTTTTATCAAAGAAATTAAACCGAAAATTTGTATTTAGATATTTAAATGGAGCTTGCAAAGTCAAGGTAAAGTTCTTTGGTCAAGAAATTGCAGCAGGTACTTGAGTTGCTTGTCCATTTGATTTGCCACTTCTTTTTTATTAACTTTCTAGTTTAGATGGCATAAGAATTTGTGTTCCAACAGGAAACAATACCAGTTAGATTGTTTAACCCTTCATAAAGCCAATTGTTACATCTATAGAATATGTTTCTCCCCATTCTTTTAATGCCATTCATCACAGTTGGGAGTGGAAAAATGAAAATTAATGTCAGTCTATTACTTTATTTCAATCTGGAACATTGTGGAGTAATAATATTGTTTTATGAGCATTATGTCAAACCTGGCTCTACAGCCACAGGGTTGATTTCATATTGTGGGAGTTTTTTTAGTAAAACATTAGGAAGTGAACTAGGCTCACATGAGGTATTAATATCAAGCAATTTTTTTTTTCAACTAATAGGGTTGGCTTATTGACACCCCCAAATCCGAATCCGAGTACCTTTAAATTTCGGATCTGGTGTTTCACGGTACTAACTCTAACATACATTTAACCATGCATTCATACTAACAGGAAAGTAATTACTAACTATTAGAAGCCTATTATTACATACCCAGGTTCTATAACCTTTAAATCTTCATAATCATGATAATTAAAGCAGAAGTTGTCCATGCTAGATAACATGCTTTCAAGTTTTCTCTGTAACATGCACTCAAGCAGTGTTTTTTTCAACTTTTTATATGGACATGACTTTGATGAATTTGGTTTTATTGGTTTTTTAATTTTATTTTATTGTTCGAAGTTAACTGTTTGGTGAATTTGAGCTTAAGATTATTAGTTGCTCGATTGCATTTGACTAATAATATTATTGTTCCATATTTATGGGCCTAAAAAGATAGCATAAGTTTTTTAGTAATGTTATAGCTATAGTTCTGGAAAATTTACAATTTATTATTTAAACATTTCTTTCTTTATATACATTTCTTTTTTAATTTCATAACTATTTGATTGATTTATGTCTATATGTTTTTTTTTTATTTGCAGATAGAGTTTTTCTGGAAGGTCAATAACCACAAGGTTGAAGGTTTTAATTAAGCATTTCCTTATGATATGGATTTTAGAATTTCAGCCTTTTGGATTATATAATTTGGTTTTGTGGTACATAGATTATTTATGCAACTGTTTATTGCCTAGCTAGTTGAGTATTTTGTTGAATCAGTGAATCTACTATTTTTTTTATAAGATAATTACTTTTTATTTTAAATGTTTAATGCCTTTTGTCTCTTATATTATATACAGGTGTAAAGCTGATTTAAAAAGCTCACTAAATGTATTATATATATTTATTAAAAATTGTTAATGTAACAATACATTTTGAATAATGTCAAACAACTTAATATGATCGCCACATCATCACGATTTATAATCATTTATTGACAAATAATATTTGGTCAATGAAAATTAAAATTTAATGACGAATAATATTAACTCTTTAGAATTAATAGTATTGTCATTATATATATTTATTTAGTAATGACAATTGATCTTGTTACTAATATTAATTATGTGGTGACAAGTTATGTCGTCACTATTATATATTCATTTAATTATGACCTTTAATTTTGTAACTATTAATATCTCTTTATGTGACGCGTTCTATCATCACCATAAGTATTCAATTAGTGACAGAGAAAAATGTGTCATAGAAAGTAACTCTTTGGTGACAAACTATGTGAAACCCCAGATTTTATGAATAAAGATTTAAATTTATCGAAATATTTTTTTTAATATTATGGTGTGGATTTGATATAATGTTATAGTTGTGGGTAGTATTTATAAATTTTTCAAAGTATGCAAGTTGTTCTAAAATATTCGATTGGTCGGGGAATATTCTTTTTGTCGGAGAATATTCATACGACGGCACAATCATTGGTGAACCCCACAACGGAAGTATTGTCGTAGTTAAAAAATGACATAATTATATTTTTATAAAAATAACGGGGAAAGTTTTACCGTTAACTGTTGAACTACCCGGTAGTAAAAGTACAGTAATATGCGTGGTTGCATAGAAGCGCACGGTATTGATTACTCAGTTATACTCAATTATTGCTACAGTAATTGCTGCATCATATCTCTCATATTATTGATTCGATTATTGTCACAGTATCATCTGCATAATATGTTATTTTATTAAATCAATAATCTAACAGGAAACAGTAACAGTTACATTGTTTAACCCTTCATAAAGCTAATTGTTACATCTATGGAATATGTTCCTCCCCATTCTTTTAATGCCATTCATCATAGTTGGGAGTGGAAAAATGAAAATTAATGTCAGTCTATTACTCTATTTCAATCTGGAACATTGTGGAGTAATAATATTGTTTTATGAGCATTATGTCAAACTTGGCTCTACAGCCACAGGGTTGATTTCATATTGTGGGAGTTTTTTTAGTAAAACATTAGGAAGTGAACTAGGCTCACATGAGGTATTAATATCAAGCAATTTTTTTTCTACTAATAGGGTTGGCTTATTGACACCCCCAAATCCGAATCCGAGTACCTTTATATTCCGGATCTGGTGTTTCACGGTACTAACTCTAACATACATTTAACCATGCATTCATACTAACAGGAATGTAATTACTAACTATTAAAAGCCTATTATTACATACCCAGGTTCTATAACCTTTAAATCTTCATAATCATGATAATTAAAGCAGAAGTTGTCCGTGTTAGATAACATGCTTTCAAGTTTTCTCTATAACATGCACTCAAGCAGTGTTTTTTTCAACTTTTTATATGGACATGACTTTGATGAATTTGGTTTTATTGGTTTTTTAATTTTATTTTATTGTTCGAAGTTAACTGTTTGGTGAATTTGAGCTTAAGATTATTAGTTGCTTGATTGCATTTGACTAATAATATTATTGTTCCATATTTATGGGCCTAAAAAGATAGCATAAGTTTTTTAGTAATGTTATAGCTATAGTTCTGGAAAATTTACAATTTATTATTTAAACATTTCTTTCTTTATATACATTTCTTTTTTTAATTTCATAACTATTTGATTGATTTATGTCTATATGTTTTTATTTTATTTGCAGATAGAGTTTTTTCTGGAAGGTCAATAACCACAAGGTTGAAGGTTTTAATTAAGCATTTCCTTATGATATGGATTTTAGAATTTCAGCCTTTTGGATTATATAATTTGGTTTTGTGGTACATAGATTATTTATGCAACTGTTTATTGCCTAGCTAGTTGAGTATTTTGTTGAATCAGTGAATCTACTATTTTTTTATAAGATAATTACTTTTTATTTTAAATGTTTAATGCCTTTTGTCTCTTATATTATATACAGGTGTAAAGCTGATTTAAAAAGCTCACTAAATGTATTATATATATTTATTGAAAATGGTTAATGTAACAATACATTTTGAATAATGTCAAACAACTTAATATGATCACCACATCATCACGATTTATAATCATTTATTGACAAATAATATTTGGTCAATGAAAATTAAAATTTAATGACGAATAATATTAACTCTTTAGAATTAATAGTATTGTCATTATATATATTTATTTAGTTATGACAATTGATCTTGTTACTAATATTAATTATTTGGTGACAAGTTATGTCGTCACTATTATATATTCATTTAATTATGACCTTTAATTTTGTAACTATTAATATCTCTTTATGTGACGCGTTCTATCGTCACCATAAGTATTCAATTAGTGACAAAGAAAAATGTGTCATAGAAAGTAACTCTTTGGTGACAAACTATGTGAAACCCCAGATTTTATGAATAAAGATTTAAATTTATCGAAATATTTTTTTTAATATTATGGCGTGGATTTGATATAATGTTCTAGTTGTGGGTAGTATTTATAAATTTTTCAAAGTATGCAAGTTGTTCTAAAATATTCGATTGGTCGGGGAATATTCTTTTTGTCGGAGAATATTCATACGACTCAAGACAATCATTAGTGAACCCTACAACTAAGTATTGTCGTAGTTAAAAAATGACATAATTATATTTTTATAAAAATAACGGGGAAAGTTTTACCGTTAACTGTTGAACTACCCGGTAGTAAAAGTACAGAATGCTGTGGTTGCATAGAAGCGCACTTCAGATTGATTATTGATGCTTACGTGAGAAGTCACTCAGCTTATACTCAATTATTGCTACAATAATTGCTGCATCATATCTATCATATTATTGATTCGATTATTGTCACAGTATCATCTGCATAATATGTTATTTTATTAAATCAATAATCTAACAGGAAACAGTACCAGTTAGATTGTTTAACCCTTCATAAAGCTAATTATTACATCTATAGAATATGTTCCTCCCCATTCTTTTAATGCCATTCATCATAGTTGGGAGTGGAAAAATGAAAATTAATGTCAGTCTATTACTCTATTTCAATCTGGAACATTGTGGAGTAATAATATTGTTTTATGAGCATTATGTCAAACTTGGCTCTCTGTACCACATGTGGTTGATTTCATATTGTGGGAGTTTTTTTAGTAAAACATTAGGAAGTGAACTAGGCTCACATGAGGTATTAATATCAAGCAATTTTTTTTCTACTAATAGGGTTGGCTTATTGACACCCCCAAATCCGAATCCGAGTACCTTTAAATTACGGATCTGGTGTTTCACGGTACTAACTCTAACATACATTTAACCATGCATTCATACTAACAGGAAAGTAATTACTAACTATTAGAAGCCTATTATTACATACCCAGGTTCTATAACCTTTAAATCTTCATAATCATGATAATTAAAGCAGAAGTTGTCCATGCTAGATAACATGCTTTCAAGTTTTCTCTGTAACATGCACTCAAGCAGTGTTTTTTTCAACTTTTTATATGGACATGACTTTGATGAATTTGGTTTTATTGGTTTTTTAATTTTATTTTATTGTTCGAAGTTAACTGTTTGATGAATTTGAGCTTAAGATTATTAGTTGCTTGATTGCATTTGACTAATAATATTATTGTTCCATATTTATGGGCCTAAAAAGATAGCATAAGTTTTTTAGTAATGTTATATCTATAGTTCTGGAAAATTTACAATTTATTATTTAAACATTTCTTTCTTTATATACATTTCTTTTTTAATTTCATAACTATTTGATTGATTTATGTCTATATGTTTTTTTTATTTGCAGAAAGAGTTTTTTCTGGAAGGTCAATAACCACAAGGTTGAAGGTTTTAATTAAGCATTTCCTTATGATATGGATTTTAGAATTTCAGCCTTTTGGATTATATAATTTGGTTTTGTGGTACATAGATTATTTATGCAACTGTTTATTGCCTAGCTAGTTGAGTATTTTGTTGAATCAGTGAATCTACTATTTTTTATAAGATAATTACTTTTTATTTTAAATGTTTAATGCCTTTTTGTCTCTTATATATATATACAGTGTAAAGTCGATTTAAAAAGCTCACTAAATGTATTATATATATTTATTGAAAATGGTTAATGTAACAATACATTTTGAATAATGTCAAACAACTTAATATGATCACCACATCATCACGATTTATAATCATTTATTGACAAATAATATTTGGTCAATGAAAATTAAAATTTAATGATTTAATAATATTAACTCTTTAGAATTAATAGTATTGTCATTATATATATTTATTTAGTTATGACAATTGATCTTGTTACTAATATTAATTATGTGGTGACAAGTTATGTCGTCACTATTATATATTCATTTAATTATGACCTTTAATTTTGTAACTATTAATATCTCTTTATGTGACGCGTTCTATCGTCACCATAAGTATTCAATTAGTGACAGAGAAAAATGTGTCATAGAAAGTAACTCTTTGGTGACAAACTATGTGAAACCCCAGATTTTATGAATAAAGATTTAAATTTATCGAAATATTTTTTTTAATATTATGGTGTGGATTTGATATAATGTTATAGTTGTGGGTAGTATTTATAAATTTTTCAAAGTATGCAAGTTGTTCTAAAATATTCGATTGGTCGGGGAATATTCTTTTTGTCGGAGAATATTCATACTACGGCACAATCATTGGTGAACCCCACAACGGAAGTATTGTCGTAGTTAAAAAATGACATAATTATATTTTTATAAAAATAACGGGGGAAGTTTTATCGTTAACTGTTGAACTACCCGGTAGTAAAAGTACAGTAATACGCGTGGTTGCATAGTAACGCACGGTATTGATTATTGATGCTTACGTGAGAAGTCACACCGCTTATACTCGATTATTGCTACAAAGAATTTGTCGCATCATATCTCTCATATTATTGATTCGATTATTGTCATAGTATCATCTGCATAATATGTTATTTTATTAAATTAATAATCTAACAGGAAACAGTACTAGTTAGATTTTTAACCCTTCGTAAAGCCAATTGTTACATCTATAGAATATGTTTCTCCCCATTCTTTTAATGCCATTCATCACAGTTGAGAGTGGAAAAATGAAAATTAATGTCAGTCTATTACTCTATTTCAATCTGGAACATTGTGGAGTAATAATATTGTTTTATGAGCATTATGTCAAACCTTGCTCTCTGTACCATGTGGTTGATTTCATATTGTGGGATTTTTTTCAGTAAAACATTAGGAAGTGAACTAGGCTCACATGAGGTATTAATATCAAGCAATTTTTTTTTCTACTAATAGGGTTGGCTTATTGACACCCCCAAATCCGAATCCGAGTACCTTTAAATTCCGGATCTGGTGTTTCACGGTACTAACTCTAACATACATTTAACCATGCATTCATACTAACAGGAAAGTAATTACTAACTATTAGAAGCCTATTATTACATACCCGGGTTCTATAACCTTTAAATCTTCATAATCATGATAATTAAAGCAGAAGTTGTCCATGATAGATAACATGCTTTCAAGTTTTCTCTGTAACATGCACTCAAGCAGTGTTTTTTTCAACTTTTTATATGGACATGACTTTGATGAATTTGGTTTTATTGGTTTTTTAATTTTATTTTATTGTTCGAAGTTAACTGTTTGGTGAATTTGTGCTTAAGAGTATTAGTTGCTTGATTGCATTTGACTAATAATATTAATGTTCCATATTTATGGGCCTGAAAAGATAGCATAAGTTTTTTAGTAATGTTATAACTATAGTTCTGGAAAATTTACAATTTATTATTTAAACATTTCTTTCTTTATATACATTTCTTTTTTAATTTCATAACTATTTGATTGATTTATGTCTATACGTTTTTTTTTATTTGCAGATAGAGTTTTTTCTGGAAGGTCAATAACCACAAGGTTGAAGGTTTTAATTAAGCATTTCCTTATGATATGGATTTTAGAATTTCAGCCTTTTGGATTATATAATTTGGTTTTGTGGTACATAGATTATTTATGCAACTGTTTATTGCCTAGCTAGTTGAGTATTTTGTTGAATCAGTGAATCTACTATTTTTTTTATAAGATAATTACTTTTTATTTTAAATGTTTAATGCCTTTTGTCTCTTATATTATATACAGGTGTAAAGCTGATTTAAAAAGCTCACTAAATGTATTATATATATTTATTGAAAATGGTTAATGTAACAATACATTTTGAATAATGTCAAACAACTTAATATGATCACCACATCATCACGATTTATAATCATTTATTGACAAATAATATTTGGTCAATGAAAATTAAAATTTAATAACGAATAATATTAACTCTTTAGAATTAATAGTATTGTCATTATATATATTTATTTAGTTATGACAATTGATCTTGTTACTAATATTAATTATTTGGTGACAAGTTATGTCGTCACTATTATATATTCATTTAATTATGACCTTTAATTTTGTAACTATTAATATCTCTTTATGTGACGCGTTCTATCGTCACCATAAGTATTCAATTAGTGACAGAGAAAAATGTGTCATAGAAAGTAACTCTTTGGTGACAAACTATGTGAAACCCTGTGATTTTATGAATAAAGATTTAAATTTATCGAAATATTTTTTTAATATTATGGTGTGGATTTGATACAATGTTATAGTTGTGGGTAGTATTTATAAATAACGGAATCTGTGTCCATGTGAAAAACGCATGCATGTGATATTCAAATGTAATAATAAAGAATGGAACTAGGTCCAGCCAGAAACGCACGCATGTGATATTTCAAATGTAATAATAAAAAGATTTTAACCAAGTCCGACGTAAAAACGCATGCATGTGATATTCCAATGTAATAATAAAGACGGAATTGTGTCTGGCGTAAAACGCATGCATGTGATATTCCAATGTAATAATAGAAGAATTTCACCAAGTATGGTAGCTTCACATACAAAAGTTATTCCAATGTAATAATAAATAATGGAATAAAAGAAGTTCTCTTCATGAATACAAAAGAAATAATACCCTTACGAGTACAACAAATAATATCCCTTACGAGTACAACAAATAATATCCCTTACGAGTAAAATAAATAATATCCCTTACCGTAAAAGAAACTGGATAAAAGAGTAGGGAAGTAGCAGAATACTTTTCTATAGTTTCTCTATAATTTCTCTCTCTAGAGTTTTAGTGAATTCGTAAGAAATAATGAAGGAATGAGCTTCTATTTATAGAAGAATGGACTGAATAGTAACTAATTCATGAACGGTCCAGATTGGTTTACTTTTAAACGAACGGTCCATATTAATTTACTATGCAGTATTAATAAAAATAATATTATATATATATATATATATTACATTTATATAACATGATGTCTTTGCAAATTCACGGATCAAAGTTGTGATAACACACTGATGCAAATTTCAAACAACCAACCAATAGGATCAAAACAAAAATAAAATATAATACATATATATATATATATATATATATAATATTACAACACCCATCAACTTTTCCACCACCCAAAATCAATTTATAATAAAACAACCAACATTAATTATCAACCCATCCACTTTTCCACCAAAAACCCACTACCACACACACTCACACACTAAATTCCACTAACAAGTCACTCTCACACACATCACTCTCACCCATATCACATTCATATATATATATATATATATATATATATATATATATATATATATATATATATATATACACACACACACACACACACACATCTCACACTTATATATATAATTTCCTCCTCTATACGTAACTTCTTCTCACCCCCAATTCTAAAATCAGTTTTTCAACACATATGGGCCTCACCTTTAAATAATTTTCTACCGATTATTTTGAAAATGGGTAAATAGGAATCCAAATAATAAGCAAAACTGAGTAACTTCTCACGTAAGCATCAATAATCAATACCGTGTGCTACTATGCAACCACGCGTATTAGTGTACTTTTACTACTGAGTAGTTCAATAGTATTAACGGTAAAACTTTCGCCGTTATTTTCAATAAAAATATTTTTGTCGTTTTCTCAATCCGACAATAATTCCGTTGCGGGGTCCACCAATGATTGTACCGTCGTACGGATATTCCCCGACCAAAAGAATATTCCCCGACCAATCAAAGATTATACAACAACTTGCATACTTTTCAAAATTTATAAATACTATCCACAACTATAACATTATCTCAAATCCACACCATATATATATATATTAAAGCAGTAAACTCACCAAACCGAAGTCTAGGCTCATCGAACAAAGTTCGACACACAATTAATATATATAAATATATATATGTATATTAAAGTTGTAAACGCACCAGACCAAAGTGTAGGCTCATCGAACAAAATTTGACACACAATTAATATATATAAATGTATATATATATATATTAAAGCAAATAAACGCTCCAGACCGAAGTCTAGGCTCAATCGAGGCATAACTCGATAATGTTAGTCAATATATATGTAAATATATATATATATATATATATATATATATAAAGACCGAAATGAAACCACGCATCAAGTTTGGGCAAAAGCAAGCAACACGACTCTCAGCGTGTAGAAGGGGTGTGCGTGGAGATGAAGAGAAAGACTCTAAAGTGTGTGAGAAGGCTTACAACCGATCGCCAAAGAAGACTTCTATATCTTTAGAGTCGGTAAAACCGACTTATGTAGGTACAAAAGGGCTATATATGAGCTCACTGTGTGTTTAAAAGGGAAAGTACATCCGCATGGGGTGAGTGCAGAGAGCAAATTAGGGTGGCTTCCTCGCCTTTTTCTCTTGCAAAATGGGCAGCCCAAGCCCTTTATTTATAGGCAATTTAGCCGCAGGTGTACCAAAGGCAACCCGGGTGGGCTCGAGTTTTTCGGGTATAGTCATCTCGAAGTACGTGCACTCGGGCACTATAATGTCCACTCGAACTTTTAGAAGTGCAATTCGGGCATCCGTTTGAGGTATACAGGACCTATTTCGGACCACCGTTGTCGAGAGTTGTACGATGACATGGGATTAGAGTTTGTACGAAGTCATTGAAGATGGGACGATGCCCTCCGGTCTTCAAGCTTCAACTTTCATCCGTTACCCCGCACAATAGTCACTCGGGATTGGTTAGTCTTGTGGAACATCGTTGCGTAGAGATGTTGAGACGATGTGGCGTGGCATCGCATTGGCGAGATGATGATGTTGCCCCTCACTGGTGCTATCACCGGATCAATGATAAAGCAGACGCTGTTCGGGACTTCACCGAGATTGACCGCCGTAATTGTTGAAGGTCCTTATTGTCATCTTTGAGGTGTACCTGTCTTCCCGATGTCATCTTTGGTACAGTGTATCTCGTTCTGAGCGCCGAGATTGAAGCTGGTTGCATTTGAGACAAGTATTTCCGGGGTTATCGCCAAAACTGCATTCCTTGGGGTTATCACCAAGGTTGGTAGCTATTCCCATGGTTGGGGATCGAGATTTGGATACCTCGGGGTTATCTCCAGATTAATAAGTCTTCTCCGTGTGTGTTTTCAGATTGGATCTTCACGCCTCGGGGTTATCTCCGAGGTTGGAATTGTTACTCCCGTAATGTGATCCGGTTGAAGTTGAACTTAGGTAGTATCCGGTATGGATTTGTATTATCTTCGTGGTTCCTCTTAAAGACTAATCGCCCTCCCGCAATGTTAGTGATGAGTACGAGAAAATTTTGAGTGTCTACAGATGCCCCTCTTTATCATACTCATGCATGGAGATGCATGGGTAGGATAAAGAATCCTAGACACTTGAAACGCAACAAGACAAACATGGTACTATGGGTAGAAAAAATGATGTATGATGCATGTGTACTGGGTTATAGCCCAACATGTTGGGGATGATTCTTTCGATCCCTGCTTGCTTCAACCGGGATTGGCAATCTTGAACGATTTGATGTGTTTTAATTTGTTAGGATGTTGATGTTGGAGTTATCACCAAATTCCTGTGTCTTCGATTATGACTTGATCTTGAAGATGTACCTCTTATGTGTAATAGATCTGTGGGGATAAAGCTTGGTCTATTAGAGGATGTGTATAACATATTCCAGCAACTATCCTCTTTGATAACATTGACCTTTCCTGGTTGGTATCGCCAGGACATGTCAAGATTCTGTTGGATTTACTGCCAACAATAAATGTTGTCAGGGATGCCTGACCTTCGTTGACGTGTGCTTCACCGACATGTGAATCAACTGCTAAAAAATCCTGTGGGATATCGTCAAGGTCGTTTTGACCTTCACCGACGGTAGATCGTATTTTAACTTTCAGATTGTGACCCTCACGGAGATCCATTGGGAAATATAAGTAATCGAGCATGAAATCCTCGAATAGCTCTAAAGCTCTGATAGGTTTAATTGTTATTGGTTGAGATAATGTCAAGGCTGCTTGACCTTCATTGATATATGTGTCAACGGATGAGCATGCGTTGTAACCCCCGCCGGGGATTCTACATTGTAACCCCCGTCAGGACTCACGTTGAATTTCTGGTCTGGGGACTCACGTCAGAATCTTCGGCTTGGGACTCACGTAGGGTAACGACCCGGAGTTAGCGGCATTGGACCCGTACAAGGTATTGCCGTATGTGATTTGTGACAACTGAGATCATCGGCATGGTATACCTCGTGTTCGGGTATCTACCAATGAGCGATGTACTGACTCAAAATTTCATTTGAGAAGACCAGAATTGCATGCTATTTTGCTCAATTGCGTGGCATTTTTATTCCTGATTTGACCTTTCTAGTCCGCAAGCAAGAACTCCTTTACAACTCGAATCGACCGAGCTTAGAAGAGGGGTGGGACCCACATAGGGTGCCGCAGTGCACTCGTCAGAAGTCAGCAGAGCCTACTACCAATCGTGGATGATAAATTCCAGCAGGTTGGTCTCACAAGTCACTTTCAACTTGTCGCGCAAAGGAAAATCCGTGAGCCTCTTTCAGATCTGCTGAGTTCAGGCTATTATCCACAAATTTTGTCACCGTACAAGTGTTCTACACTATCCTGGTAATGTATGCATGTATTTTTTGCAGTTTTTATCCGTTGGATTGTGAGTTATCGCATGAAATGCATCTAAACACATAGTAGTGATTATGTATGCACAAATGACTTGATAAAAAATATTCAACATAGTAAATGTTAGTATTAAACCATGTTGAACATAATGATGTGAAAAAATTTGACTTTTGAGACAGTCAAATTGGCACCTTTTTCTGCTATTCTTTGTCCTATTTGAGGTCCAATGAGCAAAAGGTAGCAAGGCAAAGTACTCCTAGTATTGAGGTTGACCTTATGCATGATAATTTTGATTTTTAATGCATATATTATGTATATGACATTGGGGCAGGTGTGCTACTGAATGGCCACCTAGACATGCCTATGCGCATGTGGATAGTCCTGTTTTCAAAGGGGACTATGGCAAAAAAATTTCCAAATGTAGGCATTGGGTAGTCATGCATTTTAACTCTATTATATGTTAAAGTAAAAACATGCATGCATATAGTTATAAATGCATTTTAGAAAGCTCCAGGTAAGGAAATACCACACCCTTTCTGAGGTGATTTGGAGACTTATTGTCTAGATATTATGGATCCGGATCAGCCGAGCAGTTCTCACAGGACCACTTCTGGCATATGGCGGAGGGTTTATGAAGTGCCTCATCCTCGTTCTGTCAGACATCCTCGTCGGTTGGTGGAGGCCGTGATTCGTCCTATCAGGGTAGATGTGCCAGAAGTTGAGGACAAGGAGGCGGATATTCTGATTGAGGATCCCGTTCCTGCTGCACATGTTCCTCATAGGGAGCTCCCGAGTATTCAGGTGGCAAACCCAGAGCTATTGGGTGATTTAAGCAGACATCCATCGATGTATTTGAATGCTAACGAGGTATGGCGTTAGACTTTGATCTTCCTTCTTTCCTATTGATGAGGAGCAAAGGGTTTTGATGTTGATCTGCATTTCATGCAGGTTCCGGGTTTTACACAGCCTCGAGGGAACTGGTTCAACATTCACTCCATGTACCAGGCGCTTCATCCTTACTATAGAGCGATAGTGCATGAGTGGGGATTCGGGGCATTCTTCTCCATCCTTCCCCGTCGTTGTCCCCGGGGTTACCTCAGGGCATTATCTGAGCGATGGTTTCATTAGACTCAGTCACTCCATCTACTGGATTACGAGGTGATGATGACGCCTATGGATTGGCGATTTATCTGTGTATGGAGTTTGGAGGGGCGATTGCCTCGCATGGAGAATATTACCCCTACTACCGTCAGATCCTTGTTAGGAGTTCCGGCGGAGGCGCTCAAATGCAGGACTGTCTGTTCAGGTCCTTTAAGCGTAGATGCTATGAGTGGGCTTTTGAGTGAGCCCATGCCTGATGATGTCAGATCGGGGATCGTGATTCTCGCGGCGATTGTTTCGATGATCATTCGAGGTCGCTTTATAGCGTATAACTCTTCTACGGTATCATTTGCTTTGATCAGCGCCACACGTGATGTGGACCGTATTGGAGAGTATGATTGGGACTCCTATACCTTTGCCTATTTCCTCCGGGGCATGCGTATGAGCTCACAGGGTTTGACCAAGGCTTGGCTAGGATTTTACCCATTTCTGCTGGTGAGTATTTCTCTTGTCTTTTCTCATTCATAGGTGAAGTGTGTTTACTAATAGCAGATGTTTTGCCATTGTGTTGGCAATTTTGGGCCTATGAGAGGCTCCCATGCTTGCGTCCTGTGAGTGTGTTAGGTTTAGATACCTATCTATGAGGACGACGATGGCACCATTCTATTTTTTTGAGGTCCCCAGAATTTGAGGGGTTCACTCACCGCCAGATGCAAATGGAGTTCCGACAGTGATACCATTATATGGATTCCCTATTCAGGGGAACACTTGACCATAGGCTTTAAGGATGGACACCCGACTGGAGTCGAGTATTTGATTTCCACCAGGAGAGTTCCTATCTTCACAGATGGAGGTTGGGAGCTCTATTTAGGAGAGCGTCCTATTAGGAGCACCACAGGAGGAGATCCAGATACCCGGTCTTGCCTCCTACCAAAGCGCCATTGGCTCGTCAGATCACGATCACCGGCCTTGATATTCCATTGTTGGGGTTGACGGTTTTGCATTATCGAGGGTCCATGTACTCGGGAGATGTTCCAACGGTGGTGGTCCCCTCACTATTGGAGCCCATCGCCCGCGCCACTCAGTTTATGGGGGATATGGTTCCGGGATCCTTGATGATGACAGATTGATAGCTTGTGTCCGAGATCCCACTCATATGACCCAGATTGATAGCTTGACCTCGCAGTTGGATCGTGCACATATATTTATCCCAAGATTTGGGTAGAGATCCAAAGAGAAGTGAGTCATTCGTTCCTTCCAAATTTCAAAGGTACGCCCCTTAGATGACCCATTCGGTTTTTCCGGCGTAGATCCTCCTCTTTATAGGCCTGAAATCCCTGTTAATAGAGATCCAGTGACTCAGGAGGATTTACATCAGGTTGATAAGATTGATGATGTGGACATCGTCACCTTGGTCTTCTTCAGATGTGTATTCTCGTTATATCTTTTGATAGGCCTCCGTTAGATATTGGGTGGCTGTACCCCATTCTCGTTATATCTTTTGATAGCCCTCTGTTAGTACTAGGGCATCTGTGCCTCATTTCCCTATATTTGTAGCTGTACAGAGATGATGTATTAGATGATGATATACTTAGGAATGTATGCACAGTTTTTCCATTCCCTATATCATATTGCCATCCATTATCTGTTATGCATGTATCATGTTATGCATATATATGTATGTCCAGAGATATTCAGCATTGACCCCTGGATGGTCTTATGACACGGCCGACACAGATGTCTTCTTCGACAGTTAGCCGTATAGATCATACCCCACCATCATTGGTGGCCTTGGGTATGCGATCGTAGTATGATAGCATGTCACCACCAGACAGGGTGACTGTAGATCAGTTGATGCAGCATACCATGACTTTATTGATGTTTTAGGTTCCCACAGGGTTTGTAAACGGTATGCTAGAGCATTGGCTATCGGATAGGTAAGTATTCCGATTTGGTACCCATGAGCTGACTACTACTCTGGAGAAGTATGCACGATTGACGATGCTGCCTTTAGACAGACCTTGCGTGCATCTAGCTTTAGGAGACATGAGTAGACGGTTCATGACTCTCATAAGATTGCGACGCAGAGTAGTGCAGGACGAGCTGACATCTAGCCACGTGATATCCCAGCATTTTCTGAACGACAGATTTGGCTTGAAGGATAGCTATTCACGATATTCCGAGGATTTTACCGCACCGTAGGACCATTGGCGTTTGGCCAGGGTCGATGTACTATTGCTATGCATACTGTAGTATGTCTATATGCCACGATATATGGACGAGATAGACATTGGTGTCATCATGGCTGTGAGAGCTCTTAGAGAGGGTCGTACCATTGTACCTATGAGTGTAGCAGAGACCCTGCGGTCACCATCCTATTGTTGCACTTATCCTACAAGAGTGTTCACTGGGATTTCGATCATGTTGTACGTGTGGTTTATGTCATACTTGAGACCGGTTGGTACTCTTAGACGGCATGGATATTGCTTCACCCATAATGTAGCTATGTCATACTCCTTTCAGCCATCGGAGTGTATAGATGCTCTGTCCCGGTCCACATTTTTGGCAGATATTAGAGATCCTTTTAGTATATTGCCGTGTTCGGGGCTTATCTCCCCATACAACTTCATTACTCACGCTCCGGGCATGGACTATCTCCCTCTGGCTGGTTTGAGAGGTGTGACTACTTATCACCCATTGACCCTGATGTCGCAGTTCGACCAGTTCCAGGATTTCCATCCTTTTGAGGGGGCGATAGGTCAGCGTTCAACTTCTCGATATCTCTCAAAGAGAGGACCGATCCGTGTGTATGCTTATTGGGATCGCCATGAGATAGCTTCTTTTTCCGTCACCATCTAGGTTGTTCTCGCAGAGTATTCCGCATGGATGGAGATAGAGATTTTGTCATTTTGCAGTAGTGTCCACAAGAGACCGGGATAGTGAGTCAGATGATGTAGAGCCCATGGAGGACATCGATTCATACATCGAGGAGGAGCCCGCTGCTAGGTTTCCAGCATTTCTTCCGGATTCTCCTCGCATCAAGATTATTGTGATTCAAAGACTTAAGACAAGATTTTAGAGCGAGTCTTTATCTGATGACCTTTGAGAGAGATCAGAATCGATCTATGATGTTGACTACCCTTGATGGGAGAGACGCAACTCTATTAGAGAGAGACGAGGCATTAGCTCACAGAGATGTCGCTGTTGTTGAGTGGGATGAGGCTAGATCAGCCAGAGATGTAGTAATAGTTGAGCGGGACAGTGCTATATCTGCCCGAGATGTAGCTGTCACAGATAGTACTGCAGTGAGGTCCCTTACCACTGGCATGATCGCAGAGATGAGCGCATATATTGATGATCATATGGTCACCATGCAGATGGCTGCAGATCTGTTGGGTCATGTGGATATTCTCGTATAGGAGACCACAGCTTCGCTTCCTTCTTCTGAGAGGGACGTCATGTTGGGCTTGTTAGCTCGCATATACCCTGACTTGTAGATGAGCTTGTATTTATCTTCACAGACTAGCTTAGCCATTTTGTCATGTATAGTTTACATTGTATATATCAAACAACATTATATATAACAGGGAAATATATTTTTGGATCACTTCCCTTTTAGATATGCCTTGCTATTTGCTTGATATTTTGCATGCTGCTTCAGGGCTTGTAGTCTTGATGTATTCTGGATTCCTCCTGGGTGGATGGACATTGAGTTGTCTCTGGATAGTTCAAAATGGATCATCGATCTATGTGTATCCCTACCATCTTTGGTGTCTTGGGACTGGTTTCTGGATGAAAATGTGGAGAGGAGTGTGGCTTTCCTCTCTAAGATTGGACATGCAAAGATGATGGTCGCCAAGATTTCTATTTAGGAGAAGCCTAGTTAATTCCACCTCTTATGGATTGGTGTTGCTCTTCAAGGTATGACTGCAGCTTAGATGGTCGCCGAATCTCCTATTTGGGAGGAGTTCCGGTAATTCTATCCCTTTGGTTTGACTAGGGTTTGTGTTTTGATAGGGGTGAGACCGCACCATGAATGGCTGCCTACGTACTCCTATTGAAGAGGAGATCAGGTCTATATAGTTCGAACCTGGTGTAAGAGGTTTAACGTTGTATATGGCAGAAATGGTGTAAGAATGTTTTTGGTTGTTTTTATTTTTGTAAGGGTAAAAATGTTTTTGTAAGGGTAGAAATGTTTTTGTTGTTTTTGTTTTATTGCGACCGGGCCATATGAAATGGTTGCCTACGTACTCCTATTGATGAGGAGATCAGGTCGACGTAGTTCGCCCCTCAGGGCGAGACGAAAAGCGTAATCCCTTGTGAAGGTTATAGTGCGAGGAGGAGAAAGTTTAATCCTAGGTTGAAGATAAACTGCAGGTATGAGAAGTTTGATCCCATGTATGGGTAGCCAAACTGCAAGTGTGAGAGGTTCAATCCGCGGTGGGATGACCTAAGTTGTAGGAACGCAGAGAAGAGCCAAGCTGCTGGCTTGAAATGTAGGTTTCCCTGAGGGACAAAGTGTAAGAAAGTTGTAGGTGGTAAAGGGTAAAAGAACCGGAATGACTGGTGACCTGATGATTCTACATCGTGGTGTTTATGATAATTACTTCGGATATAGTACCGCTTTCCTGCCATTCCGAGTTGATGAGTTGGGGAAATTCATCGCCATCCATTTCTTTCAATCTGAGAGCACCTCTTGTCAATGCTTCCTTGACAATAAATGGGCCTTCCCAGTTAGGAGCGAATTTTCCCTTAGATTGATCTTAGTTGTCAAGGATTATCTTCAAAACCAAGTCATGTTATTTAAACTGCCGTAGCCGGACTTTTTTGTTGTAGGATCTAGCGATCCTTTGTTGATATAACTGACCATGGAAGATAGCCGCGGTTCGCCTTTCGTCTTCATCCAGCTGAGCGTCCATCAACACTCTGAGGGATTCCATTTCAACTTCTATTGGGAGTACTGTTTCCATCCCATAGGTTAATGCGTAGGGGGTTGCCCCAGTGGAAGTTCGCATTGAGGTTCTGTAGGCTAACAGAGTCAGAGGCAATAGGTCAGGCCAATCTTTGTGGTTGGCGGACATCTTTTGCATAATCTTCTTGATGTTTTTGTTAGCTGCTTCAACCACACCATTCATCTTTGGACGATAGATGATAGAGTTGAGATGCTTGATGTGGAATTTACTGCATAATTCCTCCATCATTTTGTTGTTGAGGTTCTTGGCATTGTCTGACACAATCACCTCTGGTTGTCCATATCGACAAATGACATTGTTTCTGATGAAAACAATGATGACTTCTTTAGTAACCCTGGGGAAGGAGGCTGCCTCTACCCACTTGGTGAGGATGGTGAAGATAAACCGGTGTCCATTACTGGCTTTAGGCTCAATGGGCCCAATCACGTCCATTCCCCACATTAAGAAGGGCCAAGGTGAACTCATATTCTGAAGTTCCTTTGGAGGGGCGTGTATAGCATTCCCATGAATCTGGCACTGATAGCATCTCCTAACGTGGTCATTGCAATCAGCTTTGAGAGATAGCCAATAATGTCCTGTCCTGAGGACTTTTTTGACAAGGAGGGAACCACTCATGTGGGGGCCACAGACTCCGCCATGGATTTCATCCATAAGCCTTTGGGCTTGATCTTTGTCTAAACATCTGAGGAGACCTAGTTATGCATCTCTTTTGTAGAGCGCATCTCCACTCAGGTAAAATTTCATAGCAAGTCGATGGATCCGCCTTCTCTCAGTCGGGTTCGCCTCCGCGGGTGTAGATCCATCTCATAGATATTACTTGATATGCTAATACCAAGGACATTGGATGGGAGGTAGCTCATCTGATACTTCTCCAACGTAATTCCCATAGGCTAGGGCCTTGTGCAGGGAAATTGTGACGCTTGGCAAGTGTTCCTTATCTGATATGCGAATCAAGGAGGCCAAAGTTGCTAATGCGTCTGCAAAGTCAATCCTATTACGAGGAATGTGTAGAAAAGATATTTCTTCGAACTCCAAAACCATCTTCAGAACCTGCCGATGGTAAGGCAGCAAATGTAGCTTTTTCGTTTGATAGAATCCGGTGGATTGTCTGATTACTAACTCTGAATCTCCAAAGATAGTTAACCGCCTGATGCCCATTGAACGAGCAAGTTTTAGCCCCATGAGACAGCCTTCATACTCAGCCGTATTGTTGGTGCTGACAAACTGTAATTTGATGGCAACGGGATAATGCTCACCGCATGCGAGATACTAGAATCGCCATGACTCTAGAACCTTCCATATTAACAACTCCATCAAAATACATCTTCCATAATTGGCGATATCGATCGATGGTGTTGTTTGATCGTCATTACTCCTTCATCGGGAAATATATTTCCAAGGGTTTGAAATCCTCGAGAAGGCGATTTTACCGCTTGATCCGCAATTCCTTGACCTTTGATGGACTTTTTGAGTCAAATATACGATGTCAAATTATTCAGGATCAATCGCCATCCGGACAAACCAAGCAATTTAACATGGGTTTATTGAACACGCACTTGAGAGGATCCACGCGTGATATGAGATGGGTTGTGTGACCATGGAGGTAATGTCAGAACCTCCCGGAAGCCCATGCTAAAGCACAACACGCCTTTTCAATCAAAGTGTACTTGTGTTCACTCATCACCGAACCTTTGGCCGAGGTAATAGATAGCTCGTTCTTGGCCTCTATCGCCTTTTCTGTCTCAAAGATGCACCCATAGCATTGTCACTTATGGCTGTGTACATAAACAGGGGAACAAAGATCCCCGGGTGGTACCAAAATGGGAGCTTGACTTCGCTGCTTTCTTGATTGTAAGGAAGGCCTTTTGACACTCCTCATTCCATTTCATGGAGGAGTTCTTCCTTAATAGCTTGAAGATCGCTCACGAGTTAATGTGAGTTGGGAGATAAACCTGCTAATGAAGCTGATTCTTCCCAAAAATCCCCGTATTTCCTTCTTTGTCTGACAAATGGGCATTTCTGTGATGGCTTGGATCTTGGCAGGATCCAGCTCAATCCCCTTGTGGCTGACTAGAAATCCTAGCAACTTGCCCGATTTAACGCCAAAGGCGCATTTAGATAGTTTCAACCTGAACAATTTTCTGAGATGGTCTAGATGGTCATCCTCCTTCCAGGACTTGACAATGATGTCATCCACGTAGATCTCGATCTCTTTGTGTATTAAGTCATGGAAAAGAGCCATCATAGCTCGTTGATAGGTGGCTCCGGCATTCATGAGGCCGAATGACAACCGCCAATAGCAAAAGGTTCCCCAAGGCGTGATGAAAGCAGTCTTCTCACGGTCTTCCTCAGCAACCATGATCTGATGATACCCCGCAATGCAATCAGCAAAGGAGTACATGTCGTATTACGCAGTATTGTCAATGAGAATGTGGATAAATGGCACAGGAAAGCTATCTTTTAAGCAAGCTTTGTTTAAATCCCGGTAATCCACGCAAACTCGCACCTTCCCTCCAGGTTTAGGCACGGGAACAATGTTGGATATCCACTCAGGATATGTAGACACCATGATGATACCAGCTTGAAATTGTTTCACAATTTCTTCTTTTACCTTTAAACTCCATTCAAGTTTCAATCGCCTGCGCTTTTGTTTGACTGGCTTAAATCCCTCTTTAATGGGAAGGCTATGAAGGACAATGTCAGTGGACAAACTCACCATGTCTTCATGAGACCATGCAAACACATCCTAGAACTGGGTTAGTAGTGTAACCATGTCATTCTGTTGGTTTGGGGCAAGGTCTGAACCAATCTGGATTAACTTAGGGCTTTCTAAGGTTCCAAGATTGAAAGAAGTGGTTTGATCAAGGTTGGGTTTAGGTTTGTCTTTGATCCATTCTTGAATTTCTGGAGGCACCTCAATGTCATCCTGTATGTCCACCAAGGCTGAATTCATCTCTACATCAAAGGTACAATCCTTGTGGAGAAGAGGCATTATATCAGCAAGTACATGCACATCTAAATTCAGAGTCCTGAAACAAAATATGCTTTCACTTAGTATATATGAAATGTGTTGATCATACACAGTGTTAGCATATATGGAAAAATAAACCGCTAATACTATACAAAAAAGTAAAGCAGTTATTATATCTATAGGGCAGAAAGAGTTTCTGCCCGCTTTACCCTTGACGACCAATGCAAGGAATGCTGTTCCAATTGGTAAGGGCAAAGTTCAGGTGGACCGCAGTGATGGAGGGATTGTCATCATCCTCCTTATCCCGAATGATGGTCATTACGTCTGAGCAATCATCGTCTAGGGTATATCTGTTGGTATGTTCATCATGAACGATGATGCGTATGCCTGACATCATTCGGATGACATCTTGCTTGATTCTTCGCTCCTCTTCTTCCACCGCGGGATTTGGAACAAAGACTTCTTTCTCCTTTACTGGTACCGGCTTGGAAATAACATAGCCATTACATTGGCTGGCACCTTTACAGGAGGTTGTGCGGACTCAAAGTTTGAAGGTGAAGATGAACTCCGCATAGTTGAAGCTGAAGGAATCTGTTGATGCTTATGAGGATTCCTGTGACTAGAACTGGAAGAATAGCCTAGCCCAGCTGTTCCAGCTTGCTTGGTTAATCGAATTAGATATTTGATACCCTGGCAATCTTTCCCTAACCCTTGTCCCGGCTTATGACCTAATGACATCATTTCTTGAGTAGCCGACATTACCTCGGCAGAAATCTTGGGTTTGGCAACGGGCGCTCCAATAGCATGGTATTGGGTATTGCTTACTTCCAAAGCATGAAAACTAACTTGGTTCACATCCGCATTGGCATTGATGAATGGCATGTCTCCGTCTACGAGGAATCTTGGTTCGGGCCGACCGTGACCAAAGCTATTGTTGATAATATATTTCAACCTTGTTGGTGAAGAGTGGAGGGACCTTTCAACCATATGAATCCATGGTCATCCCAAGAGTAGGTTGTATCCCGAATCTATCTTGAGCACATGGAAAGATACGCAGAATGTGTGAGGACCAACCCGGGTGGGCCCAGGTTTTTTGGGTCGGGTCGTCTCTAAGTACGTGCACTTGGGCACTGTAATGTCCACTCGAACTTTCAGAAGTGCAATCCGGGCATCCGTTTGAGGTATACAGGACCTATTTTGGACCGTCGTTGTCGAGAGTTGTACGATGGCATGGGATTAGAGTTTGTACGAAGTCATTGAAGATGGGACGATGCCTTCCGGTCTTCAAGCTTCAACTTTCATCTGTTACCCCGCACAATAGTCACTCGGGATTGGTTAGTCTTGTGGAACATCGTTGCATAGAGACTTGAGACGACGTGGCATGGCATCGCGTTGGCAAGATGGCGATGTTGTCCCTCACCGGTGTTATCGCTGGATTGAGCTGATAAAGCAGACGTTGCTCAGACTTCGCTGAGATTGGACTGCTGCAATTGTTAAAGGTCCTTATTTTCATCTTTGAGGTGTGGCTGTCTTCCCGATGTTATCGCCGGGTTGGTACAGTGTATCTCATTATGAGCGCCAAGATTGAAGCTGGTTGCATTTGAAACAAGCATATCCGGGGTTATCTCCGAAACTGCATTCCTTGGGGTTATCACCAAGGTTGGTAGCTATTCCCATGGTTGGGACTAAGACTGGATACCTCGGGGTTATCTCTGAGATTAATCGGTCTTCTCTGGTGTGTGCTCCGGTATTGGATCTTCACGCCTCGGGGTTATCTCCGAGGTTGGAATTGTTACTCTGAATGTGATCCGTGGTTGATTTGAACTTAGGTAGTCTTCAAGATGGATTTGGATTGTCTTTCGTGGTTCCTCTTAAAGATTTAATCTGTCCTCCCGCAATGATATAGCGATGAAGTATGAGAAAATTTTGAGTGTCTACAGATGTAACATTCTAGAATTTTTAATTGTAATATTAAATATTTATTGAATTATACAAATATTTAATGGATGTGTTTATCGTTGAATAAATATTTGTTTAATTGATTTGATTTTATTTGGTTAATTATTCGTTAAATAAATAATTAATGAGTTAAGGAAATTATTACTATATTGATATTTCAATTTGATGGTTAATTATTTGTATTGAGTTATGTGATTAAATAAATTAAGTATGAAAGCTTGATTAAACATAGTGTGACAAATAACTATATTATAAGTAGTTATTAAAATAAATTAAAGTAGTTTAATTTGGTTTGTGCCAAACAAGACTTAATGGTATTAAGTATTTAATTTTAAATGGTTTTTGCCAAACACGGCCCTATAGCTTTTGGAATTCTATTTAATTTTGAATTATATAAATAAAATAAATAATAAATATAATATAATTATAACGTATACGTTATATTTATAACTGATATCCTAATAAGTATACGTATTATTATTATTATATCAGTTTTATTCTTTTACGCATTGGTTTATCAGTTCTAGTTTTAGTTTTGCTAAGCCTAAGAGGAGAATACAGAGAATTGAGAGAGAGTTGAGAGGAAACCTGGGGATTTCATAGTGATTATCAGTGGTGATAGTAAGGATTACAAGCAAATTAAAGGTATTTTTATATAACCTTAGTATTGTATATATATATATATATGTTTATGTGTATCACGGCATAATGTTATTCATGTTCTGTGAATTCAAAATTCTAAGTTTACGATTATACAACTGAGTACTTGTAGTTGTATGTGTTTTGATGATTAGAATTTGTGTTTAAACCAGAATTGTATGCTAATTTTGTTTGACAGTAGGAAGCAAATAATGTTAGTATATGTATTTTTCTCATATGGCTTATGTAAGTACCAATTTTGATGATCAATTCATATGTTAAACTGTAAATTAACTCTTGTATATGTTAGTTCATTAAGAAACGAGCACAACGTAATTTGAACGAAGCAATTTGGCCAAGTATAGAGATTTCAGTGATGATTTTTGTAAGAGATGTCAAAAATGGAGTTTTCATATGAAATTATGGAATTTGAGAAATTAAACTAGTTTTAGTTGATGTTAAATTATTCTAATTGGTTGTAAATGTTAGCAAACATGTTTATGATTAGTTTATATCAATTGTTTATGTTAATTTCACTGTTTGGTGGGTGAAATTCATGTTAGTTGGGCTAAAAACGGCTCTGTTCATGTCGTAATGCTTCGCCTCGTCGTGCGGCACCAACGTAGTTATTTGGTGCAAGGCTAAAAATCTGCAGTAGTTCAAGGTAGGTAGGCTATTATTGTGTGTGTAATTGCCATACCACATCGATATTAAGCGAAGATGATCATTGTCTGTTCTTTGCATTCTTGGGGTAACGACGTACGTTGGTCTAGTGATATGTTAGTATAATAAACATGTACTAATATAGCTAAAACAGAATTGTTTTATGTGGTTAGTAGATTCAAAGTTTGAATGATTAGTAAGTGATGAACGTGGCATATTAGGACTTAGTGAGCATGATGAATAGTAAACATGTGTTGTGAAGGTTAAAACTTGTAATTTCTGATATTTGCATGGTCTCTTAAGACTTGTGCTAAAATAATAGGTCTAACTAGAAATGCGTGTTATGTTGGAACGTGAATGTTAGTATATCTAATAGATGATGGTTTGAAATCTATATGTAGGTGAACGTGAGTTAATAATATAGCTTACGCTCGAGGCAAGTTTCTAAACCTATTTTTTTACATTGAGCAAGTTCTCTAATTCTACTTTTACAATTGAGCAAGTTTTCTAACTCTACACTTTCGTTGAACTAGTTTATTTATTGTTATGCAAGTTACTTGTTCTATTCCAATTGTAATTTCGCAAGCTCTTGTATCTAGTTTGTTCATGATGATGCAAGTTTTTCTAAACCTTAATTTTATGTTAAGCAAGTTATTCTTGTATTTAACTTGTTAAATAGCATGCAAGTTTATTTAATTCAATATACTATTGTTGAATAGTTGTTATTGTTCAAATTGTTATTCGTTATGCATGCTTAGTATTCAATTCTAAATAACCTTGGCTTAATATTGTTCAAGCAAGGTATGTGATAGTTATTCAAAATTTATATTATTAGCTTATTCCTAAAGCATAACTTTAATATATATTGTTAATTCACTTATGATCTATTCCATAGCATAATGTGATAATCTTTTATTCAACTAATCCTTAGTTGATGTTCATTGAATTCCAAATTACCTTGAAGTGTATCCAAACCAAACTTACTTTGGTGCGGACTTGTAATCTAAATATTGAGATGAACAACCCTATTATTAGGGGTTTACGCTTAGCGTTGAAATGTTTGTGCACAATACATTGTACGAAGGGTTGATCCCCCTAAGTACGTGGAGTCCTTATAGTCATATGGCTGTTAAAGTTAAAGTTGAAAGATTACTTATAACTGTGGACATGGTTTGTGGTCATTCGACCCTCAGTAGTATATTTTAGAATGTTAATAGAACATATTATTTAGTTCTATTGAGCCTATTATTTGGCAAATGATGTAAAGTTTATTAATTCTTATTTCAAGTGAGCTTTGTTTGCTCACTCTTGCTTTTATAAGTATTACAGTTAAGGATGAGAATGTAGATGTACCTAGCACCAGTAAGGGAAAAGGGAAGATGAACAAGTATTGAAAACTTGTAATATATTGACAATTATTTATCTGACTTTAATTTGATTGATGTAATGAAGCACTTATTTAATTTCCGCATTAGAATGATTGTAAATAAAGGTTAGATAACCTAGGAGATATTTTTATTAATGTAATCCTGTATGGGCAGGTTTTATGATTCAATTTTATTATGATTGGGTAGTTAGATATAAATGTTTTGATTAAGTGAACACCAAATCTTGAGGTAATGAAGTATTGGGATTTGAGGGTGTCACAGGGAAACCTTATGTAGTAACCTTTAAGGAGACAGAAACATAGTGGTGTCCAACTCATATCGAGTTTTAAGGAATGAATTAAGGCATCCATTGAAGTTAAATAATTAAAGACATTATGTGCTATGTGTTAATAACTTATGTGCTCGCGAGTATCGAAGAATGTTATATAATAAATAAACTTAAAAATATTTTATTGTCAAGATGTCTAACGATAGAGAATCCAGTCCAGCTAGGGAAGTGATACCTCAGATACATAGAGATGAGGAACCCCAAGATGTTCACATTGTGCAGGAATAGTTGATTCAGGATGATGAGGAAGAGGATCCTGTGGAGTTTCCACCAAACTCCATATCAGCTGAGATGTATGACGCACTGTACGACCGTAACATAGAATTACAGGACAAGGTTGAGGAGCTGAAGGAGTTGGTTGAGATGCATCACGCTACTGTAGAGCAGAAGGATGTAGAGATTCAGGAACTCGACTCATAACTTGGAAACACGGAGTGGGATCTAGTCCATACAAAGGGTCAGCATGAGGATCTGTTGGCTATAAACGAGAAGATGAAGACTGATGTAAAGAAGTTAAAAGATGACTTGAAGGAGTAGTCATCTAAACGTGCAAGGGTAGAGGACGCATAGATGAAGGTGACTCATCGTGCAGACCGTGTTGAAGCTAAGGTCCAAATGAAGAAAGCTAAGATGAACAAAATGGATCATGCCTTTAATTCTGCAATTGATAGGGCCTAGGATCGAGTCTTTTATTACCCATCTCAGTTTAAAGACTCACCTTGGTTCGTGATGGGTCGTAGGATGGTGTGACGCCCCCAAAATTAGGTATACATCACCCATCTTGAGTCACCAAATATATGGTACAAAATTCAAATATAATCTTAAATATACAACATGAGCTATGAGTTTTAATACAAACATTGTCTTCAGGCGAAGATTAAAACTCAAAATAAGTCCTCAATACATTTATTGTCACACTATTTAACGTAAATAGTGAGGACTACTAATGCACCATCTAGGACCATCACTGTTTCACGACTAGTCCCGGCTACATTCTCATTTCCTCAAGAGAAAAAGAAAAGAAAGGGTGAGCTCAACTAGCCCAAAGAAGAAATATTATGACTAAGATAATGTAGAATAATTTATCGTTAGCATTCAACAGTGTTAAACTTATAAAATATAACAAACATCAAGTTTAACTGCAGCGAAACAAGAAATCCATTAGAAGAGTCAAGTAGGGAATAAAATCTACTATCTTTTATGATTTAAAAGTTTTTTCATCACTTTAATCGCTCAGACTCAGCTCAATATATAATCCACATTATCAAATCATCCTTTCACTACAGGCCAAGAATATTCTTTAGTATCACGACCACGAATTATCCATGCACTACGGCTAAAGATAATCATGTTTTCATCAATGGTCTTGATCATGCCATAAAACAATTCATCTTTGCACTACGGCCAAAGAGAATCCATAGCCATAATCATACCAAAAACTGTCCATCAATGCACTACAGACCAATGAGGACTTTTTCCACAGCATTTGTAACATTACGGTAATGATTATACCGAATAATCCCTGATCATAATCATACCAAGTCCATCTATGCACTACAGGCCACAAATGACTTTCAAAAAAATAAACATGAGGATGATGACAATGATATAAGAATTCAATAAAACAAGTTCAAGAATTAATTTTTCTAGGAACTGATAACGTCCAAATTGTCAACATGATACTGCTTTGTAGAGTAAAATTCAAGAATGCTCAGAAGAATATTTCCATGAAAAGATACTGGATGAAGCGCAAATATCAAGGATATTCTACTAATTTTATGGAGTATAGAAGTCAAAACTTTAATCAACTGAGTATAATAAAGAATGGAATAACAAAAGAAATCACCATACATGCGATAGACCGCACAGGCAGGTTATTCCAACAGAATAATAAATAACGGAACCAGGTACGGCGGAAAACGCACGGACATGATATTCCAACATAATAATAAAGAATGGAATAACAACAGAAATCACCATGCATGCGGTACTTCACAAAGATAGGTTATTCCAACAGAATACTAATAAGGAAGGAATCGTGTCGGCCAGAAACGCATGAATGAGGATATTATGAGTAATAGTAAAGACGGAATAATAGAAGAATGTCACCAAGTATAGGGTAGCCAGCGTATACATGTTATTCCAACAGAATAATAAAGAATGGAATAACATAAGTTCTCTTCATGAATACAAAAGAATAACACCCCTTACGAATACAACAAATAATATTCCCTACCTTAGAAAGAAGAGTACTGGATATAGAAGTAGTGAAGTAGTAGAACACTTTTCTTCTTTCTCTCTATAGTTTTTCTCTCTAGAGTTTCAGTAAATTCCTAAGAAATAATGAATGAATGAGCTTCTATTTATAGAAAAATGGACTGCATAGTAACTAACTCATGAACGGTCCAGATTGATTTACTTTAATCTGACGGCCCATATTTAAAGCAAAATCTTTTAAATAAAATATAATATATTCTATTTATAATCTAATAAAATGAATAACTTTATAAAAGATTTTACTATGCAAACACTATGCATAATAAAATATAATATATTCTAATTATTATCTAATAAAATGAGATAACTTTATAAAAGTATTCATTTTTATATAAAAAGATTTCACTATGCAAAACACTACGGGCACTATGCAACACTATGCATAATAAAATATAATATATTCTATTTATAGAATAACTTTATAAAAGTATTATGTTTTATATAAAAGATTTTACTATACGTAACACTATGTAGACACTATGTATAATAGAATATATAATATATTCTATTTATAGAATAACTTTATAAAAGTATTTGCTTTTATTATATTAATAATACCAATAAAAAAATTGAGTGACTTATCACGTATAAGCATCAATAATCAATACGATGTGCTACAATGCAACCACGCCAGACATTCTTTGTATTTTTAACACGGGTGTTTCAACAGATTAATCAGTAAAAACTTTCGTAGTTATTCTCATAAAAATATTCTTGTCATTTTCTCCATCCGACAATAATTCCGTTGCGGGGTCCACCAATAATAGTACCGTCGTACGGATATTCCTCGACAAAAAGAATATTCTCCGACCAATCAAATATTATATAACAACTTGCGTACTTTGCAAAATTTATAAATATTACCCACAATTATAACATTATATCAAATCCACACCATAATATTCAAAAAAATATTTCGAGAAAATTAAATCTTTATTCATAAAATCTGGGGTCTCAAAATCTCCCCTCCTTATGAAATTTAGCCCTCAAAATTTACGTACGTACCTGGTATGTCGAAGAGGTGAAGATACCTTGACTTCATTTCAGATTCTAATTCTTGAGGTATAACCTTTGAGTGTTGAATACGATCCTTCTTATGTAAATTTTAACACGTATCTCCTCATACGTTAAATCTTCTGCTATATCGTTTAGTTCTAATTTAATAATGTGGTTCAGGTCGTCCACATATTTATGTAACATTGATACATTAAAAACGTTATGAACACGCGACATACTTGGCGGTAAAATGAGTCTATAGGCCACAGTTCGTACTTCATCAAGGATTTTTAATGGGTCAATTAAATTGAGGGTTGAGATTTCCTCTCTTCGTCGATTCTTGCTTCTAGAATAACGCCCTCTTGAACCTTTTTCTTCACATTCATCAGCTCCGGGTGTGTAGCTTGAACGACTTTAACGTTATCGATTAAAGTCAATTCTAATCGTATATTCGTTATCTTCACGTGGGTTCCTAGAGTCTTTAACTCTATCTTCATCATTTGTAAGTCGTACGAAATGGGTCTTTATGTTAACAATATCGCACTCGTAAACGCATACGATCTTCTACTCAATGCGTCAGCTACCACGTTCGCTTTCCCACGATGGTATTGAATGGTACGATCGTAATCTTCAATGATTTCGAGCCAAGCGTCTTTTGGCGCATGTTACGTTCACTTTAGTTGAAGAAATATTTAAGGGTTTTTAGAAATGGGTTTTGTACTGGGGTCAATACAAAATTTGATTTCACGCTCTAGGGGTAGGCTAAAGAAGTCTTCAAGAATAAGTCAGGAAATTTAATAACAATAGAAATACCATTCAAAACTGTGACTCTCATTCAAGACTTGGATAACACGTCACATTGATATCTATGAACTTGCCATCGTCATTCACGACGTTGCGTACAGAAAGTCTGGCTTCGGTGTATTCCACACAAGAAAGTCAACAACGAAAGGATCGGGGCTCTTTATTTATGGCTTGATATGACAATGATTGACTTTAGTGGTTTGGTTACTTTGAATTCGCATAACAGGTTGGTTAGGAGTATGAAAGCTAACAACCTTACGAAAAGTATGATGAGTAGTTAACCAATCGTTACCAAAAATCATAACAAAGGCAAGTATTTTCAAAGAGATAAGATCAACAGGTAACGTGAAAGTGTTAATTTGAACAACAAGATCTATAAACAGAGGAGGTAACGAAGGTTTCTACTATCGAAGTTTCAACCGATAAGTCAAAGTCTAATTTCTCCGAAGTCAAATTTAAACGTTGAGCGCAAACAAGAGAGATAAAAGAATAGATAGAACCGGTATCGAATAAGGTATAGACTTCGCAAGAATTTATAATTAACGAACCCGTGATAACTTCGTTCGATTCGTCGTCACAAAAAATGCTCTCCCTTAAACTACCGAATTTGACTTGTTCGGGACAATCTTTGGTGTCGTCATTACCACTGGAATTGACTTTCGCTATAGGGCATATTCCACACTCAACTACTTTGTCGTACTCCTGCTCCACTGGAAAATCTTTTTATGTTTTATATAAAAAGATTTTACTATGCAGAATACTATGTAGACACTATGTATAATAGAATATATAATATATTCTATTTATAGAATAACTTTATAAAAGTATTCTGTTTTATTATATTAATAATACCAATAAAACAAAACTGAGTGACTTATCACGTATAAGCATCAATAATCAATACAGTGTGCTACAATGCAACCACGCATAATACTGTACTTTTAACACCGGGTGTTTCAATAGTTAACGGTAAAACTTCCACCGTTATTCTCATAAAAATATTTTTGTCGTTTTCTCCATTCGACAATAATTCAATTCATGAGGTCCACTAATGATTGCATTCGTAAATACGGATATTCCTCGACAAAAAGAATATTCCCCAACCAATCGAATATTATATAACAACTTGCGTACTTTGCAAAATTTATAAATATTACCCACAACTATAACATTATATCAAATCCACACCATAATATTCAAAAAAATATTTTGAGAAAATTAAATCTTTATTCATAAAATCTGGGGTCTCACAATCTCCCCTCCTTATGAAATTTCGCCCTCTAAATTTACGTACGTACCTGGTATGTCGAAGAGGTGAAGATACCTTGACTTCATTTCAGATTCTAATTCTTGAGGTATAACCTTTGAGTGTTGAATGCGATCCTTCTTATTTAAATTTTAACACGTATCTCCTCATACGTTAAATCTTCTGCTATATCGTTTAGTTCTAATTTAATAATGTGGTTCGGGTCGTCCACATATTTACGTAACATTGATACATTAAAAACGTTATGAACACGCGACATACTTGGCGGTAAAACGAGTCTATAGGCCACAGTTCGTACTTCATCGAGGATTTTTAATGGGTCAATTAAATTGAGGGTTGAGATTTCCTCTCGATTCTTGCTTCTAGAATAACGCCCTCTTGAACCTTTTTCTTCACATTCATCAGCTCCGGGTGTGTATCTCTGGATATATAAGTAGTGAAGTAGCAGAATACTTTCTTCTTTCTCTCTAAAGTTTCAGTGAATTCGTAAGAAAATAATGAAGGAATGAGCTTCTATTTACGAAAAATGGGTGCATAGTAACTAACTCATGAAGCAGTCCATTGATTTACTTTAATCTGACGGTCCATATTTAAAAGCAAAATCTTTTAAATAAAATATAATATATTCTATTTATAATCAAATAAAATGAATAACTTTATAAAAGATTTTACTATGCAAACACTATGGAGGCACTATGCAAACACTATGCATAATTAAATATAATATATTCTAATTATTGTCTAATAAAATGATAACTTTATAAAAGTATTTACATTTTATATAAAAAGATTTTACTATGCAAAATACTATGCGGGCACTATGCAACACTATGCATAATAAAATATAATATATTCTATTTATAGAATAACTTTATAAAAGTATTCATGCTTATATAAAAGATTTTACTATGCAAAACACTATGTAGACACTATCCATAATAGAATATAATATATTCTATTTATAGAATAACTTTATAAAAGTATTACATTTTATTACATTAATAATACCAATAAAACAAAACTGGTGACTTATCACGTATAAGCATCAATAATCAATATCGAATTCTGCTTACTATGCAACCACGCCAGTATCTTGTACTTTTAACACCGTGTGTTTCAACAGATTAATTCAGAAACATCCGTCGTTATTCTCATAAAAATATTTTTGTCGTTTTCTCTATCCGACAATAATTCCGTTGCAGGGTCCACCAATGATTGTACCGTTGTACGGATATTCCTCGACAAAAAAGAATATTCCCCGACCAATCGAATATTATATAACAACTTGCGTACTTTGCAAATTTATAAATATTACCCACAACTATAACATTATATCAAATCCACACCATAATATTCAAAAAAATATTTCGAGAAAATTAAATCTTTATTCAGAAAATCTGGGGTCTCACAGACGGCATATTGTATTATGGAGGAAGAGCGTATGGAAGCCTCTCGACGTCTTAATATGCCCAGATAGGAAGAATAAGAATAATAGTGATATGTGGTTAATTATGTGAATAAATAAATTTTAAATCCCTTATTTTGAAATGAATAATGGGATAGTATGAGTATGTAATCCTTAAACTTGACTAGTTCAGGAAAATGAATGTTGGAAGAAGAGATGCTATCCTTATTATGTTATGAAAAGTTTTAAATGAATAAAATATCAAAGTTTATTTGAAATGTTATGTGTTATAGCTTTAATTTTAGAATGTCTAAGTCAAACTTCAAATACTCATGGAGTTGAGTAATGAACTAATAAGCGTATATCTTAACAGAAAATGCCTCCTAGAAGAAGAGAACCACATCAGCAACCACCTCCTGAGGGGTCTACTAATAATAATAACGAGGCTAACGCTAACCCGGTTCAGCAGTTGGTGACCTTGTTGACGGGTGCACTTGTGAATCAACCGCAAGCTCAAGTCACAACCTTCAAGGAATTCAAAGTGGTCGGACTGCCAGAGTTTCAAGGGTCTATGAATCCAGTTGAAGCCCAAACTTGGATCATAGAAATGGAGAAGGTGTTTGATGTTGCTAGAGTTAACGAAGATCAAAAGACTGTGTTTGCAACGTTCATGCTGAAGTCTGAAGCTAGCTACTAGTGGCAGGAAAATAAGGTTCGTGGGGGACAAGGAATAATAGCATGGGATAGATTTAAGGATATGTTTTTAGAAATGTACTTTCCAGCAAGTTCTCGGAATCAGTTGGAGATGAAATTTCTGAAGCTAAAATAATGAACCATGACAGTGCCAGAATATGCTGTGAAGTTTAACGAGTTTGCAAGGTTTTCCACTTATCAATTCAATACTGACGAGCGTAAGGTGAGAAGGTTCGAATAAGGATTGAAGCCCTGGCTTTATAGCAAGGTTTCAATGTTCCAATTAAATACATTTGCGGCTGTACTAGAAAAGGCAATTATCACGGAAGGTGGAAGCGACGCCTTGACCAAGTACAATCAAGAATAGAAGAAGAGGAAGAATGAGAATGAAAATAGGGCTGGTGAAAGTAACATTGGAAGTAACAATCAGAAGAGGAAGTGGAGCGAGAATTCGACTGCGGGAGGACAGCAAGGAAGTCGGTAGAAGAAAAAGTTTGAAGCTTGTGCTACTTATGGAAAGAACCATACTAGGGTATGTTTGAAGGGAAAGCGGGTGTGTTTCAACTATGTTCAGGAGGGACACATTGCACCGAATTGTTTTAGTCTAAAGAAGGGAGCATGTTTCACCTGCGGGTCGAAGGACTACATGGCTCACGATTGCCCTAAGAAGACAGCGGGAAGTGCAAGAGGAGGAATAGGAAACAACGGTGGTGGTACATTGACTATCACTGGACCAACACAGTCAAGTCGACCTACTGCGAGGAGTTTCAATATGACCGTGCAGGATGTTGTATAGTCTACTGATATGGTGTCAAGTATCATTTTGATTAATGGTATTAATGCTTATGTGCTATTTGATTCGGGTGCTACTTGTTCATTTATATCCGATGAATTTGTGCAGAACTTAGATTTGTCTCAGGAAGAATTAGAATAACCTTTGTGCATAGATATTGCGAATAGGGAAGTGATTCATGTTAGATTCATATATAGGAATTGTAGAGTGGTTATAAAAGGTCACGAGATGATGGTAGATTTGATACCAATTAGACTTGGTGAATTTGATGTCATACTGGGAATGGATTGGTTATTCAATCACGAAGCAGTAATTGATTGCCAAAGGAAATGTGTTAACCTTATGACTCCGTCAAATGTTGTGTTCTATGGCAGCAAGTCACCTCGACAAGCAAGTTGTCTGACGGTGATGCAAGCCAAGAAGTTGTTAAGACAAGGATGTGTAGGATACTTAGCCTACATAGTCGATACACATAAGAAGAATGCGAAGTTAGAAGAGATACCAATCATAAAAGATTTTGCAGACGTATTTCCAAATGATTTGTCGGGTCTTCCACTAGATCGACAAATCAAGTTCGTGATTAACTTACTACCAGGAATGACCTCGATATTTAAGGCACTATGCAAAATGGCCCCGATAGAGATGAAAGAGTTGATGGTGAAATTGCAAGAGCTGCTTGACAAGAAGTATATCCAGCCGAGTGCATCGCCATGGGGAGCACAGATATTGTTTGTTAAGAAGAAATATGGATCGATGCGACTTTGCATTGACTATCGATAATTGAATAAGGTCACGATTAAAAATAAGTATCCATTACCTAGAATCGACGACATGTTCGATCAATTGAAGGGAGCGAGGTATTTCTCAAAGATAGACTTGAGAAGTGGTTATCAGCAGTTGAAGGTGAGGTTGGAGGATGTACCAAAAACAACGTTCAGAACTCGGTATGGTCATTATAAGTTTCTGGTTATGTCTTTTGGTTTAACCAATGCACCTACAGCGTTCATGGATTTGATGAACATAATGTTTAAACCATTCTTAGATAAATTTGTGGTGGTGTTTATCGATGATATTTTGGTGTATTCCAAAACCAAGGAGGAACATGTTGCACACTTAAGAGTGACGTTGGAGACATTGAGAAAAGAGAAGTTGTACGCTAAATTTTCAAAATGTGAGTTTTGGTTGGAACGTGTATAGTTTCTCGGGCATGTTATTGATAAGGGCAGAATTTCGGTAGATCTATCAAAAGTGGAAGCTGTAATAAACTAGGATCAGCCGAAGACACCGTCAGAAGTAAGGAGTTTCTTAGAATTGGTAGGTTACTATAGGCGTTTTATTCAAGACTTTTCCAAGATCGCAACTCCATTGACGAATTTAACCAGGAAGGCGGTTAAGTTTGTTTGGACAGAGAAGTGTGAGGAAAGTTTTTGAGAATTAAAAAAAAGGTTGAGTTCAGCACCTGTGTTGTCATAGCGTATAGTGACGCATCGCATAAAGGACTAGGTTGTGTGCTTATGTAAAACGACAGAGTTATTGTGTATGCATCACGTCAATTAACAGATTACGAGAAAGGGTATCCGACTCATAACTTAGAGTTGGCTGCGGTGGTGTTTGCCCTGAAAATTTGGAGACATTATCTTTATGGAGAGAGGTGTGAGATATATACCGACCATAAAAGTCTGAAGTATATCTTTACACAAAAAGATTTGAATATGAGACAAAGAAGATGGTTGGAGCGGATCAAAGACTATGACTGCGAGATTTTCTATCATCCCAGAAAAGCGAATGTTGTTGCTGATGCTTTAAGTAGGAAGGGATGGGAGAAGTTAATGATGTTGACTGCTCAAGAGAAGCTAGTGTCAGAAATTTCTAAGATGGAGTTGGACGAAAAATTGTTCCAGATGGGAAACGGTTCAATGTTGGTAGATAAAGTGAAGAATGCACAACTTCAGGCTGAAGATTGTGAAAAGAGAAAACAGAAAGTATCTGAAGGTGAGGAAAACAAATTCATAATCGATTCGGAAGGGTTACTTTGATTTGAAGGAAGAATTTGGGTTCCACCAGTACTGGAAGTTAAGGAGGAAATTCTGAGTGAAGCTCACAACTCAAGATATTCGATTCACCCTGGGAGTACAAAGATGTACCAGGATCTTAGACATCATTTTTGGTGACCGAATATGAAAAAGGATGTGGCTGAGTGTGTGGCGAAGTGTTTAACATGTCAAAAAGTTAAAGCTGAACATCAAAGGCCAAGCGGATTATTGCAACCGTTGGAGATACCAGAATGGAAATGGGAGCATATCACAATGGATTTTGTGGTAGGTCTTCCAATGACTCAGCAAGGTTACGATGCCATTTGGGTGATTGTCGATCGACTGACGAAGTCGGCAGACTTTTTGCCAATCAAGATGTGATTTAACCTAGATTGGTTGGAAAAAATTTACGTGAAGGAAATTGTTTCAAGACATGGCGTACTTGTGTCAATTGTATCAGACAGAGATCTTCGTTTCACATTTAATTTCTGGAAACGACTACAAGAATGCTTGGGAACACAGCTGAGAATAAAGACAGCGTACCGTCCTCAAACCGCCTGACATAGTGAGAGAACCATCCAAACCCTAGAAGATATGCTTAGAGCATGTATCATGGATTTCAAGGGAAATTGGGATGATCATCTACCATTGGTGGAATTTGACTATAATAATAGTTATCACGCAAGTATTGGCATGCCACCTTACGAAGCGTTATACGGGAGGAAATGCAGAACTCCGTTATGCTGGGATGAGGTAGGTGAACGTCAGCTATTGGATCCAGAGTTGGTACAACAAACCTTCAAAATCATCAAAGTGATTCGAGCCAGATTGATAGCCGCACAAGATAGACAGAAGAAATATGCCGATCAACACCGACAAAATTGAGAATTCGATGTTGGTAGTTATGTTTTCTTGAAAGTATCTCCCTAGAAGGGGAAAATCCAGTTTAGCAAGAAGGGAAATTAAGCCCTATGTTTATAGGACCTTTTGAAGTACTTCGACGAGTTGGTGAGGTGGCGTACGAGGTAGCTTTACCTCCGGAATTGGAGCATATTCATAACATTTTCCATGTCTCGGTATTGATACCATATAAGCCTGATTATAAACATGTCATAGAATATGAGCCATTACAGTTTGAGGAAGACTTAACATATGAAGAAGTCCATATTCAAATTATTGACAGAAAAGAGCAAGTACTAAGGAATAAAGTGATACCTTCTGTAAATGTAATCTGGCGAAACCACAATGCTGAAGAAGCTACGTGGTAACTTGAAGATGTTATGATGCGAAATTATCCTCAGTTATTTGCTTAATCTTGTATAGTGATTCTGGGGACAGAATCCTGTTAAGGAGGGAATAATGCGACGAATGAATTTATCGAACTGTGATTCTGGGGACATAATTCTTTTAAGGAGTGAATGATGTAACGATCGAGAAATTTGTAATTTAATTTAAATATTTATTGAATTATATAAATATTTTAAATAATTTATTTATTGAGAAAAATAAATAATTGATGGAATTATGATGCAAGAATTTAGTAACTAAATTGATTAATGTTAATTAAATTGAATAATGATAATTTTTATTTGAAAGATTTAATTTAATGAAATAATTAAATTAAATTAATTGTTTAATATTTAAGAACATAAATACATTAAATAAAGTAATGTTTAAGTCTAATTTATTAATTAAATTAGATATATAATTATTTATTAATCATAAGTATAATTATTATAATTATAAGTGTAAGCTAATTAAATGGGTTACATGTGTGACAAATAAGAACTATATGGTATAATATTATTAAAATAAACTAGTGGGGGAAATTTTTGTGTAACCAAACGCAGCCTTATGACTTTTGGTTTATTTTAACTGACGCCTATTGGTTTTTCTAACTGATGTATACGTGAGAGAGAGGGGAGTCAATTTATATTTTTTACGCGTTCTATTATGCCTAAGGCTAACTAGTTAATAGAGAAATAGAGAGAGAGCTTGGTGATGAAGAGAGGAAATACAAAGGTTTTGAGAGAGAGAGAGTTTTCTGAGATATCAAGAAGAAGGAAAAGGATTGCTAAAGTTTGTGATCATCTTGCAAACAAATTAAGCATTGAAGGTATAAAAACCTAAGTTTATGTTTTAAATTTCTATTATGGGATTGTGTGAATTTGATATTGTGATTGTTAAATTAGTTTATGTAATCAATTGGTTGATATTTATACGTGATTGTAGTAAGAGAATTCATGAAAATTATGTTGGTATTCTTGAGTTATTTTGGGGAAAAAAGGGAAAGAATTGGGTGGATGCTTTTTTAGAATAATTGATAATTATGTTTTAGAGGTTCATAATCTATTATATGATGTCTTCAAATGGTTTTAAAGTATCAAATTCATGGAAAAATTTGTTTGTGGGAGGAAAAACAAATAACAGTGGTTATGTATAAAAAATGGATTAAGAAAGTACAAAATTTCATGTTCAATATGTGTTGTAATCTGCGAATTGATGTTGGATTGTGTTAGTATGTTAAGAAACGAAAACGACGTAGTTTGAATTGTGTTAATTGGTTAAGAAACGAAGTGGTGGCGATCAAATTCGCTAAAAGTGTGAAATATTAAGAAATTGGTAAAAACAAGGTTTTAATCCTCTAAATTTGGTTATGTAAATTGTTTTGGGTATTAGAGTGATTGATTGTATGTGTTATAACGCCTTGGTTAAGTTTGTAGTGTAAGGGTCTGTCTATGTTGCTGTAGAAATTAAGAAATTTGAGTTTTTGTATAAGAGAAAAGTTTGTGATCGTGTCTTTGAAAAAGCGGGTTCGGCATCAAAAGTCTTGCTATGTGACGAAGCAAAGCGTGGTCTTGTTCAGACGCATCTGTTGTATTTGGATTCAAAGGGAGGCATGGCACGGCCGCGCCAGTGGTCAGACAGACCTAGTAAAGAGTTATTAACAACATAGCTTGGAAATTATTAACTTAACATATTTTAATGATTTGTAAAGGACCTAAAACATGTTACAAGACGTAGTAATGTATTGTAATCACAACGCCGAAACTATAGATTATGATTTAGTAAGTTGTGAAAGTTCGTAATGTGATGTCATTTGAATTGGTGTTGTTCTACAACCACCATGTTGTGTACTATGATGTAGTTGAGAATTCAATTTCATGTTACGTGAATGGGTAGGATAATCAAGTCTTAAGTTAAAGATTATAGACTTGATTGAAATGATAAATAAAATAATGAAATTTATGTTAGTATAACTAATTGGTATTATGATCCTAATGATATGTGTAGGATATTTGGCGAACATTTATTATACTTGTGTAGCTTACACACGAGGCAGGTTCTGTAACTTCACTCTCTTTATAATAAATGCAAGTTTCATAATTTTGATATTTGTTATTGTCAAGCAAGCTTTCTAGTTCTAAATTACCATTTTTGCAAATCCTATATTAAAGTTGAGCAAGCCTATTGATTCTATCTTATGTATGGTTGAACATGCTCTTTTAACCTAAATCGTTACATCGAGCGAATTTCACATTCCTATTTCTTGTTATTGCTATTCAAAGCATATACTGTTTTAAAACATTGATTCAAATGAGATTGTTCTAACTCTTTTGAATATAGTACTTTGTATATATATACCATGTCTATTCCAATGTCTATTGTCGTCACTCAAACTTTGACTTAAATAATCGTGTTAAATTCTATATTATCGTGTTGAACCTTCAAATAGTAAATGAACTCTTATTGATTGAACTAATCTATGATGGAATAGTGTTCTAAAATTCTAGAACCACTGATAAGCTAGTTTCGAGCTAACCTTTCTCTAGTGCGGAAATCCTAAATTCAAACTGAGATGAATAAACCTAATATAGGGGATTTTGTACATGTAACGTTTAGATGTTTGTGCACAATACATGGTACAAAGGGTTGTGTCAGGAATAAGCATGTGAATGATATTCCTATTAAATATGATTTGATTATGATATATACATGAATGAATATGCAAGTATGCTTGCATTAAGAAAAGTTGTAAAGTCCTTTGATAGACAATAGAAATATATGTACAAGGACTTAGAATGAATTGATCAAATGTGTTAGGTTGATCCTACATAAGCAAAACAGCTTTGTAAAGTCCTTGAAAAGAAAAGATGTACAAGGACTATAAATATAGAAAGATCAAGCATGTTAGGTTGATCTAATGATGCAATAAATAGGATTGTCTAATCGTCGAGCACTGCACCAGAAATCTTAGTCTGCCAGGAGAGTCAAGGGAAACTTGAGAGCTATCGAGGTAGAATCGTAGTCTGCAAGATAGGAGATCTCAGAGTTCGTAGACTGCTAGGAGAGACGAGGAAAGGATCGTAGTGTGTCTAGGAGAACTTCCTCAAGGCCGTAATCTGCTGAGGAAGTCATGTTCAGAATAGTAGAGACAGCTTGCCTACGAGTCGACCGAGCATCTGCCGAAGCCAAGTCAAGAATCGTAGACTACACTCAGATTTGTAGAGTCTACTGATCATATCAGAGGCATAGATCGTAGTCGAGCAAGATCAAGTGAAGACAACAAGCACAAGACAGAAATTGTAGAGTTTCAAGATCTTATCTCGGAGTCGTAGTGTCTGCAAAGTTGAAGTTAAATCGTAGAGTGTAGAACTGAGACTTCAACAGATGTGCTCACAATGCCAAGGTAGAATCGTAGAGCAAATACGATTATCAACAAATGAACACTCCCAGAATATCCAAAGGAATGAAGCCTCTATTTAGCACTGCAAAGATACATCCCATTTGAAGGAAACAAGAGAGAACTCAACGAATGGCATGCAAGCTAACAGAAGATCTAAGCACCAACCCAATCAGCATCCAGATTGAGTTGTGAAGCCATTCAGGATGAAGTCTTCCACAAAGAGATCAGAAGAAGACTTCAGTAACTGACTAAGGAAAGTCAGCAAGTGCAGTAGCTGTCAAATAGACAGAAGACGACGATCTTGGAAGCAACCAGGATCGTAGTGTTTGCCAAACAAAGAAATAATTGATGGAGTGCATACAAAGATACTGGACAACTTCTGAAGAACAAGGCTAAAGTGATTAAGCATTGGGACAGTCTGTAAAAACCCAAAACCCTAATAAGACTCGTATGTATAAATCCCGTTATATAAATAAATTTTCTCTGTTCTAAATGTGTTACGTGTTATTATATACTTGGTTTGACAAAATTGACAAAATAAATTTTTATCCAAAAAACGTCGTGCTTGACACCTCGTGCTTAATTTTTTTTTTCCATAATCGGACTTTTCGGTAAAATTATTTTGACAAGTTGCTTTGTCGTGCTTACACTGACAAAACGCTTTGTCGTGCTTGTTAGGATTAGTGAGAAATTTAGGTTAGTAAACCTAGGTTAACAAACCCTAACCCTAATTAGCAAAACCCTAAACCTAGTTTATAAATTAAACCCTAATTAGCTAATCTAAACCTAACTAGCTTATGTTAACACCTAATCATGGTTAGTAAACTTCTATTAGGTACTAATTAACATTACTTAACAATCCTAATCATTAGAAACAAAACCCTAATCAAGATTAGTGAAGATTTAAACCTAATTAAGCTACTAATTTGATCAACTAGCTCACAAGTAGGTTGAGAGTCACAATTTCAAGTTCCAAAACATCACATGACATGCTTCCAAACTCCCAAGCATCAGAAGAGTCACAAATCAGATCTTTATAGAGGCAAGTAGGTGGAAAAATGACCAAAAAGCCAAGTTGAAGAATTCTATAAATAGGAACCTTAGGATTGAGCAAACTCACGAATACACAAAGCCTAGATACACTTATAAACCTACCATATCAAGCCTGGGTGTTAACAGTAACAAGATCAGAAGATAGAATCAAGAATTGCTCAAGTTAAGGTGCAAACCCTAGTTCATAAATTTCTCTTTGATCTTATGTTAGATTTGTTGTTTAGATGTTTAGAATATTGTATTAGGATGTTAGAAAGTATGCTAGAGTGGTAGAACACGTTTTCATAACATCTAGATGCCTTAATTAAGCGTTTTATGAAATCTTGAAATTTTGAAAAAAATGGTCTGACAGCCGAACGTCAGGGCTTTTCGATTCATGTGTGTTTATGATTTGGTCTGTTAATTAATTGGTATTTGTAGCCTGTAAGTGGGTCTTTAATCTAGAAAAGAAAACATGTTCATATGAACCATAGATTCCAAGATATAAGCAATCAAAGTGGATTAACCATTCACGAAAGTTGGTTTTCTGGGTTGCCCAGAAAGCTCAAGAACAGTTAAACCAGCTAGTTTGACCGACCTTTTTAATCGTCTTCTGATTGTTAATTGTTTATGTTTTTGTTATATACTGGTACCATGTTATACATACTACATATCTAGGATCTTCAATCGAATAAATAACTCATAGGATTACCGGAATTATTGGTCAAAAGTAGTTATTGAAAGCATAACCAAGTTTTCGGGTTTTCAGAAAATCGAAGAACACGAAGAACAGTTGGTAGCTGTAATTTGACCAGCATAAATAGAGACCTTAGATTTAAGTTTTGTTCATGTTAATGTTATATATATGTACCCTGACATATAGATTACATGTTACAACAAACACAACATACATCTAATATACAGAATCAAAGTTATTTAAGCCACAAAACCGTTGACCGGCCATGACCACTGTTCTGGGTTACCCAGAAACCCAAGAACAGCTCTGATAGTAACTTTGAACCTTTATAATTTCTTGATAGATGTAGATTAAAGCCTGATTATTGCTTGAGCTTGTACTATTGTATGAGTACTACAACACCAATACTTGATCTAACAAAAAATCATTACCAGTAACGAGTTATTTGATGGTCAAACTGGTCACTCGACCATGACCAATAGCGCACGCCTTGAAACTCAAGAACACCCACAATGACACTTTACATCCTTTGTAGAAGCTTTAAACGGACATAAATTATTTTCTTTAAAAATAAATTATAAAAAAATTAGAAATAATTAATAAATACATATAAAAATAGTTTTAAAAAATTATTATAAATTATTTCGATATTTCTACAAAAATGTAATAATTATTTTATTTTATTTAGATATTATTTATAATTAACTTATTAATAAAGTAATTAGAATAATTACTTTTAAATACTAAATAATTATGTAAAAATATTATTATTGAAATAAAAATCATAATAAATGATTATAAATTATTTAATACTATTAAATAATATTTTTATAAAATTTTAGTAAATATAAATTACTTATAAATAGAAATAAATGATTTAAAAATCATTTAAAGGATAAATAAATATTTTCAAAATACTTTAAACCTTCTAAAATATATTATAAGGATAATTAAATTATTTAAAATATAACCAAATTTTATAAATAAAATTTAGTTCATTTATCAAAGGTATTAAAAGTCAAATCTAACTCGGTATTAAATAGATGTTGTATTTGAGTATTCTTATCAATAGTAATGTGATAGATTTATATTTATAAACGTCATAGGTACTTATTAGCTTTCGAATAACATAGCTTGACTGATCTACGCTCAGGCAAGTCTCCTATACCCAATTATTACTTATGTAAAATTTATCAACCCTGTTTATTCGCTGAACAAGATTCTATCTTGATATACTGTTGATATAATACACCAACATTGAATTACCTATTATTGAAAAGTTATTGCTATAGTTCCAGCATGACTAAGAAATGAATTGTTTATTCATATGATATTGTTTATTGAGCATAAACTATTGTGTCAAACCAAATTGTTTTGGTAAGACAATCTTATACTGAAGTTGAGTATCCCGTAAGGGAGCGAAGTTTAGTCAATGAATATATTGATGAAGAAATTGTAAGTGTATTTTGAGCCTTTGTAGGTAATATGCATACTCCTAGGATGTTGAATAAATTTGATCCCCTATCTCACATCTCAATAAAATTTCTAAGTCTTTTGACCGGTGTAAACGATAAAAATTCGTAACTAGTTGGAATTAGAAATCCGTAAATGGTAACAACTATCGATCGAAATTTGAATTGTTATAATTCTTCAAATCCTATATTTTATAAATATACAACTTCTTTGAGCATGTCATAGCTCACCCTTGCAAATTATTCCTTTGCGCTTTTAGATGGTAATCTGGAATATCTGGAGTAGATAAAGGGAAGCGTCCCTACATATATTAGATTATATTCTTGTCTGTATGAATACATTGTAATAAGAACTCGTCATGAGAATTTTGTAATCGAATCATAATATTATGATATATATATATATAACATCTTTTATTTCAGAATAGTGTTTTCTTACATATATAGATGTAAAGTAAGATGTCTTCTATTCTAGTTGAGATCCTTGGGAACTATTTATACGAGTGAGGGTGTTAATAGCATGGAACTGTTCATGTTGTTATTAATACTATGAATTTGGATAGATAGATTTACTATCGATCGATATAATATATATTCGCATGACATAGACTATACATCTGGGTGAGGGTATTAGTAATATGGACTGTTCATGTTATTATTGATGCTCTGAATTTTGGATAGATAGACTCTAGTCACAGATACAGTTCATATATTCAAGTGAGGGTATCCAAACACAATAATATTTCTCTTAGGAATTACCATCTGTTATAGGATACTATGAATCTTGAATCTATGGGAATTATATCTGATAGTCCCTCTGTCTAATGTAATATTTTAATCAGATACCATGGGTATATAGATTTAAATGCATTATGTTAATTCTCTGTAAACACCATACCGGATACCACGGGAGTATAGGTATGGGGGTGTTACAATTTTGGTATCAGAGCTGTTAAGGTTATAGATATAAGGCAGAGTTTTCTTAGTATATAGTCTTCGAGTCCGTAAAAATTTTAAAAAAAAAGACATATAAAATATAACATTAAAATTATTATGTGGTGTAAACCTTTATACCAGTATTAATGGAGTTTTATTTTATAGATGGCCAACTCCAATACTGAAGAAAGAGTGATCAATCCACCACAAATAGAGTCTTTTATAGCTAGTGATGCAGAAGAAGAAGAATTATTTCATGATCAACAACTGCTTAATGCTGAAGAAGAAGAAGAAGATCCAGTGGCTGGACAATTAATGAGAATAAATGAGCATAATGAGGAAATGACATCACTACTGCAGACAACAGAATGTGAGAACAATAAGATGAAGTTTAGGGCAGATTTAGCTGAGTGTATGCTAATGGATGAAAGGATTCATAGTCATCGACTGAAAGTACAACTACACCATGCACATAGGAGCAGGAGGGAAATTCAGTCAAGGTTTCTTAAAACATCTCTGGGAGTTCGAGATACTTTTAATGATTTGAAGCGTCGTGTAACTCGATATCCAGTAGAGGAGAAGAAAACTTCTTATCTCATCGATCGATCTGTGGTTTGTCACGTGATCCAGGATTCCTTTGATGATATCAATGAATTCTAGAGAGTAATATAGGTGGTTGGATGTTTTATATTAGTATAATAAAGAAGCATTCAAAGTTTGTAATGAAAGTTGTACCCTGTAAGATACTAGTATGTTTAAAGTTGTTGTAAGACTGTGAGTTATAAATAAACAATATGTTTTGGTTATCTAAGAATCTTATGTGAATCTTTGTTTTTGTTTTATAGAATCAACCAAAAAACCCCAAAGAGAAATGAATAATGAGGATAATCCTACTCAACAGTTAGTAGTTATGATGTTAGGAGTAATAAACAGACCTATAAACCAAAATACATCCTTTAAAGACTTTAAATTAGTTGGACCACCTAAATTTAAAGGTACATTAGAACCTGTAGATGCACAGATTTGGATTTCTGAGATAGAAAAATTCTTCTTAGTAACCAATGTTAGTAATAACCAGAAGACAACTTTTGCAACTTTCTTCTTGAAAGGTGAAGCTAATTATTGGTGGGAATCAACCAAAGGTCGAGTAGAAACTGAAATTATTCCTTGGGATAGATTTAAAGAGTTGTTCTTTGAAAACTATTTTTCCCAATCCCTGAAAGACCGAATGGAAATAAAATTTTTGGACTTAAAACACAGAGATCTTACTGTAACCCAGTATACAGCTAAGTTTAATGAACTATCCAGGTTTGCTCCTCATCAAGTAATCACTGAACTTAGAAAGACTTGTAGGTACCAAGAAGGTTTAAAACCTCAGATTCGGAGTAAATTATCAGTGCTTCAAATCAAAACTTTCTCTTAAATACTAGAGAAGGCCACTATAACTGAAAGTGAGAATGAAAATCTCGCTAAGTTTCATCAGGACAAAAAGACTCAGAGTAAGAAAGGGAAAAGTAAGACAGAACCCAGTTCAGGTGGGTTTAATAACAAGTGTAAATGGAATAATTCTTTTTCTAACAACTCAGGGAAAAAGATAAGAAATACTAATAATAATTTTAGTAATAATAATATTAAACCTTGTCCAAAGTGTAGTAAGAAACATAGAGGAGAGTGTCTTCTTAACAAATGCTTTAATTGTGGAATGATCGGGACATTATCTTTCATAGTGTCCTCTTCCAAAGAAAAATAAATGTTTTAATTGTGGTTCAATGGACCATTTTCTAAGAAAGCATCCCATAAACCAAGGAGGAAAAGGGTTAGAATACCGAGAGAATAATCAATCGACGGTAAAGAGTCTGTGCGGTTGGGGTTGAGAATCGACCTACCGTGAGAACATTTAATATGTCGGTGAGGGATGTTGTTGCTACACAGGACGTGGTGACAGGTATCATCCCTATCAACACTTTAAATGCATATGTGTTATTCGATTCTGGTGCTACCTATTCATTCGTGTCTAGAAATTTCTCTACAAACTTGAATATGCCTTGTGAAAATTTAGATAAACCATTTTGTGTAGAAATTCCTAATAATGAAAGAATTTCGGTTAAGACCATATACAGAAACTGTAGTGTGGTAATAAAAGGACATAATTTTAAGGTAGATTTGATACCAATTCAGTTGGGAGAATTTGATGTAATTCTAGGAATGGATTGGTTAGTTAATCATAACGTGATGATTGATTGTCATCAAAAACGTATTAACCTTTTGACTGCTTCAAAGTCAAAGGTAGTGTTCAACGATAGTTGTTCACCTAAGCAATCTCGATGTTTGACTATAGTTCAGGAAGAAAGATTACTTAAAAAGGGTTGTTTAGGATATTTGGCCTATATAGTTGATACTCGTCAGGAAGGAGTAAAACTAGATCAAATACCTATAGTTAAGGAATTTCCTGATGTATTTCTAGATGATTTATCCGGTTTGCCTCCAAATAGGGAGATTGAGTTTATCATTGATCTTGCACCAGGAGCGGCACCAGTTTCCAAGGCACCATACAGAATGGCACCTATAGAACTGAAAGAGTTACTTATTCAACTACATGAACTCTTAGATAAAAAGTACATACAACCTAGTGTTTCACCCTGGGGAGCACCAGTTTTGTTTGTAAAGAAGAAGGATGGAACTATGAGACTTTGTATAGATTATAGGGACCTAAATAAGCTAACTATTAAGAATAAAGGCACATACTGAAAGAGATGCCTTGGCTAAAGGCACATACTGAAAGAGATGGAAGTTACTTCAGCTGGTGCTACTCTCATTTTCCAAGCATGGAGTTGGTGCCATAAAACTTCCCAAGGGTGAAGAGTTTTTCTACAATGATGATCAAAGATCAGCCTCACTACAGAGTTTACAAACATGCTGGCAACCACTATATCCCCTATGATCGTAGAGTGGACTCTGAAGGAAGAAGGATCATGACTAAGGAAATAATCGTAGAGTCTGTTCACTCTACTACTGATGGTATCCAAGTCCAAAGTGAAAAGGTTCCATCTGCTCAAGCACTATTAACCGACATTCCTTCATCCACAAATAGCAATTGGTACTCAACGATTGCTCAGATTCTCAAAACGTTCAAAAACCTGTCCAAGGATGAAAATCGTAGAGTCCAATCTGATACTCAACAAGAGGCTGCCCAACCTGATGACCAAAGTCCTATGGAGCAGGAGCTGTTGAAAAATTCTGATCAACTGGTCAAGAAGATGTCTCTGATCAATGAAGAATTAAAGATGATGCTGACAACATCTACTATGGCTGATGTATATCTCAAAATCAAAGAGAGAGATCACATCTATCTGAAGGCCATACATGATCAGAAGGCAGAAGCACTACGAGCGCAGAAGGAAAATGAAGAACAAATCCAAGTCCTATCTGACAAGATTGACAACATGAATCAGTCTTTCTCAGTGCAACTTGAGCTAAGCCAACACGAACTCAAGTTTGAAGTTACTAACTCCTCCTACCTGATGGAACAACTAATGTCCAACATGGAGCAGCACTCGAGAGCACTCAAGGGAAACTTGAGAGCTATCGAGACCGAATTATAGTCTGTAAGATAGGAGATCTCGGAGTTCGTAGACTGCCAGGAGAGACGAGGAAAGGATCGTAGTGTGTCGAGGAGAACTTCCTCGGTAGTAGTCTGGCCGAGGAAGTCGTGTTCGTAATCGTAGAGATAGTTGGCCTCACGAGTAAATGAGAGCATCTGCCAAAGCAAAGTCAAGAATTATAGACTACACTCAGAGTTGTAGAGTCTACTGATCATATCAGAGGCAGAGATCGTAGTCGAGTAATCTCAGATAAAGATAACAAGCACAAGACAGAAATCGTAGAGTGTCAAGATATGATCTCGGAGTCGTAGTGTCTGCACAGCCGAAGCTGAATTGTAGAGTGTAGAACTGAGACTTCAACATATGTGCTCATAATGTCAAGGCAGAATCATAGAGCAAATATGATTCTCAAGAAATGAGCACTCCCAGAATATCCAAAGGAATGAAGCCTCTGGTTGGCACTGCAAAGATACATCCCATCTGAAGGAACCAAGAGAGCACTCAATGAATGGCATGCAAGCTAACAGAAGATCTAAGCACCAACCTAATCAGCATCCAGATTGAGTTGTGAAGCCATTCAGGATGAAGTCTTCCATAAGGAGATCAGAAGAAGATTTCAGTAACTGACTAAGAAAAGTCAGCAAGTGTCGTGGCTGTCAAATAGATAGAAGACGACGATTTTGGAAGCAACCAAGATCGTAGTATTTGCCAAACAAAGAAAGAACTGATGGAGTGCATATAGAGATACTAGACAGCTTCTGAAGAACAAGGCTAAAGTGATTAAGCATTGGGTCAGTCCATTGATGATAAGTGAACCGGAGATCACAAAGAGAAAGCGATCTGGACACGCCACAAATCTGAAGTGTCTTGCTATTCAGAAGGGGCCAGAACAAAGAAGTCATGCCATCAGTATCTGAGACCTGTTGAGGCCAACAGAAGTGTTGAAGCACTGCACAAGAGAAGGAAGAGGTGTTCTACATTGAAGATCCAATCAACACTCTTCAAGATCGTAGTGTTGTCTCTACCAGTCAACAAGACACTATGATCAGGTCCAAGAAGATATGCATCAGAATTGTAGAGTTAGAACAACTGAAGATTGAAGCATTGGCAACGGTTCAATCTGAAGGTTGATATTTGGACAATAGCTTATTGAGAGCATCGATGCAAAAGGACAACCTCTGATCGAGGAATCAGAAGGGTGAAATAAAGTCTTCGACCTACCCGAGGCATAACAGTAATATATCTGATAGGGTAGGTGAAATAGTAGACTACAGTGTTAGAAAGTTAGAAAAGGAGATGTCATGTCACATCTGCAGTCTACACCAAATAACTTGAGATCTGCGAAGCAAATCTGAAAGCATTCAACGGCTACTTTCCAACGGGAAGATTGGGAAGAGGTATAAATCAACAGATCTTCAAAGATCAAGAGTTGTTAATCATTTCTAAGTTGGTAGAATGCTAACGTTAACTCTATGAGTTCCACCTGAGCTTAAACAGAACAAGTCTCAGTGATAGTAAGACTATGAAGGTGGAAGTGAAGTAACTTTGAAGAAGGACTTGAAAAGATCAAAGCTTCACTCAACAAAGAAGAGAGTGCCACATGAATTGGCATCTAAGCTAAGAGCCGAGAAGGACAAGAAGATAACATTCAATAGAGTGGCAAAGCACAAGGCAGATCCTAAGAGCCACTCTACAATTCACCATGAACCCCAAGCTGAAGCAGAGCACGTGCAGAACCATGCCTGCCAACATGTTAAGAAGGGTTCAAGAAATGATGATGGTGCACAGCTGACACTACATGAAGATGAGCATAACAGAAGAAGATCAGCTGCACCAAAGATGATGTGGTCTGGTCTTGAAGCAGAATGCCAAGAAGACCACACCAAGCTGCTAAGTACAAAAGATGATCAAGTTTAAAGACATCTTAGTAGCTCAGCACCAACAACAACAACAACTACAACAAAAAGAAGCCAGGGCCTAAGGGGTCCTTGTCCGGAGGGACTAAATGAAGTTCCAAGCCTGCTGGGCTTGAAGAGTTCCTAGGGAACTAGAGAAGTTCTAAGGCTGCTGGCCATGAAGAGTTCTTAATGAACTAAAGTCCCAAAGCTGCTGGCCTTGAAGGAATATTAGTGATTCAGGGTGCTGCCCTTCCTTAATGGAAATCCTGCTAGTTGAAAGCATAAGAGTGTATTAGGAGCTTGAGTCTCTGAACCACTTAAAACCCCTTGTGTCTTTTACTTTATGTCATTTACATTATGTACCTTAACTGCTATAACTGTTATGTATGTTTTAACTGCTTACTACTGAATTAACTCTATGAACAATGTATGTCTGATTATGAATATATCAATTAAGGGGATCTTTTACTTATTCTAATGTGCTTGAAAAGATTCTTGTGTTTGTCATATGCTAATTTATGAACAACACACAATAAACCAGAAAAGTATTTGACTTAAAAAGGATTTATTCAACCCCCCTTCTAGATCTATATTGTGCCTACTGGGAACTATCAGGTTGATCCCCCTAAGTACGTAAAGAAGGGTAATAATACCTAAACACCGGGGACATAGTTGGTGGTCTTAAGACCCTCAGACATTAAAGTTCAAACTTGTTTTCTATTTTTTTTCGTAGAACAAGTTCACCATTGTTCAGCATTCGTTGTTCACTCTCATGTTATTATTGTTGTTACTCTTTATATCAGTGAGTAATTGTTTGCTCACTCTTGCATTTAACACTGCAGCTAAAGTTGAGAAAGTCTATGGGCCATCTATTAGCAAAGGAAAGGGCAAGATGTCCAAGTGTTGAAGATTTATAAGAATTTATTTAAATGAATTATGTTATAAGACTTGTTTTATTTTATGATGTATTCTGCAAACTTATGTAATAATTTAAGGTTAGATTACCAGGGTTTGTTTTTTAAATGATGTAACCCTTTAATGGGATAGACCGAATTTTAGGGCGTTAAAAGTTGGTATCAGATCTGATAGGTTATAAAACTTAGGAATGAGTACCTAAGACTATAATCGTATAGACAGTATGATAAGGAGATCGTTGAGTTAAACGATTAAGGAAGAAGATTACCACGTGATCATATTGAATCGTAATAACAGTTGTTCTGTTAAACGATGGATGATTTATGGCTAATGTTATGCATGAATAGTACTATGCATTAGTATGGGAAGAAAAACTCAGATTGAGTTGTAAAAGATAGCATACGAATTAAAGAAAATTCGTATTAAGTAAAGAGAAAGTAAGAATGGTAATGTCGCGCTATCAATATGTATATGACGAGAATGTGAATCTTTTCTCATGTATATACTTGATAGGTAGAAAAAGATAAGATAGGTGCGAGTTCTTGAAACTCATATTTATGAAAAGTTTGTGGCTCATAGTTATATGCAATGTTTCTGAGCCCTAAGTATATGGATAGTCTTTGATTTATTCTTGGATTACATATTGCGATGATAAGTTCTTAAACACATATTGTTTTGAAAAGTTCCTAAACATATAAAGTGTGGTAAGTTGATGGACTATACTAGGGTATAGGAATGGTTAGACTGAAAATTAGTTATTTTCAATAGACTTAGCATTGAAGGTGCTAGATAAGATTAAGTATTGTCGCAAGTAAAGATAGAGAAATAGGATATTCCAAGTCATCTAGCTATGCTAGATTTCGAAGTTTATTGAAATCGTGTTAATATGTGTGTTTTAAAAAGGAAAGAATTAGTTCAACTTTTGGAACTAATGGATTTTAAAAGAACTATTCTTGGTATGTCTATGCTAATTATTTAGGCTAGACAGAAATTGATTTGAAATATCAAAATGAATTTTATATCATCAATGCATTTTATGCAAAGATGGTAAAAGGATGGAGTTATTAATGCAATTGAACCTGGTGTTGGATGTGATCTTATGATCAACAACCCGTTATGGTATGATGTATAATGATGAAGTCATAAACTGACACAAGTCCTCAACGTGTTGTGAAACAGCACGGTATCATGACATCATAAAACGTTTTGATGTATTGTGAAAGAATTTAAAGAAGTAGTCGATGTCAATTGATTTGACTAGACGAATGTTTCAAGTTGATGTCCAATTAATTGGCATAGTCTAAGCTTTTTGATTTGGCTAAGACAAATGGTATGTCATGTTTAAAAGAAAATCGAGTTTTCTTTGAAGAAGCTATGCCAAGACAAATTATTTTGGTGCGGAATCTAATGATTAAGTCTAAGGTGAAAATAATTCCCGAAATGGGATTATACGATGGGTTGATCACCTACGTATAGAAGAGGTAGTTTACTTTCTTGGTGATTGTAAACAGACCGTGATAGAAGGGTTTACGGTGAAATTCTATTAAACCTAGTAAGAGTTCATGGTCGTTTTGACCCCTCAGCAAAAGTATGAAATGTTTTAAAGGAATTCTTATGTTCCTCATTATTCATTCTACTTTATAATTCATGATAAGTTATGAAGGTTAAGGAATGTTTGAAAGATAAGAACTTCTTTGAAGAGAAGTTGAGAAGAAGGGTATGTTAAAATTTTGAGGACGAAATTCTGTGAAGAATGAGTGAATGTGAGAACCTGTGTATAGGTATGGTTTTAAGAAATTTCGAGGATGAAATTTTTATAAGGGGGAAGATTGTCCAGAAATTAAGTTTAAAGAATTAGTTATTAATAAAATCAATTTTTATTAATAATATTATGTGCTATATGTTTATTAATCGTTCTATAATCTAGGATGATTATAATACGAGAGGATTCTGGCTACGAGATAGACTGAAAAAATAAGAATTTTCAAGACGAAAATAAAAATAATTCAGGAACAAAAATAATTCTGGGGAAAAAGACGAAATATGTATTATTCACCTGACGAAACCTAAGGGTTAGGGTTTGAATAACCTAAGCCTTTACGAGAGTTTGGTATGTCAAAATGACATTCTGTCGAAAGATTTGACGATAACATATCATGAAAAGTTAAGTAAGTCGATAAAAGTTTTTCTCGAAAAATATGCAAAAATCAGACGAAATAAAAATGACGAAAAGTAATGTTACGTACTTTTCATTTGTTTAACTATGTTAGGTGAAAACGTGAAGGAAAACGCTTATCATCAAAAACTATTTTTCAATTTTTCGGAGTTCCGAAGAATATGTAAAAGTTAATCTGTAGAGGAAAGACGAAATATCCAAAAAATATTTGGATTCTGAGAATCGCAATTTTTTCAAACTGTTGGACGAATTCTGCAAGACGGAAGCACAAAGCTTCCAAGGCTTCGTGAATAGTAAGGAGGTTTTGTAAGGAGGTGTGAATACTAACCTTGGGGGCAAAATGACTATTTTTCCCCTAGCTTTGAAATCTATAAAATAGAAGTGTTAGTTGATTTCTTTAAAATCAACCAACACTTTGAGAGAGAGAGAAAGCTTGAGAGCTTGGAGAAGAAGAAGAACAAAGAGAAAGAGCATGGATGCTCAGCTCGGAGAAGATTGAGAAATAGAAAAGCTTGTGAATCGTCGGCTTTGTCTAGAGGAAAAAAAATAAAGAAGAGATGTATTAAAAACCTAACTTATAAGTTAATTCTTTTTAAGTTTTATATGTTAAAAACAAAGCTTAATGAGAATAGAATTAAAAGATGTTAAGAATGATTTTCATATGGTTCAAATAATGAGAAATGAAGAAATAAGAATTAGAAGTTTAGTTTATAAATTTCTTAAGGAAGTATAAGTTTCGTAATAAATTTGAACGATCCGAATGAATCATATGAACGATTCGATGAAATAAGTATGGAATGGTGTTTTATAACACCAAATTCTAAGAAAAAGAGAAATCATAATCAAAGTATGGATTAAAAATGAAGAACGCGAAGAACACATGAAGAACACGAAGAACGTTGTTGATGGATAAATTTAAAACCATCGTAGTTATAACTTGTTATTAATGGAAAAGTTTAAAACCATCGCGTATATGTTAGTTGCTTATTGCTTGGTTAGGAGCGGTATAAACGTTCATGAAGAACGGATTAAACTTAGTTATAATGAAGTTATGGCAAAAAATTTGTAAAAGACAAACGAGAAGTAGAAAGTATGTAAATGAACCCAAATGTATAGGGTTTTATAAGAATGTAAGAGAACGTAGAAAACGTGAGTCTTGGACTCAAGAATGAACGAGTTCCGAGTTCGGATGACCGAATTATAGGCGAACGGACGATGAACTTTAATAACGTAAAATGAACGAAGGATAGAATTTAAGCCAACTGATGGAAAGTTAACGGATACAGAAAGCATTTCTATTTGAGGGAAATTGAAGTACGTAAGATAAGGAAGAGAATGACTTTGGAACAACCTCGTTCCGAGTTATAACGAAAACGTTATGAGATTGTGAAGTAAGCGTCTCATGCATGTAAAAGACTTAGAATTAATTTTCAAGGTTTTAGGCCTAGCACCACAACACCAGTTAAGCCTTGGGAGGCAGCGCCGTGGCACCAACTCGAGAAACCAAGTATCAGATAGTCGTACTGCAAGCGGTGGAGAGAGAAGAACCGGCAATAAATCACGGCAGATGACAAAACCCAGTGATGAGATTTTAATTTCTCAACTCCTGGGGAAAGTGTAAGGAAAGATAATGAACATGTAGTTCACGTAATGTAACACTTAAACAAATGATTTAAACCTTTAGTAAAGGTTGAACGGAAATATTGAATGGGATTAAAAGACAAAGAATGTAATAAATATAAACTCTAGATTACGTAACCGATATCTGGGGACCGTAGTCGCGATAAAACGAACGTGTAAGATTGATATGATTGTGATTCCTTAGACATTGAGTGATGAAGATGATGTATAACATTTCGATGTTATGATGTCGTAATGAGAGTTAAGTGTAAAGTGTATAGACGATGTGAACGCAATGCAGTTGTGATGAACGATCGGTCTTAACATCCAACGAACAGTATGGCTTCGACATTAAGAAAGATTAATGAATGTGGGGTTCATGTAATGAATAATGAATGTAAGCGTTAAACATTTTAGCCGATGTTGTGATGCCCCAAAATCCAAGTATCTTCCAACCCGACATATGGTGCTACACGGTGCTACAGGTCACACAAACATTCAATTGAAATTCCTCAAAAGAACGAATATGTCTATATATATTCTAAAACAATATTACCATTTCCCCCAGGTTCTTTATAACCCTTACATTTGTTCTTATCATAATATCAAATATTATCATTACAAACCTATACTATTACAAAGGTAATCTATAGGTTCGCCTTAGTCTTCCCTTTATCCTTGCCAGATCCTTCGGTTTGTTCGATCTAAGCTGCATTCATATGGTTCAAGCAAGAGTGAGCATAACAAGCTCAGCAACTATAAAAATTTCAATAAATAGCATGCTTGAAACATGGGAATCGCACTTCAATAATTGAAAAATAGTTACGAAGTACTATTGATAATTCAAAATAGCACTTCTTTTTCTTCAAAACATTTTACAATGACAATATTCAGTAAAACATCAATTCTGGTCCAAGACCATGATCATTTCATAAGTTCTTTTGAAAGGACATCCCGGCACTAAGTCCGTAAGTTCGACATAGCTTACAAGAACGTCTAGGTGATCAACCTATAATACTCTATGGTGATCAACACTACATTCTTTAAACGTATGTATGTTTAAGTTTTGGCAACCTCGCGTGCCCATCGAATAATGGATGAAAAATACATTTGTTTATTCATGCTCAGGCTTACCTTGAATCCGTACCAAATAATTGGCGTAGGATAGCGTTATCAATTCTATATTGAAAGACTTGTAAAGAAATCAATCAATCTTTCAAGAATAGTATAGCCGAATTAAAACTGGAATTGACCCTTTCGTAAAATAATTCATGCGTCTCATAACATGAATCACTGAAAACCTTGCTAACACGAAGGTTAGACAAGCAATAAGAAAAACTTTCCTTCAGCGTTTGCCACATTAGGTCATGAATTAACATACATAGTTCCTAATGAATCTTACCCTTCTTCTCAATCTAATCATGTATTAGATTTGTTATTATTGGTTCCGGCTTGCCGTTATAATTTACATCGTTCTTACCAACTTCTTTTTCTTCTGTAACTTAACTGAAATTATTTCATTAATACCACTCGTTTCGAGTTAATCATCCTTCCTCACGGCTTACTAACGTTCTTACATCATTAAACAAAACTTGTTTCAAGTATGTATCTGCCCTTACGGCTTATTATCGTTCATCATTTCAGTATTAATAACTTACGTTCAATTAATCTCAATTTCAACCTTTAGTGTATTACTTAAGGTTTATAACATCCTTCATGATGTTACTTTAAGTTAATTAAGGATTTAATTTACTCTTCATTCAGTTCTTCTTTACTTTATATTCAAAAACATTCATTTCTATGCTTCACTTAGTCTTTGTCATTTGTGGCGCAAAGCCTTTTTCTTACAACTCAGGCTGCGCAGCAGTTTCATGTTCCTAAGACTGGATTATTGGCGATGCGGCTCCATCTCCTTCTTAATTAGCCAAGATCATGTTCCAACTAATAAGTGCACTATGATTCGGCCTCATGTCATGCGCATGAGCCTTTCTTCCTTGAGTTGTGCGCAGGACTATGTGCCTTCGAAAAATTTGATAGATTTTCTTTTAGGTGAGATTCCCGGGCTCATAACTTCTTCGTTATAAGTTCGAATTGGCTTGTTCAAAAGCCGTTAGCTCACAAATCACATACTCTACGTGTTCATGCAAGAATTTTACAATTTCGAATCCGTTAACTCAAAATTCACCTTTTAGTTCATTTTAACGAAAATGGTAAACGTTCATGAACGTTCAACGCTCGTTTCTTCGTTCTAAGTAAGAATTCAGTCATTCTCGAGTCCGCAACTCTATAATGCCAAATATTACTTGACTCCATTGAAAACCAATGTTTCCAAGCTCAATATCAAAATTTGACTTCTATTTTGAGAATTTCACGAATTCGACGATTATCGTCTAATCGTGTAAATTATGGCTTAACTTCGTTTCTTATGATTTGTTCATTATTTTAAATGGATTTTATCCAACATACTAACATCTTAAGATACATTACATTAACTTATTTACATGATAAGTTATTACTTGTTCTTCATAAGTTTAGAACTTTATAGAAGTATAAACTACTTATGACTTCATTTCACATGACTTATTATAGATTAAGTCTTTTAACCACCATTCTCACCTATCCTTATCATACCATCTTATTACGATAAACATATGAAAAGTTCATATAGGTTCCTCATGAGTTCATAACTTATTTAGGTTTGAATTACTAATTCATGACTTATACTGCTTAAGTTCATTGATTTATTCATTCTCTTCATTTCTTAGCATACAAATCCTACCACTACTCACTTCTCTAATAATGGAAGAGAAAGAGAATCATGGTTTAGGATCTTACCCTTGAAGATTACTTAGTTAATCTTTGATCTTCTTGAAATATAAAATATAGCTTTTCTAGCTTTTTCTCTCTAACCAATAAGCTATAAGTTGTTGGTGTTTTTGAACAAGTGTTAAATGAAATCCAAAGCTTGTTATTTATAGGTGTTGCTAGGTTAGGGTAGTTTAGTCTTTTAGGCAATCCCACCTCCTTACTATTCCTTACTTAAGTACTAAGTTAACTTGGCCACCACCTTATTTGCTTGTTCATCACATTAGCACTTTACTTAGCCTTTAAGTTTGCTTGTTAATCACATAGCTTATCCTTTGCTTAGCCACCAAGTACTTTACTTGGCCATCACTTTGGGTCATCCATGTGATCATGGGTTTCCCCATGGATCAACCTTGCTTTGGACTTTAAATTCAATTAATCTCATCTTATACTCTGGGCTTGCATTAATAAATCTTTGGGCTTTACCATTAGTTTGCATTGGGCCTGCACAGTAATCCCTATTGGACTTACCCATTCCTACATTTGTGCTTTATCATAATTCCCATTGGACTTTACAATTTCCTACTCAATCCTACAAATCCATTTCATATGGCTTAAAGACTTAGAATGTATTGTCTACGTATTAATCTCGTATTCTAACTCATATACTTATTCATCATATACGACATACCATTATTCATACCTACTCATATAATACTTCATATCATACTCATATTCATTACTTCGTATAATACCTACGTATTATACGATCATCGCTTTAATTCATTATACACATTTTATTTACTTCTCGAAATTCACTTTCCCTAACCGTTAGGTTTTAAGTCCACAGGCAAAAAACTGTGTTTGTCATAACTTAAATATTATTGGATAATCCATCTTACCTCGATATTCTATCGTTACGTATTTCTCAGAAGTTCAAAAATAATTCCCGAGCAGAAATGCGTGAATAGTGTTTTTTTTAGAAAATTTCTCGGAAAGCTTTTATTTTCGTCTTCAAAATTCAAACACTTTAATTCTATCACGTAGCCAAAAAACTACGACGTTCCGACATATCTAGGTCATAGAACGACCTTCAAATAGCTTACTCCCATAAACAATCAATTAAATTCATTTAATCCACATAAACAAATAAAAATTTAATTCTCATAAAAATTCGATTTTTCTGGGGTGTTACACTCTTCCCCCCTTATAAGGATTTTGTCCCCAGAATCTCGCTACTATTACATAAATAAATGAGGAATATTTTCTTTCATTTTAACTTTAAAATTATTTGGAACTCAAATTCCTCCTTCAAAACAATACTATACTTAATCTTCTCTTCATCTTGCATCCTCTTCTTCATTCACTTGCATTCCTCGTTAACTATTTGTACTTCCTTAACTCGTTCCATTTTCGTGGATTGAGTCTACATTGTGAATAACATTTCTACCTTTTTATTCCGTAATTTAACTTCTAACTTCGTTCTTGCCATCTCCGTGATTAACTCATTATGAGTCGTTAACATCGATAGCTTTTCCCCACCCTTCCTACTTAACGCGTCAGCTTCTACGTTTACCTTCCCTGTATGATATAACATATCACAGTCGTAATCTCTTATCCATCCTAATCACCTTCTCTACTTCATACTCAACTCCTTTTGTGTGAAGATATATTTCAGACTCTTATAGTCCGTGTATATCTCACACTTCTTCCTTAATAAATACTGTCTTCAGATTTTTGATTTAAAAACTACAGCTACCCATTCTAGATCATAAGTATGATAGACCTTCTCATAATCCTTTAAATTTCGTGATGCATACGCAGTGACCTTGATATGCTACAAGAGCACGCAATCTCATCCTTTATGTGAAGCATCGAGATACACTACAAAATTCCTCGTATCATCTAATAAAGACAATACAGGTACCTCATTTAACTTTCCTTCTTAGTTCCTGAAAACTATTTTTCTCACTTTTCATTCCCAACATACTTATCAATAACAAACTTGTATATCTTTTAAGCTAAAATTCACACTTAATGAATTTCGTACCCAACTTCTCCCTCCGTAGTGTTTCTCACACTATCTTCAAATGTTCAATGTGATCTTCTGACATCTTAAAATAGACTAGAATATCACCAATGATCATTACAACACACTCATCCAAGTATTATTTGAAGACTCTATTACGATAATGGTACTTTCAACCATAGCACCTCACAAGAGTACCTATCAGCTTACCACCGACTTGTTCAGCGCCCTTTACGGAAAGTCTAACTTCCGCACATTAGTTAACCCAAACGACATAACCACAAACTCGTCATAACTATAACGAGTTCTGAACGTCGTCTTAGGCACCTCCTTCCTTCTTCCTTATTTTCAACTGATGATACCCCGTACACAAATCTATCTCAGAAAAATACTTTACCCCTTTTAACTGATCAAATAGATCATTGATCCTAGGCAATGTGTATTTATTCTTAACCGCTAACTTACTCCCCATACGATAGTCGATACGTAACCGTAACAACTCATCCTCTTCTTTTACATCCTCCTAACTTGCGTCATGGTTAGACAACAAGAGCATCGCAATGTTTTATTATCGTAAATTACTACCTTGGGTTTTCTTAGAAAACCGAAGAATCATACTTATATTCTAACAATTTTATTAAAGTTCTATGGTTTTTCTTAGGATTATGATAATTGGGTGATATATGACCCTCCTGTCCACAGTTATAATAAACTGATATCCCTTTCAGTCAGACTCCTAGATGAGTATTTCCACATGTCTTACACACTTCTAGCCTATGCTTAGGATCCCCTTGTCCCACTCCCGTATTCCCGGAGCTAAGATTCTTTCTTTTTGTCATAATGCCATTACCATTGGCACTCTCTGCCTTGGCTCCTCCCTCTCCCTTGCTCTTATTCTTTCTTTCTTTGTGTTATTCGGTCAACGCATCACTACCACCTTCTGCTATAATCGCCTTTTCCAGAATGGTCCCATAGGAAGAACTCTGAAACATCGAAATTCTACTATAGAGCCAGGGTTCCAAGCCCTGCTCATACCTACGGCCCTTCCTCTCCTCATTGTCTACTTGATGTGGAGCAAACCTTGCCAATTCATTAAATTTAGCCGCGTACTAGGGAACCGTCATGTCCCATTACTTAATTTCTAAGAACTTAATCTCCATCCTCCCCTGCATGATTGTAGGGAAATAATTCTCAAAGAAAACCTTCTTGAATTGTTCCCATGTTACCGTATCTATTCTAGCCCCACCCTGGTGAGTCTCCCACCAAAAGTTGGCTTCCCCTTTCATCATATAAGTCGCAAAAGAAATCTTTTGTGCCTCACCTACGTTTGTAATAACAAACGCCTTCTCTATTTCCTTTACCCCTGTCTGGGCCTCTAATGGGTTTGTCGTTCCTTTGAACTCCGGCAGACCTACGCTTTTAAACTTTTTAATGGTAGTCGTTCTGGCTACCCTAGGTCTCACGGGTAATCTACCCCCTGTTTGGTTCAATGCAACCGTTAATAAATTAACGAACTCTTGCATAGGGTTATTCTGACCCCCTTGATTATCATTATGTGATTCCACTTTCTGATTACGTTGTCTTCTCCGTGGAGGTATTTTCTGATTAACTTATTAAAATTTCATTATTATTTATTTACTTACTTCGTTATTATTAGTCACATAACGACTCATACCATAACAAAGAATATTAAATGAAAACTTCATTATATTCATATGCTTCTTCATAGTTTGAAACTATTTACAATTTGTTTCCATAGTCAAAGGTTATTACGTTACTACACTTATATTTATAACTCTAGACTTCTAATAATGCATAACAGCATCCTCGTGTTTCTCATTCATAATCATCGCTACAGTATCCCGACTAATAGTATGTAGAGTTTGTCCCGACTTAATGGAATAACAAGCAACTTTCATCTTAAAATCCTTATGAGCACTCTCACGGATGTAAGACATCCGTTCTATCTTTCGGTCATTCTCTTCCAGTTTATTACGAAGCTTTACTACCTCATTCATATAATCCCTAGCCTTATTTGCCATGAGCACCTTCTCATCATGCTCTGACTCAAAATCTGCTTCTACATACTCCTTTGCTTCATAGATAGCACTAATCTCTTCATTCTGATTCTGCACAACAATACTAAGTTGCACATTCCTATCAAGCACTTCTAGATACAATGATCACATTGCATCTAGAGGTGATGACTCTAGTGTAGGTACCATTGTATCAATCGATGTTACCTCCATTCCGTCCTCCACATCGTTCATCATACTAAGGTATTGTGACGCCCCCAAATCTGGGTTTCTTCCAACCCAACAGATGGTGCTACACGGTGCTACAGTTCACACAAACATTCAATTGAAATACCTCAAAAGAATGAATATGTCTTATATATATTCAAAATAATATTAACATTCCCCCAGGTTCTTTATAACCGTTAAATTTGTCTTTGTCATAAGATAGAATATTATCATTACAAAACCTATACTATTACATAGGTAATCTACGGGTTCGCCTTAACCTTCCCTTTATCCTTTCCGGATCCGTCGGTCCGTTCGATCTTAGCTGCATTCATATGGTTCAAGCAAGAGTGAGCCTAACTAGCTCAACAAGTACAACAATTCTAATAAACTAGCATGCTTGAAACATAGGAATCGTATATCTTCAATAACTGAACAATAGTTACGAAGTACTATCGATAATTCAAAATAGCACTTCTTTTTATTTAAAACGTTTTACAATAACAATATTCAGTAAAACATCAATTCCGGTCCAAGACCATAAGAATTTTCATAAGTACTTTGAAAAGGACATCTCGACACTAAGTCCGTAAGTCTGACATAGCTTACGATCACGTCTAGGTGATCAGCCTATAGTACTCTATGTTGATCAACACTACATTCATTAAACATGTATACGTTTAAGTTGTGGAAACATCATGTGCCTGTCGTTTGATGACAAAACAATTTAGCATACTCAATCTCCTTTTGAAAACCAAAACAATATTAGTTTGGAAATTCTTTGTCAATAATTGAGAGATTATAAGAAATCCAACATATCGCAAGTCTAGCAGAAAGAATTGGCTTTAACTCCACAATTCCCCATCTTCCTTTTGAGCATCTTTGACCCGCGAGATAAGAGAGGGCTCCACTCTCATACCTGCCAAATGCCCATCTGAACCTTGCACAAACAACTCCAACTCTAGTCGATCCATATCCGAAATAAGCTAAGGTTGTGTAATAAGAGCTGCTACACTCCCTGAACTTTTCCGGCTAAGAGCATCTACAACCACATTTGCCTTCCCTAGGTGACACTGAATTCTAGCATCATAATCCTTTAGAAGCTCCAACCAACGCCTCTGCCTCATATTGAGCTCCTTCTGAGTGAAAAATGTATTTAAGACTTTTATGATCGGTGAAGATATCACAAGTCTCTCCATACAAATAGTGCCTCCAAATCTTTAAGGCAAAGATCACCGCTGCCAACTCCAAATCATGTGTGGGGTAATTCACCTCGTAAGTTTAAGCTGCCTAGAATCATAAGCAATAACATTACCGTGTTGCATCAAAACACACCCTAAGCCCTTCTTAGAAGCATCACTATAAATCTGGTAACCTCCAATTTCCGTCGGCAATCCAAGTATAGGAGCTGTCACAAGCCGTTTCTTCAACTCCTCAAAACCCTTCTCACGCTCTTCATTCCACACAAACTTCACGCCTTTTCTTATCAACTGAGTCTATGGTAAGGCAAGCAGGGAAAACCCTTCCACAAATCGCCTATAATACCCTGCCAAACCCAAGAAACTCCTAATATCTGTCACTGTAGTAGGTCTCGGCCATTTAGTGATAGCCTCAACCTTCGCATGATCCACCTTAATGCCCTCAGCAGAAACAACATGTCCCAAAAATGCAACCTACTCCAACCAGAACTCGCATTTAGAGAATTTAGCATACAACTTCTCTTTTTGCAAAATCCCCAACATTGTGCGAAGATGCTCCTCATGTTCTTCCTTAAACTTGGAGTAAACCAAAATGTCATCAATAAATACAATGACAAATTGGTCCAAATACTCCCTGAACACCCAATTCATCAAATCCATAAACACCACCAGAGCGTTAATCAACCCGAATGGCATCACCAAAAACTCGTAATGCCCATATCGAGTACGAAAAGCTATCTTAGGGATATCCTCATCCCTCACCCTTAACAGATGATAGCCCGACCTCAATTCTATCTTTGAAAAATACTTTGCCCCTTGAAGGTTGTCAAACAAGTCATCAATCCTCGGCAATGGATACCAATTCCTGATGGTAATCTTGTTCAACTCCCTGTAGTTGATACACAACATCATAGACCCATCCTTCTTCTTTACAAACAGGATCGGAGCACCCCATGGAGAAACACTCGGGCGAATCACACCACGATCTAATGTACCTCGCAGAATCGTTCCTTTAATTCTCGTGCAACTCCAACGGGGCCATCCGATCACATACTTTTGAAATAGGCTCACATGAGAACAAGCTCAATAGAAAATTCCACTTCCTTCTGCGGTGGCAACCCTGACAACTCCTCAGGAAACACATCAGAAAAGTCATTAACAATTGGAACATCCTCAATACGGGACTCATCCTTAGAGGTATCATTCACAAATGCCAAATACCCCTCACAACCCTTTGCCACCAACTTCCCAGCCTTCGAAGCTGAAATCAACTCCACCAGCCTACTTGGTCGTGAACCGTGAAAAATGAATTCTGGAGACTTTATATCTCAAAATATAACCTTCTTCGCTTGACAATCAATAGTGTCCTGGTGCTTATCCAACCAGTCGATCCCAAGAATAACATTAAAATCATGCATACTCATCGGAAGAAGATTAGCCCTACGAATCTTATCCCCAAAACTTATCGGACACCCTCGATACAAATCAGAAATAACAACAGAAGTCCCCATCGGGGTAGAAATAGACATAACAGAATCTAAAGACTGAGATGGCACACCCAGGTGCCGAACAAAAGACTGAGCCACAACGGAATGAGTATAACACGTACCAAAAAAATAGAAGCCTCACTATTACCAACTAAAAGAGTGCCAAAAACAATACCTGGTGCACCTGCCGCCTGGTTATATGTCAAGGCAAACACTCAACCACCCTGACGCTGACCTCCATTGCCACCATTATCACCACCTCCACCATTACCACGTAGACCGGTACAATCCCTAGCAATATGACCCATTTGTCCACACAAGAAGCATGCATCTGTGAGTCGGTGGCACTGCCTCCCCGGAAGATTAGCCCCACACATAGCACAAGGAGCTATTGGGATAAGATTTGGGTTACCCCCACCAGCTGGTTCTGGATAACGACTCTGATTCTGTCCCTGCTAACAATTCTGCCACTGTGGATGATTCTGACCATTCCAAGGTAGTTACAGCTGACGATTCTGCCCTTGTTGAGGCATCTACTGATAACCCCTATTTTGAATCTGGCCACGCCACTGCCCCTGTTGACCACCACGGTTCCTATTATAGTGACCACCCTGACTTCTCCCATGCTGAACTAAAATTTGACCCTGCTGGTCATCCCTGTCCCTCTTTTGACTCCCTTCCGGTTTAGAAGATCGAAAGTCCTGTCGCTCCATCTCAATATTTTTGGCCGCATTAGCCACTGCTGACACATCTGCAAACTTGGTGTTAATGAGATGTTGTCGATATCTATAATGAATCCGCCACTTGAACTTCTCTGCCTGTTCCACTGCAGTCTCTGCTGAGGTTCTCGCAAAGCCTACCAACCTAGTGAACCTCGTCATAAAATCCGTGATGGACTCATCATCTTTCTGCCGAATAGACAGATATTCTTTGGCATAGGCCTCTTTATCAGCAGCTGGAAAGTACTACTGATAAAAGACCTCCCAAAACTCAGCCCAATTAAGTGTCTCGGCATAATTTTCACATTTTGTTGTTTTCATCTCTTTCTACCACCTCTGTGCATCCCCTTCTAGCTTGTATGCTGCAAGCAACACTTTCTGATTATCCGAGCACCCCAACACATCAAAGATCTTCTCTAGGTGAGTAATCCAATTCTCTGAATCAATTGGAGTCGGAGCAGAACTGAATGCATGTGGTTTTTGCTTCTGAAACCTCTCTAACCATACATACATCGGAACCACCTACTGATCAAGACCATTTGCATTCCCTTCATCAACATTTGCTTGTGGACCATTATTTCTCAAATTCTCTTGTTCAGGAATTTCTGGTGGCGGCTGCTGCATTACCTGTACAATTTGTGCCACTAACCGAGGTAAAGCCTAATTCACCGCTTGATTTACCAAGGTAGCCAATTGAGCATTTATCTGATCATTAGGTTGCTCATTGGGCTGACCCTCACCTCTTCCCCTATTGTTACCTCGCCTCCCAACAACTCTAGCGGATCTACGAGCCATCTAAGAATGAGAACATGAATATATACAAAGTAGATTAAAGACAAATTCGAATATAACTGATATGATAGCTGAACAGAAAATCAAACAGAACAAAACCTAACCCAGAAGTCTACCCATAACTCACAGGTCAAACCTAAATTGGTTTTCTACAAGAAAAAACATAAGCTTTGATACCAACTCTGTAACACCCCCTTTCTGAAATAGAAAGAAAGGTTACTCAAAACATAACAAAATTGATGAATTTAATAGCAATGCTCAAAGCCACACAAGAATAGCTTTAATATCTGATAAATACCACAAATTAACTATAATAAATATCAAACTGTCTCAAACCACAATCTAAAATAATTATTACAACTCTAAATAAACTATTGGGTCACAACTTAAACAAAATATCTAAACCATTTGGATAAAAGGAAGCTCTCGTCACACTTGCCCTTGATCCCCCTGATTACCTGCCGGAAGAAAAACACAACATGAGCCAAATGCCCAGTACAGATATAGAATACAAAAATAAAGAACTGAGATAACTAACTCAATTTAATGAATTGAACTGTAACGAACAAAACTAATACAACAAAATGATAGGCTGAAGCAAATTGTAAGACCCTAACTTATTATAAATGAAATTGAATTTTCCTATTTATTATTTTGAAATAGTAAGGGTTGAATTGATTAATGTGATTAGTTATGGGTAAAATGCACAAGTATTTCAAATAAGCAAGTGGTTATAAAATATTCATTATTGTCGGGGAATATTCGTTTGGTCATGGAATATTCTTCTCGGGGAATATTCGTACGACGGCGCAGCCTTTTGTGGGCCCCATAACGAAAAGCAATTGGATGAAGAAAACGACAAGTATGAGTTTTTATAAATAACGGCGTAGTTGTTACCGTTAACATTGTTGGAATACCCGGTGGTTAAAACACAATAATACGCATTGTTGCACAGTAGCACACAGTATTGCACCAATTATTGATTCTTACATAAGAAGGCACTACTCAATAATTGTTACAGTAATTATTGTTCAATATTTTATTTTATTGATTCAATAATTGCTACGTTGAAATTTTATATTATTGTTGTTTTAATAATTATCACTACGCAGTATTTCCCATTATCAAATCAATGATTCATATTATTTTAATAATATTACTAGATAACAATATTGGCAATGTCTAGAATGTTCTGTCTAAGGAGAGGTTTGATCACCTAATTGCGCGCCAGTAAGGAGAAATTTTTAATGGAAAGCCCCCTCTTTCCTAGAAACGGCCTTGTTGTCATTATTGTGATTGTGTAATATTATTTGTGAATAATTAATTATTGATTTATATGATAAGGAAAATATTCATTTTATGTGGATATAGATGGAGAAAATTTTTAAAGTGACAATTGTTGAAAATTGATATTTTATCTTTTCTGATAAAATAATATTTTATTATATTATTATAATATAATAATTGTGATATTTTTACAATGAATGTGTGATATATGAGTATATGAGGAGGAAGAGTATTTTTGTTACTAAAAATGTTTAAAACATGTTTTTCATGTCTGTGGACCCCATTTCTTGACTGAAATTTGATTATAGCATGTAAAATTGTCCGTTTGTGAATTTCGGTTAATTTCTCTTTAGAATTTGGAAAAACTTAAAACTACAAAGTTGTAGAGAATTGAATTTCCTATGGAATGGAAATAAGATTCGAATTTTTCTGATAAAAGGGCTATTTATTGTGAATTATTGCAGTTCCGGAATAATTGATTTTTTTTTTTGAAGTTTTAAATGATTTTTATATGAAAAACGTTTTTGGTGAGTTTGGCACATATGTGGCTGATGTTTTGGATCAGTGGAGGTGTGCGTAGGAATTTATAATATATATATTAATATTTTATTAAATTTTCTGCTTTGGTGTTCTAAGCAATTTCCTATAAATAGGGTGCTTAGGTTAGAATTGAAAATCACACCAGAAACTAAAGATTTCTCTCTCTATATTATCGGGCGTATTCTTGTGAGTATTTTGATATTTTGAGTGTTGCTATACTGATTTAAGTTCCCTTCAAAGACTATATCCCAGCATTCCAATTTATAAGTCTTGCCTTTTTGAGGTAAGGAATGTTATTTTTTTATAAATGATATTATTTCTTTCGATATCATTATGCCGGAGTATTGGTAAGATTTTTCTTATAAAATTCTTGTGTCGGGGTTACTATTCACGTATACGACACTATTCACAGAAAAATTAAATTTTCGTTGTTTGTCCAAGATATCTATTATGGATACTAGCTTTGATTGTATCCATGTTTTGATCTTCATTCTAGAATTTTACTCCACTATGGTTATTTATGAAGTATTTTTGAACTTGGATTGTTTAAAGTACGAATCCTTAATATTTGTTCTTTTGCTTCACTGGATTCATTTTCTTTAAAATATTTTTCATCATCCTCAGTCCTAAATGATGATATAACTGAATATCTTTGGCCTATAGTGCAAAGATGAATGATTTTCTGATGAATATCTTTGGGCCGCAGTGCAAAGATGAACAGGTGTTTAGATGAACATGACCAACTAATGAATATCTTTGGCCTGTAGTGCAAAGATGAATATTTGATTCCAGATATATATTGATTGATGTTACAAGGATAAAATATTGAAGATGGACTTTTAAATTCATATATAGAAGATAGTAGATTTTATTCTCTACTTAACTCTTCTAATGAATTATTATTTCCGCTGCGAATATTGATTTAAAACTGGTTGTCTATTGTATTCTATTAGATTTTTCTATGTTGAAGACTAACGATAATTTGTTCTATATTATCTTAGTCATAATGTTCTTTACTGGGCTAGTTAAGCTCACCCTTTTTCCTTTTTGTTCCATTTCCTTCTCAGGAGGCGAGAATGTATCGAGTACTAGTCGGGGTGTGGAATGATGGTTTTAGAAGTTATTTTAGTAGTCCTCACTATTTTGTAAAATAGTGTATCAATAATTGTACTGAGGACTTATTTGAGTGTGGATATTGTCTAGATGATAATTTTACGAATTCGACGATTATCGTCCAATCGTGCAATTTTCGGTAAATCTTCATTCTTATGATTTGTTCAACATTACAAATGAATTCCATTCATCATGTGAACTTCTCAACATGCTTATTACAACAACTTATATTCATTGTTGGATTTTTGACTTATTTCTTCATGAGCTAATAACTTGTTAAATTATAAACTACTTATGATTTCATTGTTTATGACTTATGACAATTAAAGTTTCTTAATCATCATACCTTATATGTTCTTAACATATAACTTTACTTATGTATACATGATACATATGATCATACAAGTTCTTTTACATTCATATCACTTCTCAAGATAAACTTATAGCAAGTCTACCATACTTTTTCATAAGTTTATAACTTATGCTAGTTGAAATGACTTATTTCCAACTTATGTGACCTAAGTTCATTGCTTACTCATTCTTCTTACTTTTTTAACATTCATGTTCCTTAATCCAAACTTTTCTTATCAAACTATCATGGTATAGATAGAAGATAATTGGAGAAGAGATCTTACTTTTGAAGTCTTGGTAAGTAGTCTCCTTCCTCTTCTTCTTGCTTATGGAAGTAACTTATTTGTAACTTAATCTCTCTAACAATTAAGCACTTTGTGATGTTTGGATTATTTGAAAAACTAACAAATGGCTTGTAAGCCTCCTCTATATATCCAAAGGTAGGGTAATTTGGACTTTAAAACAATCCCACCTCCTTATGCACCTCCTTACTATTCATTACTTGCAAGGCACAAAACCTATCCTTTGCTTGATCATTACTCATTTAACTTGGTCATTACATACCTTGGTTACCACATTTTAACCATATTAGTATGGTTTGCCCCATGGGTCATAGTAATCCATTGGACTTTAAATTAGCTTAGATTAACCTATCTTTTGGGCTTGCATTAATTAACTTATTCATTAATTAATATTGGGCCTTCACATTTTATTCACTTGGGCTTGTACCAATTGTTAGCTAATCTTCCAGGTCCATTAACATTACTTAATACATATACATATTGTTTATGTATCATTTTCGTATTCTAATTCATATAGAATTTATATACGATATTTCATCCTTCATACAAACTCGTATAATACTTCGTATTATACTCGTTTTCATTACTTTGCATAATACCAAAGTATCATACCATTATTACTTACTCGTTACTACTTTGTCCTTCTTAACGTTTATAAATTAAGTCCGCAAGCGAAATATTACATTTTCCATAACTATATTTTTATTACATAATCCATCTTACCTTGTCATTCTATCATTACGTATTTCTCGGAAATTCAAAAATAAATCCCGAGCAAATACCGATGAATAGTGTTTTTTTAAAAATTTCACGAAAAACTTTTATTTTCGTCTTGGAAATTCAAACACTTTAATTCCTTCACGTAGCTCAAATACTACGACATTCTAACATCAATAGGTTATATAATGACAACCATCTTGATAACACATAGAATAGAATTTTATTATTATTTAATTTAATAAAATCATTTTACAATAAGATCCAAATTTCTCGGTCGTTAGAAAAAATCGATGAAGAAGGAATACTTGGAGTCAACTCCAGACTTTGTGTTCCTAACGATTCTGACTTGAATCATCGAATCATGATGGAGGCACACAACACACCGTTTGCAATCCATCCTGAGAGTACCAAAATGTATAATGATCTTCGACATACATTTTGGTGGAACAATATGAAGAGAGAGATCGCGAAGTTTATCTCGAGGTGTTAAACTTGTCAACGTGTAAAGGCGGAGCATCAAGTGCCAAAGGGTCCATTGCAACCACTTGAGTTTCTGAAATGGAAGTGGGAACACATTACCATGGATTTCGTTACGGGTCTTCCCACGGTTTCTCAAGGCATAAATGCGATTTGGGTTATTATTGATAGATTAACTAAGTCTGCTCATTTCTTGCCGATACGGGAGACTTATTCCCTTGAATGTTTTGCTCGTATGTACGTAAATGAGATTGTAAGATTGCATGGCATGCCAGTATCCATAGTTTCGGATCGTGACCCAAGATTCACTTCACGATTTTGGATTAGCTTGCAAAAAGCTATGGTCATGGATTTACGATTCAGTTCGCACTACTACAAAATAGTTGTGAAACCCCAGATTTTATGAATAAAGATTTAAATTTATCGAAATATTTTTTTGAATATTATGGTGTGGATTTAATATAATGTTATAGTTGTGGGTAGTATTTATAAATTTTTCAAAGTATGCAAGTTGTTATAAAATATTCGATTGGTCGGAGAATATTCTTTTTGTCGAGGAATATCCATACGACGGTACAATCATTGGTGGACCCCGCAACGGAATTATTGTCGGATTGAGAAAACGACAAAAATACTTTATGAAAATAACGGCGGAAGTTTTACCGTTAACTCGTTGAAACACCCGGTGTTAAAAGTACTGAGAATATGCGTGGTTGCATAGTAGCACTTACAGTATTGATTATTGATGCTTACGTGAGAAGTCACTCGGTTATACTCAATTATTGCTCATGATAATTATCGCATCATATCTCTCATATTATTGATTCAATTATTGTCACAAAGATCATTGACATAATATTTTATATTATTAAATCAATAATTGAGACGACAAAGTTATTCATATTATTATTTGCAATATTGACAATATTCAGAAGTTACATCAAGGAGAGGTTTGGTCACCTAATCATGCGCACCAATAAGGAGAAATCCTTACCGTAAAGCCCCCTCTTTCCTGGGAATGACCTGGTTGTTAAATATTGTGAGTTATAATATTAATGATGAATAAGTTGTGTTGATTAAAGATGAAATTGATTGTTCCATTGTATTGGGATTATTAGTGTTAGTGGAAATTGATATTTATTTCGATGATAATTGATGTCTGGAGGTTATATTGTTCACTCGGGTATTCGGAGCACTTTTTGTGTCGAGTACTATTCATGAGTTACTATTCGCGAGTTACTATTCACAGGGTACTATTGATTCACATTCTTATACTATTAGGGGTGGTGGTGCAAAATTAATAATACTTGCATGACTAAGTTAAAATGGAGGTACTATACTGTAATTATTTTTATCGCATGATTAGAACTATTGAGTCACATGATTTACTATTGATTCACATTATTTACTATTAGGGGAGTTGGTGCAAGTTTGATAATACTTGCAGGACTAAATTAAAAATGAAAGAAAAGTTGGGGGTATTATACTGTAATATTTCTAGCCCCAAAACGTGCAATTATTGAAACTATATTTTCCTATAAATAAGCTCATTCTTCCTTCATTTCTCACCAATTCACAAAAGCTTTAGAGCAATTATTATATAGAGAAATTATATAGAGAAAGAAGAAGAGAAGTTTCTACCTCACTATTCCAAAGATCCAGCTTTTTCCAAGGTAGGGAATATTATTTGTTGTACTCGTAGGGAGTATTATTTCTTTCTTATCCATGAATAGAACTTCTGTTATTCCATTCTTTATTATTCTGTTGGAATAACTTGTATACGCGGGCTACCCTATGTTTGGTGAAATTCTTCTGTTATTCCATTCTTTATTATTCTGTTGGAATATCATGTCTGTGCGTTTTACGTCGGACTTTGTTCCGTCTTTATTATTATTCTATTGGAATATCCTATATCGGTCATGCGTTTTTACGTGGGACTGGTTAAAATCTTTATTATTATTTGGTTGGAATATCTGCTGCATGCATTTTACGCTGACACTGGTTAAAATCTTTTATTGGTATTCTGTTGAATAACTCGCATCTGCGGCAACCGCATTTATGGTGATTTCTGTTATTATTCCGTTCTTTATTATTCGGTTGGAACATATTGTCTGTGCTTTATGCATGACCTGGTTTCGTTAATTATTATTCTGTTGGAATAACCTGTCTATGCGAAGTACCGCATGCATGGTGATTTCTTTTGTTATTCCATTCTTTATTATACTCGGTTGGTTAAAACTTTGACTTCCATACTCCATGAAATTAGTGGAATATCCTTGATATTTGCGCTTCATCCAGTATCTTTTCATGGAAATATTCTTCTGAGCATTCTTGAATTTTACTCTATAAAGCAGTATCTTGTTGACAATTTGGACGTTATTGGTTCCTGGACAAATTAATTCTTGAACTTGTTTTATTGAATTCTTATAGTATTGTCATCATCCTCATGTTTATATTTTGTTAAAAGTCATCTATGGCCTATAGTGCATAGACCAGGGATTATTCGATGTAATCATGACCGTAATGTTACAAATGATGTGGTAAAAGTCCTCATTGGCCCGTACTGCATTGATGGACAGCTTTTGTTATGATTATGGCTATGGATTCTCTTCGACCAAGGGTGCAAAGATGAATTATTTTATGGCATGATCAGGACCGTTGATGAAAACACGATTACCTTTGGCACGTAGTGCATGGATAATTCGTGGTCGTGATACTAAAAATTTCATTGGCATGTAGTGCAGGGATGAGTTAATGATGTGAATTATTTATTAAGATGAGTCTCAGCGATAAAGTTGGTGAGAAACTTTTTAAATCATAGAAGATAGTAGATTTTATATTTTACTTGACTCTTCTAGTGGATTGTTTATTCCGCTGCAGTTTTTGATCTAAAACTTGTTATCTATTATATTCTATCAGTTGTTATACTGTTGAAGGCTAATGATAATTTATTCTGCATTATCTTAATCATAATATTTCTTACTGGGCTAGTTGAGCTCACCCTTTCTTTCACTGTTCTCTTCAGGAAATGAGAACGTAGCTGGGACTAGTTGGGGAACAGAGTGATGGTCTTAGATGTTTGCATTAGTAGTCCTCACTATTCTGTGAAATAGTGTGATAATAATTGTAATGAGGACTCCTTTTGAGTTTGTATACTCTCTAGTAGACAATTTGTATTCAAACTCACAATTTATGTTTTGTCGTATTGTACACGACAGTTGTATTATTAAGTTGTATTTGAATTATGTACCATGTATCTGGCGACTCAAGATGGGTGATGTATACCTGTTTTGGGGGCGTCACAATAGTAAATAGTCAACGCAGAGAAAATGTTGTGGTTTCAATCAGAAAAACGTCGTGGTTAAAGATGTTGTCTATTTGACACCCTTACACAACATTTTTTAGGAAAAAACGTTGTAGATTTGTTTTTCAAAAATTAGCAAATGCTTAAAAGCGTTGTAGAAGATATGATTTCACAACGTTTTTGGATAAAAATGTTGTTTAGTATATAAGACAACGTTTTTTAAATGTTGTAGATAAAAAAAAAATTAAAAAAAAAGATGTGATTCACCTACATTACCAATGCACCTACAATATACTAATGTCATGATATATAGCCAAAATGTATCAACCATTCAAAATACATCCCAATAATACCATTCGTTTACAGTTTCAAATTACTACATCCACAAAACTAATGTCTGCTATAAAACAATTAATGTCTAATCTTGCGCAATACAAAAGATCTACTAATTGTCTTTCCATGCCATGATAAACATAGCCTGCAATTAGAAATCGGTCCAATGAGTAAATAATAGAAAATCCCAGTTTCATGAGCAAAGACAATGTTATTAGCTCTGGTCTGGTAAAATAATGTATAAAGGGTTAATAAGAAATTCACTAGTGATCTTAATAGGACAAAATTTAACAACTCACACCTGGAACTCTGCATTTGGATCCTCAACCAGCACTGGAAGTTGAGCAAGGCAGATTTTAGCAACCATGGCCCATGCATCCCTGCAGTGCATGACAGCATAGATTAAGGTCAAACAAATAAATGCTTCACAGCATTTTATGAAAGGCAACTCAACTTACCACATATGATGCTGATGTGTTCAAAATTGAAATAATTCACTTGTTGAGCTGTTGAATAACAAAACATGTGATGCGTACTCAGCAAAAATAAAAATGTGTTGGCATGTCTTTGCAAACTTCACATTTTTGAGTGGAGACTTGGTAAACATGTAAAAAATAACTCAAAATAAAATTGCAAAAATAATTGACAGAAATAACAAATGAAATGGCTGAAAACTAAAGATACACAATGCAGACAACAGGCATTCAACAATTTGATGTATATCAATAAACATAAAAAGAAATGGTTGAAGACAAGTCATACATGTTAATTGAAGCGTGAGGGTTAAAGGCAACAGAGATTGGTACGATGACAACATTGAGAATACCTAAATAATGAAAAGGAACATAAATTATAGCCAAGAAGACAGATAAGACTAAGAGGCTACAACAATATTGTGTTTTTTCAAGCTCAATCCAGATTATCTTTTGGCCAAAAAGTTGGCATAGATGGACTACAGCTTCAAAATTCAAATGTAGATTACTCTGCTTAAAACTCAATTCTCAATAGTTTTAGGGATTCACCCAAATTAGATGCCCAAGCCAGCATCACTATGGTTAGCTTCTGATTGACAAGAAGCTACAAGACAATTTGACTTCAGACCCATTAATAGGGAACCACTCCTGGACCCTCTTTTTTCCATTTTGTGTGTGCGCGTGTGGATAAGTAAGCTCTTATACATGGTATTGCAGCTTCTGAACCATTTAGTCAACTTAAACACAAACCTTTAACATCAGCATTGAAAAAGTACATACCAAATAAGGCAGCAACGAGTAGAAAAGGCATAGAAATGACAAAAAGATTGATGTAATACAGGAACACCTGATTAACATAACAGCTGAACAGACCACAACCAAGTGTCTATCTCATTCACATTCCAAGAACTTTAACATGACAAGAGTAGATCTTTCACCCCCCCCCCCCCCCCCCAATGTCACTATTTCTTTTAATTTTGTTTTTTTAAGTAACCCATTGTCACTTTTAATCAAAAATCCTAACACAAGCTAAGAAAACACAGAAACACACCATAGCAACAAACGAAAACATCCCAAATCTGTAGTTGTTCTAAGTATCAAGCCAGCAGAGACATATTTGAAGCAAATAAATAATATCTGTAGAGAATGATCACCATCTCAATGCCATCTTGATGGGAGTGGTGAGGCATGATGTAAATACATCAGCATGAAACTCAACACTTTGAGGAAGAGACTCATGTGCTTCACATGCTGCCAGCAAGATGCAATCCCTAACAAAAGGTCCAGAAGAGTTGGAAGGAGTCCAATCCTGGAGCTATTCAAATACAATAAAATGTATAAATAGTCATGAGAATTGCTGAAAATGAGATTTGAGATTGAGTTAACCCTGAGCAAGACTATCTTTGAAAATACATGGCAAGTACACTAACAGTGTATTTGTTCCATCTGGCTTACTCAGAGGGTCCATTCTGTCAAATTACAATCCTGTTTTTCTAACATACACATTGAGAATCAAACTAAAAGCTTACCTCATCAAGTATCAGGATTGGGGCATTCTTGAGTAAAGCCCTAGCAATAGCAATTCTCTGCCAATTGGAAGAAGGTTTAGAATCAATATATATTTCTCTCATCACACGCACACACACACACACAGTATTGCTCTAGTAGTACCTGCCTCTGTCCTCCACTTAACAAACCTCCTCGCTCCCCAACAAGTGTGTCATAGCCCTTCCATTTAACAGCATTCAGTAAATAAGAAAAAAACTAGGAGAAAGAAATAATGGAGGTACATGTTAGAGATGACAACCCTGTGGGAGTGAAATTATGAAATCATGAGCATTTGCAGCTTTGGTTGCCTCCTCATCACGCTCAGAGATCTAGAAAAACAACAATCATAAACAGTTCTAGCCCACTTAACAAACATTTTTAAATAAGCTGAGTAAAACACAGGTATTAAGGTCTATGAATTATCAAAATCACACCTCCTCGACCAATATTTCATTACTTTTCATTGCAGTGAGCCAGAAATCGGGCACACCTTTCTCTGCATCAATTGTTTCAAAATACCAAATTAAAAATCCCATATCAAACAATTTTACCGAAAAGAAGAATAAATATGAAAAATAAAAGGCAATCTTTAAATGTCATAATCACCTTTTTGTTTATATTCCTCTTGGTCCATTGCAGTTTCACTTTTAACTCCTTCAGCTTCAACAATACCATTCACTATCATTTCTAGAAAAAGCTACACAATTAGCCTGTGTATAAATAATAATCATTCTTGCATACACTTATAAATATAGAAATACATAAACAAATAATAATCGTCAGAAAGAAAGCTCACCGTAGTTTAAAACGATAGTTTTTTGGCCGATCTTGACTAGCAAAACTGATGATTATAGCTGAAGAAGAAATCAGAACCAAAAAATGAATGGAATCATATAAATAAAAACCACTAACATCCAAATCAGAACTAATTGTAAAATAAAAAATTGAATTCAAGAAAGAGAAGAATATTGAATATCGACGGATGATTTGAAGACAACGACTTCCCGGCGCCACTTGGGTCCAAATTTGGGGCGGGAGGTAGTTTGTCGTCGACGAGGCGGAAGGAGGCATCGTCATCTGCATTACCGGCGAAGGAATCATCGCCAGTGAAGTCGAAGGCAGAGTCAACAGGGTTACCGCGAGCGTTTCTAGGGTTCAACCGATCCCCAGCCGTCGGGGTTGAAGGGGACGGCGCCGATTTCAAAGCCTACCATGTTGTTTTCCGATCTGATTGAGGTGAGAGAGTGATGATGAGTGAGAGATATAAGAGGGTGTAGATTGGGATTTGGGAGAGCTTCAGATGTTGGAAGGCGATGTTGGAAGGCTGGGACGACTAGGAGGCAAGAATGAGGGTTTTTAATTTGAAGTGAAAAGAAAATAAGCTCCGTGTTTTTTCGAAAGATAACGTTTTAAAAAAAACGTTATCTATTTAAAAACAAAAAATTACCCTTTTAAATAGATAACGTTTTTGCATATATATCTACAACGTTTTGTTTAAAAACGTTGTGGAAAAAAAATACCACAACATTTTTATAAAAAACATTGTCTTTTAAGCGTTGTCTATTTAGTATTTTGTAGTAGCGGCGGCATACCATCCTCAAACGGACGGACAATTAGAGAGGACTATTCAAACTCTTGAAGATCTATTAAGACTTTGTGTCCTAGATTTTAAAGGGAGTTGGGATAAGTACCTATCATTGGTGGAATTCTCCTACAACAACAGTTATTAGGCAAGTATAGGTGTGGCTCCATTTGAAGCATTGTATGGACGAAAGTGTCGCTCTCCAGTATGTTGGGATGAGGTGGGAGAAGCAACGTTGTTGGGACCAGAGTTGATATGAATAACTACAGAGAAGATCCAAACGATTCGACAATGTATACAAACGGCACATGATCGACAAAAGTGTTATGCGGATCTTCATCGAAAGGATGCGAAATTTGATATTGGGGATCATGTATTGTTACGTATTACTCCATAGAAGGGAGTTACAAGATTCGGGAAGAGAGGAAAGCTCAATCCACGATTTATTGGTCCATTTCAGATTCTTGACTGAGTAGGAAATATGGCCTATAGACTCGCGTTACCTCCAAGCATGTCTTGTGTTCATAACATTTTTCAAATATATGTGCTTCGTAAATATGTGAAGGACCCGAACCACATTATTGAGTTAGAACTAGACGAGATAGCCGAAGATTTAATGTACGAGGAGGTACCTGTTAAGATCTTGGATAGAAAGGAGCATGTCCTACGCACAAAGGTCATACCACAAGTCAAAGTTATGTGGAGGAACCATGCTATTGAGGAAATGACCTGGGCGTTGGAAACGGAAATGAAAGCGAGGTATCCTCACCTTTTCGAAACATCAGGTACGTATGTCAATTTCGAGGATGAAATTTCATAAGGAGGGGAGGTTGTAAGACCCCAACTTATTATAAATGAAATTGAATTTCTCTTTTTATTATTTTGAAATAGTAAGGGTTGAATTGATTAATGTGGTGAGTTATGGGTAAAATGCGCAAATATTTCAAATAAGCAAGTGGTTATAAAATATTCATTATTGTCAGGAAATATTCGTTTGGTCGTGGAATATTCTTCCTGTCGGGGAATATTCGCATTGACTAGCAATGACCTTTGTGGGCCACATAACGGAAAGCGATTGGATGAAGGAAACGACAAGTATGAGTTTTTATAAATAACAGCGTAGTTGTTACCGTTAACATAGTTGGAATACCCAGTGGTTAAAACACGATGTCTGGCGTTGCTGTGTTGACAAGAGCATACCAGTATTGCACCAATTATTGATTCTTACGTAAGAAGGCACTACTCAATAATTGTAACAAATAATTTCTTGCTCAATATTTTATTTTATTGATTCAATAATTGCTACGTTGAAATTTTATATTATTGTTGTTTTAATAATTGTCACTACACAGTATTTCCCATTATCAGATCAATGATTCATATTATTTTAATAATATTACTAGATAACATTATTGGCAATGTCTAGAAAGTTCTGTCTAAGGAGAGGTTTGGACACCTAATTGCATGCCAGTAAGGAGAAATTCTTATTGGAAAACCCCCTCTTTACTGGGAACGGCTGTGACAACCTGAGAATTTGAAAATTTGAAAATTTTAATTAATTAATTTAAGGTTCAAAATTAGAACCTAGATAGAAAATTAGTGTATGCGTTTAATATTTTTAAGAATGAATTTTGAGGATTTCAAAATTCTGTGAAGGATTTAGGTGAATTCTTCAGGATTAAGGTAATAAGCGTTTATGTTCTGTGTATATGTGTACAATATGTGGTTAAGGGTCAAGGGTTAACCAGATAAACAATATATGTAACAAACCCTAAGTATATATTAAGAACGTCAACGTTCGGTTAGAAAACCCTAACGAATTATAAGAAACCCTACAAACCGGTTCTTAAAACCCTAAGTTTAGTTCCGGGAATTTCAAAACCCTAATTTGGTATACTGAAACCCTAAATTGGGGATTTAAATACAACGTATATGGTTTTTGTATTAATCACAAACTTAATTAAGGATAACCCTAATTGATTAATTAGAAATTCTAATAATTAGAAACCCTAAATTGTAAGTTTGAAACCCTAATCTGGGAACTTAAATGATTATTATATTGCTTAAGTGCTATTAATTAAAATATTAATTAGGGTAAAGCTTAATTAATTAGCAAACCCTAATTTCAAATTTAGAAAAACCTAATATCTGGTTTAGGAACCCTAATTTGTAATTAGAGAAAACTTAATTGTTAATTTAATAATTTTAATGTTAATTAGGAAACCCTAATCCTAATTTTCAAATTATGAGTAATTAGAAAACCCTAATTACGAAATCTAATTTATAAATTAGAAATATTATTGTTATAATTAAAACCCTAATTCTGGGTTTAAACCCATAATGACCAATTACGACCCTAATTGCCAAATTAGCGATTTTAATTAGGAAATGTTAATCATAATTAGCAAGATTTAATTTATAATTAAGAAATTTTAATATAATTAGTAAATCCTAATTATAATTTAGAAATTTTAATTTTCTATTTTTGGAAACCTAAATTGGAAATTTTAGAAAATTAAATTGCAAACCCTGAGGGTTTCAAACCTTAAACCCTAAATGTTCCAAACCCTAAACCCTAACCCAAACCTTAAACCCTAAGGGTTTGGTCAAATGTCCAAAATGCCATTAAAATTAAATGTGAAATGACTAAAATGCCCTTTGTTGCATTATTGAAGGTTGCTTGTATATCTTGCAATATTTGGAGTTGGTGAACCATTATTGACCAGCCATGTGACTGAAATCAGTCCTACATGCCAGCCATAACATTACATACAAGTTATATATTGATTTGGGAGAGAGAAAGTATACATAGTTGGCTCATTTAGTCTCTTGCTCTCACCAACTCTCTCTCTCTCCTAAACCCACGAAAATCATAAGTGAATCAGTCACATAATCAGTCCCTAGATCACCAAGAACAACTAAGGAGATCTAAGATCAAAGCATATTCAAGAAAAGGTATAAACCTAATTTTTATTTTTTATCCAAGTTGCTAAGAAACATTTTATGTTTATGTGTTTAGATCTTTGATAGATGATGTTTAATGATGATCTATGTTGATATAACATAGATCCATAGCATCAAAATGATTTAAAATCGAGTTTTTCCAAAACTGTTAAGAACTTGGTTTGTGGTCTGACAAGCTAATGTCAGGCGCCACAAATTCGTGTCGGTTTATGATTCTTGTTGTTTTATGTTTGGGTTCTGTAATTTCGTATGAGATCTTTCATCTGGAAGTGAAACTTCAGTCATTGGATTTCTAGATTTCATTTTATTCCTGGTCAAACATCGTTGACCGAGCTTGACCGGCTGAAATCTGGGTAACCCAGAAAGTAATTTTTCAACGTCTGACAAGATTTGTTAAGCAATAGATCTGACATTTGTTATGTGATATGATGATGTTATTATATACTGGTTATAGTATGTTGTATGTAATCTAGATCCATGGTTTTACGTTCCACAAACAGATAACATATCGAGTGTATTTAATGGTCAAAGTAGGCCAGGCGAACACGGATCACGTTTCTGGAATTTCCAGAAACCGTGTGAGTTAGCTCTCTGACAAGGTTTGACCGAGCTGAATCTTGAACCTGTGATGTATTCAGACTGAGCTCTTGATATGTCGTTAGTCCTTGTCATGTATACTACGAGTATGAACCAATAAATAACCAAACTAATGACCAAAACACTTAGATAATTGAGCTCGAAATGGGCCACTCGAACTGCCTGGGTTTCTGGAAAACCCAGGTGATGTCTGACAGTATGTTTAAGGAGCTGGATCTTCATGGTTTATGATTGTGTGATATATATGATGATTGTTGCATGTAGTGTTACATATATACTACATAATCAATGTTTAAACAAGTCCATAACATGCATGGATTGATAGATAACGTTGGTCAAACCGAGCACTTTGAACACGAAGCTGTCAGTGTTCTTGAGGCTCAAGAACACCAACAGCAACGCTAAGTGTCACTATAGGCCATTAGCGATGGTTTTATTTATTTTATTTTCTGAATATTCTGGAAATTAATTAATAAATAGATAAAAATGGTTTTTAATTATTAAAAATACAAAATAAATTCCAAAAAATTATGTTAAAGTCTGAAAAATAGTTTTTAATTATTTTGAGTATATTTAATATTTTGGAATATAAATGGTATTTAATTTATTTAATTATAATATTAAATAAATGGTTTAAAAATGATTTTAATACATGAAAAATCATGAAAAATAATATTATGATATAAGAAAATATTCTAAGTTATTTTCAATGACTTTTAATATTTTGGAAATTTGAATTTCATTCATTAATCAATATTAATGATAATTAGTTTATTTACTAAATGTATTAAATAAATTTTTGAAAAATAGAATAAATGATTTAAAAATCATATAAAAATGATTTAAGTGTTATAAAAATATTTGAATTTATAAAATATAACTTTTGATATTTTGTCATAAAAATATTCATATTTTAATATTAAAAGCAATTACTGGGATAATGAATTTAATTGTTTAAAAATCATATAAATATGATATTAAGGTATTAAAATACTTAGTAATATTATAAATATAGTATAATATTATGACATATATTTCATTAATATTTGATAATAAATAAATATTAATGACAAAAGAATTATGTGGTATTTAATTCATTTAAATACGCTTTTTAATTATTGAAAATTATGATAAATAGTAATAATTATTTAAAAATTATTACGAGCTTACGAAAAATATTTCGACTGATATTAAAATTATTTAAGTTAATTGTTAAGTGTTTAGGCAGAGTTTAATTGAACTTAAACTCGTGAATTGTTCGACTAGACCGTCGGGATGTTAGAATTTTTGTCGGATTCAAGTCAGACTGAAATAGTTTGACCTGATACTAAATTTTATGTGTTTAATAGACTGATAGGGTTATGTGTTATGTGTTTAGGTTATTCTATGTGTATATATATATATATAATGGTATTATATTGTGATGATATTATTCTAATATTGGAGATCTATATTACTAATATCAGGTATTCAGATAAAGCGATATAAATTGTGTAGCGGTAATCAACGGTTCAGGTAAGTTTGTTTTTACTTAACTCTACTAAGAGTTATTTCATTTGGATATGCTTATGGTTAATCATTGCTGATTGCCATTATAATTGTACTCTGTACATATTGCATGTATAAGTCGGGTATAAAAGGCTGATCACCTTCATTACCAGTTGATTCAGATATATTTGTTCATGTTATATACTTGTTCAGTCAAAATTTTGTTCCTACTAGTTCACAATTATATTGTTGAATTATAGCCAACCAATTATTCAAATTATTTCAATCATGATATATCGTTATATTGTTGAATTTAAACTTGATGGGCAACTTTCATGTTCACACTTGCTATATCGTGATAAAACATTGCAGATAAGGCGAATGCGTCGGATACAAGGACAGTTCCAGCGTAAAGTTAATATAGCGATTAGATTTGTAATAGTGTAGTTTGATAATAATGTTATGTGTCAGACAAGTTATGAATTGTGTATAAGTTAAGGTTACTCGACCTTGGGGAATAGTGTGTAAAGTTATTGTATAAATAATTTATGTTTATATTTTCCGCAAATAGTAATAGTTGTATAAAATGATCGAACCGGATCCGCGGTGATTTGGGACCTCGGATTTGGGGCCCTCGCAACGACCTGGTTGTCATTATTGTGATTCTGTAATATTATTTGTGAATAATTAATTATTGATTTATATGATAAGGAAAATATTCATTTTATGTGGATATAGATGGAGAAAATTTTTAAAGTGACAATTGTTGAAAATTGATATTTTATCTTTTCTGATAAAATAATATTTTATTATATTATTATAATATAATAATGGTGATATTTTTACAATGAATGTGTGATATATGAGTATATGAGGAGGAAGAGTATTTTTGTTACTAAAAATATTTAAAATATATTTTTCATGTCTGTGGACCCCATTTCTTGACTGAAATTTGATTATAGCCTGTAAAATAGTTCGTTTGTGAATTTCGGTCAATTTCTGTTTGGAATTTGGAAAAACTTAAAACTACAAAGTTGTAGAGAATTGAATTTTCTATGGAATGGACATAAGATTTGAATTTTTCTGATAAAAGGGCTATTTATTGTGAATTATTGAAGTTCTGAAATAATTGATTTTTTTTTTTAAAGTTTTAAATGATTTTTTTATGAAAAACATTTTTGGTGAGTTTGGCACATGTGTGGCTGATGTTTTGGATCAGTGGAGGTGTGCATAGGAATTTATAATATATATATTAATATTTTATTCAATTTTCTGCTTTGGTGTTCTAAGCAATTTTCTATAAATAGGGTTCTTAGGTTAGAATTGAAAATCACACCAAAAACTAAAGATTTCTCTCTCTATATTATCGAGCGTATTCTTGAGAGTATTTTGATATTTTGAGTGTTGCTATACGGTGCAAGTTCCCTTCAGCACTATATCCGGTATTCCAGCTAGAAGTACTTTCTTTTTGAGGTAAGAAATGTTATTTTTTTTTATAAATGATATTATTTATTTCGATATCATTATGTCAGAATATTGGTAAGATTTTTCTTGTGAAATTCTTGTCTTTTAGCGTCGGGGTTACTATTCACGTATACGACACTATTCACGTATACGGCACTATTCATAGAAAAATTAAATTTTCGTTGTTTGTCCAAGATATCTATTATGGATACTAGCTTTGATTGTATCCATGTTTTGATCTTCATTCTTGAATTTTACTCCACTATGGTTATTTATGAAGTATTTTTGAACTTGGATTGTTTAAAGTACTAATCCTTAATATTTGTTCTTTTTGCTTCATTGGATTCGTTTTCTTTAAAATATTTTCATCATCCTCACCCTAAATGATGATATAATTTGAATATCTTTGGCCTATAGTGCAAAGATGAATGATTTTCGATGAATATCTTTGGTATGCAAGTCAAAAGATGAACAGTGTTTAGATGAACATGATTAACTAATGAATATCTTTGGCCTGTAGTAAAGATGAATATTTGATTCAGATATATATTGATTGATGTTACAAGGATAAAATATTGAAGATGGACTTTTAAATTCATATATGAAGATAGTAGATTTTATTCTCTACTTAACTCTTCTAATGAATTATTATTTTCATGCGAATATTGATTTAAAACCCGTTTTCTATTGTATTCTATTAGATTTTTCTATGTTGAAGACTAACGATAATTTGTTCTATATTATCTTAGTCATAATGTTCTTTACTGGGCTAGTTGAGCTCACCCTTTTCCTTTTTGTTCCATTTTTATTCTCAGGAGGCAAAAATGTAGCGAGTACTAGTCGGGGTGTGGAATGATGGTTCTAGAAGTTATTTTAGTAGTCCTCACTATTTTGTAAAATAGTGTATCAATAATTGTAATGAGGACTTATTTGAGTGTGGATATTGTCTAGATGATAATATTTGTATTTAAACTCACAGTTTAAGTGTTGTCGTATTTTGCATGATAGTTGTATTAATAAAGTTGTAGTTGTTTCTGTACCATGTATTTGGCGACTCAGAATGGGTGTTGTATACCTAATTTGGGGGCGTCACACAAATGGTTGGGGTTATTTCACACCGAGCTCAAAACAAAACAGAAATATATCTTGCCACACATGCAATCAATATAATGCCGCACAGGCATAACATACATCGGACCGGCCGGATCCAGATGCATGCAAATCGCAAGGCGTGTTTGGCACAAACATCACCAATCCGCAAAATAGTAACGTAACAGAAAAACTAGGAATTCACCCATACGCCTCCCACAACAAAAACACCAAATGGCCAACTCTCACCGGAGCACAAAATGGAGACGTCGTGGGTGATCACATCGCCACGGAAGGTGTCATGCCTACGTGTTAAGAGGGACATGCTCGTGGTACCCCAGGTGTGGTTATAGCTCGTATACCCTATGGTATTCTAACAAAAATATAATGTCACAACACATGCGACAAAATATCAACACAACGTGTTCTAACGTGTACATGTTAAATTGAACGAATCATCAACACAAGTCTCTAAAAATATAATAACATGTACATCACTATAAAATATCAAAATAAATTTAGACATGTTGTACTAATCTAAAGAGTACAAATATGAGTTCCAACTATGAACGCCAAACGCAACTATCACAATGAATTGACAAGGAATAATTATGAGAGGCAATACTAAATTTTGAAATGAATAACAAAACGAACAAATCAAAAACAAAAGAGTCTCGCTGAAAGAGTACGAAATCCGTACCTTGATTAAGCAATGTAACATCAAAATATATATTCCAATTTGACTTGCTTACTCTCTCCGTTCAATCTAAATAATTTAATAAGATTTTATTATAATCCAATCATTAATAACATAATACTATTAAATTTATTATTAAAAACTTTTATAAATATGTTGGCAAAATTAAATAATTTAAATTAATATACATAACTTCAGTTTGATTTACCAATTCTGATTTATAAGTTTTATGGCAAAAAGTTTATTAACATATAATATAATATTATATATATATATATATATATATAAATTGAAATCAACGCCTGTAGTGCAGGCCTGCAAACAACACATCCTACATGTCGGCAACCAATATGTTATATACATAATCCCTATATAATAATACTATATATACTAACAAACAGGACATGTAGTCAAAGTTGAAATCTTTACATATCCTACTATATATATATGTATGTATATATATATATATATATATGCCATCATCTGAAGCTAGAAGTCACTTTTAAATCACTATATAGCAACTCACTTTAATCACTATATATATACATAATATATGAACAAAGAATTTACCTTGATTAATTTTTCTTCCTCCGATAACAATTATAGTGAAAGCCACAGCCGACTCTTGTTACAGTTTCTCTTTTCCCCAATTCGTATAAAGAGTGCAAGTTAAATTAGGTTTTATTTATTTATTTATTTTGTTTACTAACTCTCCTAATTTGATAGTATTTTAAAATTACACAATTATAAATTTGACCCAATAAATTTTAAAGCCCATTTTACCAAATTAATTTACCTAACACTTATTAATACATTAGCCCACAAAACTTAAATGATTAGTTTGACCCAATAAATAACAAAGTCTAATTAATGTGTTTTAAAATAAAATAATTTTTATTATTTAATATTTTTTTTTGGGTATTACATCTATTCAATACTTAAGGCTTAAGTAAACTTGCTAACAACACACTTTACTTGGCCACCACAACAAAACCTTGGTCACCAAGTTCATCCATTGGTTGCCCCGTGGACCTAGCTTTACCCATTGGATCATTACATGAGCTTATATAGGTTTAACTAATTAGATCATTCTTGTGGGCTTTCATTGTAACATTTCAGAATTTTAATTATAGTATTAAATATTTATTGAATTATATAAATATTTAATGGATGTATTTATTGTTGAATAAATATTTGTTTAATTGATTTGATTTTATTTAGTTAATTATTTGTTAAATAAATAATTAATGAGTTAAGGAAATTATTATTATATTGATATTTCAATTTGATGGTTAATTATTTGTATTGAGTTATGTGAATAAATGATTTATATAATTAATTGTTATTTGAATTAATTAAATTAAGTATGAAAGCTTGAATAAATATAGTGTGACAAATAACTATATTATAAGGAGTATTAAAATAAATTAAAGTAGTTTTAATTGAGTTTACACTACAAGAAATCACACATTTTATGACGAAATTTTTTGCCACGCACAAATTTTTGTCACAATTTGTTAATTAATAATTACGAAATTCATAATCGTCACTAAAACTTCTGCTTTTGTGACAACTTTTACCTTTGTTACTATTAATCATTTATATCGTCACTAATTTACACATTTGATGACGATTAACAAATTTTCGTCACAAGTTATTTTGGAGGTAGAATTTCGCACCAAAATTTTGGAGGAAAACCTTTTAGTGACATTTTGTAATAATTGATGACAATATTTATTGTCACAAAATATTTCTTTCAATGACAACATAATACTTAGTCATTAATTATTTGTAAAATTTAGTGACAATGTGCTTTCGTCACTAATGTTCACATTTAGTGACGCCAAATACAAATTCGTCACAATTTTATTTGGAGGCAAAACTTTGGACGAAAATTTTGGAGGGAACTTTTTTAATGACGAAAAAATAATAATTTATGACAATTTGTATTATCATAAATACCAATTTTATATGACGAAATAATAGTGCGTCACTAATTAGATGCGTGGATAAGTGACAAAAATCGTTCGTCATAAATTCTTTTATTTAGTGACAAAGCATGTAATATCGTTATAATTTTATTTGGAGGCAAAAATTTTCTGAAAAATTTTGGAGGGAAATTTTTTAAAGACGAACAAATATTAATTTATGACAAATTGTATTGTCATAATTATCAATTTTATATGACGAGATAATAATGTGTCACTAATTAGATGAGTGGATAAGTGACAAAAATGGTTCGTCATAAATTCATATATTTAGTGACAAAGTACATAATATCGTCACAATTTTATTTGGAGACAAAATTTTTCTGAAAAATTTTGGAGGGAATTTTTTTAAAGACGAAAAAATAATAATTTATGACAATTTATATTGTCATAAATACCAATTTTATATGACGAGATACTAGTTCGTCACTAATTAGATGAGTGGATAAGTGACAACACTAGTTCGTCATAAATTCTTATATTTAGTGACAAAGTATACAATAGCGTCATATTTTTATATGGAGGCAAAATTTTCTTGTATCTAAGTGACGTCACCGATCTTCCTTTTTTTGTTCTAAATAATTTTTTAAAATTAATTATAATAATTATAAATTGTATTATTTATAAATACATTATTTTTTATAATAATAAATTTATTTTTAATAACACTTTTAAGTAACTTACGATATCAATTATTTTTTTAATAAACTATGAAATAAATAATTTTACACTAACGTGAACTTTAAAATTTCTTAGATTGATCTCAACAAAAGAAAGAGAAATTGAAACATAAAATTGAAAGCTTGAACTTGGCTATGTAACTTAAAAGCTTGAACTTGGCTATGTAACATAAAAATTGAACATCGCCCAAATAATAAATCGTAGTCCTCTTTTTTGAGTCTCTCCCAACGTTAGTCCTCAAATTTCTAAAATTTAGAGAGACTCTTCTTCATCTCTATTTTGTGATTTGAGGAAATTTTCAAATTTTTTGTTGAAAATTTAAATCTATTTGATGATTTTTATTTGAGAAGGCAACAAAGCTAACATTTCTAAACATGCAATTTTAAGGTGATCAAATTTTGGGTTAAAAGAGAGGTATAACAAAAGAATATATGGTAGAAGTAGAATCAAAGCTAATGCAAAATCCGTGGATGACGAGAGAGAGTCGGAAGAAGCAACCTTTGAGAGTTGATTTTTGTGTACGCGGCGCATCATTGTCGCTAATGTCGAGAATCAATGGTTGTGTCGGAGGGACTTGACGCTTCGTTCTTCATTTTGATTCTCCGCCTCCCACGTTCTTTGGAAAATTAGGGTTCCGAGAGAGCATTTTACTGCTTTGGTGCCTCCTTTCTCTCCGCCATACTCGTTAACCCCCCTTAACGTAGCCAAGGTAATCCCCTTTTGGGTTAGACTTTGCCAATTTCTTACATAACTGTTGTAATTTTTCATTGTTGTTAGGTTCTACTTACTTAATTTTATTTACTAATTTGCTGTTTTTCTATACATTTTAAGGAGTCATGCCTTTTAGTGTTTTTCTCGGTTCAGTTTTTTTTTGAATCTTTATTCAATTCATTTTATATGTCTCAAACTCTTGATGGTTAACTTTTCATCTATAGAAACACATTGAAGTTAGGGGTTTATTATTTGGGTGATGTTCAATGTCCTTTTAAGGATTTGCAGTTTGGCATCTCTTTCTTGGAGGGAAACATCCAAAACTTTTAATTGTGTAGTATCTGGAATGTAAGTGGCAATAGAAAGGGCTGGGTGTTTTGCCAAACTTCACTTCAAAGGGAATCTCAACAACTGAGGAATGGTATGCGATCTTGTTGTAGTGCCTTTCAAGTAAAACCCAAGAATTTATGCGAAGATCATGTGATAAGATCACCAAAGACAAAACTATTAAAAGACAACACTTAAAAGAAGACATTTTTATAAAAAGCGTTGTGGTATTTTTTTTACTACGATTTTTAACAAAACGTTGCATATACATATAAAAAAATATTATGTATTTATAAGGGCAATTTTTGGTTTTAAATAAATAACATTTTTTTTAAAAAAAAACGTTATCTATGTAAAAAAAATAAGGAGCAAAATTCTCTTTTCAAAAATACTCAAATCCTCTTTTAAAAAACACGGAGGCGTGGGAGTCGGGAAGGAAAAAAAAATTGGATGTCCTTTGTTCCCTTCCTCTTTTCAAAATCCTCAAACCGTAACCCACCGATCACTCACATTCGCTGTATGCAGTCCAAATTTTTTTCAAAAACCCAATTCATCTATTCTCTGTACACACTTTCCTCTATTCTGAGCCTGTAAAAGAGAAAACCCATCTCTCCTCCATACCACTCTTTCTTCCTATTCAGTACTGAGGAGCATAATTTCTCTTAATTTGTTTCAGATTTCGGTTTTAGCAAGGTAATTGGGGAAACCCACATTTTGCATTTTCAATTCACTGAAGTTAGGGTGGATTTTTCACTTGCATTTGTTTTATGCATGTGTATATGTAAATTTCTTTGGTATATTTCTTCAATTGTTTGTTAGAAATACCGATTTTGGGTCTGTTTTGGCCAAAAATGTTTGTTTCTCCTTGTAATTTGTTGGGTATTTGTTGATTTTTTGTCTCACTCTCAACTAACCCTAACCCACTGCCACCATCCCCACTGAAACCCTAGTTTTCTCTGTCGTCAAACCCTCATTAAGCCACCGCAAACCCTAAACTTCACCGACTACATAGAACCCTAGCATTCTCTGAATCGTTGATAGACTACACTGATTTGGTGAAATTATAGATGTTCCTTCTTCATCTCTGAAGCTACAGCCGCTAAATTTGGGAAATCTTTGTTGTTCTCTCTAGTTTCCGTCCGTATATTTTTCTATGTGTACTTACATGCACTGTTCATTTAAACAACCCCACTTCATGGTTTCATTCCCCTAGTTGATGGTTTCTGTACCAACTCAGGTATTTTTTTTAGTTTATTTATTTCATTATATTTTGATGCTAAATTTAAGTACATGTGCAATTGGTAGATTTATTTCCTTTTTACCTAAGAATTCATTGTTATCTATTCTTCTGTTAGTGTGCGCTACATTTTGAGTAGCATAACTGATAGTTGAATATCAAAGTCTTTGATGATCTTTTCTCTTATGCAGGAACTACTCATCTTACACAATAAATACATTCCACCATATATCTGCTGGGATCTGGCTAGTTCGTTTGGGTATCATTGAGGTTGTGTTGCTCTGCTTCTCTGGCATGGGTAACAGGCGGCTGCTTGTTGTGCTGTTGCAGGTTTGTGCTATTGCAGGTTTGGGATTTCTGTTATCCTTGTGAGCGTATTGCTTTGGGTTGCTGCAGTTGGTTCAGTGTTGATGCGATTTTCTGTAACAAATCCTTGGCTGGTTCTGACTGGAATGGCTTTTGGTATTGATTATTACCATTGTTTTAATCTTTGAGTGATTATGCCTGAATAATTTATGATGTATTTTAAAATCCTTAATCTTTGATTGATTGCATAACCATTAGATTTAGTAGTAGGCTCTAAATTCATTGGGATCTTTTTTTCTTGTTTTTATTTAACCATGTTTAGGTACTTTTAAGATTGTGTTATGTAACTATATACCATGTAAGTATTCGCCAACTAGCTTCCCCGTTACAGACGCTAGAGATTAGCAAATTTACGCTCAGCTCTGTCTTGTTTCTGCCAAAAAAAAAATCAAGCACCAGATCCCAACTCCTGCTTCACCCCAGATGACGTTGTTGTTGTTTGGTGACAAAAAATTGGGACATGGGTTGTTATTTTTCTACTTCTCTCTCCTACCCTCCTAACCTCATCCATCTCTGCTCTCGATCCCCGCTGGGCAGCTAAGAAGAGGCGCATGAGTGACAAAGTTCGCAACATGTAAACATAAATATCATCTTGTTTTTTTATTTAATTTTTTTGTTTATATCCAATATTATGAATCTCTTTTTGATTTAATCTCAAAACTAAATTAATTTGTTTGCTCCCGTATCTGCAACCTATGCTACGGTTCACCAACTCTTAATTCCTTGAATTCTACTAGGGTTTTTTTTCAATTCTTTTCTTTGTAGGTTCTGTGTGTGTTTTTTAGCCTTCCTAGTTCAAATTTATGTGAAAGGCCATCACTTTTGAAGAATATTTGAGGTTGAACGAATATTTCATCCTATTCCAGTTCTAACTCTGTGTATACATGTTATCTTAGTATATGTTAAATTAAGAAAAAATAATTTATGGAGGGGTTCCTAGCAAGCGAATCCTTGATTTTCTAACTACTTGTTGAGTTTCTTTGGGTTTCTGGTACAATATGTGTTTTACTAATCATAATACCTTTATTATGTGCATGTATGTGATTTATTCATGCTAGCATAGTAGCTTCCAATTGAATCAGTATTTGTGTATTTGTTTCTGCAAGGGAAACTACAAGGGAATCAATATTTGGATGCATATGTTGGTATTTTCTTTGTTGATTAACAATAGGTGTTTTGATTTTATGGAATGACAATTGGGTGTAGCTTCATTAAATTGATTTAAAGTTCAATTTTATCTGAGGTAACCATTATTGTTGGTGTTCCAGATTTCTTACTATCTGATAATCCTAGTGGACAGTATATTAACGGTTGCTTCAAGAACATAGCCCTATCCTAAGCTCCTATCTTTCTTTTCACAAGAAAAGGTTGTCTACATCATCTTTGGACAAATGCACGTCATCTGTTCACCTTTGAGTAGTAAAACAGCATCCCTGTTGCACAATCTGATCTACATTGGTGTTAATTAAATGTAATATTATCCTAATAATTTTTGTATCATAATTCCTGCTCAATAGAGTGGTTGTCTCTAGTTGTGATGCAATTCTGTAACTCTATTATTTAAATGTTCTCTCATTTTGAAATTAATATACTAATTTGTGGGTGAACTTCCACCTTTAAAGAATATTCTTGTAGGGATGGCAAACAATGCTGGAGCTATACTGGTAGTTGGCAGAGGGCTGGTGATTGTTCCTAAATTGATTCACCCCTTGCCACCTCCCTTGCATTCACCTGAGACATCTCCAGAACGGGTAATGGATGACACGTGGATGCAGGTAAGATTCCTATGCAAGCTACAACATTCATCTCCTTCAACATCTATCTCTATATTTTTTCTAATGTAATACAGATATATATATATATATATATATATATATAGAAGTGCTGAAACAAATTGAAAAATGGCGTCACCCAATTCCAATTCAACGGCGGAGGATCATGAAGATCAACCCATCACCAGAAGAATAAACCACCTCACTCTACACCTCAATCCGGCATCACCCAAATCTGATCACCGCCTTGACATCCAGCTGCTAACCTGCGTGGCCCGTGCGAAGCTTAACGTGAGCACCCCACATCTATCTTCATACATGAGGGGAAAACACAGGGACTTGCAAGAGAGAGTATATGAATTTTTCAAGTCAAGGCCTGATCTTCAAACCCCAATTGAGATTTCGAAGGATGAACATAGGGAGCTTTGTATGAGGCAGCTTCTGGGTCTGGTCAGAGAAGCTGGGATTAGGCCTTTTAAGTATGTTGTTGATGACCCTTTTAAGTTTTTCACCATTGCTGAAGCTGCTGGCAGCGTTGACGTTTCGTTTGGAATCAAGCTCGGAGTGCAGTACAGGTGATTCCTCCACCCTTGAGCCATTATATAATGACTTGGGTAGAGTTTAAAAATTACACTTGATTGGTCTAATCTCAATATTTTATGCCTTTTAATCCAATTGTGGTTTTTATCATATTGGAATTCTAACATTTTGGGAATAAAGCAATGGAATAGTCATATAAATTTGTGGGTATTGTATTTGTTTAAAATTTTGTATGGTGGTACAAAAAATATTGCAATTGGGAATTACTAAAAGGATTTGTGGACTCTTTTTGTTTGAGCAAATTTGATTGACAAAGATAAGTCTATAATTATGTAGTTGTGTATATTGCTATAAATGTTAGAATTTGATGATAATTATCAGTTTTGAAAACTTTTCATTGCAAGAAGAAGATCATCCTTTGAACTTTTACTGATATTGACATACAAAGTAGTTTTTAACATGTCAGCATACAATATACACAAGTCGGGAGGGGGATTTAGAAGTTGAAGTTTAGATTTTAGTGCATAAACTCTACTGTACTATATGCAGAACTAGACAACAGGTTTGGTAATTGTAACTATGCCATCCTGCTTTCTTTTTTCAGGGTTAAAGGATCATAAAAGAGTGAGGTATACAAATGATAACAAACGTGAGGTTAAGGAGGAAAAATGGCTCTGCAGGAAGAGACAGGAATGTCATATGATAAGAAGTTTATTATTAAAAGATTGAAAGACATATTCTGAACTCTGAAGTATAAAAGGAAGACAAAAGGACATGCCAGAAAGTACTGGGGTATGTAGGGAAATCTGAGCAATTAATGATAGTGCTCTAGACATTATCTTGACCTTTGCCTTCTGCTCTTCTATTCCAATGGCAATAAATTGGTCAGCTATGAAATCACAACTTGGAGTCTTGCTTATAGTATATATTCTCTACCTCAGTCTTAGTGGATATCTGTTTTTTATTTAAATGATTTGTTTCGTTTGCAGAAGTCTTTTATTTAAAGCCTTCTATTCATCTGATCTCTGGGATTTCTATTTCCAACTAAGGCTTTTAATGATACAGGTGCAAAAGAGGCGGATATATGACATCACTAATGTCCTTGAAGGAATTGGCCTTATCGAAAGGAAGCTCAAGAACAGAATCCACTGGAAGTAAGCTTCTTTTACTTTAATGATATTCTGCTATGTATACATTTAGCTGTTATTATACAATTTTTGAGTTTTAAGGGCTTATGTGAGATAAACAGTTGATTTTTCACCTTTTGGCATGGAATATGTGATTAACATATGATGTGAATAAAAGTATATGGAACTGTTATAGTGTTGATTGAGCTAATCTCTTGAAATTATATGCAGTTGATGTTTGCTTGCAGTGAGAACAGAGATCATCTGATGTGCCTCATTTGCTGTCGGTCGAGTTTGGAACGGGTACATACATCCAGGTCAGAGCTTCGCCCGGTATCTTAGAATTTGGTGATGCCCGACTGTTGGGAAGCAAATGGATGTGAAGGATATTTTGGATTTCAAATATAATTTGGAAAGATTAGGAAATTTTGATGTATTGTGGATGTGATAACCCTACTAACTGTTGATATACAAGAACCATTCTATATCTTTTTGCTCAACTGTTACTATAATGCGGCTGTGATTTATATGACGTGTTGTGGCATGTTACTTATTTGACCTGTGTTGTGACATGTTGTATTTGACCTGTGTATATCGTCACTGTTATATTTTTATTTAGTCACAACAACTAATTTTGTCACTATTAGTAACTCTTTTTGTGACGATATGTATCGTCACCATAAGTATTCAATTAATGACATTGAAAAATGTGTCAAAAAATAACTCTTTTGTGACATTATTTTGTAATATTATTTAAAATATGAAATGACAACGACATAATTGTCATGTTAAATATATTATTAGGTGATTTAATTGTTCTATTGTCATTTATTTTTTTATTTTTGGTGACGATAAACACAATAACATGACAAAAGAATAATCATAAATATGATAATATTATCATCATTAAAATTAGATGATTTAAATAGAGTAACATATTTTAATATCATTTAATAAAAACAATATCATTTAATTAAGTTTGATGAAAAATAATTTTTGTTTCATTTAATGCACCAAGTTTTAGTGACAATGATAGATAAACATAATATAGATGACATCAAATAGTGTCAAAAAGTTTCATTCAAATAGGCGGTCTCTATGACGATTAACAATTATTAACGTCACTAAAAGTAATTAATTATAGCGTGATTTTTTATACGATGTAGATCGTCACCATAAGTTAAATTTTTTTTAGTATCAATTTTGGTGGTCAATTCATATGTTAAGCAGTAAATTGAGTCTTGTACATGTTTGTTCATTAAAAGCGAACATAACGTCATTTGAATGAAGCAATTTGGCCAAGTATAGATATTACAGAGATGATTTTTGCAAGAGATGTCAAAAATATAATTTTTGTATGAAAATATGAAATTTGAGAAATTAAAATAGTTAAAAGTGTTGTTAAATTGTGCTAAGTGGTGGAATATGTTAGCAATCATGTTTATGATATTGTTATATTTATTTTATATATTAATTTCATTGTTTGATGGGTGAAATTCGTATTAGTTTGGCTAAAAGCAGCTCATTGTTCATGTCGTATACATTTTTAATGCACCAAGTAGATTCTTATTTTTGGTGCCAAGGTTAAAATGTGTCTTGTTGCATTGTGTGTGGCCTTTATGCATACATAATAATCGATCTGAGGCGAGATGTTTATTTTTCTTTGCAGAGTTTGGGAAACCTTACCACATGGTCTAAGGTTATGATTAAGTGTCAAACATGTAGTAAGAAGGTTAAAACAGAACCATGATATGTAATTGATAAATTCAAAGTTTGAATGATTAGTAAGTGTTGAACGTGGTATATTAGAACTTAGTGAGCATTGTGACGGCCCCGAATCCGAGGTCCCGAATCACCGCGGATCCGGTTCGATCATTCTATCACTATTACTTTATTTGCGGAAGATATAAACATAAATTATTTATACAATACATTACACACTATTTCCCAAGGTCGAGTAACCTTAACTTAATACACAATACATAACTATCTAACATAACACATTATTATCAAACTACACTATTACAAAACTTATCGCGCACATTAACTTTAAGCTGGAACTATCTTTAACCTTTCCTTGTATCCGACGCATTCGTCTTAATCTGCAATGTTTTATCATGATATAGTAAGGGTGAGCATAAGGATTGCCCAGAAAGTTTAAGTTCAATAATATAACGATATATCATAATTGAAAGAGTCTGAATAATAAGCTGGCTATAATTCAACAATATAATTGTGAACTAGCAGGAACAAATTTATGACTGAACAAGTATTATACATGAACAAATATATCTGAACCAACTGGTAATGAAGGTGATTAGCCTTTCATACCTGACTTATACATGCAATATGTACAAAGTACAATTCATGACAACCAGCAATGATTAACCATAAGCATATCCGAATGAAACAACTCTTAGTAGAGTTAAGTAAAAACAAACTTACGAGCGAATTTGATTGATTACTCACACTTGATTTATAATGCTTTATCCGAAGACCTAATTTTAGTAATATAGATCTCCAATATTAGAATAATATCATCACAATATAATACCATTATATATATACATAGAATAACCTAAACACATAACCCTATCAGTCTATAACACACATAGGGCTCGGTATCAAGTCAAACTATTTCAGTCTGACTTGAATCCAACAAAATTCTAACGCCCCGACGAACTAGTCGGAAAATTCACGAGTTTAAGTTCAATTAAACTCTGCCTAACACTTAACCATTAACTAAGATAATTTATTAACAGTCAACAAATTTTTCGTAAGCTCGTAATAATTTTTAAATAATTATTACTATTTATCATAAATTTTCGATCATTAATATCGTATTTAAATGAATTAAATACCACATAATTCTTTTATCATTAATATTTATTTATTATCAAATATTAATGAAATACATGTCATAATATTATAATATATTTATAATATCATTAAGTATTTTTAATACCTTAAAATCACCTTTATATGATTTTTAAACAATTAAATCCATTATCCAGATGATTGCTATTACTATTAAAATATTAATATTTTCATGACAAAATATCAAAAGTTATATTTTATAACTTCAAATATTTTATATCACTTAAATCATTTTTATATAATTAAAAAACATTAATCCTATTTTTCCTTAATTTATTTAATATATTTATTAAATAAACTAATTAATATTAATTAATTAATGAAATTCATCATAAAATATTAAAAGTTACTAAAAATAACTTAAAATATTTTATTAAACAATAATATTATTTTTATGTATTAAAATCATTTTAAAATAATTTATTTAATATTATAATTAAATAAATTAAATACTATTTATATTCCAAAAATATTAAATATTTATGAAATATACTTAAAATAATTAAAAACTATTTTTCAGACTTTAAAATAATTTTTTGAAATTTATTTTGTATTTTTAATAATTAAAAATCATTTCTTTCGATTTATTTATTAAAATAAATCATTTTTCGAAAATTAATAATTAATTTCTTAATTAAACTGTCGCTAAAAGGGCAATAGGCGACGAATCCGTCGCAGTTGGTGTTCTTGAGCATGTTCTTCATTAAACCCAGATTTCTTGTCAGTCACTAAGGGGCTCGGTTTGACCAACTTTTAATCTATGATCCTAATGTTTTCTAGGCAGTTAATGATATCAATCACGTAGTATAAATGTAATACTACAAGATAATGCAACATTCATGGCCATAACATATAATCAAAGAGAGATCTAAGCCTCCCCATTCTTGTCAGTGGTTGTTCTTCATTTCTGGATTTCCCCGAAATGAAGAACAGCTCGACCTTGGTACTTTGAAGCTTTATAACTTGGCATTTGGGTCTTGTTTATGTAATCTAATGATTCGATCGAGTAGAACACATGTCAGAGTACATGTATACAAGCTTAAATCAGTCTAACATCAAAACAAACGAAAGATCTGATCTGGTCAAACTGTTGTCAGAGAACCGGTTCTTGAAGATCTAGGTTACCCAAATTCTTCATCCGGTGAGTAGGTCAACGGTACTTTGACTAACAATATCTTTGATTATATGTGTATTTTGGGTGAACTAAAGGCTTCATTATGTACTCATACCAGACTATAAAGATCAAACATCAACATAACCAAAACTCTAACATACGGCAAGATCAAAGGCTCATAAAACTTGTCAGAGGTTTCTGGGGATTCTGGGCTGCCCAGAACTCCATTTCCGTGAACGGTCAATGCCTTTTGACTTCCCATATCTGGCGATCTAGACATGGTATGTCCATGATTCCAGTTCCAGATAGTAGTCCACATGGCATAGAATAGATCAAAAACATAAAACACAGAAAACGACTAACACACACGGATCTAGAGGCACTGACATTGGCTTGTCAGACATCAAAATTAGGGTTCTTGACCAGTTTTTAAAAACTTGATTTCCGTGCCTCTAGATGTTATGGATCCATGATCCAACAACCCAGATCACTCAAAAACACCCTCTAACACATTTCTAACCAACCAATTTCAACTTTTAACATCAAATCAAAAGATTTTAAAAATTAGGGTTCGTATACCTTTTGAAGCTTTGATTCTGATTCTAATCCTTGATGATCTGATATTTGATAGTTATGGACTAATCATGTCTTATCTTATCTCACTTTCTCACTCTACATTTTCGGATTTTAGAGAGAGAATGTCTTGGAGAGAAATAAAAATGTAAGTGACTTATTTCTCTCTCTTTTAATCTATATATGCTGATTTGTTGCTAGGATCTGGTTGATTTCGGCTGGAATGGCTGGATATATGAGTCACATGGAGTTGGTGGAGTTGGTGGCCAACTCCATTGTCAATATATACAAGCAACCTACTAAATAATGCAACAAGGGTATTTTGGTCTTTTTGATTTTTATTTTAATGGCATTCTTGTCAATTAGCCAAACCCTCAGGGTTTAGGGTTTGGATTAGGGTTTTGGGTTTGTACCATTTTAGGGTTTAGGGTTTAACCCTTGACTTGCAAATTTAATTTCTAAGATTTCTAAATTTCGGTTTTAAAAATCGAAAATTAAATTTCTAAATTATAATTAGAATTTTCTAATTATATTAAAAATTACTAATCATAATTCAATCTTGCTAATTAGGATTAATATATCCTAATTAAAATTGCTAATTGAGCAATTAGGGTCAAAATGTTCATTAGGGTTTATAACCCAAAATTAGGGTTTCTAATAGAAAATTAATTTTTTAAAATAGAAATTAGATTTCGTAATTAGATTAGGGTTTTCTAACTACTTAACTTGAAAATTAGAATTAATATATCCTAATTAACATTAAAAGTATTAAATTAACACTTTCGTTTTCCCTAATTATAAATTAGGGTTTGTTATCCCGAAATTAGGATTTTTAAATTTGAAATTAGGGTTTGCTAATTAATTAAGCTTTACCCTAATTAATATTATAATTAATAGCACTTAAGCAATATAATAATTATTTAAGTTCCCATATTAGGGTTTCATCCACCGAATTAGGATTTCGGATTCCCGGAACTGAAATTAGGATTTCCAGAACCGGTTTCTAAGGTTTCTTGTTAATCGTTAGGGTTTTCTAACCAAACGTTAACGTTCTTAATATATACGTAGGGTTTGTTACAGATATCGTTTATCTGATCAACCCTTGACCCTTAACCACATACTGTACACATATACATAGAACATATTCACATATTCCTTAATCCTGAATAATTCACCTAAATCATTCACAGAATTTTGAAATCCTCAAAAATCTATCTTAAAAATATCAAACGCATACACTTATTTTCTGTCTAGGTTCTACTTTTGAACCCTAAATTAATTAATAAAATTTTTTAAAATATTCTAAATTTTCGAGTTGTCACATTCACCCATTCTTCTAAAAATTTCGTCCCCGAAATTTACCTTACGCTTTACACCTTACACCATACACCATACACCGTTCATTATCATCATCACATGCTACCCAATACATTCTTCACAATAATTAAAATTTTGAAATTGTCTTTGAGGGTTTTTATAGATTATTATGCATCATTTTTGCAAAGGTTATAGGAAATTCATCATAACAATACATTACTTGGTCATAACTTACGGACATAGTGGGTAATTAATCCGGTATTGCTCCTGTACTTATTAAATCATTTTTTTGGTCATGCATAGTGAGTATTACTCACATTTCTTTTCTCGTCTCTGCCATAGGCACAAAAATCTTACCTCAGTCTTATCGGATTCCTCACCAAAATAATTTGGTTCGGGAAATTTCCTTCAATGAACACTTAGAGTTTCATAACATTAGTCTAGCTGAATCGAATAGCGTAGATTCATATCAATAATTCAATTCAATCGAATTATTTAGGTGTAGCCAAATCCCGTTGGCAAATTAAAATTTTTGAAAATATTTTTGAGAATGGCGTCATGATGTAAATCTTGTATTAATGATCCAGTTTGAGGATCTTGTAATCATCGTATGACTTTTGTCATAACACATCATCTGATAGTGGAATAACGATTTTAGATCAAATTCACACTAAGTAGTCCTGTATTTACAACTCCATCAACTTTTTATCATCTTCGCTTTTTTGGTTACATGGTACATGAGTGATAAATAAAATATATTTTGATACTTCAAATCATTTGCGTCTAGCTGAAATAAGTAGCATAGACTATACTTTAAACCGTTTCAAAAATGATTACGAGTCTACATTTTTTTTTCCAAAAGCACATAGTGTGTATTTAGCTTGATGTCAAAATTTTGAAGTCTAGCATAGCTAGGAGTTTTGAAAAACTTATGTCTCTACTAATAATCATTTGCTTAACAATCTATATGTTCCTATAATCCTCAATTCTCCCTTTACACAAACCTATACCCAGTTCGTAAGAACACGCTTATGAGTCCATAAATTACCACAATCATATGAGTTTAAGAACTTTCCTAGACAGACCTTTGGCGTCCATTCGCTGAGGGGTTCATAAACATTTCATATAACTATGAATCAAGTATGTCACATAAGTATGAGTTTTAAGAACTTCGTCTTAACCTTATATCCTCTACCTATGACCTATCTATATCATATACACATGAGAAAAGGAATCACCCTCTTAACATGCATATAGCAAATAGTGACACAAATATTTCAATGATTATCATTTGTCGAACTAAGTAGTTGTTACACCAAGTACAATTCCCTACCATACAAGGAATCATACAACTCATTTACCAGGCATGAATCCTCAATTGAATCCCCACCTAACACTAACCCCTTTTCAATAATGAATTTCATTTAACTTCGTATTCATTATCCTTTTCTGAATCATACCAATTCATAGTACAAGCCGACACTGACAATCTTGTTGTGAACATTTTTAATCATTCGTTTGATCCTCCTCCATACTATAACCTTATCGGATCACGGGGTGATCTCATCGTATATATTACGATTAATTTCTATATTTTGATCGTTTTGTTTTACGATCTCCTATCACGATACTTTTAGTCTTTTAGACTTAATCTATTCATCTTTGTAGACTTTATAATCGAGGAGTTAGGGAACTTTGCATCTTATAACTTCATCGAGATTCGTCTTTGAATTTTCAGACCAACTAACTCTCTATTTGAGTTAGATCTTATCTAATCACTGCGGTTATTAGTCTCGGTATTCTACCTAAGGTTCATAACCTCGACTTTGATACCAGCTGTGAGGGCCCCGAATCGAGGGTCCCGAATCTGCGGATCCGGTTCGATCATTTATCACTATTACTTTATTTGCGGAAGATATAAACATAAATTATTTATCTGATACACTACACACTATTTCCCAAGGTCGAGTAACCTTAACTTAATACACAATCATAACTTATCTAACATATAACATTATTATCAAACTACACTATTACAAAACTAATCGCGCACATTAACTTTAAAATTTTGGGGCATCTTTAACCTTTCCTTGTATCAAGCGCATTCATCTTAATCGCAATGTTTTATCATGATATAGCAAGGGTGAGCATAAGGATTTTGACAAGTTTAAGTTCAATAATATAATGATATATCATGATTGAAAGAGTGCGAATAATAAAGTGGCTATAATTCAACAATATAATTGTGAACTAAGCGAGAACAAATTTATGGTGAACAAGTATTATACATGAACAAATATATCTGAACCAACTGGTAATGAAGGTGATTAGCCTTTCATATACGACTTATACATGCAATATATACGAGTACAATTCATGACAACCAAACAATGATTAACCATAAGCATATCAGAATGAAACAACTCTTAGTAGAGTTAAGTAAAAACAAACTTTACGAGCAGGTTGATTCTAGCTCATGCATAATTTATAGCGCTTTATCAGAAGACCTAATATTAGTAATATAGATCTCAATATTAGAATAATATCATCACAATATAATATTATTATATATATATATACATAGAATAACCTAAACACATAACACATAACTCTATCAGTCTATAACACACATATGACTTAGTATCAAGTCAAACTATTTAAATCGACTTGAAAGCGAAATAAAATTCTAACGTCCAGAACGGGTTTAGTTAGAAAATTTTATCGAGTTTAAGTTCAATTAAATTACGACTTAACGGTTAACCATTATCTAAGATAATTTTATTAACGATTGACATATTTTTCATAAGCTCGTAATAATTTTTAAATAATTATTACTATTTATCATAAATTTTCGATCATTAATATTGTATTTAAATGAATTAAATACCACATAATTCTTTTATCATTAATATTTATTTATTATCAAATATTAATGAAAATCATATCATAATATTATAATATATTTATAATATCATTAAGTATTTTAATACCTTAAAATCACCTTTATATGATTTTTAAACAATTAAATCCATTATCAGATTGATTGCTATTAATATTAAAATATTAATATTTTCATGACAAAATATCAAAAGTTATATTTTATAACTTCAAATATTTTTATATCACTTAAATCATTTTATATGATTTATAAAACATTAATTCTATTTTTCCATAATTTATTTAATATATTTATTAAATAAACTAATTATCATTAATATTAATTAATTAATGAAATTCATCACAAAATATTAAAAGTTACTAAAAATAACTTAAAATATTTTATTATACCATAATATTATTTTTCATGATTTTTCATGTATTAAAATCATTTTTAAATAATTTATTTAATATTATAATTAAATAAATTAAATACCATTTATATTCCAAAAATATTAAATATTTATGAAATATACTTAAAATAATTAAAAACTATTTTTTAGATTTTAAAATAATTTTTTGGAATTTTTTGTATTTTTAATAATTAAAAACCATTTATTTATATTTATTTATTAAAATAAATCATATCATTAAAATTAATAATTAATTTCTTAATTAAACTGTCAGCTAGGCCATAGGCGGCGAATAAAGCGTTGTTGGTGTTCTTGAGCATGTTCTTCATCAAAACCAGATTTCTTATCGATCATTTTAAGGGCTCGGTTTGACCGACTTTTAATCTATGATCCTAATGTTTTTTAGGCGATTAATGATATCAATCACGTAGTATAAATGTAATACTACAAGATAATGCAACATTCATGGCCATAACATATAATCTGAGAGAGATCTAAGCCTCCCCATTCTTGTCGTTATTTGTTCTTCATTTCTGGTTTCGAGAAATGAAGAGCATTTCGATTTCTATAGTACTTTGAAGCTTTATAACTTGGCATCTAGGTCTTGTTTATGTAATCTAATGATTCGATCGAGTAGAACACATGTCAGAGTACATGTATACAAGTTTAAATCAGTCTAACATCAAAACAAACGAAAGATCTGATCTGGTCAAACTGTTGTCAGAGAACCGGTTCTTGAAGATCTGGGTTACCCAAATTCTTCATCCGGCGAGTAGGTCAACGGTACTTTGACTAACAATATCTTTGATTATATGTGTATTTTGGGTGAACTAAAGGCTTCATTACGTACTCATACCAAACTATAAAGATCAAACAGCAACATAACCAAAACTCTAACATACGGCAAGATCAAAGGCTCATAAAACGTTGTCAGAGGTTTATGGGGATTCTGGGCTGCCCAGAACTCCATTTCCGTGAACGGTCAACACCTTTTGACTGCCCATATCTGGTGATCTAGACATGGTATGTCCATGATTCCAGTTCCAGATGGTAGTCCACATGGCATATAATAGATCCAAAACATAAAACACAGAAAATGACTAACACGCACGGATCTAGAGGCACTGACATTGGCTTGTTAGACATCAAAATTAGGGTTCTTGACCAGTTTTAAAAACTTGATTTTCGTGCCTCTAGATGTTATGGATCCATGATCCAACAACCCAGATCACTCAAAAACACCCTCTAACACATTTCTAACCAACCAATTTCAACTTTTAACATCAAATCAAAAGATTTTAAAATTTAGGGTTCTTATACCTTTTGAAGCTTTGATTCTGATTCTGATCTTTGATGATCTGATATTTGATAGTTATGGATTGATCATGTCTTATCTTATCTCACTCTCTCACTCTACATTTTCGGATTTTAGAGAGATAAGGTCTTGGAGAGAAATAAAAATGTAAGTGACTCATTTCTCTCTCTTTAAATCTATATATGCTGATTTGTTGCTAGGATCTGGTTGATTTCGGCTTGAATGGCTGGATATATGAGTCACATGGAGTTGGTGGCCAACTCCATTGTCAATATATACAAGCAACCTACTAAATAATGCAATAAGGGTATTGTGGTCTTTTTGATTTTTATTTTAAATTGCATTCTTGTCAATTAGCCAAACCCTTATAGTTTAGGGTTTGGTTAGGGTTTAGGGTTTAAACTATTTTAGGGTTTAGGGTTTAACCCTTGACCTGCAAATTTAGTTTTTAATATTTCCGAATTTTGGTTTTAAAAATCAAAAAATTAACATTTCTAAATTATAATTAGAATTTTCTAATTATATTAAAATTTACTAATCATAATTCAATCTTGCTAATTAGTATTAATATATCCTAATTAAAATTGCTAATTAAGCAATTAGGGTCAAAATGGTCATTAGGGTTTATAACGCAAAATTAGGGATTCTAATAGAAAATTAATTTTCTAAAATAGAAATTAGATTTCGTAATTAGATTAGGGTTTTCTAATTACTTAACTTGAAAATTAGAATTAATATATCCTAATTAACATTAAAAGTATTAAATTAACACTTTCATTTTCCCTAATTATAAATTAGGGTTTGTTATCCCGAAATTAGGTTTTCTAAATTTAAAATTAGGGTTTGCTAATTAATTAAACTTTACCCTAATTAATATTATAATTAATAGCACTTAAGCAATATAATAGTCATTTAAGTTCCTAGATTAGGGTTTCATGCACCGAATTAGGATTTCGGATTCTCGAAACTGAAATTAGGATTTCTAGAACCGATTTCTAGGGTTTCTTGTTAATCGTTAGGGTTTTCTAACAGAACATTGACGTTCTTAATATATACTCAGGGTTTGTTACAGATATCGTTTATCTGATCAACCCTTGACCCTTAACCACATACTGTACACATATACATAGAACATATTCACGTATTCCTTAATCCTGAATAATTCACCTAAATCATTCACAGAATTTTGAAATCCTCAAAATTCTATATTAAAAATATCAAACGCATACACTTATTTTCTGTCTAGGTTCTAATTTTGAACCCTAAATTAATTAATAAAAAATTTAAAAATATTCTAAATTCTCGGGTTGTCGCAAGCATGATGAATAGTAAACATGTGTTGTGAAGGTTAACACTTGTAATTTCTGATATTTGCATGGTATCTTAAGACTTGTGCTAAAATAATAAGTCTAACTAAAAATGCGTGTTATGTTGGAACGTGAATGTTAGTATATCTAATAGATGATGGTTCTAAACCTATATGTAGGTGAACGTGAGTTTAATATAATAGCTTACGCTCGAGGCAAGTTTCTAAACCTATCTTTTTAAATTGAGCAAGTTCTTTAACTCTACTCTTATTATAATTAAGCATGTTTAATCTTAAGTTATTGTAATTCTAATCATTGTTGGCTTACTCTAACTTGTTTATAGTTAAACAAGCTTTTCTAGTTCATTCTTTTATAATAAATGTTTCTTGAACCTTAATTCTTTGTGTTGAACGGTTCAATCACTTTGCATAGTTTATTACCATGTGGAGTAAGCATTGTTTCCAGCTTGCTATCAATTAATGCATGTTCGGTAACTAAAATTCTAATTTGACAAGATCACAGACCTAGCTTATTATTGTTCAAGCCAAGGTTTATCATTTTCTTTATTTTGATCAATACTTATGCTCTCTAGTTATTTCAAGCATGAGTCTAGAATATAGTCAGTTCACCTATGATTCTCAAATGTTCTAAGTTATGTTGTTATTAAACAACTATTGTGCTATCATGCATTGTTGACTCAACTAGTTCCCTAGTTGATGATCGTTAAACTTCAAATTACCCTTGAAAGCTTACCCAAACCAAACTTTCTTTGGTCCGGACTTGTACTCTAAATACTGAGATGAACAACCCTATTTTAAGGGGTTTACGCTTAGCGTTGAAATGTTTGTGCACAATACATTATACGAAGGGATGATCCCCCTAAGTACGTGGAGTCCTTATAGTCTCATGACTATTAAAGTTAAAGTTGAAAGATTACTTATAACTGTGGACATGGTTCGTGGTCATTAGACCCTCAGTAGTATATTTCAGAATGTTAATAGAACATATCATTCAGTTCTATTGAGCCTATTATTTGGCAAATGATGTAAAGTTTATTCCTTCTTATTTCAAGTGAGCTTTGTTTGCTCACTCTTGCTTTTATATCTATTACAACTAAGGATGAGAAGGTAGATGTACCTAGCACCAGTATGGGAAAAGGGAAGATGAACAAGTATTGAAGACTTGTAATATGTTGACAGTTATTTATCATACTTTAATTTGATTGATGTAATGAAGCACTTATTTAATTTCCGCATTTGAATGACTGTAATTAAAGGTTATATAACCAGGGAGATATTTTTATTAATATAATCCTGTATGGGCAGGTTTTTTTATTCAATTTCATTATGATTGGGTAGTTAGATATGAATGTTTTGATTAAGTGAACACTAAATCTTGAGGTAATGAAGTACCGGGATTTGGCGGTGTCACAAGTTGGTATCAAAGCCTTAGGTTATGAACCTTAGGTGGGAAAAAGCCTTAGGAAGTAACCTTTGAAAAGATAATGGTGGTTAACTCTTATCGAGTTTTAAGGAAGAAGTAATAAAACACTTATGTGCTTATGTGTTTATAACTTATGTGCTCGTGAGTGTCGAGTAGTAATGATTAATAATTAAAACTTAAAAATTTTGTTTTCAGGATGACTACTGTCGGAGAATCCAGTCAGGCTAGGGATGAGGGACCTCAGATGCCTATAGAGGAGGAGCCTCGTGACCTTCAGGTTATTTGGGAACAACTACTGCCATGGGAGTCTGCCCCGTTGGTCACAGTGGTTGAAGATGAGAATGATGACGTGGAAACGGATGAGGAGGATCCCATTGAGCTACCACAGGAGAATGAGGATGCGATGACGAAGAGGAAGAGACTCCACTAACCTCGATAACCGCTCATATGTACGATGAAGTCTACGACCGTAACGTGGAACTTTAGGATACATTTGAGGAATTGCAAGAGATAGTAGCTGAACAACAGGTTGGAATGACACAGAAAGACGGCGAGATCCAGGATCGTGAGGAATGATTGACTAATGTCGAGGAGAAGCTAGTACACACAGAAGGAGAAAAAGAACAACTGATCGAGGTGATCGCTTAATTGAAGAACAAACTGAAGGAAGAAGTTACTAAGAGAGCAAGAGCTGAAGACGCATACGAGGAAGCTTTTCAACGAACCGGAATAGCAGCGAGAGACGCACAGACAAAGAGGATGAAGATGGAGGAGATGGATAAAGTATTCAACACCATGATTAATCGAGCTCAAGATTTGGTCATAGGATATCCTATTCAGTTCGAGACACTGCCATCATACGTATTAGATCACAGAACAATGTTCCGAATCATGGAGGAAGAACGTAGTAAGGCTAAGCAGTATCTTAGTAGAACATCGTAGTTGTTATGCGATTAATAAAATGTTAAATAAATTGTAAATCCCAAGTGTTATGTAACCTATGGGATATGATGATGATGTTGTCCTAAAACTTTTGAAGTTCAGGAAAGTAATGTAAATAGCAGTGATGTTATTGTTTTATATTTTCAAAGAGATTATAAATAAATAAAAGTTGTTATTTTATTCAAAGTGTTACGTGATTATGTGGTTATTTCTTTTGTGGAGGCAAGTTAAGTAGAAATTACTTAAAAGAGTTGAATAATAATCTAATAAGTGTATTTTTAATCAAAAATGCCTCCTAGAAGTCAACCACCACGACAGAGAACCATTGAAGGAACCAATAACGACAGTGTTGATGCTAACCCCGTTCAACAACTAGTGACGCTACTGACAGGAGCGTTGCAGAATCAATCACAGAACCAAGGTACAACGTTTAAGAATTTCAAGGCGGTTGGACCACCTGAATTCCGTGGGTCCATGAATCCAATCAAAACACAAACCTGGATTATGGAGATAGAAAAGGTGTTCGATGTCGCTAGGGTAGGGGATGATCAGAAGACTACTTTTGCAACATTCATGTTAAAAGCATGTTCTATCCGTTCGAGTTTAGCTTCTCTAGAGAAGATGAGAAGCTAAAAATGAAAGTGTTCGCAACACATACCGAAAGGGTACTAATTAAGCCGACCATTAATGACTAACAGGGCGAGTTACCTCATAGCAACCAACCACTGGTGCTACTGGCATGGGCCTCTACCCCTAACGTTAGTAGCGGAGACCCACCTCGAACAACTAAGTAAACCGAAAAGCCGGGACGTGAGACAACTCCTTCCTTCAACCTTCCCAACGAAGCTCTCGATTGGTGGCAGGCCAATAAAACTCATGAAGGACCAGGGGTCATAACCTGGGATAGGTTTCCGAAAGGGAAATGATATGCGTATAGTCATTTTGATGATTATACATATGAGATACGAGTATTATACTAGTATGAATATGAGTATGGTATAAAGAATAGTACGACGTATAAATACGAATATCGTATAAGTATTAGACGAAGATAATATGGGAGTTGTACGCGTAGAATACGAGAAGTATTAATGGTGTATGGGTAAAGAATTTTGGTATAATTTGATTGGACTTGGAATAATGGCAAGCCCAATGAATTAAGTATACAAGCCCAAGTTAAGGCCCAACGTTAAATTATGTCAAGCCCAATCCAAAAAGTAAACCGCAGGTCGAACTGGTGGGTCATGGGATGGGTTAAACCACATGGGGCAACCCATGGGATGATCCAAGAGGGAGTGGGCCGGCCACTTTGTGGTCAAGTAAAGTGGCAACTTGCTCACCAAGTACTTTACTTGGTGGCAAAGTTGATTAAGGAGGTGGAATAGTAAGGAGGTGGAGTTTGGATAATTTTACCCCTTAGTTGGTTGCCTATAAATACAAAGCTAGAATTGGACTTTTGATGTTTTGTAAACATTGTTCAACCTATATTGAGAGAGAGAAAAGCTAGAAACGCTTAATCATTCTACTTCCAAGAAAAGCTTTAGACGTTTATCAAGAACGTGAATTACTTCAAAGGTAAATTCTCATAAACCGTAATCTTCATCTTTTTCGATTTCTTTCTCGTAGAAGAATCGTAGATTGGTGGAGCATGTTTATTGAGGAGAGATAAGGATGTCTATTAATGATCAAATCATTGATAGGTCATGAAAAAATAGAAATCGTAAGTGTTTACTTAACTTAAAAACCGTAGAAAGTCTTGAACGTGAACTTAGTTATGAATGAACGATTTGAAAACCGTTATAGCTAAGGAATGTGCCTATTGTTTGGTTAGAATGACTATGATGAATCAATGCAGTTTTCCATTTTATTTGGCTTATAGAACACGAGTAACGAAGTTATGGCGAATTTTGCGAAAATAGATGCTAAATATCGAAAACTTAGAAATCTCGGATTAAAGGTAAAAAGTTGCCGTGTGACTTGAAAATGTTGGGTTCCAGTGTCAACAAGTGAGATAAGGTAATTAAGAGTCAGTGGCACAAGAATCGTTGCATTCTGACTTATAACAAAGAAAACGAGTATGGAACGGTCGAAAATGTTAAACGAACGCTCAAAAATGAACTTAAGGTGAATTCTGAGTTAACGGATTCGAAAATGTGAAATTCTTATATGAACACGTAAAGTATGTAATTTGTGAGTTGTAGGCTTTCAAATGAGTAAATTCGGATGTAAAACGAACAAATTAGGAAGCCGGGAGTTTCGTTAGAAAAATATACTATTTTGGCCAACTGGTTTGGTGCACAATGTAGCCAAAAGCGAGCAAAGTAGTAGTCGTCTGCAGTTTGAACTCATTTGAGTCCCCTATTAACTCATAGCTGCAATATTTGGCGATGAAAAAATATTTTCTAAGTTAGGTTTTGTTCCATTTGAATGTAGACCTAAGGTAAGACATTGAAGGTACTTAATGTACATAATAATACTAAACTTAAATCACTTATAAGGTGATAATGTAAGAAAATGTAGTAAGGTTTAATAGAAATTAAACGAAGAACGCAATAACGTAATAAGTAAACCGTAAATGAGGTTCAACATTGGTTGTTCATCAATGATGATCGAATGTCGGTTAGTAATATAAGAACGTTAATGAGCCGTAATAAATTAGAGAAAGTCGAATCGACTTTAATAACGAAGCTAATTCAAGTAAGACATAGAAGAGAAAGAAGTTGGCTAGGGATAATAAAGTTAGTTATTTGATACTAATTACAGTGTGATATATGAATATATCATGTAGATCCTGCATAGGCTGAGAATTGTTGAATTATTTATTCGAAGACGCTTGAAGGCAAGTCTTTCTTAACAACATCTAACCTTCGTGTTAGCCAAGTGAAGCTCGTGATGCATGTTATAAAATGCATGAATGGTTTTAAAGAAAGAGTCAATGCCTGTTTTAACTCGGCTAGACTAATACTGAAGAGTTGATTGATTGTTTTACAAGTCTTTCGATATAGAACTGTTAATGCTATCCTATGCCAAGTATTTGGTAAGGATGAGAAGGTAAGTTTGTCTATGTACAAATAAAAGTATTTTTCATCGATTATTCGATGGGCACGCGAGGTTGCCAAATGATAAACGTAAATACGTTTGACGAAATGGTGTTGATCAACATAGAGTACAATAGGCTGATCACCTAGAAGTGCTCGTAAGTAAAGACGGGTGGATGGCCTTTGTGCCGGATATCCTTTTCAAGTATGAAAATGAAAAGAGTATATTCATGGTCTATTGACCGGTTCATCATTCCTAAGCTATTATGTATACTTTGGAATTATTGTTATGACATGAGAAGTACTAGTCAAAGGTTTCATAGTGCTTCGTAGTTAATTGTTCAGATATGGAAATAAAGTATGTAATTGTTAATGTGATATTCATATGATTCTTTGTTAAGACTTGTTGAGCTAGTTATGTTCATTCTTGCTTAAACCATATGTTTGCAGCTAAAGCCGAATGAACTGAGAGTTCTAAGAGAGATAAAGGCAAGGCTAAGATAGACAATTAATCGTCCTGTAATAGATTAGTGTATTTGGTTGTAATATACTTATGAAGAACAATGAATGTATTCAGTTTATGAACCTGGGAACGAATTTATTACAAATGTAATACAAAGATAGTAATTACACTCATTTTATTGTTATCTCAATGGAATGATTGTATGGATTGTAGTATCGTGAAGCACCATTTGTCGGGTTTGAAGATACCCGGATTTGGGGGCGTAACAGGTTGGTATCTAAGCATTAGGTTATAAAACTTAAGGTGGGAAGAACCTTAGGCTAATAACCTCGTTAGGAAAGGAAGAGTCCGGAGAAAGTTAACTCGAGTCAAATGAGTTAATAAGGTATTGAGAAAACTCAGTACCGAAAGATTTAAAAGATGAAAAGTAACCCTAAATGGATTAAATGTGATTTGTGCTTATATTATTGTGTATTATGTACTAATCAAATTGTTATGTGTTATTGTAGATGTCGGTCGATAACTTGATGTATAGGGATATACATGTGGTCAGCGAGGAGTCCGTGAACAGAGTTAAGACAGTACATGTGCCTATAGTAGACATACCTGTAGTGATTCTAGAAGAGTTAGAGCCCGAGGAATATTACTCGGAGGAGGACTATTCCGAGGAGACCATGGGAATAACATCATATTTGAATATGATGATAGATGTGGAGGATGATATAGAGGTGACATCAATTCATACGGTGATGCCTGCCCTAGAGTCAACACCTACAGAGACTATGAGGACAATGTACCTCTCAGTACTTGACCGTAACGTGCAACTGCACAATATGGTGTAGCACCAGAAGGAAGAGATCATTGATCTCTGTGGAGCCAAGGAGTCTTTAGAGTCAGACTATGAGATAGAACATGATGAGAAAGTACTCATGACTGACAAGGATAGGGACTATAAGAACGAGGTCGTAGAACTTCGTAAGAAACTTCTTTGAAAAAAGACCGGAAGATAATTACGCAATGTCATATATAAATGACAAGTCAAGACGAGGATTCAAGCTTAAGATAGCTTGTTATTCTATTGAGTCGGGACAGACTCGACATACTATAAGTCGAGATATTATGTCGATTCTAGAGAACGAGAAGCATGAAAATGTTTTTTTGTAGTATTAGGAGTTAGTATAGTACATACTTTTGTATAGTGACGTAAAACCCTCTGTAGTATAATTAAAGGGTAGTCTTTTTGTAAATCCCAATTTTTGTGAAAGTCAATCGCGGGATATATATGTAATAGCTTTTGGGCTATGGGAAGCAACTTGTAAATAGTTTTGAGCTATAAAGAAGCATTATAATATAAGGAAGTTTTTATTTTAAATTGCTTTAATGTGTATGAGTTATTGTTCAGTTGTTTGACGACGAATAAAGAAATAAGCAAATAAGTAATAACGGAACTTTATTTATTTAATCAGAAATGCCGCCAAGAAGAAGACAACGTAACCAAGAGGCGGAATCGCATAATGATAACGACGGGGGTCCTAATAACCCAATGCAAGAGTTCGTTAATTTATTAATGGTTGCATTTAACCAAGCTGGGGGTAGAGCACCCGCAGGATCTAGGGTATCCCGAACGACTACCTTTAAGGAATTTAAGAGTGTAGGTCCACATAAATTTAAGGGAACAACGGACCCAATGGAGGCCCAGACATGGGTTAAGGAAATTGAAAAGGCGTTTGTTATTACAAACGTAGCTGAGGCGTAAAAGACTTCTTTTGCGACCTACATGATGAAGGCAGAAGCCAACTACTAGTGGGAGGCTCACCAGGGTGGGGCTAGAATAGGTGTTGTTACATGGGAACAGTTCAAGAAGGTATTCTTCGAGAACTATTCCCTACTAGCATGCAAGGAAGAATGGAGATTAAGTTCCTAGAACTTAAACATGGGGACATGAATGGAGATTATGTTCCTAGAACTTAAACATGAGATTAAGTTCAATGAATTGGCAAGCTTTGCTCCACACCAAGTGGATACGGAGGAGAGGAAGGCTCGTAGGTTTGAGCATGGCCTAAAACCCTGGCTCTATAGTAGGATATCGGTTTTTCAGAGTGCTTCCTACGGGACCATTCTGGAGAAGGCAATAATAGCGGAGTGTGGTAGTGAGGCGTTGACCCAATACCACAAGGATAGAAAAAATAAGAGTAAGGGAGAGGGAGGAAATAAGGCAGCGGTTGCCAGCGGTAGTGGCAATGTGCCTAAGAGAAAAATTTTAACCCTGGGAATACTGGGGTGAAATAAGGGCATCCTAAACGTAGGATGGAGGCATGCAAGACATACGGTAAGACTCATCTGGGAGTCTGCCTGAAGGGGAAAATGGGTTGTTGTAACTGTGGACAAAAGGGTCACATATCTCCCAATTGTCCTAATCCTAAGAAAAGCCGGGGGTGTTTTGTTTGTGGGTCGGTGGACCACATGGCAAGAAATTGCCTGAAGAAAGGGGCAGAGGGTAGTAAAGGTTCTGGTAGTGGTAATTTGGCCATTACTGGACCAACACCATGTAAGACCCCAACTTTTATGAATAAAGAATAATTTTCTCAAAATATATTTTTGAATATTATGGTGTGGATTTGATATAATGTTATAGTTGTGGGTAATATTTACAAATTTTGCAAAGTAAGCAAGTGGTTATATAATATTCGATTGGTCGGAGAATATTCATTTTAATAGGGAATATTGTATGATGGCACAATCATTGGTGGACCCCACAACGGAAGTATTGTCGTAGTTAGAAAATGACAAAATTATCTTTCTATAAAAATAGCAGGCGAAGGTATTGCCGTTAAAACCGTTGAACTACCCAAGAGTAGTAAAGTAATGAAAGATGTCTGGTGGTGGTTGCATAGTAGCACACGGTATTGATTATTGATGCTTACGTGAGAAGTCACTCCGCTTATACTCAATTATTACTCTGAGAATTGTTGCATCATATCTATCATATTATTGATTCAATTATTGTTACAAAGATCATCCGCATAATATGTTATATTATTAAATTAATAATTGAGACGGAAAAGTTATTCATATTATTATTTGCAATATCGACAATGCCTAGAAGTTACATCGATAAGAGAGGTTTGGTCGCTTTAATTAAGGCGCTAATAAGGAAAATCCTTATCGTAAGCCCCTCTTTCCAGGAACGACCTGGTTGTTAAATATTGTGAATTATAATATTAATGATTTCGTGTTGATTAAAGATGAATTTTATAGTTCCATTGTGTTGGAATTATTTGTGTTAGTAGAAATTGACATTTGTTTCGATAATAATTGATATCTGGAGGTTATATTGTTCAATCGGGTATTTGGGGCACTTTTCATGTCGGAGTACTATTCATGAGTTACTATTCATGAGTTACTATTCACGAGTTACTATTCATGAGTTACTATTCATGAGTTACTATTCATGGTGTACTATTCACCCGTAAGATATATTTCTTTTCGATCCAAATCATTTTTGGGTGCAATATTATTCCATGAGAAGATGTGCTAATTTTTCAGACCGTTGGTTGAAGATATAATAGTAAATCAATATGGACCACTGGTAGAAAGTTATAATAGTAAATCAATATGGATCGTTGGTTTAAAGTTTTAATAGTAAATCAGTATGGACCGTTGCTTTAAGTTTTAATAGTAAACCAATATGAACCGTCCGTTTAAAAGTAAATCAATCTTGACCATTCATGAATTAGTTAATATTCAGTCCATTTTCCTATAAATAGAAGCTCATTCCCTCATTATTTCTTACGAATTCACTGAAACTCTAGAGAGAGAAAGAAGAAAAGTATTCTGCTACTTCACTACTTCAGTATTCAGTTTTTCTAAGGTAGGGAATATTATTTGTTGTACTCATAAGGGGTATTCTTTCTTTCGTATTCATGAAGAGAACTTTTGTTATTCCATTCTTATTATTACGTTGGAATAACTTTGTTTATCACAATACCGCATACATTGTGAAATTCTTCTAATATTTCGTTCTTTATTATTCTGTCGGAATATCCTGTCTGTGCGTTTACGCCGGATTCGGTTCCATTATTTATTATTACGCCGAGGAATATCCACATCTATGCGCGTTCTTTGGGACACGGTTCCATTATTTATTATTACGCCGGAATATCCATGCGTGCGTTCTACGGACCTGGTTCCATTATTTATTATACATTGGGAATAACATATGTCGTGTAGTCTATCGCACGCATATAGTGAATCCTTACATTATTCCATTCTTTATTATTACATTGGAATAACACATGCCTATATGGATTACCACATGCTTGGTGAATGATCCTTCGTATTCATTCCTTATTAAATTGTGAAAATGATGCATTTACGTGGATTCTGGCATGGGCGGCGAAAATCCATTTGCAGTTTCATATATTCTATTATACTCAGTTGGTTAAAGCTTTGGCTTTTATACTCCATGAAATTAGTGGAATATCCTTGATATTTCTGCTTTATCCAGTATCTTTTCATTGAAATATTTTTCTGAGCATTCTTGAATTTTACTCTACAAAGCAGTATCATGTTGACAAATTGGACGTTATTGGTTGCAAGATAAATTAATTTATAAGTCTTTAAAATTTATTCTTGAACTTGTTTTATTGAATTATTATGTCATTGTCATCATCCTCATGCTTATATTGTGATGAAAGTCATCTTTGGCTTACGTGCATAGATGGACTTGGTATGATTATGACCAGGGATTATCAGTATAATCATGACCGTAATGTGACGAAGGATGTGGTAAAAGTCCTCATTGGCCTGTAGTTCATTTGTGGACAGTTGTTTGTATGATTATGACCATGGATTATTCAGTATAGTCATGACCATTGATGATTACATGAATATCCTTGGTCGTGGAGCAGGGATGATTCGATTTTAATTATTAAGCTGAATCTCTGCGATAAAGTTGATGAAAAACTTTTTAAATCATAGAAGATAGTAGATTTTATACCTTACTTGACTCTTCTAATGGATTGCTTATTCCGCTGCAGTTTTTGATCTAAAACTTGTTGTCTATTATATTCTATAAGTTGTTATACTGTTGAAGGCTATTGATAATTTATTTCGCATTATCTTAGTCATAATATTTCTTCTATTGGGCTAGTTGAGCTCACCTTTCTTTCACTTTGTTCTCTTGAGAGAAAATGAGAACGAAGTGAGGGACTAGTCGAGGAAAGAGTGATGGTCCTAGATGGTGCATTAGTAGTCCTCACTATTCGGTGAAATAGTGTGATAATAAATGTAATGAGGACTCCATTGAGTTTGTATATTGTCTAGATGACAATATTTGTATTAAAACTCACAAAGATATGTTTTAGTCGTATTTTACACGATTGTTGTATAATTAAGTTGTATTTGAATTCAATACCTTGTATCTGGCGACCCAAGATGGGTGATGTATACCTGTTTTGGGGGCGTCACACACCATTATTGGAATTATTGTTATGACATGAGAAGTACTAGTCAAAGGTTTCATAGTGCTTCGTAGTTAATTATTCAGATATGGAAATAAAGCATGTAATTTTTAATTTGATATTCATATGATTCTTTGTTAAGACTTGTTGAGCTAGTTATGCTCATTCTTGCTTGAACCATATGTTCATAGCTAAAAGCGAAACTAACCGAGAGTTCTAAGAGAGATAAAGGCAAGTTTAAGATGGACAATTAATCGTCCTGTAATAGATTAGTGTATTTGGTTGTAATATACTTATGAAGAAGAACGAATGTATTCGGTTTATGAATCTGGGAAAGGATTTATTACAAATGTAATACAAATATAGTAATTACACTCATTTTGTTGTTATCTCAATGGAATAATTGTATGGATTGTAGTATCGTGGAGCACCATTTGTAGGGTTGGAAGATACCCGGATTTGGGGGCATCACACTTATGTAATAATTTAAGGTTAGATTACCTAGGATTGTTTTTGAGATGATGTAACCCTTTAATGGGAAGATTATTATTTAAGTTATTTAAATTATGTTTTTATCCTTTATCATGGGTAGTTAGATGTAATTATTTTGGATAGTGAGCACCAAATCCTGTGGGAATGGAGTACCCGTATTTGGGGGTGTCACAGGTTGGTATCAAAGCCTTAGGTTATGAACCTTAGGTGGGGAAAACTTAGGAAGTAACCTTTAAGGAGACAGAAAACATAGTGATGTCAAACTCTTATCGAGTTCTAAGGAATGAATTGAGAAAATTCATTAAAGATAAACAATAAAAGACATTATGTGCTATGTGTTAATAACTTATGTGCTCGCAAGTATCGAAGAATGTCTTAAAAGTATTTTGTTGTCAGGATATCTAGCGTGGGAGGATTCAGTCAAGCTAGAGAGGAGATACCTCAGATACCTGGAGATGAGGAATGTGACAACCCCAAAATAGGTATACATCACCCATTCTGAGTCGCCAAATACATGGTACAGAAACAAATACAACTTCAGTAATACAATTATCGTGCAAAATACGACAACACATATACTGTGAGTTTGAATATAAATATAGTCTAATAGAGAGTATACAAACTCAAAAGGAGTCCTCATTATACTTATTGATACACTATTTTACAAAATAGTGAGGACTACTAATACATCTATCCTGAACCATCACTCCCCGGCTAGTTCCTGCTATGTTCTCACCTCCTGAGAAGAAAAAATGGAACAAAAAGGAAAAGGGTGAGCTCAACTAGCCCAGTAAAGAATATTATGACTAAGATAATATACAACAATTTATCATTAGTCTTCAACGAGGGAAAAATCGATAAAAATATAATAGACAACAAGTTTTAGATCAACAATTTGCAATTGAAACAACAATCCATTAGAAGAGTCAAGTAGAGAAAGAATTCTACTATCTTCTAAGATTTAAAAGTCCATCATCAATAATTTATCCCTGTAACATCAATCAATATACATTTTGAATCAAATATTCATCTTTGCACTACAGGCCAAAGATATTCATTTGTATCACCAGTTGGTCATGTTCATCTCAACACCTGTTCATCTTTGCACTACGGGCCAAAGATATTCATCAGTTAATCATTCATCAGTTAATCATTCATCTTTGCACTACAGGCCAAAGATATTCAGTAATATCATCATTTAGGACTGAGGATGATGAAAAATATTTTAAAGAACGAATCCAGTGAGACAGAATGGCAAATATTAGGGATTCATATTTTAGTTTATCCAAGTTTAATAATACTCCATAATAAACTATAGTGGAGTAAAATTCAAGAATGAAGATCAAAACATGGATTAAATTTCAAGAATAAGGGTCACAACAGATAACTTGGAAGAGAAAAAAAAATAATTTTTTTTTCTTTTGTGAACGATGACCGTGAAGCGAAAGAATCGAGAATGCGATGCAGTGAACAATACTGAATGTAAGCGATGCCGGTCATGAAAAGTTCCAAATTTGATAAAAAGTTCAGACCAATAATCCTATGAAATGATATTAGATGAAACGAAATTTCTAATCATTTCAGGAATTATAGAAGCAATACTTACCATAGTAAATTCAAATTTAAGAATACGAGATGAAATAATATCACTTTCGTAATATGCAGTATGAAAGAAAATAATATTTCTCATGAGTGTTGCAATAAAATAATATCCTTTACCTTGGTAGAAACTGGATTTGATCGAATATGGATATTATTTCGAGAAAATCTTTAGAAAAACTACGCTCAAAGTATTCTTATACTTAAGAAAAATACTCACAATACTATAGTAAAAGTGCTTTAAGATTTTTGGTGTGATTTAGGATGGAGGGTTGCCCTCCTATTTATAAAGAACGGAGGAAGGGAAAAAACACGGAAGTAGGCGCCTAACATTTTCTTTTTCTCTCCTCCACTTAACTTCCCGCCTAACATTCTTATATTCTCATATGGGTAGGGGCCACCCTTTGAAACAAGCTTACATGCAACGTTTTTTTTTTTCACCAACAAATGGCCTAACAAAACACTAACCACTCATATCTTCCTTATAGGTGAGGTCCACATGGAAAATCTCATACCATTATGCTGACATTAATTCATTCAAGCCACCAACAAGGAATACAAAGCATCCACCAACCCACTTAGGAAAACATAAGCAGAATACACCATCTTTGAAAAAAAAAAAAAACAGCTACTGCATTACTTTTGAAAATTAGAATCCTTTTACAAATTGCCCACTAACTCTGCTCCTTTATCACATGTTTATTTACATATATATATATATATATATATATATATAATAACCCTTTTTTTAAAAAAAACAATTTTAATATATTATAATAATATATTTGAATGAATATTTATGAGAGAAATAATTGTAATTCCACAAAAATATGTCAAACTTTCAACAATTATTTCCTGCTAAAATTCTATCATTTATATCCACACAAAAAAATAAATATTTCCTTATCATATAAATCAATAATTAATTATTCACAAATAATATTACAGAATCACAATTATGACAACCAGGCCGTTCCCAAGAAATAGGGGGCTTTCCAATAAGGATTTCTCCTTCATTGGCGTGCAATTAGGTGACCAAACCTCTCCTTGTCAGAACTTTCTAGACATTGCCAATAATGTTATCTAATAATATTATTCAAATAATATGAATTATTGATCTGATAATGGGAAATACTGTGCAGTGACAAATATTGAAACAACAATAATATTAAATATCAACGCAGCAATTATTGCATCAATAAAATAAAATATTGAACAGTAACTACTGTAACAATTATTGAGTAGTGCCTTCTTACGTAAGAATCAATAATTCAACAATATCTTGTGTCATCTTGTGCAATCTCGCCAGACATCGTATTTTAATCACCAGGTAATCCAACAGTGTTAATGGTAACGATTTCGACGTTATTTATAAAACTCAAATTTGTCGTTTTCTTCATCCGACCGTTATTCTGTTATGGGGCCCACAATTGACTGCGCCGTCGTACAAATATTCCCGACAAAAAAAATATTCCACGACCAAACGAATATTCCCCGACAACAATGATTATTTTATAACCACTTGCTTATTTTATAAAATTTGCACATTTCACCCATAACCAGAGCATTATATCAAATTAATCCTTATTATTTCAAAATAATAAATAGAGAAAACTCAAATTTATTTATAATAAGTTGGGGTCTTACAAGGAACCCCAAGATATCTACGTTATGCTGGAGCAATTGATCCAGAGGGAGCCTTCTCTGTGTTTTGCTGAGGAAGAATAGGAAGATGAACCTGTGTCTGATCCTGAGGAGGAGGACTCCGAGGAGATAAAGTAGGATGATGAGGAAGACGATCCTGTGGAGTTTCCACAAAACTCCATATCCGCTGAGATGTATGATGCACTGTATGATCGAAACGTATAATTACATGATAATGTTGAGGAGCTGAAGGAATTGGCTGAGATGCGTCAAGAAACTATGGAGCAGAAGGATGCAAAGATTCAAGAACTCGACTCACGACATGGAAACATGGAGTGGGACCTAGTTCATACAAAAGGTCAACATGAGGATCTGTTGGCTGTGAACGAGAAGATGAAGACTGATGTAGAGAAGTGAAAAGATGACTTGAAGGAGGAGTCAGCTAAACGTGCAAGGGCAGAGGACGCTTGGATGAAGGTGACTCATCGTGCAGACTGTGTTGAAGCTAAGGTCCAAATGAAGAAAGCTAAGATGAATGAAATGGATCATGCCTTTAATTCTACGATTGATAGGGCCCAGGATCGAGTCTTTTATTACCCACCTAAATTGGAAGACTCAACGTGGTTTGTGATGGATCGTAGGACGGCATATTGTATTATAGAGGAAGAGCATAGAGAAGCCTCTCGACATCTTAATATGCCCAGATAGAAAGAATAAGAATAATAGTGATATGTGGTTAAGTATGTGAATAAATAAACTGTAAATCCCTTATTTTGAGATGAATAAAGGGATAGGATGAGTTTGTAATCCTGAAACTTATTTGGTTCAAGAATATGAATGTTGGTGGCAGAGATGATATCCTTATTATGTTATGAAAAAGTTTTAAATGAATAAAATATCAAAGTTTATTGAAATGTTACATGTCATAGCTTAAATTGTAAAATGTTTAAAGTTAAACTTTAAAATACTCAAGAAGTTGAGTAATGAACTAATAAGTGTATATCTTAACAGAATATGCCTCCTAGAAGAAGGCAACCACGTCAACAACCACCTCATGAGGGGTCTACTAACAATAATAACGATGTCAATGCTAATCTGGTTTAGCAGTTGGTGACTTTGTTGACGTGAGCACTTGCGAATCAACCGCAAGCTCAAGCTTCGACTTTCAAGGACTTCAAAGAAGTTGGACCACCAATGTTTCAAGGGTCTATGAATCCAGTTGAAGCCCAAACCTGGATCATGAAAATGGAGAAGGTGTTCGACGTTGCCAGAGTCAACGATGATCAGAAGATCGCTTTCGTTTATGTTGAAATCCGAAGCTAGTTACTAGTGGCAAGCGAATACATTTCGTGGGGGACAGGGAATAGTAACGTGGGATAGGTTCAAAGAAATGTTTTTTGAAATGTACTTTCCGACTAGTTCTCGAAATAAGTTGGAAGTTCAGTTTTTGGAGTTAAAACAAGGAACCATTACTGTGCCAGAATATGCTGCGAAGTTTAACGAGTTGGCTAGGTTTGCCACTTATCAAGTCAATACCAACGAGCGTAAGGTAAGAAGGTTCGAACAAGGGTTGAAGCCCTGGCTTTATAGTAAGGTTTCAATGTTCTAGTTAAACATGTGACACCTCAGTCCCACATCGAAAGATAGGAGAAAATTTATCTGCATATAAGGAATTAAGTAAATACCAATAGTACCTTCAAGTCATGGCCTTTTATATTATTGTTGTTTCAATAATTATCACTTTACAATATTCGTTATTCGGAGAATTGTCAAAAAATATTCATATATAGTATTTAAAATTATATCAATATGCGAAACTATGACCTATCATTTGTTACTTTGGTCATTTGACCACTGGAGCAACACAAGTTATCTGTTAATATCTTGCAAGGATTAATATTTATATTAAAACATGAGATTTCCCCCATATATTCCTTTCTTCTCCTTCACTACATACCATTAATATAATCTCAAGAAGTTTTATACTACAATAATAATAATAATAATAATAATAATAATAATAATAATAATAACAATAATAATAAAAATAATAATAATAGTACTAATAACAATAATAATAAAAATAATAATAATAACAATAACAATAATAATAAAGTTGCACCAATGGTGTGTAAGTTTTTTTTAACTCCCATTTTTCAAATTCTCCTTTTTCTTGACTTGTAATTTTTTTTATTAATTTCTCTTTATATCTTGTATTAGATGGTGTTTGACAATGACTTATAAGTTGGTTAAACTAAGTTATAAGTCATTTATTATTATTTAGTGTTTGACAATAACTTAAAGTTTAACTTTTTTTTACTTATAAGTCATTATTAAATTTTTTTTCATGCTTCATGTGCTATATTTTTTATTATTATTACTATTATTATAATTATTATTATTATTATTATTATTATTACTATTATTATATTTTATTATTATTATTATTATAATAATTATTACTAATCTTATAATTATTATTTTTATAATTATAATTATTACTATTATTATAATTTCTATTACTATTATTATTATTATTGTTGTTGTTATTATTATTTTTATTATTATTGTTACTATTATTATAATAATTATTATTGTTACTATTATTATTGTTATTATTGTTGTTATTATTATTACTATAATAATAATAATAATAATAATAATTATTATTATTATTATTATAATTATAATTATAATTATAATAATAATTATAATTGTTAGTATTAATTATTAATCATTATTATAATTACTATTATTATTCCTATTACTATTATTATTATTATTATTAATTATTATTATTATTATAATTATTACAATAATTATAATAGTACTAATAATAAAAAATCATGGCCCGACCTGTGGGCTTTTTTAAAAATAAAATAAAATAATGCTCTCCTTGAGAATTGAACTCTAGACCTCCCACTCTCCTTAAACAAATGCTTAAACCAACTAAGCTATAAGGATTTTTTATTATAAAGTCAGTTACCCGACACTAAAATACTAAAAATACTAATTACATATTTACATTAAATACTAAAAATATTATTTAAAAAAACTAAACTACTAAAAAAATCAAATTAAAAAATAATAAAATTCAATAAAATATTAAAATTCAAATTATTTTGTTAATTAATTAAAAGAACAAAAATTCAAATTACATCATTAAAATACTAAAATCATAACATATTTACATCATTTACATCATAACATAACATATTATCATATTTACATATTTACATCATTTAGTATAATTGATATAATATGTACGTTATGATGTAAATATGATGTAAAAATGATAATATGATAATTAATTAATTGTTATTGTTATTATTATTATTATTATTATTATTGTAAGACCCCAACTTATTATAAATAAAAGTGATTTTTCCTCTATTCATTATTCTAAATTAATAAGGTATTAATTTGATATAATGCTTTGGATATGGGTGAAATGTGAAAATTTTGCAAAATAAGCAAGTGGTTATAAAATATTCATTTTGTCGGGGAATATTCGTTTGGTCGTGGAATATTCTTTTTGTCGGCAATCTCCGTACGACGGCGCAGTCAATTGTGGGCCCCATAACGGAATAACTGTCGGATGAAGAAAACGACAAAGTATGAGTTTTTATAAATAACGACGTAATTGTTATCGTTAACACTGTTAGAATACCTGGTGGTTAAAATACAGTAATATGCGTGGTTGCATAAGTAGCTGCAGTATTGCTGCAAGATTGTTGAATTATTGATTCGTGACGTAAGAAGGCACTACTCAATAATTGTTACGATGAATTCTTTGCTCAATATTTTATTTTATTGATTCAATAATTCTTTGCGTTGATATTTTATATATTGTTATTTCAATAATTATCACTTTACAAGATTTCCCATTATCAGATCAATAATTCATATTATTTGAATAATATTATTAGATAACATTATTGGCAATGTCTAGAAAGTTCTGTCAAGGAGAGGTTTAGTCATCTAATTGCGCGCCAGTAAGGAGAAATCCTTATTGGAAAGCCCCCTCTTTTCTAGGAATGGCCTGGTTGTCATAATTGTGATTCTGTAATATTATTTGTGAATAATTAATTATTGATTTATATGATAAGAAAATATTTATTTGATGTGAATATAAATGATGGATTTATTTATGTGGTTATAAATGAAGGAATTAATGCTGAGGTGTTTTATCAATATTTTGTCAGAAGGGAGGTATTAAAAATCACCCGTTTGTGGATTTCAGATATTTTTGATTTAGAATTTGGAAAAACTTTCTTCTATAAAGTTGTAGAGAATTTGATTTCAGGTAGAATGGACATAAAATTCGTATTTTTCTGATAAACGGGCTATTTTCTATGAATTACTGAAGTTTCGGAAAATAAAATGATTTTTATTAAATTATGGGTGGGACCCACTTGTGTTGAATACACATGGGCTGCTGGAAATTGGTTCAAAGGTGGCTGGTCTAGATTTGCAACTTAGCACATGCGTGGAAGAAAGAAAAAGAAATAATATATTTTATTATTTTAGTCTCCTATGGCGTTCTAGCATTTTCCTATAAATAGACGTTTAGGTTGAAAATCACACCAGAAACAAGTTTTCTTTCTCTCTAGATTATCGAGCGTATTTTTGTGAGTATTTATATACTTTGAGAGTTCTTTGTCAAAGACAAGTTTCTTCTTGACTTTCTATCCGATATTACGATCGGAAATACAGTATTTTGAGGTAAAGGATGTTATTTTCTTCAGTAAATGATATTATTTCTTTCGATATCATTATGCCAAAAATATTGGTTTGAACTTTTATCAAATTTGGAACTTTATATGTTGGGAGTTACTATTATTCACGATACTAAAGACTATTCACGATATGTACATTATTCACTGAATACAACACTATTCAATAGAAAAATAAAATTTTCTTATTTTTGTCCAAGATGTCTATTATGGTTACTATCTTTGATTGTATCCATGTTTTGATCTTTATTTTTGAATTATGCTTCGAAATTGGTTATTATGGAGTATTATTAATCTTGAATAAAACATATATCTAATTCCTACTATTTGTCCTTCCATCTCTTTGGATCGTTTTCTTTAAAATATTTTTCATTATCCTCGAGTCCTAAATGATGATATTATCGAATATCTTTGGCCCGTAGTGCAAAGATGAATGATTAATCGATGAATATCTTTAGGCCGTAGTGCAAAGATGAATAGGTGTTGAGATGAACATGACCAAATTGGTGATACAAATGAATATCTTTAGCATGTAGTGCAAAAGATGAATATTTGATTAAAGATGTATATTGATTGTTATTACGAGGGATAAAATATTGATGATGGACTTTTTAAATCTTAGAAGATAGTAGAACTCATTCTCTACTTGACTCTTCTAATGGATTCTTTATTTCATTGCAGTTGTTGATCTAAAACTTGTTGTCTATTATATTTTATCGATTTTCTCGTTGAAGACTAATGATAAATTGTTGTATATTATCTTAGTCATAATATTCTTTCTTTGAGCTAGTTGAGCTCACCCTTTTCCTTTTTGTTCTATTTTTTTCTCTGAGAGGTGAGAACACAGCATGATCGAGTCGGGGTATGGAGTGATGGTTCTAGAAAGATATTTTAGCAATCCTCACTATTTACGTAAAATAGTGTTTGAATAATTGTAATGAGGACTTTTTTGAGTGTGGATATTGTCTGTAAGACAATATTTGTATTTAAACTCACGAAGAAGTGTTGTTGTATTTTGCAATTTACGACAATTGTATTATTGAAGTTGTAGTTTACTTTCTCGTACCATGTATTTTTGATTTCGAATGAGTGTTGTATACCTATTTTAGGGGCGTCGCGATTATTATTAGTAATAGTAGTAGTAGTAGTAGTATTATTATTATTATTATTATTATTATTATTATTATTATTATTATTATTATTCTTGTTGTTGTTGTTGTTGTTGTTGTTGTTGTTGTTATTGTTATTGTTATTATTATTATTATTGTTATTATTATTATTATTATTATTATTATTATTATTATTATTATTATTTGGATTCAACAATCTTGGAGTTACAAAATATTATACTCTCTTCTTCATTCCACGAAAATAATTTTTATTTATTTAATTTATAAATATTAAAATTATATTTTAATTTTATATAAATTCCTAACGATTATAACGGTTAGTAATAATAATTATAATAATCTATATAATAAAACAGATCCATTTTGAATCTTTCATTTGACAAAGCACAAGGACGATTCAGATTCATTTTAACTTAATTCTTTCAACTTAATCTAAAGGCCCATATTTCTTTTCGTCCAAATCAAATTCACTCCTATAATAGTAATAATAATTATAATAGTAATTATTATTATTATAACTATAATAGTAATAATAATAATAGTAATAATTATATTAATAATTATGATAATAGTAATAATAATAACAACAATAATAACAACAAATTAAAGACCCATCTTACCTTCCAATCGTTTCTCCCAAATCTATCGTCTCTTCTGCAACTATCGTCTCTTCCCCTTCTTACCTTCCAATCTTTTCTCCCAAATCTAAAGACCCATCTTCTACCGGCAGAAGGATTCTTCGATTCTCCATCTCTCCCAAGAGTAAGCTCTATCAATTTCCTTCCAATTTTTCCCAATTTCTGTTGATTATTTTCTAACAAACCCACCCTTTCCCCCCCCAGATAACGGCAACAAATCGGAGCTTCGATCGGATTCTAATGATTCAAGTCTCGTCCCAATCCTCAACAATCGTACTCTTTCCAAGGTAATTTACAATTTTTTCTGAGATTAATGAAAAGAATTTTGCTATGCTTAATTTTGCTATGCTTAATTTAGATTCTTGACATTTGAAGATTCTATCTAGGTTGTAGCAAGCCTGTGGGCTGCTGCCATAGTTGGATGCTGGTGCAATTTTCTGACTGTTTTGTATATTGGTAAGATATCTATCCATTTTCTGCAAGTATACGGTAAGTTCTGATTTGTGTATTCTAGCTATTTGTTTCACTCTGGATAGCTCTGTAAATGCCTTAGATTTGTCATATAGGAAATAAATCATATTAATGGAATGAAATCCTGTTAGCTGGATTCACTAATATTGGCTATGATTACCTCAATAAATCTTAGGGAACTTGAAAAATGACTTTATTTAAACAAAAGTAACTCATTATTATTCCTCATAATTTAGTGTTGAACTATAATTTACCCAGAATGACCAGCTGTTGCTCAAGTTTGAGCATAAATTCATGATTTCTGAAAAGTTTTGACTAAACCGTAGGTTCTAATTAACTGATCACTCAAGTCTTCTATCTGGGGTTACATTGATTACTTTAGGTTTCATGCTTAGTAGTTAAAAGCTATACAGCTTTAAGTCCTTGTTTACTTGATGCGTTGTTTGAGATGGATGATCATGTATAGTTAGATGTTATATAGTTAGATACTTTTTTTTTTAATCCATTCCAGCTTCCTGCCTTTACTGTAGCATTTAGCCTTTCCAAGAACTACATAGTAAATTATGTTGGTGGAACCCTCTCCATTGTCTAAGTGATTTCATGATGGATGTTAGTGAATCGGCAATGATACTAGTGGGTATGGTTTGAATTTCTTTGTCAATGTTATCAGGGAATGGGTGAGGAAAGTTGACGGTCCCATTCATCATCTCATTCCAAAGAAGGGAACCTGGTTAAGTCTCCCTTTGCGGATTGGGCAAAGAGATTTTGCCACTAATTCTCCTACTGCCAAGCTCGATTCCATTCTACAGCACTGTGGCACCCTTTTCAATTTTTTCTTGGCTTTCACTATGCTAGTACAAGTAAAGGAGCCAGATCTATGATGAGTGTTTACTGAATGGATTGTTTAATAAGGTGGATCTACTATAACAGTTAAGTTAGTGTTTAAAAATTTCCATTCCATAAGTGTTGTGTTCAATTTTATTGTTCCTTCTCATTGTAATTGCTCAAATTTGTTAGCGGGAGGGATCTGGTTGCCACAATGAACTTTTTTCTTTCTATACCTTGTATATGAAAGTTAGCTCCTAAATCCTGCAGTTTGATTGTGTATAGTTGGACTTGTAAATCTGTTGCCACCCAGTTTTGTATGTTTGTCATTATAAATTATGGCATTTTCCCAGTACTAGATATTAGTTTCCATTATCTTTGTTCTCCTTATGATTTTTTTTTTCAAAAAATATATTTATTATTTATTTTTTACTTTTAGTAGTCTCAATCAGTATTGATGCATATAATTGTTGATTCTTCAACCATATCATCTGCTAATAAGTGGCTATCATCTGCTAATAGCGACTTCCATCACGCAGGATTCAAATGCGGACCATGTCGATAGATTGATATCATGCATGTTCATTGCTCTTCCATTTTTTGTGGTATGTACATATGTTTGAGGTTAGGTACTTTCTCCTTATCTAATTAACTGTGTTTTGTTCTTTTCAATTGAACTTCGAATTTTTGCATGCAGTGAGGTGCATCAAATAGCAAATTTCTAACCTATTTGAACAAGCATATTTTTCCTCTTTTTGATGAGGTAATGCTCTACATTATCTGTCGTTGCATATTTGACATTTGAATTTGATACCTTTCTTTAATCTTTATTCTTCTTTCTTATACTTTTTGTATTGGTGCACATATTTTTATGTTATTGTCAAATTGTAAGATATCGGGCCAACTGTAAACTCTTGACTCATAAAATTGTACTATACTTTTTAAATATCTGTTAGATATGCTAGTGCTCCTGACTTAGCTCTGCACTTCCTCTATACATGTCCTTTGGTGATATTATACATGGAGCATAATATACCTGGTATGAGACTAGGATTTTTTATTATGGTGAAAGTATCAATATATAGTGATTATTTTTCTTTATTACTAGCAAAAAGATAAAATTTTTAAGACTTCAAATTCAATATGGAGGTGTTAATTAATGCTTCCTTAAAGCCTTATGATATGCAGTGCTTGTTCTGAGATATTTTGTCTCTATAGAAAAATGTAGAGGGTCTATGAACTATATGGACATGTTTTTCCTCCTCATTAAGAATATAAGACCTTGTAAGAAATGTAGAGCCTTCAAAGGGTTGTAAGATAAGTTTAATAAGGGTGTTGCACACTAATATTGATAGGCTACTGGAATGCATTCTTGAAGTCCTATTCACTTGGACTATTTCAAACTAGCATTGCAATGTAAGTTTCCTTTGAACTCTGCAACAGACTTCAAGAGTGAGGAAATTCTCTTGCGGCTTGATGTAGCTTTGAGTATGCCAAATAGATGAACAATAATATGTTCCAATTCTCAAAATCTCTTCACTTTTGTCTACCAGCTTCCTGAAGAACGCAAAGTAGACTTGCTGAAAAACCTTGCTCAATGTTCACCTTACACAGCACCACAGGATGCAAGACTGATTTTTCCTACAGTTGTTCAGCTTTTAAATGTTTGAATTTAGTACAGCAGAAATATATACAACATTTTGTTACTTTTTCAGCTCCTCAGTTCATAGAGGTACATTATGTTCAGAACTTTTGTAAATAGGTTATGAAGGTCTAATGCTTAGAAAATTTTATTTTATATATATTTGAGTTCCTTTTCTCTTCTTTTTTTGGTATTTGTACTTGCAAAAAAATTGCAATTAGAGTTCATATATATGAAGACTCTAGACTGAGGCCTTTTGTTGTATTTATATCATACATTTTTAATATTATACTTCAAAAGCCAGAAGCCCTCTTATGTATGGTACTATTTGCGTGCTTATTAAATTTCCATTTTTTCTCATAACAATTTTCTATTTCTTCTCAGAAGTATATGTCTAGGAGGAAAACTGGAGAAGAGATGAACTTTATGAAAATCGAATTTTTATGACAATTAAATTTTTATTTGATTATGTGAATTAAATGAATTTAATTGATTTCTTTGTGAGTATGCTATGTGAAGGTCGTTCTATGACCTAGAATGTGCTAACGTGGTTAGTATTCTGATTACATGTTAGAAATAATTGTTTGGAATTTTCAAGACGAAAATAATTGTTTTTCGAAAAATTTCTGTAAAAACACTATTCATCCGTTTCTGTTCGGGGAATTATTTTGAAATTTCGAAAAACGCATAATGATAGAATATCGTGATAAGATGGAATATCTGATAATATTTCATTTATTGCAAATGCAGTTTTTGCCTGCGGACTTAAAACCTAAGGGTTGAGTATATTGATTTTCGAGAAGGAAATAATATGCGTAGAAGGAATGGCGTTAGGGTTAATGCGATTGTTATACATTTGGTGATACTATTTAGTATCTATGTATAATACGTTGAGTAAATACGAAGTACAATACGATTATGGTACGAGTAGTATACGAAGATAATACGTGAATTATATGTATGTGATACGATTCATATTATAGAATTAAGTTAAGACTAAATGACTAATTCATTTGAGTTGGATTATTAATTAATCCAATCATTTGAATGATCAAGCCCTAGTGATTAGTGGGCTAAGCCCAAGTCAAGGCCCAATGTTGATTTAGTTAAGCCCAATTCATTAAAATCGAGGCGTGGAATTGAAGGTATGGTCATAGAATGGGTAAACCCATGGGGCAACCCATGGGATGTCACATGAAGGTGGTGGCCGACCACCTTAGTGTGGAAGACAAAGATAAGGCTTGGTCACCAAGTGTTTTACTTGGTGACCCACAATGAATAATAAGGAGGTTGGTGGTTTAAGTCCAAATTGCCCTCCATTCTAGTTTTCTATAAATAGAAAGCTAGGTTGATTCATTTGAGAGTTTTTCCAAGACTAAACCTTAGATTATTGAGAGAGAAAGAGAGCTATACTTGCAAAAACATACACTTTGGAAGCTTGATCTTAGAGTTTTCCAAGAAAGAACACCAAGAGTTCTTAAGGTATAATCCTTACCTTTCATCTCCATCTCTTTTAGATTTTCTTTCATCTTAGAGAATCATAGAATGGGTGGTATATGTCATGTGTGAGGATTTAGAGATGACTTACCATAGATTCAATCTCTATAAGTCATGAGATTATAAGAATCATAAGGTTTAATATAGTTTTGAACCATGAAAATATTGATAGTTGAGATCGATTGTTGATAAACAATTGAGCTCCATCAATACGTTAGTATATGCATCTTGTTTGGTTAGGATGTAGTTATGAAATCAATGGAGTATTCCATGTGATTTGGCTTAGAGAACATTAGTAACGAAGTTATGGTGAATTTTACGGAAATAGACGTTAAACGTCGAAAACGTAGAAATTCCGGAACGGTACTCGAAAGTTACTGTGATACTTGAAAACGTTGGTTTTCAATGTCAACACGTGAGATAGGGTGATTAAGAGTTGTGGGTTCGAGAATCGTCGGATTCCGACTTAAAACGAAGAAAACGAGCATTAAACGCTCATTAACATTTATGAACGTATAGAAAATGAACTCAATAGTGAATTTTGAGTTAACGGATTCGAAAGTGTTGAATTCTTATATGAACGCATAGGGTATGTCATTTATGACGTGTAGGCTTTTGAACGGACCAAATCGGACTTATAACGAAGAAGTTACTACCGGGAATTTCACAAAGATTTTCAAAGCTGTTGAGAAATGGTGATCGAGGTCTGGGAGCCGCGGCCGCCGACGAGTGTAAAAAGCATGTAACGCCCGATTATGGCGAGGAGAAAAAAAAAAGGTTCGGAGACTACCGCAGCATGCCAAGTCCCGCAAAACCTCTCTGAGAGTGGTGCCGTAAGCGCCCACTAGAATGTTTTTTAGGATGTCGTAATGCAGCCTGAGTTCGAGGCTTGTGATAGTAACCTAGGTTTTGAACTTCAATTGTTCATGAGACCTACGAGTTGAGTTTATATACTTAATGAATATACTAAGACTAATCCTATATTACCTATACTAAGGTATATGGTATGAAACTTAGGAATGTAATGCATGTTAACAAGATATATCGATGAACAAAGTTGGTACCTTATCAATGATGTTTGAGTCCCAGATTAATAAACGCGTCGGTTGAGTGATAAACCCGGGATGAAGGGTAATAAGTCATGTTGACTTTAATAAAGATATTAAGTTAACAAAAACATGTAAGAGAAAGAAGCTTGTAGGAACAATGTGAATAGTTGTTTGATAGCTAATTACGATTGTCTTTATGTGAATATATCATGTAGATTCTGTAAAAGGCGTGGTCGATCGAGTAAGTTATTTGAAGGTATTTGAAAGCAAGTTTTTCTTAACGCTTGTCTAACTTCCATGTTAGCCAAGTTTTATGTGATTCGTTGAACCCGAATTGCAAGACTTGTTTTAAAGAAAGGGTCGATGCTAGATTTTAACTTCATTTAGACTATTCGTAATATATAGATTGATTATTATTCATATCATTCTATATAGAAATGTTAACGCTTATCCTATGCCAAGTAATTGGTATGGGCGTGAAGGTAAGGTTTGTCTATGAACAAACAAAAGTATTTTTCATCGATCGATGGGCACGCGAGTTGGTTAAAATATTAAACGAAAATACGTTTAATGAATGAGTGTTGATCAACATAAGTACTTATAAGTACGATCACCTAGAAGTGCTTTCGTAAGTTATACGGATGAACGACCTTAGTCTTTGTGGACTCCTTTTCAAGTATGAAAACCGAAAGTTATTCTTGTTCATGGTTTATCGAATAGGTTCGAGAAGTCCTAATCTATTCTATACTTTGGGAATTGATGTTATGAACTGTTAAAGTATTATTGATTCATAATACTTCATAACTATTGTTCAGTTATGTCGGAATTATTATATAATTCATGAATGTGGTATTCCTGTTATCCTTGATCAAACAGATGATTAGCTGATCAACAAACATCCTGGAAGCATACATGGAGCAAAAAAGGTACATCTCTAACTAGTTAGGTATGTTCTGGATCCAGGATGTAAAATGTCAGTGTATTAAATTCCAAATCATTATAAATGACATTCATGACAATCTATTTTAGAAATACAGTTGCTCACTGTATATAAGATTCATTCATAACATGCATGTGCACTTATTATTTTTGTCATAATCAAATAGGGAGAGATTGTCAAGAATAAGCATTTGAATGATATTCCTATATACATATGATTTGATTATGATATATACATTATTGAATATGCAAGTATGCTTGTATTAAGAAAAGTTGTAAAGTCCTTTGATAGACAATAGAAACATATGTACAAGGTCTTATAATGAATTGATCAAATGTGTTAGGTTGATCCTACATAAGCAAAATAGCTTTGTAAAGTCCTTAAAAAGAAAAGATGTACAAGGACTATGAATATAGAAAGATCAAACATGTTAGGTTGATCTTATGATGTAATAGATAGGCGTGTATGATCGTCGAACACTACACCAAAAATCGTAGTCTGTTAGGAGAGTCAAGGGAAACTCGAGAGCTATCAAGGCGAGTAATCAGAAGTACGCAAGATGGGAGATCTCAAGTTTCGTAGGCTGCCCGGAGAGACGAGGAAATGATCGTGAGTGTGTCGAGGAGAAACTTCTTCGTGGTCGAAGTCTGCTTTGAGGAAGCCATGTTCGTAATCGTGAGAGACATGACCTACCTCACGAGCCACCGAGTATCTCTAGGAAGCCAAGTCAAGAATTGTAGACTTCACTCATAGTCGTAGAGTCTACTGATCAAATCAGAGGCAGAGATCATAGTCGAGCATGATCAGATTAAGACAACAAGCACAACGACAGAAATCATAGAGTGTCAAGATCTGATCTCGGAGTCGTAGTGTCTGCACAACCAAAGCTGAATCGTAGAATGCAGAACTAAGACCTCAACAAACGTGCTCACAATGCCAAGGCAGAATCTTAGAGCAAATACGATACTCAACGAATGAGCACTCCCAGAATATCCAAAGGAATGAAGCCTCTGGTTGGCACTGCAAAGATACATCCCATCTGAAGGAAACTAGAGAGCACTCAACGAATGGAATTCAAGCTAACAGAAGATCTAAGCACCAACCCAGTCAGCATCCAGATTGAGTTGTGAAGCCATTCAGGATGAAGTCTTCCACAAGGAGATTGGAAGAAGACTTCGAAAGAATCTAAGAAAAGTGGAAAGAAGTGCGATGGTATCAAATAGACAGAAGACGACGATCTTGGAAGCAACCAGGATCGTAGTGTTTGCCAAATAAAGAAAGAACTGATGGAGTACATACAGAGATACTGGACAGCTTTTTAAGAACAAGGCTAAAGTGATTAAGCATTGGGTAATTCCATTGATGATAAGTGAACGGGAGATCACAAGGAGAACGCGAAATGGACACGCCACAAATCAAGTGTCTTCTTTATTCGGAAGGGGCCAGAACAAAGAAGTCAAGCCATTAGTAGTCGAGATTTGTTGAGGCAAAAGCGAAGTGTTGAAGCACTGCGCAAGAGAAGGAAGATGTGTTCTACATTGAAGATACAATCAACACTCTTCAAGATCGTAGTGTTGTCTCTACCAGTCAAACAAAACACTACGATCAGCTAAAGATTGAAGCATGCATCAAAATTGTAGAGGTCGAACAACTGAAGATTGAAGCATTGGCAACGATGTAATCTGAAGGTTGATATTAGGACAAGAGCTTATTGAGAGCATCGATGCAAAAGGACAACCTCTGATCTAGGAATCGGAAGGGTGAAATAAAGTCTTCGACACGCTTAGAGGCATAAAAGTAATATATCCACAGGTAGGTGAAATAGTAGGCTGCAGCGATTCTGAGAAAGTCAAAAAAGTTATCATGTCACATCTGCAGTCTGCACCAAGCAACTCGAGATCTGTGAAGCATTTCAAAGAGATTTCAACGGCTACTTTTGTAACAAACTGATATTTTCTATACAAATAAATTAGAAATTTTGCGTATAATTTTTTTATTATTATTTTAAATATGGGGAATATGTGCCAAGATAATGTGTATATGTAATTATGTGATAAATAAAAATATGAATATTTATAAATAATTTTATTTTAGAATTATTGATCATTATAAATTATATTCTTATCATAATTAATTTTATAGTAGAAATGTTTTATTAATTATTTTTCATGAAAATATAATCATATATTATTTATATAATATATGAAATGATTTTAGAATTATTATAATAATTATTTTATTATATGAATTTTGTTCAGATTATTAAGTTAATTATTTTTAACTTAATTAATAATGTTAAGTATGATGAAGTAAATCGGATATGGAATCCAAACCCTAATTTTTGGATTTTGATCAGTGCGTGAGAATAATAATATAATATTAATTATATTTTAATTTTTGATCTTTATAAATATATGTCTTGTATATAATGGACCGATAAAGGGTTGGTCAATTATGGTGTTATGTGACAAACCCTTGTATTACTGTGTGAAACCCTAATTACAAATTTTAGAAACTAATTTTATTTTATTTTAAACCCTAAATGAAAGCTTCGTAACCTAATTATACATTAGGTGAGACAATTAAATAACCTGAGGGTTATGGTAATAAGGAAGGGTTAGTATTTAATAGGTATACTAACTTAAGTGGATATTCTTGTTATTTCAAGTGACAATTAATTTTAAACCTATTTCTAGTAAACCTTATTAGGTTATGAGCTAAAGTCACATGTATATGTAATTAAATTTCATAAGATTAGGAATGGAAACCCTAAATAAACAATTTGGGTAACATATATTAAAATTGTTAGACTATGTTCATTACATGGCCCAAAACAATTAAAGGAGATGCCCAAAAGAAATAAAATGCAAACCAATACTTAGCCCACTTGATTAAGGGTATTTTAGACTTTTGATTAATCAAATTATGCATTAAAATAATAGCAAAATGGAAGAGATAATGGAGCATAGTGACCGGCCCCATTAAGCCTTTTAAGGCAACAAATTATGCTAATCAAGTTCCTTAAATAGTAAGTCTTACACACAAGGACAAGTGTGTCATGCTCCCATTGGTGGAAAGCTCAATTAGCACCCTTAATCACATGATTAGGCTTAATTGGAAGAGATAAGGTGAAGCCTTTTTATCCAAGGGACAATAAAAGTATGGGAGATATTAGTTAATCACCCCATTCATTTGCTAGATCATTTGCATTTCTCTTATTCTCCTTCTTCTTCTTTTCTCCCAAGCTAGCAAGATGCAAAGAGAGAAAGAGAGAGAGAGAGAGAGAGAGAGAGAGAGAGAGAGAGAGTTCGGTTTTGCTATAGAGAGAGAGGAGTTATTGTGCATGCATCCTAGTTTCATAACCTACTTTGGAAGAACAAGAAGGATAACAAAGAAAACTAGGTGAGGTTCTCTTCTATTCTTTTTCTTATTCTCCTTCTATTTTTGATTTTTACCTCATCATATATTGGGGTTATGATCTAATACTCAAAGTACCCAAGTTCTACATGTCTCATGTGTAGGACTAAGTATCTTGTGTATTAGAATATAGATTTAGAGGAAGGAAATGAGCATATGTTCTCCAAGGGGTGAAACTCTTATTTTTCTTCCACTAAATCTTGTGTAACTCAAGTTTTACAACTGATTTGTGATCCGATTGAAGGGGGGGTGCTAGATACATGAGTTATCTAGTAAAACCCAAGTGGTAGAACACAAATCTAGCAAGTATTGAAGCCAGAAATAATTTTCCCCAAAATAGTCAACATAGAGTATTTAGGTTTTAAAACCCTAAAAAGCTACTGTCCCCGTTTTTCATAAGGCTGTTTCAGACAGTTTCATGTCTTTTAAAAATCTGGGAAAAATCATAGAGGTACCTTAAGAAGTTATCTACGCGTAGGAAAAAGAACGGACACGTTTAGATTTATAGGTTGTGCGTAATGGCTATTTCCGTAAAGAACTCCTAAATATTAACACCTGCATTTCTCACAGTGTATACATGGGAAAAATCCGAAATGTTAATATATGTTATGTTCATATATGTTATGGGAGTATACCCTGAAAATTTCAGAATTTTCTGAGCAAAACTCTATTTATGAAAAATGAAGCAAGATCTGAGTGTTTTGGGCACTTTAAAATTAGTAAATCACTTTCTAAATTTCCAGAAATATTTAGGGATCATTGTTGGGTCATATACTATCTAAACCTAGAAAAGAAGAATTTTTGTAATTAGTTTGGTAGTTTTCCTAAAAATAATGAAGTTATGAATAAAATGAAATAAATAGTTAAATGATGTCTTAAATAAGAAAAATGTGATTTTAATGCTTGAATACTCCTAATATATAATATTATGACTATTTTAGGACATTTTGGTAATTTATAATAAGAAATGTTATTTATGACCTTTTATGGATATTAAATAAGTGATTTTGTAAAGGGTGAACAATTAGAATAAATTATTTATTGATCAAATAAATTATTAAAATGTTATTATGATATTAATAATATTAGAATATGATATTGTTAAGTAAATAAAAATATTAAGATTAAAGCTTCATTAAAATATTATTAAATAATTAATCATAGATTAGAATATTAATAAAATATTAATAATATTAAATTAAAGTATTATTGGATTATTAAAATATTATTAAGTAAATAATTATATTAGAGATTAAATAAAATGTTATTAAAAATTTAATAACATTAGTAAAGGAATAAAATATTATTAGTAAATGAATAAAATATTAATATTATTGGTAAATGAATAAAAGTATTATAAGTAAGATATTATTAAAGTAATAATATTAATGCATGATTAAAATATTATTAAGAGGATTAATAATATTTGTAAAAGTATTGAAATATTATTAAGATGTTAATAATATTAGTACGTGAATAAAAGTATTATTAGCGAACTAATAATATTACGAGGTGAATTAAATAATATCAAGATTAATAATATTAAGTGAATTAAAAATTATTTTTAAGTTATACTTAATGACTTTTAACATTTTAAGAAATAGTACATTAATATTTTAATATTAATGGTAATTATTTAAAAAATGATTTTAAATATTTTAAAAATTATTTAAGGGTAATATAAATGTTTTAAAAATATTTTGAGTTATTATAACTTTAATATTTTGGCAATGGTTTCATTAATAGTTTAATTAATTGTTAATGATAATAGAATTATTTGATATTTGAATCATTTAATAATGATTTCGGTGTTTGAAAATTCATGATAAATTAATAAATGTTTATTAAGTCATTTAAAATAATATGAATGATACTTACAGATATTGAACGTTGGAACAGAGTCTTAGGCTCGATAATTACCCGATAAAGCTATCGGTACACCGACATGTTTCAGAAATTGATATGGACTTAGATATTTGGACTGTATTAATGTTTGTTTGTGATGCAATGACTGTTGAACGTGTGTGATAATGTGATTAAGTTATGTGCTGACTGCGAAATTTTAGAAACTAATTTTATTTTATTTTAAACTCTAAATGAAAGCTTCGTAACCTAATTATACATTAGGCGAGACAATTAAATAACCCGAGGGTTATGGTAATAAGGAAGGGATAGTATTTAATAGGTATACTAACTTAAGTGGATAATCTTGTTATTTCAAGTGACTAATAATTTTAAACCTATTTCTAGGAAACTTAATTAGGTTATGAGCTCACATGTATAAGTAATTAAATTTCATAAGATTAAGAATGGAAACCCTAAATAAACAATTTGGGTAACATATATTAAAATTGTTAGACTATGTTCAGTACATGGCCCAAAACAATTAAAGGAGATGCCCAAAAGAAATAAAATGCAAACCAATACTTAGCCCACTTGATTAAGGGTATTTTAGACTTTTGATTAATCAAATTGTGCATTAAAATAAAAGCAAAATGGAGGAGATAATGGAGCATAGTGACCGGCCCCATTAAGCCTTTTAAGGCAACAAATTATGCTAATCAAGTTCCTTAAATAGTAAGTCTTACACACAAGGACAAGTGTGTCATGCTCCCATTGGTGGAAAGCTCAATTAGCACCCTTAATCACATGATTAGGCTTAATTGGAAGAGATAAGGTGAAGCCTTTTATCCAAGGGACAATAAAAGTATGGGAGATATTAGTTAATCACCCCCATTCATTTGCTAGATCATTTGTATTTCTCTTATTCTCCTTCTTCTTCTTTTCTCCCAAGCTAGCAAGATACAAAGAGAGAAAGAGAGAGAGAGGGTTAGGTTTTTCTAGAGAGGGAGAGGAGTTATTGTGCATGCATCCTAGATTCATAACCTACTTTGGAAGAACAAGAAGGATAACAAAGAAAACTAGGTGAGGTTCTTTCCATTCTTTTTCTTATTCTCCTTCTATTTTTGGTTTTTATCTCATCATATATGGGGGTTATGATTTAATACTCAAAGTACCCAAGTTCTACATGTCTAATGTGTAGGACTAAGTGTCTTGTGTATTAGAATATAGATTTAGAGGAAGGAAATGAGCATATGTTCTCCAATGAAACTCTTGTTTTTCTTCCACTAAATCTTGTGTAACTCAAGTTTTACAACTCGGATTTGTGATCCGTCGAAGGGGGGTGCTAGATACATAAGTTATCTAGTAAACCCAAGTGGTAGAACACAAATCTAGCAAGTATTGAAGCCATGGGGGTTGTTTTCTCCAAAACAGTCCACATAGAGTATTTAGGTTTTAAAACCCTAAAAAGCTACTGTTCCCGTTTTTCTTAAGGCTGTTTCGGACAGTTTCAAGTCTTTAAAAAATCTGGGAAAATCACAGAGGTACCTTAAGAACTTATCTACATGTAGGAAAAAGAACGGACACGTTTTGATTTATAGGTTGTGTGTAATGACTATTTCCGTAAAGGACTCCTAAATATTAACACCCATATTTCTCACAGTGTATACATGGAAAAAATCCGAAATTTGTACAGTATGTTAATATATATTATGGGAGTATACCTTGAACATTTCAGAATTTTCTGAGCAAAACTCGATTTATGAAAAATGAAGAAAGATCCGAGTGTTTTGGGCACTTTAAAATTAGTAAATCACTTTCTAAAATTCCAGAAAAATTTTGGGATCATTGTTGGGTCATATACTGTCTAAACCGAGAAAAGAATAATTTTTGTAATCATTTTGGTAGTTTTCCTAAAAATGATGAAGTTATGAATAAAAGGAAATAAATAATTAAATGATGTCTTAAATAAGAAAAATATGATTTCAATGCTTGAATACTCCTAATATATAATATTATGACTATTTTAAGGCATTTTGGTAATTTATAATAAGAAATGTTATTTATGACCTTTTATAAATATTAAATAAGTGGTTTTATAAAGGGTGAACAATTAGAATAAATTGTTTATTGATCAAATAAATTATTAAAATGTTATTATGATATTAATAATATTAGAATATGATATTGTTATGTAAATAAAAATATTAAGATTAAAGCTTCATTAAAATATTATTAAAAGATTAATAATATTAAATTAAAGTATTATTGGATGATTAAAATATTATTAAGTAAATAATAATATTCGAGATTAAATAAAATATTATTAAAAATGCAATAACATTAGTGAAGGAATAAAATATTATTAGTAAATGAATAAAATATTAATATTATTGGTAAATGAATAAAAGTATTATAAGTAAGATATTATTAAAGTAATAATATTAATGCATGATTAAAATATTATTAAGAGGATTAATAATATTAGTAAAGTATTAAAATATTATTAAGATGTTAATAATATTAGTAAAGCGAATAAAAGTATTATTAGCGAACTAATAATACTAAGAGGTGAATTAAATAATATCAAGATTAATAATATTAATTGAATTAAAAAATATTTTTAAGTTATACTTAATGACTTTTAACATTTTAAGAAATAGTACATTAATTTTTTAATATCAATGGTAATTATTTAAAAATAATTTTAAATGTTTTAAAAATCATTTAAAGGGTAATATAAATGTTTTAAAAATATTTTGAGTTATTATAACTTTAATATTTTGGCAATGGTTTCATTAATAGTTTAATTAATTTTTAATGATAATAGAATTATTTGATATTTGAATCATTTAATAATGATTTCGGTGTTTAAAAATTCATGATAAATTAATAAATGTTTATTAAGTCATTTAAAATAATATGAATGATACTTACGGATATTGAACATTGGAATATAGTCTTAGGCTCGATATTACCCGATAAAGCTATCGGTACACCGACATGTTTTAGAAATTGATCTGGACTTATATATTTTGACTGTATTAATGTTTGTCTGTGATGCAATGACTGTTGAACATGTGTGATAATTTGATTAGGTTATGTGCTGACTGCGAAATGCAGTATTATATGTTATAGTATATTGTTCTAATCGAACGAATGATCTGTTTAATGATAGGTCGTGACATAAAAGATAAAACTAAGTTGCGTATTATAAGCAGCGCATCAGGCAAGTATCCTACCTTTGCATTTTCTTTATGCAATGGACATGAGTAAGAATGTTTCAGAATTATATTATTACTGTACAGATTATTAATCCTATATTATATACGCTCATTGATTGTCAACATGTTAGTATATGGTAATTCAGATATATATTCTGTTTGTTAATTTCTATAAATGATTATACAAGTGTCCCCACTTAGATAATCATTGCATTTAATCACATGTTGATACTCCTTTGTTAATTATCCGTATACATATATGTTGAATTATAGATTATTGTTGAACAAGATAAAACCTTATTATTATCCAACCGAATTGCCTTGGTTTGGAACCCCGACAAGTATGAACATCCCTTACACGGGAAAAACTTTTATGCACCTAAGGTGGACAGAGTGAACGATAACATCGTTCTTGCATGTAGTATTGATCAATGTACAGGTACTGGAAATTTGATCACCCCAGTGTTCAGTAAGTTATATTGATTTCTGACGATGAAGTTCGCTTAACCTTTTCGAAAATAAAAAACAATGTTTATAGTAATTCTCATTAACCCTATTTATAGTCAGTACGTAGTTTTAAAAATTTGAAAGAGGGTTGTTATGTTATTATTATCGGTTCAGATTACTTCACAACTATTGATTTGTTGTAGAAGGGTAGTATAAAGAAAATATTTAAATTCTTTCAACTTATATATATATATAATTATTATTACTTATTGGGCACTCAAATGTTCATCCTTGCTTAATTTAAATGTTTTTAGCTAAGTGTGAACAACCTGAAGGCTTTGTTAAGAACAAGGGAAATGGAAAGGTTGCTGAATGATTTCAATGTTATTTTATGTAATAGTTTAATATTATTAAGATAATGTTATATATTTATTATCATGTATTGTAAGGAATGATTAAAGATTACGTACTTGGGAGCTAGACTTTGATAATTATGTAAATTAAGTTTAATATTTATATTATTGTTATTATTATTAGTATTATTCCGCTCATAGAAATGGTATCGTGAAACACTGAATTCGAGTTTCAAGTACCTCGATTCGAGGGCTTTACAGGTTGGTATTACAGCTGTAGGTTATAAACATTAAGAATGCGAAACCTAGGTTATAACCTTAGTAGAAAACTCTTATAGAGTATGTTAGCTAGGTGATGGATTGATGAGATCCATCAAGTTTTAGTTGTACTGAATAAAATATCATTTTATTTTATCAATGAATATGTTATTGTGGTACTAATGTTGTTTTGATTTTTTATTGTGGTCATAGGATGGCTGACGAGAGTCAATATAGCTATTCAGTGAACCAAGAGTCGAGGGACTCTAGTGAGGAGTCCATGGAGCATGAGATGATAAGAGAGAGACCTCATGATGATCCGATGGGAGATTTGTTGGCAGAACGCGTCGAGCTAGAGGTTAGAAATTTGAGCGAGTGGAGGCGCAGAACCACACCCTCCAGATTTCAGAGCAGCAGTACAAGGACGATGCTTACCAGGCACATGATGAGTTAGCCGAGTTGCGAGGGAGGTTGGAGCAGAGAGATCTACAGGTAGGACAGTTGAGAGTTGAGGTGGAAGCTAAAGATGTGAGGATATACACTTTGGAACAAGGTTTAGACATCGCCTTTATGCAGTTCGACGCTGAGTGGATGGAGCTGCCTTCCAACAGTGAGAGGAGTCGTTGATTTGTATTCATGTTCGATATAGTCCCACTTTTGTTTCTAATAAGGACTGTTTAGTTGTTGTAAATCCTTATGCCTTGTTGTATGCATAGGATGGCAGTCAGACCCCAACTTTTATTTTAATAGAGGGGTAGATGGTAGTGAATCCTCACTTTTTGTCCATTAGAGGATAGTTGGTGGTGGGTAGTTTATGCCTTGAGCGTTTATAGAAGTATGCCAGATGTTTAGTCAGTCTGTATTAAAATAGTGGTATATGAATATAAATGCATTTTTATGATAGGTGTTTGAAAATTTAAAAAGCATTCGTGGTAGCTAGGGTAGCTGAGGGGGCAAAAGACCGCTTTTGCCACCTACATGATGAAGGGTGAGGCAATTTTTTGGTGGGAAGCGAATCAGGCGAGGGCAGGAGAGGGTGTTGTTACTTGGGATAGGTTTAAGACACTGTTCTTCGAGAACTATTTTTCATCTAGTATTTTGAGGCTAGGATGGAGGTAAAATTTTAGAGTTGAAGCAAGAGAATACGATGATGTCCTAATATACGCAAAATTTAATGAGTTGGCTAGGTTTGTTCCACATCAAGTTGATACGGAGGCTAGGAAAGCTAGAAGGTCTGAACTGGGATTAAAACCCTGGCTCTACAACAAGGTGGCAGTGTTGCATATCCATACATTTGCAGCACTCATGGAGAAGGCTATTATTGCTGAGGAGGGGAGTGAGGCCATGAGCCTCTACAACAAGGAGAGAAAGAACAAGAGTAAGGTCGAAGGAACTGGGAAGGTGGAAGTTAATAGTGGGAGTAACGATGTTAATAGCAAAAGGAAAGGAAGCAATTTTGGAAGTGTACAGGTAAAAAAGGAAGGAGTTAAGAAGCAAGCTGTGCAGTGTGGAAACTGTGGAAAGAACCACTCTGGGAATGTTTGAAAAGGAAGTTTGTATGCTGTAAGTGCGGGCAAGAGGGCCATATCTCTCCCAACTACCCCAATCCTAGGATGAACAATGGGTGTTTTCTATGAGGGTCGACCGAGCATGAGGTGAAGGATTATCCGAAGAGGAGGACGGAGGCAGGGAGTGTGAATATTGGAATGGGCAGCGGGACTTTGGCAATCACGGGACCTACGACATCGAGCAAGCCAACAAAATCAACAGCAAGGGTCTACAACATGACGGTCCAGGACACCATAGCAGCTGGTGGTGTAATTCCAGGTATTATTCGTATAACATTTATTTTCTTATGCATGATTTTCATATATATAGTAAATTATTTTATAAAGAAATTTTGAAGAAGGAATTTGAATTCTTTTAGAAATCAAATTTCCGTTTAATCCGATAGACAAGCTTTACGTGAATAGGTTAAAGATCAGTACGATCATTTATGATCAAGATCTACTTGTAATAATTGTATATGCTACGTACACTTGTATGTGTAGGTTTTAAAACGGTGATTCCGGGGATGAAATCTTTATAAGGGAGGGTGAATGTAACAACCCGATATTTTCTATACAAATAAATTAGAAATTTTCCGTATAATTTTTTTTTTTTAATATGGGGAATATGGGCCAAAATAATGTGTATATGTAATTATGTGATAAATAAAAATATGAATATTTATAAATAATTTTATTTTAGAATTATTGATCATTATAAATTATATTCTTATCATAATTAATTTTATACTAGAAATATTTTATTAATTATTTTCCATGAAAATATAATCATATATTATTTATATAATATATGAAATGATTTTAAATTATTATAATAATTATTTTATTATATAAATTTTTTTTCGATTATTAAGTTAATTATTTTTAACTTAATTAATAATGTTAAGTATGACACATAAATTAGATATGGAATCCAAACCCTAATTTTTGGATTTTGATCAAGGCATGAGAATAATAATATAATATTAATTATATTTTGATTTTTTAGTGCTATAAATATGTACTATATATGTGGACCGATAATGGTTGATTAATTATGGTGTTATGTGACAAACCCTTGTATTACTGTGTGAAACCCTAATTACAAATTTTAGAAACTAATTTTATTTTATTTTAAACTTTAAATGAAAGCTTCGTAACCTAATTATACATTAGGTGAAATAATTAAATAACCTGAGGGTTATGGTAATAAGGAAGGGTTAGTATTTAATAGGTATACTAACTTAAGTGGATAATCTTGTTATTTCAAGTGACTAATAATTTTAAACCTATTTCTAGTAAACCTAATTAGGTTATGAGCTCACATGTATAAGTAATTAAATTTCATAAGATTAGGAATGGAAACCCTAAATAAACAATTTGGGTAACATATATTAAAATTGTTAGACTATGTTCATTACATGGCCCAAAACAATTAAAGGAGATGCCCAAAAGATATAAAATGCAAACCAATACTTAGCCCACTTGATTAAGGGTATTTTAGACTTTTGATTAATCAAATTGGGCATTAAAATAAAAGAAAAATGGAGGAGATAATGGAGCATAGTGAACGGCCCCATTAAGCCTTTTAAGGCAACAAATTATGCTAATCAAGTTCCTTAAATAGTAAGTCTTACACACAAGGACAAGTGTGTCATGCTCCCATTGGTGGAAAACTCAATTAACACCCTTAATCACATGATTAGGCTTAATTGGAAGAGATAAGGTGAAACCTTTTTATCCAAGGGACAATAAAAGTTTGGGGGATATTAGTTAATCACCCCATTTATTTGCTAGATCATTTGCATTTCTCTTATTCTCCTTCTTTTTCTTTTCTCCCAAGCTAGCAAGATACAAAGAGAGAAAGAGAGAGAGAGAGTTCAGTTTTTCTATAGAGAGAGAGGAGTTATTGTGCATGTATCCTAGTTTCATAACCTACTTTGAAAGAACAAGAAGGATAACAAAGAAAACTAGGTGAGGTTCTCTTCCATTCTTTTTCTTATTCTCCTTCTATTTTCGGTTTTTACCTCATCATATATGGGGGTTATGATCTAATACTCAAAGTACCCAAGTTCTACATGTCTCATGTGTAGGACTAAGTATCTTGTGTATTAGAATATAGATTTAGAGGAAGGAAATGAGCATATGTTCTCCAAGGGGTGAAACTCTTGTTTTTCTTCCACTAAATCTTGTGTAACTCAAGTTTTACAACTCGGATTTGTGATCCGTCGAAGGGGGGTGCTAGATACATAAGTTATCTAGTAAACCCAAGTGGAAGAACACAAATCTAGCAAGTATTGAAGCCATGGGGGCTGTTTTCCCAAAAACAGTCAACATAGAGTATTTAGGTTTTAAAAACCTAAAAAGCTACTGTCCCCATTTTTCTTAAGCCAGTTTCGGACAGTTTCAACTCTTTTAAAAATCTAGGAAAAATCATAGAGGTACCTTAAGAAGTTATCTACGTGTAGGAAAAAGAACGGACACGTTTCGATTTATAGGTTGTGCGTGATGACTATTTCCGTAAAGGACTCCTAAATATTAACACCCGCATTTCTCACAGTGTATACATGGGAAAAATCCGAAATGTTAATATATGTTATGTTCATATATGTTATTGGAGTATACCCTGAAAATTTCAGAATTTTCTGAGCAAAACTCAATTTATGAAAAATGAAGCAAGATCTGAGTGTTTTGGGCACTTTAAAATTAGTAAATAACTTTCTACATTTCCAAAAAAATTTGGGCATCATTGTTGGGTCATATACTGTCTAAACCTAGAAAAGAAGAATTTTTGTAATCAGTTTGGTAGTTTTCCTAAAAATAATGAAGTTATGGATAAAAGGAAATAAATAGTTAAATGATTTCTTAAATAAGAAAAAATATGATTTTAATACTTGAATACTCCTAATATATAATATTATGACTATTTTAGGGCATTTTGATAATTTATAATAAGAAATGTTATTTATGACCTTTTATGGATATTAAATAAGTGATTTTGTAAAGGATGAACAATTAGAATAAATTATTTATTGATCAAATAAATTATTAAAATATTATTATGATATTAATAATATTAGAATATGATATTGTTAAGTAAATAAAAATATTAAGATTAAAGCTTCATTAAATTATTATTAAATAATTAATCTTAGATTAGAATATTATTAAGAGATTAATAATATTAAATTAAAGTATTATTGGATGATTAAATATTATTAAGTAAATAATTATATTCGAGATTAAATAAAATTTTATTAAAAATTTAATAACATTAGTAAAGGAATAAAATAGTATTAGTAAATGAATAAAATATTAATATTATTGGTAAATGAATAAAAGTATTATAAGTAAGATATTATTAAAGTAATAATATTAATGCATGATTAAAATATTATTAAGAGGATTAATAATATTTGTAAAGTATTAAAATATTATTAAGATGTTAATAATATTAAGTTTAATAAAAGTATTATTAATTAACTAATAATATTAAGAGGTGAATTAAATAATATCAAGAATAATAATATTAAGTGAATTAAAAAAAATATTTTAAGTTATACTTAATGACTTTTAACATTTTAAGAAATAGTACATTAATATTTTAATATTAATGGTAATTATTTAAAAATAATTTTAAATGTTTTAAAAATCATTTAAGGGTAATATAAATGTTTTAAAAATATTTTGAGTTATTATAACTTTAATATTTTGGCAATGGTTTCATTAATAGTTTAATTAATTTTTAATGATAATAGAATTATTTGATATTTGAATCATTTAATAATGATTTCGGTGTTTAAAAATTCATGATAGATTAATAAATGTTTATTGAGTTAGAAACCCCTAATTTTTGGATTAGAAACCCTAATTTATAATTAGGGAACACCTAACTGTTAATTTAATAAATTAGCAATGTTAATTATGAAATATTAATTCCAATTTTCAAGATGTAAGTAATTAGGAAACACTAATCTAATTAGGAAAGCTAATTTCTAAATAAAAAAAATTATTTTTCTATTTAAAACCCTAATTCGTGGGTTATAAACCTTAATGACCAATAATGACCCTAATTGCTAAATTAGTAATTTTAATTAGGAAATAATAATCCTAATTAGCAAGCTTGGATTATGATTAGAAAATTTTAATATAATTAGAAAATCCTAATTATAATTTAGAAATGTGAATTTTTATTTTTTTAAAACCTAATTTTGGAAATTCTAGAAATTAATTTTTGGAACCTTAGGTTTTAACCCTAAGGGTTGTAGCAATTGTCCATTATGCCATTAAAATTGTATGAAAATGACTATTATACTCTTTTTATCACATTCTTTAATAGGTGGCTTGTAAATCTAGTTATAATATTGAGTTGGCAACCTAATTGATATGCCATGTGCATTATATTTATCCAAGATCAGCCAATCTTGCCACCAAGCAACAATTGATACATTGAATCAAAATTTATAACTTAAAAAGTAAGAAATACTTACTTTACTTAGCATTCTCTCCAAGTCCCTTCTCTCTCTTCACTTTCGAAATCTAGAGTGAGATAGAGTGAGAAACCAAGCCATAAACATCATGTAGCTTTCCAAGAACATGATCAATGATCAGAAATCAAGAATCAAAGGTAGAAAAGGTATAAACCCTAAATCATGTGATCGTATGTTAATGTTATGATTTGTTATTTAAAGTTCTGTTAGATGGTGTTAATAAGTAATCTGGGTTGTTAGATCAATGATCTATAACATCTAGATGCACAATTTTGAAGTTTTGAAAAATCTGGAAAAACTTTGAAAAGTTGTCTGACAGCCATATGTCATACCTCATAGATCTGTGTGTGTTAGATGTTTAGTGTGTTTTATGTTATAAATCTATTCTACGCCATGTGGGCTACAATCTGGAACTGGAATCATGGACATACCATGTCTAGATCTCCAGAAATAAGCAGTCAAACTGCGTTGACCGTCTAAGAAATCTAGTTTCTCGGTAACCCAGAAACCCAGAAATCACTGAAAGCATTTTTGCAGGTCATGGATCTTGCTGATGTTTGATATTTAGGCTAAGTTGTTGTTTTCATGTTGTAGTCTAGTATAAGGACTACACAATAATGCCTTTAGCTCACCCAGAAAACACATAGAATCAAAGTTATAAGCGGTCAAACCGGCGTTGACCAACTGCCTTAGACCAATTCTGGAAAACCCAGAATTCGTTGAAGAACAATTCTTGACCCCTAGTTTGACAGGTTTGTATCGCTCGTATTTGTTGTTGTTATGATGCTTTAATGTTATACAATTGTACACTGACATTAATACTACATGATTGAACCTTTATAACACATTAACCAAGTCTAGAAAGCAAAGGTTTAAAGGCTCAAAAAACGACCCTTCTCACTGCTGGAGATTCTGGGCACAAGAACACGTCTGACAAGTTTTGTGAGGCTTATAACTCACTGTTATGTTGTTGTATGGCCATGAAATTAGTTGGAGATTGTAGTATTACATCAATACTACAATCCTAACACCATAAGCTACCCAGAAATTAAAAAAAACACTTCTTTAATGTTGGTCAAAGTAGGCATCCGGTAACTGGTTATGAAGATCTGGGCTTGGGCGAAGAACAGGAAGAATACCTATAGCGAGTCATGTCGTTATAGGCACCCTTTAGCGATAGTTTCTTAGAAAAATAATTATTTTTATTAAATAAATTGAAATAAATAGTTTTTAATTATTAAAAATACAAAATAAATTCCTAAAAATTATTTTAAAGTCCTGGAAATTAGTTTTTAATTATTTTGAGTATATTTCATATTTATTTAATATTTTTGGAATATAAATATTATTTAATTTATTTAAATATAATATTAAAAAATTTAAAAATTATTTTAATATATGAAAAATTATATTATGGTAAAAGAAAATATTTTAAGTTATTTTTAATGACTTTTAATATTTTGTGATGAATTTCATTAATTAATCAATGTTAATGATAGTTAATTTATTTACTAAATGTATTAAATAAATTATGAAAAATAGAATTAATGATTTAAAAATCATATAAAAATGATTTAAGTGTTATAAAAATAATTTAAGTTATAAAATATAACTTTTGATATTTTGTCATGAAAATATTAATATTTTAATACTAATAGCAATTATCGATAATAAATTTAATTGTTTAAAAATCATATAAAGGTGATTTTAAAGTATTAAAATACTTTGTGATATTATAAATATATTATAATATTATGACATATATTTCATTAATATTTGATAATAAATAGATATTAATGATAATAGAATATTGTGGTATTTATATTATATAAATACTATATTAATGATTGAAAATTCGTGATAACTGATAATAATTATCTGAAAATTATTACGAACTTATGAAAAATATTTTGCCAGTTAATAAATTAACTTAGATAATGGTTAAGTATTTATACAGAGTTTAATTGAACTTAAACTCGATATTTTCCGACTAGACCATCGGGATGTTAGAATTGTGTCGAACTCGACTCAGACTGTAAAAGTTTTACTTGAGGTTAGGTTTTATGTGCTGTATAGACTGATAGGGTTATATGATAATGTGTTTAAGTTATTTTATATTGTGATGATATTATCCTAACTTATATATCGATATTATTATATATTAGGTTCAGATAAATCTTATTAATTGCATAGCGGTAATCAACGGTTCAGGCAAGTTTTTCTTAACTCGACCTCAAGTTGTATTATTCAATTATATTTGTGGTTAATCATTTCTGATTGCCATTTCTAAGAATTATTAAATTTCACCCTGTGCGTATGACATGTATTTATCAGGTATGAAAGGCTGATTACCTTCATTACCTTTCGGTCCAGATATATTTATTCATGGTAAATGCTTGTTCAGTCATAAAATTTGTTCCTTCTATTTTGCAATCATATTGTAGAACTTTAGCCAACCTATTGTTCAAATCTTTCAATCATGATATATCCTTAAATAAATTTATACTTGCTGGGCAAACTTATTCTCACCCTTGCTATATCATGATAAACATTGCAGATTGAGACAAATACGTCGGATACAAGGAAAGGTCAAAGACAGTTCCAGGTTTAGTATATGTGCGCAGTTAAATTGTAATAGTATAGTATGATAAAAGTGTTATATGTTAGACAAATTATGTATTTTGTATAAGTGAAGGTTACTCGACCTTGGGAAATAGTGTGTAAAGTTTATTGTATAAACAATTTATGTTCATATCTTCCGCAATAGTAATTGAATGATTGTACCAGATCCGCGATGCGTTAGGACCCGAATTTGGGGCTCTCACAGTTTGTATCAAAGCTGTAGGTTATGAATCTTAGGTAGGAATACCTTAGACTAATAACCGTAGTGATTTGGATAAGATCTAACTCACATAGAGTTAGTTGGGTCGGTAAGGTTCAAATACGAATCTTGACAAGTTATAAAGATACAGAGTTCCAAAACTCTGATAATAAAGTTGAACAGTAGTGGTAAATAGATAGAGTCTAAAAGACTAAAAGAATCGGAATATGAGATCGTAAGATAAAACGATCAGAGTATAGAAATGAATCGTAATATATACGATGAGATCACTCTGTGATCTGATTAGGTGATAGCAGGGAAAGAATCAATCTAATGATTGAAAAGTTTACAGCAAAGATTGATGTGTCTGTTGTACTTTGAATTGGTACAGATTCAGGAAATAATTATGAATACGAGTTGAATGAAATTCGTATTGAGAAGGGAGTTAAGATTAGGTGGGGATTTCAATTGAGGACTCATGTCAGCAGCTGAGTTATATTATTCCTTGTATGGGCGGGGAATTGTACTTGGTGTAAAAACCACTTAGTTCTGGCAATGATAATCATTGAAATGTTTGTGTCACGCTATTTGCTATATGCATGCTAAGAGGGTGATTCCTTTCTCATGTGTATAACAGATAGATAGGTTATAGGTAGAGAATATAAGGTTAAGTACGAGTTCTTAAAACTCATACTTATGTGACATTCTTGATTCATAGTTATATGAAATGCTTAGGAACCCCTCAGCGAATGGACGCCAAAGGTATGACTAGGACAAGTTCTTAAACTCATATGATTGTGGCAAGTTCATGAACTCATAAGTGTGGTTTGATGAACTGGGTATAGTTGTGTGTAAATGGAGTATTAAAGATAATAGCAATAGATAGATTACTGAAGCAAATGATTATTAGTGAAGATATAGGTTTTTCAAAAGTCTTAGTTACACAAGACTCAAAATTTTTGACATCAAGCTAAATATGCACTATGTGCTTTTTGAAAATATATATATATATATATATATATATATATATATATTCGTAATGATTTTTGGAATGGTTTAAAGTATAGTCTACGGCTAGATGATAATGATTTGAAATATCAAAATATATTTTTATTATCACTTATGTACCATGTAACCTGGTGCAGAGATGATAAAAAGTTGATGGAGTTGTAAATACATAAATACTTAGTGTGAATTTGATCTAAAATCGTTGTTCCACTATTGTATCATGTGTTATGACAAAGTCATACAATGATTTACATCCTCAAACGGGACCGTTGTATATGAAGACGACATCATGACGTCATTCTCAAAAATATTTTCAAAATTTTAATTTGCCAACGGGGTTTTGCTACACTTAAATAATTCGATTGATTTGAATTATTGATATGAGTCTATGCTATTTGATTCAGCTAGACAAACATTTATAAAACTCTAAGAGTTCTTTGAAAATTTACCCGAACCAAATTGTTTTGGTGCGAAATCCATTAAGACTGAGGTTAAATTTTTGTGCCTATGGCAGTGACGAGAAGCAGATTCGACCAGCAGTACTTAATAAGTACAGGGCATACCGGGCTAATTACCCACTATGCCCATAAGTTATGACGGTTTGCGGATGAATTTCCATAAAACCTTTGCGAAAATGATAGACAATAGTCTATATAATCCCTCAGCACAATTTCAAAATTTTAATTCGGGTGAGGAATATATTGGGTAGCATGTGACGCTGTGTATGAATGGTGTATGGTGTAGGGTGTAAGGTAAATTTCGTGGACGAAATTTTTAGAAGAAGGGGTGAATATGACAACTCGAGAATTTGAATATTTATAAAATGTTAAAATATTGAATTAAGGTTAAATAATAAACCTAGACAGAAAATAAGTGAATGGATTTAAGATTTCCGAGAAGGAATTCTATGGATTTAAAATTTTTATGATGAATTATTCAAGATTAAGTATATACGTGAATATGTTCGGTGTATATGGTATTATATGTGTACAATATGTGGTTATGGGTCAAGGGTTGGCCAGATAAGCTATATCAGTGGCAAACCCTAATATTGTATTAAGAACGTCAACGTTCAGTTATAAAATTTGTACGATTTATAAGAAACCTTAAAACCGGTTCTAGAAATCCTAATTTCAGTTCTGTGAATTCGAAACCCTAATTTGGGAATGCAAATGCTAGTATAAGGTTTAAACATTATTAATAAACCAATTAGGGATAACCCTAATTGAGTTAGAAAACCCTAATTTCTAGATTATAAACCCTAATTTATAGTTACGGAAAACCTAATTGTTAATTTAATAAATTAGCAATGTTAATTAGGAAATATTAATCCCAATTTTGAAAATGAAAGTAATTAAGAAACCCTAATCTAATTAGGAAAGCTAATTTCTAAATTAGAAAAATTATTTTTCTATTTAAAAACCTAATTCGTGGGTTATAAATCCTAATGACCAATTATGACCCTAATTGCTAAATTAGCAATTTTTATTAGGAAATAATAATCCTAATTAGCAAGCTTGGATTTTGATTAGGAAATTTTAATATAATTAGAAAATCCTAATTATAATTTAGAAATGTGAATTGTTATTTTTTTAAAAACCTAATTTTGGAAATTCTAGAAATTAATTTTTAAAACCTTAGGTTTAAACCCTAAGGGTTAAACCCTAATGTGACGCCCCCAAAATAGGTATACATCACCCATCTTGAGTCGCCAAATACATGGTACAAAATTCAAATACAACTTAATTATACAACAGTCGTGTAAAATACGACAAAACATAATCTAAGAGTTTTAATAAGAATATTGTCATCTAGACAATATCCACACTCAATAGAGTCCTCATTACATTTATTGTCACACTATTTAACAGAATAGTGAGGACTACTAATGCTATCATCTAGACCGTCACTCCGTTCCCCGACTAGTCCTAGCTACGTTCTCATTTCCTGAAGAGAACAGTGAAAGAAGGGGTGAGCTCAACTAGCCCAGTAAGAAATATTATGACTAAGATAATGCAGAATAAATTATTATTAGACTTCAACAGTGTTAAACTGATAAAATATAATAAACATCAATTTTAACTGCAGCGGAACAAGCAATCCATTAGAAGAGTCAAGTAGAGATTAAAATCTACTATCTTCTATGATTTAAAAGGTTTTTCATCACTTTTATCGCTGAGACTTAGCTTAATAAATAAACCACATCATCCCTGCACTACGACCAAGGATATTCATTAGTATCACGACCACAAATTATCCATGCACTACGGGCCAAGGATATTTATGTATTCATCAATGATCATGATCATGCCAACAAATATCCATCAATGCACTACGACTAATGAGGACTTTTACCACATCATTTGTAACATTACGGTCATGATTATACCGAATAATCCCTGGTCATAATCATACCAAGTCCATCTATGAACTTAGGCAACAGATGACTTTCAACGTATTATAAACATGAGGATGATGACAATGATATAAGAATTCAATAAAACAAGTTCAAGGATAAATTTGTAAAGATTTATAATTTAATTTATCCAGAAATCGATAATGTCCAAATTGTCAACATGATACTGCTTTGTGGAGTAAAATTCAAGAATGCTCAGAAGAATATTTCCATGAAAAGATACTGGATGAAGCGCAAATATCAAGGATATTCCACTAATTTCATGGAGTATAGAAGCCAAAACTTTAATAAACTTAGTATAATAGAATATATGAAACCGCAAATGAATTTTTTCGCCATGCAAGAATCCACGAGATGCATTATTACAATGTAATAATAAATAATGGAATAATGTAAGAATTCACCAGCGCGTGCGTAATCCGTGACAGCATGTGTTATTCCAATGTAATAATAAAGAATGGAACCGTGTCATGCGAATCCGCATACATCTGGGATGTTCCAATGTAATAATAAAGAATGGAACCAGTCATGCGTAATCCGCATGCATGTGATGTTCCAAATGTAATAATAAAGAATGGAATAATGAGAATTCACGGGCATGCGATAGACAAGACAAACCTCGTTATTCCAACACAATAATAAAGAATGGAATAACAAAAGAATTTTACCATGTATGCAGATTGCAGACAGATAAAAGTTATTCCAACATAATGATAAAGAATGGAATAACAACCCTTACGAGTATTGAAAGAAAATAACTCTCTTCATGAATACGAAAGAATAATACCCCTTACCTTAAAAAAACTGGATACTGGAATAATGAGGTAGCAGACTTCTCTTCTTCTTTCTCTCTATAATAATTGCTCTAAAGCTTTTGTGAATTGGTGAGAAATGAAGGAAGAATGAACTTCTATTTATAGGAAAATATAGTTTCGATAATTGCACGTTTTGGGGCACGAAATATTACAGTATAATACCTTCCTCTTTTTCTTCATTTTTAATTTAGTCCTACAAGTATTATCAAACTTGCACCACCTCCCCTAATAGTAAATAATGTGAATTAATAGTTCATTCATGTGACTCAATAGTATAATTAGGTGACCAAACCTCTCATTGACAGAACTTCTAGACATTGTCAATATTGCAAATAATAATATGAATAACTTTGTCGTCTAAATTTTAATAATAATAAATATTATGCAGATGATACTGTGACAATAATATGAGAGATATGATGCAGCAATTACTGTAGCAATAATTGAGTATAACTGAGTGACTTCTCACGTAAGCATCAATAATCAATACCGTGTGCTACTATGCAACCACGCCAGACATCTTGTATTTTTTACTACCGGGTAGTTCAACAGTTTTAACGGTAACACTTTCATTGCGTTTTTTATAAAAAGATAATTTCGCTAGTTTTCTAACTACTTACAATACTTCCGTTGTGGGGTCCACTGAATGATTGTGCCGTCGCATTTAATATTCTCTATTAAAACGACTATTCCCCGACTAATCGAATATTATATAACCACTTGCTTACTTTGCAAAATTTATAAATATTATCTTTGACGCCCCTAAATTTAGGTATACATCACCCATTCTGAGTCGCTAGATACATGGTACAAAATTTAAATACAACTTCATTTATACAACTGTTGAGCTATCGTATAGAATACGACCACAGTTAACTGTGAGTTTTAGTACAAATGTATGTAACTCTCATGGTGCCTCGACCACAACCTTACAATGGTACTTTACATAAAAGTATAGTCAAAGACTGTTTTAGAAAATAAAATCTTTGGGAAGTGCTCAAGGAAACCTTCGTACATAGGAGGCCATGCGTCTAGGTTATAATAGATATCATATGGCCACAAAATTATCCTTGGTTGACCCAATAGACCCCAAAGAAAAATGAGAAGATTACTATCATCTTCTTTCCAATGTTGAGTCTTCTCTTGACATATAACTATCTCCACTGTCTCCAAGTGAATATTATATTTTAAATCAACTCCAAGATCATATAGGTAGTGCCCGTAAATATACTCAGCAAGTGGATGCGCACAACCCTGTCTTATGATAACACGTGGTTGTATGTCATTAGACATCTTGTATGATAGTGACAAAACACCCTTCCAAAGTTGGGTTCACCTCACCCTATTTGATTCACCAAATATAACTACTAAATGTTGTATAGAATACAACACACTTTTCTATACCATTTAAAGAGAACCTCCACAGCTAGAGACCACTCTTCTATTCCCCTGTTATCCCCACTCGACCTGGCAACACTCTTATTACCTGAAAGGAATTGTGAAGCAGAAAGGGTGAGCACAACTAGCCCAGTAAGGAATATCATGACTAAAGATAATTAAATTATCAATAGCTTTCATCAATAATAAATCAGAGATTTAGAACATATGGTAGATGATAAAACTTTTCAACCATAGTTGCAGCGGAACAAAAAATCCATTAGAAGAGTCAAATAGACCATCAGATCAATTATCTTTTTCATGTTAAAAGTCCACTAATAATGTTTTATTCCTGTAACATCAATCAATAATTCCTGTCCACAATCATATGAATAAATCATAATCATAATTGTGATTCTAAATTCCTCTTCGCACCCAGGATGAAGATAATTTTCATCACCTATCTTTACCTGAAACATCAAAAATCATGGTTATACCAAATCACAATCCTTGTTCATAATCATACTAATAAATTCATCTTTGCACTACGGCTAAAGATATTCATTAACAATTCATCTTTGCACTACAAGCCAAAGACATACAACTATATTTTAGAAGAGTCAAGTACAACATGATATCTACTATCTTCTACAAATTAAAAGTGTATAACCAATATTTTATTGCTGAGACTCAGCTTAAATAATCCACATCATCGAATTATCCATGCACTACGGCCAAGGATATTCGTTAGTATCACATCCATGAATTATCCATGCACTACGGCCAAAGATATTCATTATTATCACATCCATGAATTAATATTTCATCGTTGAGACTCAGCTCAATAATTAATCCACATCATCGAATCATCCCTGCACTACAGGCCAATGATATTCATTAGTATCACGACCACGAATTATTCATGCACTACGGGCCAAAGATAATCGTGTTTTCATCAACGGTCCTTATCATGCCATAAAACAATTCATCTTTGCACCCTTGGCCAAAGAGAATCTATAGCCATAATCATACCAAAAACTGTCCATCAATGCACTACGGGCCAATGAGGACTTTTTTCACATCATTTGTAACATTACGGTCATGATTATACCGAATAATCTCTAGTCATAATCATACCAAGTTCATCTATGCACTACGGCCAAAGATGACTTTTAACACAATATAAGCATGAAGATGATGACAATGATATAAGAATCAATCAAATGAGATAAATGATAAATATTAAACATTTATAATACAATTTATCCAGCGTTCAATAATAACCAAATGTTATCAATCACTTAATAATCTCATAATCTAATATCATTAATAATATAACAATATTTTAATCATTTCTTAAACTTATAAATAATTTTTTCAATTGTTTACACTTTATCAAATAATGCATTTAATCATTCAAAAATGCCATACTCATAAGATTTCATAATCAATGATCAAATCTCTCATCAAAAATCTGCATATACCCTATATAGGATTCTCAAGCCATAAAATTCTATTTTCCAATTTTATTACTTCACATAACATATTTAATTCATTTACTCATAACTAGTTCATTTTCATGAAAAATACCAAATCAGTCCCAAAAATATTTCTTTTCTGGGATTTAGCAGAATATAGTCCCATCTTGAACATATATTTTTCTTAGAATTTTTAAAAATTCATTTACTATTTTTCATATGGCTAAAACTCCCGAATATTTAGACATTTATCATAAATTATACTTTTGTCCAAAAATTCTGAAATTTACAGGGTATACTCCTGTTATATACATGTACTCCCAATAAAATTTTTACCAATTTTGGAGTTAACCACAAGGAGTTATAAGGGTTTACTTTTAAAATAGTCTTTTCCCATAAAATCCATAACTCTTAATCTATACATCCAAAAATCGCCATTTTGGACACAATCTAGAAAACTCATCAAATTATAATTTCAAATTTTTACGAATTTTTGAGGGTCGAAAAATTACGAATCGCCCTGGAAAAACCCCTTTTAATGAAAATACTATTCGTATGAATACGAAGGATCATTCACCATGCATGTGGTAATTCACATAGATAGGTTATTCCAACAGAATAATAAAGAATGAAATAACTGAAGGATTCACCACGCGTGTGATAAATCGCAGCAAACGAGTTTTTCCCAATGAATAATAAATAATGGAACGGTCAGGCAACAGAACGCACGTATGAGACGGGATATTCGATATGAATAATAAATAATGGAACTGTGTCCCAGAACGCTCGCATGGGATATTCCGACAGAATAATAAAGAACGGAATAATAAATAATGGAACCAGGTCAGGCGTAATACACACCGACAGGATATTCCAACAGAATAATAAAGAACAGAATAACAAAAGAATTTCACCATGTATAGGGTATCCCGCGTATACGGGTTATTCCAACAGAATAATTAAGAATGTAATAACAGAAGTTCTCTTCACGAATAAGAAAGAAAGAATACCCCTTACGAGTACAACAAATAATATCCCTTACCGTATAAGAAACTGAATATAAGAGTAGGGAAGGAGCATAATACTTTTCTATAGCTTCTCTATAATTTCTCTCTCTAGAGTTTCAGTGAATTTGTAAGAATTAATAATGAAGGAATGAGCTTCTGTTTATAGAAAAATGGACTGCATAGTAACTAACTCATGAACGAGTCTAGATTGATTTACTTTAATCTGACGGTCTATATTTAAAGCAAAATCTTTTAAATAAAATATAATATATTCTATTTATAATCTAATAAAATGAATAACTTTATAAAAGATTTTACTATGCAAAAGCCTTTATGCAAGCACTATGCAAACACTATGCATAATAAAATATAATATATTCTAATTATTGTCTAATAAAGCAGATAACTTTATAAAAGTATTCATTTTATATAAAAGATTTTACTATGCAAAATACTATGCACAATAGAATATCATATATTCTATTTATAGAATAACTTTATAAAAGTATTCTGCATTTTATATATAAAAAGCTTTTTACGTTTTATTACATTAATAATACCAATAAAACAAAAGCTGAGTGACTTATCACATAAGCATCAATAATCAATTAGTACTATTTACAAAATAGAAAAAAAAATTGAATACTTTTATTTCATAAAAATTGAGGTCTCACAATCACCCTCCTTATGAAATTTCGCCTCGAAATTTACGACGCATTTTATATATTCAAGAGATGAGAATACCTTGCTTTCTTTTTGGATTGTACTTTCCTTGTTATATCCTCTGTATCATGATTTTTTTATTGCTCATCTCCTGTAGTTCAGATATCATTCTAGAATATATCTTCAAAACAAAGGTTAATTGACATATCACAATTTGTCAACTTATCAAGTAAATAATTTCAGGTTAGGTAAGTCACACGCTAGCGAAGTATATAACTCGTCTCTCCCCTCCTAGTTCTAGACTCTTATCTCCGCCAGTGACCATATCCCTAAGTTGTGATACCAAATGTGACGCCCCCAAAATTAGGTATACATCACCCATTCTGAGTCGCCAGATACATGGTACAAAATTTAAATACAACTTCATTTATACAACTGTTGAGTACGTCAGATAGAATACTGAACGATTAATCTGTGAGTTTTAGTATAAATGTATGTAACTCTCATGGTGCCTCGACCACAACCTTACAATGGTACTTTACATAAAAGTATAGTCAAAGACTGTTTTAGAAACTAAAATCTTTGGGAAGTGCTCAAGGAAACCTTCATACATGGGAGGCCATGCGTCTAGGTTATAATAGATATCATATGGCCACAGAATTATCCTTGGTTGACCCAATAGACCCCAAACAAAAATGAGAAGATTACTATCATCTTCTTTCAAGTGGCGAGTCTTCTCTTGACATATAACTATCTCCACCGTCTTCAAGTGAATATTATATTTTAAATCAACTCAAAGATGATCATATAGGTAGTGCCCGTAAATATACTCAGCAAGTGGATGCGCACAATCCTGTCTTATGATAACACGAGGTTGTATGTCATTAGACATCTTGTATGATAGTGACAAAACACCCTTCCAAAGTTGGGTTCACTTCACCCTATTTGATTCACCAAATATAACTACTAAATGTTGTATAGAATACAACACACTTTTCTATCTTGTTTAAAGAGAACCTCCACGACTAGAGACCTTCATTTCTATTCCCCTCGTTATCCCCGCTCAATCTTTAAACACTCTTACGGCAACACTCTTATGACACGAAAGGAATTGTGAAGCGAGAAAGGGTGAGCACAACTAGCCCAAGAAGGAATATCATGACTAAAGATAATTAAATTATCAATAGCTTCAATCAATAATAAATCAGAGATTTAGAACATATGGTAGATGATAAAACTTTTTAACCATAGTTGCAGCGGAACGAGCAATCCATTAGAAGAGTCAAATAGACCATCAGATCTATTATATTCTCTATGTTAAAAGTCCACCAATAATGTTTTATTCTCAGAACATCAATCAACAATTCTCATCCACAATCATATGAATAACTCATAATCATAATTTTGATTCTAAATTCCTCTTCGCACCCAGGACGAAGATAATTTTCATCACCTATCTTCACCTGAAACATCAAAAATCATGGTTATACCAAATCACAATTCTTGTTCATAATCATACTAATAAATTCATCTTTGCACTATAACCAAAGATATTCATTAATAATTCATCTTTGCACTGCAAGCCAAAGACATACAACTATATTTTAGAAGAGTCAAGTAGAGCATGATATCTACTATCTTCTACAAATTAAAAGTGTATAACCAATATTTTATCGCTGAGACTCAGCTTAAATAATCCACATCATCGAATTATCCATGCACTACGGCCAAGGATATTTGTTAGTATCACATCCATGAATTATCCATGCACTACGACCAAAGATATTCATTATTATCACATCTATGAATTAATATTTTATCGCTGAGACTTAGCTCAATAATTAATCCACATCATTGAATCATCCCTGCACTACAGGCCAAAGATATTCATTAGTATCACGACCACGAATTATCCATGCACTATGGGCCAAAGATAATCGTGTTTTCATCAACGGTCCTGATCATGCCATAAAACAATTCATCTTTGCACCCTTGGCCGAAGAGAATCCATAGCCATAATCATACCAAAAACTGTCCATCAATGCACTACGGGCCAATGAGGACTTTTTCCACATCATTTGTAACATTACAGTCATGATTATACCGAATAATCCCTGGTCATAATCATACCAAGTCCATCTATGTACTACAGCCAAAGATGACTTTCAACACAATATAAGCATGAAGATGATGACAATGATATAAGAATCAATCAAATGAGATAAATGATAAATATTAAACATTTATAATACAATTTATTCAGTATTCAATAATAACCAAATGTTATCAATTACTTAATAATCTCAGAATCTAATATCATTAACATTATAACAATATTTTAATCATTTCTTAAACTTATAAACAATTTATTTCAATTGTTTACACTTTATCAAATAATGCATTTAATCATTCAAAAATGCCATACTCATAAGATTTCATAATCAATGATCAAATCCCTCATCAAATATCTACATATACCCTATATAGGATTCTCAAGCCATAAAATCCTATTTTCCAATTTTATTACTTCACATAACATATTTAATTCATTTACTCATAACTAGTTCATTTTCATGAAAAATACCAAATCAGTCCCAAAAATATTTCTTTTCTGGGATTTAGCAGAAGATAGTCTCATCTTGAACATATATTTTTCTCAGAATTTTTAAAAATTCATTTACTATTTTTCATATGGCTAAAACTGCCGAATATTTAGACATTTATCATAAATTGTACTTTTGTCCAAAAATTTTGAAATTTACAGGGTATACTCCTGTTATATACATGTACTCCCAATAAAAATTTTACCAATTTTGGAGTTAACCACAAGGAGTTATAAGGGTTTACTTTTAAAATAGTCTTTTCCCATAAAATCCATAACTTTTAATCTATACATCCAAAAATCGCCATTTTTGGACACAATCTAGAAAACTCATCAAATTATAATTTCAAATTTTTCCAGAATTTTTGAGGGTCAGAAAAATTATGAATCTGCCCCTGGAAAAACCCCTTTTTAATGAAAATACTATTCGTATGAATACGAAGGATCATTCACCATGCATGTGGTAATCCACATAGACAGGTTATTCCAACAGAATAATAAAGAATGGAATAACAGAAGGATTCACCATGCGTGTGATAGACTGCATCGGCATGTTATTCCCAACAGGATAATAAATAATGGAACCAGGTCCGGCGTAAACGCACAGACAAGATATTCTGATAGAATAATAAATAATGGAACCTGTGACGCCCCCAAAATTAGGTATACATCATCCATCTTGAGTTGCCAGATACATGGTACAGAATTCAAATACAACTTAGTATTACAACTGTCGTGTACAATACGACAAAACATAAACTGTGAGTTTGAATACAAATATTGTCTACTAGAGAGTATACAAACTCAAAAGGAGTCCTCATTATAATTATTATCACACTATTTCACAGAATAGTGAGGATTACTAATGCACCATCTAGGACCATCACTCTGTTCCCCGACTAGTCCCAATTACGTTCTCATTTCCTGAAGAGAACAGTGAAAGAAAGGGTGAACTCAACTAGCCCAGTAAGAAATATTATGACTAAGATAATGTAGAATAATTTATCGTTAGCCTTCAATATTGTTAAACTGATAAAATATAATAACTATCAAGTTTAACTGCAGCGGAACAAGCAATCCATTAGAAGAGTCAAGTAGAGAATAAAATCTACTATCTTCTATGATTTAAAAGGTTTTTCATCACTTTTATCATTTGAGACTCAAATTTTAATAAATAATCCACATCATCAAATCATCCCTGCACTACAGGCCAAGGATATTCTTTGGTATCACGACCACAAATTATCCATGCACTACGGCTAAAGATAATCATGTTTTCATCAACGGTCCTGATCATGCCATAAAACAATTCATCTTTGCACTACGGCCAAAGAGAATCCATAGCCATAATCATACCAAAAATTGTCCATCAATGCACTCACGCAGCCAACGAGGAATTTTTCCACATCATTTGTAACATTACGGTTATGATTAGATCAATAATCCCTGGTCATAATCATACCAAGTCCATCTATGCACTACAGGTGCCACGAGATGACTTTTAAAAAAAATAAACATGAGGATGATGACAATGATATAAGAATTCAATAAAACAAGTTCAAGAGTTAATTTATCTAGGAACTGATAACGTCCAAATTGTCAATATGATACTGCTTTGTAGAGTAAAATTCAAGAATGCTCAGAAGAATATTTCCATGAATAGATATTGGATGAAGCGCAAATATCAAGGATATTCCGCTAATTTCATAGAGTATAAAAGTCAAAACTTTAACTAATGAGTATAATAAAGAATGGAATAACAAAAGAAATCACCATGCATGCAGATTTCACATAGAAAAGTTATGCCAATGTAATAATAATAACGGAAACCAGTCGATTTAAATTAAGACCGACAAGATATTCCAATGTAATAATAAATAACGGAACCAGTCCCAAGAAAACGCATGCACAAGATATATTCAAATGTAATAATATATAACGGAATCAGTCCCGTGAAAATGCATGAGATGAGGATATTCCAATGTAATAATAAAGAATGGAATATTAGAAGAATTTCACCATGTATCCAAGATTACTTTGCATAGACAAAGTTATTCCAACATAATAATAAAGAATGGAATAATGAAGAATTTCACCAAGTATAGGGGTAGCTCAGCGTACACTGAGTTATTCCAATGTAATAATAAAGAATGGAATAATGTAAGTTCTCTTCATAAATAAGAAAGAAAGAGTACCACTTACAGTAGTACAACAAATAATATTCCCTACCTTAGAAAAAGAGTTTGGATATAGAAGTAGTGAAGTAGCAAAACACTTTTCTTTCTTTCTCTCTATAGTTTCTCTCTAGAGTTTCGGTGAATTGAAAGAAATAATGAATGAATGAGCTTCTATTTATAGAAAAATGGATCATAGATAGTAACTAATCGATGAAGCGGTCCGTATTAATTTACTTTTAATCTGACTATCCATATTTAAAGCAAAATCTTTTAAATATAATACAATATATTCTATTTATAATCTAATAAAACGAATAACTTTATAAAAGATTTTACTATGCAAATACTATGTAGGCACTATGCAAATACTATGCATAATAAAATATAATATATTCTAATTATTGTCTAATAAAACAGATAACTTTATAAAAGTATTCTGTTTTATATAAAAAGATTTTACAATGTAAAACACCATGCAGGCACTATGCAGGCACTATGCAACACTATACATAATAAAATATAATATATTCTATTTATAGAATAACTTTATAAAAGTATTATGTTTTATATAAAAAGATTTTACTATGCAAAACACTATGTAGACACTATGCAACACTATGCATAATAGAATATAATATATTCTATTTATAGAATAACTTTATAAAAGTATTTTGTTTTATTACATTAATAATACCAATAAAACAAAACTGAGTGACTTATCACGTAAGCATCAATAATCAATACCACGTGCTACTATGCAACCAACAGCGTATTCATCGTATTTTTTAACATCGGGTGTTTCAAGGTTAATTCAGTAAAACTTTCATCACTGTTATTTTCATAAAGTATTTTTGTCATTTTCTCAATCCAAGAATAATTTCGTTATGGGTCCACTAATGATTGTACCGTTGCACGGATATTCCCCGACAAAAAGAATATTCCCCGACCAATCGAATATTATATAACAACTTGCGTACTTTGCAAAATTTATAAATATTACCCACAACTATAACATTATATCAAATCCACACCATAATATTTAAAAAATTATTTCGAGAAAATTAAATATTTATTCATAAAAATCTGGGGTCTCACAATCTCCCCTCCTTATGGAATTTTGCCCTCAAAATTTACGTACGTACCTGGTATGCCGAACATGTGAGGATACCTTGACTTCACTTCAAATTCTAACTCTTGAGGTATAACCTTTGAGCGTCGAATATGATCCTTTTTATCCAAGATGTTAACATGTATCTCCTCATATGTTAAATCTTCTATTATCTCGTCCGGTTCTAAATTAATATTGTGGTTCAGGTCGTCCACATATTTACGTAACATCGATACATTAAAAACGTTATGAACACGTGACATACTTGGCGGTAAAACGAGTCTATAAGCTACAGTTCCTACTTTATCGAGGATTTCAAATGGGCCAATTAAATCGAGGGTTGAGATTTCCTATCTTCGTCGATTCTTGCTTCTAGAATATCGCCCTCTTGAACCTTCTTCTTCACATTCATCAGCTCTGAGTATGTAGCTTGAGCGGCTTTAACTTTATCGATTAAAGTTGATTCTAATTGTATATTCGTTATCTTCACGTGGGTTCATATATTCACACTTGTAACCGCATACGATCTTCTACTCAACGCGTCAGCTACCACGTTCGCTTTTCCCACGACGATATTGAATGGTATGATCGTAATCTTCAACAGCTCGAGCCAACGTCTTTGGCACATTACACGTTCATTTTAGTTGAAGAAATATTTGAGGGTTTAAGAAATGGGTTTTGTACTGGGGTCAATACAAAATTCGATTTTACGCTCTAGGGGTAGGCTAAGAAGTCTTCAAGAATACGTCAGAAAATTTATTAACAATAGAAATATCATTCAAATCGCTGTGACCCTCATCCAAGACTTGGATAAGACGTCACATTGATACCTATCAACTTGCCATCGTCATTCACGACGTCGCCTCTGTAAAGTCCGCTTCTTTGCATTCCACACAAGGAAGTCAACAACGAAAAGGGACCGGCTCTTTACTTATGGCTTGATATGACAATGATTGACTTTAGTGGTTTGGTTGCTTGAATTTGCATAACAGGTTGGTTAGGAATATGAAAGCTAACAACCTTACGAAAAGCATGATGAGTAGTTAACCAATCGATTTCTAAAAATTGCATCAAAGGCAAGTATTTTCAAAGAGATAAGATTGACAGGTAACGTGGAAGTGTTGATTTGAATCAACAAAATTTATAAATAGTGGAGGTAACGAAGGTTTCTACTAACGAAGTTTCAACCAATAAGTCAAAGTTTAACTTCTCCGGAGTTAAATTTAAACGTTGAGCGCAAGCAAGAGAGATAAAAGAATAGGTAGAACCGGTATCGAATAAGGTATAGACTTCGCAAGAATTTATAATTAACTAATCCGTGATAACTTCATTCGATTACTCGTCACGAAAAACGCTCTCCCTTAAACTATCGAATTTGACTTGTTCGGGACAGTCTTTGGTGTCGTCATTACCACAGGAATTGACTTTCGCTATAGGGCATATTCCACCCTCAACTACTTCGTCGTACTCCTGCTCCATGATCTGAATCATTAGCCTTCGATCCACATCGAATTGGGGTTGACCGCAATGTATAGGGTAATTCAAAACTCGATGATGGGTTCTCCCAATTGCTATCCAAAAAGATAAATCTATTTCATCTATTTTGGCTTTATTGGATCGGACGTCTTTTTCAACAATATCTACACGTCGTGCGGCTTTTACCCATGCTTCATCTATTCTCCTTCGTTCATTTGTTTCTGCTCTAATATCTTATACTCTGCCAAAGAGTGCTTCTGTTCAAGCATCGCACATCGGGTAACACAATTTTGAATGGTTGCATCTCTTTGATCCACGATAACCTGCCGTTCTTCAGCCTGCTCTTCTAACTCATGAATACGATTTTGTAATGCTAAATTTTGATCATAAAATTCTTCTAATAAATTCTCCTCAGGTTCCTCTTCTTCATCTTCTTCCTCAATCTCAGCTGCTACCTCTGCAACTATCTCAGGTACAACTATTATTTCTTCACGCACCACGTAGATATCTCTAATTTCTTCTTTGTCCGATATCACATTAACCTGGTTAGTGATTAAAGGTGTCTCAACGGTCTCATGTGCTTCATTGCTTATCTCAACATTCTCGAATGTCATTTTTAGATACTGCCACAAAACAAAGGTTAATTGACATGTAACACATTATCCATATACTCTGACCGACCAATTAAATACCAAATAAACTTAGGTAGGTCATACTAATAAGGAATTCCCCGACTCTCCCTCCTAGTTCTTGTCTCACATCTCAAACCAGAATCATATCCTAAGCTTTGATACCAACCGTGACGCCCCCCAAAATTAGGTATACATCACCCATCTTGAGTCGCCAGATACATGGTATGTAATTCAAATACAACTTAATAATACAATCGTCGGTACAATAATACGAAAAAACATAAACTGTGAGTTTGAATACAAATATTGTCTACTAGAGAGTATACACACTCAAAAGGAGTCCTCATTACAATTATTATCACACTATTTCACATAATAGTGAGGACTACTAATGCACCATCTAGGACCATCACTGTTCCCGACTAGTCCCATTTACATTCTCATTTCAAGAGAACGGTGAAAGAAAGGGTGAACTCAACTAGCCCAAAGAAGAAATATTATGACTAAGATAATGCAGTAATAATTTATCGTTAGCCTTCAACGATGTTAAACCGATAAAATATAATAACTATCAAGTTTAAGCTGGCAATGAACAAGCAATCCATTAGAAGAGTCAAGTAGGAATAAAATCTACTATCTTCTATGATTTAAAAGGTTTTTCATCACTTTTATCATTTGAGACTCAAATTTTTAATAAATAATCCACATCATCAAATCATCCCCCGCACTATAGGCCAAGGATATTCTTTAGTATCACGACCATAAATTATCCATGCACTCTGGGCTAAAGATAATCATGTTTTCATCAACTGGTCCCGATCATGCCATAAAACAATTCATCTTTTGCACTACTACCAAAGAGAATCCATAGCCATAATCATACCAAAATCGTCCATCAATGCACTCACGGGCCAATGAGGACTTTTTCCACATCATTTGTAACATTACGGTTATGATTATACCGAATAATCCTCGGTCATAATCATACCAAGTCCATCTATGCACTACAGGCCACAGATGACTTTAAAAAAAAATAAACATAAGGATGATGACAATGATATAAGAATTCAATAAAACAAGTTCAAGAATTAATTTATTTAGGAACTGATAACGTCCAAATTGTCAACATGATACTGCTTTGTAGAGTAAAATTCAAGAATGCTCAGAAGAATATTTCCATGAAAAGATCTTTGGATGAAGCACAAATATCAAGGATATTCCACTAATTTTATAGAGTATAGAAGTCAAAACTTTAACCAACTAAGTATAATAAAGAATGGAATAACAAAAGAAATCATCATGCATGCAGATTCAGCATGACAAAGTTATTCCAAATGAATAATAATAACGGAACGAGTCAAAGTAAATTGCACCGATGTGATATTCCAATGAATAATAAATAATAATCCGGAATTCAGTCCCATGAAAAACGCAGCATGTGATATTCCAATGTAATAATAAATAACAGAATCCGTGTCCTGTAGTAAAACGCACAGATAGGATATTCCAATGTAATAATAAAGAATGGAATATTAGAAGAATTTCACCATGTATCCAAAGATTTTGCATGTAGACAGCTATTCCAACATAATAATAAAGAATGGAATAATGTAATAATTTCACCAAGTACAGGTAGCTCACAGCGATACAAAAGTTATTCCAATGTAATAATAAAGAATGGAATAACAGAAGTTCTCTTTATAAATAAGAAAGAAAGAGTACCCCTTATGAGTACAACAAATAATATTCCCTACCTTAGAAAGAAGATTAATGGATATAGAAGTAGTGAAGTAGCAGAACACTTTTCTTCTTTCTCTCAATAGTTTCTCTCTCTAGAGTTTCAGTGAATTCGTAAGAAATAATGAATGAATGAGCTTCTATTTATAGAAAAATGGACTGCATGGTAACTAACTCATGAACGGTCCAGATTGATTTACTTTAATTTGACGGTCCATATTTAAAGAAATTTTTTTAAAATAAAATATATTATATTCTATTTATAATCTATAAAAACGAATAACTTTATAAAAGATTTTACTATGCAAACACTGTGCATAATAAAATTTAATATATTCTAATTATTATCTAATAAAACAGATAACTTTATAAAAGTATTCTGTTTTATATAAAAAGATTTTACAATGCAAAACACTATGCAGGCACTATGCAATACTATGCATAATAAAATATAATATATTCTATTTATAGAATAATTTTATAAAAGTATTCTGTTTTATTACATTAATAATACCAATAAAACAAAACTGAGTGACTTATCACGTAAGCATCAATAATCAATACCATGTGCTACTATGCAACCATGCGTAGACATCGTACTTTTAACAGGTGTTTCAGCGATTAACTGCAGTAAAACTTTTGGCGTTATTTTCATAAAGTATTTTGTCATTTTCTCAATCCGATAATAATTCTATTGCATGGGTCCACCAATGATTGTACCGTAAATACGGATATTCCAAAACCAATCGAATATTATATAACAACTCAAGTACTTTGCAAAATTTATAAATATTACCCACAACTATAACATTATATCAAATCCACACCATAATATTTAAAAATTATTTCGAGAAAATTAAATATTTATTCATAAAAATCTGGGTCTCACAGAATCAGTCCCACAGAACGCATTGCATGTGATATTCAAGCGAGAATAATAAAGAACGAAATAATAAATAATGGAACTAGGTCAGCGTGTAATACGCACCGAATGGGATATTCCAATGTAATAATAAAGAACGAAATAACATAAGAATTTCACCAAGTATAGGGTATCCCATGATACGGAGTTATTCCAACAGTAATAATAAAGAATGAAATAATGAAGTTCTCTTCACGAATAAGAAAGAAAGAATACCCTTACGAGTACAACAAATAATATCCTTACCGTAAAAGAAATCGAATATAAGAGTAGAGAGGCGAGCGGAATACTTTTCTATAGCTTCTATAATTTCTCTCTAGAGTTTTAGTGAATTCGTAAGAAATAATGAAGGAATGAGCTTCTATTTATAGAAAAATGGATCCAGATAGTAATTAACTCATGAACGGTCTGCATTGATTTACTTTAATCTGACGGTCCATATTTAAAGCAAAATCTTTTAAATAAAATATAATATATTCTATTTATAATCTAGTAAAATGAATAACTTTATAAAAGATTTTACTATGCAAACACTATATGGTACACTATGCAAACACTATGCATAATAAAATATAATATATTCTAATTATTGTCTAATAAAACAGATAACTTTATAAAAGTATTCTGTTTTATATAAAAAGATTTTAGTATGCAAAACACTATGCACAATAGAATATAATATATTCTATTTATAGAATAACTTTATAAAAGTATTCTGTTTTAGATAAAAAAACTTTTCTGTTTTATTACATTAATAATACTAATAAAACAAAACTGAGTGACTTATCACATAAGCATCAATAATTAATACCGTGCTATTTACCAAAATAGCAAAAATAATTGAATACTTTTATTTCATAAAATTCGGGGTCTCACATTATCCACAACTATAACATTATATCAAATCCACACCATAATATTCAAAAATATATTTCGAGAAAATTATTTTTATTCATAAAAGTTGGGGTCTTACACCTAAGGGTTAAACCCTAAGGGTTGTAGCAATTGTCCATTATGCCATTAAAATTATATGAAAATGACTATTATACCCTTTTTATCACATTCTTTAATAGGTGGCTTGTAAATCTAGTTATAATATTGAGTTGGTAACCTAATTGATATGCCATGTGCATTATATCTATCCAAGATCAGCCAATCTTGCCACCTAGCAACAGTTGATAGATTGAATTAAAATTTATAACTTAAAAAGTAAGAAACACTTACTTTACTTAACATTCTCTCCAAGTCCCTTCTCTCTCTTCACTTTCGAAATCTAGAGTGAGAAATCAAGCCATGAACATCATGTAGCTTTCCAAGAACAGGATCAATGATCAAAAATCAATAATCAAAAGTAGAAACGGTATAAACCCTAAACATGTGATCTTATGTTAATGTTATGATTTGTTGTTTAAAGTTGTGTTAGATGGTGTTAATAAGTAATCTGGGTTGTTAGATCAAGGATCTATAACATCTAGATGCACGATTTTGAAGTTTTCAAAAATCTAGAAAAACTTTGAAAAGTTATCTGACAGCCATATGTCAGACCTCATAGATCTGTGTGTGTTAGATGTTTAGTGTGTTTTATGTTATAGATCTATTCTATGCCATGTGGACTACAATCTGGAACTGGAATCATGGACATACCATGTCTAGATCTCCAGAAATAAGCAGTCAAATTGCGTTGACTGGCCACGAAATCTAGGTTCTGGGTAACCCAGAAAATCAGAAATCACGAACAACGTTTTTGCAGGCCATGGATCTTGCTGATGTTTGATGTTTAGGCTAAGTTATTGTTTTCATGTTGTAGTCTGGTATAAGGACTACACAATAATGCCTTTAGCTCACCCAGAAAACACATAGAATTAAAGTTATAAGCGGTCAAACCGGCGTTGACCAACTGCCTTAGACCAATTCTGGAAAACCCAGAATTCGTTGAAGAACAGTTCTTGACCCCTAGTTTGACAGGTCTAGATCGCTCGTATTTGTTGTTGTTATGATGCTTTAATGTTATACAATTGTACACTGACATTAATACTACATGATTGAACCTTTATAACACATTAACCAAGTCTGGAAAGCAAAGGTTTAAAGGCTGAAAAAATGACCCTTGTCACTACTTGAGATTCTGGGCACAAGAACACGTATGACAAGTTTTTGTGAGGCTTATAAATCACTGTTATGTTGTTCTATGGCCATGAAATTAGTTGGAGGTTGTAGTATTACATCAATACTACAATCCTAACACCATAAGCTACCTAAAAATCAACAAGAACACTGCTTTAATGTTGGTCAAAGTAGGCATCTGGTAACTGGTTATGAAGATCTGGGCTTGGGCCAAGAACACGAAGAACACATGTAGCGACAGTCGTGTCGCTATAGGCACCCTTTAGCGATAATTTCTTAGAAAAATAATTATTTTTATTAAATAAATTGAAATAAATAGTTTTTAATTATTAAAAATACAAAATAAATTCCTAAAAATTATTTGAAAGTCTGAAAATTAGTTTTTAATGATTTTGAGTATATTTCATAAATATTTAATATTTTTGAAATATAATGGTATTTAATTTATTTAATTATAATATTAAATAAATTATTTAAAAATGATTTTAATATATGAAAAATCATGAAAAATTATATTATGGTAAAAAAATTTGAAGTTATTTTTAATGACTTTTAATATTTTGTGATGAATTTCATTAATTAATCAATGTTAATGATAGTTAATTTATTTACTAATGTATTAAATAAATTATGCAAAAAATAGAATTAATGATTTAAAAATAATATAAAAATGATTTAAGTGTTATAAAAATATTTTAAGTTATAAAATATAACTTTTGATATTTTGTCATGAAATTATTAATATTTTAATATTAATAGCAATTATCGGATAATAAATTTAATTGTTTAAAAATCATATAAAGGTGATTTTAAAGTATTAAAAATACTTTGTGATATTATAAATATATTATATAATTATGACATATATTTCATTAATATTTGATAATAAATAGATATTAATGATAATAGAATATTGTGGTATTTATATTATATAAATACGATATTAATGATTGAAAATTCATGATAAATGATAATAATTATCTTAAAATTATTACGAACTTATGAAAAATATTTTGACTGTTAATAAATTAACTTAGATAATGGTTAAGTATTTATACAGAGTTTAATTGAACTTAAACTCGATATTTTTCGACTAGACCGTCGGGATGTCAGAATTGTGTTGAACTCGACTTAGACTGTAAAATTTTGACTTGAGGTTAGGTTTTATGTGTTGTATAGACTGATATGGTTATATGATAATGTGTTTAGGTTATTTTTATAATGTGATGATATTATTCTAACTTATGTATCGATATTATTATATATTAGGTTCAGACAAAGCTTATTAAGCATAGGGGTAATCAACGGTTCATGCAAGTTTTTCTTAACTCGACCTCAAGTTGTATTATTTAATTATATTTGTGGTTAATCATTTTTGATTGCCATGTCTAAGAATTATTAAATTGCACTGTCTGTATGTATGATATGTATTTATCGGTGTATGAAAAGTATCGATCACCTTCATTACCCTTCGGTCCAGATATATTTATTCATGTTAAATGCTTGTTCAGTCATAAAATTTATTCATGCTAGTTCGCAATCATATTGTAGAACTTTAGCCATCCTATTGTTCAAATCTTTCAATCATGATATATCCTTAAATAAATTTATACTTGCTGGGCAAACTTATGCTCACCCTTGCTATATCATGATAAACATTGCAGATTAAGACGAATACGTCGGATACAAGAAAAGGTCAAAGACAGTTTCAGTTTTAGTATACGTGTGCAGTTAAATTGTAATAGTATAGTATGATAAAAATGTTATATGTTAGACAAATTATGTATTGAGTTTAAGTTAAGGTTACTCGACCTTGGGAAATAGTGTCTAAAGTTTATTGTATAAACGATTTATGTTTATATCTTCTGCAATAGTTATAGAATGATTATACCAGATCCGCGGTGAGTTGGGACCCGAATTTGGGGCTCTCATAATGAAAATGTCTAAAGTTGGTAGAGGATCTCCCCAACAGAAAAGGTGAAATAAGATATCAATGCAAATCACTTCTAAAGTTTTTTATCTGAAAAGCGCCTCAGGGACTAACCTGACCCCTAGTTTAGTCTAAGAGGTTGGCCCTTCCTGAGCTACCTTGACCCAAAAGGAATGCTTAGTAAAGTTCATCTCAAGGACCAAGTCAGTCAACGATCGTAGAGTAGAGGTTGAATAGAACTCAACGATTGTAGTGCAACATCAGCGATTGTAGAAGCAGACTCGACGATCGAGGACTTACCAGAGGATAGACTAGCTCATGAGGAGCTCGGAAGAACTGGATAATTGCTCAACCATTCAGATGATGAGGAGATAAGTTCGAATACTGGTTGGAAAGATGTCCTGCTGAAGAAAAGTGCCCAAACCATCATTAAGTACATCAGTGGTTGAGCTATGAAGTTTCAAGATGAGGATTAGTGTCAAAACCATCCACTGCAGCGTCTCTCAGGAGAAGATCATTGAGTCAACAAAGGAAAACATAGAGTTCATAGCCACATCACCGAGCTACTCTACGAACCAAAAAGTTCAATGGTCAATCCACGTCATTGACGCATATTCTTTTAAAAAGAGACATTAAACTGAAAAGTTAATGGGGAGTTACAGCTCATTACTGGGCATCATGCAATCAATGGCTAGTTGACACATCACATCTTATGCAGAGTCTGAAGGATGGATTCTCAGAATGTCTTGAGGCAAGCACTCGAGTATATGTTAAACTGGTAAAGAAGTTTTACTCAAATGCATCCATAAATTTTGGAACCCTTTCTACCAAAGTCAGAGGTCAGTCTCTAAAGCTGAAATTGTCTGATATCAATAAATGCTTAGGCCTCCCTGACCTAGGAATGAAAAGCCTTGATGAGATCGACATTGAACAAGTAAAGAAGATTATAGCATACAAAAGAAACCCTAGTCTGAAGGACATGAAGAAAAATGAGTTCCCTAAAGAATTCGAGTTCCTTCCTGAGATAGTGGGAAAATATATACTATTCAAGGACACTGCACATGACACTATGCTCGATCAACAACTGAAGATTATGTAACGACCGAGAAATTCGGATCTTATTGTAAAATGATTTTATTAAATTAAATAATAATAAAATCATATTCCATGTGTTATCAAGATGGTTGTCATTGTATAACCTATTGATGTTAGAATGTCGTAGTATTTGAGCTACGTGGATGAATTAAAGTGTTTGAATTTCCAAGATGAAAATAAAAGTTTTTCGAGAAATTTTTTGAAAAATACTATTCATCGGTATTTGCTCGGGATATAATTTTGAGTTTCTTAGAAATACATAATGATGGAATAACAAGGTAAGATGGATTATGTAATAAAAATCTAGTTATGGAAAAAGTAATAATTCGCTTGTGGATTTAATTTATAAACGTTAAGGAAGGCGAAATAGTATTAAATAAGTAAAAATGTATGATACTTTGGTATTGTACGGAGTAATGAAAACGAGTATAATACTAAGTATTGTACGAGTTTGTACAAAGGATGAAATACCGTATATAAATTCTATAAGAATTAGAATACGAAAATAATACATCAATAATATGTATTAAGAAATGTTAATGGACTTGGAAGATTGTTTAACAATTATATACAAGTCCAATTGAATTAATGGGAGAGGCCAAACTATTATTAATGAACAAACTAGGTTTATTAATGTAAAGCCCAAAGGATGATTTAATGAAAGCCCAAGATGGAATCCATGAGTTGTGAGACCCATGGGGCAAACCATATTGATATGGTTATTGTGGTGACCAAGTAATGTGGTAACCAAGTTAGAGTGGTGACCAAGACTTTAAAGTAATGACCAAGTGTAGGATAAAAGTTGTGCTAGCCAAGTAATGAATAGTAAGGACGTGCATAAGGAGGTGGGATTGTTTTAATGACCAATCTACCCTAACCTTGCAAATTCTATAAATAGAGAAGGCTTACAAGCCATTTGTTACTTGTTCAATTAATCCAACACATCTAAAGTGCTTAAGTGTTAGAGAGAATAAGCTACCAATAAGTCACTTCCATAAGTAAGAAGAAGAAGCAAGTTACTTTACCAAGACAACAAAAAGTAAGACTTCTTCTCTAAATTATCTTCTATCTCTACCATGATAGGTTGATAAGAAAAGTTGGAATTAAGGAACATGGATGTTAAGAAGCAAGAAGAATGTATAAGTCATGAACTTAAGCCACATAAGTTAGCAATAAGTCATTTGAACTTATAAAAGTTATAAACTTATTATAAGTTAACCTTGAATGTTAAGTATGAAAATATGAACTTGTGATGAGTTTAGTACGAAAAGTGAATTAAGGACTTATATGATTATATGTATCATATATACCTAAATAAATTTATATGTGAAGAACATGTAAATTATGATGATTAAGAAACTCAAATGATCATAAGCCATGAATAATCAAATCTTAAGTAGTTTATAATTTGACAAGTTATAAGCTCATGAAGAATAAGTCAAAATCCAACAATGATTATAAGTTGTTATATTAAGTATATTAAGATGTTCACATGATGAATGAAGTTCATTTGTAATGTTGAACAAATCATAAGAATGAAGAATTGCCGGAATTTGCACGATTGGACGATAAACGTCAAATTCGTAAAATTCTCGGAATGGAAGTCAAATTTTGTGTTGGATCACGAAACCATTGTTTTCTAATAGAGTCAAGTCATATTTGGCATTTAAGAGTTGTGGACTTGAAAATGATCAGATTCTGACTTAGAACGAAGAAACGAGCGTTGAACGTTCACGAACGTTTATCATTTTCGTTAAAAATGAACCAATAGGTGAATTTTTAGCAAACAAAGTCAAATAGATAAAATTCTTGAATGAACATGTAGATTACGTAATTTGTGAATCATAGCCAAAATACATGGTATAGAAAGCAAACTACAACTTTGACAATACGGATGATATAGTGTAGAGAATACGACAATACTGTTGTGAGTTTGAATACAAATATTGTCTTCTAGACAATATACACACCAAATAAGTCCTCATTAATTATTCATACACTTTTTTTACGAAATAGTGAGGGGACTAAAACATCTTCCTAGAACCATCACTCCATACCCAGGCTCGATCTATGTATGTTCTTCTCACCTCACGAGAAGAAAAATGGAACAAAAAGGAAAAGGGTGAGCTCAACTAGCCCGATAAAGAATATTATGACTAAGATAATATACAACAAATTATCGTTAGTCTTGACGGGAAAAATCTAATAGAATACAATAGACAACAAGTTTTAGATCAACAAATCGTGGAAGCTTGACAATCCATTAGAAAGTCACGTAGAGAAAGAATTCTCTTTCTTCTTAAGGTTTAAAAAGTCCATCATCAATAGTTTATCCTGTAATAACAATCAATATACATCTTTAATCATCTTTTTTACTTCTGGGCCAAAGATATTCATTTTATATCACCGGTTGGTCATATTCATCTCAACTTTTGTTCATCTTTGCACTTTCTGGGCCAAAGATATTCATCGATTAATCGTTCATCTTTGCACTCTGGGCCAAAGATATTCATTTATATCACCATTTAGGGTGAGGATGATGAAAAACATTTTAAAAAAAGCGAATCGGTGAAACAAAATGATGAGGATTAAGGATTAAGGATTAGTACTTTGTTTTTACCATGTCCAAAAATACTTGAAAATAATCATATTGGTGTAAAATTCAAGAATGATCAAAACATGGATACAATCAAAGCTAGTATCGAATAGATATTTTGGACAAAAAGAAAATTTTTTATTTTTGATTGAATAGTCAAAGTATTAGTGAATGAATAGTATAGTATCGTGAATAGTGCAGTATCGTGAATAGTAACCCAAACACAACAAGTTCCAAATTTGATAAAAAAGTTCACCAATACTTGGCATAATGATATTGAAGAAAAAATATCATTTAAGAAGAAAATAATACCACTTACCTCAAAATACTTAGTACTTACATTTGAATTTCGGTATAGTCTTTGTGAAACCCATAGTATAGCAACACTCAAAGTATACTCACAAGAATCGCTCGATAATTTAGAGAGAGAGAAAACTTAGTTTACGGTGTGATTTTCAATTCTAACAGCCCCTCTATTTATAGGAAAATGTTAGAGCATGAAAGGAGACTAAATTAATAAATTATTATTATTTACCAAATATTCAAGCCCACCACCAAGGAATCTGATTTTAGCCACCAACCACATGTTAAAGATGCTCACCAACCTTTGAAAAACGTTTTTCTTGAAAATAATAATTAAAATTTCAAAAATCAATTATTTGAACTCAAAACATCAATAATTCACAATAAATATCCCTTTTATCGGAAAATTCAAATCTCGCGACTTTTTTATAGGAATTTCAATTCTCTACAACTTTTGCGAGAAAAAATTTTCCAAATTCCAAGCAGAAATTATCAAAATCCACAAGCGGGCGATTTTACGATACATAATAAATTTTCGGTCGAGAATTGTGTCCGCAACACACAAAACATATATTAAACATTTAATGCCACAAAATACTCTACCTCCTCATATACTCATATATCCCACATTCATTATAAAAATATCACCGTTAATATATTATTAAAATAATATATTTAAATGAATTATTTTATCGAGAAAAAGATAAAATATTAATTTTCAACAATTGTCACATTAAAAATTTTCTCCATATATATCCACATAAAATAAATATTTTCTTTATCATAATAATCAATAATTAATTATTCAAAAATAATATTTGAGAATCACGATCTTGTGACGGTAGTTCGAGGAAAGGGGGCTTTCGATAAGGATTTCTCTTCTTCTTGGTAGCATGATTAGGTGACCAAACCTCTCCTTAGGCGAGAACTTTCTAGACATTGCCAATAATGTTATCGATAATATTATTCAAATAATATGAATTATTGATTTGATAATGGAAAATCTTGTGTAATGACAATTATTGAAACAACATGACAATACAAAATATCATATGACAATTATTGAATCAATAAAATATAATATTGAGCGGTAACTCTTGTAACAACAATTATTGAGTAGTGCCTTCTTACGTAAGGATCAATAATTCAATAATAATGCATGCAATCTGGTATCTTCTTTGTGCGACCCGCGTATTATTACGTATTTTAACCACCGGGTACCCCCAGCGGTGTTAGCGGTAACAATTTCGTCGTTATTTATAAAACTCGATCTTTGTCGTTTTCCTTTCATCCAGTTTTTTCCGTTATGGGGCCCTGATGATGGCTGCTTGCGTCGTAAATGCGGAGATTCGAAACAAAAAAGAATATTCCACGACGAAGCGAATATTCCCAAGCAATAATGAATATTTTATAACCACTTGCTTATTTTGTAAACTTTGCACATTTCACCCATAACCAAAGAATTATATCAAATTAACCCTTATTAATTTAGAATAATGAATAAAGGAAAATTCAATTTTATTTATAATAAGTTGGGGTCTTACAACCTCCCTCCTTATGAAATTTAAGTCCTCGAAATTGGCGTACGATACACAGTATATCGAAAAGGTGAGGTACCTCGCTTTCATCTCGATTCAACTCCGTGTCATTTCCTCGATTGCATGGTTTCTCCACAAAACCTTAACTTGTGGTATAACCCGATCGTAAGACATGCTCTTTCTATCAAAATCTCAGCGGTATCTCCTCGTAGGTTAAATCTTGACTATCTAAATGCGGTTCTAATCTGATAATGTGGTTCGGGTCTTTCACATATTCTGAAGCATAGATATGTGGAATACATTGTGAACACGAGACATACTTGGAGAATGTAGCGAGTCTATAGGCTCGTTTCCTATTCGGTCAAGAATCTCAAATGGACCAACAAACCTTGGATTGAGCTTTCCTCTTTTCCCAAATCTTGTAACTCCTTTCCATGGAGCAATACGTAACAATACATGATCTCGATATTAAACTCCGTCCTTTACATGAAGATCGGCATAACTCTTTTGTCGATCTTGTGAAGTTTGAATCGTTGTCGAATCATTTGGATCTTTTACGTAGTCATGCGTACTAATTACGGTCCCAACAATGTTGCTTCTCCCCCTCGTCGACATCTTTGGAGAAGCGACATTTTAAATCCATCTAGCGCCTCGAATGGAGCCATGCCTATACTTGCTTGATAGCTTTGTTGTTGTAAGAGAATTCCACCGGTGGTAAGTACTTATCAACTTCCTTTGAAATCTAGGACCACGAGTCTTAATAGATCTTGAGGGTTTGAATAGTCCTCTCTCGATTGTCAAGTGGTTTGAGGATGGTGGTATCTTGAAGCCGAATAAATAAATCCGTGCCCATAGCTTTACGCAAGCTAACCCAAAATCTTGAAGTGAATCTCGGGTCCGCGATCCGAAACTATGGATCTTGGCATGCCATGCAATCGTACAATCTCATTCACGTACATCTGAGCAAGGCGTTCGAGGGATAAGTCTAAGCGTATCGGTAAGAAAATGGGCGGACTTGGTTAATCTATCAACAATAACCCAAATTGCATCTCGCCTTGAGAAACTTTGGGAAGACACGTAACAAAATCCATAGTAATGTGTTCCCATTTCCATTAGGAATCTCAAGTGGTTTGATGGACCTTTTGGCACTTGATGCTCGCCTTTACGTTGACGGGTTAAACATCTTGAGATAAACTCATAATCTCTCTCTTCGTATTGTTCCACCAAAATGTATATCGAATATCATGATACATTTTGGTACTCCCGAGATGGATTGCAAGCGGGGTGTTGTGTGCCTCCATCATGATTTTATGCTTTGGTCGAGAATCGTTAGGAGCATAAAGTCTAGAATTGATTTCGAAGTATTCCTTCCTCATCGATTCTTGCTTAGGAATAGCTCCTTCTTGCACTTTTTCTTCTTCATCGCATATATTTGGTCAAGTAGCTTGGCGACTTTAACTTTATCGATTAAAAGTCGGTTCTACTTGTATATTCGCCATCATCATTATGTGGGTCCACAGGTCTTTAATTCTACCTCCATCCTTTGCAAGTCATACAAAATGGGCCTTTGCGTTGACAATATCGCTTTTCGTGCTTGCATATGATCTTCTACTTAATCGTCGACTCTTCGTTCGCTTTTTCGGGATGATATTGAATAGTGTGATCGTAATCTTTTAATGACTCGACCCGTCGTTCTTGCCGCATGTTGAGTTCTTTTTGGGTGAAGAAATATTTGAGGCTTTTATGGTTAAAAGTATAAATCTCCACTTTCTCTCCATACAAGTAGTGTCTCCATATCTTCAGCAGCTTGAATCATTGCTTTGCTTGACTCTAGATCATGAGTAGGATAATTCCTCTCATATTCTTTGAGTTGTCGTGAGGCATAGGCTATGACTTTCCCATGTTGCATGAGAACACATCTAACCCCCTTGCGGAAGCATCATTTGTAGATAACAAATCCATCCGAACGGATGGTATTGTTAGAGCAGTGCGAAATGAGTCTCCTCTTGAGCTCTTGGAAACTCTTCTCACATTTCTCGCTCCATATGAATTTTGTATCTTTAAAAGTCAATTTGAGTTAGCAGATAGCGATTGAGAAAATCCTTCCACGAATCTCAGATAATAACCCATTAAGCCCGAGAAAGCTGCGTACTTGATCCGCAAACTTGGTTGCTCCCAACTTTGTATTGCTTGATCTTGGCGGGTCAGCGAGATACTCCTTGTTTTGACACCACGTGCCCAAGGAATGCTACTTCCTCAAGCGAACTTCGCATTTCTTGACTTGGCATAAAGCTTGTGTTCACGAAGTCTTTGTAGTACCCGACTTCAAATGGTGCTCATGATCTTCACGGCTTTTGGAATAGATGAGGATGTCATCAATAAAAACAACAACGAGGCTGATCAAATATTCCTTGAATACCACGGTTCATCATATCCATGAAAGCGGCGGGAGCATTAGTCGATCAAAAGACATGACCAAGAATTCATAATGCCGTGTCGAGTCACGAATCCGTCTTTGGAATATCCTCGGTTTTAATCTTGGTGATGATATCGAGCGAAGATCGATCTTTGAAAAAATTGCGCTCCTTATGGCTGGTCGAGCGGGTCATCAATGCGAGGTAGCGGATACCTATTCTTGATGGTGACATGGTTCGATTCTCGATAGTCGATACAAAATCGCATACTCCGTCTTTCTTCTTTCTGAATAAAGCAGGGCACCCCGAGGAGGCGTCTTGGGGCCGAATGAAGCCGATGTCTAATAATTTCTGTAGTTGGACTTTTAACTCACGAAGTTCAATAGGAGCCATTCGATATGGGGTTTTAGAAATGGGTTTTGTGCGGTTCAAGGTCGATAAAGAATTCAACATCACGTTAAGGGGTAAACCAGGAAGCTCTTGAGGAAATACATCGGGAATTCTCTAACCACGAAATATTATTCAAATCGACTTGTCTTTATTCAAATCCATAACATGGGCTAAGAAAGCTTGACATCAGTTTTTCAATAAGCGAATAGCTTTGTGGCTTGATATGGCGATGGTGATTTTAGTGGTTTAGTGGTTTGAATTAAGTATATGCAGGTTGGTTAGGAATATGAAAACTAATGACCTTACGAAAACAATCAATTTTGGCATGATGGTGGTTAACGATCAATTCCTAAAATCACATCAAAAGCAAGTATCTTTAAAGAGATAAGATCAGCGAGGTAATGTGATAGTGCCAACTTGGATCATGCAAGATTTATAAGCTGTAGATGTGTGAAGGTTTCACCCAGCGGAGTTTCAGCGAGATAAATCAAAATCTAATTTCTCGGTCAAGTTTAAGCGTTGAGCACAAGCGGGAGAGATAAAAGAATGGGTAGAAGCAGGGTATCTAGTAAGGTATAAACTTACATGAGAATTCAAGATTAGCTTACGTGATCACCTCGTTTGGGTTCCTCACGTTTTGTCGATCACGACAAAGCGCTCTTCCGAGGCCGTGATTTCGACTTATCAGGACGACCCTTGGAATCACCACTCTGCTTTGAACTTGGTTTCGCGATAGTACAATCTCGGCGATGTGGCCTTCCTTTCCACGGTTGTAACATACCTTGGATTGTTGTGGGCGGTTTGGTGATATGTCCCTCCTTCCGCATTTGTAACATCTAAGCGGCGGTCGTTCTCTCCCCTAGCATTTTTGTTGTTGGTCTTTGGTCTTCTTTGTTGATATCTTCCGTCATTGTTGAATCTTCTCTTTTGAAATTTCCACTTGAGTCACCTCTCTATTATCATGTCCACGATTACCACACGAGTGGTTACGCCTTTGTCCAAGTATTCTTTCCTCCTCATTTGGTTATCATCGTTACGATGACTACCACGATTGTGGTCCCTCGGTTGAGTATACTCTTTATCTCGCTCTAATAAGCTGAGCCACATTGACAACATCGAATCTGAGAGAAAATTTATGAGAGATAAGGTATTGTGAATCTACGGTTTTAGACCTCTCGAGAAACATCTGGCGTCATTCGTTCCTCATTCTCCACCAAATGAGGTCTGAGCACTGGATAATTCTGCGAACCTTGCCTCGTCTTTGAGACACCGTCATGTTGTTACTGTTGAGTCTAATAAACTCTACTTCCTTCGTATAATGAATACTTTACGGAAAGTACTTGTCATTGAGCGATTCTGAAATCTTTCCCAAGACATGTTAAGTGCATCATGGTGGTGAGTGCGCTTCTGATTCCCACGATGTCTGCTTCACCCACGAAACATAAAGGTGGCGAATGGAACCTTACATTCCTCCGTGCACCCCAAGACATCGAATATCTTGGTAATTTGCTTGACCCACGTTTACGCCTTGATCGGATCCGGCTTTCCATGGAAATCTGGTGGTCCCGACTCTTTGAATTGTTTGGTAGTGACAAGCCTTGCGTTCTTATCATTTCCTCCAGTATTTTGTACACGAGTCTCCTAAATGCGATTTTGCATGAGCGCAAAAAGCTTCTAAACATCCGTCGTTCATCATTTGCTCGATTGGCGTTGTTCACGGGAGGAACATTGCCCGACTGTTGCACGTTCTCCTCGTTGGTGAGTAAAGGCGTCTCCACGGTCTCATAAACTCCATTGTTAATGTTCTCGTGACCATTCTTAAATCTTGCCATAAAACAAGGGTTAATTAAACAAATTAACATATCACATAATATCTATATTATGGCCATGAGCCAACAAATAAGCTTAGGTAGGACACACATAGCGAAGGATTTACTCGTCTCTCCCCTCCAGATTCTATTCCCGATCTCGCGGAGATCATATCCTAGCTCGATACCCATTGTGGCGCCCCCAAAATAGGTATCTGACACCCATTACGAGTCAGCCAAAATACATGGTATAGAAAGCAAACTACAACTTTGACAATCTGAGGATGTCGTGTAGAATCGACAATAATCTGTTGTGAGTTTGAATACAAATATTGTCTTACTAGACAATATACACACCCAAATAAGTCCTCATTAATTATTCATACTTTATTTTACGAAATAGTGAGGGCGACTAAAACATCTTCCTAGAACCATCACTCCATTACCCAGGCTCGATCTGCTTTATGTTCTCACCTCACGAGAAGAAAAATGGAACAAAAAGAAAAGGGTGAGCTCAACTAGCCCGATAAAGAATATTATGACTAAGATAATATACAACAAATTATCGTTAGTCTTGACGAGGGAAAAATCTAATAGAATACAATAGACAACAAGTTTTAGATCAACAAATCGTGAAGCTTGACAATCCATTAGAAGAGTCACGTAGAAAGAATTCTCTTGTCTTCTTAAGGTTTAAAAGTCCATCATCAATAGTTTATCCTGTAATAACAATCAATATACATCTTTAATCATCTTTTTTTACTACTGGCCGAAGATATTCATTTTATATCACCCGGTTGGTCGTATTCATCTCAACACTTTTGTTCATCTTTTTCTGGGCCAAAGATATTCATCGATTAATCGTTCATCTTTTTGCTTTCTGGGCCAAAGATATTCATTTATATCACCATTTAGGGGTGAGGATGATGAAAAACATTTTTAAAAAAGCGAATCGGTGAAACAAAATGTGAGGATTAAGGATTAAGGATTAGTACTTTGTTTTACCCATGTCCAAAAATACTTGAAAATAATCATATTGGTGTAAAATTCAAGAATGATCAAAACATGGATCTGATCAAAGCTAGTATCGAATAGATATTTTGGACAAAAGAAAATTTTTTTATTTTTTAAATTGAATAGTCTTAAGTATTAAGTGAATAGTGTAGTATCGTGAATAGTCTTAGTATCGTGAATAGTAACCCAAACACAACAAGTTCCAAATTTGATAAAAAAAAAAGTTCACCAATACTTGGCATAATGATATTGAAGAAAAAATATCATTTAAGAAGAAAATAATACCCCTTACCTCAAAATATAGTACTTACATTTGAATTTCGGTATAGTCTTGTGAAACCATAGTATAGCAACACTCAAAGTATACTCACAAGAATAAACTCGATAATTTAGAGAAAGAGAAAACTTAGTTTACGGTGTGATTTTCAATTCTAACAGCCCTCTATTTATAGGAAAATGTTAGAGCATGAAAGGAGACTAAATTAATAAATTATTATTATTTACCAAATATTCAAGCCCACCACCAAGGAATCGATTTTAGCCACCAACCACATGTTAAAGATGCTCACCAACCTTTGAAAAACGTTTTTCTTGAAAATAATAATTAAAATTTCCAAAAATCAATTATTTGAACTCAAAACATCAATAATTCACAATAAATATCCCTTTTATCGGAAAATTCAAATCTCGCGACTTTTTTTATAGGAATTTCAATTCTCTACAACTTTGCTGAGAAGAAAAAATTTTCCAAATTCCAAGCAGAAATTATCCAAAATCCACAAGCAGGCAATTTTACGATACATAATAAATTTTCGGTCGAGAATTGTGTCCGCAAACACACAAAACATATATTAAACATTTAATGCCACAAAATACTCTACCTCCTCATATACTCATATATCCCACATTCATTATAAAAATATCATAGTTAATATATTATTAAAATAATATATTTAAATGAATTATTTTATCGAGAAAAAGATAAAATATTAATTTTCAACAATTGTCACATTAAAAATTTTCTCCATATATATCCACATAAAATAAATATTTTCTTTATCATAATAATCAATAATTAATTATTCAAAAATAATATTACTGAGAATCACGATCTTGTGACGGTAGTTCCGGGAAGAGGGGCTTTCGATAAGGATTTCTCTCTTCTTGGTGGTATGATTAGGTGACAAACCTCTCCTTAGGCAGAACTTTCTAGACATTGCCAATAATGTTATCGATAATATTATTCAAATAATATGAATTATTGATTTGATAATGGAAAATCTTTGTGTAATGACAATTATTGAAACACAATGACAATACAAAATATCAATATGACAATTATTGAATCAATAAAATATAATATTGAGCGGTAACTCTTTGTAACAATTATTGAGTAGTGCCTTCTTACGTAAGGATCAATAATTCAATAATCATGTGCGATACAGGTGTGTCTTCTTTGTGCGACCCGCAGCGTATTCTTGTATTTTAACCACGGGTAACCCAAGCGGTGTTAGCTTGGTAACAATTTCGTCGTTATTTATAAAACTCGATCTTTGTCGTTTTCCTTCATCCAAATAGTTTTTTTTCCGTTATGGGGCCCCTGATATTCTGGTCGTAAATACGGAGATTCGAAAAAAAAAAGAATATTCCACGACAAGCGAATATTCCCAGAGCAATAATGAATATTTTATAACCACTTGCTTATTTTGTAAACTTTGCACATTTCACCCATAACAAAAATTATATCAAATTAACCCTTATTAATTTAGAATAATGAATAAAGGAAAATTCAATTTTATTTATAATAAGTTGGGGTCTTGACGTGTACTAATCAAATCTGTATTGTTTTATTGTAGATGTTAGGAGAAAATGATATGTATAGAGATATACATGTAGTAAGCGAGGATTCTGTTAATCGGGTAGAGATAATACCAAATCCCGTAACAGTAGAACCAGAGTTGGTGACAATCGAGTCTGGAGACTCGGATGATTTAGACTACATGTCTATATTTGATGGCATGCTAGAGGAGGAGGTGGACGTGATGGCCTTTGACTAGGTTCCACCTACTGAGGACCAGGCTCCACCTACAGAGGAAATGTCTACGGGGGAATCGATGAAGGCATTGTTTATATCGGTATTGGATAGGAATGTCCATTACTGCCACGAGGTTGAGGAGTTGAAAGAGGAACTCCAAGCTGTCCGTGAGGACAAGGCTAGTATGGAGGGAATGTGGGAAGAGGAGCATGATGATAGAGTTCTAGCTAAGGACAAGGTCCGAGAGCTAAAATGTGAAGTCTTTGAGCTCAAGCAGGAGCTAAAGACTAAAAAGAGGAAGTTGGAGAGGATGTCCTATATACATAGGAGTTCTCATGTAGATTTTCAGCAGTGTATCGGATATCGAGATAGAAGCGAAGGCGGACCCTGCACACACTATCAGTAGAGATGTTATTGCCGGTTTGGCCATCAAAGATTTCGAGAATGCCCTACGACAGATGTAGTCTAGCAGTAGCTAGAGTAGAATAGATATATAAATATTATGTATCTAGTAGTGACGTAAAACCCTCTTTTGTATAAAAAAGGGTAGTCTTTTGTAAATCCCAATTTTTGGAAAGTAATTGCGGGATGGTAATGTAATCAGCTAAGGCTAAGTAATGTAAACAATGTAGTGTTAAACTACAAGTTATAAAACAATATAAGTCTTTTTATGGAATATGTTGAGTAATGAGTATGAGTTATTGTTTATTAGAAATAATAACAAACCAACGAGAATAAAGTAATAATGATGTGTTGTTTTCTTAACAGCAAAATGCCACCAAGAAGGAGACAACAAAATCAGGGTGCTAATGTTAACCAACCGGAGGGTGGTCCGGTTAATCCAATGCAGGAGTTCGTTAATCTTTTAACGGTTGCATTTAATAGAACGGGGGCTAATGTACCCGTAATTCCTGGAGTAGTACGAGCTACTACTTTTAAGGACTTTAAAAGTGTAGGTCCACCGGAGTTCAAGGGAACTACGGACCCTATAGAAACCCAGACTTGGGTAAAAGAAATCGAGAAAACATTTGTAATAGCAAATGTTGAGGAGGGACAAAAGGTTGCCTTTGCAACCTATTTGATGAAGGGAGAGGCCAACTTCTGGTGGGAGGCAAAACAGGCTAGGGCCGATATAGGAAACCTAACGTGGGAGAGGTTCAAGGAGATTTTCTTCAAGAACTATTTTCCCACGAGTATGCAAGGGAGGATAGAGATGAGGTTTCTTGAGTTGAGACAAGGGATGACAGCGGTTCCCAAGATGTCGCAAAGTTTAATGAACTGGCACGATTCGCTCCACATCAAGTGGACACTGAAGTGAGAAAGGCTAGAAGGTTCAAGCAGGGCTTGAAACCCTGGCTCTATAGCTGAATCTCTGTGTTCCAAAGTACTTCCTTTAGAACCATACAAGAAAAGGCAATAATTTCCGAAGGTGGGAATGAGGCTCGCAGCCAGTACCACAAAGATAAGAAAAACAAGGGTAAGGTTGATGGAGGAACTAAGACCGAGGGAGCCAGTGGAAGTGGCAACGGTCAGAAGAGAAAGGGCTTTAACTCTGGGAATACCGGAGTACAACAAGGGGACTCTAAGAGGAGGATGAAGGCCTGTAAAACCTACGGGAAGACTAACTTAGGAGTCTGTCTCAAAGGAAAGGCAGTTTGTTATAATTGTGGACAGGAAGGGCACATTTCGCCTAACTATCCCAACCCGAAGAAAAATCACGGATGCTTTGTATGTGGATCAACTGACCACATAGCAAAGAACTGTCCGAAGAAGGGGATAGAAGGAAATAAGGGAACTAATAGCGGAAAGTTAGCTATTAGTGGTCCATTCAATGAGAGAAATCAATGGCCCGCACTTTTTAATACGACGGTCCAAGATGCGGTGGCATCGGGGGATGTAGTTGCAGGTATTATTCCGATCAACAATATAAATGCATACATGCTAATTGATTCGGGTGCTATTTGTTCGTTTATAGCATGTGATTTTGCTAGACGACCAGAATTATTTCCCAAAAAATTGCCTGTACCTTTGAACATTAAGGTAGCAAATGAAGAGATAATTCCTGTTGAAGATATTAATAGGAGTTGTTACGTAGATGTACGTGGTTGTAAGTTATCTAGAGATTTAATACCGATAAAGTTAGGGAGAAATTGACGTAATTTCGTAATGGATTGGTTAATTAACCATGGAGCAATTATAGATTGCCAAAAGAAATGTGTGAGCATCGGGACGTTGAAGCAACCTCCTGTAGTATTTTACTGGTAGTAAATTACCGGACGTCCGTGTTGCCTTTACGATGACACAAACTAGAAAACTTTTAAGGAAGGGTTGTGTAGGTTACCTATGCCATGTTGTTGATACCCAGATTGGGAGCAACCATGGAACAAATACCTATAGTAAACGAATTCATGGACGATTTCCAAGTGAGTTACAGGGTTTATCACGGACAGGGAGATCGAATTTGTGATAGATAATCGTATGCAGGAGCGGCACCAGCCTCAAGGGCACCGTCTCGTATGACGCCTGTAGAAATGAAAGAACTAATGGTTCAGCTACAGGAACTATTGGACAAGAAGTACATTCAACCAAGTGTTTCGCCGTGGGGAGCACCGGTGTTGTTTGTCAAGAAGAAAGACGGATCGTTAAGACTTTGCATCGACTATCGGGAGTTGAACAAGTTAACGATAAATAATAAATACCCATTGCCCAGGATCGATGATCTCTTTGATCAGTTGAAAGGGGCAAAGTATTTTTCTAAAATAGATTTGCGAATGGGGTATCATCAGTTGAAGGTTAGGAAGGAAGATGTACTAAACTACATTCAGGAATCGTTATGGTCATTACGAGTTTCTGGTGATGTCATTTGGGTTGACGAATGCACCTGCTGCATTTATGGATATGATGAACAGAGTGTTCAAACTATATTTGGACAAGTTCGTCGTGGTGTTTATCAATGATATTCTAGTCTATTCTAAGACGCTAGAAGATCATGCTGAACACTTAAGATTAGTGTTGGAGACACTAAGGAAGGAGAAGTTATATGTGAAATTCACTAAATGTGAATTTTGGTTGGAAAAGGTACAGTTTTTAGGTCATGTCATTGACCAAGAGGGGATTTCAGTGGATCCAGCGAAGGTGGAAGAAGTGATGAATTGGGAACAACCCAAAACACCGACTGAGGTGCGGAGTTTCCTAGGGTTAGCAGGGTACTATCGAAGATTTATCCAAGATTTTTTGAAGATAGCTACCTCGTTGACTAATTTAACAAGGAAGACGGTGAAATACGTATGGACGGATAAATGTGAAGACAGTTTTCAAGAACTGAAGAAAAGATTAAGTGAAGCTCTGCTTTGTCATTGCGGATGACATGTGAAATTTGTAGTGTATAGTGATGCTTCGCATAGAGGACTTGGTTGTGTGCTTACGCAAAGATGGCAAAGTCATTGCAGATGCATCTCTTGATTGAAGGATTATGAGAAAGTTTATCCTACTCATGATCCGGAATCGCCATGCAGAGTGTTTGCCCTAAAGATATGGAGACATTATCTTTATGGGGAAAATGTGAGATATATTTACATAAAGGTCTAAAGTATATCTTCACTCGTAAGGAGTTGAATATGAGAGAGAGAAAAAGATGCATTTGGAGTTGATGAAGGATTATGATTGGAAATCCTGTATCACCCTGGAAAGGCCAATGTAGTTGTCGACGCCTTAAGTAGGAAGGTTCGGAAAAAGTTGTCTATGTTAACGGCTCAAAATGAGTTAAATAACAGAGATGGCTAGGATGGAAATAGAAGTAAAGATGTTGAGTGATTTGGGGCAGTTACTCTTTGCGACAGAGATGCAATCTACCATCGTAGACAGAGTCAAGGAGTTATAACTCGAGACTGACGAGTGTAACCAAATAAAGAAGCGGTTATCCGAGAAGGAAGATGCTAAGTATAGTCTTAATAATGAGGGATTATTAAGATTTGAGGGAAGAATTTGGGTTCCGAATCAGATGGAATTAAAGGAGCAAGTGGTACAAGAAGCTCATAGTTCGAGGTACTCGATACATCCTGGTATCACTAAAATGTATCAAGACCTTCGACAGAGTTTTTGGTGTCCAAACATGAAGAGAGAAATAGCAGAGTACATGAGTAGGTGCTTGACTTGTCAAAAAGTTAAGGCCGAACATCAACGACCCAGTGGCTTAGTACAGTCATTGGAGATTCCAGAATGGAAGTGGGAGAATATCACGATGGACTTCGTGGTGGGACTTCCGATGACGCAAAAAGGGTATGATTCAATTTGGGTAATAGTGGACCGGCTGACGAAGTCGGCTTACTTTTTGCCAATTAGGGTCAAGTATAACTTAGACTAATTAGCTAAACTTTATGTTAAGGAAATCATTTCCAGACATGGAATACCAGTGTCGATTGTGTCAGATCGTGATCCATGATTCACATCGAACTTTTGGAGGAGTTTGCAAGAGCAGTTGGGAACACAGCTGAGGTTAAGCACGGCTTATCATCCACAAACCGATGGGCAGAGAGAAAGGACAATTCAGACGTTAGAAGACATGTTGAGGTCTTGCGTCATTGATTTCAAGGGTAGTTGGGATGATCACCTACCACTAGTAGAGTTTACATATAACAACAGTTATCATGCAAGCATAGGCATGCCGCCGTACGAAGCTCTGTATGGGAGAAAGTGAAGAACACCTTTATATTGGGATGAGGTGGGAGAACGCTGGATGCTAGGACTAGAATTGGTGCAGCAGACAGCGGATGTGGTAAAGTTAATTCGGATGCGTCTCGTCATAGCTCAGGACAGAAAGAAGAAGTATGCAGACTCACATAGACTAAGTAGAGAGTTTGAGGTGGGCTCGTATGTATTTCTAAAGGTATCTCCCTAGAAAGGAAAGATACGCTTTGGAAAGAAAGAAAAGTTAAGTCCAAGGTTTATAGGACCTTTTGAGGTGTTAAAATGGGTGGAAGAGGTAGCTTATATGATAGCATTACCTCCAGACCTAGAAAGAATACACAACGTGTTTCACGTATCTGTATTACGTCCATATAAGCCGGACTATAAGCATGTAATCGAGTATGAGCTGATTCATATCGAGAAAGACTTAGCATATGAAGAGTCGCCGATGTAGATCATTGATAGAAAGGAACAAGTTCTGAGGAACAAGGTAATACCATCAGTAAAGGTATTATGGAAGAACCACGATGCTGAAGAAGCAACGTGGGAACTAGAAGAAAAGATGAAGAAAAATTTTCCTCATCTATTTTATTAAAGTAAGACGAGATTCTGGGAACAGAATCTTTATAAGAGGGGAAGAATGTAACGACCAAAAAATTCGGATCTTATTGTAAAATGATTTTATTAAATTAAATAATAATAAAATCATATTCCATATGTTATCAAGATGGTTGTCATTGTATAACCTATTGATGTTAGAATGTCGTAGTATTTGAGCTACGTAGATGAGTTTAATTTGAGTATGCAAGGGAGGATGGAGATGAGGTTTCTTGAGTTGAGATAAGGGGATATGACAGTTCCCCAGTATGCTTCCAAGTTTAATGAACTGGCACGATTCGCTCCCCTTCAAGGGGACACTGAAGTGAGAAAGGCTAGAAGGCTCGAAGGGCACATTTCGCCTAACTGTCCCAACCCGAAGAAAAATCACGGATGCTTTGTATGTGGATCAACTGACCACATAGCAAAGAACTGCCCGAAGAAGGGGATAGAAGGAAATAAGGGAACTAATAGCGGAAAGTTAGCTATTAGTGGTCCAGCTCAGCAGGAGAAATCAATGGCCCGCACTTTTAATATGACGGTTCAAGATGCGGTGGCATCAGGAGATGTAGTTGCAGGTATTATTCCGATCAACAATATAAATGCATACGTGCTATTTGATTCGGGTGCTACTTGTTCGTTTATAGCATGTGATTTTGCTAGACGACTAGAATTATTTCAAGAAAAATTTCCTGTACCTTTGAACATTAAGGTAGCAAACGAAGAGATAATTCCTGTTGAAGATATTCATAGGAGTTGTTCATAGAGATATGCGTGGTTGTAAGTTATCGGAAGATTTAATACCGATAAAGTTAGGAGAATTTGACGTAATTCTCGTAATGGATTGGATAATTAACCATGGAGCAATTCTAGATTGCCAAAGAAATGTATGTGTGAGCATCGGGACGTTGAAGCAACCTCCCCGTAGTATTTCTACGGTAGTAGAATTGCCGGACGTCCGTGTTGCCTTACGATGACACAAACTAGAAAACTTTTAAGGAAGGGTTGTGTAAGTTACCTATGCCATGTTGTTGATACCTGAGAGTGGGGAGCAACCATGGAACAAATACCTATAAGAAACGAATTCATGGATGTATTTCCAAGTGAGTTATCGGGTAAGCCATCACGGATAGGAGATCGAATTTGAGTATGTATATATACGTGCTATATATTTTGAAATATGTGTTCGGTGTGAAGAGAAATATATATTCATATATTGGGAAAGTGAGGTTTAATAGTTAAGTCAGCTATTGAAAAAATTAAAGGAATCTTGTAATTAATCTTAAATATTTATTAAATTAAATAAATATTTTAAATAATTTATTTATTGAGAAAAATAAATAGTTTATGAAACTGTGGTATAATAATTTAGTTACATGTGTATGGTAATTAAATTAAGCAAAGGTAAATTTTATTCTTTAAGGATTTAATTTAATGAAATAATTAAATTAAATGAATGGTTTAATATTAAAGTAAATAAATAAATTAAATAAAGTGATGTTTCTAATTTATTAATTAAATTAGATATATGTAATTATTTATTAATTATAAGTATAATTTTAATAAAAATTATAATTATTATAATTACCATTATAAATTATTTAAATTAATTAAGCTAAAGTTATTTAAATTAACTACGAGTGTGACACATGAAATCATATAATATAATATTATTAAAATTATCTAGTAGAGGAAAAGTGTGGTTAGCCAAACAAGGCCTTGTGGCCTTTGGCTTACTGTAACTGATGCCTATTGGTTTTGTTAACTGATATCCACGATTATCTGTTAGCTTATTTTATTTCACGTATTCTTCTAAAGCCTAAGAGCAGAGAAAGAGAGTTTGTGAGGAAGAGAGTGATTCTCTGTATATTTTGCTAAGGAGTTGGAGTATCAAGGTTCTTATTATTCTTCATCTCAACAATTAAAGGATTTAGGTATAATTTACCCCTAATTCTAATTCTCAGTCTTTTAATTTTTCTATTCTTTGAAGTTGGGTTTTGTTGATTTGTTGTTTCAAACGTGATTATGTGATGTGGGTTATATTGTATAATCTGTTGTCATCATATATGAGTGTTGTATCAGTTGTCAAATTCATGAAATTGGTTTGTAAGAAGAAGAAATACATAACAGTGTTTATGTTCATATGATATGGCTTAGAAAGTACAAAATTTCATGATTAATACTTGCTATAATCTTCTATTTTATGTTAGAATGTGTTAGTATGTTAAGAAACGAAAACAACGAAGTTTAAATCATGTCAATCGGTTAAGTAACGAATTCGTGGCGATTGAATTCGTTAAAAGGGTGAAAAACGAAGAAACTTGGAAAATTTTGTTTTGAATCTTTAAAATTTATTATATGCAATGTTTATGTGGCTGGAATTGTGTGTATCATGTTTATAGACATTGTTACAAAGTTTTAGATGTAAGTTTCATGAATTTCTGTGGCAATTGGGAGAGTTTTGGGTGACTGCTATGTAATGTAGTAGTTGCAGCAGTTCTGTTCACGGTACGCAAGTGCTTGTAGCATCTTGCATTTTGTGTGTAGAACGACGACAACAATTGGCTAGCATAATTCTAAGATATTTAAAGCTTAGAGATGTAGCAATTGCATAACACCGAGCCTAAGCGGTGACTTACCGCTCATTTGTAGGTCATGATTTATGGACTTAAATTAGGTCAGCGTACATGTTAATGATGTTAAGACATAATGTGGATTACAACAACAAATTGTAATGTGTTGTAATGCAAAGTGTAAAGATTTAAAGTGATTGTTTAATTAAGTTATGCAACGGAACTAAATGTGATGTTTTCAAAAGTAAGAAATATATGATAAGGTTTATGTGGTTTATAGTGAGATATAAGTTTAAAGAACTATTTGAATGTTAACTTGATTAGTTAATATAATATATGTTTAAAAGGATGTAAATACGCGTTAAAAGACTTAATTGTCAATTGTAAGAAAAGCGTAACGAGAGATGTTATATAACTTAGTTGTTGTTAACAAGTGTAACACATCTAATATGAGATAATGGAGTCTATGACAACTTTAATGAACGTTAAGTGTCGGTTACGAAAGAAGTATAAAGAAACATAAAATGTGATTACGTAATGATAGGTGTCATACGAAGAGGAGTAAACACCTGAAGTTATGTGTTAAGTTTCAAGTTATAAAAAGATTAAGACTAAGAGTCATTGTGGTTTCATTATATGTGTAACTAATTCATGTGAATATGAACCTTTGAACTGTTGTAGGATGTACACAAAGCATTTAAGGTGTGTTTCGGTAATTGGTAAACTACGAATCAGGCAAGTCTTTCAGTTCCTATTTGCTATGTGAACTTGATGATTAACTGTTTTAAATCTTTATTGCATAGAGCATGATGTGTTATATATATGTTTAAAGTATGAAATGTTAAAGTCAATTTATGACTACGATGATTGATTAAAGCATGCTAATTGAGTAAGGAACTCAATCTTTATACTTGTTATATGAATTGCAACATGTATGTTATATATTGAGCATGTTATTATGTGCTATATGATGCATGAAAATCATTAGATTTTCTTTGGGTCGTCGAGCTCAACCTTGCAAATAACCACTTTTGCAGTTCAAGATTCAAGGTAAAGTTATGTGTTACTTGAAAGACATGAATCAGATGTGATACTTGAAGATTTATACACTTTGGTTGTGTTATTATTATTTGAACCATGTTTAAGGTTCTGAATAATGTATTAATGTTGAATTGTAATATCATTTTGCGATGTAAACTTTTGTAGTATTAAAAGGATTCTGAAATAGTTAGATGTAAAGGTTGAAGGTTTTGGGAACGAGAATAGTTTGTAATAGAAAATTTTAATTATTCTGCAAATTTTAATGGCTGTATTATCATTTAATGATGTAAAATTAGAGGTTGAATGTATTGTTAACGACCGAAGTCAAGAATTAAATTGTATGAATTTTGGGATCGTTATAGTTGGTATCAAAGCTGTAGGTTATAAACCTTAGGTAAGAGTACCCTAGGCTATAACCTTAGAGAATAAAGAAAAAGATGATAAAGAAGTTAAGAATCAAAAAGTTATATTTTAGTATGGTACAATTGTACTCTTTAATAGTTGATATATGATATCTGGGTTAAACGATTCATTCATAGAGCGGAGGTATATACGAACTAGCAACTCGGAACCTAGTTTGTTGGTTGTTTGTGGGAAACCACTTAGCGTACCATATTGAAACTGTTAGAGACTTGATGTGTACAAAGTATAGGAAATGGATACGTATGATGAAAATGTGGAACTCAAATGAAATGTTGAGCAATGTAATGAAGTTAGAAATTCTTAAAGGAAGAATTGTTATACAAACAAGAAAATTCAAAGAAGAATCTTGAAGAGATATAAAGATAAGAAATGGGAGTACCTAACTCCAATTGCCAATATAACGAATAATGATGAATAGACAAAGTCTGTAAGATTAAAAGCATAAATGAAATCATAAATGATGAAAAGGGAAAGAAAGAGGATTGTAAAACAAAATGATCACGAGTTAAGAAAAGAATTTTAAGGGAGATGATTAAAGAATAAGATCGCGATGTGATCAGTTTAAGTTATAAAAAAGGGATGGTCTGTAATGTTTGAATAATTAGCTTGATGCTATGAAGATAATGTACTATGATATAGTACGAGATAAACTCATGAGGAGTTATAGATAATGTGGTACGAGGAATTCGTATCGAGAAAATAGGAAGTTAAGAGTAATATAGAGTTAGGTGGGATTTCAATTGAGGACTCATGTGATAGCTGAGTTGTACAAATCTTTGTATGGGCGAGGGTTTTGTGCTTACACTTAGTTGATCACATTGATAATCATTTGAATGTTGGTGTCGCACTATCAATGTATATGTGGTGAAAAGGTGATTCTTTTCTCATGTGTATGTTTGATAGTTAGAAACTATTAAGATTAGTCAGATATTATTAGTATTAGGTGCGGTTCTTAAAACTAATGTATGTGGTAAGTTCGTGACTCACAATAATATGGTATGTTTTGAACCCCTCAACGAATGGACGCCTATAGTCTGACTAGGATAAGTTCTTAAAATCATATTATTGTGGCAAGTTCCTGAACTTCCAATATGCGGTAAGTTTGATGAACTATACTGGGGATATAGGAGGACTTTAAGTTAAAATACAAGAATATTTAGTGTAAAGATGGAAATTGATGGAGAAAATTAGATATTCCAAATCTTCTAGCTTTGCTAGATTTTCAAACTTTATTGACTTCGTGCCGATGGTTGTACTTTTTGATTTTTGAAAAATGTTGGATCCCATTAGTGAACTAAAGAATTTTTAAAACAGTGTTATTATTCGCGTATCTCTGTTGTTTGTTTCAGCTAGATAAAAAATGATTTTTAAATTTCAAAATTTATTTTAACCATATGTATCGGGTGATATGATAAACGATGAAGTCATCAATGCAATGGAACCTGGTGTTGGATGTGATTATATGATCGTCAGCCTATTATGGTGAGATGTAGTATGACAACGTCATAATCATGACGCCAAAAAAAATAATAAAAAATTTTAGATTTCTTTAAGATATGAGAATATATATATATATATATATATATTTCGATTGATGTCCGAATTGTTGTAGAAGCCTATGCTATTTGATTCAGCTAGACGAATATTGAAAGATGTTCATGAAATTCAAGCGTTTCTTGAGAAGTTATGCCAAACTAAATTGTTTCGGTGCGGATTCAGATGTTGAAAGGCTGAGGTGAACAACCCTATAAAAGGGGACATGTTACCGGAGACAATGGTTCCGAAAGTAACTCATATAGTCGTTACGATGTTAAGATGTAATACGTTATGCACGACGTAGGGGTACGATAGGCTGATCACCTAGAGTACTTGTAGAGAGTGTTTTCAGTCTGTGTGATTGCTAAACATTCTATTAAAGATGGTTTATAGTGGTGATGCACTGTTAAACCTGGAGAAGAGTTCAAGGTCCGTATAGTCTTATGACTTTTAAAGGTTCAAGTCGAGATACTTGATAACCTAGGGACGAAGTTCAAGGTCTTATGACCCCTCATCATGATTTGGAATCTTTTAAATTCCTATTATTCATATCGCTTCCCAATTATTCAGCAATTGTGGAAGATTTTTATTGTTCTGAAAGATGAAAGTGGAAATGATAAGAAAATTAAGCAAAACATAATAATTTCAAGAAAGAAATGAAATTCCAGAAAGAAGAGAAATGTGAAACTATTAGAAGAGGAAGAGGTGAGGAATGTGATGATATTAGAAAGATTCTTAGAGAAAGAATTTGGTTGTAGAGCCTAATGAATAAATAGATATTAACGTAAAATCTATTTTGATAAATGGAATGAACGAATATTAGTAAGTCAAAATTTCGAGGACGAAATTCTTAGAAGAAGGGGTGAATGTAATGTCCCGAGAGTTTGATCATATAGTATATGATAATGATCCTTGGAGAAAGATAATGAACGGGTCAAAGAATATGTAATACTCAAATATAATTGAGTCTAAGTAAATATTATGAAATACAACTTACAAGAATTTATTATGAAGAATGGTTGTAGTGGTAATAAATAAAACTTATATTAAGGTAATGTGTTGAAGTTATTTAACGAAGAAATTTGATGAGAACCTGAGGAAGGTAGGGTTTCGGTGATTTCGAGGACGGAATCCTTATAAGGGGGGAAGGATGTGACAACCCGAATTTTTATAAGTTATTAAAATAGGAATTTAATAATTAAAATTCTTATTATGAGATGTTTTGAGTTTGAGTATGTATATATACGTGCTATATATTTTGAAATATGTGTTACGGTGTAAAGAGAAACATATATTCATATATTGGGAAAATGAGGTTTAATAGTTAATAAACTATTAAAGAAATTAAAGGAATCTTGTAATTAATCTTAAATATTTTAAATAATTTATTTATTGAAAAAATAAATAATTTATGAAATTGTGGTATAATAATTTAGTTACATGTGTATTGTAATTAAATTAAAGCAAATGTAAATTTTATTCTTTGAGGATTTAATTTAATGAAATAATTAAATTAAATGAATGGTTTAATATTAAAGTAAATAAATAAATTAAATAAAGTGATGTTTCTAATTTATTAATTAAATTTGATATATGTAATTATTTATTAATTATAAGTATAATTATAATAAAAATTATAATTATTATAATTACCATTATAAGTTATTTAAATTAATTAAGTTAAAGTTATTTAAATTAACTAGAGTGTGACACATGAAATCATATAATATAATTTTATTAAAATAATCTAGTAGAGGAAAAGTGTGGTTAGCCAAACAAGGCATTGTGGCCTTTGGCTTACTGTAACTAACGCCTATTGGTTTTGTTAACTGATATCCACGATTATCAGTTGGCTTATTTTATTTAACGTATTCTTCTAAAGCCTAAGAGCAGAGAAAGAGAGTTTGTGAGGAAGAGAGTGATTCTCTGTATATCTTGATAAGGAGTTGGAGTATCAAGGTTCTTATTATTCTTCTTCTCAAGAATCAAAGGATTTAGGTATAATTTACCCCTAATTCTAATTCTCAGTCTTGTAATTTTTCTATTCTCTGAAGTTGGGTTTTGTTGATTTGTTGTTTCAAATGTGATTATGTGATGTGGGTTATATTGTATAATCTATTGTCATTATATATGAGTGTTGTATTAGTTGTCAAATTCATGAAATTGGTTTGTAAGAAGAAGAAATAAATAATAGTGTTTATGTTCATATGATATGGCTTAGAAAGTACAAAATTTCATGATCAATACTTGCTATAATCAGCTATTTGATGTTAGAATGTGTTAGTATGTTAAGAAACGAAAACAACGAAGTTTTAATCATGTCAATCGGTTAAGTAAGGAATTCGTGGCGATTGAATTCGTTAAAAGTGTAAAAAATGAAGAAACTTGGAAAATTTTGGTTTTGAATCTTTAAAATTTAGTATATGCAATGTTTATATGGTTGGAATTGTGTGTATCGTGTTTTTAGACATTGTTACAAAGATTTAGATGTAAGTTTCATGAATTTTTGTTGCAATTGGGAATGTTTTGGTGTATTTGCTATATATGAGTTATTCTTGCATTTTTGTCAAGTGTCTGCTGGCAAATTATCCTTGATACCACATCTTGGCTTGGCCTTGCTATTCTTGCAAGTGCAAAACTTAGGACAAGCTAATTGTGCCATACCCTGAGCCTAGGCAGTGACTTCTGTTCATTTGTATGTCATGATTTATGGACTTAAATTAGGTTAGCGTACATGTTAATGATGTTAAGACATAATGTGGATTACAACAACAGATTGTAATGCGTTGTAATGCAAAGTGTAAAGATTTAAAGTGATTGTTTGATTAAGTTATGCAACGGAACTAAATGTGATGTTTTTAAAAGTAAGAAATAAATGATAAGGTTTATGTGGTTTATAGTGAGATATAAGTTGAAAGAATGATTTGAATGTTAACTTGATTAGTTAATCTAATATACGTTTAAAAGGATGTAAATACGCATTTGAAGACTTAATTATCAATTGTAAGAGAAGCGTAATGAGAGAGGTTATATAACATAGTTGTTGTTAACAAGTGTAACACATCTAATATAAGATAATGGAGTCTATGGCAACTTTAATGAACGCAAGAAGTATAAATAAACACAAAATGTGATTACATAATGATAGGTGTTATACGAAGAGGAGTAAACACCTAAAGTTATGTGTTAGATTTCAAAGAGGCGCAAGTTATAAAAAGATTAAGACTAAGAGTCATTGTGGTTTCATTATATGTGTAACTAATGCATGTGAATATGAACCTTTGAACTGTTGTAGGATGTACGCAAAGTCTTTCAGTTCCTATTTGCTATATGAACTTGATGATTAACTATTTTAAATCTTTATTGCATAGAGCATGATGTGTTATATATATGTTGAAAGTATGAAATGTTAAAGTCAATTTATGACTACGTTGATTGATTAAAGCATGCTGATTGAGTAAGGAACTCAATCTTTAAACTTGTTATATGAATTGCAACATGTATGTTATATATTGAGCATGTTATTATGTGCTATGTGATGCATGAAAACTGTTAGATTTTGCTGGGCCGTCGAGCTCAACCTTGCAAATAACCACTTTTGCATGTTCAAGATTCAAGGTAAAGTTATGTGTTACTTGAAAGACATGAATCAGATGTGATACTTGAAGATTTATACACTTTGGTTGTGTTATTATTATTTGAACCATGTTTAAGGTACTAAATACTGTATTAATGTTGAATTGTAATATCGTTTTGCGATGTAAACTTTTGTAGTATTAAAATGATTCTGAAATAGTTAGATGTAAAGGTTGAAGGTTTTGAGAACGAGAATAGTTTGTAGTATTAAAATGATTATTTGTTGGTTTATAATTTAAAGAATTGGTTGCTGTGTAATTTGATGAAAATTTGGGGAAGATGAAGATTTTGATAAAATGGAAGATTTGGAGAAGATGAAAATTTTGATTTTGATTTTGTGTCTTTATATCTGGGTTGTATCTGTTTTGGTTAGATCTGTTTTGATGACGAATAAAAGGAATCAAATAAAGAAGATCGTTAGATCTGTTTTGCAAAAAAATGTTTTGTTTTTTTTTGTTTTTATTTTAAATTTTTTTGCCACATAAGCAATATTTTTTATGCTGTCTTTTATTTTCCATGTCATTTTCTTTTATTTTTCTTTTTTTATGTCCACGTCAGCGCCACGTAGATAAAAAATTAACATCTGTCAACTTTTTTTAACGGAATGACCCAATTTAAAAATAAAAATTTGTTCAGTGAGTTAATTTGAAAAATTAAAAGTTCAATCAGGTATTCAATAAAACGTGCCAACTTCGGTGGCTAAATCATTAGTTTTGCCAACCAGAAATTGTACGCATGACTACGGAATTGACTCAAATGATCCGGCAACGTATACAAAACTCACAAGATCGACAAAAGAGTTATGATGATCTTCATCGAAAGGACGTAGAGTTCAATGTTGGAGATCATGTATTGTTACGTGTTGCTCCATAGAAAGGAGTTATGAGATTTGGGAAGAGATGAAATCTTTACCCTCGATTCATTGGTCCATTTGAAATCCTCGACCAAGTAGGAACTGTGGCCTATAGACTCACCTTACCAGCAAGTATGTCTCGTGTTCATAACGTTTCTTATATATTTATGCTACGTAAATATGTGAAAGACCCGAACCACATTATTGAATTAGAAACAGATGAGATAGCGGAAGATTTAACGTATGAGGATGTACATGTCAAGACTTGGATAAGAAGGAACAAATTCTACGCTCAAAGGTTATACCTCAAGTTAAAGTTTTATGGAGAAATCACGATATTGAGGAAACGACTTGGGAGTTAGAATCTGAAATGAAAACAAGGTATCCTCACCTTTTCACCTGTCTTCACCTGAACTACCATTAACAGTTCTTTGTTGTACCCAAAACAAAGAGAACTTTAATCACATGTCTTCACCTGAACAACCAAAGATTATAGTAAATTCACAATTCATGTTTATAATCATGTAAATCAAGAGTTTCTCCTTGCCACAAAGGTTTAATAGAACTTTCACTCAATGTCCTTGCCACAAAGGCTAAAGACACTCAATAATCATATCGTCTTTAAACCCGGCCCTACACAAAAGATATTCAAATGTAACAACAATGGTCATGATCATACCAATCAATTGTCTATCTTTGCACTATGGGCCAAAGATGTTCAACTGTAAAACAAATGATTATGCTAAACAATAATCTATCTTTGCACTACGGGCCAAAGATATTCATTTGTATTATCAGTGGTCATGATCATGCCAAACACCTGTCCATCTTTGCACTACGGGCCAAAGATACCAATCAACAGTTCATCTTTGCACTACGACCAAAGATATCAATCAACAGTTCATCTTTGCACTACGGGCCAAAGATAACTTTCAACATAATTTAAGTTTGAGAATTATGACAATGACATAAAGAATGAATCAAGTGAGATCAAGGATAAATATTAGAGATTTATAATTCAATTTATCCAGAGTTCAAGAATGTCCAAATTGTCAACATGAAGATCATAACATGGATTCAATTTCAAGAATAAAATTCATAAAAGATTACTTGGACAAAGAAAAAGAAATTAAATTCTATTGTGAATAGTACTCATGAATAATATCGTATGAATAGTGTCGTATGAATAGTACCATAGGAATAGTACCCATGAATAGTACCGTATGCATAGTAATATGAAATGAAATAATATCACTTACATAATATGGAATATGAAAGTAAATGATATCGTATACGAGTATAAATAATATCATTTACGAATATTGAAAGAAAATAAGATTCTTTACGAGAAAAATAATATTCTTTACCTTACTAGTAAATTAGATCTGACTGATATAACAGGTATTATCCTGAGAAAATCTTGCATTATAAACTACACTCAAAGTATTCTTATACTCAAAAGAAATACTCACAATATTATAGAAGAAGAATTTTTGATATGGTGATGGTGTACCTCATCTTCTGAAAGAGCCTTCCTTTTATAGGTAAGGTTCGGAGGTCACGAGCTTCAAACTTTCAGTATACAAATTTGACAAAGGCTACTCATTGTACAAAAATTCACAACATGCCAAAGTTTTTAAAAGAAATAATGCACACACTTGGAAAGTTTGGCAATGAGGGACCACTATTGAAAAAGGAATCTGCAGCGTGCTGATTTTGAAAAACAAAGGAGTACTTGACAAAGCTTCACACCTCCATATGCTTATATATATATATATTATAATAATATTACTATGTAAACAATTATAAATTATAATTTACACTATTATAATAGTATATTTGAATGAATAATTTCTCGAAGATGATAATTATGGCTTCATAGAAAAATATGTCAAACTTTTACAATTGTCTTAGGCTAAAATTCCTCCATTTATATCAAAATTGAACAAATATTTACTTATCATATTTATCAAAAAAAATTATTTTATCAATTATTTACAACTCTTCAATCTTTCAATAATTATTCATAATTAATATTATAGAATCACAATATTGACAACTAGATCGTTCCCATGAAAAAAAGAGGGAGATTTCCGATAAGAATTTCTCCTTATTGGCGCACAATTAAATAACCTAACATCTTTCCTTGACAGAACTTTCTAAACATTGTCAATAATGCTATCTAATAATATCATTTCAATAATATGGGTGATAATTATTGATTTAATAATGAGAAATACTATTTAGTTGTTACTATGACAATTATTGAGTCAATAATATAAAATACAATTCAATTATCAATGTAGCAATTATTGCATTAATAATATAAAAGAATGTGCAATTTTTACTGTAACAATTATTTAGTCAAATATTGTGGAACAACGCGTATTATTATACTTTTATCACCGGGTATTTCAACAGTTTAACGGTAACATTTTTGCTGTTATTTTTATAAAAAGGTTATTTCTGTCGCTTTATATATCCGACCATTATTCCGTTATGTAGTCCACCAATGATTGTGTCGTCGTACGAATATTCCATGACAAAAAGAATATTCCTCAACCAAACGAATATTCCCTGACACGACGAATATTTTATGACAACCATCTTACTTTGTAAAATTTTCACATATCACCCTTAACTTTAGCCTTTTTTCAATTTAACCATTTACTGAATAGAATAATAATTATCAAAAAAATTGAATACTTTTATTTCATAAAATTCAGAGTCTTACAATCAAAATGCCCCTAACCTTGGTTTTCTATATAAAGAAATCTTAAGCTCATTTGGTTGTTTAGAAAATTTCAACCAACACTTGAGAGAGAGAGAGAGAGTGCAGGACCCCAACTTTTTATGAATAAAGATTTAATTTCTCTAATTATTATTTTGAATAATAAGGTGTTGATTTGATATAATTCTTTAGTTATGGGTGATATGTGCAAATTTTGCAAAGTAAGCAAGTTGTTATATAATATTCGTTTGGTTTGGAAATATAATTTTTGTGGGGAAATATTTGTATGACGGCGTAATCATTGGTGGACCACATAACAGAATAATTATAGGATATAGAAAGCGACAGAAATAACGGCAAAATTTTTACCGTTAACTGTAAGACCCCAACTTTTATGAATAAAGATTACTTTTTCTCAAAATATATTTTTGAATATTATGGTGTGAATTTGATTTAATGTTATAGTTGTGGGTAATATTTATAAATTTTGCAAAGTAAGCAAGTGGTTATAAAATATTCGATTGGTCGGAAAATATTTGTTTTAACATGGAATATTCATACGACGGCACAATCATTGGTGGACCCCACAAATGGAATTATTGTCGGAGTTGGAAAATGACATAATTATCTTTTTATAAAAATAACGACGAAAGTTTTACCGTTAAAATGTTGAAATACCTGGTGGTAAAAGAACAGTAATATGTGTGGTTTCATTGTAGCGCACAGTATTGATTATTGATGCTTATGTGAGAAGTCACTCAGTTATACTCAATTATTGCTACAGTAATTGCTACGTAATATCTCTCATATTATTGATTCAATTATTGTCACAAAATCATCTGCATAATATTTTATATTATTAAATCAATAATTGAGACGACAAAGTTATTCATATTATTATTTGCAATATTGACAATGTCTACAAAGTTCTGTCAAAGAGAGGTTTGGGCACCTAATTGCGCGCCAATAGGGAGAAATCCTTATCGGAAAACCCTCTCTTTCCTTGAAAGGATCTGATTGTTAAATATTGTGAGTTATAATATTAATGATGAATAAGTTCGTGTTGATTAAAGATGAAATTGATATTTCTATTGTGATGGGATTATTAGTGTTAGTGGAAATCGACATTTATGTCGATAATAATTGATTTCTAGAGGTTATATTGACCAATCGAGTAATTAATCGGATAAATGAGCAATTAATTGCTACTAATTCACATGCTTATAACTATTTGTTCACATGCATGTACTATTAGGGGAGGTGGTGCAAGATTGATAATACTTGCATGACTAAATTAAAAATAGAGGTATAGATGAAGGTACTATACCGTAACTATTTTTTTCACATGTATAGAATTATTGATTCACATGAATGTACTATTGATTCACATTCATGTACTATTAGGGGAGGTGGTGCAAGTTTGATAATACTTACAGGACTAAATTAAAAATGAAGGGAAAGATGAAGGCATTATACTGTAATATTTCGTGCCCCAAAACGTGCAATTATCGAAACTATATTTTCCTATAAATAGAAGCTCATTCTTCTTTCATTCTCACCAATTCACTAAGACTCACAAGAGCAATTATAGAGAGAGAAGCTATAGAGACAATGAAGAATAGAAGTCTGCTACTTTACTATTCCAGTATCCAGTCTTCTTCCGAGGTAAGGGATATTTTTTTTTTTAGTATTCATAAGGAATAATATTTTCTTCCATACTCTGTAGTATGTGAGTAATATTATTTCATCTCATATTCCTGATTATACCCTCATTTTGTTAAAGTATTGCTTCTATACTCCGTGAAATTAGTAGAGTATGCTTGAAATTTGTGTTTCATCTAGTATCGTTTCACAAGGATATTTTTTGCACATTCTTATAAAATTTTAAGTTTTTCATGCCGAAGTACTATCCATGAGTAGTATTCATTTATATGGTACTATTCACAAAGTACTATTCATGGAGTACTATTTACAAAATACTATTCATGGGTACTATTCACAAAGTACTATTCATGAGTACTATTCATAAAGTACTATTCTCAAAGTACTATTCATGGGGTACTATTCACTCGGGTACTATTCACCCGGGAAATTATTCATGACAAAAATTGATTTTTTTGCTGTCCAAATCATTTTTGATACAATATTATTCTTGAATTTTACTACACAAAGCAGTATCATGTTGACAATTTGGACATTATTGAATTCTGAATAAATTAAATTATAAATCTTTAAAAATTTATCTTGAGCTTGCTTTTAATTGAATTATTATATCATTGTCATCATCATCGTGCTTATATTAAAAGTCATATGTGGCTTACGTGCATAGATATACTATTGATTGGTATGATTATGACCAGGAATTATTCGGTATAATCATGACCGTAATATTTCAAATGATGTGATAAAAGTCCTTAGTGGCCCGCACTACAAAAAAATGGGCCTTTAGCAATTATTTTTTGGGCAACGACTTTATAAGTCGTTGCTAAAAGTATATGTTTAGTAACGAAATTTGCCCTTCGTTGCAGATTGTGTCAGGCTTTCACTTTTTGCAACGAAATTCATAAGTCGTTGCAAAAATTTGTTGGTAATTCATTGGCGGGAAAAAATTTCGTTAGAAATTCGTTGAAAAATTTTCGGCCACTTGATTTCCCGTCAATGAATTTTCAACAATGTTTAGTAACGAAAGTTTTTTTGTTGCTAAACATGAGGCTTTAGCAACGATTTTTCAGGCAACGACTTTATAAGTCGTTGCTAAAAATGTATGTTTAGCAACGAAACTTGTCCTTGGTTGCAGATTATGTCAGGCTTTTATTTTTTTCAACGAAATTCATTAGTAGTTGCAAAATTTGGAAACAAAATTCGTTAGAAATTCGTTGCAAAATTTCTAACTACTTGATTTATCCTCATCGTAGGCAACGAAATTTTTTTTGTTGCTATATTTCGTTGCCTAATATGGACCATATTCATTGCCAACAATTTTTATTTTCGTTGCGTATTTTATACAACTTTTTGCAATGACTATTAACATGTTGCCTTATATTAAGATGATGATGATGATAATAATAATAATAATAATAATAATAATAATAATAATAATAATAATAATAATAATAATAATAATAATAATAATAATAATAATAATAATAATAATAATAATAATAATAATAATAATAATAATAATAATAATAATAATAATAATAATAATAATAATAATAATAATAATAATAATAATAATAATAATAATAATAATAAGTGGCGGTGGTGGTGGTGGTGGTAGATTACGGTTGTTGAAATAGTACGTGATAAATGGAGATTGCCAAGCTTGTAGTAATTATTATTGTCGAGAATAAACATGTGAATGATATTTCTATTTACATATGATTTGATTATGATATATATATATATATATATATATATATATATATATATATATATATATATATATATATATATATATATATATATGAATTAATAATATGCAAGTATGTTTGCATTAAGAAAAAGCATAAAGTCCTTTGATAGATAATAGAAAACATGTGTACAAGGACTTAGAATGAATTGATCAAATATGTTAGGTTGATCCTACATAAGCAAAACAGATTTGTAAAGTCCTTAAAAAGAAATGATGTACAAGGACTATAAATATAGAAAGATCAAGCATGTTAGGTTTATCCTATGATATAATAGATGAAGCTTGTCATTCGATCGTCGAGCACTACACTGTAAATCGTGATCCGCGGGAGAGTCGAGGAGAACTCGAGAGTTTGTTGAGGCGTAATCGTGATCTGCAAGATAGTAGATCTCGAGTTCGTGGAGTACGCTGGGAGAGACAAGGAAGGATCGTAGTGTGTCGAGTAGAACTTCCTCAGGATCGAAGTCTGCTGAGAAAGTCATGTTCAGAATCGTAGAGACATCCTGCCTACGAGTCGACCAAACATCTGCCGAAGCCAAGTCAGAAACGTAGACTACACTCGGAGTCGTAGAGTATAATGATGCCAAAGCCAAGTCAAGTATCGTAGATCACACTCTGAGTTCGTAGAGTCTATTGATTACATGTAGAGATCGTAGTCGAGCAAGATCAGATAAAGACAACAAGTATAAGATAGAAACCGTATGTCAAGATCTGATCTCAGAGTCGTAGTGTCTGCACAGCCAAAGCTGAATCGTAGAGTGCAGAACTACGACCTCAAACAGATGTGCTCACAATGCCAAGGCAGAATCATAGAGCAAATACGATTCTCAACTAATGAGCACTCCCAGAATATCCAAAGGAACGAAGCCTCTGGTTGACACTGCAATATAACATCCAAGGAAACCAGAGAGCACTCAACGAATGGCATGCAAGCAAACAGAAGATCTAAGCGCCAACCCAATCAGCATCAAGATTGAGTTATGAAGCCATTCGAGATGAAGTCTTCCATAAGCTGATCAAATGAAGACTTCAGTAACTGACTGAGGAAAGTCAGCAAGTGCAGTAGCTGTCAAGCAAACAGAAAACAACGATCTTGGAAGCTATCAGGATCGTAGTGTTTTCCAAACAAAGAAAGAACTGATGGAATGTGCACAGAGATACTGGTCAGCCTCTGAAGAACAAGGTTAACGTGATTAAGCATAGGGTCAGTCCATTGATGATAAGTGAACGGGAGATCACCAGGAGAAAGCGAGCTGGACGCGCCACAAATCTCAAGTGTCTTGCTATTCAGAAGGGGCCAGATCAAAGAAGTCATGTTATCAGTATCTGAGAATAGTCGAAGCAAACAAAAGTGTTAAAGTACTGCACAATAAAAGGAAGAGGTGTTCTAAATTGAAGATCCAATCAACACTTTTCAAGATCGTAGTGTTGTCTATACCAGTCAACATGACACTACGATCAGGTCTTTGAAGACATGCATCAGAATCGTAGAGTCTGAATAGCTGAAGACTGAAGCATTGGCAATTGTTCAATTTGAAGGGTAATATTCAGACAAGAGCTTATTGAGAGCATCGATGCAAAAGGACAACCTCTGATTGAGAAATCAGAAGGTGGAAATAAAGTCTTCGACCTGCCCAAGACATTAAAGTGACAACTCTGATGGGGTGGGTGAAATAGTAGACTGCAGTGTCTAAAAAAGTATGACATGTCACATCAGCAGTCTACCTCAGACAACTCGAGATCTGTGAAGATATTTGAATAGCCTTCAACGGCTACTTTCCAACGGAAGGATTGGGAAGGAGTATAAATCAGGAAGAGCTTCAAAGATCTAGGGTTGCTGGAGTTTCCGAGTTTGGAGTAACGGTGGACTGTTCTAAACCATGTAAGATAGTGAGTCCGAAGGCTCACTCTACGATCCACCAAGAACACTTAGAGTCAGACAAAGAAAGAAGTAGAAGTGAGAGTTCTATAATGTAGAAGTGAGAGTTCTACTACTTGAAGAGTGTTTTGAACTGTCGAGAGAAAGAAGAGCATCATGTCATATTGGTGTCCATCATGGGAAGACTCTAAGTACCATAGAGAAGCGCTCACAGTCATCTTAGCAAGTCCATCATGAGAAGACATCAAGTATTAAGAAGGGAGATCACAAACGTCATCATGGTGGCAAGCATGAGAAAGTTTCTTAGTACCTAGCAGGATAACTTACAGTCATCTTGGAAACCTATCATTGGAGCCATCATGTATCAAGAGGAATGATTTTCAAGGCAGTCATCAAGGGATCATCCAAAGTGGTTGAGTAACTGAAGAAGATGAACATCATGCAACACTCAACTACACTTCAAGGATGATCACGCCAAGCTGCTAAGTACAGAAGATGTTCAGAGCATGAAGACATCTTAGCAGCTTAGCACCAACTCCAACAAACAAACAAACAAACAACTCTAGAAGCCAGGGCCTGAGGAGTCCTTGTCCAGAGGGACTAAATGAAGCCAGGGCCTAAGGGGTCCTTGTCCGGAGGGACTAAACGAAATTCTAAGCCTGCTGGGCTTGAAGAGTTCCTAGGGAACTAGAGGAGTTCCAAGGCTGCTGGCCTTGAAGAGTTCTTAGTGAACTGAAATCCCAAGGCTGCTGGCCTTGAAGGAATCTTAGTGATTCAGGGTGTTGCCCTTTCTTAGTGGAAATCCTGCTAGTTGAAAGCAGAAGAATGGATTAGGAGCTTGAGTCTCTGAACCACTTAAAACCCCTTGTGTTATTTACATTATGTCTGTTAACTACTATAACTGCTATGTATGTTTTAACTACTTACAACTGAACTAACTCTACGAACAATGTATGTATGATTATTAATATATCAATGAAGGGGATCTTTTACTTATTCCGATGTGCTTGAAAAGATTCTTATGTTTGTCATATGCTAATGTATGAGCAATACAAAATAAACCAAAAAAGTATTTAAAATTAAAAGGATCTATTCAACCCCCTCCTTCTAGATCTATTGTGCCTACTGGGAACTAACAATTGGTATCAGAGCAGGTTCTCATGCTATATTCAAAAGCTAAACGCTTTGAGTCTGATCCCAGGCACAAACATTGTTCTAAACTTAGTTTAGTAGTAAGTAACATGTTATATGCAGATGAGCTCACACGTTGGAAATAATGTGTATAAGTTAAATGTTTATATACACCTGAAGCTGCTCAGATTGGTCCATGTTCTCGATTGTTGCATCAACAAGACCAATCCTTACCTGCAGTCAATCTTGTAGTCTAAAGACCAGACGAGAGAGCTCAAGAGACATCAATGACAAAGAGTCAAACATCCACTACTCTGAAAGAAGAAAAGGCCATTCATGCTAAGAAATGCTTATCAAGAGAAGAAATAAGATCTTCTCAAACTTATGTCTGGCCAACCAGCAGCTGGGTGCAAACTTTGTAAACTAAAGGATGTCAAAGATTTAAATTGCTGAGATTCTCTTGGTCTAAATCTTCAAGATCACGACTGATTGATTGAAGGTTAACTGGAGCAACAAGATGTCAGGAGAAAATGTGAAACTATGCACATCACTCAGTACATTAAAGATAAATGACTGTTAAGTAACTGACAGTAAAAAGGTACGGTTCCTCACTATTATAAATGTGTACATCATAAATGCATCTTCTTATGAACTGCAACAATATTCTGTCAAGGAGTCATAATCTACCTAAAAAGGTGATGAGAGAAAGTACCCTGAGGATGGAAACTCAAATGCCTATAAACTTTCTCTCCATCCAAGTTTTAGGTTGAAGATGACATCTTGAAGGAAATCTGAAATAGGTCATAAGAGCATCACAGGCCAAATTATTTCTATATGGAGTAATCTTTGTTGATGGGTTAGTATGTATGTACAAACCTATGTTCTAAGTGTTTGATAACCCACTGAGTATAATCAGTTCTACAAGTGTATTTTGATGATTTGTAGAAACTGATCACCTCCATAAATCAACAAAGATACACATAAATCGTAGAGTTGATTTTCACTTTATGAACACTCAAACATTGTGAACATAACTCAGCAAATGATGAAACAATCAAAAAGAAAGAGTGTGTTATTAAAATGACAAATCTTACACACACTCACCTTCTTGCATCTCAAAATGTATTATCTAAAACTAGTTGCATGCATGAATATGACCGTTGATAATAAATGTGATGATTATCCAAATATGAGGAACAGGGGTTTAAAAAACTAACCTAGCAGGACCCATTTAATTGTGGGTACCAAAAATAGAAATGTATCTAACACTTTTTGGTATTTGGTGCAATCTGACCACACTAAGGAATCTTTGAAGCGAAGACTTGATCAAGAAGACTCAACCAATGAAGGCTAAGGACTGCTGAGAAATGATTACGATAAAATTCCTATATGTCCAAGCCTATCCTTGAAGACCCACTGAGCTAAACTAAATGAAGCTTAAATGGTTGCTAATCTGTATATGGAAACAGACCATGCAACGAAAGATGAAAAGGGTCTTATATGCTCAAATCGAGTAAAAGCAAACTATATGAGAAGAATCCTCAAGGAAGCTCACATCGAGGAGGATCATCGAGAATCGATCGAGAGGAACTCGATGGAGCGAACTTCACACTCACAAGATCGACAAAGAAGACTACGTTCAGTAGTTCGTCAAATGATCGTAGAAGTTATCGATCCTTAAAATATCCATACCTACGATACGGGGAGATCTAAGTGATAATGGTGATTCCGATCGAGGAAGGAGATATGCAAGGTACGCCTTCTAATACACATGTAGAAAAGGGAATCACATCGAGAAAACAACATCAACTATGGGAAGCGGTGATCATTGAGAAACAACAACAACGAGATATACTATGAAAGCAATGTACCAAATTACAAAGTCTCAAACCTTTGTGGTGATGAACCAAATGAAGATCCATAGTCAGTAGGAACGTCTCAAAATGTACTATTGATAACCTATCACCACCTGCCAAAATTGTGGAGTGCCTACGATCAAACATCGATCATGATTCGAAGCAGGAGGACACCACGATTACAAAAAATGCAACTGTCCAAAGTTGGTAGAGGACCTCCCCATCAGAAAAGGTCAAATGAGATATCATTGCAAATCATGTCTAAAGTATTTCATCTGAAAAGCATCTCAGGGAAAAACCTGACCCTTAACTCACTCTAAGAAGTTGGCCCTTCCTGAGCTACCTTAACCTAGAAGAATTGCTTGATCAAATTTATCTCAAGGACCAAGACAGTCAACGATCGCAGAGTAGAGTTTGAGAGAACTCAACGATCGCAATGTAACTTTAACTATCGTAGTGAAACCTCAGCAATCATAGAAGCAGACTCGACGATCGATGTCCTACCAGAGGACACTCCAGTACATAAGGAGCTTGGAAAATGGGAAAATTGCTCAACTACTCAGATTATGAGGAGATAAGTTCGAATACAGTTTGGAAAGACATCGTACAAACGCACATCAGAACTTAAGTGCCCAAATTGGCTTGGAGTATATCAGTGATCAAGATATGCAGTTTCAAAATGAGGAAGAATGTCAAAGCCATCCACTGCAGCATCTCTCAAAAGTTGATCGTTGAGTCAATAAAGGAAAACGTAGAGTCCATAGCTGCCTTACCATGCTACTCTACGAATTAAAAGGTTAACGGTCAAAGCCACGTCAATTAAACGTCTACTCTTTTAAAAGGAAATATCTAACTAAAAAGTTATGGGGAGTTACAGCTCATTACTGGGCATCGTGCAACCAATGGTCGGTTGACACATCTCTGGTTATGTAGAGTTAGAAGGAACTGCCATAAAGACAAATTCAAATCTGCAAATAGTTATCAGAAGCTATCGAGTCTTTCTCCCTCCCATTTTTGAACCCAAAAATCCTCTCAAGAGCCAAAATAGGTTAACACAACAGAGCCTTACCAAATCACAATCAGCCATCTCTCTTAAACCACTCTGAATCAAATACCCACATTCTTCAAACTGCTCAAATGGAAAACTGGTGAGTAATCATTGGCATTCAGCTCGGAACCAAGTCGTTCGAGAAATCCGAAAAGAAGTTAAGAGACATTTTCGAACTTGTGAAGAAAGTTGGATTCTCAGAATGCCTTGAGGCTAGCACTCGAGTATATGTTGACCTAGTTAAAGAGTTCTACTCAAATGCTTCCATAAAGTCCGGGACCCTTTCTACCAAAGTCAAATGTCAGTCTCTGAAGTTGAAATCTTCTGACCTCAATCAATGTCTAGGTTTTCCTAACCATGGACCGTGACTGTGACCCCCAAATCCTCGGTACTTCATTACCTCAAGATTTGGTGTTCACGTAATCAAAACATTCATATCTAACTACCCAATCATAATAAATTGAATAATAAAAACCTGCCCATACAGGATTACTTTAATAAAAACATTATCTCCCAGGTTCTCTAACCTTTAATACAATCATTCAAGTGCGGAAATAAAATTATTACATCACATCATTATTAAAAGTCTATCATCATAACGATAAAGCAAAATTACAAGTCTTCATCACTTGTACATTTTTCCCTTTCCTTTCTTTAGTTGTAGGTTTATCTACCTTCTCAACCATAGCTGCAATAAGTGTATAATATGCAAGAGTGAGCAAACAAAGCTCACTTGAGATAAGAATAAATATATTTACAACATTTGAGGCTCAATAGAAATGAATAATAATATCTTTATTAACATTTAACATTTGCCAAATAATAGGCTCAATAGAAGCTGAATGATATGTTCTATTAACATTTCAACATTTGCCAACTCATGGGCTCGATAGAAATGAATAATTTGTTCTATTAACATTCTTAAATAAACTATCGAGGGTCAAATGACCATGAACCATGTCCACAGTTATAAGTAATCTTTCAACTTTAACTTTAATCGTCTTATATGACTATAAGGACTCCACGTACTTAGGGGATCAATCCTTCATACAATGTATTGTGCACAACCATTTCAACGCTAAGCGTAAACCCTAAACATAGGGTTGTTCATCTCGGTATTTAAAGTACAAGTCGCACCAAAGAAAGTTTGGTTTGGATAAGCTTTCAAGGGTAATTGAAGTTTAATGATCATCGACTAGGGAACTAGTTGAATCAACAATGCTTGAATAATACAACAGTTGTTTAATAACAACATAACTTAGAACATTTGAGAATCATAGGTGAACCGACTATATTCTAGACTCATGCTTGAAATAATTAGAGAGCATAAGTATTGATCAAAATAAAGAAATGATAAACCTTGGCTTGAACAATAATAAGCTAGGTCTATAATCTTGTCAAATTAAATTTTAGTTATTAGAACATGCATTAATTGATAGCAAAATTTGGAAACAATGCTTACTCCACATGTAATAAAATATACAAAGTGATTGAACCATTCGACACAAGGAAATAAGGTTCAAGAACATTCATTGTAAAAGATTAAACTAAAGAAACTTGTTTAACTATAAACAAGTTAGAGTAAGTCAACAATGATTAGAATTCCAATAATTTAGAATTAAAACATGCTCAATGTAATAGATAGGTTTAGAAGCTTTCTCAATCAAAAGAATGAAGTTACTGATGTAATAATAGAACCAACTCAGCGAAAGTGTAGAGTTAGAACTTGCATAATGTAATAAATGAACTAGCTCAGCGAAAGTGTAGAGTTAGAAAACTTGCCTTGGCGTAAGCTATAAAATTAAACTCACGATCACCTACACATAATTTTAGAACCACAATACCCATTAGACATGCTACCATATCATAACATGTTCATTACCATTCACATTTCGAGAATTCTAAGTGTTTTACTTCACAACACTTGTCTAAATTTCGTTATGTATACTAAATTACCACATAAGCGTTTTGATTTACTAATCATTTTGCAACTTTGATCATACTAACCACAACTCACTATGTTATGTTAACCTTAACATTACTCATTTAACATGTTAACATAATTTCAGACCATGCTAGGATGTTTCCCCCAAGTCTGCTGTAATAGTAGAAGTCGGGAATCTCAAACAAGGGTATGGTAGTGCACTGCGCCATACAAAGGCTTGGGGCCAATGCATGACTGCTGCGCCTTGTTTTTGCCTTTGCCTTAGTGCAATTTCTTGGCCGGTGTTGAGACAGATGCAGAGAGAAGCTATGAGCGATGGCAGAGCTTTAGCCCAACAAACACAAATTTCACTCAATAGATAGTAATATTAACACGTATAATAAATATACAACTATCACAAACATGATTGCTCACATTCACAACCAATTAGCACAATTTAACACTAACTAAAACTATTTTAATTTCTCCAAATTCAAGTTTTCAAACAAAAACTCCATTTTCGAGTTCCTTCACAAAATTGAACACTGTGATTTCAATTCTTGTCCAAATTACCTCATTCCAATTACGTTATACTCATATCTCATTGAACTAACATATACAAGCCTCAATTTATAGTTTCACATAAGAATTGACCATCTAAAATGGTACTTTTCATGAACACATGAAAATATATATAAACATACACTGTCAAAACTTTTTCTTCCACTGTCAAACGAATTTAGCATACAATTGTTGTTTAAACATAATCTCTAATCACTATATACTCATATAATCACAAGTAACCAATTATCTAACAATAATTTGAAGAGATGAAATTTATCAGAACATGAGAAGAATTCTTTAGTGAAATACATATACATGTATATACATATATATATAACTCAAAGGTTGTAAACATACCTTCAATTAGCTTGTAATTCTTGCTACGATCTTGGAATTGTTGTGAAGATTTACTAGTTTCTCTCAAAATCTCTCAAGCTCTCTATCACTCTCTACGAACTCTTTTCTAAGCCAATATCCAATGACCAACAAGTATGCGTAATGATATAAAAAAAAAAAGAAATAGGCTTAATACTCATCATAAGTAATATATTAGTTATTAGGATAAGCGTATATAACATAAATATATTATATTTATTATTTTAATTTATTTTATTTTTTTTTAAATAAACTAGAAATTCCAAAAGCCATAAGGCTTGTTTGGCAAAAACCTTTAAATATTAAAGAATTAATATATTAAGCCTTGTTTGTTAAAACTAAATTAAACTACTTTAATTTATTTTAATAACTCCTTATAATATAGTTATTTGTCACACTATATTTAATCAAGCTTTCATTTTTATTTTAATTAATTCAAATCACAATTAATTAAATAAATCCTTTAATCACATAACACAATACAAATAATTAATCATTTAAATTGAAATATCAATATAATAATAATTTCCTTAATTCATCAATTATTTATTTAATAAATAATTAATTAACAAAATTAAATCAATTGAACAAAACAAAATTAAATCAATTGAACAAATATTTATTCAACGATAATCACATCCATTAAATATTTATATAAATCAATAAATATTTAATATTACATTTAAAATTACGGAATGTTACATCATTCCTCCTTAAAAGGATTACATCCTCGAGAATCACAATTCAAACAATCAAATCGTCACATTCTTCCCTACTTACAAAAGATTACATCCCCGAATCGAAAACATAGATTAAACAAATAACTCGGAGGTAACTTTTCATCATTTCGGACGAGTTCCCACGTTGCCTCTTGACATTGTGGTTTCTCCATATCACCTCTTCTTGAGAAGGTATCACTTTATTTATGAGCACTTGTTCTTTTCATATCGACTATCGGATAGAAGTTCTTCATAAGACAAATCTTTATCGAATTGCAATGGTGGTTCGTACTTTCGATCACGTGTTTGTAATCGGGTTTATCTGATCAGAATATCAGAAATGTGAAAAACATTATGAATGTTTTCAAATTTGGAGGTAGAGCTACCTCATAAGCCACTTCCCCCACTCTTCGTAGTATTTCAAAGCGGTCCAATAAATCTTGAAATGAGCTTTCCTTTCTTGCAAAAACGAATTTTCCCTTCGAGGAGAAACTTTTAGGAAAACAAAATTTCTACTTCAAATTCGCGATTTACACTTTATGTTGATCGGCATACTTTTTACATCGGTCTTGGTTGCTACCAATCTTGTCTGATGAGTTTGACAACTTCAACAGTTTGTTGTACCGATTCTGGTCCTAACGGTTGGCGTTCACGACTTCATCCCGGCCATGATGGAGTTACGCACTTTACGTCCGTACAATGCCTCGTAAGGTGGCATGCCGATGCTCTCGCGTGGTAGCTATTGTTGTTGTAGGCAAATTCTACCAACGGTAAATGTTCATCCCAGCTTCCTTTGAAATCCATGATGCATGCTCTCAACATATCTTCCAACGTTTGGATAGTTCGTTCGCTTTATCCGTCGGATTTGCGGATGGTATGTTGTACTCATTCGCAATTGTGTTCCCATACATTCTTGTAGTCTCTTCTGGAAGTTTGATGTGAACCTTGGATCTCTATCGACACAATTGACATGGAACTCCATGTCTTGACACGATCTCTTTAATGTATAAGTTTAGCTTAGGTGATCAAGATTAAATCTAATCTTTATTGGCAAAAAAGTGTCTTGATTTTGTCAATCATCCACTATTACCCATATCGCATCGTATCCTTACGAGTCGTTGGAAGTCCTACCACAAAATCCATTGTGATATGCTCCCACTTCCATTCCAGGTATTTCCAACGGTTGAAGTAACCCGCTTGGTCGTTGATGTTCAGTTTTCACTTTCTGACACGTCAAACATTTTGCAACGCATTCTACAACGTCTCTTTTCATATTTGGCCACCAAAAATGACGCCGCAAATCTTGATACATCTTTGTACTTCCTGGATGAATTAAATATCTTGTGTTGTGTGCTTTGGTCAAGATTTTTTCTTTAAGTTCTGGCACTTCTGGAACCCAAATTCTTTCTTTGAACCATAGTAGTCCTTCGGTATCGATCTTGTATTTTGCTTCACTACCGTCAACCATTTTCTCTTTGTTCGTTTCACATTCTTTATATTGTAGTTGAGCACTCTTCACTTTGTCCACCAAAGTTGGGTGGTATCTATCTGGAATAGTCGTTCATCCAGATTCCTTTGGAAATTTGATTTCCAACTCTAGCTTCATCATTCTTTGAAATAAGCTCCTCTCTGAGTAGTTATCGGCATCAACTTCTCCCAACCTTTCATGCTCAAAGCATCTGCAACCACATTTGCTTTGCCCGGATGATAAAAGATCTCACAATCGTAATCCTTTATCAATTCCATCCACCTTCTTTGTCGCATATTCAGATCCTTCTGTGTGAAAATATACTTCAGACTTTTATGATCTGTGTAGATTTCACATTTCTCTCCATAGAGATAGTGTCTCCATATCTTGAGAGCAAACACTCTGCTGACCAATTCCAAATCATGAGTCGGATAACCTTTCTCATAATCCTTGATTGTCTTGATGCATACACAATTACTTTTTCCGCTCGCATAAGAACACATCCTAAACCCTTTATGTGAGGCATCACTTTATACACCACAAAGTTACTGTACTATCGGTAATGACAACACAGGTGCCATGCTTAATTTCTTCTTCAAATCCTGGAAACTTTCTTCACATTTCTCCGTCCAAACAAATTTCACAGCTTTCCTGGTCAAATTTGTTAATGGAGTAGCTATCTTAGAAAAATCTTGAATAAATAAATGCGTAATAATCAAGCCGGTCCCAAGAAACTCCTCACTTCCGAGCGGTGTTCTTGGTTGTTCCCAATTGATTCTGACTTCCACTTTTGATGGATCCACGGAAATCCCATCTTTGTCAATCACGTGCCCAAGAAATTACTGCACGATCTAGCCAAAATTCGCACTTAGAAAATTTCGCGTACAACTTTTCCTTTCTTAGTGTTTCCAATGTCAAGCGTAAGTGTTCCACGTGTTCTTCTTGAGTTTTGGAATACACTAGAATGTAAATCGATGAATACCACTACAAACTTGTCTAAGAATGGTTTAAACACCCTATTCATCAAATCCATGAATGCGTAGTAGGTGCATTGGTTAAACCAAAAGACATCACCGAAACTTCGTAATGTCCATACCGAGTTACGAATGCCATTCGTGGTATATCCTCCTTCCTCACTTTCAAATGGTGATACCCACTTCTCAAATCTATTTTGAAAAGTATTTAGCACCCTTCATTTGATCAAACAAGTCATCTATTCTTGGTAATGGATATTTGTTTTTAATAGTGACTTTGTTTAATTCTCTATAATCAATGCAAAGACGCATTGACCCATCCTTCTTCTTCACGAATAACTTTGGCGCGCCCCCACGGTGATACGCTTGGTTGAATATACTTTTTTGTCTAATAATTCTTGCAATTGTACCATCGGTTCCTTCATTTCACTGGAGCCATTACATGCACGGGGCCTTCGATATCGGGTGTTGTCCCCGGCACTAAGTCGATCACGAACTCAATTTCTCTGTCGGTGGAAGTCACGAAAATCCTCTGAAACACATCCTCAAATTCCCTCACCCTTTGGTATCTCTTCGAGTTTCACATTCTTTTTACGAGTATCGACTATGTAAGCTAAATAGCCCACACTGACCTTGACTCAACAATTTCTTGCTTTGCATAATCGTAAGACATTTCATTTGTCTAGGCGATTTGCTACCATAAAATACTACCTTTGGCGTGGTCATAAGGTTTACACATTTCTTTTGGCAATCAATTACCGCTCCATATTTGAACAACCAATCCATTTCCCAAAATAACATCAAACTCTCCCCAATCTAATCGGAATCAAATCTACCATTAAGATATTCTCCTTAATGTTCACCCTACGGTTCTTGTATCACGAATCTAACAGGATTATCTCTTTATTTGCAATTTCTATGTTAAAAGGAAATTCGGTTCTTTTCTAAGCAATCCTAACCTCTTAGCAAATTCATCGAGATAAAGCGAGCAAGTAGCACCCGAATCAAGTAATACATAAGCATCAATATCATTGATTGGGATAATACCTGACACGACATCTTTTGATTGCACAACATCTTGCACAATCATGTTGAAAGTTCTAGTTGTGGGTTTGTTTGATGATGTACCTCCATTATTACCTCCATTTCTTCTAGTTGTCACTCCATCCTTCTTCTTAGGGCATTCACGAGCAAAATGATCCTTGGATCCGCACGTGAAGCACACGTTCTTCTTAGGTTGAGTGCAATTTGGGGTGATGTGACCCTCCTGGCCACAATTGAAGCATACTCGTTTCCCCATCAAACACGCACCCTTGTGAAACTTCCGCATGTAGCACATGCTTAAAACTTCTTCTTTGGTTACCTGCTGGTTTCCGGCACCACGTTTCCATTCCACTTCTCTTCAAGTTGTTGTTGTTGTTGTTGTTGTTGTTTTACCACCTTGTTTCTTCCATTACCACCTTCATTCTTAATTTTCACCTCATTCTTCTTCTTCTTACATTTCTGATTGAACTTTGTCTTTGCCTCGCCTCCACCTTTGGTAGTATTGCTTTCTCCATCTTCTGCTTTGCGAAAGTCTTCAATTGAAATAGGAAACCCTCTTTATCAACAGGGGCTTGGTCCTGTTCAAATCTCTTCGCCTTTGCGTTCGTCGTCTTGACTTGATAAGGCGCAAACCTCGCCAACTCGTTGAATTTAGCGGCATACTCGGATATCGTCATCGTTCCCTGCTTCAGTTCCAGAAATTGCACTTTTCGCTGACCCTTGAACTCTCGGGAAAATAGGTCTCGAAGAATATCTCCTTAAACCTATCCCAGGTCATCATCCCTGGTCCTTCTCGAGTTTTATTGGCCTGCCACCAATAACTAGCTTCTTCTTTCAACATGAATGTTGTGAAAGCAGTCTTCTGGTCATCTCCTACCCTAGCAACATCGAACACTTCTCTATCTCCATAATCCAAGTTTTTGCCTCGACTGGATTCACTGACCCTCGAAATTCAGGTGGTCCAACTGCCTTGAACTCCTTAAACGTTGTTCCTGGTTACGTGGTTGATTTTTGCAACGCTCTGCCTGTCGATAACGTCACTAATTGTTGAACTGGGTTAGCATCAACATTGTCGTTATTGTTGGTTCCTTCGGTGGTTCTCTGTCGTGGTGGTTGACGTCTGGGAGGCATTTTCTGTTTAAAAAATACACTCATTAGGTTATTATTCAACTCTTTTAAGTAATTTCTACTTAACTTGCCTCCACAAAAGAAATAACCACACAATCACGTAACACTTTGAATAAAATAACAACTTTTATTTATTCATAACCTCTTTGAAAACATAAAACAATAGCATCACTGTTATTTTCATTACTTTCCTGAACTACAAAAGTTTCAGGACATCATCATCATCATATCCCATAGGTTTCATAACACTTGGGATTTATAATTTATTTAACATTTTATTCATTGTACAACAACTACGATGTTCTACTAAGATACTGCTTAGCCTTACTACGTTCTTCCTCCATGATCCGGAATATTGTTCTGCGATCTAATACATATGATGACATCGTCTCGAACTGAATCGGATAACTCATGACCCTATCTTGAGCTCGATTAACCACGGTGTTGAATACTCTATTCATTTCTTCCATCTTCATTCTCTTCTTTGCGTGCGTCTTTTTCTGCTATCCATTTCGTTGAAACATTACCTCATATGCATCCTCGGCTCTTGTCCTCTTCGTAGCTTCTTCCCTTAGCTTATTCTTCAATTCAGTGACCTCCTCGATCAGTTGGTCTTTCTCTCCTTCAGTCTGTTCTATCTTTTCCTCGACATTAGTCGATCGTTCCTCACGATCTAGGATCTCATCATCTTTCGTGTCATTGCGATGCATTGTTTCAACTACTATTTCTTGCAATTCCTCGATTGTATCACTGAAGTTCCACGTTATGGTCGTAGACTTCATCATACATTCGAAAGCGTACTATCGAGGTTAGTGGAGTCTCCTCCTCCTTGTCCTCCTCCTCATCCTGGATCATCCTCATCCCTCGTGGCAACTCAGCGGGATCATCCTCATCCGTCTCCACATCATCATCCTCATCTTCAACCATTGTGACCAGCGAGGGTGACTCCGTGGCGATGGTTGTTCCCAACTAACATGAATGTCGCGAGGCTCCTCCTCTATAGGCACCTGAGGTCTATCCTCCCTAACTGAATTGGATTCTCCGACATTAGTCATCCTGACAACAAAATTTTTAAGTTTTAATCATTAATCATTACTACTCGACACTCACGAGCACATAAGTATAAACACATAATCACATAAGTGTTTTATTATTTCTTCCTTAAAACTCTCGATAAGAGTTAATCACCACTATCTTTTCAAAGGTTACTTCCTAAAGGCTTTTCCCCACCTAAGGTTCATAACCTAAAGCTTTGATACCAACTTGTGACACCCCAAATCCGGTACTTCATTACCTCAAGATTTGGTGTTCACGTAATCAAAACATTCATATCTAACTACCCAATCATAATAAATTGAATAATAAAAACCTGCCCATACAGGATTACTTTAATAAAAACATTATCTCCCAGGTTCTCTAACCTTTAATACAATCATTCAAGTGCGGAAATAAAATTATTACATCACATCATTATTAAAAGTCTATCATCATAACGATAAAGCAAAATTACAAGTCTTCATCACTTGTACATTTTTCCCTTTCCTTTGCTAGTTGTAGGTTTATCTACCTTCTCAACCATAGCTGCAATAAGTGTATAAATATGCAAGAGTGAGCAAACAAAGCTCACTTGAGATAAGAATAAATATCTTTACAACATTTGCCAAATAATAGGCTCAATAGAACTGAATAATATGTTCTATTAACATTACAACATTTGCCAAATAATAGGCTCAATAGAACTGAATGATATGTTCTATTAACATTTCAACATTTGCCAACTCATAGGCTCAATAGAACTGAATAATTTGTTTCTATTAACATTCTTAAATAAACTCATCGAGGGTCAAAATGACCATGAACCATGTCCACACAGTTATAAGTAATCTTTCAACTTTAACTTTAACGATCATATGACTATAAGGACTCCCACGTACTTGGGGGATCAATCCTTTGTACAATGTATTGTGCACAACCATTTCAACGCTAAGCGTAAACCCCTAAACATAGGGTTGTTCATCTCAGTATTTAGAGTACAAGTCCGCACCAAAGAAAGATTGGTTTGGATAAGCTTTCAAGGGTAATTGAAGTTTAATGATCATCAACTAGGGAACTAGTTGAATCAACAATGCTTGATAATATAACAGTTGTTTAATAACAACATAACTTAGAACATTTGAGAATCATAAATGAATTGTTCTATATATCTAACTCATGCTTGAAATAATTAGAGAGCATAAGTATTGATCAAAATAAAGAAAAATGTAAACCTTGGCTTGAACAATAATAAGCTAGGTCTATAATCTTGTCAAATTAGAATTTTAGTTACCGAACATGCATTAATTGATAACAAATTTGGAAACAATGCTTACTCCACATGTAATAAAATATACAAAGTGATTGAACCATTAAACACAAGGAAATAAGGTTCAAGAACATTGATTATAAAAGATTAAACTAAAGAAACTTGTTTAACTATAAACAAGTTAAAGTAGGTCAACAATGATTAGAATTCCAATAATTTAGAATTAAAACATGCTCAATGTAATAGATAGGTTTAGAAGCTTTCTCAATCAAAAAAGAATGAAGTTACACAATGTAATAATAGAACTAACTCAACGAAAGTGTAGAGTTAGAACTTGCACAATGTAATAAAAGCGAACTAGCTCAGCGAAAGTGTAGAGTTAGAAAACTTGCCTTGAGCGTAAGCTATAAAATTAAACTCACGATCACCTACACATAATTTTAGAACCACAATACCCATTAGACATGCTACCATATCATAACATGTTCATTACCATTCACATTTCAGAAAGTCTAAGTGTTTTACTTCACAACACTTGTCTAACTTTCGTTATGTATACTAAATTACCACATAACGCGTTTTGAATTTACTAATCATTTTTGCAACTTTGATCATACTAACCACAACTCACTATGTTATGTTAACCTTAACATTACTCATTTAACATGCTAACATAATTTGGACCATGTTTAGGATGTTTCCCAAGTCTGCTTTGTAATGTAGAAGTCAGAATCTCAAACAAGGGTATGGGCGGCAATTGCCCCATACAAAACTTGGGACCAGTGGCAATTAGCTGCATAATTTACTTTTTTTTTGCCAATGCACCCACAAGCAATTTTGCTTGTGTCAGACAGAGACGAGAGAAGGCTATGAACGAGAGCCAGAACTTTAGCCCAACAAACACAAAATTCACCTAATAGACAGTAATATTAACACGTATAATAAATATACAACTATGACAAACATGATTGCTCACATTTACAACCAATTAGTACAATTTAACACTAACTAAAACTATTTTAATTTTTGAAAATTCAAGTTTTCAAACAAAAACTCCATTTTCGAGTTCCTTCACAAATTAAACACAGAGATTTCAATTGTTGTTCAAATTACCTCAGTCAAATTACGTTATGCTCATATCTCATTGAAATAACATATATAAGCCTTAATTTACAATTTCACATAAGAATTGACCATCTAAAATGGTACTTTTCATGAACACTTGAAAATATATATAAACATACATTGTCAAAACGTTTTCTTCCACTGTCAAATGAATTTAGCATACAATTGTTGTTTAAACATAATCTCTAATCACTATATACTCATATAATCACAAGTAACCCATTATCTAACAATAATTTGAAGAGATGAAATTTACAGAACATGAGAAGAATTCTTGCCGTGAAATACATATACATGTATATACACACATATATAACTCAAAGGTTGTGAACATACCTTCAATTAGCGTGTAATTCTTGCTACGATCACTGGAATTGTTGTGAAGATTTACTAGTTTCCTCTCAAATCTCTCAAGCTCTCTATCACTCTCTCTGAACTCAGACTAAGCCAATATCCAACTAACCAACTAGTATGTGTAATGATATAAAAACTGACATAGGCTTAATACTCATCATAAGTAATATCAGTTATTAGGATAAACGTATATAACATAAATATATTATATTTATTATTTTTTAATTTTTTTATTTAAATAAACTAGAAATCTCAAAAGCCATAAGGCTTGTTTGGCAAAAAAACCCTTTAAATATTAAAGAATTAATATATTAAGCCTTGTTTGTTAAAACTAAATTAAACTACTTTAATTTATTTTAATAACTCCTTATAATATAGTTATTTGTCACACTATATTTAATCAAGCTTTCCTTTTATTTTAATTAATTCAAATCACAATTAATTAAATAAATCCTTTAATCACATAACACAATACAAATAATTAATCATTTAATTGAAATATCAATATAATAATAATTTCCTTAATTCATCAATTATTTATTAAATAAATAATTAACTAAACAAAATTAAATCAATTGAACAAAACAAAATTAAATCAATTGAACAAATATTTATTCAATCGATAATCACATGATTAAATATCCATTAAATCGATATCACATATTACATTTAAATATGTTAAATAAAATCAATAAATATTTAATATTACATTTAAAATTACCGGGAAGAATTAGGAGGAGTCTACGAGTCCGAAGAAGAAGAAACGATCGACTCTCCCAAAACCGAACCTCCAAGAAGAAGGAAGAGCTACATACTGCAAGCCAAATTTACCTCTAAAAGGAGCAGCGATCACCCCAATACTATCATTGAACTAAGTGATGATGAGTATGTATCAAAGGATGAAAAAGTCTTGTGATGGAACGATGGTGAAGAAGATGAATCAGAGGAAGATCTTGCTGAAGAAGGTTCTGGAAATGAAATGCAGCAAGAAGGATTCCTTGATGGAAATGATGAGATTGGCTCAGGTTTCGAAAGAGAATAGATGGAAAAAGATTTTGGTTCTGCACCACAGGAATCAGAAGAACAAGAAGATTATCCAGTTCTCTCTCCCGCAAGATTTAACAAAAGAATGGTGGTGGAAGTCTCAAATGAACTACCAGAGGCACCTCCTTAAAGATGGGTAAATCATGGAAATGAAAAGCTCAAGGTAGTAAGGATGACTGCATTTGAGGTGTTTAAAAACTGGAACAACATGGAACTAGACTGCACGACCATTCTATATAATCCTGATGACCTACTAATGAGATGGTTCTTCCAATGGATGCCATGGCTGAAGGCCCACACTGAAAGAGATGGAAGTTATTTCAGTTGGTGTTATATGCAATTTCCAAGCCTGGAGCTGGTGGCTCAGAACTTCCCAAGGGTGAAGAAGTTTGCAACCAAAATGATCAAAGACCAACCCCACTTCAAAGTCTATCAACAGTCTGGCAATCACTATATCCCCTACGATCGTAGAATGGACTCTGAAGGAAGAAGGATCATGACCAAGAAGGTTATCGTAGAGTCTGGTCACTCTACTGCTGAGACTGTTCAAATTCAAAGTTTGAAGCTTCCAACAGCCCAAACACTGCTATCTGACATTCCCTCATCCTCAACCAGCAATTGGTACTCAACGATTATTCAGATTCTCCAAGCTTTCGAAAATCTATCCAAGAATGAAAATCGTAGAGTTCAATCGATGCTCAACTGAAATTGCACAACGGATGATCAAAATCTTGTGGGCGAGGAACTCTTGAAGAATTCAAATGTGCTGATTGAGAAGATATCTCAAATTAATGAAATTTCAAAAATAGTGTTGACAGCAGAAGGAGATAGTTCATTTTAGAACAGACTTCAAGCTACTATGGCTGATGTATCTCTCAAACTCTAAGAGAGAGATAACATCTATCAGAAGGCCATACAAGATCAAAAGGCAAAAGCTCTACGAGTTTAGAAGGCCAATGAAGAGCAGATCCAAGCCCTCTTTGACAACATTGATGACCTAAAGCAGTCTTTCTCACTGGAACTTGAGCTAGGCCAACAGGAACTCATGTTTGAAGTTACCAACTCCTCCTACCTGATGGAGCAGCTTATGTCAAACATGGAGCAGCTCTCCCAAATGATTAATGACAAAAAGGGGGAGAAAAAGAGAGAAAGAAAGAGGAAGAGCAAGAGGCACTCAAAGAAGAACAAAAGGATAGGAGAGAAGAAGTCAAAGAAGAAGATAGCGGAAGAAGATGCAGAGTCGTCATCCGAGGGGGAGCCGAGGAATGATGAGCCCATATATGCCAAAGCTGAGGGGGACCCAGAAGGATAAGAAAAGCATACATCTGAGGGGCAGCAAAGCAAAGCAGGAAAGTCATCATCCCAAGGGGAGAAGGAGCAAGAAGACCAAACAGATGAATATCTAATCAACTAACATCCTGGAAATATACATGGAGCCAATAAGGTACATCTCTAACTAGTTAGGTATGTTCTGGATCCAGGATGTAACATGTCTCAATGTATAAATTGCCATATCATTATAAATGACATTCATGATTATCTGTTTTAGAAATACAGCTACTCACTGTATATAAGATTCATTCATAACATGCATATGCACTTATTCATTCCTATGTACATATGATTTGATTATGATATATATATATATATATATATGAATGAATAATATGCAAATATGCTTACATTAAGAAAAGCTGTAAAATCCTTTGATAGATAATAGAAAACATGTGTACAAGGACTTAGAATGAATTGATCAAATATATTAGGTTGATCCTACATAAGCAAAATAGCTTTGTAAAGTCCTTAAAAAGAAATGATGTACAAGGACTATAAATATAGAAAGATCAAGCATGTTAGGTTGATCTTATGATGTAATAGATAGGCTTATCTGATCTTCGAGCACTGCACCAGAAATCGTAGTCTGCCAGGAGAGTCAAGGAGAACTCGAGAGCTATCGAGGCAGAATCATAGTCTGCAAGATAGTAGATCTCGGAGTTCGTAGACTGCCATGAGAGATGAGGAAGGATCGTAGTGTGTCGAGTAAAACTTCCTCAGGACCGAATTCTGCTGAGAAAGTCATGTTCAGAATCATAGAGACAGCCTGCCTGTGAGTCGACCGAACATCTGCCGAAGCCAAGTTAGAAACGTAGACTACACTCGGAGTCGTAGAGTCTACTAATGCCAAAGCCAAGTCAAGGATCGTAGATCACACTCTGAGTTTATAGAGTCTATTGATTACATTCAGAGATCGTAGTCGAGCAAGATCAGATAAAGACAACAAGCATAAAGCAGAAACCGTAGGTGTCAAGATCTGATCTCGGAGTCATAGTGTCTGCACAGCCGAAGCTGAATCGTAGAATGCAGAAATACGACCTCAAGCAGACGTGCTCACAATGCCAAGGTAGAATCGTAGAGCAAATACGATTCTCAACTAATGAGCACTCCTAGAATATCCAAAGGAACGAAGCCTCTGGTTGACACTGCAATGTAACATCCAAGGAAACCAAAGATCACTCAACAAATGGCATGCAAGCTAACAGAAGATCTAAGCTCGAACCCAATCAGCATCAAGATTGAGTTGTGAAGCCATTCAAGATGAAGTCTTCCATAAGCTGATCAGATGAAGACTTCAATAACTGACTGAGGAAAGTCAGCAAGTGCAGTAAATGTCAAGCAGATAGAAAACAACGATCGTGGAAGCTACCAGGATCGTAGTGTTTGCCAAACAAAGAAAGAACTGATGGGATGTGCACAGAGATACTGGTAAGTCTCTGAAGAACAAGGCTAAAGTGATTAAGCGTAGGGTCAGTCCATTGATGATAAGTGAACGGGAGATCACTAGGAGAAAGCGAGCTGGACGCGCCACAAATCTGAAGTGTCTTGCTATTCAGAAGGGGCTAGATCAAAGAAGTCAAGTCATCAGTATCTGAGAATAGTCGAAGCAAACGAAAGTGTTAAAGTACTGCACAAGAGAAGGAAGAGGTGTTCTAAATTGAAGATCCAATCAACACTCTTCAAGATCGTAGTGTTGTCTATACCAGTCAACATGACACTACGATCAGGTCCTTGAAGACATGCATCAGAATCGTAGAGTCCGAATAGCTGAAGACTGAAGCATTGGCAACGGTTCAATATGAAGGGTAATATTCGGACAAGTTCTTAGTGAGAGCATCGATGCAAAAGGACAACCTCTGATCTAGAAATTAGTAGGAGGAAATAAAGTCTTCGACCTGCCCAAGACATTAAAGTTACAACTCTGATGGGGTGGGTGAAACGATGCATTGCGTTGCGGAAAAAGTATGACATGTCACATCGTGATCTACCTCGCACAACTTTCGAGATCTCGTGTGAAGATATTTGAATAGCCTTCAACGGCTACTTTCCAACGGAAGGATTGGGAAGGAGTATAAATCAGGAAGAGCTTCAAAGATCTAGGGTTGCTGGAGTTGCCGAGTTTGGAGTAACGGTGGACTGTTCTAAACTATGTAAGATAGTGAGTCCAAAGGCTCACTCTACGATCCACCAAGAACACATAGAGTTAGAAAAAGAAAGAAGTAGAAATGAGAGTTCTACCACTTGAAGAGTGTTCTGAACTGCCGAGAGAAAGAAGAGCATCATGTCATCTTGGTGTCCATCATGGGAAGACTCTAAGTACCATAGAGAAGAGCTCATAATCATCTTAGCAAGTCCATCATGAGAAGACATCAAGTATCAAGAAGGGAGATCACAAACATCATCATGGTGGCAAGCATGAGAAAGTTTCTAAGTACCTAGCAGAAGAACTTACAGTCATCTTGGAAACCTATCATGTGCAGCCATCATGTATCAAGAGGAATGATCTTCAAGGCAGTCATCAAGGGATCATCCGAAGTGGTTGAGTAATTGAAGAAGCTGAGCATCATGCAACACTCAACTGCACTTCAAGGATGATCACGCCAAGCTGCTAAGTACATAAGATGTTCAAAGCATGAAGACATCTTAGCAGCTCAGCACCAACTCCAACAAACAAACAAACAAACAACTCAAGAAGCCAGGGCCTGAGGGGTCCTTGTCCAGAGGGACCAAATGAAGCCAGGGCCTAAGGGGTCTTGTTCTGGAGGCACTAAACGAAGTTCCAAGCCTGTTGGGCTTGAACTAGAGGAGTTCCAAGGCTGCTGGCCTTGAAGAGTTCTTAGTAAACTGAAGTCCCAAGGTTGCTGGCCTTGAAGGAATCTTAGTGATTCAGGGTGCTGCCCTTCCTTAGTGGAAATCCTACTAGTTGAAAGCAGAAGAGTGGATTAGGAGCTTGAGTCTCTGAACCACTTAAAACCCCTTGTGTCATTTACATTATGTCATTTACATTATGTCTGTTAACTGTTATAACTGCTATGTATGTTTTAACTGCTTACAACTGAACTAACTCTACGAACAATGTATGTATGATTATGAATATATCAATGAAGGGGATCTTTTACTTATTCCGCTGTGCTTGAAAATATTTTTATGTTTGTCATATGTTGAGCAATACAAAATAAACCAGAAAAGTATTTGAAATTAAAAGGATCTATTAACCCCCCCCCCCCCTTCTAGATCTATTGTGCCTACTGGAAACTAACAATTATGTTTTATGAACTAAAACAGAATAAATTTATTTAAAAATGACTTATAAGTCATTCCTAATAAGTTAGTTTGACCCATATTAATGTAATATCAATTTTATCCCTATTTTATTTAATTTTTTTAAAAAAAACACGTATTTGTACAAAAGAAGAGTAAGATGCAACGTCACTTTAATTGGCGTTAGAATTTTTATTTTTATTTTTTTATAGCTGAAGTCTTATATACTCCTTCATTTCCAATGTCGATGACAAAGAATAAACATAACAAAATATTAATGTTTGTAAACAAGTACAAGAGATCAACGAAATTAAAAAAAAAGATTCCAACGTCAGTTAAAGTGAAGTTACATCTTAATCTTCTTTTTTACAAATTTACTTTATAAAAAAAGTTACAATGCCAGTTAGTTTGACATTAGATCACATTTTTATTTTTTTCAAATTTCTTTAAAAAAATAAAATCGTTTAAAAAAAATAAGATAATTTTTTTAAAATTAGTTTTTATAAAACAAATACACGACATGAAACTAAAACCACTCATAAGTCATAAATTAAAATAAACAGTCGGCTATCTCACAAATAATATACTTAAAAAATAAGAATCTCTCTTCCGGAACCTATTTATAATAATATGTATTATTAATTGAAATATTTTTTTATAAAAAATATTAATTTTGTACATAATCATAGTTAATATATTGATATACACATTAGTTTACTCCAAATATTTTTAAAATAGCAAAGGTATATATTTTTCTTTATAAAATAATATATTGTATGCTATAATAAATTCTATAAGTATATGCATGTGTATACTAATTAAATGTTTAGTAAAAACATAATATTTGGTAAAATAATTAATTATAAAAATAAACAAAAAATTGATTTAAAAATATTTTCTTAATTTTCGGAATTAAAATTTCATATTACTTATGCTTAAAATAAATATGGGCCTTTGATGTAAAGACACAAATTGATCCAATGGATGAAAAGTTTGTTGATGACAAATGTCTTCACCATCCTAAGACCAATCAAAAGAAAGCACTATCATAGCCTTCAGATCAAAAGACTGATCAGGTTAACGAAGGCCTAGGCTTTCTTTCCAGTTATACATTTTGTTGTGGGCAGTGAAGAACAGATCGGAGATAGAAGGAGATTAGCGAAAAAGAATTAAGAAAATGGCATGGAAGGGAAATCTGTCTCGCTATTTGAAAGAGCTACGGATTCTCTTCTGTCAAACTTCACCAGCTAATTCATGGACTAGCTCTTTTCTCTCTCTCTCTCTCTTATCTATACTTGAATTCCCTCCGTTGTTTTCTTGTATTTCATTTTTTGACCAGTTGTATTGATTGATAGATCATTTGTGGAGAAGAATTACAAAGATCTAAAGAAATTGAACCTTAGATTCCTTATATTGATCCGTGAGTTCAACGGTATCGAGTCTTAGCTATGCGCAAGATACGGTAAGAATAAACCTAATTCTCTCTACTTCTACATGAGTATTACCATTTTTACCTGCTTTATATTTCTCTTTTTAATTTATCAATGATTGTTTGTTTTTGACTCAATTTGGTTATAGAGTTGATATAGCATTCCCCTTTTTGAATCAAGCTAAGATGATGATGTCTCATTTATTTTTATTTTTTTGTGAAGTAACAAAAAAAATATTATGGCTCATGCGGATCAATACAAAGAATTAGTGAGAAGTGATTACTTGCAAATTGAAGGAAAATGTTGAATTCTTAAATTTTATACCAGTCTTACTTACTCCTACCAATTTATTGTGTCATTGCTATCAAATGTTCAGTGTAAGTTTTGGGTTTAGCTTAAAACAATTTGGTCCATGTTTTATTGCATATTGGTTTTCTTATATGTATGTTGAGGTAGTAGTTAGTTGGTTATGATTTGTCGATTTCCAGAAAGTCTTTTTATGAATTGATCATCGCACACTAAATAAGTGAATTATTTGCCATTCATTTTCCTTTATGGTATGCCCATGATTGTAAAGGCTGGTTTTCTTATTGCAACCTATCAACAGTTTAGCCTTTGCAGTTCTAAGATTTACATCATTGTTTGTTGCAGATTGTATAGCTAGACACATAAATTATCAAGATTTTCCCCCACTAAAGTCCTTTAAGAGGTTGAAGTGAAATGGTGGAAGCAGAATTAAATAAAGCAGACAAAACAAAATTCACTAAATGCTAGTAGACAACATGAAAAACACCATATATCATGAAGTTGGCCTTATCGGCTGGCATTGATGGCCTCTTTTTCGACTGGCATTGATATAGTTTGATATGGGTGATGTTATCATTGATGGCAAAGAAACTGGTATGCTCTCGCTTGATTTTTTGTACTACGCAACAGGAAAGAAGTGATTGAAGCTAAAGTAGCAACTTATACACCAAAATACTTCCCAAAGAGAAAGAAAAAGGGAAAAAAGAAGAAGAAGAAATCGCTAAATTACCTTCCCTGATTAAGGAAGAGTAAATTTTATGGTGGAGTTGGTTGCTTCATTATCCTTTGGTCTAATATCGCATATGTTGTCAATTTGTCATGCGGAGTTATCGTGATAAAGGCATTTCTGCAATTACTGATTCTGAACCGCTTTGCTAGCAAGTCCAATAATACGTTTTAAAGGCGTCGAGGTTTTGTTAAATTTTACATCTTCTTCCTTTATATTTTTAAAGTATATGCATTTTCGCGTAATTGGACCTCGTTTATCTTTTGAGAGGAAATGTAGACTTGAATATCATTCCCTATTTTGACAATGTTTTCCATATATCCGAATTTGAAGTCACTAGTGTAATGTGATAGTCTTTATGTTACCAAATGAAGAAAACTATGGCTTAATGTCTTGACAATGGTGCTATTTTCATAAAGCTCCTAACTTTTTGATTGTTCTCCCTCTTTTCTCTTACCAATTTTTGCAGACTGTGATCACTATGATTAATCATGCCATTGGAGCATTTAGTGGTGTTAGCCAAGAATGCAAGGCTGTGGTCGAAAGATACGGACAAACAATTATAGATTTGCTTTTAACAGAGGTACACGAACTATTGCTTTATTAGTAATTATAATTTGAGGTTTTTAGATGATAAGTACATATATGTCAATTTTGGACTCTAAGCTAGATCACTTGTACTACATATTGGTAAGCCTGTATTGATTTCTCCTACTGAACTTAATAAAAATAGGCACAATCAAAGAAGATATGCTCGCAAATTAGATTGCGCACCTTCGATGGAGCTCATGGTGTTAGGTCAGGCTTTTAGCTACATCAGATTACATTTGGTTGAGTAGTTGCTTTCTAAACATTCTTGACATCGTTATATTAACGTTAACACAGAAGACTCCCTATACTAATATTATTATGAATCTTTTCTTCCTTATTTGACCTACTGATGCTATGAATTTTTATACAACATGGGCATTGAGAGTGTAGTAGATGAAAGCAATGGCAGGTCATCCGGATTTGGTGATGTTATGTGTTCTTCTTGTGAAATGGCAGTGGTGTGGATGCAAAATCAACTTAGGCAAAACCAGATGCAAGATCGTATTCTAAACTATGTCAATGAGGTATACTATATATATAAACCTTCTTGTTTAAGTCTTTTTATATACTCCTAATACAATTATACTTCTATTTCAATCAAAACATAGGAGGAAAAATGAGTAAATGAGCTGAATAGTCTATATTGATAATTATTTGTTAATAATTTTTTATGGTTCATGTTGACGAGAGTTCTGAAAAAATTGCAGCTTTGTGATGGTCTTCCCGGCCCAATGGGACAATCAGGTGTTGACTGCGCCAAGATTTTTTCCATGCCTAGCATTGCCTTCACTATTGGTGGCAAAATTTTCAACCTTCCTACTGAGCGGGTATGATCAACCTAATTTCTATTGTGGTTATTGTGTCCAACTCCCTCCATAGGTCATTATTTATGTAGATTTGATAGGCGGGGAATGTATCATTCTTCTTAATTACATTGGCTTATATACACAAGTATCCTAATTTACAGTGTACATTAGTACCACGTAGCAACTCTATTATCTTTTTCTACTTATGAGCAATATGGTGTATATTAGTACCACGTATCAACTCTATTGTCTTTGTGTATTGATTTTGGCACTAAGTGCCTTTGGTGACCTATTTGCTTCATTTTCCTGACTTTTCTATTATTTATAAATATGTGGAGGAAGACTGCTTCTACGACCTGCCTTACAATACTGGGTATCAAATTTTTGTGCTAAGTTTACGGAAGACAATGGACGAAATTATGAAGTGTACTTTCTCTATATATGTAGATATATTGTGACAACCCGAGAATTTGGATATTTATAAAATCTTAAAAGATTGACTTTAGGTTAAATAATAAACCTAGACATAAAATAAGTGAATGGATTTGAGATTTACATGAAGGAATTTTGTGGATTTAAAATTTTTTGTGGTGAATTATTCAGGATTAACGATATAAGTGTATATGGTTGTATATGTGTACAGTATGTGGTTAAGGGTCAAGGGTTGACCAGATAACCTTTATCAGTGGCAACCCCTAATACTATATTAAGAACGTCAACGTTCAGTTAGAAAATCCTAACGACTGATAAGAAACCTTAAAACCGGTTCTAGAAACCCTAATTTTAGTTTCTAGAATTTGAAACCCTAATTTGGAAGTTAAAAACCCTAATTTGGGAATTCAAATGCTAGTATAAGGTTTAACGTTATTAATTATAACCTAATTAGGGAAAACCCTAATGATTTACTTGAATCCCTAATTTTAAATTGGAAACCCTAATTCTTAGGTTATAAACCCTAATGCATGATTATGAAACCTAATTGCTAAATTAGCAATTTTAATTAGGAAATATTAATCCTAATTAGCAATCTTGAATTATGATCAGGAAATTTTAATATAATTATAGAATCATAATTATAATTTAGAAATATTAATTTTTTATTTTGAAAACTGAAATTTGGAAATCTTAGAAATTAAATTTCAAAAATCTAAGGGTTAAACCCTAAGGGTCAAGCCCTAAACCCTAAACCCTAAGTGTTTGGACAAATTAGTAGTATGCCATCAAATTAAAAGGAAAAAGACTAAAATACCCTTTTCTTAAAACTTAAGCAAAAGATTTTGCAAATCTTGTGAGTCACCACCTTGAGGCTTATCCCATGTGATCTAAATCTTTACAAGATCATATTTGTGCAACCTAGCAACTTCTTGGTTCATTGAATCAAAAGAGTAAACTTAAAACTTAAGAAAAGTAACTTACTTTACTTTTCATATTATCCAAGACCATTCTCTCTCTAGATTTTCGGGACTTAGAGTGAGAGGGAGTGATAAACTAAACCATGATCAGTTCATAGCCTTCCAACAACAGAATCCAAGATCAGATTCAAAGATCTAAGCCTAGAAGGTATAAGCCCTAAAATTTCGAAAACGTGTGATCTTATGTTATATGTTGGTTAAAGTTGTGTATTATGATGTCATTTAGTGATCTGGGTTGTTAGATCCCATATCCATAATATCAAAGTGCTCGAAAATCAAGTTTTCAAAAATATGGAAAAAGTTGGAAAAGTGGCCTGACAGCCATATGTCAGGGCCTCTAGATTCTTCTGTGTTAGATGTTTATGGTGTTTTATGTTATGTATATGTTTTATGCCATGTGGTCTGTGTTCTGAAACTGGAAATAGGGTCAGATCATATGTAGATTGAAAGATATGCAAATAAACCGAGTCGATGACTACCACGATCGATCGTTTTGTGGTAACCCAAATTACCCAGAAAAGTCAAACAGTGATATTCATGACCCTATATCTTGTTGTGTTTAAAGAGTTTGGTCAAGTTATTGTTTTGTTGTTGCACCTGACATGAGAACTACACATCTATGCTTTTAGATTACTCAGATCATGACCAAAATGACAATTAATCACGGTCAAACCTACGTTGACCAATCTGCTTGAAGAACAAATTTGGGTTGTAACGCCCGAGAAAATCGGATTTTTGAGAATTAAATTTTTATTTTTATTAAATGAATTTAATTGATTATTTATGGAGCAAGCTAATCGAACGTCGTTATCTGACTTAGAAATGTCAGAACATTGTAGGATTTTGGCTACGTAGTAGAATTAAAGTGTTTCAATTTCCAAGACGAAAATAAAAGTTTTTTGAGAAATTTTCCGAAAAACACTATTCACTCATTTCTGTTCGGGAATTATTTTTGAACTTCTGAGAAATACGTAACGATAGAATATCGAGGTGAGATGGAATATATAATAATATTTCAGTTATGGAAAACGTAATATTTCGTCTGTGGACTTAAAACCTAACGTTTAAGGAAAATGATTTACGAGAAGGAAAGGAAATGTGATTAATGAATTAAACGATGATTGTATAATACGTAGGTATTGTACGAGGTAAGGAATACGAATACTATATGAGGTATTATACGAGTACGTATGAATAATGGTATGTCGTATATGTGGAATTAGTATAAGAGTTAGAATACGAGAATTATAAGTATAATATATGTTATAAGGCTTTAAGCCAAAAGAAAGAAATTGGTAGGATTTGTTAAGTATTATGTGATCCCAAATATTGGATGGTTAGGTCCAATGTGAGTTTATTAATGCAAGCCCAATGTTTGTTTAATTACAAGCCCAAAGCAATTTAATGCAAGCCCAAATGATTAGGTTAAGTTAATTAAGTTAAAGGCCCAAGCTATAATTCAATGGGTTAGGGGATGGTTTAAAACCATGGGGCAAACCATGGATAGTCCAAAGTGGTGGACAAGAAATTGATGTGCTAATCAAGTAAACTTAAAGTCTAAGTTAGTGTGGTGATCACACAAAGTGCATATATGTGATTAGCAAGAATACTTAATGATAAAGTAAGTGTGATGATCAAGTGTTGTGGGGAGCAAGATAACTTAATGGCTAAGTGATTTGGAGGCCATGTATTTTGTGTGGAAGCCAAGTTTACTTAGGGGCAAAGCAATGAATAGTAAGGAGGTGATTAAGGAGGTGGAGTGGCTTTATGTCCCTTATACCCTCATCTAGGAATTTCTATAAATAGGGAGCTTGTGCATTTAGTTAGAGGTTGTTTCATTTCATCCCACTAATAAGTTGATAGCTTATTTGGTTGAGAGAATAAGTTAGCATAAGTTAGTCTTTCATTATTCACATAAGCAAGAAGGAAGAAGAAGAGTTAGCAAGAGGAAGATCAAAGCTTAGTCAAGTGCTCATTAAGGGTAAGCCATTTTGAACCATGATTCTCTTTCTCTTCCATAGATAGAGAAAGGGGTATTGGTAGAACTAATATGCTAAGGAATGATAAATCAAAGGCTTAAGTCTTAATAAGCCGTATACATAATGAATAAGAAATCCAAATCAAGAATAAGTTATGAATTCATAAGGAACTTATATGAACGTTTTATATGTTCTCTTAAAAAGATGTTATTATAATAAAAAGCAAGGATGGTGGTTAAAAGATTGAAGCCATAGGAAATCATGAGAAAAGAAGTCATAAGTTATGAGAAATGAAAATATAAGTAATTGATATTTTCATAAGTCATAAATTCACAATGAACTAGTAATAACTTATCATGTTTATAAGTTAACGAAGCAAGTATGTCAAGAGGATAGTATAATGGATTGAATCAAAGAGAAATGGTTTAAAAATCTCAAGTAACGAAGTTTCGCCGGAATTCACACGATTAGACGACGATCGTCGAATTCGTGAAATTCTCGGAATGGAAGTCGAATTTTGATATTGAGCTTGGAAACATTGGTTTTCAATGGAGACAAGTCATATTTGTCATTATAGAGTTGCGAACTCAAAAATGGCCGGATTCCGACTTAGAACGAAGAAACGAGCGTTAAACGTTCACTAACGTTTATCGTTTTCGTTAAAAATGGACTAATAGGTGGAATTTTAGCAAATGAAGTCGAATAGATAAAATTCTTGCTTGACCACGTAGAGTACGTGATTTGTGAACCATAGGCTCTTGAATGAACGAATTCAGACTTATAACGAAGAAGTTACGAAGCTGAAAATCTCACTAAAAGAAAATTCTATAAAAATTTCTCGCTGCTTTGAGCATCAAGGCGCATGACGCTAGTCAAGGCAAGGGTAAGTCATGCCAGCCGCGTAAAGTAAGCTTCACTTTAGAGACGCATATGTGCCAATAATAACCCTTAACACAAGGACTCGTGCCACAACGCCGAGTCCGGTCTCCAAGCCCTAATAGGCGACGCCGCAGCGCGGCACATAGTGCAATAGCCGGTGCCACAGCGCCAACCCTAAAAATTTGACAATGAAAAATGTTTACAAGTAGGAGATGAAGGGAAATTGGTTAGTAACGAACTAAGGGACTTAATCAAACATTATAAAGTTATAATTAAACCCCAAGTATGATCACTTAAGGTTAAAGAAAGTCAATTGATGATGAACGTGAACTATACATAATAAGTACACATAACCAATGACGATCGAGTTTCGATTAATAACGTAAGGACGTTAATAAGCCGTAAGGAAAGATGAATAACTCGAACCGAGTTGTATTAATGAAATAATTTCATTTAAGTGTTATAAAAGAACGAAGTTGGTAAGGACGATGTAAAAGAATGATGAAAAGCCGGAACCAATAAATAACAAATCCAATACGGGATTAGATTGAGAAGAAGGGTAAGATTCTTTAGGAACCAAGTATGTTCATTCATGACCTAATGTGGTATGTTATGTGATTATGTGTTGTAGAGACTGTAAAGACTCAAAGGAAACGTAATTATTCGGTAGCAGACGCTGAAGGCAAGTTTTTCTTAAACCCTTGTCTAACCTTCGTGTTAGTCAGGTTTTCAAATGATTCAAGTTATGAGATGCATGTATGGTTTTAAGGAAAGAGTCGATGTCATTTTAACTCGGCTAGACTAATCTTGATAAGTCGATTGGTTTGTTTACAAGTCTTTCAATATAGAATTGCTAACGCTATCATATGCCAATTCTTTGGTACGGATTCAAGGTAAGCCTGAATATGTATAAACAAAGATATTATTCGATGGGCACGTGAGGTTGCCACAACTTAAATGTATTCACGTTTAATGGATGTAGTGTTGATCAACATAGGGTACTATTGTGACAACCCGAGAATTTGGACAATTTATTAAAATCTTAAATGATTGATTTAAGGTCAAATATTAGACCTAGACATAAAATTAGTGTATGCGTTTGTTGTTATTAGGATGGAATTTTGAGGATTTCAAAATTTTGTGAAGGATTTATGTGAATATGTGTTGTGTATATGGTTAATGATGTGTTCAGAATGTGGTTAAGGGTCAAGGGTTGACCAGATAAATTATATCTGTAACAAACCCTAATCCTAATTATTTCAATTTATGAGTAATTAGAAAACTCTAATCTAATTACGAGATTTAATTTCTAAATTAGAAAATTTATTTTCTATTAGAAACCCTAATTAGTGGGTTATAAACCCTAAGGGTTAAAAAGTTGTGTGTAAGGAATATGAACATTATGTGATGGTTTATATTTATTTATTATATAAACAAACAAAAGAAATTAGTGTAAACCTAATTATATATTAGGAATGAAGGATTTAATAACTTAAGGGTTATGGAAAAAGAGAATTGTGGTATTTAGAATACTTACTAATTCTAGGAGATTTATTTTATATATCTCAAATGATTAATTTTATGACCTAATTATAGCAAGTCTAATTGGGTTAAGGAAATAAGTGTGCATAAGCAAGGATTTGTGTTATAATTGAGAAAATAAAAATCCTAATTAAATGATTAGGATATAATAAAATTTATCTATTGGATCATGCTATTCTTTTACATAGCCCAAGCAATTTAATTGGAGAGCCCAAACAATAAAACAATTGGCCCAAGTGATGATCCAATTTGTATGGATCTTCTAGATGGTTATTAAACAAATAAAACAACTAATAAAATTGGCCAAAATGGTAGAGATATATCCGCCATTCAAGGGCAAGTGAGCACAAGATTCATTTAATTTAGCTAACATTTTAGTTAGTCAAAAGTTGGTTACCAAATCACCTAAGTTTAGCCACTAGCCTTTTAGGGTAATTAATATTTTCATCCATGCAAGCAAGACTTTAAGTGATTAGTAGGAGGGAGAAGGAGTGGGAATGTAGAGAATGAAGGCATGGCCGGATGACATAAGGAGAAAAAAGAGAGTGGGTTTGGACCAATTATAAACCACACTTCATAAAAAGTATAGCTTATTTTCTTTCTTTTATTCTTCCAAGTTGCAAGGAACCAAAGAGAGAGAGAGAGAATAGAGGGGCCAACTTTGGCTACTTCAAGAGAAGAGGGAGAGGAGATTTTTGACTCTCATAAAACTAAGATCCATTCATGGAAGGAAGGGAGAAGGAGGAGGAGAAATCAAGCTAAGGTATAATAAAAAAATTTCTACTTGTGTAAGCTAAATTTCCTTGGTGTTTTGATTTGATTTTGACAACTTGAAGTTGTGATCTTGAGGTTTAAAACCTTAGATCAATGTATATATAAGTGTTTCATGTTTAGATCTAACAATATTGGGTGTTGATTTTGGTTGGAATCAAAGGTATAAAATTTCCTAAACTCAAAACTCTAGTTAGTTTATATGTTTTGTGATGGTTGTTTTAGACCAAGTGTTGAACTTATGATCCATATGAGGGAAGATCTACATGATATATGATATTTTATGGTTAGATCTTGCCATTTTTAGGGTTGATAAGCTTGAACAAAGAAGAAGAACCAAAACAGTTTTTTTGTTTTAAATGAATTAGTGGACTGCTGCTCTAAACAGAAAATTTCGGATTTGTTAGAGTGCTCTAAAAATTCTAGACTTGTGATATGTTATATTACACTCAATAAGCTTTCCTTAGACTCCGAAACGGACTAAATCCGATATCGGAGGAGGGAGTTATGGGATTTTTACCAAACTACACAAAGTTAAGAAAACTGTGAAAAGGACAGTTTTGGAGCAGTCACTTCCGGGTTAAATTCCGGGAGCTAAACATATCCAAATATGGATTGTGATATATGAAAACTATAGTTCGGAAAGATACGAATCCAACAAAATTGACGGATCATTAATCGGAGTTACAGATTTCGTTTTATTTAAGTTTTGGTGAAGGACTCCAAAACTTCCAAAGTGCAAAAAGTTTCTGGCCAAACTTTTCCAGGGGCTGTTTTGGACATTTAGTTAATGAGAAAAATTCCAGGCTTTCGGGAAATGAAAATATATGGTAATATGTAGCTCGTGTCCAAAAATGAGCTAATTCCGAGTTAAAACGACCAAGTTATGACCATTACAATTTTTGTGATTTTCCGACGGAAATCGCTATAAACGGAGTTCTACAACTCCGATTGCCACGAAATTTAAAATGGAGCATCACGATAACATATTTAAGGTTATGCCAGAAGATGGGCATTACTGGAGTTAAGCACGAGGTAGCTAATTTCTTAAGCTACGCACTAAAATTAATTAAGGAAAAATAGAATTAATGTTTTAAAAATCATTTAAAAATGATTTAAGTGTTATAAAAATATTTTAAGTTATAAAATATGACTTTTGATATTTTGGTATGAAAATATTAATATTTTAATATTAATATTAATTATCGATAATGGATTTAAGTGTTTAAAAATCAAATAATTATGATTTTAAGGTATTAAAATATTTTGAAATATTATAATTACATTATAATATTATGCAAGGATTTTCATTAATATTTTATATTAAATGAATATTAATGATTAAGGAATTATGTGGTATTTAATTCATTTAAATACGGTTTTAATGATTGGAAAATCATGATAAATGGTAATAATTATCAAAAATTATTACGAGCCTAGGAAAAATGTTTTGGTGATAAGAAATTATCTCGAGATAATTGTTAAATGTTTAGGAAGAGTTTAATTGAACTTAAACTCGAGTATTGTCAAAACTAGATCGCGTCGGGATGATAGAACTGTCGTCGCTTTTAAGTCGCATGAAATAGTTTGATCGATGCTAAGTCTTATGTGTCAGTATAGACTTATAAGGTTATGTGTTATGTGTTTAGGTTATTCTTTGTATTTAAATATAATGTAATTATAATTGTGATTCTAATATTGGAGATCTATATTATTAATATTAGGTTTTCTGAAAAAGCGATATAAATTGCGTTATGGTAATCAGCAGTTGAGCTCAGCAAGTTTGTTCTTACTTAACTCTAATAAGAGTGTTTTATTCAAGCTTATGGTTAATCATTATTGATTGCCATGAAAATTGTACTCTGTGACATCTTCATGTATAAGTCGTGTATGAAAGGTCGATCACCTTCATTACCAGGTTGGTTCGTAAATGTTTGTTCATGTTTAAAACTTGTTTCGTCAAAAGTTTGTTCTCGCTAGTTCTCAATTATATTGATGAATTATAGCCTGCTTATTATTCATACTCTTCAATCATGATATATCCTTATATTGTTGTATTTAAACTTGCTAGGAAACTTTCATGCTCACCCTTGCTATATCATGATAAAACATTGCAGATAAGGCAAATGCGTTCGGATACAGGAAAAGATAATGCCAAGTTCAGCTTGGGTTATAAAGTGCAGCTAGTTTGTAATAGCGTATTGTGATAAATATTGTTATGTAATAAATAGTTTATGAAATGTGTATAAGTTAAGGTTACTCGACCTTGGGGAATAGTGTGTAATGTAATGTATAAACAATTTATGTTTATATCTTCCGCAAAAAGTTATAGAATGATTAGTGTACCGAATCCGCGGCGATTTGGGGCCCGGGTTCGGGGGACGCTACAACTATAGGCTGATCACCTAGATGTACTCGTAATCTATGACGGACTTAAGGACTTCGTGCCAGGTTGTCCTTTTCAAAGAAACTATAAGACGTTCATGTCTTGAACTAGAATTGATGATTTACGGAATATTGTTATTGCAAAACATTTTGAAGGGAAAGGAAAGCTATTTTGAATTATTGATAGTACTCCGTAACTATCATCCAGTTATTGAAGATATACTGATTCCTATGTTTCAAGCATGCTTTTAAAATGAAATTGTTGTACTTATTTGAGCTTGTTATGCTCACACTTGCTTGAACCATATGATTGCGGCTTATTAGGCGATATGACTAAAGGATTAGACAAGGATAAAGTGAAGGCTAAAGTGAACTTCAGTAGCGCACCTATGTAATAGTATAGGTTTGTAATGATAATATTTGATATTATGACAAAAACAAATGTATTGATTATAAAGAACTTGGGGAATGGTAGTATTGTTTTGGAATATATATATGATGATTCGATTCTTTTGAGGCTTTTTCAATTGAATGTTTGTGTGAACTGTAGCAAGTGGAGCACCATTTGTCCGGGTTGAAAGAGACCCAGATTTGGGGGCGTCATAGTTGGTATCAGAGCGTTAGGTTATAAAACTTAAGGGGGGAAGAACCTTAGGCTAATAACCTCGTTAAGGAAGAGAAGTCTGAAGGAAGTAAACTCGAGCTTTACTTAAGTTGAATGAGTTAATAAGGTATTGAAGAAACTCAGTACCGAAAGATTTAAAAGATGGAAAGTAACCCTAAATAAATTAAATGTGATTCGTGCTTATACTATTGTGTGTTATGTATTAATCAACATTTTTTGTGTTATTGTGGGATGTCGATCGATAGCTTGATGTATAGAGATGTACATGCGGTGAGCGAAGAGCTTGTGAACCGAGTAGAGCCTGTACCCATTTAGTGGCGGAGGTACCAATAGTGAGTCTAGAGGAGTCGGAGGTAGAGGAGTACTTTTCTGAGGAAGACTACTCTAAGGGAGAGATGGATATAGCGTCATATCTTAGTATGATGAATGATGGGGAGGAAGAAAGAGAGGTAACATCGATTACTACGGTGGTACCTACATCGAGTCATCACCTCCAGATGCAATGGAAGCATTGTATCCGGCAAAGACTTGACAAGAATGTACAATCGGAGTACGGTTATGCGTAATCATAGTGAAGAGATTAGTTATCTCCATGAAGCTAAGATGTCATGTAGCGATTTTGAGTTGAGCACGATAAGCGTGTGCTTATGGTCGAAAGCGAGCTAGGAATTATAAGCGCGGTCGAATGAGCTTCGTAGAGAACTGGGGGAGAAGGACTGAAAGATAGCACGGATGTCTTACATCTATGAGAGTGCACATAAGGATTTCAAGCTGAATGTTGCTTGTTATTCCATTGAGTCAGGACAAACCCGTCATATAATTAGTCCGGATACTGTAGCAATGATTGCGAATGAGAAACACGAGGATGCTGTTATGCATTATTAGAAGTCTAGAGTTATAAATATGTGTGTAGTGACATAAAACCCTCTTTTAAAGGGTAGTCTTTTTGTAAATCCCAACTTTTGTGAAGTTCAATTGCGGAATAGAAATGTAATAGCTGTTGGCTATGGAAAACAAATTGTAAATAGTTTCAAACTATGAAGAAACATATGAATATAAAGAAGATTCTTTTAAATGATTTGTTATGATACGATTCGGTATGTGGTGATTAATAACGAAGTAAGTAAATAGATAATAATGAAATTTTGTTTAATCTAAAAATGTCGCTTAGGAGAAGATAACATAATCAAGAAACAGAATCACGTAATGATAATGAAGGGGGTCTGAACAACCCTATGAAAGAGTTTGTTAATTTATTAACGACTGCATTTAACCAAACCAAGGGTAGAGTACCCGCCGAACCTAGGGTAGCTAGAACGACTACCTTTAAAGAGTTTAAAAGGTGTAGGTCCGCCGGAGTTCAAAGGAACGATGGACCCAATAGAGTCCCAGACATGGGTAAAAGAAATAGAGAAGGCGTTTGTTATTACAAGCGTAGGTGAGATGCATAAGTTTTCTTTTGTGACTTACATGAGGAAAAGTGAAGCCAACTTTTGGTGGGAGGCTCACCAGGGTGAGGCTAGAACAAATGCGGTAATGTGGAAACAATTCAAGAAGGTTTTCTTTGAGAATTATGTCCCTACAAATATGTGAGGGAGGATAGAGATTGAATTCATAGAACTTAAGCAAGGGGATATTATATTTCCCCAGTACGCGACCAAATTCAAATGAATTGGCAACGTTTGTTTCACATCAAGTGGACACGGATGAGGTGAAGGCTCGTAGGTTTGAGCAGGGCCTGAAACCCTGGCTCTATAGTAGGATTCCGGTATTCCAGAGTGTTTCTTATTGGACTATTCTAGAGAAGGTGATTATAGCATAAGGCAGTAGTGAGTTGTAGACTCAATACCACAAAGAGGGAAAGAATGAGAGCAAGAGAGAAGGAGGAACCAAGGTAGAGAATGGTAATGGTAGTATGCCAAAGAGACATAATTTTTTTTAACTTCAGGAATACTGGAGAGGGACAAGGGGATCCTAAGTGAAGGATCGAAGTGTGTAGGACAGGTGGAAAGACTCATCTAGGAGTCTGTCTGAAAGGGATTATGAGTACCTTTAAACATTAAGGTAGAGGAGGATGAAATAACTTTCGTTAATTTATCCATGGAAAATTAGTTTCATGAATAATTCAGGTAAGCAGGTATCAGTAGATAAGCACTATTAATGCTGAGAGAATTTGAAAAAATTCTCGATATTAATGGGTGGATTAACCATATAGCTATAGTAAATAGTTATAAGAAAAGTATGAATTTTTAGTTTTTCAGAAAACCCAAGGTAGTAATTTAAGATAATAAAACACTGAGACGCCTTGTCGTCTAACCTGGATGTAAGTTAGTAGGATGTTAAGGAAGAGGATGAGTCATTACAGTTATGTATCGACTATCGTAATAGGAGGAAGTTAGTGGTTAAGAATAAATACCTATGGCCCAGGGTCGATGATTTGTTTAATTAGTTGAGAAGGGAAAAGAATTTTTCTAAGATAGATTTGTGTACAGGATATAGGTAGTTGAAAGTAAAGAAGAAGGAGGAGGGACCTAAGATGACGTTCAGAACTCGTTATAGTTATGACAAGTTTCTGGTTATGTCATTTAGGTTGACTAAATGTACTAAAGATAGATTTCTGTAAGGGGCATCGAATAGGTCGGTAGTAAATTGAGAGGTTCCCTTATGAGGTGCTATGGTTGAAGGTACCATTAGCATCACAGGATTTAAGAGAAAGGTTAAGTAAGGCACCTGTATTATCTTTATCAGATGATACGAGAAATTTTGTAGTGTATCCCGATGTTTTGCATGGATGATGAGATTGCGTGCTCATGTAGCATGGCAAGGTCATTGTGTATGCATCATGCCAGTTAGAGGATTATGAGGAGGTCTATCCTACTTATGATCTAGAATTGGCAGTTGTAGTTTTTGAATTAAAAATCTGAAGATAGTAATTATACGGGGAGAAAAGTGAGATATACAAGGACTTTAAGAGTCTGAGATATATATCCACACAGAAGGAGTTGAATATGCAGTAGAGAGAGGACTGGGATATCTTATATCATTCAAGGAAGGTAATTGTAGAAGCCGACGCGTTAAGTAGGAAGGGTAAGGAAAACTATCGATTTTAGCGACTCAGAATGAGTTAATAACGGAGATGGCGGGAGTGGAGTTAGAATTTAAATTACAGAATGAAACGATAGAAATGTTATTCAAAACATAGAATCAATCCACAATAATGGACCAAGTCAATTAAGTACAATTAGGTAACGAGGAGTACAAGTGAATGAAGAAGATGATGCAGGATAAGTAGAAGGATAACAGAGATGATATGAAGATAGCGAAATGTGTTAGTAAGTGTTTAACTTCCAACTCAAATTGTTAACAGGAAGTGATAAGTCATGTGTGAAAAGATAATATCTTCGATGAAGGTGAAATGGAAGAACCCCAATGTCGAAGAAGCATTGTGGGAACTCGAGATTAAAATAAAGAAAAATTATCCTCTGTGGTGTAGGTATTATTAGCGAGATTCTAGGGACAGAATCCTTATAAGGAGGGAAGAATGTAATGCCCGAGAAAATTGGATTTTTGGGAATTAAATTTTTATTTTTATTAAATGAATTTAATTGATTATTTATGGAGCAAGCTAATCAAACGTCGTTCTCTGACTTAGAAATGTCAGAACATCGTAGGATTTTGGCTACGTTGTAGAATTAAAGTGTTTGAATTTCCAAGACAAAAATAAAAGTTTTCTATGAAATTTTCCGAAAAATACTATTCACGCATTTCTGTTTGGGAATTATTTTTGAACTTCCGAGAAATACGTAAAAATAGAATATCGAGGTGAGATGGAATATCTAATAATATTTCAGTTATGGAAAACATAATATTTTGCCTGTGGACTTAAAACCTAACGTTTAAGGAAAATGATTTACGAGAAGGAAAGGAAATGTGATTAATGAATTAAACGATGATTGTATAATACGTAGGTATTGTACGAGGTAAGGAATACGAATACTATATGAGGTATTATACGAGTACGTATGAATAATGGTATGTCGTATATGTGGAATTAGTATAAGAGTTAGAATACGAGAATTATAAGTATAATATATGTTATAAGGCTTTAAGCCAAAAGAAAGAAATTGGTAGGATTTGTTAAGTATTATGTGATCCCAAGTATTGGATGGTTAGGTCCAATGAGAGTTTATTAATGCAAGCCCAATGTTTGTTTAATTACAAGCCCAAAGCAATTTAATGCAAGCCCAAATGATTAGGTTAAGTTAATTAAGTTAAAGGCCCAAGCTATAATTCAATGGGTTAGGGGATGGTTTAAAACCATGGGGCAAACCATGGATAGTCCAAAGTGGTGGACAAGAAATTGATGTGTTAATCAAGTAAACTTAAAGGCTAAGTTAGTGTGGTGATCACACAAAGTGCATATATGTGATTAGCAAGAATACTTAATGATTAAGTAAGTGTGACGATCAAGTGTGGTGATCACACAAAGTCCATCGTCGACATTATACATGTCGGACCTTTTTCACTTATTTTTTCAAACAAATCTCACCTAAAATGAGAACACCAAGGAACAAGTAACGAAAAAGGGACAACTAAAAATTCTGACATTGACAATAACCATGAGAATGATGACAATGATATAAGAATTCAATTAAAAGAAAGCAGATGATAAATTTTTAAAGATTTATAATTTAATTTATCCAGAATTCAATAATGCCCAAATTGTCAACATGATACTGCTTTGTGGAGTAAAATTCAAGAATAATATTGTATCAAAAATAATTTGGACAGCAAAGAAATCAATTTTTGTCATGAATAATTTCTCGGGTGAATAGTACCTGTGAATAGTACTTTATGAATAGTACCCGTGAATAGTACCCATGAATAGTACTTTGTGAATAGTACCGTAAAAATGAATACTACTCATGGACAGTACTCCGGCATGAAAAACTTAAAATTTAACAAGAATGTGCAGAAAATATCCTTGTGAAACGATACTAGATGAAGTGCAAATTTCAAGCATATTCTACTAATTTCACGGAGTATAGAAGAAATACTTTAGCAAAATGAGGGTATAATCAAGAATACGAGACGAAATAATATTACTTACATACTACAGAGTATGGAAGAAAATATTATTTCTTATGAATACTAAAAAAAAAATATCCTTTACCTCAGAAGAAGACTAGATACTGGAATAGTGAGGTAGCAGACTTCTCTTCTACTTTCTCTCTAAAGTTTCTCTCTCTATACCTTCTCTCTTTATAATTGCTCTTGTGAGTATTAGTGAATTTGTGAGAATGAAAGAAGAATGAGCTTCTATTTATAGGAAAACATAGTTTTGATAATTGCATGTTTTGGAGCTCGAAATATTACAGTATAATACCTTCATTTTTAATTTAGTCCTGCAAGTATTATCAAACTTGCACCACCTCCCTTAATAGTACATCATGTGAATCAATAGTACAATCATGTGAATCAATAGTTATATACATGTGAAAAAAATAATTACAGTATAGTACCTTCATCTATACCTTCATTTTTAATTTAGTCATGTAAGTATTATCAATCTTGCACCACCTCCCCTAATAGTACATCCATGTGAATCAATAGTACACACATGTGAACAAATACTTATAAGCATATGAATTAATAGTAATTAATTGCTCATTTATCCGATTAATTACCCGATTGGTCAATATAACCTCCAGACATCAATTATTATCGGAATAGATGTCGATTTCCACTAACACTAATAATTCCAACACAATGGAAATATCAATTTCATCTTTAATCAACATGAACTTATTCATCATTAATATTACAACTCACAATACTTAACAACCAGATCATTCCCATGAAAGAGGGGGGCTTTCCGATAAGGATTTCTCCCTATTGGCGCGCAATTAGGTGACCAAACCTCTCCTTGACAGAACTTTCTAGACATTGTCAATATTGCAAATAATAATATGAATAACTTTGTCGTCTCAATTATTGATTTAATATTAATAAATATTATGCAGATGATACTGTGATAATAATTGAATCAATAATATGAGAGATATTATGTAACAATAATTGAGTATAACTGAGTGACTTCTCACGTAAGCATCAATAATCAATATCATGTGCTACTATGCAACCACACGTATTACTGTTCTTTTACCACCGGGTAGATCAACAGTTTAACGGTAAAACTTTCGTCGTTATTTTTATAAAAAGATAATTTTGTCGTTTTCTAAATTCGACAATACTTCCGTTGTGGGGTCCACCAATGATTGTGTCGTCGTATGAATATTCCCTATTAAAACAAATATTCCCCGACCAATCGAATATTATATAACCACTTACTTACTTTGCAAAATTTGTAAATATTACCCACAACTATAACATTATATCAAATCCACACCATAATATTCAAAAATATCTTTCGAGAAAAATTAATCTTTATTCATAAAAGTTGTAGTCTTACATCCTCCCTTTCTTATGAAATTTCGTCCTCGAAATTAAGGTGCGTACCTGGTATGTCGAAGAGGTGAGGATACCTTGACTTCATTTAAGATTCTAACTCCCAGGTCATTTCCTCAACATCGTGGTTTCTCCACAAAACTTTGACTTGAGGTATAACCTTGGAGCGTAGAATATGATCCTTCTTATCCAAGATTTTAACAGGTACCTCTTCATACGTTAAATCTTTCGCTATCTCGTCCGGTTCTAATTCAATAATGGGTTCGGGTCTTTCATATATTTACGTAACATAGATATGTGAAAAACGTTATAAACACGAGACATACTTGGCGGTAAGGCGAGTCTATAGGCCACAGTTCCTACTCGATCGAGGATTAAAAATGGGCCAATGAATCAAGGATTGAGCTTTTCTCTCTTTCCAAATATCGTAACTCCTTTCCATGGCGCAACATTTAACAACACATGACCTCCAATATTGAATTCCACGTCCTTTTGATGAAGATCATCATAACTCTTTTGTCGATCTTGTGAGGTTTTAATTCGTTGACGGATCGTTTGAAACTTTTTCGTAGTCATATGTACCAACTCCGGTCCCAACAACGTTGCTTCACCCACCTCATCCCAGCATACTGGAGAACGATACTTTCTTCCATACAATGCCTCAAATGGAGCCATGCCAATACTTGCTTGATAACTGTTGTTGTAAAAAACCTCCACCAATGTTAAGAACTTATCCCAACTTCCTTTGAAGTCAAGGACACAGAGTCTTAATAAATCTTCAAGAGTTTGAATAGTTCTCTCTGACTACCTATCCGTTTGAGGATGATATGCCGAACTAAATCATAAATCCGTGCCCATAGCTTTTTGTAAACTAACCCAAAATCGTGAAGTGAATCTTGGGTCTCGATCAGAAACTATGGATACTGGCATACCATGCAATCTTACAATCTCGTTTACATATGTACGAGCAAGATGTTTAATTGTATAAGTTTCTCGTAATGGTAATAAATGTGCAGACTTGGTCAATCTATCAACAATGACCCAAATCGCATATATGCCATTAGAAACATTGGGAAGACCAGTAACGAAATCCATGGTAATGTGCTCTCACTTCTATGACACCCCCAAATTCTTGTACTTCATTACCACAAGATTTGGCATTCACTTAATCAAAACATTCATATCTAACTACCCAATCATAATAAAAATTGAATAATAAACCTTCCCTTAAGGGATTACATTAATAAAATCTCCCAGGTTATCTAACCTTTAAATACAATCATTCAAATGCGGAAAATAAATAAACTTCAGTACTTGTTCATCTTTCCCTTTCCCTTACTGGTGCTAGGTACATCGACCTTCTCATCCTTAGCTGTAATAGTTATATAAACAAGAGTGAGCAAAAAGGCTTACTTGAAATGATATTGAATAAAGCTTTACATTAACTGCCAAATAATAGGCTCCATAGAACTGAACAATGTGTTCTATTAACATTCTGAATTATACAACTGAGGGTCTAATGACCACGAACCATGTCCACAGTTATAATTACTCTTTCAACTTAAACTTTAACAGTCATAAGACTATAAGGACTCCACTTACTTAAGGGGATCAGCCCTTCGTACAATGTATTGTGCACAAATATTTCAATGCTAAGCGTAAAACCCTAATAATAGGGTTGTTCATCTCAGTATTTAGAGTACAAGTCCGCCCTAAAGTAAGTTTGGTTTGGATACATTTCAAGGGTAATTTAGAATTCAACGGTCATCAACTAAGGATTAGTTGAAGACAATATTGATAACGTCATGCTATGGAATAACCATAACTGAATCGACATTGTAAATTAAGATCATGCTTTAGGAATAAAATAATAGCATAAACATCGAATAATCATAACGTACCTTGTTTGAACAATATTAAGCTAATGTTATTTAGAATTGAGTACTAAGCATACATAACCAATAGTAATTTAAACGATAATGTTCAACATGAGTCTATCAGAATATGTAAACTTGCATGCTAGTTAACAAGTTAAAGAAAAGAATAACTTATTCAATAACAGAATAAGATTTAGAAATCATAAACAATCTAGGTACAAGAACATGGTCAATCGTAAGAATAAACTTGCACAATGTAATAAATGAACTAGCTCAACGAAAATGTAGAGTTATAAAACTTGCTCAATTGTAAAAGTAGAATTAGAGAGCTTGCTCAATATAAAAAGTTAAGTTTAGATATTTGCACAATTATTATAAGAGTAGAGTTAAAGAACTTGCCTCGAGCATAAGCTTTAATATTAAACTCACGTTCACCTACATATAGGTTTAGAACCACCATTTATTAGATATACTAACATTCACATTCCAACATAACATGCATTTCTAGTTAGACTTATTATTTTATCACAAGTCTTAAGCTACCATACAAATATTAGAAATTACAAGTGTTAGCCTTCACAACACCTGTTTACTATTCATCATGCTCACTAAGTTCTAATATACCACATTTATTACTTACTAATCACTCGAAAACTTTGAATTTATCAATTACATAACACGACTCTGTTTTAACCTTCTTGTTACATAATTATCATACTAACACATCATTATTCCAACGTATGTCGCTACCGGTAATCAGTAAAAGAACAACAATCTCTGCCTCGGATCGATTTGTATGGGCGTAGTCACAGATTTTTTAGCCTTATCATTAGTAACAATTGCTATTTGTCTATGAACGTAAATGTAAATGACATGAACAATAGCTATTTTTAGCCCAACTAACATGAATTTCACCCACCAAACAGTGAAATTAACATATTGTAATATACTATATTTATTATTTTAATTTATTTTATTTATATTATTATAATTTAAAATTTAAAAATCCAAAATTCATAAGGCTTTGTTTAGCAAAAAGTCTTTAAAATAAAGATTTAATACCTTTAAGCTTTGTTTGGGTTAAACCAATTTAAAACTACTTTAATTATTTTAATAAACAATTTAGTTTATAATTTATAATCACATATTATTTATTTGGATTTCCATATCCAACATTAATCAATAAATTACTCAACCATACTATATTTTAAATAATTATTCCACTTAAACAATTATCACAAAATTATAATTTCTTTATAATTTTATTTAATAACCTAACACACCAATTTAAATTATTGAATTCAACAACATAACCTCTCATGTTATATTATAACTCTCTAAATTACAAATTAATTTAATTTAGAATATTATCTAATAAATTTAATTCATAAATATTTACTAATAATAACCATATCAATAAAATATTTAACACATCAAATAAATATTTATATAATTCAATAAATATTAATTATTATAATTTGAAATTCTGGATTGTTACATCCTTCCCTCCTTACAAGGATTCTGTCCCCAGAATCACAACTCAAACAATCAAATCGTCACATTCTTCCCTTCTTACAAAGATTCTATCCCCAGAATCGAAGACATGGATTAAACAAATAACTCAGGGTAATTTTTCATCATTTCAGTTTTGACTTCCCACGTTGCCTCTTCGACATTGTGGTTTCTCCATATCACCTTCACAGAAGGTATCACTTTATTTTTGAGCACTTGTTCTTTCATGTCGTCTATCTGAATATGAATCTCTTCATAAGACAAATCTTTACTGAACTGCAACGGTTCGTACTCGATCACGTGCTTGTAATCGGGTTTATATAGCCGTAACACCGAAACGTGAAAAATATTATGAACGTTTTCCAACTCTGAAGGTAGAGCTACCTCATAAGCCACTTCTCCAACTCTTCGTAGCACTTCGAAAGGTTCAATAAACCTCGGGCTTAGCTTTCCCTTTTTACCGAAATAAATTTTCCCCTTCCAAGGAGAAACTTTTAGGAATACATAATTTCCTACGTTGAATGCATGATCTTGTCTGTGTTGATCAGCATACTTTTTATGTCTGTCTTGGACTGCTACCAATCTTGTCCTGATGAGTTTGACAACCTCAACAATTTGTTGAACCAGTTCTGGTCCTAATAGTTGGTGTTCACCACTTCTTCATCAAAGACTGATGGAGTTCTTCACTTTTCACCGTATAATGCCTCGTAAAGGCAACGATGCGATGCTCACGTAATGCTAATTGTTGTAAGGCAAATTCCATAAATGGTAAATGCTCTTCCCAGCTCCCTTTGAAATCCATGATGCATGCTCTCAGTATATCTTCCAACTTTTGGATTTTTCGTTCGCTTTGGCCATCTTTTTGTGGATGGTATGTCGTGCTCATTCGCAATTGTGTTCCCATACACTCTTGTAGTCTCTTCCAGAAATTTGACATGAATCGCGGATCTGTATCTGACACAATTGATACTGGCACTCCATGTCTGGAGACGATCTCTTTAACGTACAATCTTGCCAACTTATCAAGATTGAACTTAATCTTTATTGGTAAAAAAGTGTGCTGATTTCGTTAATCTATCCACCACCACCCAAATCGCATCGTTCCCTTTCCGAGTTATTGCAAGACCTACCACAAAGTCCATTCACTAGTACAAAGTACCTAATAGACAACACTTAAACCACAACGTGTTTTATTTTTTTTCACAACATTTTTTTAAAAACGTTGTAGATATATATGCAAAAATGTTATCTATTTAAAAGGCATTTTTTTAGTTTTAAATAGATAACATTTTTTTAAAAAAAGTTGTGTATGTGAAAAACACGGAGCTTAATTTAGGCGGAAGTGAAAACTTAAAATTACAAATCCTAAATAGTTCTTTCTCTCTCGAAAGTTTTCGTATTTCATCTCACACTTCTCTCTTTCTCTACTCCTAAGGGTTCAAATGGCCAAAACCAGAGGGGATTCAGTATCTGTCGTCAACCAGTTCAAAGGGAAGAAGGATCTATAGTGGCTCCCAAAGCCTAACCATCGTTCGAATCGGCTTCGCTAGAGATTGGGTACCAATTTTGGGGTTTCTTCTCAGAGCATGAAACATAGAGGGAAAACATCGGGTAAAATCGATTTTGTGTGCATGATATTGAACCTAGCAGAACTGATGCCGCCACAGTAGTGTCGGACTTCGTTGACGGCATCGTGAAGGAGTAAAAGCAACAGAAAGCGGGTGGAGTGAATGATGATGTGGAGATGGATTCGGATGAGGTGGAGATGATGAAGATGATGGGGATTCCGGTAGGGTTTGATTCGACCAAGGGGAAGCCCGTGGCTGGTAATGATGTTAGTGGAGTGAGAGCGGTGACAAAGAGGATGCCTAGACAGTATATGAATAGTTGATTTTGATTTCTCAAATTAATTATATTATACTATTTTCCCCCTTAATAGAAAATTAATTGTTAGTGATGGATATATTGAGGAGGCAACATTAGGAATTTCATTTATTTACTCTGTTATTGGAATTACAAATTTAAACAAAGGGCTTTTACATTCAATGGGTCTGTTGAGAGTAATCTTCATTCAATGGGTCTCATGTTTTTAGGTTCAGTCTGGTCGTCGAGGCTGGAATATTGCATTGCTTTATGCTATAGTCATGAGTGTTGGTTTTTGCACTTCACCAAAATGTTTTATGCTGAATTAATATGCAATATTGTTATTTAGTGAGACATCAGTTTGTTGAGAGTATTCATTATGTCAATAGCATTTCCAAGATAGAGATATGGCTTACTTGAGCTTGCCTACCATTACTAATTGGTTACTTGTTTCGATAAAACATAAATATCAAATGTGAAAATGCCGACCATCTTGTTGCAAAGGTATCATGAGCACACTAGTTTAAATCTGTAGAGCAAGTCTGTTGGGAAGTGCTCGGCAATTAAAAAACTTATTAATTAACTTACAATTTTAGCACGAAAGAGGCATTTACCTCTTGGCTAAACAGATAGTCGATTGTTGTTAACTTTGCAATTGTGCACACCTTGTCCCTTCTCCCACACAATTTGAAGCATTCCAAATACATGCATATTTACCTTTTTAATCGAATCTCACCTCAACATTAAGTATATTATACTTTAAGTATATTATAAACTTCCTACTGGAGTTTTGAGTTCTAATTTGATTATAATGCAGGTATGATTTTAATAAAATCCAACTTCTTTTCATAAGTTTTCATGTCTTCCTTTCTCTCGATGCGAGTTATTGGGGAAATTTCTTACAATGGATACAAACTTGAAGAGTTTGTACCCTAGAAAACATCTCGCTTATATAAGCCAAAATGATCAACATATCCCCGAGATGGTGTTAGGGAAACACTTGCTTTTTTAGCCCATTTGTAAGGGTATTGGAAGTCGGCGGGTAATCTGCTTTGATCACAGAGAAACTACAATTAGTTAGGAATCTTTACTAGTATATTCTAATCTTTGGTAATTGATGTAATTTTTCTTTTTACTTTCATAGAGGCGATGATTGAGGTCATTGAGAAGGGAGAAAGAGGTAGGATTTGTTCCAGATCCAGATATAGATACTTACATGAAGGTATTATCATCTCTACTGTTCTTCATATCCAAACTTCTGGAGTTATGAGACTGTCTCACGATGGATAGAATATGTCATCCTTTAAACAATTCAAATCTAGTATGAATTACTGCTATGTAGCCTTTGTTTCCTTAAAGATATCCTGAAGGGACCTCTACTGTGGTTGTTTCAAGTAGAATTATTACTTGATTGTTGGAAATATTCTCAAGAAATTATTGTTGGGAACATGCAACTTGCAGCTGAAACATATGTGAAAGTATTTCTTGTAGATAATAATTCTATCAAACACAGGCCAACCAAAACTAAGAAATTAGCATCCCATGTTCTTCTTTGAATGACCATGGTACAGACATGAAGAAAGAATAATCTTAAAACTATGACTACTTGGCCATCAGTAAAATTACATAATACTTCTTCTGCCTTTAAAATGATTCATCAATAGTTATGATTTATTAGTCATTCTGGTCAAGAAATGCGGTAAAGCTTAATCTGATACCCAAATTGGAAGGCAACCTTAACTTTGAAGTAAAACTTCATGTACCAGAGATTTAGATACACAATGATAATGCTAGATACCTGTATCTAGCACACTGTTGACTTCAATAGGTCTCTACAGTTTTTTGCTAATGCAATAGCTTATTCACAGGATCGTTGATAAGCTCTGACTTATCACAAAAAAAAATGATTGTTGATAATCTTTATGCTGTTGGGAAGCTCAATTATAAAGATGCTTTAACTCTGCTAACATTTTTAGGCAATTTCTGTTGAAGGACAAAAGGAAACTCTTCAGACTGATTACATTTTAAAAGTAATTCTTTTCAGCTGATCTTGAGCTTAATTTCTTATTTTGACAATGCATTATCCATTGATAACCTTTGAGTTCTAGTTATGAGTTCCATCAGAAGATATTGCCATTGTTCTTATGTCTTTGCACATTCTTGGTCTTGACATATCTTGTTTGACGTCTTTGGTTGGAGACGCAATGAAAAGAGGCATCTCTGGTGGCGGAAGAAAAGATTGACTCTTTGGTAGTTTGAATTTGATGAATGGCAATTTTAGTATTACTAATGCAATTTCCCAATCAAAAATGTCATTTTTAACTTCAATTAGTAGTATAAATGGTGAGAAATAAATATATTTCGTGTTGACTTTGTCCATTTCTCCCATCGACCTCGCATTTTTATTTTGTTGAGATCATGTCTCTCATAGCGGTGATGATGAGGTCAGTTGTATTTTTATTTGAAGTCTATAGTTTATGATTCTTATCTTAACCGTAGTGATATTTTATCTTGGTTTAGAAGTTAGAGCATAAATCGGGTCTTCTGGTTTGTTTTCCTTGTTCATTGTGGTTTATTCTTTTCACATTCATAAGCTTATCATTTGATTCAAAATTTCAAGGATTATTGAATAAAGATTGAAACTTTAAGCATTTCAAATCAATTTTGTCTTTTTTTTTCTCAAGAGGTAACAAGTTTTTACTCAAAACTCTTGCGGTCTTTGAATTTATATATCTGAAAGCGAGGATTTTGTGAGAATTTCTTGGGTAGTTGGATGTATATGTGATAAGTGGGTTTTATACCTACTTATTGGATATAAATTCACGCGAACTATGCTTATCTTAAGTACATTTTAGTGTGTTTTTAGTTGCATTTTGTTTATTTTGCATTGCATATACTTAGAACTCCCTTTGGTGCAAAAGTGCAGGATATGGCATAATTTGGTGATGATAGATGGCATGCAATCAATGAAGGCACAACATGAGGATCAAGTGGAGAAACAAAACCAAGCATTGGTGGATAAAAGAATGAGTAGCAGAACAAGAATGAGCATGCAAGCAGTAGAATGCGTAATCAAAAGCTGAAGTTGCCTTGGCCGCAGTATACTATATAAGCATAAACACGCGCATGCCAATCACTAGGATTGGACAATCTTGACACATGCGCGCCCGCGCGAGGAAAACACAGGGGAAGCGCACGCCTGCGCGCGATGTCTGAGGTTGCTAATCTGTTTTATTTTAGTTTTTAATTTTAAGGGTTGTAATGATTTAAAAACAATTATGACTGGTGTCAGACGCAGGATTCAGTAGGTTTTACGTGTTTTTCATATTGGAACTAGGGTTTATACTTGGAGAGTATTCCAACGTAAAACCAATCATAGATTTCGTATTTTCTACTCTTTCTTTGGAATTCAGTATTTATGGATGCTTTACATTATTTTTGCTGGATATTATTGAGGACTTGCACGTTACGTTGGGTTTGTAATCAGCAATTGGGTTTGATTGATTCTTTTTTCTCTCTTTCAATTATTTTTATATTGTCCATGTATTGCTTTGATCCCATAATGACTTTTGGTTCAGTCATGAACTAAACTCCATTATGGGATTCTAACGGATTTTAGTATGTAGTTTAATTGATTGCTTCACTGCTGGACTATTTAAATATCATGAGGAATTTCTATCATGGTTGGTTTGCATGCATGAATGCTTGATCACCATTCGTTTTCAGTACTTGTATGGAATTGAAAAATAACATGCGAGTATGGATTGTAATCATGATAGCATGCGTATATAGGGCTGTTTTGCATAGCTTTGTATTTCGTAAACCAGATAGGCATATACTGTTTCACCGTATGAGTTAAAATAAGGGCTTGTGCTTAAATTCAATATGGTTGTAATTTCGTATAGACATATAGTGATTTTGGTTATATTGATGATTACATGGTGTTTATCGCATGTGGATACTGTGTAAGTAGATCATAGTACATTTAAAAATGGCTATGTCTATATTAGTGCTCTTGGCTACTTTTCTGTAATATGTAAACAATCTTGCATAATGGTGGAAATTGGATGAAGTATTAAATGACGTTAGGATCCAATTATTTCCAGATTTGATTTATTTCATTATTATTCTTGATTTAGTCATTATTTGCAATTAGAATAATTCACAATTATAACAATTAGTTTAAGCATATAAAATATAGTGATTTAATTGATGTGTAGTGGTTTAAATTAGACAACTTTTCCTGTGGATCGATACTCGACTTACTCTGTATTACTTGTTGACGCATGTATACTTGCATGAGTTAGAGCTCCTTTGTTGTAGTTAAAAAAGGAGGCAACAATAGGCTCATGTTATCTTCTGACTACTGTAGTGAATTTTGGTGTATTGTAAAATTATTGAAAAAAAGGCTTACTGACATGCAGAAGGTATTACTCAGCTACGTACCTTGAGGTCCACTGTATTAGAGGCTGAATACTATGTAGTTTGGACATTGTCAATATGAGCACTATGCTAGTATGAAATGTACTTCATGGTATTCATTGTTCTTAATATACGGAGCAGATATAAATTTCATGGCATTAGCATATTGCAGGTGCATTGGTAATGTAGGTGAACCACAACCTTTTTTTTCTTTCTTTTTTTAATCTACAACATTTTAAAAACGTTGTGTAAATGTGCCTAAACGTTGTCTGATATACTAAACAACAACATTTTTATCCAAAAAACGTTGTGGAATCATACCTTTTACAACGTTTTTAAGCATCTGCTAATTTTTGAAAAACAAATCTACAACGTTTTTTTCCTAAAAACGCGTATGTAGCTTAACTACAACGCTTTAAAAAGCGTTGTGTAAGAGGTGTCAAATAGACAACACCCTTAACCACGACGTTTTTCTGACTGAAACCATAACGTTTTTTCCGCGTTGTCTATTTACTGTTTTGTAGTAGTGATTGTGATATGCTCCCACTTCCATTCCGATATTTCCAATGGTTGAAGTAATCCGCTTGGTCTTTGATGCTCAGCCTTCACTCTCTGACATGTCAAGCACCTTGCACCGCATTCTACAACGTCTCATTTCATATTTGGCCACCAAAAATGTCGCCGCAAATTTTGATACATTTTTCATATTTCCCGGATGAATCGAATATCTTAAGCTATGATCGACTGTCAAGATTTCGTCTTTAATCTCCAGTACTGCTGGAACCCAAATTCTTCCCTCGAACCTCAGTAACCCTTCAGTATCGATCTTGTATTTTACATCACTACCCTCAACCACTATCTCTTTGATCATTTCCCATTCTTTATCTTGTAGTTGAGCATTCTTCACTCTGTCCACCGAAGTTGGACTAAAGTCTATTTGGTAAAAAAATTCATCTGTTTCTTTTGGAAATTTGATTTCCCACTCTAGCCTTGCCATCTCTGATAAGCTCTTCCTGGTTGGTTAACAACATCAATTTTTCCTGACCTTTTCTGCTTAAAGCATCTGCAACCACATTTGCTTTTCCTGGATGATAAAAGATCTCACAATCGTAATCTTTTATCAATTCCATCCATCTTCTTTGACGCATTTGTAGGTCCTTCTGTATGAAAATATACTTCAGACTTTTATCGTATGTGTAGATCTCACATTTTTCTCCATAGAGATAGTATCTCCATATCTTCAGAGCAAACACCACTGCAGCCAACTCTAAATCATGAGTCGGATACCCTTTCTCATAGTCCTTCAGATGTATTGATGCATATGCAATAACCTTATCATTCTGTATAAGAACACAACCCAATCCTTTATGTGAGGCATCACTATACCCCACAAAGTTTCCCGTATTATCTAGTAATGACAACACCGGTGCCACACTTAATTTCTTCTTTAAATCTTGAAAACTCTCTTCACATTTCTCCATCCAAACAAATTTTACCGCTTTCCTTATCAAATTTGTTAGCGGAGTGGCTATCTTAAAAAAATCTTGAATAAATCTTCTATAATAACTAGTCAGTCCCAAGATACTCCTCACCTCTGACGGTGTTCTTGGTTGTTCCCAATTGATTACAACTTCCACTTTTTATGGATCCACTGAAATCCCATCTTTGCCAATCACATGCCCAAGAAATTGTACACGATCTAGCCAAAATTCACATTTAGAGAATTTCGCGTATAACGTTTCCTTTCTTAGTGTTTCCAACGTCAAACTTAAGTGTTCCACATGTTCTTCTTGAGTTTTGGAGTACACCAGAATTTCGTCGATAAATACCACTACAAATTTGTCTAAGAATGGTTTAAACACCTTGTTCATCAAATCCATGAATGCAGCAGGGGCATTGGTCAAACCAAAAGACATCACCAAAAACTCGTAATGTCCATATCGAGTTTTGAATGTCGTTCTAGGTATATCCTCCATTCTTACCTTCAATTGGTGATATCCACTTCTTAAATCTATTTTCGAGAAGTATTTAGCACCCTTCAATTAATCAAATAAGTCATCTATTCTTGGCAACGGATATTTGTTTTTAATAGTGACTTTGTTCAATTCCATATAATCAATGCAAAGACGCATCGACCCATCCTTCTTCTTCACGAAAAACATCGGCGCTCCTCGCGGTGATACGCTTGGTTGAATATACTTTTTATCTAACAGTTCTTGCAATTGTACCATCAGTTCCTTCATCTCTACCGGAGCCATTCTGTACGAGGCCTTCGATATAAGTGTTGTTCCTGGCGCTAAGTCGATCACGAACTTAATCTCTCTGTCAGGCAGAAGTCCTGGAAAATCCTCTAAAAACACATCTACAAATTCCCTAACCACTGGTATCTCTTCCAATTTCACACCCTTCTTCTGAGTATCGACTATGTACGCTAAATAACCCACACAGCCTTAACTTAACAACTTCTTGGCCTGCATAATCGTCAAACATTTCATTTGTCTAGGCGATTTGCTACCATAGAAAACTACCTTTGACGGAGTCATAAGGTTTACACATTTCTTTTGGCAATCAATTACCGCTCCATAATTGAACAGCCAATCCATTCCCAAAATAAAATCAAACTCTCCAAGTCTAATCGGAATTAAATCTACCATCATGATATTCCCCTTAATATTCACCCTACAGTTCTTGCATACGAACCTAACATGAATTACCTCCTTATTCGCAATTTCTATGTTTAAAGGGAAATTCAATTCTTCACTAGGTATTTCTAACTTCTTAGCAAATTCATCAGATATAAACGAGCAAGTAGCACCTGAATCAAATAATACATAAGCATTTATATCATTGATTGGGATAATACCTGACACAACATCTTTTGATTGCACAATATCTTGCACAGTCATGTTGAAGGTTCTGGCTATGGGTTTGTTTGATGTCGTTGGTCTAGCAATGGCCGATGTACCTCCACTGCTACCTCCCTTTCTTCATGCTGTCTCTCCAGCCCTCTTCTTAGGGCATTCACGAGCAAAGTGATCCTTGGATCCACACTTGAAGCAAATCTTCTTCTTAGGTTGAGTGCAATTTGGGGCAATGTGACCCTCCTGGCCACAGTTGAAGCATACTCATTTCACCATCAAGCACACACCCTTGTGATAATTTTAGCATGTAGCACACGCTTCAAACTTCTTATTTTGCTGGTTACCCTGCTGGTTTCCAGCACCCATATTTCCGTTCCAATTCCTCTTCAAATTGTTGTTGCCATTTCCCCTACCTCCACTACCAATCTTAAACTCCACCTCATTCTTCTTCTTCTTTTTTTGTTCTTGATTGAACTTTGTCACAGCCTCGCCCCCACCTTCAGCGAGAATTGCCTTCTCCATTATTGATGCAAACGTCTTCAGCTGGAACACGGAGACCCTACTGTATAACCAGGGCTTCAGTCCATGTTCAAACCTCTTCACCTTGTGTTCATCTGTACTGACTTGGTATGGCATAAACCTCGCCAACTCGTTGAATTTTACGGCATACTCAGATACCGTCATTGTTTCCTGCTTTAGTTCTAAAAACTACACTTCTAACTGACTCTATGAACTCTCTGGGAAATAGGTCTCGAAGAATATCTCCTTAAACCTATCTCAGGTCATCACCCCTGGCCCTTCTCGAGTTTTATTGGCCTGCCACCAATAACTAGCCTCTGCTTTCAACATTAACATTGCAAAAGCAGTCTTCTAATCCTCCCCTACACTCACAACATCGAATACCTTCTCTATTTCCATGATCCACGTTTGTGCCTCCACGGGATTCATGGACCCACGGAATTCAGGTGGTCCAACCACCTTGAAATCCTTAAACGTTGTACCTTGATTTTGAGGTTGATTCTGCAACGCTCCTGTTAGTTTACTACTTGTTGAACAGGGTTAGCATCAACATTGACGTTATTGGTTCCTTCAGTGGTTCTCTGTCGTGGTGGTTGACGTCTCGGAGGTATTTTCTGTTAAAAATACACTCATTAGATTATTATTCAACTCTTTTAAGTAATTTCTACTTAACTTACATCTCATAAAGGAAATCATCACATAACACTTTGAATAAAATAAAATAATAACTTTTAGTCATTCATAATCTTGTTGAAAACATCATAATAATAGCATCACTGCTATCTACATTACTTTCCTGAACTATAAAAGTTTCAAGACAACATCATCATCATATCCCATAGGTTACATAACACTTGGGATTTACAAATTATTTAACATTTTATTAATCGTATAACAACTATGATGTTCTACTAAGATACTGCTTAGCCTTACTACATTATTCCTCTATAATCCAGAACATTGTTCTGATATCTAATACGAATAATGGCAGCGTCTCAAACTGAATCGGATAACCCATGACCTGATCATGAGCTCGGTTAATCACGGTGTTGAATACACTATTCATCTATTCCATCTTCATTCTCTTTGCTTGTGCGTCTTTCACTGCTATCCCGGCTCGTTGAAAAACTTCCTCATATGCGTCTTCGGCTCTTGCCCTCTTAGTAGCTTCTTCCTTCAGCTTGTTCTTCAGTTCTGCGACCTCCTCGATCAGTTGTTCTTTCTCTCCTTCAGTATGAACCAGCTTCTCTTCGACATTGTTCAAACGTTCATCTCGATCCTGAATCTCATCGTCCTTCTGTGTTATCGAAGTTTGTTGTTCAGCTACTATCTCCTGTAACTCCTCGACGGTATCCTGAAGTTCCACATTGCGGTCGTAGACTTCATCATACATACGAGCGGCTATCGAGTTCAGTGGAATCTCTTCCTCCTCATCCTCGTCATCCTCATTTGACTGTGGAAGCTCAACGGGATCCTCCTCATCCGTTACCACGTCATCCTCCTCATCTTCAACCACTATGACCAATGGAGCTGACTCCCGTGGCAGTAGTTGTTCCCAAACCACCTGAATGTCACGAGACTCCTCCTCTATAGGCATCTGAGGTCCTTCCTCCCTAGCCTGACTGGATTCTCCGACATTAGTCATCCTGACAACAAAAAATTTAAGTTTTAATTATTAATCATTACTACTCGACACTCACGAGCACATAAGTTGTAATCACAAAAGCACATAAGTGTTTTAATTACTTCTTCTTTAAAACTCGATAAGTATTTATCACCACTATCTTTTCAAAGGTTACTTCCTAAGGCTTTTATGTGACGCCCCCAAAATAGGTATACATCACCTATTCTGAGTCGCCAAATACATGATACAGAAACAAATAAAACATCAGTAATACAATTGTCGTGCAAAATACGACAACACATGTACTTTGAGTTTGAATACAAATATTTTCTAATAGACAGTATACAAACTCAAAAGCAGTCATCATTACAATTATTGATACACTATTTTACAAAATAGTGAGGACTACTAAAACAACTATCCACGAACCATCACTCCATACCCCCTATTGTTCTCGCTATATTCTCACCTCACGAGAAGAAAAATGGAACAAAAAGGAAAAGGGTGAGCTCAACTAGCCCAGTAAAGAATATTATGACTAAGATAATATACAATAAATTATCATTAGTCTTCAATAGGGAGAAATCTGATATAATATAATAGACAACAAGTCTTAGATCAACAACTGCAGCGGAAACAGAATCCATTAGAAGAGTCAAGTAGAGAATGAATTCTGCTATCTTTTAAGATTTAAAAGTCCATCATCAATATTTTATCCCTGTAACATCAATCAATATACATCTTGAATCAAATATTCATCTTTACACTACAGGCCAAAGATATTCATTTGTATCACCAGTTGGTCATGTTCATCTCAACACCTGTTCATCTTTGTACTACAGGCCAAAGATATTCATCAGTTAATCCTTCATTTTGCACTACAGCCCAAAGATATTCAGTTATATCATCATTCAGGACTGAGGATGATGAAAAATATCTTAAAGAAAACGAATCTAGTGAGATAAAAGAACAAATATTAGGGATTTGTATTTCAGATATCATTCTAGAATATAGCTTCAAAACAAAGGTTAATTGACATATCACAATTTGTCAACTTAAGTAAGAAAATTTAGCTTAGGTAGGACACACACTAGCGAAGGATATTACTCGTCTCTCCCCTCCTAGTTCTAGTCCCTGATCTCCGCCGGAGACCATATCCCTAAGCTCTGATACCAACTGTGACGCCCCCAAAATAGGTCCAATCCACCCAACCCATTATAAGTCGCCAAATACATGGTACAGAAACAAATACAACTTCAGTAAAACAATTGTAGTGCAAAATACGACAACACATATACTGTGAGTTTGAATACAAATATTGTCTAATAGATAATATACAAACTCAAAAGGAGTCCTCATTACAATTATTAATACACTATTTTACAAAATAGTGAGGACTACTAAAACAACTATCCTGAACCATCACTTCATACCCTATTAGTTCTGTATATGTTCTCACCTCATGAGAAGAAAAATGGAACAAAAAGGAAAAGGGTGAGCTCAACTAGCCCAATAAAGAATATTATGACTAAGATAATATACAATAAATTATCATTAGTCTTCAATATGGAAAAATCTGATAAAATATAATAGACAACAAGTCTTAGATCAACAACTGCAGTGGAAACATCAATCCATTAGAAGAGTCAAGTAGAGAATGAATTCTACTATCTTTTAAGATTTAAAAGTCCATCATCAATATTTTATCCCTGTAACATCAATCAATATACATCTTGAATCAAATATTCATCTTTCCACTACAGGCCAAAGATATTCATTTGTATCACGAGTTGGTCATGTTTATCTCAACACCTATTCATCTTTGCACTACGGGCCAAAGATATTCATCAGTTAATGATTCATCTTTGCACTACAGGCCAAAGATATTCAGTTATATCATCATTTAGGACTGAGGATGATGAAAAATATCTTAAAGAAAATGAATCTAGTGAGATAAAAGAACAAATATTAGGGATTCGTATTACAGTTTATCCAAGTTCAATAATACTCCATAATAACCAATTGTGAAGTAGAATTCAAAAATAAAGATTAAAACATAGATACAATCAAAGATAGTAATCATAATAAACATCTTGGATAAAAAGAAGAAAAAAAAAATCTGGTGAATAGTGCCGTATTCGTGATTAGTTCCGTATACGTGAATAGTAACCCCAACACAAAAAGGTAGAAATTCCACAATAAAATCCATTCCAATATTTTGGTATAATGATATTGAAAGAATAACATCATTATGAAGAAAATAATATCTCTTACCTCAAAAGAACAGTATTTCTAACTTGAATATCGGATGTAAAGCCGAATGAACTTACACTGAATAGCAACTCATAACGTATCTAAATACTCACAAAATACGCTTGATAATGTATAGAGAGAGAGAAAAAAAACTTGTTTCTGGTGTGATTTTCAATTCTAACTAAGCACCCTATTTATAGGAAAATGCTAGAACGCCAAAAAAGACTAAGTAATAAAATAATAATATTTTATTTTCTTCATTCTACCCCCACCTCCTTTGAAACATCAAAGCCAGCCATCTTGGAAAAATTTTAGCAGCCCACATGTTTTAAAAACAAAAGTGGGTCCCACTCACAATTTTAATAAAAACATTTAATTTTCAAAACTTCAATAATTCATAATAAATAGCCCTTTTATCAGAAAAATACGAATTTTATGTCCATTCCATAGGAAATTAAATTCTCTACAACTTTGTAAGTTTAAGTTTTTCCAAATTCCAAACAGAAAATATCTGAAATTCATATACGGACGATTTTCAACACCTCTATTCCGACAAAATACTGATAAAACACCTCAGCATTTATTCCTTCATTTATAACCCCATAAAATAAATATATCCATCATTTATATCCACATAAAATAAATATTTCCTTATCATATAAATCAATAACTAATTATTCACAAATAATATTATAGAATCACAATTATGACAACTAGGTCGTTCCCAGGAAAGAGGGGGCTTTCTGATAAGGATTTCTCCTTATTGGCGCGCAATTAGGTGACCAAACCCCTTTCCTAGACAGAACTTCCTTAGACATTGCCAATAATGTTATCTAACAATATTCTGATAATGGAGATACTGTGAAATGACAATTATTGAAACAACAATAATATAAAATATCAACGCGATAATTATTGAATCAATAAAATAAAATATTGAACAGTAATTACTGTAACAATTATTGAGTAGTGCCTTCTTACGTAAGAATCAATAATTCAAAAATATTGTGCAAAAGCCGTAAATCTTCGCGTGCAACCACGCCAGATTATCAGATTTTAACTGTGACGCCCCCAAATTTGGGTATCTTCCAACCCGAATGGTGCTCCACGATACTACATTTCATACAATCATTCCATTGAAATAACAACAAAATGAGTGTAATTACTATCTTTGTATTGCATCTGTAATAAATCCTTTCCCAGGTTCAAAACCGAATACATTCATTGTTCTTCATAAGTATATTACATACAAATATACTAGTCTATTACAGGACGATTAATTGTCCATCTTAGCCTTGCCTTTATCTCTCTTAGAACTCTCCGATTCGTTCGACTTTTAGTGCGCAAACATATGGTTCAAGCAAGAATGAGCATAACTAGCTCAAAGTAAGTCTTAACAACGAATCATATGAATATCACCTCAACAAACACATGCTTTAATTCTATATCTGAACAATTATCGATGAAGCATTATTAACATTTTACTAATACTTCTCATACAGCAATTCCATAGCATAAATAATACCTTAGGAATGATTAACCGGTCAATAGACCATAAACTTACTCTTTTCATTTTCATACTTGAAAAGGATATCCGGCACTAAAGCCATCCACCCGTCATTACTTATGAGCACTTCTAGGTGATTAGCCTATTGTACTTTATGTTGATCAACACTCTTACGTTAAACATATTTACGTTTAACATTTGGCAACCTCGCGTGCCCATCGAATAATCGATGAAAAATACTTTTGTTTGTACATAGACAAACTTACCTTCTCATCCATACCAAATACTTGGCATAGGATAACGTTAACAGTTCTATATCAACAGACTTGTAAACAATTCAATCTATCCTTCAATACTTGTCTAGCCTGGATAAAACAGGCATCGACACTTTTTCTATTTACTATTCATGCATTGTATATCATGCATCACATAAAAACTTGGCTAACACGAAGGTCAGACAAGCGTTAAGAAATACTTGCCTTCAAGCGTCTTCGAATATATTTTTCAACTATTCTCTGTCTTTACAGGATCTACATGAGATATTCACATAGCACACTGTAATTAGTTATCACATAAACTATCTATACGGTTCTAACCAACTTCTTTCTCTTCTATGTCTTACTTGTTTTAACTTTGTTATTAATGTCAATTCGACTTTCTATACTTTGTTACATTTCATTAACGTTCTTACATCCTTAACCGACATTCGATCATAAATGGTTAATTACCAACGTTGAACGTCATTCACGGTTCACTCATTACGTATTTGTGTTCTTCGTTTAATTTCCATTAAACCATACCCGTTCTTCTTATATTAACATCTTTTAAGTGTTTTAAAGTAAGTCTTATAATGTACATTAAGTACCTTCAATATCTTACATTAAGTATTCATTCAAAATGGAACAAAAACTAACTTAGTCAACCTTTTTTTTCATCGTCGTGGCCATGCAATTTAACATCCTATGCATTCTAGTGGTGCGCACAAGACCACTCTCCGAGGTTTTGCCCGCACTTGGGTATTTGTGACGTGAGTCCATGTACAAACTCTCTACCGCGTATGCGTGAGTCTCAATTCTTTTATTTTCTCCCTACCATAAATGGCATTTGTCATATGATGAGATAACACATAGGTTTGCAGGATATTGCACAATACGACCTTGCAACACCGATTAGCCAAAATAGTTTGGTTTCTTAACGAAACTCCCGGCTTCCTAATTTGTTCATTTTACATCCGAATTGACCCATTCTAATTCCTACAAGTCAGGAATTACATCCTTTACGTGGTCATATAAGAATTTCATATTTCCAAATTCGTTAACTTGGAATTCACCTTTAAGTTCATTTTTAAGCGTTTGTTTAACGTTTTCGCCCGTTCAATACTCGTTTTCTTCGTTATAAGTCAGAATGCGACGATTCTTTCGCCAATGATTCTTAATTACTTTATCTCACGTGTTGACATTGGAAACAAATGTTTTCAAGTCACACGACAACTTTTGACCCTTAATCCGGACTTTATACGTTTTTGATGTTTAACGTCGATTTTGGCAAAATCTGTCATAACTTCGATACTAATGTTTTCTAAGTCAAATCACATGGTATACTCCATGGACTTCATATCTACATCCTAACCAAATCAAGATGCACATACCTTAGCTACAACGATTTCCAAAACGTTCAATTATAACTAAGTTCACGTTCAAGACTTTTTTTCATTTTCTACTTCTATAAACACTTACGATTTCTATTTGGTCATGTCCTATCCATGATTTGGTCATTGATAAGCATTCTTATACCTTCTCAATAAATGCTCTCCACTCATCTACCATTCTTCTATGAGAAAGAAATCGAAAAGGATGAAGATTACGATTTATAGGAATTTACCTTTGAAGTAGTTAACGTTCTTGATAAACGTCTATTGGTTTGCTTGGAAATAGAAGAATTTAGTGTTTTTAGCTCTTTCTCTCTCTCAATATATGTTGGTCAATCTTTGTAAAACCACAAAAGCTCAGCCTAAGCCTTGTATTTATAGAAAATACAATGAGGGGCAAAATGGTCCAATTCCACACCTCCTCACTTATTTACCACTTTGTCACCAAGTAAAGTACTTGGTGACCAAGTGATACACTTGGCTTGCACACCAAGTGGCCGGCACACCTTGCATATAGGTCATCCCCATGGGTTGCCCCATGGGTTTTACCCATCCCTTGACCCACCGGTTCGACCCGCAGTTTACTTTTTGGATTGGGCTTGACATAAAAACATTGGGCTTTAACCAATCTAATATTGGGCCTTGACTTGGGCTTGTATAATTAATTCATTGGGCTTGATTATTAATCCAACTCCAATTGGATTGGATAAAATCCTTAGCTCATACTCTACTAATACAATTCGTATTCTACGTGTATTATTCACGTATTCTCTTCGTATAATATTCATATAATACTCGTATTATATGTCGTACTATTCTTCATATCATACTCATATACATACTAGTATAATACTCATATTCCTTGCGTATAATAATCGAAATGACTATACGCATTACATTTTTCTTTCGGAAACCTCTTCCACAAACCCTTAGGTTTTAAGTCCGCAGGCGAAAACTTCGTTTGCCATAACGGTAATATTATTGGATTTTCCATAATATCGTCATATTCTAACATTACGTGTTTCTCAGAATTTCAAACCCTAGCTCCGAACGTCATCGGATGAATATTGTTTTTACGCAAACAATCTCAGAAAACCTTCGTTCTCGTCTTGATAATGCACAACAATTAATTCTAGCACAAAGCCAGAATACTAACCACATCTACACATTCTAGGTCTTAGAACGACCTTCGAACATCTTACTCATATAATAACTCAATTAAATTCATTTAATCCACATAATCAAATAAAAATTTAATTCATTGAAAATTCGAAATTCTTGGGCGTTACATTCTTCCCTTCTTATAAGGATTCTGTCCCCAGAATCTTGTTATTCATACATAAACAAATGAGGAAACTTTTCCTTCATTTTACTTTCAAGCTCCCACGTTGTTTCTTCAGCGTCGTGGTTACTCCAAATTACCTTTACGAAAGGTATTACTTTATTTCTCAAGACTTGTTCCTTCCTATCAATAATCTGAATCGGAAGTTCTTCATACGTTAAGTCTTTTTCTACTTGAATAGACTCATACTCTATTACATGCTTATAGTCCGGTTTATAAGGACGCAACACAGACACGTGAAACACATTGTGTATTCATAAGCTACCTCTCCTATCCTTTTTAAAATCTCAAAAGGTCCTATAAACCTCGTGTCGACGTCGGGAATTTTGGGTGTCCCTTTCCGTTACTTGTTCTTTGGTGTTCTCATTTTAGGTGAGATTTGTTTGATAAAAACAAGTGAAAAAGGTCCGACATGTATAATGTTGACGATGGACTGTTAAGAGTCGCCAGTTGGTTTTTTAAATGGTTGTACCAACACAACCAAGAAAAGGTTTACACATTAACCCAGTGATGTGACACTGTTATACGGGTTGGTGAAACCGAGATTCGTTTAGGGTTCGGGGACTTGGTTATGCGGGGGGGGAGGTGTTAGGCACCCCCCGACATCCGTGCTACCACGGTGACCGCCTCTTTGCAATAAATTATTATCTAAGTGTGTGTGTGTGTGGGTCAATGTGCTATTATATGGAAGTTGTGCGAGGCCTCATTCGAACTTATATACACAGGGTTTGAATTTATGTAAAAATTCAGTTTTTAACATGATATGATAGTGATGTTTTATAAAAGAGGTTTTTCAAACCCTGATGCTCAATAGGAATTGAGACCTTTTACACTCCCATTTTTATTAAAGTGAGCTATTTGAATTGATTTTATTGGATTTGATGCGAGGCATCCGCATTTAAAATAATATACAAAAATAATTTCGACTTCCTCGTGGGTATGGAAACCATCCGAGGAAATTCAGAACCTGCATGAATAATTTACAAGTTGCTTACAACTGAAAATGTCCATCATGGGAACCGAATCTAGATTCAAGGGGATGAATCTGTGATCACATGATTCCTAGGCTCACAAAATACTGCAGTTTATATGAAAGCAGTAAGCAAGAATATATATACAAGCTATAAATATATATATATATATATATATATATATATATACAGACATGCTCACCAACCATGAACCACCTCCATGGGGGATCAGAAATGTAAATAAAGCTGTTAAAAGCTATCAACCGCCATGGAGAAAACTCCAGGCGGGACGAAACATAAATAAAGCTGTAAATATGGTCAACTGCCATGAAGTAAACTCTGGGAAGGACGAAACGTAAAGAAAGTCAGAAGTTTATCAACCACCACGTAAGTAAACCTGTGTGGGACAATATATATATATATATATATATATATATATATAAGCAATAAACGCACAGAGTTCGACCACAGTTCATATATATAAGTATATATATATATATAAGCGAATAAACGCACCGGATATAAAATCCAGGCTCATCGAACAGAGTCCGACCATAGTTCATATATATATATATAAAAGCGAGTAAACGCACTGCATCAAGTTCAGGCTCTTGAACAAAGTCCTACATACGATTAATATATATATATATATATATATATATATATATATATATATATAAATTAAATAAATGCTCCGCACTAAAGTTCAGGCTCATCGAACAAAGTTCGACATACGGTTTATATATATAAATGTATATATATATATAAGCAAATAAACGCTCTCGGCATCAAGTCTAGGCTCAATCAAGCATAACTCGATAATGTTAGTCAATATATATATAAATATATATATATAATATATATATATATAGATCGAATGAAACCATTTGGATCAAGTCCTGCAAAAAGCAAGCAACACGACTCTCAACGTGTAGAAGGGGTGTGTGCAAAGATGAAGAGAAAGACTCTAAAATGTGTGAGAATACTTACAGCTGACTGCTAAAAAAGGCTTCTATATCTTTATAGTGGGTAAACATTGGCTTTTGTGGGTACAAAAGGGGCTATATATGAGCTCGCTGGTGTTGGAAAGTGGGAAATACAATCAGATGGGCGAAAGAGTGAGTTTAATTGTTCGTGGTTTCCCGTCTTTTTCTCTTAGAAAATCAGCACCCCAAGCCCTCTATTTATAGGCAAATTATCCATAGGTGTACTGCTTGGTGAGCCGTTAGTGTACTGAGAGGCAACCCGGTTGGCCCAGTTTGTTTGCCGGGTCGCCTCAAGTCCGCAGGCACTCGTGCACTCTGTAATGTCAACTCGGATTTTTAAAAGTGCAATTCGGGCATCCGTTTGAGGTATACAGGACCTATTTCAGACCGCCGTTGTCGAGAGTTGTACGATGGCATGGGATTAGAGTTTGTACGAAGTCATTGAAGATGGGACGATGCCCTCCGGTCTTCAAGCTTCAACTTTCATTCGTTACCCCGCACAATAGTCACTCGGGATTGGTTAGCCTTGTGGGACATCGATGCGTAGAGACGTGACGTGGCATCGTGTTTGACGAGATAACGATGTTTCCCCTCACCGGTGTCATCGCCGGATTGGGCTGATAAAGCAGACGTTGCTCAGACTTCACTGAGATTGGACTGCTGCAATTATTGAAGGTCCTCATTGTCATCTTTGAGGTGTGCCTGCCTCCCTGATGTTATTGTCGAGTTGGTGCAGTGTATCTCATTGTAAGCGCTGAGATTGAAGCTGGTCGCATTTGAAATAAGCATTTCTGGGGTTATCGCCAAAACTGTATTCCTTGGGGTTATCACCAAGGTTAGTGGCTATTCTAATGGTTGGGACTGAGACTGGATACCTCAGGGTTATCTCCAAGATTAATCGGTCTTCTCCGGTGTGAGTTCCGGTATTGTATCTACAGGCCTCGAGGTTATCTCCGAGGTTAGATTTGTTACTCCCAGATTGTGATCTGGGGTTGATGCTGAACTTTCGGTAGTATCCGGTATGGATTTGGATTGTCTTTCAGGGTTCTCTCTTAAAAGACGAATTTATCCTTCTGTAATGTTAGTAACAGTAGTACATAAAATTTCGAGTGTCTATAGATGCCCCTCTTTATCATACTCATGCATGGCGATGCATGGGTAGGATAAAGAATCCTAGACACTTGAAATGGAATAAGACGAACATGGTACTATGGATAGCAACATGATGCAAATGTATGATGCATGTGTATGTGGTTGTATTCAACATGCCGGGATGATTGTTGCATCCCTATTTCTTCAACCGGGATTGGCAATCTGAGACCGATTTGATGTGTGTCGAATCTGTTGGGATGTTGATGTTGGAGTTATCACCAAATCCCTGTGTTTTTGATAACGACTTGATCCTGATGATGTACCTCTTATGTGTAAGAGATCTGTGGGGATAAAGCTTGATCTGTTTGAGGATGTGCATAACATATTCCATCATCTATCCTCTATGATAATGTTGACCTTTCCTGGTTAGTATCGCCAGAATATGTCACAATTCTGTTGGATTTACTGCCAACAACAAATGCTGTCAGGGATGCCTGACCTTCGTTGACGTGTGAATCAACGGCTGAAACATCCTGTGGGACATACTGTCAAGGCTACTTGACCTTCGTTGTCGTGTAGATCAACGGAGCATTGCGTTGTGACCCCCGTCGGGGATCCTCTAGGGGAAATATGAGTAATCGAGCATGAAATCCTTGAATAGCTCTATAGCTCTGATAGGTTTAATTACTATCGGCTGAGATAACGTCAAGGTTGCTTGACCTTCGTTGATATGTATGTCAACAGCTTGAATGTACGTTGTAATCCCCTGCCCGGGCTTCACGTTGTAACCCCCATCGGGGACCTACTGGGGACTCATGACTACGTACGCAAATATCAAACAGTCCTCAATGCTTCGATGGGTTTACTTGCCATCGGCTTGAAATAACGTCAAGGTCGCTGACCTTCGTTGATAGAAATGTCGGCGGATGAACGTGTTAGTAATCCCCCACCGGGATTTACGCTGTAACCCCCGTCGGGGACCTACGTTGTAACCCCCGTCGGTGACCTACATTGTAACCCCCGTTGGGGACCTACGTTATAACCCCCGTCGGGTACTCATGTTGTAAACCCCGTCGGAGACTCACGCAGAATAACCCCGTCGGGAGCTCACCGGGGTAACGACTGGAGTTCAGCGAGCATCGGACCTGTACGAGGTATTGCCGGATGTGATTTGTGACAAATGATATCATTGGCAGGGTATACCTCGTGTTCAGGTGACTACCAATGGGCGATGTGCAGATTCAAAGTCTCATCCGAGAAAACCAGGATTGTATGTTGTTTTGCTCAATCGCATGGCGTTTTTATTCTCGATTTGACCTTTCAGTCTGTAAGAACTCCTTTGCAACTCGAATCGACCGAGCCGGGAGGGTGGGACCCATATAGGGGGTTCATGGTGCATCTGCCGCCGCCATGTGGGCTCGCGCCAATCGTGGATGATGAAATTCAGCCAGATTGGTCTCACTGTCACTTTCAACTTGCTTTGCAAAGAGAAAACCGCGAGCCATCTTCAGATTCGTTAAATTGATCGCTTTCTCGCAAATTTTGTCACCGTACAAGTGTTCTACACTATCCTGGTAATGTATGCATGTATTTTTTTCAATTTCTGTCTGTTGGATTGTGAGATATCGCACGAAATGCATCTAAACACATAGTAGTGATTATGTATGCACAAATGACTTGATAAAAAATATTCAATATAGTAAATGTTAGTATTAAACTATGCTGAACATAATGATGTGAAAATTTTTGACTTTTGAGATAGTCAAATTGGCACCTTTTTCTGCTATTTTTTGTCCTATTTGAGGTCCAATGAGCAAAAGGTAGAAAGGCAAAGTACTCCTAGTATTGAGGTTGGCCTTATGCATGATGATTTAAATTTTTAATGCATATATTATGTATATGACTTTGGGGCAGGTGTGCTACTGAATGGCCACCTAGACATGCCTATGTGCATGTGGATAGTCCTATTTTTAAAGGGGACTATGGCAAAAAATTTCCAAATGTAGGCATTGGGTAGTCATGCACTTTAACTCTTTTATATGCTAAAGTAAATGCATGCATGCATCTAGTCATAAAATGCATTTTAGAAAGCTCCAGGTAAGGAAATACCACACCCTTTCTGAGGTGATTTGGAGACTTGTTGTCCAGATATTATGGATCCGGATCAGTCGAGCAGTTCCTATAGGACCGCTTCTGGCGTACGGCGGAGGGCTTATGAAGTGCCTTGTCCCCGTTCTGTCAGACAGCCTCTTCGGTTGATGGAGGTCGTGATATGTCATGTCCAGGTAGATGTTCCAGACTTTGAGGATGAGGAGGCGGATATTTCGATTGAGGATCCCGCTCCTGCTGCACATGTCCTCATGAGGGAGCTTAGAGAGCATTGGTGGTGAACCCGGAGTTCTTTGGGTGATTTGGGTAGACATCCATCAATGTACTTGCATGCTAATGAGGTATGGCATTAGACTTTGATCTTCCTTCTTTCCTATTGATGAGGATTAAAGGGTTCGATGTTGATCTCGCATTTCATGCGAGGTTCGGATTTACACTGACCTCGAGGGGGCTGGTTTAGCATTCACTCCATGTACTGTGTGCTTCATCCCGACTATAGAAGCGAAGAGTGCATGAGTGGGGATTTGGGGCATTTTCTCCATTCTTCCCCGTCGTTGTCCACAGGGTTACCTCGGGGCATTGTCTCGAGCGATGGTTTCATCGGACTCGGTCACTCCACCTGTTGGATTCATGAGGTGATGATGACGCCTATGGATTGGCGATTTATCACAGGTATGGAGTTTGGAGGGGAGCCAGTGCCTTGCATGGCGAATATCACCCCTACTGCCGTCAGATCCTTATTTGGAGTTCCGGCGAGGGCGCTCAAAGGCAGGACTGTCCGTTCAGGTCCTTTGAGCGTAGATGCTATGAGTGGGCTATTGAGTGAGCCCATGCCTGATGATGTCAGGATCAGGGATCGCATTCTACGGCGATTGTTCCTGATTATCATTCGAAGCTGCTTCATAGTAGACAACTCTTCCATGGTATCTTTCGCTTTGGTCAGCGCCACCCGCGATGTGGACCATATTAGAGAGTACGATTGGGGCTCTTACACCTTTGCCTATTTCCTCCGGGGCATGCGCATGCGCTCACAGGGTTTGACCGAGGCTTGGCTAGGATTTTACCCATTTCTGCTGGTGAGTATTTCTCTTATCTTTTCTCATTCATAGGTTAAGAGTGTTTACTGATAGCAGATGTCTTGCCATTGTGTTGGTAGTTTTGGGCCTATGAGAGGCTCCCATGTTTGCGTCATGTGAGTGTGTTAGGTGTAGATACCTATCCACGAGGACGTCGATGGCACCATTCTATTTTGCCAGAGGTTCACAGTATCTCGAGGATTCACTCACCGTATGCATGCAAATTGGAGTTCTTAACTACGGGTACCATTACATGGATTCCCTATTCAGGGGAGCATTTGACCATCGGCTTTGAGGATGGACATCCAATCGAGAGTCAGTATTTGATCTCTACCAAGAGAGTTTCTCTTCATCCGATGGAGGGGTGGGAGCTCTATTTAGAGAGAGCATGCTATTAGGAGCACTACTGGGAGATCTCAGATACCGATCTTGCCTCCTACCAAAGCGTCATTGGGTCTGTATCACAGTCAATAAATCAACGATATCCCATTGTTGGTGTAACGCGAGAGAAAATCGGATTTTTGAGAATTAAATTTTATTTTTATTAAATAAATTTAATGGATTATTTATGGAGCAAGCTAATTGAAGGTCATTCTATGACCTAAACATATCGTAACGTCAGTAGTATTTTGGCTACGTGGTAGAATTAAAGTGTTTGAATTTCCAAGACGAAAATAAAAGCTTTCAGAAATTTTTGAAAAACACTATTCAGCATTTCGCCGGAATTATTTTTGAACTTCCGAAAATACGTAACGATAGAATATCGATGTGAGATGGAATATCCAATAATATTTCAGTTATGGAAAAGCGTAATATTTCGCTTTTGTGGACTTAAAACATAACGCTTAGGGAAAGTGACTCTATGAGAAGAAAATGTACTGACGAGTAATGAATTAAAACAATGATCGTATAATACTTAGGTATTATATGGAAGTAATAATCAGTATGATATGAAGTATTATACGTAATGTGTATGAATGATAGTATATCGATATGATGAATAGTATCTGAGTTAAAATACGAGATTATCATTATAATATATGTTATAAGGCTTTAAGCCAAAAGAAAGGAATTGGTAGAATTTGTTAAGTATTATGTGAGCCCAAGTATTGGATGGTTAAGTCCAATGTGAGTTTATATAAACAAGCCCAATGTTTGTTTAATTACAAGCCCAAGGTAAAATTATGCTAGAAGCCCAAATGATTAAGTAAGTTAATTAAACCTAAGCCCAAGTAAGTATCCAATGGGTAAGAACCATGGAGCAACCCATGGATGATCCAAGGTGATGAACAAGCAAACTTAGAGGCTAAGTAAGTGTGGTGAGCACACAAAGTGCTTAAGTGATGAACAAGTAGACTTAATGACAAAGATAACTTAATGGCTAAGATAAGTGGTGAGCAAGTGTTGTGATGGCCAAGTAAAAGTTGTGGAGGGAAAGTTAACTTAAGAGCTAGGTAATGAATAGTAAGGAGGTGGATGGTTTAATGACCATTGAGCCCTCATCTAGGATTTCCTATAAATAGGAAGCTCTTAATTCATTTTGTTGGTTGTTCATTTCCTCCAACACCTTATACATAATAAGTTGAGAGCTTATTTACTTGAGAGAATAAGCACATAAAAGCTAGACTTCTATTATTAGATTTTCCACAACAACTTATAGCTTAATGGCTTGAGAGAAAAAGCTAGAGTTCTTATTAAGCAAGAAGCAAGAAGAAGATTGAGGTTTAGCAAGTGATCATCAGAGGGTAAGCAACCTTAATCCTTGATTCTCTTTCTCTTCCATTGTTGGAGAAGGGGGTATTGGTAGAACTAGGATGTTAAGGAATGATAAACCAAAGGGCTTAAGTCTTAATAAGCCGAATAAATCATGAATAAGCTATTCGTAATCTTTTAAGTTACGAACTTGTGAAGAACAATAATGAAAGTATAAGAACTTGTATGAAGTGGTAATATGTTTACATTAAGAAGTTAGTATGACTAATAAGAGTTAAGAATAATGATTAAAGGACTTAACTCATTAATAAGTCATAAGCAATGAAATTAAGTATGTTATACTTTAATAAGTAGTTTATAAGTTTATGGGTTTTGAACTTATTAAGAACAATTAATAACTTATCATGTTTATAAGTTAACAAAGCATGTATGTCAAGATGGTAGCATGATGGATTGAATCCAAGAGAAATGATTTAAAATCTCAAGTAACTTAAGTTTATTTAGGAATTCACACGATTAGGACGTCAATCGTCAATTCGTGAAATTCTCGGAATAGAAGTCGAATTTTGATAATGAGCTTGGAAACATTGGTTTTCAATAGAGACAAGTCGTATTTGTCATTATAGAATTACGGACTCAAAAATTTCCGGATTCCGACTTAGAACGAAGAAACGAGCGTTGAACGTTCACGAACATTTATCGTTTTTGTTAAAAAGGGACTAATAGGTGAAATTTTAGCAAACGAAGTCGAATAGATAAAATTCTTGCATGAACGCATAGAGTACGTAACTTGTGAACCGTAGGCTCATGAATGAACCAATTCGAACTTATAACGAAGAAGTTACGAGTCCAAGAATCTCGCAAAGTTAAAAATTTGTCAAAACTATATGTGGCTCAGAGTCATGCTTGCACACTGACTCAAGCTTAAATGACCCGTAACAATACCAAAGTGTGCTTCAGATTGCAGAAACTCAAAGGCCATGAATATGATAGTTAATAAAGGGACTCAATGCATGTATGAAGTCCGGTCTTCAAGCCCCTAATGGGTGGCATGGTGTAGTGGCTTAACAAAAGCTGAAACTCAGCCACATGGCAGCCAAATTTTTTAAAACTTAGACAATGAAGAATGATTACAAGTGGAACATGAAGGGAAATTGTTTAGTAATGAACTAAGGAACTTAATCATACATTATTAAGTTATAATTAAACCTTAAGTATGATCACTTAGGGTTAAAGAAAGTCAAGTGGAGATGAATGTGAACTATATGCAATAAGTGAACTAAACAAATGACGATCGAGTTTTGGATGATAACGTAAGGACGTTAATAAGCCGTAAGGAAGGATAATTAACTCGGACTGAGTTGTATTAATGAAGTAAATTCACTTAAGTGTTAGAAGAGACAAAAGTTAGTAAGAATTATGTAAAGAACGACGGTAAGCCGGAACCAATAATAACAAATCTAATACAGGATTAGATTGAGAAGTAGGGTAAGATTCTTTAGGAACTATGTATGTTCATTCATGACCTAATGTGGTATGTTATGTGATTATGTATTGTAGAGACTGTAATGACTCAAAGGAAACGTAATTATACTATAGCAGACGCTGAAGGCAAGTTTTTCTTAAACCCTTGTCTAACCTTGGTGTTAGCCAGGTTTTCAAATGATTCAAATTATGAAATGCATGTATGGTTTTGAAGAAAGAGTCGATGCCAGTTTTAGCTCGGCTAGACTAATCTTGATAGATTGACTGAACTGTTTATAAATCTTTCAATATAGAATTGCTAACATTATCCTACGCCAACTAATTGGTACGGATTCAAGGTAAGCTTGAATATGAATAAACAAATGTATTTTCATCGAGTATTCGATGGGTACGTGAGGTTGCCACAACTTAAACATACACACGTTTAATGGATGTAGTGTTGATCAACATAGGGTACTATAGGTTGATCACCTAGATGTACTCGTAAGATATGTCGGACTTACGGACTTCGTGCCGGGTTGTCCTTTTTAAAGAAACTATAAGACGTTCATGTCTTGAACCAGAATTGATGAATTGATGAATATTGTTATTGTATAATGTTTTGAAGGAAAAAGGAAAGTTATTTTGAATTATTGATAGTACTTCGTAACTATCATCCAGTTATTGAAGATATACGATTCCTATGTTTCAAGCATGCTTTTAAAAATGAAATTGTTATACTTGCTGAGCTTGTTATGCTCACACTTGCTTGAACCATATGATTGCAGCTTAGACGATATGACCAAAGGATTCGACAAGGATAAAGTGAAGGCTAAAGCGAACTTGTAGATTACCTATGTAATAGTATATGTTTGAAATGATATTTCGATAATATGACAATAACAAATGTAACGGTTATAAAGAACCTGGGGAATGTTAGTATTATTTTGGAATATATATAAGACATATTCGTTCTTTTGAGGCATTTCAATTGAATGTTTGTGTGAACTGTAGCACCGTGGAGCACCATCTGTCGGGTTGGAAGAGACCCAGATTTAGGGGCGTCACAGGTTGGTATCAAAGCATTAGGTTATAAAATTCTTGGGCGTTACATTAACCACCGAGTATTCCAACAGTGTTAACGGTAATAACTACGTCGTTATTTGTAAAAACTCAAATTTGTTGTTTTCTTCATCGATGATTATTCTCATTATGGGCCCACAAATGGTCTGCGTGTCGTCGCATTTAATATTCCCCAACAACAAGAATATTCCACGACCAAACGAATATTCCCAGACAACAATGAATATTTTATAACCACTTGCTTAAAAAAAAATTCATATATCACCCTTAACTTTACACTTTTATCACTTTAACTATTTACTGAGTTGTAATTATAAGAAAATTTGAATACTTTTATTTCATAAAATTCGGGGTCCTACAATCTCCCCTCCTTATGAAATTTCGACCACGAAATTTACGTACCTAGTATTTCGAAGAGTTGAGAATACCTTGCTTTCATTTCAGATTCTATCTCCCCGGTCATCATGATTTCTCCATTGCTCATCTCATGTATTTTAGATATCATTCTAGAATATAGCTTCAAAACAAAGGTTAATTGACATATCACAATTTGTCAACTTAAGTAAGAAAATTTAGCTTAGGTAGGACACATACTAGCGAAGGATATTACTCGTCTCTCCCCTCCTAGTTCTATTTCCTGATCTCCGCCGGAGACCATATCCCTAAGCTCTGATACCAACTGTGATGCCCCCAAAATAGGTCCAATCCACCCAATCCATTCTGAGTCACCAAATACATGGTACAGAAACAAATACAACTTCAGTAATTCAATTATAGTGCAAAATAAAACAACACATATACTGTGAGTTTGAATACAAATATTGTCTAATAGATAATATACAAACTCAAAAGGAGTCCTCATTACAATTATTGATACACTATTTTATAAAATAGTGAGGACTACTAAAACAACTATCCTGAACCATCACTTCGTACCCCGGCTAGTTCCTACTATGTTCTCACCTCATGAAAAGAAAAATGGAACAAAAAGAAAAAGGGTGAGCTCAACTAGCCCAGGAAAGAATATTATGACTAAGATAATATACAATAAATTATCATTAGTCTTCAATAAGGAAAATCTAATAAAATATAAAAGACAACAAGTCTAAGATCAACAACTGCAGCGGAAACAACAATCCGTTAGAAGAGTCAAGTAGAGAATGAATTCTACTATCTCTTAAGATTTAAAAGTCCATCATCAATATTTTATCCCTGTAACATCAATCAATATACATCTTGAATCAAATATTCATCTTTGCACTACAGGCCAAAGATATTCATTTGTATCACCAGTTGGTCATGTTCATCTCAACACATGTTCATCTTTGCACTTCAGGCCAAAGATATTCATCAGTTAATCCTTCTTCTTTGCACTACATGCCAAAGATATTCAGTTATATCATCATTTAGGACTGAGGATGATGAAAAATATCTTTAAAAAAACGAATCCAGTGAGATAAAAGAACAAATATTAGGGATTTGTATTACAGTTTATCCAAGTTCAATAATACTCCATAATAACCAATTGTGAAGTAGAATTCAAAAATAAAGTTCAAAATATGGATACAATCAAAGATAGTAACCATAATAGACATCTTGGACAAAAAGAAGAAAAAAATCATTTTTTCGGTGAATAGTGCCGTATACGTGAATAGTAACCCCGACACAAAAAGATAGAAATTCCATAATAAAATCCATACCAATATTTCAGTATAATGATATTGAAAGAATAACATCATTATGAAGAAAATAATATCCCTTACCTCAAAAGAATAGTATTTCTAACTGGAATATCGGATGTAAAGCCGAAGGAACTGGCACTGAATAGCAACTCACAAAGTATCTAAATACTCACAAAATACGCTCGATAATGTATAGAGAGAGAAAAAACTTGTTTCTGGTGTGATTTTCAATTCTATCTAAGCACCCTATTTATAGGAAAATACTAAAACGCCAAAGCAGATTAAATAATAAAATAATAATATTTTATTTTCTTCATTCTACGCCCACCTCCTTTGAAACATCAAAGCCAGCCATCTTGGAAAAATTTCAGCAGCCCACATTTTTTAAAAACAAAAGTGGGTCCCACCCACAATTATAATAAAAACATTTAGTTTTTGAAACTTCAATAATTCATAATAAATAGCCATTTTATCAGAAAATTATGAATTTTATGTCCATTCCATAGGAAATTAAATTCTCTACAACTTTGTAAGTTTAAGTTTTTCCAAATTCCAACCAGAAAATATCCAAAATCTACATACGGACGATTTTCAACACCTCTATTCTGACAAAATACTGATAAAATACCTTAACATTTATTCCTTCATTTATAACCACATAAAATAAATATATCCATCATTTATATCCACATAAAATAAATATTTCCTTATCATATAAATAAATAACTAATTATTCACAACTAATATTACAGAATCACAATTATGAGAACCAGGTCGTTCCAAGGAAAGTCGGGGCTTTCCGATAAGGATTTCTCCTTATTGGCGCGCAATTATATGACCAAGCTCCTTTCCTAGACAGAACTTCCTTAGACATTGCCAATAATGATATCTAACAATATTATTCAAATAATATTAATTATTGATATGATAATGGAGATATTGTGAAATGATAATTATTGAAACAACAATAATATAAAATATCAACGCGGCAATTATTGAATCAATATAAAAAAATTGAACAGTAATTACTGTAACAATTATTGAGTAATGCCTTCTTACGTAAGAATCAATAACTCAAAAATACTGTACAAAACCATGTGCTATCTTTGTGTAACTAAGTCAGACATCGTATTTTAACCCATGGGTATTCCAAATGATTGTTAATCTGTAATAATCTACGCCTGTTATTTGTAAAAATTCAAATTTATCATTTTCTTCATCTGGCAGTTATTCTGTTATGGGGCCCACAAATGGTTGCTCAGTCGTATGAATATTCCCCGACAACAAGAATATTCCACGACCAAACAAATATTCCCCGACAACAATGAATATTTTATAATCACTTGCTTAAAAAAAATTCATATATCGCCCTTAACTTTACACTTTTATCACTTTTACTATTTACTAAATAGTAATTATAAGAAAATTTAAATACTTTTATTTCATAAAATTCGGGGTCTTAAAATCTCCCCTCCTTATGAAATTTCGTCCCCGAAATTTACGTACCTGGTATTTCGAAGAGTTGAGAATACCTTGCTTTCATTTCAAATTCTATCTCCCCGGTCATCATGATTCTTCATTGTTCATCCCTTGTATTTCAGATATCATTCTAGAATACAGCTTCAAAACAAATGTTAATTGACATATCACAATTTGTCAACTTAAGTAAGAAAATTTAGCTTAGGTAAGACACACACTAGCAAAGGATATTACTCGTCTCTCCCCTCCTAGTTATATTCCCTGATCTCCGCTGGAGACCATATCCCTAAGCTCTGATACCAACTATGACGCCCCCAAAATAGGTCTAATCCACCCAACCCATTCTGAGTCGCTAAATACATGGTACAGAAATAAATACAACTTCAGTAATACAATTGTCGTGCAAAATACGACAACACATATAATGTGAGTTTGAATACAAATATTGTCTAATAGACAGTGTACAAACTCAAAAGGAGTCCTCATTACAACTATTGATACACTATTTTACAAAATAGTGAGGACTACTAAAACAACTATCCCTAACCATCACTTCATACCCCAGCTAGTTCCTGTTATGTTCTCACCTCCTAAGAAGAAAAATGGAACAAAAAGGAAAAGGGTGAGCTCAACTAGCCCATTAAAGAATATTATGACTAAGATAATATACAATAAATTATCATTAGTCTTCAATAGGGTAAAATCTGATAAAATATAATAGACAACAAGTCTTAGATCAACAACTGCAGCGGAAACAACAAACCATTAGAAGAGTCAAGTAGAGAATGAATTCTACTATCTTTTAAGATTTAAAAGTCCATCATCAATATTTTTTCCCTGTAACATCAATCAATATACATCTTGAATCAAATATTCATCTTTGCACTACTGGCCAACAATATTCATTTGTATCACCAGTTGGTCATGTTTATCTCAACACTGCTCATCTTTTGCACTACGGCCAAAGATATTCATCGATTAATCATTCATCTTTGCACTACAAGCAAAAGATATTCGATTATATCATCATTTGGACCTGAGGATGATGAAAATATCTTAAAGAAAAGCGAATCCAGTGAGATAAAAGAACAAATATTAGGGATTCGTATTACAGTTTATCCAAGTTCAATAATACTCCATAATAACCAATTGTGAAGTAGAATTCAAAAATAAAGATCAAAACATGGATACTGTAAGACCCTGAATTTTATGAAATAAAAGTATTCAATTTTTCTATTTAGTAAATAGTTAAATTGATAAAAGGTTAAAGTTAAGGGTGATATGTGAAATTTTTTTTAAAATAAGCAAGTGGTTATAAAATATTTATTGTTGTCGGGGAATATTCGTTTGGTCGTGGAATATTCTTTCATTGGGAATATTAAATTACTGCCAGTAGCGACCATTTATTGGGCCCCATAATAGAAAAATTGTCGAATAAAGAAAATGACAAATTTGAGTTTTTATGAATAACGGCGTAATCGTTACCGTTAACACTGTTGGAATACTCGGTGGGTAAAGTAAAGTAATACGCGTTATTGCACAAAGATGATACCATTGTATTACGAGTATTTTTGAATTATTGATTCTTACGTAAGAAGACACTAATTGTTATAGTAATTATTGTTCAATATTTTATTTTATTGATTCAATAATTGCTACGTTGATATTTTATATTATTGTTGTTCAATAATTGTCACTGCACAGTATTTTCTATTATCGGATTAATAATTCATATTATTTGAATAATATTATGAGATAACATTATTGGCAATGTCTAGAAAGTTATGTCAAGGAGAGGTTCGATCACCTAATTGCGCGCCAATAAGGAGAAATCTTTATTGGAAAGCCCCCTCTTTCCTGGGAACGGCCTGGTTGTCATAAATATGATTCTGTAATATTATTTGTGAATAATTAATTATTGATTCATATAATAAAAAAATATTTATTTTATGTTGATATAAATGTTGGATATATTTATTGTGGTTAAAAATGAAGGAGTTAATGTTGAGGTGTTTTATCAGTATTTTTGTCGGAATGGAGGTACTAAAAATCAAACCAGTGTTTTTGAGATATATTGCGTGAGTTATAATTTTTAATCCAACCGTTGGATCATTGTGATTTTTGGATATGTTATACAAATATACGTTGAGTATATGTCCACAAATTTTGAACTGTTAAAAAAAGAACGTATAATTTGTTATGAATTTTAAGAGGTGACTGGTTCAGAAATTGTTGAAGTTTCAAAATTTATCATTTTGGTGGAAAATTCTAGAATTGGTGGGCCCCACTTGTGGTTGGTGAAGAAATGTGCTGAATTTTATTTCAAATGTGGTGGGTGGCAATAGTAGCAGGTAAAGCCATCAGGTAGCAGGTCAAGTCTGCTTCGGCGTGCTAACATTTTCCTCTAAATAGAGGGCTAAGTTAGAATTGAAAATCACAGCAGAAACAAGTTTTCTTTCTCTCTATATTATCGAGCGTATTTTAGTGAGTATTTAGATACTTTGAGAGTTGCTATTCAGTGCAAGGTTCCTTCAGCTTTACATCGATATTCCAAATGTAAATACTGATCTTTTGAGGTAGGGGATTGTAAGGGATTGTAAGGGTTATTATGTTTTTCAATTTTGTAATTTTTCTGAACCTTCAAAAATTCCAGAAAATATTGAAATGATAATTTGATGAGTTTTCTAGATTGTGTCCAAAAATGGCGATTTTTGGATGTATAGATTAGGAGTTATGAATTTTATGGGAAAAGACTATTTTAAAAGTAAACCCATATAACTCCTTGTGGTTAACTCCAAAATTGGTAAAATTTTTATTGGGAGTACATGTATATGATAGAAGTTTACTCTATAAATTTCGAAATTTTAGGATAAAAGTACAGTTTATGATAAATGTCTAAATATTCGGCTGTTTTGGCCATATGAAAATTAGTAAATGAATTTTAAAAATTCCGGGAAAAATATATGTTCAATATGGGACTATATTCTACTAAATCTCAAAAAAGAAAATTTGTTTGTACTGATTTGGTAGTTTTCATGAAAATGGACTAGTTATGAGTAAATGAATTAAATATGTTATGTGAAGTAAGAAAATTGGAAAATAGGATTTTATGGCTTGAGAATCCTATATGAGGTATATGCAGATTTTTTATGAGGATTTTGGTTATTGGTGATGAAAACTTATGAGTTTGACATTTGAGAATGATTAAATGTATTATTTAGTAAAGTGTAAATAATTAAAATAAATTGTTTATAAGTTTAAGAAATGTTATTCTTTCAATATCATTATACTGAAATATTGGTATGGATTTTATTATGAAATTTTTACCTTTTTCAAGTCGGGGTTACTATTCATGAATTACTATTCATGAGTTACTATTCACGGGGTACTATTCACGACAAAATTGGTTTCTTTTCTGACCAAATTATCGTTGATTTATGAATCTTACTCTTGAAATTAAATCCATGTTTGATTTTTATATATAATATTTTTATAATCCTGGTGAAGAAATTTCTCTTTGACTTGAGTGTAAAAATGGGTAGATTATTGGTATGATCGTGACTATGGGTTCTCTTTGGCCAGTAGTGCAAAGTTGAATTGTTGACTAGTATGTTCATGACCATTGAATTTACAATTGAATATTTTTAACTTAAGTGCAAAGGTAAATTAATCAACATGGTTATAATTATGGTTTATATAAATTATGAAATGATTATGTATTTCTTTGAGATATTAATATCTTTGGCCTGTAGTGCAAAGATGAATTATTGATGAATATCTTTGGCCTGTAGTGCAAAGATGACTTGTTGTTGAATATCTTTGGCATGTAGTGCAAAGATGACATGTTATTGAATATCTTTGGCCTGTAGTGCAAAGATGAACTGTTAATGAATATCTTTGGCATGTGGTGCAAAGATGAAATGATAATGAATATCTTTGGCCCGTAGTGCAAAGATGAATTTATTAATATGATTATAAACAGGAACTGTGATTTGGTATAACTATGATCTTTGATGTTTGAGGTAAAGACAGATGATGAAAATTATCTTCATCCTGGGTGCGAAGAGGAATTTAGAATCACAATTATGATTATGAGTTATTCATATAATTGTGGAAAGGAACTGTTGATTGATGTTACAGGGATAAAAAATTGTTGGTGGACTTTTAATGTGGAGAAGATAATAGACTTTATGGTTTATTTGACTCTTCTAATGGATTGCTCGTTCCGCTGCAACTATGGTTGAAATTTTTTATCATCTACCATATGTTCTAAATCTCTGATTTATAACTGATGAAGGCTATTGATAATTTAATTATCTTTAGTCATGATATCTTTTATTGAAAGCTAGTTGTACTCACCCTTTTGATTCACAATTCCTTTTCGTGTAATAAGAGTGTAATTGGAATTAGCGGGGATAACAGGGGAATAGAACGGTGGTCTATAGCTGTTGAGGTTCTCCCTAATTAGTATGGAAATAATTTTATTGAGAACTTTTGATAAGTGTGTCGTATTGTAGACGTCATTTGATATTTAATTTTGGTGAACCGAATAGGGTGAGGTGAACCTAACTTTGGAAAGGTGTTTTGCCACTATAATACAAGATGTCTAATGACATACAACCTCGTGTTATCATAAGACAGGGTTGTGCACATCCACTTGCTGAGTATATCTACGAGCACTACCTATATGATCTTGGAGTTTATTTGAAATATAATTTTCAACTGGAGACAGTGGAGATAGTTATATGTCAAGAGAAGACTCACCATTGGAAAGAACATGATAGTGTCGTATTCGTGAATAGTGTCGTATTCGTGAATAGTGTCGTATACGTGAATAGTGTCGTATACGTGAATAGTAACTTCGACCTCAAAAGATAGAAATTTCACAAAAAAACATCATCAAGCTTCGTGAATAGTACTCGTGAATAGTAACTCATGAATAGTAACTCGTGAATAGTAACTCATGAATAGTAACCCCGACATGAAAAAGTTCTAAATTTGATAAAAATTTCTAACCAATATTTTCTAAAGATAATGATATTGAAGAAATAATATCATTTTCGAATAAAATAACATCCCTTACCTCAAAAAGAATAGTACTTCTAACTGGAATACTAGATATAGTACTGAAAGAACTTGCACCGTATAGCAATACTCAAAGTACTAAAATACTCACAAGAATACGCTCAATATATCGAGATAGAAAGAGAGAGAAATCTGTAGTTTCTGGTGTGATTTTTAATTCTAACCTAAGCACCCTATTTATAGGAAAATGCTTAGAACACCAAAGCAGAAAATTTAATATAATATTAATATATATATATATATATATATTAAAATCCTGCGCACACAAAATCAGATCCAAAAATCAGCCACCAATAGTCAACTAAATAAAAAAATGTTTTTCTTAATTAAAATAATTAAAACTTTCAAAAATCAATTATTTCGGAATTTCGGAACTTCAATAATTCATAATAAATAGCCCTTTTATCAGAAAATTCAAATCTCGGCATTTTTTATAGGAAATTCAATTCTATACAACTTTGTAGAAGAAATTTTTTCCAAATTCCAAACAGAAATTGACCGAAATCCATAAACGAACGATTTTACATGCTATAATCAAATTTCAGTCAAGAAATGGGGTCCACCGACACACAAAATATGTGTTAAACAACTTTTGCAACAAAAATACTCTTCCTCCTCATATACTCATATATCCCATATTCATTGTAAAAATATCACCATTATTATATTATAATAATATAATAAAATATTATTTTATCAAAAAAAGATAAAATTTTAATTTTCAACAATTGTCACATTAAAAAATTTTCTCCATCTATATCCACATAAAATCAATATTTTCCTCATCATATGAATTAATAATTAATTATTCACAAATAATATTACGAGAATCACAATATTGACAAACAAAAGCGGTTTAGGAAGAGGGGCTTTCAATAAGAATTTCTCCTTCATGGCGCAATTAGGTGACCAAACCTCTCCTTAGATGAGAACTTTCTAGACATTGCCAATAATGTTATCTAATAATATTATTTAGATAATATGAATTATTGTTTCGATAATGGAAAATACTGTGTAGTGAAAATTATTGAAACAACAGTAATATAAAATATCAACGTAGCAATTATTGAATCAATAAAATATCAACAAGAATTATTCGTTGTAACAATTATTGAGTAGTGCCTTCACGTAAGAATCAATAATTGGTGCAATACCGTGTCATCGCGGCAACAACGCCAGACATCGTGTTTTAACCACCGGGTATTCCAACAAGTGTTAACTCAGAATAACAAGCTATAGTTATTTATAACAACTTATACTTGTCGCTTTCTTCATCCAATTGCTTTTCCGTTATGGGGGCCCACACAAGGTCGTAAATGTCGTTCGAATATTCCCCGACAGCAAGAATATTCCACGACCAAACGAATATTCTCTGACAACAATGAGTATTTTATAACCACTTGCTTATTTAAAATATTTGCGCATTTTACCCATAACTAATCACATTAATCAAATCAACCCTTACTATTTCAAAATGATAAATAAAGGATATTAAATTCCATTTATTAATAATTTGGTGTCTTACAACCTCCCCTCATGAAATTCCATCCTCGAAATTGACGTACGTACCTGGTGTTTCAAAAAGATGAGGATACCTCGCTTTTATTTCCGTTTCCAACTCCCAGGTCATTTCCTCAATAGTATGGTTTCTCAACAAAACTTTAACTTGTTGTATGACCCTCGTGCGTAGGACATGCTACTTCCTATCCAAAATCTTGACAGGTACCTCTTCATACGTTAAGTCTTCGGCTATCTCGTCTGGTTCTAACTCAATAACATGGTTCGGGTCGTCCACATATTTACATAACATCGATACGTGAAAAACGTTATGAACACGCGTCATACTTGGCGGTAAAACGAGTCTATAGGCCACAGTTCCTATTCGATCTAGGATTTCAAATGGACTAATAAATCGAAGGTTTGAGCTTTCCTCACATCGCCAATTCTCGCTTTTGGAATAACAACTTCTTGTACCTCCTTCTTCATATTCATCAGCTCCGGGGTGTAGCTTGAACATTTTTAACTTTATCGATTAAAGTCGGTTCTACTTGTATATCATCACGTGAGTCCCTAGAGTCTTTAACTCTATATCTATCATTTGTAAGTTATATGAAATGGGTCTTTGACAATATCGTATTCGTACTCGTATACGATCTTTTACTCAACATGTCAGCTACCACATTCACTTTTCCAGGATGGTATGGTCAGAACATGTGCCAAAATAAGTCTCCTTTTGAGTTCTTCGAAGCTCTTCCCACATTCCTTGCTCCATTCGAATTTTGTATCTCTACGAGTCAGCTGCGTTAATGGAGTAGCGATTCGAGAAAATCTTTCCACAAAATCTTCGATAATAACCAAATTAAGCATGAAAGCTACGTATTTCGATTCATCGACTTAGGTTGATCTCAATCGTGACTCATATCCCAATCTTGGATAAGACGTCACAATGACACCTATCGCTTTACTTACCGCACAAATATGACGCCCCTACAGAGAGTTCGGCTTGGTGCATTCCACAAAGGAAGTCACCAGATAAAGGCTCGGTACCAAATTCTATAGTTGAATTTTAACTCGAAGATCAATTGGAGCCATGAGATTTTAGAAATGGGTTTTGTCTAGGGTTCAAAGTCGATACAAAATTCAATATCACACTTTGGGAGTAAGCCAAGAAATTCTTCAGGAAATACATCAGGAAATTTACTAACAATAGAAATATCATTCAAATCTGACGTATTTTTGTTTAAGTCCATAACACGGGCTAAGAAAACTTGACATCCGTTTTTCAATAAACGAATGACTTTATGGCTTGATATGAAAGTGTTTGACTTCAATGGTTTGGTTGTTTGAATTCGAATAACAGGTTGGTTAGGAATATGAAAACTAACAACCTTACGAAAACAATCAATTTTGGCATGATGAGTAGTTAATCAATCAATCCCCAAAATCACATCAGAAGCAAATATCTTTAAAGAAATAAGATCAACAAGTAATGTGATGGTGCCAACTTGGATCAAACAAGACTTATAAACAGTGGATATGATGAAAGTTTCTCCTAACAGAGTTTCCACAGATAGGTCAAAGTCTAATTTCTCCGGAGTCAAGTTTAAACGTTGAGCACAAGCAGGAGAGATAAATGAATGGGTAGCACCGGTATCTAGTAATGTATAAACTTCGCATGAATTTATGATTAGCTTACCCGTGATCACCTCGTTTGGGTTCCTCACATGTTGACCAATCACGACAAACTCTCTTCCAGGAACCGTTGACTTTGACTTTTTGGGATAGCCTTTTGAGTCACCATCCCCACTGGGCTTGGTTTCGCTACCGTACAATCTCGAGCGATATGTCCTTCTTTTCCACAATTATAGCATACCTTGAACTGTTGTGGGACAGTTTTAATGATGTGTCCCTCTTTTCAACATTTATAGCATACGACCGGTGGTCGCGTTCTCCTCCCTTAAAACGATTCTTTGCTTTGGTGTTGGCGTCTTTCAGCAGATGTCATTGTTGAATCTCTTCTTTTTAAAATCTCCCCTGACTCGCTTCTTCTATTTTCATGGCCACGATTACCACCAGAGTGGTTGTCGCTCTTGTCCGTATTTTTCTTTCTCCATTTGGTTATCGTTGTTATGACGATTTCTGCATCACCTAGATTATGATCTCGGTTGCGGTCTCTTGGTTGAACGTGATTTCATTATCTCGCTCAAATAATTGAGCCCCATTGACAACATCTGAATATAAAGAAAATTTATGATAGATGAGATATTGCCGAATCTCAGGTTTTAAACCTCTCAGAAACATCCTCGTCATTCGTTCATCATTCTCTACCAAATGAGGAGCAAACCTGGATAACTCTGCGAACTTCGCCTCGTATTGGGACATCGTCATGTTATTTTGTTCTAGTCTAATAAACTCTACCTCTTTCATATGGCGAATACTTTCGGGAAAGTATTTTTCGTTGAAAAGTTTCAAACGCTTCCCAAGACATACGGTGCGGCGGTCGGGTACGTTTCACGACTCCCACCGATGAATGCCTTCGCCACGCGAACATAAAGGTGGAAAATGGAACCTTCGTTTCTCCTCGTGCATCCCAAGACATCGAATATCTTGGTAATTTGCTTGATCCACGTTTCCGCCATGATCGGATCGGCTTTCCCTTAAATTTACGGTGGTCCCAACTCTTTGAAGCGCTTGGCGCGTGAAGTCGGCGTTGCTATCATTTCCACCCGTATTCTGTACACGAGTCTCCCTCGTCTGGTTTTGCATGAACAGCAAAAAGCTCCTAAACATCCCGTCGTTCATCGTCTTCTCAGTGGTGTTGTTTACAGGAGGAATATTGTCATCCTGTTTCACGTTCCCCTGGGTGGTGATTAAAGGTGTTTCCATGGTCTCATTAACTCCGCCGTTAATATTCTCAGCTGTCATTCTTAAATACTGCCATAAATCAAGGGTTAATTAAATAAATTAACATATCACATATTAACCATATAGTTCGATTGACCAACAAATAAGCTTAGGTATAACATACTAGCGAAGGATTACTCGTATCTCCCCTCCTAGTACTATTTCCCGATCTCCGACAGAGACCATATCCCTAAGCTCTGATACCAAATGTGACGCCCCCAAAATAGGTATACAACACCCATTCTCGAAGTCGTCAAAATACATGGTATGTAAACAACTACAACTTTATTTAATACAATATAAAAAGCTGTGAGTTTAAATACAAATATTGTCATTCAGACAATATCCACACTCAAATAAGTCCTCATTACAATTATTAATACACTATTTTACAGAATAGTGAGGACTACTAGAACAACTTCTAGAACCATCATTCCACACCCCGACTAGTACTCGTTATATTCTCGCCTCCTGAGAAGAAAAATGGAACAACAAGAAAAAGGGTGAGCTCAACTAGCCCAGTAAAGAACATTATGACTAAGATAATATAGAATAAATTATCGTTAGTCCTCAATAGGGAAAAATCTAATAGAATACAATAGACAACTAGTTTTAAATCAATCTTCGCAGCGAAAATAATAATTCATTAGAAGAGTTAAGTAGAGAATGCAAACTACTATCTTCTATATATGAATTTAAAAGTTCATCACCGATATTTTATCCCTGTAACATCAATCAATATATATCTGGAATCAAATATTCATCTTTGCACTACAGGCCAAAGATATTCATCAGTTGGTCATGTTCATCAAAACACCTGTTCATCTTTGCACTACGGGCCAAAGATATTAATCAGTCGGTCATGTTCATCTCAACACTTGTTCATCTTTGCACTACGAGCCAAAGATATTCATCAAGAAATCATTCATCTTTGCACTACAGGCCAAAGATATTCAGTAATATCATCATTTAGGACTGAGGATGATGAAAAATATTTTAAAGAAAACGAATTCAGTGAAACAAAAGAACAAATATTAAGGATTCGTACTTTACACAATCCAAGTTCAACAATACTTCATAAGTAATCAGAGTGGAGTAAAATTCAAGAATGATCAAAACATAGATCCAATCAAATATAGGAATCATAACCGACAATCTTGGACACATAAAAGAAAATTTAATTTTTTTGTGAATAGTGTCGTATTCGTGAATAGTGCCGTATACGTGAATAGTGTCGTATACGTGAATAGTAACTCTGACCTCAAAAGAAAGAAATTTCACAAAAAAACATCATCAAGCTTTGTGAATAGTACTCGTGAATAGTAACTCGTGAATAGTAACTCATGAATAGTAACTCGTGAATAGTAACTCGTGAATAGTAACCCCGACATGAAAAAGTTCCAAATTTGATAAAAAAAAAATTAACCAATATTTCGGCATAATGATATTGAAGAAATAATATCATTTTTGAATAAAACAACATCCCTTACCTCAAAAAGAATAGTACTTCTGACTGGAATACTATATATAGTGCTGAAAGAACTTGCACCGTATAGCAATACTCAAAGTACTAAAATACGCATAAGAATACGCTCAATATATCGAGAGAAAGAGAGAAATCATAGTTTCGTGTGATTTTCAATTCTAACCTAAGCACCTATTTATAGGAAAATGCTTAGAACACCAAAGCAGAAAATTTAATATAATATTAATATACATATATTAAAATCCTACGCACATCAAATCAGATCCAAATATCAGCCACCAATAGTCAACTAAATTAAAAAAATATTTTTCTTAATTAAAATAATTAAAACTTCCAAAAATCAATTATTTCAGAATTTCGGAACTTCAATAATTCATAATAAATAGCCCTTTTATCAGAAAATTCAAATCTCGCGAATTTTTATAGGAAATTCAATTCTCTACAACTTTACAGAAGAAAGGTTTTCCAAATTCCAAACAGAAATTGACCGAAATCCATAAATGGATGATTTTACATGCTATAATCAAATTTCAGTCAAGAAATGGGGTCCACCGACACACAAAACATGTGTTAAACAACTTTTACAACAAAAATACTCTTCCTCCTCATATACTCATATATCCCTAATTCATTGTAAAAATATCACCATTATTATATTATAATAATATAATAAAATATTATTTTATCAGAAAAGATAAAATATCAATTTTTAACAATTGTCATTTTAAAAATTTTCTCCATCTATATCCATATAAAATCAATATTTTCCTCATCATATAAATTAATAATTAATTATTCACAAATAATATTACAGAATCACAAAGATCTGGCAAACAAGCAGTAGTTCAGAAATAGAGGGCTTTCAATAAGAATTTCTCTTCTTCATGCCGCGCAATTAGGTGACCAAACCTCTCCTTAGACAGAACTTTCTAGACATTGCCAATAATGTTATCTAATAATATTATTCAGATAATATGAATTATTGCTTCGATAATGGAAAATACTATGTAGTGACAATTATTGAAACAACAATAATATAAAATATCAATGTAGCAATTATTGAATCAATAAAATACTGGACAGTAATTACTGTAACAATTATTGAGTAGTGCCTTCTTACGTAAGAAATAATAATTGGTGCAATACTGTGTGCTACTGTGCAACAACGCGTATTACTGTGTTTTAACCACCGGGTATTCCAACAGTGTTAACGGTAACAACTGCGCAGTTATTTATAACAACTTATACTTGTCATTTTCTTCATCCAATTGCTTTCCATTATGGGGCCCACAATTTTACTACGGCAGTAAATACGAATATTCCAGACCAGCAACAAGAATATTCCACGACCAAACGAATATTCTCCGACAACAATGAGTATTTTATAACCACTTGCTTATTTGAAATATTTGCGCATTTTACCCATAACTAACCATATTAATCAAATCAACCCTTACTATTTCAAAGTGATAAATAGAGAAAATTAAATTTCATTTATTAATAATTTTGGGTCTTACAATATTCTAGATTGATATCTGAAATACAGGAGATGAACAATGGAGAAATCATGATAACATGGAAGATGGAATCTGAAATGAATGCAAGGTATTCTCAACTCTTTGAAATATCAGGTACGTAAATTTCGAGGATGAAATTTCATAAGAAGGGGAGATTGTAAGACCCCGAATTTTATGAAATAAAAGCATTCAATTTTTCTATTTAGTAAATAGTTAAATTGATAAAAAGTTAAAGTTAAGGGTGATATGTGAAATTTTTTTCAAAATAAGCAAGTGGTTATAAAATATTCATTGTTGTCGGGGAATATTCGTTTGGTCGTGGAATATTCTTTCTGTCGGGGAATATTCGTAAGACGGCGCAGCTATTTGTGGGCCCCATAACAGAATAACTGTCAGATGAAGAAAATGACAAATTTGAATTTTTATGAATAACGACGTAATCATTACCGTTAACATCATTGGAATACCATTGGGTAAAGTAAAGTAATACTGGCGTTGTTGTTGCGATGCTTACTACGATGCACAATATTTTGAATTATTAATTTTTACGTAAGAAGACACTACTCAATAATTGTTATAGTAATTACTGTTCAATATTTTATTTTATTGATTCAATAATTGTTACGTTGATATTTTATATTATTGTTGTTCAATAATTGTCACTGCACAGTATTTTCCATTATCGGATCAATAATTCATATTATTTGAATAATATTATGAGATAGCATTATTGGCAATGTCTAGAAAGTTCTGTGAAGGAGAGGTTTGGTCACCTAAATTGCGGCCAAGAAAGAGAAATCCTTATCGAAAAGCCCCTCTTTCACAGGGAACTAGCTGGTTGTCATAAATGTGATTCTGTAATATTATTTGTGAATAATTAATTATTGATTCATATAATAAAAAATATTTATTTTATGTTGATATAAATGTTGGATATATTTATTGTGGTTAAAAATGAAGGAGTTAATGTTGAGGTGTTTTATCAGTATTTTTGTCGGAATGGAGGTACTAAAAATAAAACCAGTGTTTTTGAGATATATTGCGTGAGTTATAATTTTTAATCCAACCGTTGAATCATTGTGATTTTTGGATATGTTATACAAATATACGTTGAGTATATGTCCACAAATTTGAACCGTTAAAAAAAGAACGTATAATTTGTTATGAATTTTAAGAGGTGACTGGTTCAGAAATTGTTGAAGTTTCAGAATTTATCATTTTGGTGGAAAATTCTAGAATTGGTGGGCCCCACTTGTGGTTGGTGAAGAAATGTGCTGAATTTTATTTCAAATGTGGTGGGTGGCAATAGTAGCAGGTAAAGCCATCAGATAGCAGGTCAAGTCTGCTTCGGCGTGCTAACATTTTCCTATAAATAGAGGGCTAAGTTAGAATTGAAAATCACAGCAGAAACAAGTTTTCTTTCTCTCTATATTATCGAGCATATTTTAGTGAGTATTTAGATACTTTTAGAGTTGCTATTCAGTGCAAGGTTCCTTCAGCTTTACATCTGATATTCCAGTCAGAAATACTGATCTTTTGAGGTAGGGGATTGTAAGGGATTGTAAGGGTTATTATGTTTTTCAATTTTGTAATTTTTCTGAACCTTCAAAAATTCCAGAAAAAATTGAAATGATAATTTGATGAGTTTTCTAGATTGTGTCCAAAAATGGCGATTTTTGGATGTATAGATTAAGAGTTATGAATTTTATGGGAAAAAACTATTTTAAAAGTAAACCCTTATAACTCCTTGTGGTTAACTCCAAAATTGGTGAAATTTTTATTGGGAGTACATGTATATGATAGAAGTATACTCTGTAAATTTTAGAATTTTTGGATAAAAGTACACTTTATGATAAGTGTCTAAATATTAATTTGTTTTGGCCATATGAAAAATAGTAAATGAATTTTAAAAATTCGAGAAAAATATATGTTCAATATGGGACTATATTCTACTAAATCTTAGAAAAAAAATTGTTTGTACTGATTTGGTTGTTTTCATGAAAATGGACTAGTTATGAGTAAATGAATTAAATATGTTATGTGAAGTAAGAAAATTGAAAAATATTATTTTATGGCCTGAGAATCCTATATTATATGCAGATTTCGTCCCCGAAATTTACATACTTGGTATTTTAAAGAGTTGAGAATACATTGCTTCCATCTTCCATGTCCTCATGATTTCTCCATTGCTCATCTCCTGTATTTCAGATATTATTCTAGAATACAGCTTCAAAACAAGGGTTAATTGAACAAATTAACATATCACATAATATCCCGATATTATGGTCGACCAACAAATAAGCTTAGGAAGGAGGGCCTTTAGCGAAGGATTTACTCATCTCAAAACAACTACAACTTTATTACAACAATTATCGTGCAAAATACAACAACTTATGTGTTGTGAGTTTTGATACAAATATATATATCAACTGTGACTCTTGACACCAACTTGGGTATACGTCACCATGACATCTTACATAAAGGTATAGTAAAGCATTTTTAGAAATTAAAATCTTTGGAAGTGTCAAAGAAACCTTCGTACATGGGAGGCCATGCGTCACAGGTTATGATAGATATCATATATTACGAAATTATCCTTGGTTGACCCAATAGACCCCAAAGAAAAACGAGAAGATTACTATCATATTCTTTCCAATGGTGAGTCTTCTCTTGACATATCATTATCTCCATTGTCTCTAATTGAGAGTTATACTTCAACCAAACACCAAGATTATATAGGTAGTGCTCGTAGATATACTCGAGAAGTGGATGAGCACAACCACATCTTATGATGACACGAGGTTGTATGTCATTAGACATCTTGTATGATAGTGGCAAAACACCCTTCCAACGTTGGGTTCGCCTCACCCTATTTGATTCACCAAATATAACTACTAAATGATGTATACAACACCTTTCTATCTTTGCTTGGGAGAACCTCCACGACTAGAGACCACTGATTCTATTTTTCTTATTCGTTCAGACCAACTACACTCTTATTACCTAAAAAGGAATTGTGAAGCAAAAGGGTGAGCACAACTAGCCCAGTAAAGAATATCATGACTAAAGATAATTAAATTATCAATAGCCTTCATCAGTAATAAATTAGAGATTTAGAACATATGGTAGATGATAAAACTTTTCAACCATAGTTGCAGCGGAACGAGCAATCCATTAGAAGAGTCAAATAGACCATAAAATCTATTATCTTCTCCATGTTAAAAGTCCACCAACAATGTTTTATCCCTGTAACATCAATCAACAATTCTTGTCCACAATCACATGTATAACTCATAATCGTAATTGTAGTTCTAAATTCCTTTTCTCATCCAGGACAAAGATAATTTTCATCACCTGAAACATCAAAGATCATGGTTATACCAAATCACAGTTCATGTTCATAATCATACTAATAAATTTATCTTTGCACTACGGGCCAAAGATATTCATCAACAAGTCATCTTTGCACTACAGGCCAAAGATATTCAACAACAGGTCATCTTTGCATTACGAGCCAAAGATATTCATCAACAAATCATCTTTGCACTACAGGCCAAAGATATTCAACAACAAGTCATCTTTGCATTACGAGCCAAAGATATTCATCAATAATTCATCTTTGCACTACAGGCTAAAGATATTCATTATCATTTCATCTTTGCACTACAGGCAAAAGATATTCAACAACAGGTCATCTTTGCACTACAGGCCAAAGATATTCAACAACAGGTCATCTTTGCACTACGGGCCAAAGATATTCATCAATAATTCATCTTTGCACTACAGGCCAAAGATATTCCTCAATGATTCATATATTTGCACTACGGGCCAAATATATTCATCAACGATTCATATTTGCACTACAGCCAAATATATTCATATCTCAAAGAAATATATAATCATTTCAGAATTTATATAAATAATAATTATAACCATGTTAATCAATTCATCTTTACACTTAAGCTAAAGATATTCAATTATAAATTCAATAATCATGATCATACCAGTTAACAATTCATCTTTGCACTACTAGCCAAAGAGAACCCATAGTCACGATCATACCAATAATCTACCTATCTTTACACTCAAGTGAAAGAGAAATTCAACATCTGGGTTATAAAAATTTTATATATGATAATAAAAACAATATGATCAACAACTGCATTTATTTTCAAGAGCAACAATCATAAATCAACGATAATTTGGTCCGGAAAAAAAAACCAATTTTTGTCGTGAATAGTATCCGTGAATAGTAACTCGTGAATAGTAACTCATGAATAGTAACTCGTGAATAGTACTTCATGAATATTACTGAAAGTATAGTACGTAATCGTATCGTCGTAAATAATGTCATATACGTAAATAGTGCCATATACATAAATAGTGTCGTATACGTGAATAGTGCCCTATACGTGAATAGTAACCCCGACTCAAAAAAGTAGAAATTCCACAATAAGATCCATACCAATATGTCAGTATAATGATATTGAAAGAATAACATCATTATGAAGAATATAACATCCCTTAATATCCCTTACTATCCCTTACCTCAAAAAGAAGTAGTATTTACATTGGATATCGGATATATTATTTGAAGGAAACTTGCAGCGATGAATAGCAACTCACCAAGTATCTAAATACTCACAAAATACACTCGATAATATAGAGAGAGAAAGAGAAAACTTATGAATTACGGTGTGATTTTCAATTCTAACTTAGCCCTCTATTTATAGGAAAATGTTATAGACGCTTGTGAAAGCGAGACTTGACTTTGCTACACGATGGCTTTACTGCTACTATTCCACCCACCAAAAATCAGCCATCTTCCCAACAACCAAAAGTGGGGCCCACCCATTTCTAGAATTTTCCACCAAAATCATTTATAAACCTAATTTTAGAATCGATCACCTCTTAAAATTCATAACAAATCATTCGTTCATTTTTTAACGGTTCAAAATTTGTGGACATATACTCAACTTATATATGTATAACATATCCAAAAATCACAACGATCCAGCGGTCGGATTAAAAATTATAACTCACACAATAAGCTTTAAGAACATTCGATTTGATCTTTTAATACCTCAATCCAACAAAATCTTGATAAAATACCTCAACATTAATTCCTTCATTTATAACCACATAAATAAATCCATCATTTATATCCACATCAAATAAATATTTCCTTATCATATAAATCAATAATTAATTATTCACAAATAATATTACGAGAATCACAATAATGACAACGAGGATGCGGTTCGGAAAGGGGCTTTCTGATAAGGATTTCTCCTTTCTGGCGCGCAATTAGGTGACCAAACCTCTCCTTGACAGAACTTTCTAGACATTGCCAATAATGTTATCTAATAATATTATTCAAATAATATGAATTATTGATCTGATAATGGAAAATATTGTGCAGTGACAATTATTGAAACAACAATAATATAAAATATCAACGCAGCAATTATTGAATCAATAAAATAAAATATTGAACAGTAATTACTGTAACAATTATTGAGTAGTGCCTTTCTTACGTAAGAATCAATAAATTAAAAAAATCTTTGTGCAAAAACCGCAGGTATGCTTTCTTTGTGCAACAACGCTGGCGTATTCTTTATTTTAACCACGGGTATTCCAACAAGTGTTAACGGTAAAAACTACGTAGATTATTTATAAAAACTCAAATTTGTCATTTTCTTCATCCGAGCGGTTATTCCATTATGGGGCCCCACAAATGGCTGCTTGCCGTAAATACGAATATTCCCGACATGAAAAGAATATTCACGACCAAGCGAATATTCTCAAACAACAATGAATATTTTATAACCACTTGCGTATTTTGAAAAAAATTTATATATCACCCTTAACTTTAACTTTTATCAATTTAACCATTTTTACTAAATATAAGAAAAATTGAATACTTTTATTTCATAAAATTCGAGGGTCTTACAATCTCCCTCCTTATGAAATTTCGTCCCCAAAATTTACGTACACAGTATTTCAAAGAGTTGAGAATACCTTGCTTTCATGATTCCATCTTCCCTGTCCTCATGATTTCTCCATTGCTCATCTCACGTATTTTAGGATATCATTCTAGAATACGACTTCAAAATAAGGTTAATTGAACAAATTAACATATCACATAATATCCCGATATTATGAGTGACCAACAAATAAGCTTAGGTAGGACACACTAGCGAAGGATTTACTCATCTCTCCCCTCCTAGTTCTATTCCCTGATCTTCGCCAGAGACCATATCCCTAAGCTCTGATACCAAATGTGACAACCCCAAAATAGGTCCATTCCATCAAACCCATTTTGAGTCGCTAAATACATGGTACAGAAAAAAACTACAACTTTATTACAACAATTATCGTGCAAAAAACAACAACTCATGTGTTGTTAGTTTTGATACAAATATATATATATCAACTGTGACTCTTGACAGCAACTTGGGTAGCACGTCACCATGACATCTTACATAAAGGTATAGTCAAAAACTATTTTAGAAATTAAAATCTTTGGGAAGTGCTCAAGGAAACCTTCGTACATGGGAGGCCATGCTTCCAGGTTATGATAGATATCATATGGCCACAAAATTATCCTTGGTTGACCCAATAGACCCCAAAAAAAAAATGAGAAGATTACTATCATATTCTTTCCAATGGTGAGTCTTCTCTTGACATATCATTATCTCCATTGTCTCTAATTGAGAATTATACTTCAAACAAACACCAAGATTATATAGGTAGTGCTCGTAGATATACTCAGCAAGTGGATGTGCACAACCCTGTCTTATGATGACACGAGGTTGTATGTCATTAGACATCTTGTATGATAGTGGCAAAACACCCTTCCAACGTTGGGTTCGCCTCACCCTATTTGATTCACCAAATATAACTACTAAATGATGTATACAACACCTTTCTATCGCTAAGGAGAACCTCCATACCTTTAGAGACCACCGCTCTATTTCACCCACTATTCCCTCGTTATCCTCGTTCAACCAACTATACTCTTATTATACGAAAAGGAATTGTGAAGCAAAAAAGGGTGAGCACAACTAGCTCAAGAAAGAATATCATGACTAAAGATAATTAAATTATCAATAGCCTTCATCAATAATAAATCAGAGATTTAGAACATATGGTAGATGATAAAACTTTTCAACCATAGTTGCAGCGGAACGAGCAATCCATTAGAAGAGTCAAATAGACCATAAAATCTATTATCTTCTCCATGTTAAAAGTCCACCAACAATGTTTTATCCCTGTAACATCAATCAACAATTCTTGTCCACAATCACATGTATAACTCATAATCGTAATTGTAGTTCTAAATTCCTTTTCTCATCCAGGACAAAGATAATTTTCATCACCTGAAACATCAAAGATCATGGTTATACCAAATCACAGTTCATGTTCATAATCATACTAATAAATTTATCTTTGCACTACGGGCCAAAGATATTCATCAACAAGTCATCTTTGCACTACAAGCCAAAGATATTCAACAACATGTCATCTTTGCATTACGAGCCAAAGATATTCATCAACAAATCATCTTTTGCACTGAAAGCCAAAGATATTCAACAACAAGTCATCTTTGCATTACGAGCCAAAGATATTCATCAATAATTCATCTTTGCACTACAGGCTAAAGATATTCATTATCATTTCATCTTTGCACTACAGGCAAAAGATATTCAACAATAGGTCATCTTTTGCTACTGTGCCAAAGATATTCAACAACAGTCATCTTTGCACTACGGGCCAAAGATATTCATCAATAATTCATCATTTGCACTCTGGGCCAAAGATATTCCTCAATAATTCATATTTGCACTACATGTGCCAAATATATTCATCAACAGATTCATATTTTCACTACATGTGCCAAATATATTCATATCTCAAAGAAATATATAATCATTTCGTAATTTATATAAACAATAATTATAACCATGTTAATCAATTCATCTTTACACTTAAGCTAAAGATATTCAATTATAAATTCAATGGTCATGATCATACCAGTTAACAATTCATCTTTGCACTACATACTGGCCAAAGAGAACCCATAGTCACGATCATACCAATAATCTACCCATCTTTACACTCAAGTGAAAGAGAAATTCAACATCAGGGTTATAAAAATGTTATATATGATAATAAAAACAATATGATCAACAACTGCATTTATTTTCAAGAGCAACAATCATAAATCAACGATAATTTGGTCAGAAAAAGAAACCAATTTTTGTCGTGAATAGTACTCGTGAATAGTAACTCGTGAATAGTAACTCATGAATAGTAACTCGTGAATAGTAACTCATGAATAGTAACTCGTGAATAGTATCAGATGTATTCATACATAGTATCAGTATAACGTAAATAATGTCATATACGTAAATAGTGCCATATACATGAATAGTGTCGTATACGTGAATAGTGACGTATACGTGAATAGTAACCCCGACTCAAAAAGGTAGAAATTCCATAATAAGATCCATACCAATATGTCAGTATAATGATATTGAAAGAATAACATCATTATGAAGAATATAACATCCCTTAATATCCTTTACTATCCCTTACCTCAAAAGAGCAAAGATTCCGATTGGATATCGGATATGATTTCAAGGAAACTTGCAGACCGATGAATAGCAACTCACCAAGTATCTAAATACTCACAAAATACACTCGATAATATAGAGAGAGAGAAAGAGAAAACTTATGAATTTCGTGTGATTTTCAATTCTAACTTAGCCCTCTATTTATAGGAAAATGTTACGCTCAAGGCAGACTTGACCGCTAACCGATGTATGGCTTTTACCGCTACTATTCCACCCACCAAAAATCAGCCATCTTCCCCAACAACCAAAAGTGGGGCCCACCCATTTCTAGAATTTTCCACCAAAATCATTTATAAACCTAATTTCCGAATCAATCACCTCTTAAAATTCATAACAAATCATTCGTTCATTTTTAACGGTTCAAAATTTGTGAACATATACTCAACTTATATATGTATAACATATCCAAAAATCACAACGATCCAACGGTCAGATTAAAAATTATAACTCACACAATAAAGCTTTAAGAACACTGATTTGATCTTTTAATACCTCCAATCCGACAAAATACTGATAAAATACCTCAACATTAATTCCTTCATTTATAACCACATAAATAAATCCATCATTTATATCCGCATCAAATAAATATTTCCTTATCATATAAATCAATAATTAATTATTCACAAATAATATTACGTAATCACAATAATGACAACCCAGCAGGTTCCCAGAAAGAGGGGCTTTTCGATAAGGATTTCTCCTTATTGGGCGCCGCAATTAGGTGACCAAACCTCTCCTCGATGTAACTTTCTAGACATTGCCAATAATGTTATCTAATAATATTATTCAAATAATATGAATTATTGATCCGATAATGGAGAATCTTGTGCGTTGACAATTATTGAAACAACAATAATATAAAATATCAACGCAAACAATTATTGAATCAATAAAATAAAATATTGAATAAAGAATTATCGTAACAATTATTGAGTAGTGCCTTCTCACGTAAGAATCAATAATCAAAAAAATACTGCGGCAATACCGTGTGATATCTTTGCAACAACGCCGACACATTTTATTTTAACCACCGGTATTCCAACAGTTGTTAATTCAGAACGATTACGCCGTTATTTATAAAAACTCAAATTTGTCATTTTCTTTCATCCGACAGTTATTCCATTATGGGGCCCACAAATGATCATCGCGCGTCGCATTTAATATTCCTCGACATAAAAAGAATATTCTACGACCAAACGAATATTCCCCGACAACAATGAATATTTTATAACCACTCATGTATTTTGAAAAAAATTCATATATCACCCTTAACTTTAACCTTTTATCAATTTAACCATTTACTAAATAGAAAAATTGAATACTTTTATTTCATAAAATTTGGGGTCTTACAATCTCCCTCCTTATGAAATTTCGTCATTCCTCAAATTTACGCACTCGGTATTTCAAAGAGTTGAGAATACCTTGCTTTCATTTCAGATTCCATCTTCCCCGTCCTCATGATTTCTCCATTGCTCATCTCCCCGTATTTTAGATATCATTCTAGAATACAAACTTCAAAACAAGGGTTAATTGAACAAATTAACATATCACATAATATCCCGATATTACGATCGACCAACAAATAAGCTTAGGTAGGACACACACTAGTGAAGGATTTACTCATATCTCCCTCCTAGTTCTATTCCCCGATCTCCGCCAGAGATCATATCCCTAAGCTCGATACCAAATGTGACAACCCCAAAATAGGTCCATTCCATCCAACCCATTCTCGAGTCGCCAAATACATGGTATGTAAAACAACTACAACTTTATTACAACAATTGTCGTGCAAAATACAACAACTCAAATGTTGTGAGTTTTGATACAAATATATATATCAATGTGACTCATGACACCAACTCGATAAAGACGTCACCATGACATCTTACATAAAGGTATAGTCAAAAACCTGCTTTTAGAAATTAAAATCTTTGGGAAGTGCTCAGGAAACCTTCAGACATGGGAGGCCATGCGCCTAGGTTATGATAGATATCATATGGCCACGTAATTATCCTTGGTCAATCTAATAGACCCCAAAGAAAAATGAGAAGATTACTATCATATTCTTTCCAATGGTGAGTCTTCTCGACATATCATTATCTCCACTCGCCTCTAATTGAGAATTATACTTCAAACAAACACCAAGATTATATATAGTAGTGCTCAGAGATATACTCAAAGAAGTGGATGAGCACAACCCCGCCTTTATGATGACACGAGGTCAGATATGTCATTAGACATCTTGTATGATAGTGGCAAAACACCTTCCAACGAGTTGGGTTCGCTTTCACCCTATTTGATTCACCAAATATAACTACTAAATGATGTATACAACACCTTTCTATACCTATTTAGGAGAACCTCCATAAATTTATAGACCACCGCTCTATTTCCCTCTTATCCCCTCGCCAACCCAAACTACACTTTTATTACCTAAAAGGAATTGTGAAGCAAAAAAGGGTGAGCACAACTAGCCTCAAGAAAGAATATCATGACTAAAGATAATTAAATTATCAATAGCCTTCATCAATAATAAATCGTAGATTTAGAACATATGGTAGATGATAAAACTTTTCAACCATAGTTGCAATGAACGAAAGCAATCCATTGAAGAGTCAAATAGACCATAAAATCTATTATCTTCTCCATGTTAAAAGTCCACCAACAATGTTTTATCCTCGTAACATCAATCAACAATTTCGTCCACAATCACATGTATAACTCATAATCGTAATTGTAGTTCTAAATTCCTTTTCTCATCCAGACAAAGATAATTTTCATCACCAAACATCAAAGATCATGGTTATACCAAATCACGCTCATGTTCATAATCATATTAATAAATTTATCTTTGCACTACGGGCCAAAGATATTCATCAACAAGTCATCTTTGCACTATGTGCCAAAGATATTCAACAACATGTCATCTTTGCATTACGAGCCAAAGATATTCATCAACAAATCATCTTTGCACTCACAGCCAAAGATATTCAACAACAAGTCATCTTCAGACACGAGCCAAAGATATTCATCAATAATTCATCTTTGCACTACAAAGCCAAAGATATTCATTATCATTTCATCTTTGCACTACAGCAAAAAGATATTCAACAATAAGTCATCTTTGCACCACAGCCAAAGATATTCAACAACAGTCATCTTTGCACTACGGGCCAAAGATATTCATCAATAATTCATCTTTGCACACATGTGCCAAAGATATTCCTCAATCAGCTCATATTTGCATATACAGCCAAATATATCAAATATATTCATCAACAGCTCATATTTGCACTAAAGCCAAATATATTCATATCTCAAAGAAATATATAATCATTTCGTAATTTATATAAACAATAATTATAACCATGTTAATCAATTCATCTTTACACTTAAGCTAAAGATATTCAATTATAAATTCAATGGTCATGATCATACCAGCTTAACAATTCATCTTTGCACCATCGCCAAAGAGAACCCATAGTCACGATCATACCAATAATCTACCCATCTTTACACTCAAGTGAAAGAGAAATTCAACATCGTGGTTATAAAATGTTATATATGATAATAAAAACAATATGATCAACAATCGCATTTATTTTCAAGAGCAACAATCATAAATCAACGATAATTTGGTCGTAAAAAGAAACCAATTTTTTCGTGAATAGTACCCGTGAATAGTAACTCGTGAATAGTAACTCATGAATAGTAACTCATGAATAGTAACTCGTGAATAAGTATCATGAATAAGATTCGTATTATCAGACATAGTACCGTATACGTAAATAATGTCATATACGTAAATAGTGTATATATACATAAAAAGGTCGATACGTGAATAAAGGTCGATACGTGAATAGTAACCCCGACTCAAAAAAGGTAGAAATTCCACAATAAGATCCATACCAATATGTCAGTATAATGATATTGAAAGAATAACATCATTATGAAGAATATAACATCCCTTAATATCCCTTACTATCCCTTACTATCCCTTACCTCAAAAGAGCAGCACTTCTGACTGGATATCGGATATGACGCTGAAGGAAACTTGCACTGATGAATAGCAACTCACCAAGTATCTAAATACTCACAAAATACACTCGATAATATAGAGAGAGAAAGAGAGAAAACTTATGAATTCTGGTGTGATTTTCAATTCTAACTTAGCCCTCTATTTATAGGAAAATGTTAAGACGTCAAGCAGATTTTGACCAAGCTACCGATGGCTTTTACTCGCTACTATTCCACCCACCAAAAATCAGCCATCTTCCCCAACAACCAAAAGTGGGGCCCACCCATTTTTAGAATTTTCCACCAAAATCATTTATAAACCTAATTTCAATCACCACCTCTTAAAATTCATAACAAATCATTCGTTCATTTTTAACGATTCAAAATTTGTGGAACATATACTCAACTTATATATGTATAACATATCCAAAATCACAACGATCCAACTATTCGATTAAAAATTATAACTCACACAATAAAGTCAGTAAGAACACCGATTTGATCTTTTAATACCTCCAATCCGACAAAATACCGATAAAATACCTCAACATTAATTCCTTCATTTATAACCACATAAATAAATCCATCATTTATATCCACATCAAATAAATATTTTCTTATCATATAAATCAATAATTAATTATTCACAAATAATATTACGTAATCACAATAATGACAACCAGCAAAGCCCCAAAGAAAGAGGGGCTTTCGATAAGGATTTCTCCTCATCGGCGCCGCAATTAGGTGACCAAACCTCTCCTCGATGTAACTTTCTAGACATTGCCAATAATGCTATCTAATAATATTATTCAAATAATATGAATTATTGATCCGATAATGGAGATATGTGCAAATGACAATTATTGAAACAACAATAATATAAAATATCAACGCAACAATTATTGAATCAATAAAATAAAATATTGAACAAGAATTATCGTAATAATTATTGAGTAAAGGCCTTTCACGTAAGAATCAATAATTCAAAAATATTCATGCAATACCGTGTGATACATCGCGGCAACAACGCCAGACATCGATTTTAACCACCGTATTCCAACAAAGTTGTTAATTCAGAATAATTACGCCGTTATTTATAAAAACTCAAATTTGTCGTTTTTTTTTCATCCGACAGCTTATTCTCGTTATGGGCCCATTAAATGGTCGCTACTGTCGCATTTAATATTCCCTACAAAAAGAATATTCCACTTTACCAAATAGTAATATTTCTCACAACAATGAATATTTTATAACCACTCATGTATTTTCAAAGAGTTAAAAAAAAATTCATATATCACCCTTTAACTTTTAACTTTTATCAATTTAACCATTTACTAATAAATAGCTTAAAAATTGAATACTTTTATTTCATAAAATTGGGGTCTTACACAAACCTCCGTACATGGGAGGCCATGCGTCTACAGGTTATGATAGATATCATATGGCCGCTGTAATTATCCTTGGTTGATCCAATAGACCCCAAAGAAAAGCGAGAAGATTACTATCATATTCTTTCCAATGGTGAGTCTTCTCTTGACATATCATTATCTCCACTGTCTCTAATTGAGAGTTATACTTCAACCAAACACCAATATTATATAGGTAGTGCTTGTAGATATACTCAGCATGTGGATGAGCACAACCCTGTCTTATGATGACACAAGGTTGTATGTCATTAGACATCTTGTATGATAGTGGCAAAACATCCTTCCAACGTTGGGTTCGCCTCACCCTATTTGATTCACCAAATATAACTACTAAATGATGTATACAACACCTTTCTATGCTGCTTAGAGAGAACCTCCACAGCTAGAGACCACCGTTCTATTTCCCCATTACCCTCGTTCGACCCAACTACACTCTTATTACCTGAAAAGGAATTGTGAAGCAAAAGGGTGAGCACAACTAGCCCAGTAAAGAATATCATGACTAAAGATAATTAAATTATCAATAGCCTTCATCAGTAATAAATCAGAGATTTAGAACATATGGTAGATGATAATGTAAGGTTTTAAGCCCAGAAAAAACCCAATGTTGATATTTATTTTATTATTTTAATAATAATATTTAATTTCATTTTGCATAATTAAATGTGTCATATTTTTTGTCCATAATTATACATTTTATAATTTATGTATATGAAGTAGTGTCATATACAGAAGACATAAATTTTATGTAATGTATAATTAAAGAAATATATTGTTCTCAATCTTAGATGGAAATGGACAAACAATTCTAGTAGATTGTAATACACTTGATTGGATGATTTGTCTTAGTCATGTAAAGTGGAGACTTTAATCTAGTGTATTGGTGTATTAATGAAATACATAGAACTGGATCGTTGCAAAAAATTATTTGTTAAATACTGTTGTTATAAATATTTTTTCAATTACTATTAATGTGCAATTACTCTTAATCCTGAGAGAATAATGAACTTAATTTTATAATGTATGTCACTTTAATATATTAAAGAGTCAGATTTTAAATACAATCAATACCTCAATATGTTGGGTGATATATGTTATGAAATTAGGAACATATATATTTCAAGATGGAATTCTACAATTAAATTATAATATCCCGTTGATATAATTTATTGGTTGATCACCAGAATCTTGGCCAAGTATTTTAGTAATTCAAATTACTAAAGTATTAATTTAATTTATTAAATTAATGTGTGATCAAAAGTTTATAAATTATGTAGTCAAGGATATAAGTAGTAAACGTAGTGGGTTAACAGTTTTATTCCTACACGCGTTTATGGATATTATTGTAGAGGAGTATTTTTTGCAAGATACTAATAGTGGAAGGATTTAATTAATTAATTTTAATTCTATTAATTCTAGAGTGCAATTATAACTATTTAGTGGAATTAGTTATAATTAATATAATTCTAATTGATTAAAGAGTTAATCAGAAATTAGTATTTTATTGGAGCTAGAATTGTAGAATCCTACTTGATCCCCACTCTAGCCCTTATTAAGATATAACAAAATAGCAGGATAAAATATATCAGAAAAGTTTTCAAATTATCCTGATAAATATCAGGGAGTTGAGGACTCTATATATTATATCAGTTTGCAGTATTTTGAGCCCACACTCAGAAAAGTATGTAATATCAAAATAAGGGTCATAGGGAGGAAGATCATGAGGAAGAAAAAGTCTTCATCAGAATACCAAAATTCTCCATTGTGCTACAACCAAGCACGAGGTATGTAATATAATCTATTTAATTTTTGATTATGCTAAATTGTGATAAATATCTTGGAATAATAATTTTTAAAAGTAAAAATTATTAATTTTTTTTAAAATCATTTCCTACAGATAAAACTTTTCAACCATAGTTACAGCGGAACGATCAATCCATTAGAAGAGTCAAATAGACCATAAAATCTATTATCTTCTCCATGTTAAAAGTCCACCAACAATGTTTTATCCCTATAACATCAATCAACAATTCATATCCACAATCACATGTATAACTCATAATCGTAATTGTAGTTCTAAATTCCTTTTCTCATCTAGGACAAAGATAACTTTCATCACCTGAAACATCAAAGATCATGGTTATACCAAATCACAGTTCATGTTCATAATCATACTAATAAATTTATCTTTGCACTACAGGCCAAAGATATTCAACAACAGGTCATCTTTGCATTACGAGCCAAAAATATTCATCAACAAATCATCTTTGCACTACAGGCCAAAGATATTCAATAACAAGTCATCTTTGTATTACGAGCCAAAGATATTCATCAATAATTCATCTTTGCACTACAGGCTAAAAATATTCATTATCATTTCATCTTTGCACTACAGGCAAAAGATATTCAACAACAGGTCATCTTTGTACTACAGGCCAAAGATATTCAACAACAGGTCATCTTTGTACTACAGGCCAAAGATATTCAACAACAGGTCATCTTTGCACTACGGGCCAAAGATATTCATCAATAATTCATCTTTGCACTACAGGCCAAAGATATTCAACAATAGGTCATCTTTGCACTACGGGCCAAAGATATTCATCAATAATTCATCTTTGCACTACAGGTCAAAGATATTCCTCAACAGTTCATATTTGCACTACAGGCCAAATATAATCATCAACAGTTCATATTTGCACTACATGCCAAATATATTCATATCTCAAAGAAATATATAATCATTTCAGAATTAATATAAATAATAATTATAACCATGTTAATCAATTCATCTTTACACTTAAGCTAAAGATATTTAATTATAAATTCAATGGTCATGATCATACCAGTTAACAATTCATCTTTGCACTAATGGCCAAAGAGAACCCATAGTTACGATCATACCAATAATCTACCCATCTTTACACTCAAGTGAAATAGAAATTCAACATCAGGGTTATAAAAATGCTATATATGATAATAAAAACAATATGATCAACAACTGCATTTATTTTCAAGAGCAACAATCATAAATCAACGATATTTTGGTCAGAATAAGAAACCAATTTTTGTCGTGAATAGTAACTCATGAATAGTAACTCATGAATAGTAACTCGTAAATAGTAACTCATGAATAGTAACTCGTGAATAGTACTATGTATTCGTACATAGTACCGTATACGTAAATAATGTCATATACTTAAATAGTGCCATATACATGAATAGTGCCGTATACGTGAATAGTGCCGTATACGTGAATAGTAACCCCGACTCAAAAAAGTAGAAATTACACAATAAGATCCATACCAATATGTCAGTATAATAATATTGAAAGAATAACATCATTATGAAGAATATAACATCCCTTAATATCCCTTACTATCCTTACCTCAAAGAGCAGTATTTCTGATTGGATATCCGATATGACGCTGAAGGAAACTTGCACTGATGAATAGCAACTCACCAAGTATCTAAATACTCACAAAAAATGCTCGATAATATAGAGAGAGAAAGAGAGAAAACTTATGAATTCTGGTGTGCTTTTCAATTCTAACTTAGCCCTCTATTTATAGAAAAATGTTAGACGTCAAGCAGACTTGACCGCTTTACCGATGGCTTTACTGTTCTACTATTCCACCCACCAAAAATCAGCCATCTTCCCAACAACCAAAAGTGGGGCCCACCCAATTCTAGAATTTTCCACCAAAATCATTTATAAACCTAATTTCCGAATCAGTCACCTCTTAAAATTCATAACAAATCATTCGTTCATTTTTGACGGTTTAAAATTTGTGGACATATACTTAACTTATATATTTATAACATATCCAAAAATCACAACGATCCAACAGTCAGATTAAAAATTATAACTCACACAATAAAGCTGTAAGAACACTGATTTGATCTTTTAATACCTCCAATCTGATAAAATACTGATAAAATACCTCAACATTAATTCCTACATTTATAACCACATAAATAAATCCATCATTTATATCCACATCAAAGAAATATTTACTTATCATATAAATCAATAATTAATTATTCACAAATAATATTCTGAGAATCACAATAATGACAACTAAGCGGTTCTCGGGAAAGAGGGGCTTTTCGACAAGGATTTCTCTCATCTTTGGCAGCAATTAGGTGACCAGACCTCTCCTTGATGTAACTTTCTAGACATTGCCAATAATGCTATCTAATAATATTATTCAAATAATATGAATTATTGATCCGATAATGGAGATATCTTTGTGTAGTGATAATTATTGAAACAACAATAATATAAAATATCAACGCAAATAATTATTGAATCAATAAAATAAAATATTGAGCAAGTAATCATCGTAACAATTATTAGTAGTGCCTTCTCACGTAAGAATCAATAATTGAAAAAATTATGTGCAATCTTGCAGTGCTACTTTCTGTGCAACAACGCGTATTACTTTAATTTACCAACCGGGTATTCCAACAGTGTTAACGGTAACGATTATGCCGTAATTTATAAAAACTCAAACTTATCCTTTTCTTCATCCCACAGCTTATTACATATGGGGTCCTGTTAATCTGGTCAAGCGTCAGTATGAATATTCTCCGACAACAAGAATATTCTACGACCAAACGAATATTCCCTGACAACAAGAATATTCTATAACCACTTGCGTATTTTGAAAAATATATATATATCACCCTTAACTTTAACCTTTTATCAATTTAGCCATTTACTAAATAGCAAAATTGAATACTTTTATTTCATAAAATTCAGGGTCTTACAATCTCCCCTCCTTATGAAATTCCGTCCCCGAAATTTACGTACCTAGTATTTCAAAGAGTTGAGAATACCTTGCTTCCATCTTCCCTGTCCTCATGATTTCTCCATTGCTCATCTCCTGTATTTCAGATATTATTCTAGAATACAGCTTCAAAACAAAGGTTAATTGAACAAATTAACATATCGCGATATTATGCCTGACCAACAAATAAGCTTAGGAAGGACACACTAGCAAAGGATTTACTCATCTCTCCCCTCCTAGTTCTATTCCCCGATCTCCGTCAGAGACCACATCCCTAAGCTCTGATACCAACTGTGAGGCCCCCAAAACAAGTCCATTCCATCCAACCCATTCTGAGTCGCCAAATACATGGTACAGAAAACAACTACAACTTTATTACAACAATTGTCGTGCAAAATACAACAACTCATGTGTTGTGAGTTTTGATACAAATATATATACCAACTGTGACTCTTGACACCAACTTGGGTAGCACGTCACCATGACATCTTACATAAAGGTATAGTCAAAAACTGTTTTAGAAATTAAAATCTTTGAGAAGTGCTCAAGGAAACCTTCGTTCATGGGAGGCCATGCGTCTAGGTTATGATAGATATCATATAGCCACAGAATTATCCTTGGTTGACCCAATAGACCACAAAGAAAAATGAGAAGATTACTATTATATTCTTTCCAATGGTGAGTCTTCTCTTGACATATCATTATCTCCACTGTCTCTAATTGAGAGTTATACTTCAACCAAACACCAATATTATATAGGTAGTGCTTGTAGATATACTCAGCATGTGGATGAGCACAACCCTGTCTTATGATGACACAAGGTTGTATGTCATTAGACATCTTGTATGATAGTGGCAAAACATCCTTCCAACGTTGGGTTCGCCTCACCCTATTTGATTCACCAAATATAACTACTAAATGATGTATACAACACCTTTCTATGCTGCTTAGAGAGAACCTCCACAGCTAGAGACCACCGTTCTATTTCCCCATTACCCTCGTTCGACCCAACTACACTCTTATTACCTGAAAAGGAATTGTGAAGCAAAAGGGTGAGCACAACTAGCCCAGTAAAGAATATCATGACTAAAGATAATTAAATTATCAATAGCCTTCATCAGTAATAAATCAGAGATTTAGAACATATGGTAGATGATAAAACTTTTCAACCATAGTTGCAGCGGAACGAGCAATCCATTAGAAGAGCCAAATAGACCATAAAATCTATTATCTTCTATGTTAAAAGTCCACCAACAATGTTTTATCCTGTAACATCAATCAACAATTCTCATCCCACAATCACATGTATAACTCATAATCGTAATTGTAGTTCTAAATTCCTTTTCTCATCTAGGACAAAGATAATTTTCATCACCTGAAACATCAAAGATCATGGTTATACTAAATCACAGTTCATGTTCATAATCATACTAATAAATTTATCTTTGCACTACGGGCCAAAGATATTCAACAACAGGTCATCTTTGCATTACGAGCCAAAGATATTCATCAACAAATCATTTTTGCACTACAGGCCAAAGATATTCAACAACAAGTCATCTTTGCATTACAGGCCAAAGATATTCAACAACAAGTCATCTTTGCATTACGAGCCAAAGATATTCATCAATAATTCATCATTGTACTACAGGCTAAAGATATTCATTATCATTTCATCTTTGCACTACAGGCATAATATATTCAACAACAGGTCATCTTTGCACTACAGGCCAAAGATATTCAACAACAGGTCATCTTTTCACTACGGGCCAAAGATATTCATCAATAATTCATCTTTGTACTACAGGCCAAACAAACCTTATGGCTTTTGGATTTTTAATTTTTAAAATTTAATAATATAAATAAAACAAATAAAATAATAAATATAATATATATTTATATTATATACGTTTATGTTGTAACTGTTAATATAATTAGTATGCGTATTAAGGTGTCAGTTTTTCTTTTACGTATTATGTGTTTATATTGGCTAAGCGTAAGAGAGCATAACACTGAGAGTTCAGAGAGTTGAGAGAATTGTGAGAGAACTTATACAATTTCTGAAAATTTTAGCAAGGATTACAAGAGTTAGCAAGTATTACCAAGCTATTTGAAGGTATTTATCTAACCTTTGTATTATATATATATGTATATACATATATGAAGTTACAACATAGCTTTGTTTGTGTTCTGTGAAATCAAAATTTGTGAATTTTGGATAGATACTTGGTAATTGTGATGATACATGCTTATGATGCTAGAGTTATGTTTACACAAGAGATTGCATGCTAATTTTCGTTCTAACAGTAGAAACTTTTGACTGTATATATGGTTTCTATGTGGCTTATGTAAGTACCAATTTTGATGGTTAATTCGTATATTAAATTGTAAATTGAAGCTTGATTATGTTGTTTCATTAAGAAATGAGCATAGCGTAATTTGAATGAAGTGATTTGGCCAAGTATTGGAGTCACAATGTTGATTTTTAGGATGAATATCAAAAATGGAGTTTTTGTATGAAAACATGGAATTTGAGAAATTAAACTAGCCTAAGTTGTTGTTAAATTGTTCTATATTGATATATATGTGAGAAAACATGTTTGTGATAGTTCTATAACATTTGTACGTGTTATTATCACTGTTTGGTAGGTGAAATTCGTGTTAGTTGGCTTAAGAAAACTGCCGTAACCATGTTCTGCATTTGGAATACATAAAGAATGGTAAGGTATTGTTCTTTCATGGTAGCCTTGTTGCCATGAAAAAAGCGAATGTGGTTGCAGATGCTTTGAGTAGGAAAGGTCGGGATAAGTTGATGCTGATAACCACTCAGGAAGAGCTTATTTTAGCAATGACAAAGCTAGAGTTGGAAATCAAATTTCAAAAGGAATCCGATGAACGACTATTCCAGATAGATGATAGTCCAACTTTGGTGGACAAAGTGAAGAGTGCTCAACTACAAGATAAAGAATGCGAAACGATCAAAGAGAAAGTGGTTGAGAGTAGTGATGTAAAATACAAGATTGATACCGAAGGACTACTACGGTTCGAGGAAAGGATTTGGGTTCCAGCTTGACCAGAGCTTAAAGACGAAATCCTGACTGAAGCATATAACACAAGATATTAGATTCATCCAGGAAGTACAAAAATGTATCAAGATTTACGGCGACATTTTTGGTGGCCAAATATGAAAAGAGACATTGCCGAATGTGTGGCAAAATGCTTGACATGTCAGAGAGTCAAGGCCGAGCTTCAAAGACCAAGCGGATTACTTCAACCGTTAGAAATACTGGAATGGAAGTGGGAACACATCACAATGGATTTTGTGGTGGGTCTTCCAACTACTCAGAGAGGATGCGACGCGATTTGGGTGATAGTGGACAGGCTGACAAAATCAACACACTTTTTACCAATAAAGATTAGGTTCAATCTTGATCATTTAGCAAGGTTGTACGTTAAAGAGATCATTTCGAGGCATGGAGTGCCAGTGTAATTGTATCAGATAGAGATCTGCGATTTGCGTCAAACTTCTGGAAGAGACTACAAGAATGTATGGGAACATAATTGCGAATGAGTATAGCATACCATCCGTAAACTGATGGGCAAAGTGAACGAACGATCCAAACATTGGAAGATATGCTGAGAGCATGCATCATGGATTTTAAAAGAAGCTGGGAAGAATATTTACCGTTGGTAGAATTCGCCTATAACAACAGTTACCACGCGAGCATCGGCATGCCACCTTACGGGGCATTGTACGGCAGAAAGTGCAGAACTCCACTGTGCTGGGATGAAGTAGGTGAACGCCAATTGTTAGGACGAGCTAATCGTACAACAAACCGAGGTTGTCAAACTCATCGTAACAAGATTGGTAGCGACCCAAGATGAACATGTAAAAAGTATGTCGATCAACACAGGCAGAATAGCGAATTTGAAGTAGGAACTTTCGTTTTCCTAAAAGTTTCTCCTTGGAAGGGGAAAATTCGTTTTGGCAAGAAAGGAAAGCTCAGCCCAAGATTTATTGGACCTTTCGAGATACTACGAAGGGTGAGGGAAGTGGCTTATGAGGTAGCTCTACCTCCAGAGTTGGAAAACATTCAAAATATTTTTCACATTTCGGTGTTACGACCGTATAAACCCGATTACATGCACGTGATCGAGTACGAACCATTGAAATTTGATAAAGATTTGTCTTATGAAGAGATTCCTATCCAGATAGTCGACAAGAAAGAACAAGTGCTCAGAAATAAAGTGATACCTTCTGTGAAGGTGATATGGAGAAACCATAATGTCGAAGAGGCAGCGTGGGAACTCGAAGATGAAATGATGAAGAATTACCCTGAGTTATTTGTTTAATCTATGTCTTCAATTCTGGGGACAGAATCTTTGTAAGTAGGGAAAAATGTGACGATTTGATTGTTTCAATTGTGATTTTGAGGACAAAATCCTTTTAAGGAGGGAATGATGTAATATTCCAGAATTTTAATTGTAAATATTTATTGAATTATATAAATATTTAATGAATGTGTTTATCGTTGAATAAACATATGTTTAATTGATTTGATTTGATCTTGTAATTTGGTTATTTATTTGTTAAATAAATAATTAATGAGTTAAGGAAATTATTATATTGACATTTCAATTTGATGGTTAATTATTTGTATTAAGTTATGTGATTAAATGATGATTTATTTAATTAATTATTATTTGAATTAATTAAATTAAATATGAAAGCTTGATTAAATCAAGTGTGACAAATAACTATATTATAAGGAGTTATAAAAATAAATTAAAGTAGTTTAGTTTAGTTTTATCCAAACAAGGTTCAAGTATATTAATTCTTTAAATTTAAAGGGGTTTTGCCAAACAAGCCTTATAGCTTTTAGATTTCTAATTTTTAAAATTTAATAATATAAATAAAATAATAAATATAATACATTTATATTATATACGTTTATGTTGTAATAGTTAATATAATTAGTATGCGTATTAAGGTATCAGTTTTTCTTTTACGTATTATGTGTCTATATTGGCTAAGCCTAAGAGAGCAGAACACTGAGAGTTCATATAGTTGAGAGAATTATGAGAGAACTTAAGCAATTTCTGACAATTTTAGCAAGGATTACAAGAGTTAGCAAGGATTACCAAGCTATTTGAAGGTATTTTATCTAACCTTTGAATTATATATATATATATATATATATGTTATTTCCTAGAGGGCACAATAGATCTAGAAGGGGGGGTTGAATAGATCCTATTTATTTCAAATACTTTTCTGGTTTATTTTGTGTATCTATTAAATTAGCATATAACAAACATAAGAATCTTTTCAAGCATAGCGGAATAAGTAAAAGATCCCCTTCATTGATATATTCATAATCATACATACATTGTTCGTAGAGTAAGTTTAGTTGTAGAAGATTAAAACATACATAGCAGATTATAGCGCTTATAAGTACATAATGTAAATGACGTAATGTAAAAGACACAAGGGCTTTAAGTGGTTCGAGACTCAAGCCCTAATCCACTCTTCCGCTTTCAACTGTGAGATTTACCCACTAAGGAAAGGCAAGACACAATCATGAGATTCCTTCAAGGCAGTGACCTTGGGATTTTAGTTCACTAAGAACTCTTCAAGACCAGTAGCCTTGGAACTTCGTTTAGTCCCTCTGGACAAGGACCCTGCTGGTCCTGCTTTGTTTAGTCCCTTCGGACAAGGACCCTTCTGGCCCTGCTTCATTTAGTCCCTCTGGACAAGGACCCCTCGACCCTGGCTTTGTTGAGTTATTTGTTTGTTGTTGTTGTAGTCAGTGCAGAGCTGCTAAGATGTCTTCATGCTCTGAACATCTTCTATCCTTAACAGCTTGGCTTGATCATCCTTAAAGTGCAGCTGAGTGTTGCATGATGCTCAGCTTCTTTGGTTACTCAGCCACTTCGGATGATCCCTTTATGAACTGCCTTGAAGATCCTTCTCCTTAGTACTTGATGGCTGCACATGATAGGCATCTAAGATGACTGTAAGCTCTTCTGTTAGGTACTTAGAAGCTTTCTCATGCTTGACACCAAGATGACATTTGTGATCTCCCTTCTTGCTACTTAATGCCTTCTCATGATGGACTTGCTAAGATGACTGTAGGCTCTTCTCTATTGTACTTAGAGTCTTCCCATGATGGACATCAAGATGTCATGATGCTCTTCTTTCTCTCGGCCGTTCTGAACACTCTTCATGTAGTAGAACTCTAACTTCTACATAGTAGAACTCACACTCTACTTCTTTCTTTATCTGACTTCTGAGTGTTCATAGTGGATCGTAGAGTGAGACTTCTAACTCACTATTTCACATGGTTTAGATCAGTCCACCTTCTCTCCAAACTCGGCAACTCCAGCAACCTTTGATCTTTGAAGCTCTCTTCCTCATTTATACTCCTTCCCAATCCTTTCGTTGGAAAGTAGTCGTTGAAGGCTATTCAAATCTCTTCACAGATCTCGAGTTGCTTGATGTAGACTACTTGATGTGACTTGTCATACTTTTTCTGACGCTGCAGTCTACTGTTTCACCTACCCTGTTAGATGTATCAATTTAATGTCTTGGGCAGGTCGAAGACTTTATTACCTCTTTCTGATTTCTCGATCAGAGGTTGTCCTATTGCATCGATGCTCTCAATAAGCACTTGTCCGAATATTACCCTTCGGATTGAACATTTACCAATGCTTCGGTCTTCACTATTCGAACTCTACGATTCTGATGCACGTCTTCAAGGACCTGATCGTAGTGTCTTGTTGAGTGTTGCTCTTTGACTGGTTGAGTTAACACTATGATCTTGAAGAGTGTTGATTGTATCTTTAATGTAGAACACCTCTTCCTTGTATTGTGCAGTGCTTCAATACTTCTATTTTCTTCGACTATTCTCAGAGACTGATGGCCTAATTCCTTGCTCTGGTCCCCTTCTAAATATCAAGACACTTCAGATTTGTGGCGCGTTTAGCTTGCTTTCTCCTTGTGATCTCCCGTTCACTTATCATCAATGAACTGACCCTGCATTAAATCACTTTAGCCTTGCTCTTCAGAGGCTGACCAGTATCTCGGTTCACCTTCCATCAGTTCCTTCTTTGTTTAGCAAACACTACGATCTTGGTTGCTTCCAAGATCGTTGTCTTCTGTTCACTTGATAGCTACTGCATTCGCTGACTTTCCTTAGTCAGCTTCTGAAGTCTTCTTTGGATCTCATCGTTAAAGACTTCATCATGAATGGCTTTACAACTCAGTCTTGATCTTTGATTGGGTTGGTCTTTGAGATCTTGTTAGCAAGCATGTCATTCGTTGAGTGCTCTCCGGTTTCTTGGATGTAGCTTGCAACTTGAACCGTAGGCTTCGTTCTTTGGATATTCAGGAGTGCTCATTTGTTGAGAACCGTATATGCTCTGATTCATCCTTGGCATTGTGAGCACTTCTTCTTAGATCGTAGTTCGCACTCTATGATTGACGAACAGTGCGAGACACTACAATCCCGAGATCAGATCTTGACACTACTATTTCTGCCTTATGCTTGTTATCTTCATCTGATCTTTCTTGACTACGATCTCTGCATGTAATCCATAGGCTCTACGAACTCAGAGTGTGATCTACGATCCTTGACTTGGCTTTGGAATCAGTAGACTCTACGACTCTGAGTGTAGTCTATGTTTTTGTCTTGGTTTCGGCAGATGATCGGTCTTCTCGTAGGCAGGCTGTCTCTACGATTCTGAACATGACTTCGTCAGCACACTATGATCCCGAGGAAGCTCTACTCGATACACTAAGATCCTTCTTCGTTTTCCGGCAGCGTTCTGAACTCCGAGATCTACTATTTTGCATACTCTATTCTCGCCTCGATAGGCGTTTAATTAACCTCGACTCACCTGGCGGATTCACGACTTACAGTGCAAGCTTTCGACGATCAGACTAGCCTATCTATTACATCATAAGATCAACCTTGATCTTTCTATATTTATAGTCCTTGTACATCATTTCCTTTTTAAGGACTTTACAAAGCTATTTTACTTATGTAGGATCAACCTAACATATTTGATCAATTCATTCTAAGTCCTTGTACATATAAATCTATTATCTATTAAAGGACTTTACAGCTTTTCTTAATGCAAACATACTTGCATATTATTCATTCATATATATATATATATATATATATATCATAATCGGGAGCCCTTCCATAGCAACCGGTTGCTATGAGTACTGTGCAACACCCCCTTTTTGGACCGTTGATAAATTGAATAGATGGTTGCGATTAACTTTTCTATTTGATAAAGCTAAGCACAAAGTTGTTGTGCCTAATTATTTACCTCGCATGCGCTTCTATTTTATTAAGTGAATATTAACTTGTCAAGATAGTTATAAAAGTGAATATTTATTATTAAAATAATCCATTAGAGTGAGTCGGCTTTATACTTACTTCTTCTTTTTTATTTTTGGTAGAATACATACGCTTTTGTATGCTTATCTTTTTTATTTATTTTTTCTTCTTTTCTCCATTATATGTTATGACTTTTCGGCAAATTAAAATAAAATAAAAAAAAAAGAGCCAGTGATATAGCTTGTCAGACTGGGCTTATCTTTTTATTTATTTTTTCTTCTTTTCTCCATTATATGTTATGACTCAAAGAAATTAAAATAAAATAAAATAATAAAAAGACCCTTACTTAAGATATATTTGTCATGGTGAGGAAAAAAAATTTTAATATCCCAACTAATCATTCATTTAAACGATTCGAACTCATGACCTCATGCACCAATACCTCGTCATATGACTACCCGAGCACCACTAGCCTAGTCGCTAAGTTCAACCAAGGATATATCCTTATAGAAAAACTTCACCATCCCCAAAATCTATATTCTTGCATTACTATTATATTACGATTTATTATTATTAATAAATCTATATTATTAATTGGATTTTTCTAAATAGAAATAAGTTAATATCTATATTTATTATTATCCCTTTAATATTTTTTCTTATCTTTGTAATAATATCAATAAAAGATTATTAATATATTAAAATAAATATCATTCTTTAATAAAATATAAATAATGATCATTATAAATCTTGCATTATTAGTATTAATAATTTTATTATTAAGCAATGATTATTAGTAATGATTTTATATATTAAGCAATGATTTTATTATTAATAAAACTAGTTCAATTAGTCTAATAAGTAATGATGATAATTTTTCAAGTCATTTCAGAAATTAATTTACTTATCGAATTTATAAAAGTAGTGAAGTATTATTATAATAATAATAATGTGATTATCAATATTAGAAGTATGTGATTATACCAATACTAGTACCGCATAACATTAAGAGGAATAATACATATTACATGTTCATTTTCATAAAATAAAAAAACATAGAATGATTAATACAACCGACGCCTTATTTTTTGGCTCAGAATCCTCTAGCACTCGATAGTGATTTCGCTTATCGTGGTCGGTTTCAAAGCCACAAATTGCATATTTTGATGAATCTTAGAAGGAATGATTTTCTCGAGTGCATTTCTTGAATCTAGATTATTGTTTTTTGCCCTTTGTTTGAGAAATATTAGGCAGCAAAAACTCTTCTTCTTCTTCCACCTCCGCATCTTCATCGTCATTATCATATCCCATATCATGATTTGGATCTCCAACTGTGCAATCAATGTCGCCATCATCCGATTCCATTAATATTCTCATCCGGATCATACCGGGTCAACCAACTCTTTTCCTCGTGCATCTGGGCTTTAAGAACAGCTTTTGTAACCTCGGATCGAGTAAGCCGCTTTGCTCGCTAACTCTCGGTAATCACCCATCAAATGATTATAAGCGCATTGCTTGATTTTGTTCAAGTCGCCAGATGTGGAGTTAAAGAGTAAGTCTTCATCATTGCTTTTGTTAGCGTCTCTTGTCCACCGATGAAGGATCATGTCTACGATATTTGTGAAATACTCTTTCTTATGAAATATCTCAAGATGTGCCTCGCATAATTCACCGCAGTGAGAAAACATTTGGCGATTACATGTTATCGATCCAAATCGTTGCCGATTGTTGACAACTTCTTTATATCTTCCACCACTTTCGATTTGCACCGCATTATACATCGTGCATAAACCTTAGTATCGGTGACACACAACTCACTAAGTTTATGAACATTGTATTTCATGGAATCGACGAATTGACGTTGAAACGCGTCTAAACATCTCTTTTGTGTATACACATGCAGCAAAGATGAACTTCTAAAGATGAACCGAGTACCATAATCCTTTTACGATGTTTTGTTATGTAGTCGGCCTTCCTCTCCCTAATAAACTGTCTTTTCTGACCTTTTGACTCAAGAAGACAAACATAGTATACCGTTGATGCATTAACATACTCATCAAAAGGCATTCATGCTCTCGCTTCTTCCAATGGTAGTCATTCCCACGGCAAAATATCTCTTTGTATATGCTTGGAATCCATTTCGTCAGACATCATACAAACTTCCAAGCCATTCATTAGTATATAATTCATAGGAACTTATCGAGAATATGCCAACGCTTCTTCAAATTCCTCGATGGACAATGAGTTATACACACGAATTGTTAAAATTATTTTTGAACGATGGGTGCTCGAATAAACATGATGCAATTTTTTCAGAAATTTATTGCTAATATGCCAAGAACACAATAAATGATAACAAGTTGGAAGTAAAGTAGCAATAGCATTACTCACGGCTCGTCTTGATGGATGATGATGGTTGTAGGTGTTGTTTGTAGTCCATGGCTTCAAGCCATGTCAGTAAAACCCAAACGAAAGTGTCCTCATCTCTGCCTCGTAATAAAGGCAAATCCAAACAATATAGACTTATAATGGTGGTTGATTCTTTAAGAATGGAACAAATTCTAGATGCCATACTTATTTGTCCAGTATGTATTATCAAATGTCACAACGTCTCCGAACCGGTTGATACATAAACCTTGATCGAAGGCCAACCCACAAAATACAAGCTATGCGGTTGTTTTCACCGGTTTCACTCGGAAAAAAAAATTTTGGCACTTCCGGATGCAAGTTTGTTCAAATGATTGATGTTAGACTTGTGCATCATTTTCATCTCTAGAATCACGCCTTAAATCTCGCACCACATTCTTAACATTAGCAAAGAGAGAAAGGAACATTTTGCAACCCACCTCCCATTGTGCTCAAAACATTCGTCATCTTACTAGGACCAATGGGACTTATTTAAAGTGTTAATTAAATTTCTTGCAACAGAGTAATATTTCTCTTGAGTCTCGATCAAATCTACTTTGGTGGGGGTCACTAAGTGATGATTGTGCTCTAATCAATGTAGAGATATCGCCAATTGTCTTCTTTCTTATTGTGGACAACATATATTCTAGCTTTGCACATTGTTCGTCTCTATAGAGTCTCTCCGTCTAGTTATTTGATTACTACTATTTCATCATCGTAAACTTTTGCCAACAATTGGTGTCTGCGCTTTCTTACATACATCGCCTAGATCCGATATCATTCAGATTAGCGTGTTTATGACTAGTTGCAATTCTAATCTCAAATCCATTTTTGCGAGCATATGATCTATAAAAATATTCAACCTCTTCCAACGCATACAAAATAATTGACCAACGATTTAGAACAATATCGATTTATTTCTTTCAACTTCACTAACAAATTCGGATGTATTATATGACATTTTGAAGAACTTACTTGTGAATAATAGTGATTAATTTTGCTCGATCGTAACTTCAACTTGATTTTCCAAGTGAAAGTGGGCAAACTGAGATGAAACAAATTATGAGTAGAAGAAAAGAGAAAATAATATCAAAGAACAAATTCTATTGAAGGATAAGAAGATGGGTGCTCGGAATAAACATGAGAAAATAGCAGCTTCCTTGTATAATATTTAAAAGGTAAAAAGACCAAATTAAGTGTTGTACTTTTCCCATATAATCAATGTCACTTTTTTCTATTCTCATAGTGTTGTATTATTATGTTTGACTACTTATTCACCGCATGTGTTTATAATAATAATAATAATAATAATACTAATAATAATGATAATAAAATAATTAAAAGTACATAAAAATCGCTAGAATATGGAGCGGCTTTATACTCAATTCGTAGTGTGTGTGTGTGTGTATATATATATATAACATTACAATTACATATACACATAATTTCATAACTAATTATAAAAATTTGGATTATAGAAAATTTTATAAAGACTTTATACTACAGTAAAAGTCAAGAACACAGAAACTTAAGAATTATGCCGTAAAACATATATATTACGGTTATGTAACATACCTTCTCTTGCTTGGTTAACCCTTGTTAGAAGACTTGTAATTCACAACACCTTTCTCTCCTCTCTATTCTCGCTAGTCTCTCTCAATTCTCTGTAATCTTTTCTGACAACTTCCCTTTCTTCTTAGCCTCAGGCTTTAGATCAAATACATTTTAACGTAAAATAACCTCAACTCAACGCACGCATTTTCAAACGTCTAAAACCGACGTCTTACTAATGTCCCTATTAAATTATCAGTTGCTATAATTTAATATATATTATTTATATTTATTTATTTTATTTATTTTATTTATATTATTTATTATAATTAAGATTCAAAAATTAAAAGCTAAATTTTGGCTGTATCTTAATTTCTAACACTAATTTATCATGTATAACTTACATAAATTACACATAAACGTTACCCATCGTATATATATATACTGATTTAAAACAACTAAACAACAACTTTAGAAAAATTAAATCCTTGAATGACATGTTTTAAACCAAAACTCCATTTTTGACATTGTTTGACAAAGTTAACACTTTAACCACAATTATACACTAAATAAATTCATTCGAACTACGTTCTCTTTATTTCTTACCAAATTAACATATTCAAGGTTCAATTTCACAATTAGCTCACAATCAAATATTAAGTTTGGTACTCCTACAAGCCAGGTTCATACATATATTCACTGTAAAACCATTTCCTTTCTTTTGGATGTAATTCAGCATACAATCATATATATATATATATATATATATATGTGTGTGTGTGTGTGTGTGTGTGTGTGCGGAGAGGCTCTAAAGCGAACCTTAAAAAGCGAACCAAAGACGAACCGTCGTCTTTGGTGTCTATGGCGACGGTTCGACCCGTCGCCAAAGACTACATGACTATGGCGACGGATCGAACTGTCGCCATAGACACAAAGACGCATTTGTTCATCTTTGGTTTTGCTCTTTAAGGTTCGCTTTAGAGTCGGACCGTATATGTGTGTGTATATATATATATATATATATATATATGTGTGTGAGTGTGTGTGTATATATATATATAACATTACAATTACATATACACATAATTTCATAACTAATTATAAAAATTTGGATTACAAAAAATTTTATAAAGACTTTATACTACAGTAAAAGTCAAGAACACAGAAACTTAGGAATTATGCCGTAAAACATATATATTACGGTTATGTAACATACCTTCTCTTGCTTGGTTAACCCTTGTTAGAAGACTTGTAATTCACAGCACCTTTCTCTCCTCTCTATTCTCTCTAGTCTCTCTCAATTCTCTGTAATCTTTTCTGACAACTTCCCATTCTTCTTAGCCTCAGGCTTTAGACCAAATACATTTTAACGTAAAATAACCTCAACTCAACGCACGCATTTTCAAACGTCTAAAACCGACGTCTTACTAATGTCCCTATTAAATCATCAGTTGCTATAATTTAATATATATTATTTATATTATTTATTATAATTAAGATTCAAAAATTAAAAGCTAAATTTTGGCTGTATCTTAATTTCTAACACTAATTTATCATGTATAACTTACATAAATTACACATAAACGTTACCCATCGTATATATATATATATACTGATTTAAAACAACTAAACAACAACTTTAGAAAAATTAAATCCTTGAATGACATGTTTTAAACCAAAACTCCATTTTTGACATTGTTTGACAAAGTTAACACTTTAACCACAATTATACACTAAATAAATTCATTCGAACTACGTTCTCTTTATTTCTTACCAAATTAACATATTCAAGGTTCAATTTCACAATTAGCTCACAATCAAATATTAAGTTTGGTACTCCTACAAGTCAGGTTCATACATATATTCACTGTAAAACCATTTCCTTTCTTTTGGATGTAATTCAGCATACAATCATATATATATATATGTGTGTGTGTGTGTGTGTGTGTGTGTGTGTGTGTGGAGGAGAAGCTCGAACCTTAAAAGCGAACCAAAGATTTAACTGTCGTCTTTGGTGTCTATGGCGACAGTTCACCCGCCGCCAAAGACTACATGACTATGGCGACGGATCGAACCGTCGCCATAGACACCAAAGACGACGGTTCGTCTTTGGTTCGCTCTTTAAGGTTCGCTTTAGAGTCGGACTGTATATGTGTGTGTGTGTATATATATATATATATATATATATATATATATATGTGTGTGTGTGTGTGTGTGTGTATATATATAACATTACAATTACATATACACATAATTTCATAACTAATTATAAAAATTTGGATTACAGAAAATTTTATAAAGACTTTATACTACAGTAAAAGTCAAGAACACAGTAACATACCTTCTCTTGCTTGGTTAACCCTTGTTAGAAGACTTGTAATTCACAACACCTTTCTCTCCTCTCTATTCTCGCTAGTCTCTCTCAATTCTCTGTAATCTTTTCTGACAACTTCCCTTTCTTCTTAGCCTCAGGCTTTAGACCAAATACATTTTAACGTAAAATAACCTCAACTCAACGCACGCATTTTCAAACGTCTAAAACCGACGTCTTACTAATGTCCCTATTAAATTATCAGTTGCTATAATTTAATATATATTATTTATATTATTTATTATAATTAAGATTCAAAAATTAAAAGCTAAATTTTGGCTGTATCTTAATTTCTAACACTAATTTATCATGTATAACTTACATAAATTACCTGAAGCGGTACCCCGTATATATATATATCTTGATTTAAAACAACTAAACAACAACTTTAGAAAAATTAAATCCTTGAATGACATGTTTTAAACCAAAACTCCATTTTTGACATTGTTTGACAAAGTTAACATCTGTAACCACAATTATACATTAAATAAATTCATTGAATCCACGTTTCTCTTTATTTGTTACCAAATTAACATATTCAAGGTTCAATTTCACAATTAGCTCACAATCAAATATTAAGTTTGGTACTCCTACAAGCCAGGTTCATACATATATTCACTGTAAAACCATTTCCTTTTTTTTGGACGTAATTCAGCATACAATCATATATATATATATATATATATATATGTGTGTGTGTGTGTGTGTGTGTGTGTGTGCGAAGAGGCTCTAAAGCGAACCAAAGATGAACCGTCGTCTTTGGTGTCTATGGCGACAGTTCGACCCGTTGCCAAAGACTACATGACTATAGCGACGGATCGAACCGTCGCCATAGACACCAAAGACGACGGTTCATCTTTGGTTCGCTCTTTAAGGTTCGCTTTAGAGTCGGACCGTATATGTGTGTGTGTATATATATATATATATTATATAACATTACAATTACATATACACATAATTTCATAACTAATTATAAAAATTTGGATTACAAAAAATTTTATAAAGACTTTATACTACAGTAAAAGTCAAGAACACAGAAACTTAGGAATTATGCCGTAAAACATATATATTACGGTTATGTAACATACCTTCTCTTGCTTGGTTAACCCTTGTTAGAAGACTTGTAATTCACAGCACCTTTCGCTCCTCTCTATTCTCTCTAGTCTCTCTCAATTCTCTGTAATCTTTTCTGACAACTTCCCATTCTTCTTAGCCTCAGGCTTTAGACCAAATACATTTTAACGTAAAATAACCTCAACTCAACGCAAGACGCATTTTCAAACGTCTAAAACCGAGCGCCTTACTAATGTCCCTATTAAATCATCGATTGCTATAATTTAATATATATTATTTATATTATTTATTATAATTAAGATTCAAAATTAAAAGCTAAATTTTGGGCGTATCTTAATTTCTAACACTAATTTATCATGTATAACTTACATAAATTACACATAAACGTTACCCATCGATATATATATATATATATATATATATATATATATATATATATATCTTGATTTAAAACAACTAAACAACAACTTTAGAAAAATTAAATCCTTGAATGACATGTTTTAAACCAAAACTCCATTTTTGACATTGTTTGACAAAGTTAACACTTTAACCACAATTATACACCAAATAAATTCATTCGAACTACGTTCTCTTTATTTCTTACCAAATTAACATATTCAAGGTTCAATTTCACAATTAGCTCACAATCAAATATTAAGTTTGGTACTCTTACAAGCCATGTTCATACATATATTCACTGTAAAACCATTTCCTTTCTTTTGGATGTAATTCAGCATACAATCATATATATATATATATATATATATATATATATATATATATGTGTGTGTGTGTGTGTGTGTGTGTGTGTGTGTGTGTGTGTGTGTGTGTGTGTGTGTGTGAGTGTGTGTGCGGAGAGGCTCTAAAGCGAACCTTAAAAAGCGAACCAAAGACGAACCGTCGTCTTTGGTGTCTATGGCGACCAATTGGCTCAATTGTCAGCCAAAGACTACTATGACTATGGCGACGGATCGAACTGTCGCCATAGACACCAAAGACGATGGTTCATCTTTAGTTCGCTCTTTAAGGTTCGCTTTAGAGTCGGACCGTATATGTGTGTATATATATATATATGTGTGTGTATATATATATATATATAACATTACAATTACATATACACATAATTTCATAACTAATTATAAAAATTTGGATTACAGAAAATTTTATAAAGACTTTATACTACAGTAAAAGTCAAGAACACAGAAACTTAGGAATTATGTCGTAAAACATATATCTTACGGTTATGTAACATACCTTCTCTTGCTTGGTTAACCCTTGTTAGAAGACTTGTAATTCACAGCACCTTTCTCTCCTCTCTATTCTCTCTAGTCTCTCTCAATTCTCTGTAATCTTTTCTGACAACTTCCCTTTCTTCTTAGGCTCAAGCTTTAGACCAAATACATTTTAACGTAAAATAACCTCAACTCAACGCACGCATTTTCAAACGTCTAAAACCGACATCTTACTAATGTCCCTATTAAATTATCAGTTGCTATAATTTAATATATATTATTTTTATTTATTTATTTTATTTATATTATTTATTATAATTAAGATTCAAAAATTAAAACTCAAAATCCATAAGGCTTTGTTTGGCAAAAATCCTTAAAAATTAAAGACTTAATATCTTAAATCCTTGTTTGGTAAAACTAAATTAAACTCCTTTAATTTATTTTAATAACTCATTTATAGCATAGTTATTTGTCACACTTTTATTACCAAATTAAATCAAAAACATTATAATAATCCATTTAATCCCTATCAACTCTCTAATTTAATTATTAAATTAAATTAGAATATTATCTCATAATAATTAATTTCCTTAACTCATTAATTATTTATTTAACAAATAATTAACCAAATCAAATCAAATTAAACAAATATTTACTCAACAATAAACACATCCATTAAATATTTATATAATTCAATAAATATTTAAAAATTATAGTTTAAAATTATGGATTGTTACAAAACTCGTGGAGGTGACTCATTTTGGGAATTGATTAAGAGATTGGATTGGTGGCTAGAAGGGCAGGACAATCTGAGCATTACTCTGATGACTAAGGGTAAATTTGGAATTTCTCCGAGGACATGTGCCTAACACATAACCACTCTGCAGAAAATCCTATAAATATCCCTTCCACTCCATTGGGAAAGGGGACCTCATTTTGGACTCTTGGACCTTTTGGAAGACTAAGAGACTTGGAGATTCTCTCCCAACCCAAAGCACTCAAAAAGGCTCTCTGAATCCTTGCTACCCTAACAAGGTTCTCGGATTCTAGGAGTTCTACCACATGTCGTTGGAGTAATCGTTCATCTGTTCTTCTCTCCTCTTTAATTCATCAATCAATTCCGTACTATTCGTGAATTTATTTCATCCTCAGTCAATACAAAACCCTAACCCTAGCAAAGTACGATTTTCTTACCCACAATTATTAATTATTTAATAATATTTTAATCTAATATGATTAATTATTTAATAATATTTTAGTTTAACTTTAATCTAATATTATTAATCTTTTAATAATATTTTAATCATTTATTAAACTTATAAACAATTTAATTTAATTATTTACCTATTTCACCTATTTATTTATACATATAAAATGCCATACACACAATATTTTATTAAAATGACCAAAATACCTTATATAAATCTGAAATATATTATATTAAAGGCCATTTTCAATAAAATCATATTTACACATTTTACAATATCATATAGCTTAATTTATCCATTTATTCATAACTTAAACACAGCTATGAAAAATACCAAAAAAACTTTTTATTTTTTTATTTTCTGAAAAATATTAGTATATGATATTTTACTAATAATATATTTTTCCTGCAATTTTCCAATTTCGTTTAATATTTTAAAGTATCCGAAATTGTTATATTTATTATAAATTATACTTTTGTCCAAAACTTATGAAATTTTCAGGGTAGTCTCTTGTTATGAACATCTAGGTCTTGTAAAAATTTCACATTTTTCTGAGTTGGACTCACCGAGGTATTTCAATTTACTTTTAAAATACCACTGTATTGCAAAAATCATAACTCTCATTCTAAACATCCAAAAATGCTCATCTTTGGACTGGACTTAGTTAACTTAACATACTATCATACCACAAAAACTCAGAATTTTTAGAACATCACAAGTGGCCAAAACAGCCCTTGACACAAACTGGCCAGAACATTTTCAACTTCCTAGATTTTGTTTACCCGGCAGACCTGTTTTGGGAAAATAGTTGCCATGGCTTTCTCATTTATCCTTTTTGAGTGCTACCACTTGGGTTTAACAGTTAAATCATATATCTAACACCCCTCTTTCACAGATCACAAAAACGATTTGTAGATTTTAAATGGTAAGTGTTCAAAGTGGGTGGATATTAGGGTTATCTAACCCTTGAAACTAGTTTTTCTTTTCTTTTGTTTTTCAAATAAATCAACTCCCAAAAGGGTAGGATCTTAACATAAAACACCATTTAACAAGTAAATCTAGTGTTCTAAAGTTTAAAAACATAAGCTCATGTTTTGTTAAAAAAAACAATCAAAATAAAATACATAAACTAAGTTAGGGTTTAAGGTTAGAAACTTTTAAACCTTCAAGGTTTTTTTCCTTCTTCTTGCTAGGTGAGTTATGAATCATGGAGAAATACACAAGATCTCCTCCCTTTTTCTCCTCCTTGAGTGGTCTCTCTCTCTCTCTCTCTCTCACACACACACACAGGAGGCTAGGGGGACAAGGCTAAAGATTTAGGGTGATTTCTTTTGATTTTGTGAGATAAAAAATTTAATCACGATGTGCTCAATTCTCTCTTCCATTTTTGCCCAACTCACCCTCCTATTCTCCCATTTTTTGTTTTTATTTAATTGCTTTTTTAGCTTATTAAATGATCTAGAAGATCCATTACATTTGGGTCAAACCACTAATTATTTGGGCTTTTGGACTTTCAATTAATTTATTTCGGCCACTAGAATTCACATAGCTCAACACATTTATTTTATATTACCCTAGTTATTTAATTAGGATTTCTAGTCCACTTACTTTGGATTTTAAGTAATTACTCATATAGATTTAATTATATAAATAAATTAGAATTAGGTTAAAAATAATAAATAGGGTGAGATATATATTAAAACAAAACTCTTAGGTTAGTTTACTAGTACATATTTTAAATACTAGAATTCTCGAATAAATATAACCCTTAGGTTATTTAATTTACATACCTAATATGTATAATTAGGTCATAAAGTTTTTCCTTTCCTTGGCTCACATATATAATCATTCAATCACTCTACATTAGTCACAAGTATTCACTTTATTGATAAATAATTAATACTCATATATTAGGCTAGACATAATTAATTCAACGTCTATTAAAACATCTTTATTTAGATTGCTACATTCAATAAGCCTTTTTCCATTATTCATATTTAATTTTCCTATATTCTTTCAAATATCAAACCGTATAGGTTTTTCTTTAAAAAATTAATCATACCTCTATTTCCAATCTAGCTTTTAAACTTTAACCTTTATTCATCTATTCAAGATCTTATTTATAAGTCTTATAAATTTCGAAAGTTGTCACATTAACTTATTATTCTACAATAATTTTATTCCTAAATAACTATATATTAAAAATATAGGAAAAATATTATGAGAAAATAATAATTAATATTAAAAAGTGTAATATATATTATAAAATATATTAATGATTAAACTTTAATTACTAATTGTATTTAAGATAGAAGATCTTTGGTTAATCAATGTTAGAAAAAAGTCTCACTTATAAATACTTATTAAAATTTAAGTTACCTTTAAAAACAAAAACTATGATGGTAACTTATTAATGTACAACAATTTTATGTCAAAAGATTGAAAATAAAACTAAATATTAAATTTAAAACTATATAAATTAAATATTAAATTAAAAAAAATAAAAAAATAAACATATTACTAATATTTAATTGCAAGTCTTTGATAATTATTTTTTTAAGCAAAGTTTATAATCATTTTATAACAAGTTAATTAAAATTCAAAAAAAATATTTTATAATCATTATATATAAAATAAATTAAAAATTAAAAATTAAAAATAATTTATTTAAGAAATAAACTCATATTTCGAACGTATCACTCGGCTAGTATTTGTTAAAATTAGGTTATGTACTCCTGAATTATCCATAAGCCAATCATTTCCTGCAGAGATTAATTTTATTAGCGCCCCAAAAACTTGATAGCTAATCAGGATTGCATCTATTATTGTGGAAGTATATACATTGGCAAAAGAAAGGGATAAATAACGTTTTGGTCACTGTACTAGGATCCGGTTTTTATTGTGGTTATCGAAATTTTTTTTATTACAATCGAATAACTGTACTCTCAAATATTACAAAATAGTCATTACTTAAGATTTCGTCAAGAAAAAAGCGGACGGAATCTTCAACTTATATGCAAATTGGTCTCTCTTTTTGCCTCACGTGAGCACACAATTTGCACAACTTCTTTTCTGTTGCTTAAAGTGGAGTAGTAACTTTTATTATCTTTAAATAATAATAATAATAATAATAATAATAATATTAATAATAATTTCAAAATAATAGTAACAGTAATAATAATAATTTTAAAATAATAATAATAATAATAATAATTTTAAAATAATAATAAAAAATAATAATAATAATAATAATAATAATAATAATAATAATAATAATAATAATAATAATAATAATAATAATTTTTTAAAAACTAAAAATTAAAAAAAGATTATATAAATTATAAAAATATTTTTATATGAAGTTGATGTGTATTTAAAAATAATATTTTTATTATTTTATTAATTTAAGTTATTTGAGCAAGGGTAAATTTGACAAATTATTTTTTATTCTCCATTAAAAAAATAAATTTTATACAAATATGTAGGAACGGACCCTCAAATACAATTAATTTTATAAAAGTTAAATTTTATAAAATTAATTTTTATTATTATTATTTAAAAATTATTATTATTATTATTTTGAAATGATTATTAATACTATTATTATTATTAAAAATTATTATTATTATAATAGTATTGTATAATTATTATTAAAAATTATTATTATTATAATAGTATTGTATAATAATGTGTGTGTAGACGCATATTCATGAAGAGATGAAAAATGAATACCAACTACGTACCAAGCATGCGTAAAAATTAATTGTGAAAATAAACAGAAAATTAATTCAGCCTTAATTTACGTCTAAATATGCATGTAAGCTTTCTTATAAAACTTCAAACACATGCAAGTACTTTTCCTTTCCCATGTTGATCTATTTTGGTTGTTCAAATCCTTTTTTATTATTATTATTTTAATAATAATAATAATAATAATAATAATAATACTATTAATAATAATAAAAAATACTAATAATAATAATAATAATAATAAATACTATTAATAATAATAATAATAATAATAATAATAATAATAATATATAGAACTTCGGAGTAAAATTAATAGTATTGTATAATAATAATTTTAATAATAATAATAATAGTATTAATAATAATTTCAAAATAATAATAATAATAATTTTAAATAATAATAATAAAAATTAATTTTATAAAATTTAACTTTTATAAAATTAATTGTATTTGGGGTCCGTTCCTCTGATTTGTATGAAATTTATTTTTTTAATGGAGAATAAAAATGATTTGTCAAATTTACCACGGCTCAAATAACTTAAATTAATAAAATAATAAAATATTATTTTTAAATACACATCACTTCATATAAAAATATTTTTATAATTTATATAATCTTTTTTAATTTTTTTAAAATTATTATTATTGTTATTATTATTATTTTAAAATTATTATTATTAATATTTTTTTTATTATTATTTTAAAATTATTATTATTACTGTTACTATTATTTTGAAATTATTATTAATATTATTATTATTTAAAGATAATAAAAGTTACTACACTTTAAGCAACAGAGAAGAGAAGCTGTGCAGCTGTGCTCCACGTAGGCAAAAAAGAGAGACCAATTTGCACAGTTAGCATTTCATCCATTTTTTCGGACGGAAATATTGAGTAATGACTATTTTGTAATATTTGAGAATACAGTTATTCGATTGTAATAAAAAAAAAATTCGATAACCACAATGAAAACCGGACCCCAGTACAATGACCAAAACGTTATTTATCCCGCGTAAAAGAATACATAACTAATTGCTAAAAAATAGGGGGGGAAAATCAACTAAAATTGTGTCACCTCTCTTGACTCTATCCTTCATAGCCGCTTCAAAGAAAATTGAAGTAGTACTAGCAAGGTACATTTGCCAGCTGACTTGATATTCCAACTCCATTCTGGTCAACTATAGCATGTATGCCCACGAAAAATCAAAAGAATATCGTCACTACTTCCATGGTATAACTATATCGATGCTGTTAGAAATAATGAGCATCTCCATTACCAGCATGAGCGTATTCTGGTTCCCGGATGGAGAACAAAAATAATTGTTTAGCTGCTTCTGTGTTGGTCTTTTCACCACTACAACCAAAATTTTGGGCGTCAAAAACCTTTGATTTAAATCTTCCTATTTTCCAAGGGTTTTCTGCTTGTATCCATATCTCATTCTTTCGAGTAGTTTCTCTTTAGTTTTTCTTTTCTTGTCCATCTTTAACCTATATCTTTCTTCCCTCTCTCTTTCATATACGCCTTGCCAATATACTTCCCCTGTTAGGGGCCATAACCACATCTTGCTTGGATGGTCACCATCATCTGCAGCCTCTGCTAGGTCCTCGTCCATACTTTTCAATAAAGTAATGTTGAAGTACTTGGGCCACATAAATCTTCTTCGATGTTCAACAGGGTGTTGTTCTTCCAAATAGCCGGTATGGGGATCCATGTAAAACATTTTCCTGGCACTATGATACGCCCAAACATTGACCAGGAGTTCCAAAACACGACAGTAGCAATGCTTTTTCTGGCGGTTGAAAAAAAAATGAGAAAAATGTTCTTTTTGTTTTTACAGTTGTAACTAGTAGGTAGTTTAGAATCTAGAGCTTACCTCAAGCATCGAGACACCGAACAAACAATGAGTGGTCTTGCTTGAGTTCGAGTTCAAACTATCGAGTGAATCAGCGAAAATCCTGTTGTTCATTTGGAAAAACGATCAATTATCGGATTAATGATCAACCTGACTATATCTGATATAACCAGTTATGATTGTAGAATAGGTTGTAAAGACAGCAGACTTTTCTCCTTGTGTACCTGGAAAACATTATAAACTCTACAAAGGAAGGGGTAGGCATCACCCAGCTGTGCAAGGCAGACCAGTGCCCACCATCTTCAGGCATTGGTGGAAGAGCTTCCACATGTGATGGCAAGGCATACATCCGGCGGAATGCATCTTCAAAGGCAGTTCTGTATGCATTTTGAAACCAAAAAATATATAAATAGAATATTGAATGAAAAGAGAAAGGGAAAGAAGGGAAAGAAAAGGGAACATCTTATAAAGTACTTTCTGATAATTTATCAAGAATAGACCACGTAGTTAGTGAACAACATTCACAAGAAAATTGGGGAAGGGGTAACATGTTATTAATGTCATTATGGTCAGATACAGAAAGTATTGCATATACTTTCTTTCTTTTCCTTTATGGAGAAGAGTGAGGCCAGGGGTGAGTATGAGAGGAAATTATTGCGAATACCAGTCATAACATGTTAAGGTTTTGTGAAGTTATTTAGTTGTTGTTTTTTTGGCTAAATTTGTTTGTATGAATTGAAAGGGAACCAAATGCATTGGCTAAGGGGCATACCCCCGATCTATAGTTGGGTCATATAGAGACAAGCCAAAAGATGAAACAGCTATAGGAGAAGTGATAGAACACAAATCAAAAACAAAATTATAACAGCCAGTTACAGTAATATTGACAAAAATTTGCAGCCATAGTAAACATATTAGACTGAGAAAGTCTAGACTTAATAATATGGATAGTGTCATTTGCAAGTTGCCTAGGAGGAATGAACTGATCCCGGTGCAGTTTCATATTGCGAGCTTCCTAGATCTTGTAGTAAGTGGCAGCTAAGGATAAATATAGGATATATTTAGATAGCTTTCTTCCCTGATACTGAGTGATAAGAGTCTATTAAAGCAGTCCAGTAGGATGGGAAGTTGTTCCAGTTGCCCAAGTCAAAAGTAGCAGATAGGACAATAGTAGAGTAATCACAAAGGAAGAACAAACGCTCAAAAGTCTCTAGCTGCTTGTGGCATAGCACACAAGTAAGAGGCCTGCCATTGGAGTAGTGTCTAGTAGTTTCCTATATTATTACAAGTGTAATTTCGTTCCCGTTGTATTTTCAAACTTGTAATTGAATAAGGAGGAAAGCAACCAAAGTGAAGATTGGATCCAATTCCTACGAGTACCCCTTTCAATAAAACTTTATGAAAGTGGAAAGAAATTAAAGAAAGGGAAGTCAGGAACTCGAAAGAGTATAAGGTGAATAAAATGTCACTTCTGCCAAAAGGGTGGTACCTAGAGCATTCAAGGTGTCTCAGCAATATACTAGAAGCAGAGTGAATATTAAAGTGGTCCCGCAACTCATAACCACTGAATGCATTTGGAAATTGAACCCTATAGACACAAAAGTAAATAACACAAAGGTAACAGGAACTCTATAAGGAAAAAAAGTATATTAAAACAAAGGTATGAATCTTCAGGAAACTGGCTCAGTTCATTGTGTAGATAAATATAAACACAGGTAACAGAAGGGAACATAACGTGCTATCGACAGCTGCCATAAGCTTTTAAAAAAAATTATTTTATTTTGAAAGTTATCATCAGATGAAATTCCAAATTTCCTTGACGCGGAATAAATAATCTTTTGACACTGTGTTTTGGGGGGAATTGTACCTTTTACAATCGGAATTGCACATATTACTACTATATCAACCCATCACGCTGTTTGGCTATAATTTCTTTATATGTGAAATTAGTTGCATTATAGTCCACCTTTACGATTTATCTTACAATATATAGGAGACTGACCCGTGGCCATAGTTGTCTATGGAATCTTATCTAGCCAATCCATCTACAGCCATCCATCGTGAGATCGAATGCTTTGTATTTAGTCGTACAAAATGGCTTTGTTGCATATCTCAGACAATAAAGAGCTGAAGTTACCACCCGACACATTATATCTTGGAAGTGGGCAAAAATGTATGTTCAACTTTGACGAAATCGTCCGGCATATTGTTTGTCTTGTCCTCCATATAATATGTGAGACGGTTAAAAGAGTAGACTAATACAGAATGTTCGATCTCACAATAAACAACTACAGATGAGTTGTCTAGATAAAATTCCACAGACGACTATTGGATGTAAACATACACACACACACAAAAAACACAATTAGTTCCAAGTTGCTGGAAATAAATGTGGTGAGGAATAGGAAGCACAGTTAAGAGCTGCAAACATGTTCTTCTGTAAAATCCTAACTGAATAGTTCAAACAATCTACTGATGTAGAATTTTCCAGAGTCTGAAACATAATGGTTGAAAGATGAAACAAGGGAAGGACTAGAGGCAACTGTTCCCTTGTGGTTTCTATTTTATGTTTTAATCACAGAACAAATGAAGTGGTCTCAAAAATAACACATGACCAATCAAAAAAATTCTTGAATCACTGAAACAAGAAAGTGAGAAACGAATTACCCTTTTCTTTTCTTATCTTAAAGTAAAATATTTTGATCAAGACCAGCAAGACAGAATAACAGAAGAAGATATAACTACATGACTTGTGCAAACAAACTTGTAAAACCACCTGCAGTTTCCTCCATTTATGATGTCACACATGGACCAAAAAGTAAGCACATCGTTGCTTCCTGCAAGTCCATTATCCATATCCAAGCGTGCCCAGAAGTATATAGTGTCCCCTTTAGCTTTCTCTTGTATTGTTTCTTCCAGAGCCTTCTCAGCTTTGGCAGACAAAGAGACCTAAAAAATATATTTACTAATCAATATATATGCATTCACATACATACCAATCCACACATGCATAAGTATATTGGTAGAGTCAAATTTTCAGACGGCAAAACTATTTAAAGAAACTTAAATTTCAAACCAAATACTGATTGAGGATGGTATAAATTTAACTGAGAAGATTTTGTTCCTAAACCATAAAAGAAAATCCATCCACGTCAGACTTACCTTTCTACCAGCAGCACGCCATGATTGATATCCAATCCAAGGCCTCTTGTGAATGTTATCCACACTATTTGCGATGGCAAACATGCCTCCAATCTCACAAAGGATATTCCGGTAATATGTATCATTTAAGAGGGGAAGCTGGCCAACTGCATCCACATCATCTGATCTCAATCTTCGTGCTCTTGTAGACTACCAAAGTCGAACAAAAATTAGAACGAACAAACCAACATATTCAAAAGCCAAAAGGAATAACAAATAAAAAAGAAAAGAGAACTATGGGAGTCGGAAGAAATTTATGTAGAAGATCTATAAAAGAGTAAATAATTTTCTTACAGGAAATATTATCTACAAATGCTATTACAGTAGTAATTAATCTTTAGTGTGGTACTACTGGCAGAGGGTTCAAATAAAATAATGTTGGCTCTGGCTGAGGAACGAAAAGATGGATTTTGCTGAAAAAGTAAACACAAAATAATCTAGATCAAAGGAACTCACAAGACTTAGTCCACGATACAAAGAACCATGGTGCAAAAATGGCCAAGACCCTGATCCGTCATAAATCTCATATATGCATAAAGGCTGTCCTGTCCTTTCTAGTTCTCCTTCATCCCTTTCATTTGTTTCAAACTTAATCTTTTCCACTTTTCGAGCATTACGATATAGTTCATCCCATACACCATACTCCTTCCCCATTCTTTCCTCAATCTGTACAACTAGCAAGGATAATGCACTTAAGATGACCTTCTAACAAAGCCAACCACAACAAATAAAAGAGAAAATGAAACAGGAAGTTGATAACAGATGGGGGCACTGGAGGAGGGGGAGGGGGAAAGAGAGAGACCCTAGCAAATGCCGTACTTGGAATATTACCGTACCTCCTCCATTTCTAGCATCTGAACTTCTTCAGAGCTTTCAATTTCAGTCAAAACATCCCAATCTAGCTCAGTTGGAATATCATCTGCCATAATCTCAGCTTCACTCTGAGAGATGTTCTGTACATGATTGAACTTGGTCATTCCGTCCTCAAGATCAGAAACGACGCCAGAAATTTTCAAATACATAGTCTTCGGATCCAAATTCACCATATTCCATTCCCATACACCCTGTTCAAGCTTAGAAGTTTGGCCTGGCAGCATAACATCAGATGGAAAAGCAAGAACATTCTCCAGAAGCTTTGCATAACCAACAATGCATTCTGAAGCTAGCATGTTCTTAGCAACCAACCTTCCCGAGGAAGCAATGGAATGGGCATACTTCGAAAGTTTCCCTTTTGATATCAAAAGGGAGAAAGATGTCATCAGAGCATCAGGTTTATTCTTGGAAAATATCATCGCATGAACTCCGTCAACAACCTGAGAATGTCACGACTCTTTTAAGGGCAATAAATAAAAGCCTAAGACCTCAGATCTTAATCTAAAAACAGTACAAATTCAAAGTCTACAATTGATGATAAACTCACATATTTTTTAATGACAGGATAATCAGGTGCAATTACAGGGATCCCAAATGTCATGGCTCGTGTGAGTAATGGAGGAAAACCTTGTTCATCTTGGGATGAACCATAGAGAACAATATCAGCCATTAACAACATACCATTTACATCATTGTCTAACCCATAGTGCTGAACAGAACCGCGATGAAGTCCCATATGACTAGCAATATCCTACAAATGGTCAAGTATCACTATTACATATATATCTAATATAAAGAAAATGTTTTCACAATGTTTCCAAAATCCAAATTAAGATGACTGCATTCTATGATAGTATCTATAATGTTAATGATCAATATAAACCTTCGCATATTCATCTAGGCTACATTTTTCCTTAATGGTGTCCTTTCATGCTACTAATCTCTTGCATTATAATTTTTTTATAGAAGAAGCTGAAGAGTTGATTACAGAGCAACTTCTTTATACAAAATAAAATCAAGAATTTCTGCTGGCCAGTGTCTGTCCATAGTCTCGCTTAATTTTCAATTCCTCTCTGACGCTCATCACTGAAAACTACTCTTTAATTGTTTCTTTCTTTTGTAAAACTTAATGAATAAATAAAAATTACTAAAGAAAAGATACATTTCCACTAGATGGTCTGACATTTGTTTAGGTAGCAAAATCCTTTGTTAACTCTCAGGTTAAACATAGAACACTGTGCAACAAATAATTGCTTTTTTCTTCAGACAATTAATAAATTTAAGATTTAGTAAAATAAAACTTAAAAAGCACTTTTAGAGTTAGCATTACTGCAGGATCTAGTTCAATAGCAGAAGTTAAACATTAGAGTTGGACTTGGAAGATTGAAATAAATACAATAATGAACCATTCAATTTGAACTTTCATTCTAATTCTAATTTTTATCTTTTATGTTATACATATTGAATTAATTGTGTTGTTTTTATAATTTGCACAAGAAAGACATACTAGAAAACAGTTGTATACCTGTAAAGCATCATTATATCCATCAGTGGAATTTCCACATAAGAAGACAAACTTAAATGACACTCCATTATCTTCTCCCCTTGCATATGTCAATAACAGGGGCCCAATATTATGCATTGACACAGCATAATCCCATGATAGATCATTGTAAAAGAAAGAGCTTCCAACAACCAGAACCACCATATCTTCAATACTCAATCCCTTCTCCTGCCTTAACTGTGGTTTGGAGTGGGTTCTACTATAGCTTTCTGCAGCCCACACATCCACTGGTGATCCAGGAATCACAAAGAAGTTTCCAGGGTCAAGCACACTATATAACATCTGATACAGGAAGGAATCATAATTTAGAAACAAATTAAGAATGCCTAGTACACCACTATCAAAAAATTGTTAGTGGAAGTGGCAAGAGACTCGAGAAGCGCAGGGGGAGAGAGAGAGGTGGCAGCTTTACCGGCAATGAAAAATCTGGAAACACAACAACATCTGCCCTACTAAAAGCGTTCTTCCAGTAAGAAATGAGATGTTCCCAGCCCAAATCCACATACACAGAAAGGCGATTTGCAAGGGTTTCTTCTTGAATTATCCAAATAAGTGGCACAGAGCAAAATGGCTCCTGCATAAGGCTGCATAAATATAAAACTCACAAACCATAGCATTCACTTCTCAAACTAACACAAAAATAATAGTGTCATACTTTGTTATATTTACTCATTTTTCTCTTTCTTTTTTCTTGGAGTGAGGGGAAGGCTAGGGAGTGGGAAATTAACCGAGGCAAATTTAAAGTGGTGTTTGAACATTACATAACTTCTTCATGGGCAAAAGATATATCGAGCTATAAAAAAGTGATAGTGGAAGAACTTGGTCTCCAGGGGCGGATACAGAAATTTTTCTCAGCAGGGGCGGATTTTAACTAATTTTAAGTGATAGAGGAAGAACTTGGTCTCCAGGGGTGCATCCAAAATTTTTTCTCAGGGGCAGATTTTAACTAATTTTTTTGTTGAAGTTGAATAAAGAAAACTTGAACTAATCATTATATTAACTAATCATAATAATGTTTACAAATTGTTTAGTAGCGGCGGAGAATGGAAATGTAGAAGTAGTGGCGAAGCCAAGGAGGCGAAGATATAGAAGACAGAAGTAGAATGAATCTACGTTTGTCTGTACTTGTATGTATTTAGATACGAATGGCAAAAAAACACCTTTATCCCTCTATGGTCGTCGACTTGTAAACAATTGTCCACTCAATTTTAAAAATATTCAATTGGCCCATTGTGCTTTTTAAAATTGAAAATTCAGGCCATTCCGTCCAATTTTACTCACAGACGCTAAAAACTAAGATGTGATTTCCTACGTGGCTTTTTTTAAAAAATAACAAAATATGTGGATTTGCTGATGTGACCAATTTCTGATTTGCTGATCTTGCTTGACCCACTTGAGCCAATCACTCCAAGACCCAAATAAGAACCTCCAAAACTGGACTAAATCAACCTTCGTTAATCCTTGTCTGGGCTTCACCTCCTACCTCCAAGGTGCCACTTGTAACAATGGCCGCATCTACAAACTCTCTCTAATCTCGCTCTAAGAGGCTCCATCTCACCTTACCTTGCTAATTGCACCAATCTCCAAACCCTAGACCTCTCCTCCAACTCCCTCTCTGGCCCAATCCCCACCGACCTCGAGTTCCTCGTCAATCTCTCCGCCAACAGCCTCTCCGGCCAAATCCCGCCGCAGCTCGCCCTGTGCGCTTACCTCAACGTAATAGATCTCCACGACAATATCCTCAAGGGTCCCATCCCTCAGCAGCTAGGTCTCCTCGTTCGGCTCTCCGTTTTTGATGTGTCCAACAATCGGCTCGCCAGCTAGATTCCGGCCACACTCGGGAACCGGAGTGCCAACTTGCCGAGGTTCAATGCGACGTCATACGAGGGAAATAAGGATCTTTATAGGTACCCTTTGCCGCTGATGAAGAATAAAGGGTTGTCGATTTTAGCCATTGTTGGGATCGGATTGGGAAGTGGGCTCTTGAGTTTGGTCCTCAGTTTTAGTGCAGTGTGTATATGGTTAAGAGTTACCGAACACAAAATGGCAGCTGATCAAGAAGGCAAAATTGGTTGGATTTGCTGAATGCTTCGTTAACGAGAAAGAGGAGAAAAAAGAAAGAAAGTGGAAAAGAGGAGAGAGAAAATGTTGCTCAAAGAAGACGGGGAAGAAGAAGACATAGAAGAAGAAGTCAACATTCAAAAATTCATGTGTTTTGTTCTTTTTATTTTAAAGCCACGTAGGAAAATATGCCAGATTATTTGACGTCAGTTAGCAAAATTGGACGGAATGGCCCAATTAAGAAATTTTAAAAAGTTCAGTGGGTTAATTCCATTTTTTTAAAGGTCAGTGGTCAAATACTTATAAGTCGACAACCACAGTGGGGTAAAGGTGTTTTTTGCCGATTACGAATGAATTTTTTTTTCCCCCTCCAAGTTTAACTCTTCCGTTAATCTGCCCCCTTAAGTTTATTCACTTACATATTTGTCATTTCCCATATACCTATAAAAAAAAATCCAGCAGGGGCAGCCGCCTATACTGCCCCTGAACAAATCTGCTCCAGCTTTTATATTTATAGGTAAACCTTAGGAAACTTCAGTATACTTTAGTCTCCTTGCGGTGCATATTAAACGTACAAAACTTTCATCGCTTACATTTTTAGCTTGTCATACAAAAGTGGGTTTGACGGTTTGACTTTAACATTTTGGTAGAGAGCAACAAGGGCGGATTTGTTCAAAAGCAACATAGGCGGCAACCCCTACTGGATTTTTTTTTAATAGGTATAGGGGTAAGGGCAAATATGTAAGTGAATAAACTCAAATGAATATATTAATGGAAGAGTTAAACTTGGAGGGGACAAAAAAAAATTCATTCATATTCTAAATACAAGTACAGAAAAATGTAGATTCATTCTACTTTTGTCTTCTATATCTTCGCCTTCGTGGCTTCGCCACTACTTCTTCTACATCTCCATTCTCCACCACTATTTCACAATTTGTAAACATTATTACGATTAGTTAATATAATGATTAGTTCAAGTTTTCTTTATTTAACTTCAACAAAAGAATTAGTTAAAATTTGCCCCTAAGAAAAAAAATTTGATCCACTCCTGGAGACCAAGTTCTTCCTCCATCACTTAAAATTAGGTAAAATTCGTCCCTGCTGAGAAAAATTTCTGGATCCGCCCTGTATAAAAGCAGTTAGAATCAACTCTTCTCTGATTGAGGATTTTATATCATTTCAAGTTAGTTGGATATAATTATTAATTGAATCTAAAGCCAGGCCCAATTCAGAATATACATAAAATCAAAAACTAAATTTAGATTATCTTAGTTTTTAATGTTCTTATGCATGGACACGACCTGAGCATGTTCTTCAGTCATAAGGTACAAGTCACCAATCATGTTTAAGTAAATGTGCACATAAATGGGACCCCTCGATAAAAAAATTAAATACTTAACTTATTCATGATTAGAGACTTGTCTATATGTACCAAAGGGCACGTAACCAAGTCAAATGCTTTTCCATAAATGTTTTAGGCACATCAAGTCAATAAGCCGAATATATTTCAGCAAGTAATATGCATTCAAAACATTGTTTATACTCTATAAAAATGACAGGAAGAAATGCTTTGGCACTAATGGCAAACCAGCACATACCTTGAAATGGCATCTTTTGCTTCAAGAGAGTCTACAATAATACCTTCAAAACTACACAAACAAAGCAAATATGATTCTTCAGAATCAAATTAGGCAAGTAACAAAAACACTGATCAATCTAATTCAAGTCAACTAGCACACCAAATGATAATACATACATTGACCAATCAATGTGGGGATAACTCTTGGGACTTAATATTGAGACTCGACCTCCTATCTTGTCCCACATTGATCGTGCTTCACCATCCTCGATTGCATATATCTGAAAAGAAGCGTATGACAATGCAAAAGAGAACATTATTTAGTAAATCTAAATCCATAAAATTTTAATAACAATCATCTAACCAACTCTCATCAAGAACTGAGAACATAATAACCACAAGCTACTACTGGTATGTATATCTAGCCTCCCAAAGCAGAAAGAGCAAGGTCCCAGTTAGTAGAGCCTGCATCTATGATCATCGAAAAGGAATAAGTTTCTGCAAGAAAATCCCAAGAATCCATTTACAAGGGTGCACTAGATGATTCCGGCGAAACTAAAGTAATTATTCATGCACCTAATTTATGTACCTATTATGTAAACCGTTACATCTTTTAAGTTGAATTGAAAACCACACCCTATTCTTTTAGCAAAAGCATTATTGCAAAAAGATTTGCACAAACAACTAACATAGAAAAAAATAAATTTTTTAATCAATATATAGGAGGCTCCTTTTTAGGTGAAACTAAACAGCCCCCAGCTTATGCATAGATTTATCTTAATACTCCTCTATCCCACATTATTTGAAAAAAATTATTTAGAGTGTAATGCATGGATTTTAAGACGTGTCAAAAGTATATATTTGAATACTATATTTTTTAAAGAATTTATAATATAATTAGAAATATAACATTTGAATATATTAAAATATAAGAATATAATATCTAGATATGGTTTCAAAACATTTTATAATCCGTGCCGCACACTCGGAAAAAAAGAGTTGCAAGTCATGTGAGACGGAGGGGTATATTTTATGAATTTATGATTAATAAATGGCACCTGCTTCCTACATAAATAGTTTACACACTTATTACCACCAACAACGAACAATGAAGATTATATGGAAAATTATACAGAAAAAGAAAATGTAAGTTATGTGACAGAACCTTCAAAGAAATTTACCTTAAGCATATATCCCAGCCCCTGCAAGTTCTTTGCCACAGTAGACAACATCAATGTTGGGGGATCATTCTTCATTTGTCCTAAGATCTTACAATTATCACAACATGGCATTATTAAATATACAAAGTTTGATCACTTCAATACGCAAACATAAATACATAGGTGGCAAAGAGGTCAAAAAACATTTAAGGGGAAAAGTAAAATAGATAATTATTTACATAAATACATAGGTGGCAAAGAGGTCAAAAACATTTAAGGGGAAAAGTAAAATAAATTCCTTCAGGGTGCAGAATATGTAACTGACTGATGCTAATGCAGTTAAACCAACACACCAGACTTCATTCAAACATTTGGCAAGTAGATATGGATGCTATGTAGCATAAAACTCATAGCTACTGAATACCCAGAATTTCTTTCATGCTTAGTTGTGGTATTGGGTATGGGGGTTTTCAGAAGAGTCGGTTAGATATATCACTATCGATTGTGGGGTTCTTTTCATTGATGTTCTTTAAGTTTTTCCACTTGTATTCTAAGACTCCTGATGTAATATCCGAATATTTACGAGGCTAGAATAAGAAAATAAAAATTTTCCAAAAAAGACGCGAAAACACTATTCATAAAACGTAAAGTCAACTTTGGGATGTATAGGTTTTTCCTTGATTAATTAGTAGGCAAATGAGACTTTGTTTCCTAAAATGTGTTGTCCAAAATTGTGTGGTGTGCGACTCACTATGGTGGGGTGGATTAAGGCCCTAAATACCCTAAGTCTTGGTTTCCTATAAATAGAGAGTTAAGTTCATTAGTTCTTCACCAATTTACAAAGCAAATTTCAAGTATTCAAAGTTATAATCTAGAATTAGAAAGAGAAAGCTCTTGTGAGTTAAATTAATTTGAAGATTTGCAAATGATTAGTTAAAGCTTGTAACTTCAAGAGGTGTTACTTTAGTGGTTATTATTTTCATCCTTCTTTATATAATTAGTAAAAATATATATTTATAAGCAGTTACTATGTTCGATTTTCTTCAAGTTTCTTCAAGTATTTAGTAAGAATATTCATTTTACAAGCAGTTATAATGCTCAATTTATTTTAAATATAGATTGATGAATATTCATTTTATAAGAAATTATAATGCTGAAATTATATCATGTATCGTACAAGAAGTCTTATTTATAAGCGGTTATAATACCCGAAATAAAACTTAAAAGATTTAATCGTTAAATGCTTAATTAGTTTACATAAACTTATAATGGTGTAGGATTTGAGACGAGCGTTTAATCCTTAATATATAATCTGTAAAAGATATACGAGGCAAGTCTTCTAACTCTTATTTGATTATGTGAGCAAGTTGTCTATACTAAATCTATGTGCAACTATTGCTAATCTTGTTCACATGTGATAGTTGATATGTAAAAGTATATGTATGAAAGCCTTATGTGATTTTAAGTAGGATATGATGATTGAATGTTAATTGTTTAATGATATGTTATGTTATATATGATTATGTTCTATCATTAAGCATGAGTTAACATGATTGTTAACCGAAAGTCAAGTCGAGTCAAGCATGTTAAAGTTTATATGAAAGCATAAATTGTCTATGTGTTATTAGATAGACTTGTTGAGCCGTAGTGCTCATTCTTGCGAATAAAACTTTTTTTTGCAGTTAAAGAAGAATGATAAGAAGATCATGAACGTAAAGAAGAAGCGTAGATTAAGTTTCATGTTTTATGTACTTGTATTTCTATTAAGTCATGATGATTTCTGTAATACGAATAAGCAAACCATGTAATCGAAGATTAAATTAATAATATCATGTTATTATCATCAAAATGGTGTTATGTTTTTAATTTGATATAACTTAGAATTGTTAAAGATCTATTAATCTGAGTGAGAGTATTGGTAATATGGACTGATTATGTTATGCCGATACTCTAAACTTCAGATAAATAATAAAACATTAATACAATATTGATAAAAAAAACTATATATCTGAATGAGGATATTGAATAACATTGTGAGTGCTATAAGAACAAAGATTTAGCATCGATGAAGAAACCAAATTCATTGCAAGGTTCCTCTGTTCCAAGTACAAGTGTGTTATTAATATTGTGAATGTCAGATAAATAGGAAATATTGATATGAAGAGATATCTCTATAATGATAAGTATCTAAGTTAGGGTATTAAAAGATATTGGGAGTTCTGTAAGCACCAAGGTTACACTAATGAGCGCCGGTAAGATGCCAAAATTACCGGAATGCGCCCCTCTGTTGCCAAGAAAAACTTTATTATTAATCCTGTGAACCTTAGATATATAGAAGTATACAATGTCTGAATTGTAAGGTTAAAAAAATTAACCGGTATATATGGTGTTATCCATGTATACGAATATAAGTTACAAGTTGATACTTGTAGAAAGAATGAGATCGAAATCAAGTTAAGTTAAGATCCAGGATAAAGTTAAGGAAATTTATAATTTTATAGTCTGTAATAGACTAATTCAATCAATATGATTATGGGATCATTGGTTAAGTTACGAAAGATGTTGAGTTAACGTCGACCCTTGTTCGGGCGGTCAGCGCTCGAATTCGGGGGCATTACACCTGATCCACCTCTGCACTAGCTTTTTGATTTAAATAAAAAGTATTGCAACTTCATACAAATCACCTGGACTTAAATCTCTTGAGTGCATTACTTCAAAAACAAAGATATTAATGCACCATTGAATAAATACAAAGGTATTAAGTGTAGGCTTTACTAATCTTGAGCCTTGGGGGAAAAAGGAAAAAAATACAGCAAGACCTTTTTTTATTTTACTTATTTTTTCTTCTAAAACTAAGGAAATGTCAGAGAGATTGATCACTGAGATAAAGCGGAAGCACTCAACTACCTAAACCAAGAAGTGCACACTTGTTATGGTTACTCAATGTCAATGTCGGGGGATCATTCTTCATTTGTCATAAGCTCTTACAATTATCATGACAAGGCACGATTAAATATACAGAAGTTTGATTACTTCAATGCACAAATATGTATATAACTAGTTACATAAATACACGGGTGGCAAGGAAGTCAAATAAGAACATTTAAGGGGGAAAGTAAAAGAAATTGCTTCACGGTGCAGAATATGTAACCGACTGATGCTAATGCAGTTGAACTAACACACCAGGTTTCATTCAGACGTTTTTGAGGTAAGTAGATATGGACACTATGTAGCAAATAACTCAGAGCTAATGAATACCCAGAATCTCTTTCTCGCTTCATTGTGGTATTGTGTATGGGGGTTTTCAGAAGAGTCGCCGTTAGATATATTGCTAGGGGATAGAGCATCGGATGTTGAAAGAAAGATCTCGGTAGCTGGAAGGTGTCCGAGTCAGGCAGGTCGACAGAAAGAGTCTGAGGAGTGTGTGGTTGTGAGTTGAGAAACGAGTTTATGTAGACAGATGCTAGTTTTCACTAGCTCTAATTATAATTCTAATACTATCTACTCCCTCCATTCCATAAAAAATGCTTTAAGTACATATTTCACACAATTTATGAAAAACAAAAGTATAGGAGAGAGTACAAGTTATTTCCCATTTTACCCATAATGAACCCATGTAAGTACACTAAATATTCTCTCTATATTTCTAAAAGTAACTTAAATACTTTTGAGGGTAAAATAAACGATTTATTTTATAATATAATATTTTGAACCGTGTACTTTAGAAATCTTTTCTGGGACAAATTTTTTTTGTACTGCAGTTATCTTTTGTGGGACGAAGGGAGTATATATTACTTTAGTTTACTGTAAGTCATACTATTTATATGAAACCCCTAAATTTCTAAAGCCACCATAAGAAAGACCACTATAATGTGTTTAAAACTAAAACGCCCCTCTGTACCCATATTTATCCTCGGGCAGTATCCATCCCGATAAACCAGTAGCCCGTTTAGATTGTCTCAACCATGCAGTTTTTAATTTTACTATTATTTATAATTTATTGTTTTTTTAATTCGTTTATTATTATAGCAGATAGAGAGTTCATACAACTAACCCCAAACCCTACATGAAAATAAGATCATATAGGCCATAGGATAGTCTCCATTTATACTGGATCTAAAGGCCATAAAAGACTATAAAATTACATCTTGATGCAGGACAACGTGGGGAAAAGGTATAATGGGATGTTTTGTTGGACGGAAATGGGGCAAAATAAAATGTTAATTCCAACCAAACATTCCATTCCAATGTTCGATATCCACAAAATGATACGGATGGCCATTCTGTCAGAATACCCATTTCACTTATGCATTTGAAAAAAAAGTTCCTTTGGGGGGCTATGGAAAAGGGATTCCGTCATTACACAAAATGGGTCCAGAAAGATTTTGATACTCTGTAAAGGAATTTCTCTCAAAAAATTCAATCTAAAATTTTCACTCTAATTTTTTTCACCAAAATTTCTCCCTAAATTGGTCTCCAAATATTTTTGTCACTATAAATAAAATTCCCTCCTATACATTTTTATTTGTTTCTTCTCTCTTTATCTCTCTATTTTCAAGGATATTTTGGTTATTTACCATAAATACCATTCCACTTCAAACTATTTTACTACCTACCAAACAACTTATTAGAATAATATTCCATTTATACACAATATTCAAGTAACCTACAAAATGTGTTAATGGAATGCTTGATTGTCATTCCTCATTTCGATTTCAATCATCAATCCATTCCATCCACGCGAACAACTCATAATAACTTATTCACGCAAGAATCAGTAGAGAAACATACAAAAAATACAAAGCTTTTAACTCTCAAATTAATATATTCAAATCGTTTAATCCCTATATATTTCTTTGCATCATTCTCCCTGCCACTGGAAAGAGGAACTCAACCTCGATTTTTGTAATTACTAGGAATGAGAACCCACAATCAAAGAGATGTCTTCCAACCAAACATGCATATCTCATGTTTCAATTCCATCAGAGTCAACAATCTAAAAGATATATTTCAGCCTAACATGCATATCCCATGTTCCAACTTTATGAGAGACCGTAAGCATGCTCCACCTCAACTTTGTAATCTATTTTGTCTTCAATTTCATGATCCATTTGGACTATCGCTTGAACCTCAATTTCTTCATGATAAGCTATCTCTAGATTTTCAGCTTGTTCAACATTCACTTTATTAATAACCCCTTGGGCATCAACATGAAAGTGGGGGGTCTCCTCTTGTGAACTTGGCCTTTTAGTTGAACTAATCCAATTAGGATGAACACTTTTTGCTCTTTAACAATAAGGGCGAACTTAGCATGTCGTTACGTACTCAAAATGTGCTTTAAATATGTAATGTTCTTTCAAAAAATTCTAGATCAACACAAAATCTCCAATAATCAGAACCAAATGATAGATAAGAGCAGCATAAATTTACTCGCACAAGCCGAAAATTCAATGCTCAAGTTGCTTTATTTGATCTTAAAGAAAATTTAGATCATCAAACTTGCTTAGATTGTCAAAATTGTTCTTTTTTATTCCCTTTTTTCACATTTTCTTTTCTTTTTTTTCCCCGACTATTATTTATTTTCCTTTTAATATTATTTTTTAGTATTGGTTGACCTTTTTTTCTCAACAAGAACCAAACTTAAGGAAATTAACAAAACAAGGCTAAATCTGAAAAATAATGTAACAAGGATAAACGGAATACGGAGACAACGATTTTTGCTGCAAATCGGAGCTTTCATCTAGAATATTGATGTTGATTATTTAGCAAACTTTGACGAATGGTGATAGACAGAAAATTGGATAAAAAGAAATTTGGTTAAATAAAATATACCAATTTTAACTATGATAATGATGATGCAGAGCGATTTGGGAAGTAAAAGATTATTGAGTATATTGATTTGAGAATTAAAAGTTTTATGCTTTTTCTATGTTTCTTTACTGATTCCATAGGTGGATAGGTTCTTTTTTCTTCTTTCCACCTTATCCTCCATCAGGTCTCCAATGAGACTTGAACCCTTACTACTTCCATGCACTAAATTTTTTTACAAGTAAACCATGCATGCAGTTTCATTCAAATATTTTCAAACCAAAGATTTTTAGGGCATGTTTCTTTACAACATTTTTTTATTTTCACATTGAACTTTTAATTCAAACTTCAAAAGATCATATTTATAATTTTCAAGTGAACTTATTAAGAATAAAGTAACTCTAGTACAATGCTTTAGAGCATTTTGTGGTCAAATTAGGTCCATTGTATTTTGTTTCATTCTAAAGGCAACCAAAAGTGAGGTAATCTTTGAGATCAGGGTGTTCTAGAAAAATCATGGATGAATCCATACAAAGATATAATAGGTCGATGGGTTGAGTCCTCAAGTTATTAATACCTCGTTGTACAAATATAGATCCTCTTATTTGGGGATTCTTAGGGGAAAAAATTAAGTAGCAAAAAGTTAAGGGATGTTTGATTAGCACTAAATGGCTGTTCAGCCATCCAGTCCGTTTGTTTCAGAAAAAAATCGTCTGAATGGCTGAATCGGTTAGCCATTCAAACGATTTGGGCTGAATGACTAAATCCCATTTTTTTGGCAGAATGGGCTGAATGAATTTTATTATTTTTTTACAATATTAACTATTATATTAAGTAATATTAAATAAATTTACAACAATTTTGAATTTTTTTCAGAGGGGTAAAATAATAAAAATCTGTTATTCAGATATTTCAGATATATCAATTATCAAACAACTTCAGAGTCGGACTCAGATTCAGCTCATTCAGATTCATATTCAAATTCATTCAGTTTTTATCAAACACCCCCTTAGTTATATATAATATTTTCATTCCATTTTCATATAGTTGAAAATATAATATACAATTATTTTGTCAGATAAAAATTTATTGAAACATAAAAAAGAATAATATATTTATGTTTTCACCACATCTTAAAATCTATACTACTAGGACTCTTTATTTTTCTCAAAAGTACCCGTGTCCGACACTCGGACAAGAGTATGGGGTACTATACACTTCATTTTAATGTAAGAAATTGACAAAACTGAAGAGTTCCCGTGTCGGACTCATCAAATTATCGTGTCTAGCTAGACACACCATCCAAGTTTGTGCAACATATAGCTTAAAATCCTTGCACACACAAAAAAAAGGCCGTGGGGGGAGGGGGACATTTTTCTACACTGCCCCCAAATAAAGCACAGATTTACTCCAAGGTGCCGCCTTTAACCAATTCAACTTTTCTTTCTTTTTCTTCAAATTATCCAAACCAACATTGAAACATACATAATCAAATCAAAGTTGGCAACACATATTGCACCTGCTCACTCTTTTTTCTGAAATTATGGATAATAAAGCAAAATGAAGCAATAAGTAGTGATTCATTTCTAATCTTTTTTAATTGCAAATAAATAAAGAACAACTTCAAAACAAAAAAGTACAAATTGCATTACTTATAGCTATTTGCCCCTTTACATTACTAAATATCATACATTTCTCTTTTTATAAACATTCATCTTTAAATTTATGCTCAAGTTTCAACAAGAAAAAGTTTGGGGTAGCTGATCAGAAGTCATTCTATTTGATGTTTCTAAAAGACTAAAAGTTGATGGCTACACTAATCAACAATAAAGCCCAGTAAAATCCAATGCGCTAGCTTTAAAATCATCATCACTTTCTACACATCTTTTAGCCACCAATTATAATTATATTAAGTATTAGAACTATCTGATTCTAAATGCCATAAATCAATTTACCTCCACTTCATCTTTTTTTCCCCTTCAAATTATCCAAATGCAACAATAAATACAATACTATATAGTAATTAGTAGTCATAACTACAAAGGTTGACATATATACACAGCATCATTGTACTTACTATTTCTGTTCTCAAAATATGAAAAGTAAAGCCAAATGAAGCAACAAGTAGACTAGTACATGAAGCCGGTCAAAAATATTAATACTATACCGAACTCAAATAAATCCAGGAAATACAAAATAATTAAATGACACTCACAAGTGCAAGCTTCGGCAGTCGAATGCCGATCCTAGGCTGGCTTCGCAACCGATCAAGTCCGCCTCCAAGCTCAAACCTCCGGCGAATTCTCCACGGCACAAACTCCAATGAGCTCCCAAACTTCAAACCTTCCCTCACCGACCTCCCTCTCTCATTCCCCTGTCGAAACACCGACATGATCGAGGTCTGCAACACCATCGACGCCAGAGCGAAAACCGCGAACAATATACAAAAATAGAAGAACGACCTGCCTCTGAACGGAAATAACATCCACTTCTTCGTCGAGGATCGGCCGTAGTAATGCGATCGGCTCGTCGGTCGCCACTGCCGATCCGGCAAGGTCAGCGCTCCCTTGGAAGCGGCGGTGTCTCTGATGGCGCTGTCGGCAGGGTTTCGCTTGAAACGGAAACGGTCTCGGATCGAGTGAAACCCTACGCCACCGGAGTCGCCAGCATTATCGTCGCCGGAGGAAACGATGTCTGGATTCACTGAATTCCGTCCCATTTTGCGAATTCTATGAGAGAGAAAGTAAATTGAGTTGATTTAGTGAGAGAAAAACTTGAATTGGAATGGGATAGAGAATTGGATTGGACAAATTGTAATTGAAATTGCCAACGAGTCTTTCTTTCTTTCTTTCTTTCTTTCAGTTTCTCTCTCCACTTTCTTCTTTCTGTAAATTGATTGCTTTTATTTGATTCAGTTTTTCTGTGTCTCGGACTCTCGGGTTTCTTGACGTTGGGTAGTGTGTGATGAACTCAGACACATACGGTGTATTTAATATACGCGCTTATTTCTATTTCCAAAAACATACTCCGTCACGTAAAAGATGATAAAATGATAAAATTATCCATATTTAAATTTTCGCTTGATTGCATAATTTTTTGCACATTACTAATGATACTTCATAAATATGCATAGATAATAGAATTATAATAATTAAAAATAACGGTATTATAGGCAAATTATTATAAAAAAATAGATCATTTAAGGTAAGTAGACATTTAACTTGAGACTATCTAAAATAGTAATAAAGACTTTTATCCTGCAACGGAGGGAGTATTAGTCTCTTCATTTTGTTCCATAATAATAGTGATTTTAATTTCATATACGAAAATTAAAAAAATTAACATTTAAAATTCAGAAATACTAATCAAACATAACTTGGCACTTTGTCATTTTGAACAAACTATTTCGGTTTGCCTCTAATTAGACAACTGTCTTAGGCACATTTTAAACTTTAATCCCGACCTCAACTCTCAAAGAATAAAAGTTGTATGTCTCATTCTTATCTTTCTAGATCATCTTAAATTATCTCAATCGTAGTTTATATTAAAGAGTTATGTCCAATTTACTAAAGGGACGTTACAGATCATCCAACCTTCGCGAGATCCAAAGTAGCGGGTTGCGCTCAATTTGCAAAGACGGTTAGAAATCTTGAGATGCTCTTAACCCTCAATATCTCCTTTAAAATGTGAGACCCCAGATTTTATGAATAAAAATTTAATTTTCTCGAAATAATTTTTTTGAATATTATGGTGTGGATTTGATATAATGTTATAGTTGTGGGTAGAATTTATAAATTTTGCAAAGTATGCAAGTTGTCATATTATATTCGATTGGTCGGGAAATATTCGTTTTAACAGGGAATATTTGTACAAAGACAATCATTCGTGGGACCCACAATGTAATTGTTGTCGGATCGAGAAAACGACAAAAATATTTTATAAAAATAACAACGAAAGTTTTAACCATTAATCTTGTTAAACTACCGGTAGTAAAAAGTATAGTAATACGCGTGGTTGCATAGTAGCACACAATATTGATTATTGATGCTTACGTGATAAGCCACTTTCAGCTTTTGTTGGTATTATTAATGTAATAATCTGAAAAAAATCTTTTTATATAAAGCAGTAATACTTTTATAAAGTTATTCTATAAATAGAATATATTATATTCTATTATGCATAGTGTTGCATATTGTCTGCATAGTGTTTTGCATAGTAAAATCTTTTTTATAAAATGTAATACTTTTATAAAGTTATCTGCTTTTATTAGACAATAATTAGAATATATTATATTTTATTATACATAGTGTTTTCAGCATAGAGCACGATATAGTGTTTGCATAGTAAAATCTTTTATAAAGTTATTCGTTTTATTAGATTATAAATAGAATATATTATATTTTATTTAAAAGATTTTGCTTTAAATATGGACCGTCGATTAAAAGTAAATCAATGGAACGTTCATGAGTTAGGTACTATGGTCCATTTTTCTATAAATAAGCTCATTCCTTCATTATTTTCTTTTAATTCTTTGAAACTCAGAGAGATAAACTATAGAGAGAAAGAAGAAAGTATTTCGCTACTTCACTACTTATATCCAAAGATTCTTCTTCTTAAGGTAGGAATATTATTTATTGTACTCGTGAAGGGGTGTTATTCTTTTTGTATTCATGAAGAGAACTTATGTTATTCCATTCTTTATTATTTTGTTGGAATAACTCAGATCATGCCAAGCTACCCTATACTTGGTGACATTCTTCTATTATTCCGTCTTTACTATTCTGTTAGAATATCATGTCTGTGCGTTTTACGCCGGATGTGACGCCCCCAAAATAGGTATACATCACCCATCCCGAGTCGCCAAATATATGGTACAGAATTCAAATACAAACTTAAATGTACAACATAAGCTGTGAGTTTTAATACAAATATTGTCATCTAGACAATATCCACACTCAATGGAGTCCTCATTACATTTATTATTACATTATTTCACAGAATAGTGAGGACTACTAATGCACCATCTAGGACCATCACTCTGTTCCCTGACTAGTCCCAGCTACGTTCTCATTTCCTGAAGAGAACAATGAAAGAAAGGGTGAGCTCAACTAGCCTAGTAAGAAATATTATGACTAAGATAATGCAGAATAAATTATCATTAGCCTTCAACAATGTTAAACCGATACAATATAACAAACATCAAGTTTAATCATAGCTGAACAAGCAATCCATTAGAAGAGTCAGTAGAGAATAAAATCTACTATCTTCTATGATTTAAAAAGTTTTTCATCACTTTTATCATTTGAGACTCGATTTTAATAAATAATTCATATCATCAAATCATCCCTTTACTACGTGCCAAGGATATTCTTTAAGATCACGACCACTTAATTATCCATGCACCACAGCCAAAGATAATCATGTTTTCATCAATGATCCCCGATCATGCCATAAAATAATTCATCTTTGCACCCTTGGTCAAGAGAATCCATAGCCATAATCATACCAAAAAAGCGTCCATCAATGCACTACGGGCCAATGAGGACTTTTTTCCACATCATTTATAACATTACGGCCATGATTGTGCAAGAATAATCCTCATTCATAATCATACCAAGTCCATCTATGCACTCTGAGGTACGAGATGACTTTCAACATAATATAAATATGAAGATGATGACAATGACATAATAATTCAATAAAACAAGTTCAAGAATTAATTTATCCAGAACCAATAACGCCCAAATTGTCAACATGATATCGCTTTGTGGAGTAAAATTCAAGAATGCTCGTAAGAATATTTCCATGAAAAGATATGGATGAAGCGCAAATATCAAGGATATTCCACTAATTTCATAGAGTATAGAAGTCAAAACGTTAACCAACCGAGTATAATAAAGAATGGAATAACAAAAGAAATCACCATGCATGCGGATTTGACAGACAAAAGTTATTCCAATGAATACTAAATAACGGAACTAGGTCAAAGTAAAAAGACCGCATGCGAGGATGTTCTACGAGAATAATAATAAAGAATGGAATAACAATGAAATCACCATGCATGTTTGACTTGCATACAGACAAAGTTATTCCAACAGAATACTAATAAGGGCGGAATCAGTGTCCGGCGTAAAACGCATGCATGTGATATTCCAACGAGAATAATAATAAAGATTTTAATCAGTCCGACGTAAAAGCGCATGAACAAGATATTCCAATGTAATAATAAAGACGGAATCGAGTACAGTGCAGTAAAAGCGCATGCATGTGATATTCCAATGTAATAATAAAGATTTTAATCATAGAAGAATGTCACCAAGTATAGGGTAGCTCACAGATACAAAAGTTATTCCAACAATAATAAAGAATGGAATAACATAAGTTTCTCTTCATGAATACAAAAGAATAACACCTCTTATTTAGTACAACAAATAATATTCCCTACCTTAAGAAGAAGAGTACTAGATATATGAGTAGTGAAGTGGTAGAATACTTTTCTTCTTTCTCTCTATAGTTTCTCTCTCTAGAGTTTCAGTGAATTTGTAAGAAATAATGAATGAATGAGCTTCTATTTATAGAAAAATGGACTGCATAGTAAGTAACTCATGAACGGTCCAGATTGATTTACTTTAATCTGACGGTCCATATTTAAAGCAAAATCTTTTAAATAAAATATAATATATTCTATTTATAATCTAATAAAATGAATAACTTTATAAAAGATTTTACAATGTAACACTATGCAGGCACTATGCATAATAAAATATAATATATTCTAATTATTGTCTAATAAAATAGATAAATTTATAAAAGTATTCTGTTTTATATAAAAAGATTTTACCATGCAAAACACTATGCAGACACTATGCAACACTATGCATAATAGAATATAATATATTTTATTTATATAATAACTTTATAAAAGTATTTTGTTTTATATAAAAAGATTTTACTATGCAAAAACACTATGCAGTATAATTATGCAACACTATGCATAATAGAATAGAATATATTATATTTATAGAAAAACTTTATAAAAGTATTACATTTTATATAAAAGATTTTCTCGTATTATTACATTAATAATACCAATAAAACAAAACCGAGTGACTTATCACGTAAGCATCAATAATCAATACCGTGTATTTCTTTATGCAACCACGCCAGACATCAGACATTTTTTACTACCGAGTAGTTCAACAGTATTAACGGTAAAACTTTCGCCGTTATTTTCATAAAATATTATTCTCGTTTTCTCAATTCGACAATAATTCCGTTGCTGGGTCCACCAATTATTGTACCGTCGTACGGATATTCTCCGACAAAAAGAATATTCCCCGACCAATCAAATATTATATAACAACTTGCTTACTTTGCAAAATTTATAAATACTACCCACAACTATAACATTATATCAAATCCACACCATAATATTTAAAAAATTATTTCGAGAAAATTAAATATTTATTCATAAAAATCTGTGGTCTCACAATCTCCTCTCCTTATGGAATTTTGCCCTCGAAATTTACGTACGTACATGGTATGCTGAACAGGTGAGGATACCTCGACTTCATTTCAAATTCCAACTCTTGAGGTATAACCTTTGAGTGTTGAATACGATTCTTCTTATCCAAGATTTTAACACGTATCTCCTCATACGTTAAATCTTCTGCTATCTCGTCCAGTTCTAAATTAATAATGTGGTTCGGTAGTCCACATATTTATGTAACATCGATACGTTAAAAACGTTATGAACACGCGACATACTTGGCGGTAAAACGAGTCTATAAGCCACAGTTCCTACTCGATCGAGACTTTTAAATGGGCCAATTAAATCGAGGGTTGAGATTTCCTCTCTTCGTCGATTCTTGCTTCTAGAATAACGCCCTCTTGAACCTTCTTCTTCACATTTATCAGCTCTGGGTATGTAGCTTGAGCGGCTTTAACTTTATCGATTAAAGTCGATTCTACTCGTATATTCGTTATCATTACATGGGTCCCTAGAGTCTTTAACTCTATCTTCATCACTTGTAAGTTATACGAAATGAGTCTTTGTGTTAACAACATCGCACTCGTAAACGCATCCGATCTTCTACTCAACACGTCAGCTACTACATTCGTTTTCCCACAATGGTATTGAATAGTACGATCGTAATCTTCAATAGCTCGAGTCAACATCTTTGGCATGTTATACGTTCGTTTTAGTTGAAGAAATATTTGAGGGTTTTAGAAATGGGTTTTGTACCGGGGTCAATACAAAATTCGATTTCACGCCTAGGGTAGGCTAAGAAGACTTCAAGAATACGTCCAGAAATTTATTAACAATAGAAATATAATTCAAAAGTGTGACCCTCATCAAAGACTTGGATAAGACGTCACATTGATACCTATCAACTTGCCATCGCTATTCACGACGCCGCCATGTAAAGTCGGATTGGTGCATTCCACTCAAGGAAGTCAACAACGAAAGGATCGGGTCTCTTTACTTATGGCTTGATATGACAATGATTGACTTTAGTGGTTTGGTTGCTTGAATTCGCATAACAGGTTGGTTAGGAATACGAAAGCTAACAACCTTACGAAAAGCATGATGAGTAGTTAACCAATCGATTTCTAAAAATTGCATCAAATGCAAGTATTTTCAAAGAGATAAGATTGATAGGTAACGTGAAAGTGTCGATTTGAATCAACAAGATTTATAAATAGTGGATGTAACGAAGGTTCCTCCCAACTGAGTTTCAACAGATAAATCAAAATCTAACTTCTCCGGAGTTACATTCAAACGTTGAGCGCAAGCAAGAGAGATAAAAGAATAGGTAGAACCGGTATCGAATAAGGTATAGACTTCGCAAGAATTTATAATTAACTAACCCGTGATAACTTCGTTCGATTCCTCGTCACGAAAAAAATGCTCTCCTTAAACTACCAAATTTGTCTTTTTTCGACGGTCTTTTTTGTGTCGTCATTACCATCGGAATTGACTTTTCGCTATAGGCATATTCCACCTCAATCGCTTCCGTCGTGACTCTCGCTCCATGATCTCGAATCATTAGCCTTCGATCCATATCGAATTGGGGTTGACCGTAATGTATAGGGTAATTCAAAACTCGATGATGGGTTCTCCCAATTGCTGTTGAAAAAGAGAAATACATATCATCTATTTTAGTTTTCTTGGATCGGACTTCTCTTTCCACAATATCAACGCGTTGTGTGGCTTTTACCCATGCATCTTTCATTCTCACTCGTTCAGTTGTTTCTTCTTTCAGCTGCTCCTTGACATTTGAATTCTCAAATTCCAGCTTTAATATTGTATACTCTGCCAAAGAGCGCTCCTGTTCAGCTATTACACATCGGGTAATATAATTTTTAATTGTTACATTCCTTTGTTTCACGACCGCCTTCCGTTCTTCAGCCTGCTCTTCTAACTCATGAATACGATTTTGCAATTCTACATTTTGATCAATAAGTTCTTCTAATAAATCCTCTTGTGTTCCTCTTCTTCCTCCTCTCATTTGCTACCTTTACACTAACTTGAGTGCAACTTTTAATTCCTCAATCACCACATGGATATCTCTAATCACATTATCTTGGTTTGTGATTAGAGATGTCTCCACGGTCTCATGTGCTCCATTGCTATTCTCAACATTCTTGGATGTCATTTTCAAATACTGCCACAAAATAAGAGTTAATTAACATATCACATATTATCTCTATACTCTGACCGACCAATTAAATATCAAATAAACTTAGGTAGGTCATACTAGCGAAGGAATTCCTGTTTCTCCCTCCTAGTTCTAGTCTCACATCTTAGCTGTGGATCATATCCTAGGATTTGATATCAACTCGTGACGCCTTCCCCCAAAATAGGTATACATCACCCATCTTGAGTCGCCAAATACATGGTATAAAATTCAAATACAAACTTAAATATACAACATAAGCTATGAGTTTTAATACAAATATTGTCATCTAGACAATATCCACACTCAATGGAGTCCTCATTACATTTATTATTACACTATTTCACAGAATAGTGAGGACTACTAATGCACCATCTAGGACCATCACTCTGTTCCCCGACTAGTCCCAGCTACGTTCTCATTTCTTGAAGAGAACAATGAAAGAAAGGGTGAGCTCAACTAGCCTAGTAAGAAATATTATGACTAAGATAATGCATAATAAATTATCATTAGCCTTCAACAATGTTAAACTGATACAATATAACAAACATCAAGTTTAACTGCAGCGGAACAAGCAATCCAATAGAAGAGTCAAGTAGAGAATAAAATCTACTATCTTCTCTGATTTAAAAGGTTTTTCATCACTTTTATCGCTGAAACTCAGCTTAATAAATAATCCATATTATCAAATCATCCCTTTACTATAGGCCAAAGATATTCTTTAGTATCACGACCACGAATTATCCATGCACCACGGGCCAAAGATAATCATGTTTTCATCAACGGTCCTGATCATGCCATAAAATAATTCATCTTTTCACCCTTGGTCGAAGAGAATCCATAGCCATAATCATACCAAAAAACTGTCCATCAATGCACTACGGGCCAATGAGGACTTTATCCACATCATTTATAACATTACGGTCATGATTATACCGAATAATCCCTGGTCATAATCATACCAAGTCCATCTATGCACTACAAGCCACAGATGACTTTAAACATAATATAAACATGAGGATGATGATAATGACATAATAATTCAATAAAACAAGTTCTAGAATTAATTTATCCAGGAACCAATAATGTCCAAATTGTCAACATGATACTGCTTTGTGGAGTAAAATTCAAGAATGCTCAGAAGAATATTTCCATGAAAAGATACTGGATGAAGTACAAATATCAAGGATATTCCACTAATTTCATGGAGTATAGAAGTCAAAACTTTAACCAACTGAGTATAATAAAGAATGGAATAACAAAATAAATCACCATGCATGCGGTACTTTACATGATAAAAGTTATTCCAATAGAATACTAAATAACGGAACCAGGTCAGGCGAAATTCGCATCGACAGGATGTTCCAACAGAATAATAAAGAATGGAATAACAACAGAAATCACCATGCATGCGGTACTTCAAATAGTCAGGTTATTCCAACAGAATACTAATAAGATTTAATCAGTCCCGATAAAACGCATGCATCGGGATATTCAAAATGTAATAATAATAAAAAGACGAAACCAGTCCCGCCAGAAACGCATGACAGATAGGATATTCCAATGTAATAATAAAGGCGGAATCAGTCCAGCGTAGAAACGCATAGATGTGATATTCCAGCAGAATAATAAAAGATGTAATCATGAAGAATGTCACCAAGTATAGGTAGCCTAGCAGATACAAAAGTTATTCCAATGAATAATAAAGAATGGAATAACATAAGTTCTCTTCATGAATACAAAAGAATAACACCCTTACTTAGTACAACAAATAATATTCCCTACCTTAAGAAGAAGAGTACTAGATATATAAGTAGTGAAGTAAATAGAATACTTTCTCCTTTCTCTCTATAGTTTATCTCTCTAGAGTTTCAAATTGAATTAGTAAGAAAATAATGAAGGAATGAGCATCTATTTATAGAAAAATGGACCGTGATAAGACGTAACTCATGAACGGTCCGTATTGATTTACTTTAACTCGATGGTCCATATTTAAAGCAAAATCTTTTAAATAAAATATAATATATTCTATTTATAATCTAATAAAACGAATAACTTTATAAAAGATTTTACTATGCAAACACTATGCAGTGCTCTATGCAAATACTATGCATAATAAAATATAATATATTCTAATTATTGTCTAATAAAAGCAGATAACTTTATAAAAGTATTACATTTTTATATAAAAAAATTTTACTATATGCAAAAACACTATGCAGTATATAATTATGTAACCTTTACTACGCATAATAGAATATAATATATTCTATTTATAGAAAAACTTTATAAAAGTATTCATTTTATATATAAAAGATTTTTCGTATTATTACATTAATAATACCAATAAAACAAAACCGAGTGACTTATCACGTAAAGATCAATAATCAATACCGTGTGCTACTACGCAACCACGCCAGACATCGTATTTTTTAATACCGAAAGTAGTTCAACAAAGATTATTCGGTAAAACTTTCGCCGTTATTTTCATAAAATATTTTTGTCGTTTCTCAATCGACAATAATTCCGCCATGGGTCCACCAATGATTGTACTGTTGCATTCGGATATTTCCCGACAAAAAGAATATTTCCCGACCAATCGAATATTATATAACAACTTGCGTACTTTGCAAAATTGGTCGGTCAGAGTATAGAGATAATATGTGATATGTTAATAAAGAATGTAAGTTAATAAAGAATAATTTATGATAATGCCGCCAAGATGAAAATGAAATACACGGGCAAAAGAACCTGACAACAAAACTGGAAGACAACCAGACCCTTACTGAAATTTTGCGAATACGGGCGTATCAAGCTTACGCAGTAATGAGAATCACCACCAGCGGGAAGATCGTACCAGATAATAGATCGACGAACGTCAAAGACTTCAAGGCAGTCGTACTATCAAGATTTAGAGGATCAACTAACCTGTAGCAATGTTTGTGATAGCTAAGATAACGAAGGGGGAAAAGATAGTTTTGTCACCTATACGATAAAAAGGAATGGAGATAAAGGGAAAGTTTGTGTGTTTTAAGTATGAATCAATGGAGTATAAGGTGAAAGACTGTGCAAGAAAGAGAAGGGAGGTAAGGAATGCGAATACGGGAAAATGCAGCAGGAGACTGGCGACAACGGGACCAACATCAATAATCAAATCAACAAAATCAACAGCAAGCGTCTTCAACTTGACCGTTCAAGAAACTGTAGCAGCCGGGGATGCAACTCCAAGTATTATTCTAATCAATTTTATTTTCTTCTATATTATTTTCTTATATATAGTAAATTATTTTATAAATTATTTTGAGGGAGGAAATTGAGTTCTATTAGAAATTAATTTTCCGTATAAACAGATAAATAAGCTTTATGCTGAATAGTTAAGAGATCAGTTCGATCAATTTTGATCGAGATCTACTCTCAATGATTGTGTATGCTATGTACCTGGTATGTATATGTTTTAAAAGCGGTGATGATTAGGGACTTTAATCTTTATAAGGAGGTGAATGTAACAACCCGATATTTTCTATATAAATAAATAAGAAATTTTATGTATAATTTTTTTTTATATTTTAAGGATGAGGATTTGTACAAGATAATGTGTATATGTATTTATGTGGTAAATAAAAATATATTTATTACATAAATATTTACAAATAAATTTATTTTAGAATTATTGATTATTATAAAATATATTCTTATAATAATTAATTTTAAAATAAAAATGTTTTATTAATTATTTTCCATGAAAATATAAGCATATATTATTTAAATAATATATGAAATGATTTTAGAATAATTATAATAATTATTTTATTATATGAATTTTAGTACAGATTGTTAAGTTAATTATTTTACCTTAATTATTAAGGTTAAATATGAAGAATAAATCGGATATGTAATCCAAACCCTAATTTTACATTTTTATCAAAGAATGAGAATAATAATATAATATTAATTATATTTTGATTTTTTAGTGCTATAAATATGTACTGTATGTACATATTGAGAATGGTTGGTCAATTATGGTGTTTAATTTCAAAACCCTAATATTAATTGGTTAAACCCTAGTTTTACTGGGGGAAACCCTAATTTGAAAATCAAGTGTGAGTTTAAGACGATTATTTAAATGTGTTATATGTTTTATGTTGTGTATTAAGTGATTAATTAGGTAAACCCTAATTAGAGTTCTAGAAACCCTAAATAATTTTTAGAAAACCCAAAATTATTAAAAACCCTAATTTTAAGTGTTAAACCCTAGTTTGAAACTCAATTATGAGTTCGAGATTATTATGTAATGATGTTATATGATTTTATGAATAATTAGGTAAACCCTAATTAACATTTTGAAATATTAATTTCTAAAAACCCTAATTTCTATAATTAGTAACCCTAATTAGAAATTATAAAACCTAATTACTAATTGTAAACCCTAATTGCTAAATTAGCAAAGTTAATTATAATTAGAGATATTAAACCCTAATGTTCTCAGATAAATTAATTAGAAACCTAATCTAATTAACAAACCCTAATTATCTAATTTTAGAAACTAAAATTTTTATTTTATTTTATTTTTATTTTTGTGCAAACCCTAGTGAGAAAATCCTACAATTTGTGCTAAACCTTAGGGTTAAACCCTAAGGGTTTGACAAGTTATAATTTTGCCATTAAATGTGTTAGACAAATGACCAAATTGCCCCTTTGTGTATTATTGAGGCTAGCAAATAGGTTTTGACAATAGGAGGGGTTGGTGACCTAATGCAACAACTCTCTTGACTTAAAATTGATAGCACTCAGCCTCTAATTCAGCCAAATGCATTGTATATTAGTAGTATATATAGATTTGAGAGAGAGAAAGTGTCATTTGCTCACTTATTATACACAACTCTCATCCTTGACTCTCTCAAGCTCTCACCTCCGAATTTCAGTAGCATATCAGTCCCATATCAAAGCCCCACGAACACCATAACCAAATCAGAAGCCAAGAAATCAAAATCGTTCATAAGAGGTATAAAACCCTAGCATGATTTCTGTCCAAAAATCTGATGTTTGATGTTATTTTTTTGTGTTGAACATGTTATATAAGGTGTCTAATGATGATCTGAGTTGCTAGATGTTAGATCCATAACATCTAGAGGCTCGGATTTGAAGATTTGCCAAATCTGAAAAAAAATTGTTTTGTGGTCTGACAGTGAATGTCAGTGGCTGTAGATCTCTTCATGTTTTTGATTTTTGATGTTTTAAAGTTTTAATCTGTCGTTTGGTATGTGTTCTTTAATCTGGAAGTGGAACCACTTTGATTACATGTCTAGATCGTTAGTTATTCTTGGTCAAAACCCGTTGACAGGGCATCACCAGAGGAAATCTAGGTAACCCAGAAAGTTGTTTGCAGCGTCTGACATGATATGCTAAGCATTAGATCTGGCAGTAATTTGATGATATGTTATATATCTTGAGTCTAAGTCGTACTATGTTATGTTAACTTTATATTAATGTTTTTATAACCTCCATATATCAAATATACTGGATTCAGTGACCGGTCAAACCATCTCAGTTGATCACAGTTCACGTTTTCTGGGTAACCCAGAAAACGTTTGAACGTGTCCTCTGACATGTTTTGACCGGACTATATTTTTTTTTTTATGTTTTGTGTTTAGATGTGTTTTAGATAATAGATCTCTTCCATGTCATGCCGGCTACACACTAGGTCCATTACATCACGTAAATATTACACGGATGACAGAAAGTTGTGGAAGCTTTAAATGGTTTGTCAAATCGTTCTTCATTTTAGTAACCTAGAAAATGAAGAACGACTCAATACTATTTTGGGCGATCCGATCTCTTTCTTGTTATGTAATTTGTTCATGTTTGTTGTTGGGAGTTGTAGTGTTGCATCTGTACTACATAATCTGACCAAAAGCAAGTCCAGAAGCTACTTGATCAGTGTTTAATCATTGGTCAAAGTGGCCAACTCGGTAACTGTCAAGGTTTTCTGGGTTTCATGAAGAACACCTCAAGAACACCTATAACGACAGTTTCGTCACTATAGAGCCCTTTAGCGATGATATATTTTCGAAATTAATTAATTTAATTAAATAAATAGAAAAAATAGTTTTAATTATTAAAATACCAAATAAATTATTAAAATTATTTTAAATTCTAAAATTTGTTTTAATTATTTTAAGTATATTTCATAAATATTTAATATTTTTGAAATATTATTAGTATTTAATTTATTTAATTATAATATTAAATAAATTAGATAAAAATGATTTTAATATTTGAAAACTCATTTAAAATTATATTATGATATAAGAAAATATTTTAAGTTATTTTTAATGACTTTTAATATTTTGTGATAAATTTCATTAATAAATTAATATTAATGATAATTAAGTTATGTACTAAATGAATTAAATAAATTAATTAAAAATGATTTTATTATATTAAAATCATTTTAAATAATAATAAGGTATTTAAAAGTATTTAAAGTTATAAAATATAACTTTCAATATTTACTACAGATAAATTTTATTAATTAATTATTATTAATGATATTAAAGTTATTTAATAATTATATTAAATAATTTAGTTTAAAAATGATTTTAATATTATAATAATCATTTTAAATAAAAAAATAAAGTGTTTAAAGATATTTTAAGTTATAAAATATAACTTTTAATATTTAAAGGATAATTTCATTAATAATTTAATATTTATGATTATTAATTTATTATTAATGATATTAAATTTATTTAATAATTATATTAAATAAATAGTTTAAAATGGTTTTATTAACTTAAAAATCATTTAAAAAGAATACAAATGAATTAAAAAATATTTAAGTTATAATTAATGACTTTATAAATAGAACATTAATATTTTAATATTAATGATAATTATTTAAAAATGATTTTAAATGTTTTAAAAATCATTTAAGTGTAATATTAAAACTTTAAAAGTATTTTGAGTTATTATAAATAACTTTAACATTTTGACAATGGTTTCATTAATAGTTTAATATTAATTAAATGTTAATGATAATAGAATTGTTTAATATTTAAATCATTTGATAATGATTTCAATGTTTAAAAAATTCATGATAAATTATAATAAATGTTTAAAAATTATTATATGTTATTTAAAAATAATATGACTGATACTAAGTTACGGGCAGAGTCTTAGACTCGATAATTAACCGATTAAGCCGGTTGCAAGATAATCACGTATGTTTTAAATTGATCCGGACTTAGATAATTTGATTAGATATGTGTTTATTTGTGATTCAATGGTTGTTAAACATATGTGACAATGTGATTAGGTTATGTCTTTGATTTAATAAGCGTGATTATGTGTTACGATATATTATTCTAATCGATCAAATGATCTTATTATCGATAGGTGTTATATAAAGATAGAACTAAGTTATTTAATCGTAGTTAGCCAAGATCGTGCAAGTATCTTACCTTTGCATTTCCTTTTTATGCAATGGACATGAGTAAGAAGTTTCGTAATTATATTATTATTATGCTATATTATTAACCCTATTGTGATATATTCTATATCCAGATCATTGTTTATCAACATGTTAGTATATAGTAATTCATATATATATTCTGCTCATTAATATCGAATATGGTTATACAAGTGTCCCCACTTGGATAATCATTGTATTTAAACACATGTTGATATATATATATATATATATATATATATATATATATATATATATATATAAATTCGCCTAAGCTTACTTGATCACCTAGACAAAAATTTTGAAATGTCGTTGAATATGATAAAACCTTTTTTGTATCCAATCAAATTGTTTTGGTTTGGATTCCGGACTAGGTATGAACATCCCGATCACGGAAAATTTTTACGCTATTTCAAAGCGATGAAAAGGATGAACGATAATATCGTTCTAGTAATGTAGTATTGATCAATACAGGGCACATTGGGCAGATCACCCTCGTGCATGTAAGTTATGACGGTTTGCAGATGAAGTTCTACTAAACCTTAGCGAAAACTAAAAATAATGTTCATAATCTGTCGACTAATACCTATATATATATATATATATATATAGTCTATACATAGTTTCAAAAATTTGAGATAGAATTGTTATGTTATTATTATTGGTTCAGTTTACTTCACAACTATAAATTCGTTGTAGAAGTGATGTACAAAGAAAACATTTATTTCTTTCAGCTAATTATATTTCTAATTGTTATTACTTGCTGGGCACTCAAATGCTCATCCTTGCTTAAATTTAAATGCTTTCAGCTAAGCGTGATCAACCTGAAGGTTCAGACAAGAACAAGTGAAAAAGGAAAGCAAATTGAATATGTGTAATGGTATCTTTTGTAATAGTTAGGTATTAAGGCAATGATATATATTATCAATCATGTAAGGAATATAGTAAAGGTTGCGTACTTGGGATAGACTCTGATAAATGTAAATTAAGTTTGATTTTTATATTATTGTTATTATTATTAGTATTATTCCGCTCATAGAAATGGTATCGTGAAGCACCAAATTCGGGTTGCAAGTACCTGAATTTGGGGGTGTCACAAGTCCCTTCGGACAAGGACCTGGCTTTGTTGAGTTGTTTGTTTATTGTTGTTGGAGTTGGTGCTGAGCTGCTAAGATGTTTTCATGCTCTGAACATCTTCTATACTTAGTAGCTTGGCTTGATCATCCTTGAAGTGCAGATGAGTGTTGCATGATGCTCAGCTTCTTCAGTTGCTCAACCACTTCAGATGACCCCTTGATGAACTGTCTTGAAGATCCTTCTCCTTGGTACTTGATGGCTGCACATGATAGGCTTCTAAGATGACTGTAAGCTCTTCTGTTAGGTACTTAGAAGCTTTCTCATACTTGACACCAAGATGACATTTGTGATCTCCCTTCTTGCTACTTGATGCCTTCACATGATGGACTTGCTAAGATGACTGTAGGCTCTTCTCTATTGTACTTAGAGTCTTCCCATGATGGACATCAAGATGACATGATGCTCTTCTTTCTCTCGACAGTTCAGAATACTCTTTAAGTAGTAGAACTCTCACTTCTACATTGTAGAACTCTCACTTCTATTTCTTTCTTTGCATGTCTCTGAGTGTTCTTGGTGGATCGTAGAGTGAGCCTTCGGACTCACTATTTCACATGGTTTAGATCAGTCCACCTTCTCTCCAAAATTGATAACTCCAGCAACCTTTGATCTTTGAAGCTCTTTCTCATTTATACTCCTTTCCAATCCTTCCGTTGGAAAGTAGCCGTTGAAGGCTATTAAAATATCTTCACAGATCTCGAGTTGCTTGAAGTAGACTGCTTGATGTGACATGTCATACTTTTTCCGATGTCATAGTTTCATCGCTTCACATGCCCTATCAGATGTATCACTTTAATGTCTTGAGCAGGTCGAAGACTTTATTACCTCTTTCTGATTTCTCGATCAGAGGTTGTCCTATTGCATCGATGCTCTCAATAAGCACTTGTTCGAATATTACCCTTTAGATTGAACCTTTGCCAATGCTTCAGTCTTCAACTATTCGAACTCTACGATTCGATGTACGCCTCTCGAGGGCCCCGATCAGTAGTGTCTTGTTGAGTGTTGCTTATCGACTGGTAGAGTTAACACTACGATCTTGAAGAGTGTTGATTGGATCTTCAATGTAGAAAACCTCTTCCTTCTATTGTGCAAAGGCTTCAATACTTCGCTTTGCTTCGACTATTCTCGAGACCGATGGCCTAATTCCTCGCTTCCGTCCCTTTCTCAATATCAAGACACTTTGATTTGCGTGGCGCCCCATTTTCTTTCTCCTTGTGATCTCCCATTCACTTATCATCAATGAACCGATTCTTCACTTAATCACTTTAGCCTTGTTCTTCGAGAGGTCGACCAAAGATCTCTGTTCACCTTCCATCATTTCGTTCTTTGTTTGGCAAACTCTACGATCTTGGTTGCTTCCAAGATTGTTGTCTTCTGTTCACTTGATAGCTAATGCATTTGCTGACTTTCTTTAGTCAGCTTCTGAAGTCTTCTTTGGATCTCCTCATGGAAGACTTCATCATGAATAGCCTTACAACTCAGTCTTGATGCTGATTGGGTTGGTGCTTAGATTTTCTACTAGCCTGCGTGCCATTCGTTGAGTGCTCTCTGGTTACCTTAAGGTGGAATGCATCTTTGCAGTGCCAACCAGAGGCTTCATTCCTTTGGATAATCTGGGAGTGCTCATTTGTTGAGAACCGATATGCTCTACGATTCGCGCTTGGCATTGTGAGCACTTTTGTTGAGGTCGTAGTTTCAAGACTTCACGATTCAACCTTCTACCGGTGCAGACACTACTCCCGAGATCGATCCCGAGATCTTGTTTGTCTTCATCGACACTCGACTCACGATCTCTGCATGTAATCAATAGACTCTACGAACTCAGAATGTGATCTACGATCCTTGACTTGGATTCGGTATCAGTAGACTCTATGACTCTGAGTGTAGTCCACGTTTCTATCTTGGCTTCGACAGATGATCGGTTTGTTCGTAGGTAGACTGTCTCTACAATTCTGAACATGACTTCCTCAGCACACTACGATCCCGAGGAAGCTCTACTCGACACACTACGGTCCTTCTTCATTTCCCCTGGTAGTCTACGAACTCCGAGATCTACTAGCTTGCATACTCCTATTCTGCCTCGATAGCTCTCGAGTTAACCTTGACTCTCTTGGCAGACTACGACTTCTGGTGCAGTGCTTGACGATTAGACAAGCCTATCAATTACATCATAAGATCAACCTAACAAGCTTGATCTTTCTATATTTATAGTCCTTGTACATCATTTCTTTTTGAGGACTTTACAAAGCTGTTTTGCTTATGTAGGATCAACTCAACATATTTGATCAATTTATTCTAAGTCCTTGTACATATATTTCTATTATCTATCAAAGGACTTTTATAGCCTTTTCTTAATGCAAGCATACTTGCATATTCATTCACATATATATCATAATCAAATCATATATTAAATAGGAATATAATTCACATGTTTATTCCTCGACAATCTCCCCTATTTGATTATGCTTACAAAAAACATTAAGTGCTTATGCATGTTATGAATGAATCTTATATACAAAGGAGAAGTCAGATTTCTAAAATGATAATCATGAATGTCATTTATATTGATATGGCAATTTATATATTTAGACATTCTACATCCCGGATCCGTAACATACCTAATAAAGTTAGAGATGTACCTCCTTGGCTCCATGTATGTTTCCAGGATGTTTGCTGATCAGCTACTCATCTGATTTTTCTTCTTTCTCTTGCTTCCCCTGGGATGATGACCTTCTGTCTTTGCCTATCTCCCCTTCAGCTTCTTTCTGATCATGCTCCCCTCGTGATCATGATCATGGGATCATCATCTTTGGCTCTCCCTCAGATGATGATACTCTTTTCAGAAATGATGTCTTATTTGATTTCTTTTCTTCTATCCCTCTGCTCTTCTTTGAATGCCTCTTGCTCTTCTTGCTCTTCCTCTTTCTATGCCTCTTTTCTCCCCCTTTTTGTCATCAATCATTTGAGAGAGCTGCTCCATGTTGGACATAAGCTGCTCCATTAGGTAGGAGGAGTTGGAAACTTCAAACTTGAGTTCCTCGCCGCCTAACTCAAGTCAGACCGAGAAAGACTATTTGTGTCGTCAATCTTGTCGATGTGGCTTTGATCTCGCTTCTTTATTGGTCTTATGAATTCATAGAGAGCATCCGCTTTCCGATCTTGTATGGCCTTTCGATAGATTATCTCTCTCTTGGAGTTTGAGAGATATATCACCATAGTAGTTTCAAGCTTGTCTTTGGAAGGAACTATCTCCTGCCATCGTCACTTCGGGATTCTTCAAGGAAGAGATATTTTTCTCTTAGATCATCGTAACTCTTTTATAGTTCCCGCCCAAAGTAGTTTGATCCTTTTGTTGGGGAAGAAATTGGTTGAGCATCGCTTTGACTCTACGATTTTCATCCTTAGACTGATTTTCGAAAGTTTGAAGAATTTGAATGATCGTTGAGTTCCAATCACTGTGTGAGGATGAGGGAATGTTAGATAGTAGTGCTTGAGCATAAGAAGGCTTTTGGTTTTGGGCTTGAACATCATCAGCAGTAGAGTGAACAGACTCTACGATCAGCTCCTTGGTCATGACTCTTCGTCCTTCAGAGTCCACTCTACGATCGTAGGGGATATAGAGATTTTCAGCATGACGATATACCTTGAAGTAAATTTCTTTGATTGTTTTGGTTGCAAACTTCTTCACCCTTGGGAAGTTCTGAGCCACTAACTCCATGCTTGGGAAGTGAGAGAAGCACCAGCTGAGATAGCTTCCATCTCCTTCAGTGTGGGCCTTTAGCCATGGCATCCACTGGAAGAACCATCTCATCAGCAAGTCGTCAGGATTGTAGAGAATGGTTGAGCAGTCTAGCTCCATATTGTTCCAATTTTTGGCTATGTCAAAGGTAGTCATTCTTACTACCTTGAGTTGCTCATTTCTATAGTTCACCCATCTCTCTGATGGAGCATCTGGTAAGTCATTTGAAACTTCCACTACGATCCTTCTACTAAATCTTGTAGGAGATAGAACTGGATAATCTTCTTGTTCGTCTGCTTCCTGAGGTGCAAAACCAGAATCTTCTTCAATCTCTTCTCTCTCGGAGCCTGAACTTTCTTGATCTTTTTCAGCAGAGAATTCTTCTTGCTGCATTTCATTCTCAGAACTTTCTTCAGCAAGAACTTCCTCTGATTCATTTTCTTCATTGCTGGTCCTATCCTCAGCACTATCTTTCTGTGATGCAGACTCATCATCACTTAATTCAATGGGGGCATTTGATTGATTACTTCTCTCTTAGAGGCAAATTTTGTCATACCATAGCTCTTCCTTCTTCTTGGAGGTCACTATATGGAGAGTCGACTTCTTTTCTTCTTTAGACTTTGACTCCTCCGGTTCAACAGACATGCACTTTTTAAGGTTCAAAGACCGGGCAGTGCATTCTTCTTCTTTGGACTCGTCATCTTTTAAAGCCATCAAGGTGGCTATTGGATTGGAGGGGCAAGTTCTTCTTCTTCGCATACAACATTACTTGACCTATCATCTTGGTTCATTGGGGCAGTTACACTTAGAGATTGAGTTTGGTCATCTTGAATCTCTTCTTCATTCATAGAGTGACTTCTTTGAGGATTAGCCAAGGAACTTGAGCATGCTGCAATTTCTTTCATCACATCTGCTTCATTTTCATTAGCTTGGATGTTCATTGTGGAGACTCGGGCCTTGACATCTGCTCTTTTTCTTCGCTGATTTCACGTCCCTCTCTTCAAATAGATGTATTATTTTGGGAAGCGAGGTCGGTTTGTCTTCCACCTTAGCTTTCTTTCTCGACCGCCCTTGAAGCAACCTCGCCGCTTCTCCTCTTCGTTGTTTCAAATAGTTAGGACTTTTTCTTCTTTATCCTTGTTCTTTGAGGAGACTTTTCTTGATGAGGTTTGAGCTTTCTTCACACTCTGGGATCTCTTCACACCTCTCGGATTTTCTTCTTGTCAGTGTGATTTCTGCCGGTTCAGAGTCATCGACTCGCAGAGCTCTTCGCCTCTTCTATCTTCCTCTTCTTTCAAAGGCCCCATCGCCGCTCCAAATTGTCGGCCTTTTGTTCTCCTTAGGGTTCTTCTTCCAGTTCACAAATAATTGTGGAGACATCACTTTGTGCACATTCAAAGTTTCTCCTCATCATCCTTGATTTTCCCTCCTAGCTTCTTCTTCAAGACAATACTCAAAGAATTCTTCCATGAAACACCTTGGTCGTGGGTTTTTAAAGGACTTCTTCTTCTCACCTTTTCTACCCACTTGAGAGATCCGATCGAACAAGATAGCTCCAAAATCGATTTGTTTCTTCGTAACTATTGCTAACATTATTTTCAACTCGCTGATCAATCATCGTCATGTGCAAAGTGTTCTCGCGATATGCACTTTCCAACTATTTTAGTAAGGAACTCATACTCTTCAAGAAACTCCTTCTTCTTCATGTCTTTAAAACTAGGGTTTCTTTGGTACCCCATAACCTCCTTTGCTTGTTCAGTATTGACATTATCAAGGTTCTTCAGCCCTTGGTTAGGAAAACCTAGGCATTGATTGAGGTCAGAAGATTTTAACTTCAGAGACTGACCTTTAACCTTGGTAGTAAGAGTTTCAGAGATGATGGAGGCGTTTGAGAAGAACTCTTTAACCAGGTCGATATAGACTCGAGTATTTGCCTCATGGCATTCTGAGAATCCAGCTTTCTTCACAAGCTCGAGAATATCCCTGAACTTCTTTTCGGATTTGTTAAACGATTTGGTTCCAAGCTGAATGCCAGTGATTACTTGCCAATTTTCCATTTGAGTAGTTCGAAGAATGTGGGTATCTGATTTAGAGATGTTTATAAGAGATGGCTGAATGTGATTTGGTAAGGCTCTGGAGGGTTAACTGATTTTGGCTATTGAGAGGATTCTAGGGTTTGAAAATGGGAGGGAGAAAGGTTTGATAGCTTTTGGTAACTGTCTGCAGATTTGAAATTGTCTTTAAGGCGTTCCTTCTAACTCTAGATAATCAAGTGATGTGTCAACCGTCCATTGGTGCAGACGTTGCCCAAAGAATGAGTCAGAATTCCCCATAACTTTTTCAGTTAGATATTTCCTTTTAGAAGAGTAGACGTTTAATTGACGTGGCTTTGACCGTTGACCTTTTGATTCGTAGAGTAACATGGTAAGACAGCTATGAACTTTACGATTTCCTTTGTTGACTCAACGATCAACTTCTGAGAGATGCTGCAGTGGATGGCTTTGACTTCTATCCTTACATTTATGCAAGCATAGCTCAATCACTGATATTCGAACTTATCTCCTCATTTTGAATGGTTTAGCAAATGTCTCATTTTCCAAACTCCTTGTGAACCGGAGTACCCTTTGGTAGGATTACGATCGACGAGTTGTATTCTACGATTGTTGAGGTAGCACTACGATCGTTTAGTTCTCTTCAAACTCGACTCTACGATCGTTAACTGACTTGGTCCTTGAGATGAACTTGATCAAGCATTCCTTCTGGGTTAAGGTAGCTCAGGAAGGGCCAACCTCTTAGAGTGAGCTAAGGGTCAGGTTTGTCCCTGAGGCACTTTCCAGATGAAATACTATAGCAGTGATTTGTAATGACATCTCATTCGACCTTTTCTAATTGAGAGGTCTTCTACCAGCTTTAGACAACTGCATTGCTGAAATCGTGGTGTCCTCCTGCTTCTTACACTACGATCATATGTTTGATCGTAGGCACTTCACGATTATGGGTGGGTGGTCGAAAGGTTATCAAGAGTACGCTTTTGAGACGTTCCTACCGACTATGGATCTTCATTTGGTTCATCACCACAAAGTTTTGGGACTCAGAATGGGTATAACTTTTCATAATATATCTCGTTGTCATGTTGTTCCTCAATGTATCACGCTTCCCTCATTGTTGACGTTGTCTTCCTAGATAGATGTGATTCCCTCTTCTTCAAGTTCATTTGAAGGCGTACCTTGCATATCTCCTTCCTCGATCGAATCTCCATCATCGCCGGATCTCCTTGTGTCATAGAGATGAGTATTTTCGTGGATCGATCACTCTACGATTATTTGACAAAGACTACTTAACGTAGTCTTCTTTGACAGTTGTGTTTGTGAAGTTCTGCTCTTGCAATAAGTTCCTTTTGAACGATGCTCAATGATTTTCTGTTGTGAGCTTCCTTGAGGATTCTTCTCATATAGCATTCTTTGATTGGCTTTTGAGCACATAAGACCCTTTCCTTCTTTGGCTGAATGGCTTGCTTGCATATGCAGATTAGCAGCCATATGAGCTTCATTCTGATTGGCTTAGACGATCTTCAAGGACAGGCTTGGACATATAGGAATTTTGTCATAATCAATTTCGAGCATATCCCTGGCCTTTCATTGTTGAGTCTTCGATCAAGTCTTCGCTTCATCATTCCTTAGTGTGGTCGACCGACTCAAGTACCGCAGTTTAAATATATTTCTATTTTGGTACCCATAATTAAATGGGTCCTGCTAGGTTATTTTTCTTAACCCCTGTTCCTCTTATTTGGATAATCATCATATTTATCACCAACAGACATATTCATGCATGCGCCTATCTTGAGATAATACATTTTGAGATGCACAGTGAGTGTGTGTAGGATTTGATATAAAATAACACACTCATTATCTATGATGGATTCATCATTTACTGGGTTATGTTCACAATGTTTAAGAGTTCACAAAGTGAGAATCAACTTTACGATTTAGAAGTATCTAGTTGATTCATTGAGGTGATCAGTTTCTACAATCAGAAAGATCCTCTTGCAGAACTGATCATACTTTGTGTGTTGTCAAACACTTAGAACCTAGGCTTGTACATACATACTAACCCACCAGCAAAGATTACTTCACATAAAGTTTATTTGGTTCGTGATGCTCTTACGCCCCATTTTCGATTTCCTTCAAGATGTCATCTTCAACCTAAAACTTGGATGGAGAGAAAGTTTATAGTCATTTGAGTTTCCATCCTCAAGTTACTTTCTCTCTTCACCTTTTTAGGTAGATTATGACCTCGATGTAATACTATTATAGTTCATAAGAAGATGCAATTATGATGTACATTTATAATAGTGAGGAACTGCACTTTTTTTGTGCGGCCATTAAACAATCATTTATCTTAGATATACCGAAGTTTAGGTATTGATGTGCATATTTTTACTTTTGCTCCCTGATAACTTATTGCTCTTGTTTACTTTTAATCAATCAAGAGTTGTCTTGAAGATATAGGCCAAGAGAATCTCAAAGATTAAGATCTTTTCCATCCTTTAGTCGATGTGAGTTTGCACCAAATTGTTGGTTGGCTGCATATAAGTTCGAGAAGATCTTTTTTCTTCTCTCGATAAGCATTTCTTAGCATGTATGGCTTCTTCATCTTTTCAGACGGTGGGTGCTTGATTTTGTCATTGATGTCTCTCGAGTTTCTCATCCGGTCTTAGGACTACAAGATCGATCGCAGCTAGGATTGGTCTTGTTGATGTAACAATAGAGACCATGGACCAATCTGAAGCAGCTTTCTGTGTGTATATACACATTTAACCTATACACAATATTTTTAACATGTGAGCTCATCCAAGATATAACAAGTTACTTACTACTAAACTAAGTTTAGAACAATGTTAGTGCTTGGGATCAGACTCAAAGCGATTAGCTTTTGAATATAGCATGAGAACCTGCTCTGATACCAATTGTTAGTTCCCAGAGGGCACAATAGATCTAGAAGGGGGGTTGAATAGATCCTTTTATTTCAAATACTTTTCTGGTTTATATTATATTGTTCATAATTAACATATAACAAACATAAGAATCTTTTCAAGCACAGTGGAATAAGTAAAAGATCCCCTTCATTGATATATTCATAATCATACATACATTCAGAGAAAAGTTTAGTTGTAAGTAGTTAAAACATACATAGCTAGCTTATAGCAGCTTATAAGACATAATGTAAATGACATAATGTAAAAGACACAAGGGGTTTTAAGTGGTTTAGAGACTCAAGCTCCTAATCCACTCTTCTCGCTTTCAACTAGCAGAATTCCACCAAGGAAGGGCAAGACTCGAATCACTAAGATTCCTTCAAGGCCGCCAAATTTTGGGACTTCAATTCACTAAGAACTCTTCAAGGCCAGCCGAACTTTGGAACTTCTATTTCCCTAGGAACTCTTCAAGCCCAAAGAAGCTTGAACTTCGCTTAGTCCTTTTGACAAGGACCCTTCGCCCCGCTTCATTTAGTCCTTCGACAAGGACCCCTCAGCTTTGGCTTTGTTGAGTTGTTTGTTTGTTGTTGTTGAGTTGGTCATCGAAATCGCTAAGATGTCTTCATGCTCTGAACATCTTTTATACTTAGCAGCTTGGCTTGAACATCCTTGAAGTGCAGTTGAGTGTAACATGATGCTCAGCTTCTTCAGTTGCTCAACCACTTCGGATGACCCCTTGATGAACTGTCTTGAAGATCCTTCTCCTTGGTACTTGATGGCTGCACATGATAGGCTTCTAAGATGACTGTAAGCTCTTCTGTTAGGTACTTAGAAGCTTTCTCATGCTTGACACCAAGATGACATTTGTGATCTCCCTTCTTGCTACTTGATGCCTTCTCATGATGGACTTGCTAAGATGACTGTAGGCTCTTCTCTATTGTACTTAGAGTCTTCCCATGATGGACATCAAAATGACATGATGCTCTTCTTTCTCTCGGCAGTTCAAAACACTCTTTAAGTAGTAGAACTCTCACTTCTACATTGTAGAACTCTCACTTCTACTTCTTTCTTTGCATGTCTCTGAGTGTTCTTGGTGGATCGTAGAGTGAGCCTTCGGACTCACTATCTCACATGGTTTAGATAAATCCACCTTCTCTCAAAAATCGACAACTCCAGCAACCTTTAATCTTTGAAGCTCTTTCTCATTTATACTCCTTTCAAATCCTTCCGTTGGAAAGTAGCCATTGAAGGCTATTCAAATATCTTCACAGATCTCGAGTTGCTTGAGGTAAACTGCTTGATGTGACATGTCATACTTTTTTCCGATGTCATTGCGATTCATCGCTTCACCCGCCTGCCGATGTATCACTTTAATGTCTTGGGCAGGTCAAAGACTTTATTACCTCTTTCTGATTTCTCGATCAGAGGTTGTCCTATTGCATCGATGCTCTCAATAAGCACTTGTCCGAATATTACCCTTCAGATTGAACCTTTGCCAATGCTTCAGTCTTCAGCTATTCGAACTCTACGATTCTGATGCACGTCTTCGAGGGCCTGATCGTAGTGTCTTGTTGAGTGTTTCTCATTGACTGGTAGAGTTAACACTACGATCTTGAAGAGTGTTGATTGGATCTTCAATGTAGAAAACCTCTTCCTTCTATTGTGCAGTGCTTCAATACTTTTGTTTGCTTCGACTGTTCTCAGAGACTGATGGCCTAATTCCTTGCTCTGGTCCCTTTCTGAATATCAAGACACTTCAGATTTATGGCGCGTCCAGCTTGCTTTCTCCTTGTGATCTCCCGTTCACTTATCATCAATGAACTGACCCTGCAATTAATCACTTTAGCCTTGTTCTTTAGAGGCTGACTAGTATCTCGGTTCACCTTCTATCAGTTCTTTCTTTGTTTGGCAAACTCTAAGATCTTGGTTGCTTCCAAGATTGTTGTCTTCTGTTCACTTGATAGCTCACATTTCTTCGACTTTTTCCTTAGTCAGCTTCTGAAGTCTTCTTTGGATCTCCTCATGGAAGACTTCATCATGAATGGCCTTACAACTCAGTCTTGATGCTGATTGGGTTGGTACTTAGAGCTTCTGCTAGCCTGCATGCCATTCGTTGAGTGCTCTCTGGTTCCCTTAAGGTGGAATGCATCTTTGTAGTGCCAACCAGAGGCTTCATTCCTTTGGATATTCTGGGAGTGCTCATTTGTTGAGAATCGTATATGCTCTACGATTCGCCTCGCATTGTGAGCACTTTCGTTGAGGTCGTAGTTCAAGACTTCACGATTCAATCTTCTACCGGTGCACACACTGCCCAAGTATTCGACACTCACGATCCCCGAGATCGATCTTCATCTCGACACTCTCTCGATCTCGCATGTAATCAATAGACTCTACGAACTCGTAATGTGATCTACGATCCTTTACTGGCTTCTAAGATCGCAGAGACTCCTACGACCGAGTGTAGTCCACGCTTCGTCTTCGCTTCTTCGCAGATGATCTGATTCTGCTCATAGGTAGTCGCCTCACGATTCCGAACATGACTTCCTCAAAGACACTACGATCCCAAGGAAGCTCTACTCGACACACTACTACGGTCCTTCTTCGCTTCCTCGCAAGTACTACTTAACCCGAGATCTACTATCTTGCATACTCCTATTCCGCCTCGATAGCTCTCGAAGTTAACCATGACTCTGGCGGCGCATCACGACTTCGTGCAAAGGTTTCGACGTTCGCACAAGCCTATCTATTACATCATAAGATCAATCTAACAAGCTTGATCTTTCTATATTTATAGTCCTTGTACATCATTTCTTTTTAAGGACTTTACAAAGTTGTTTTGCTTATGTAGGATCAACCTAACATATTTGATCAATTCAGTCTAAGTCCTTGTACATATATTTCTATTATCTATCAAAGGACTTTACAACTTTTCTTAATGCAAGCATACTTGCATATGCATTCATATATATATCATAATTAAATCATATATTAAATAGGAATATCATTCACATGTTTATTCCTGACAGAACTCAATCTCTATACTTGTTATATGAACTAAAACATGTATGTTATGTTAGTCCAATGTTTATGAGATGTATGATAAGCATGTTATTATGTGCTACGTGATGCATGAAAACTGTTAGATTTGCTGGGCTGTAGAGCTCAACCTTGCAAATAACCATTTTTGCAGGTTAAAGATTGAAGGTAACACTATGTGGTACTTGAAAGACATGAATCAGATGTAATACACGAATATTATTATTTTAGCTAGAGTTGTTATTTCTTTAAACAATGATTAAGGTTCATGAGATGTACTCAATGTTTTATGATGTATATTTTATGTTGAGTTGTAAAGTTAAAGTTTGAGTTGTTCGTTGTATAAAGGATATCTATTTGATATATAAGTAATATATACTAACTTTGATAAAGTGAATCATGAAGTATATATGATTCAAAGACATGTAGATGATAAAAGTTTTGATTCAAGGAATTAAAGTAAGAAGATATAAAAGTTTAAATTATTCCGCATTTTATTAAGTTTAACATTGAATAATGATGTAAAATCAAAAGTTAGACGTGTTATTAACGACCAAAGTCGATAATTGAATTGTATTAATTTTGGGGTCGTTACAGTTGGTATCAGAGCTTTAGGTTATAAACCTTAGGTAAGAGTACCTTAGGCTATAACCTTAGAGAAAAAAGGTGAAGATAATGAAAGAATAAGTTTAGATAGAGTTTGAACAATAAGAAGTAATTTAAGAAATTTATAAAGATGGGATTAAAACATGTGTGAGAGGATTCAAAGAAGAATCTCGCAGAGTTATAAGGAATATGAATGCGGGGTTACCCAACTTCAATAATAAGGATGTAAGGTGATAATAATTAGACAATGTCTATAAGAAGAGAATGATAAAGAAGTTAAGAATAAAAATTTATATTTAAGTATGGTACAATTGTACTCTTAAATAGTTGGTGTATGGTATCTGGGCTAAACGATTCTTTCATAGAGCGGAGATATATATGAACTAGCAACTCGGAACCTAGTTTGTTGGTTGTTTGTGGAAAACCACTCAGCGTACCATATTGAAACTATTAGAGACTTGATGTGTACCAAGTATAGAAATGGATATGTATGATGAAAATGTGGAACTCAAATGAAATGTTGAGCAATGTAAATGAAGTTAGAAATTCTTAAAGGAAGAATTGTTATAAATTCAAAGAAGAATCTTGATGGGTATATAAAGATAAGAAATGGGAGTAACCTAACTCCAATAGCCAAGATAACGAATAATGATGAATAGACAAAGTATGTTTGATTAAAAGCATTAATGAGATCGTAAATAATGAAAAAGGAAAGAAAGAGGATCATAAAACAAAACGATCACGAGTTAAGAAAAGACTTTTAAGGGAAACAATTATAGAATAAGATAATGACGTGATCTGTTTAAGTTATAAAAGAAAGGTGGTCTGTAATGTTTGAATAATTATAGCTTGATGCTATGAAGATAATGTACTATGATATAATACGAGATAAACTCACGAGGAGTTATAGATAATGTGATACGAGGAATTCGTATTAAGCAAGTTAAGGGCAAGTTAAGAATAAGTTAAGAGTAAGGTAATGTTAGGTGGGATTTCAATTGAGGACTCATATGGTGACTAAGTTATACAAACCTTTGTATGGGCAGAGATTTGTGCATGTACTTGGTTTATCACATTGATAATCATTGGAATGTCAGTGTCGCGCTATCAATATATATGTGGTGGAAAGGTGATTCTTTTCTCATGTTTATATTTGATAGTTAGAGGCTTTTAAGGTTAGGATAGACGATATTAAGATTAGGTACGGTTCTTAAAGCTAATGCATATGGTAAGTTTGTGACTCATAATAATATGATATGTTTTGAACCCCTCAGCAAATGGACGCCTATGGTCTGACTAGGATACGTTCTTAAACTCATATTATTGTGGCAAGTTCTTGAACTTCCAATGTATAGTAAGTTTGATGAACTATACTGAGGGTATAGGAAGATTGTAAGTTGAAATACAAGAATATTTAGTATAAGAGCATTGGTGGTGCTAGAAATAAAAAGAATTAGTAAAGATTGAAATTGATGGTGAAAATTAGATATTCAAAATTTTCTAGCTTTGTTAGATTTTCGAAATTTATTGACTTCATGCTGATGTTTGCACTTCTATTTTTCTTGAAAAAAACATTAGATTAAACGATGGAACCAATGAGTTTTAAAAACAATACTGTTATTCGTATGTCTATGCTAATTATTTCAGCTAGACAAAAATAATTTAAAAATATCACAATGTAAATATTTTTTTTCGTAGTCATTAAGGCATCACTAAATATAATGCTGATTTGACAAACGAGGAAGTCATCAATGCAATTGAACCTGGTGTTGGATGTGATCATAAGATCGTCAACCCACTATGGTATGATGTTATAAGACCCCAACTTTTTATAAATAAAATTGAATTTCCTCTATTTATTATTTTGAAATAGTAAGGGTTGAATTAATGTGGTTAGTTATGGGTAAAATGCGCAAATATTTTAAATAAGCAAGTGGTTATAAAATATTCATTGTTGTCGGGGAATATTCGTTTGGTCATGGAATATTCTTCCCGTTTGGGAATATTCGCATTTACGCCAAGCATTTTTTTGTGAGCCCCATAATGTAAAAAGTTTATTGGATGAAGAAAATGACAAGTATAAGTTGTTTATAAATAACGGCGCCAGTAGTTGTTAACAATTATTATCGTTGGAATAATCGTGGTTAAAACACAATGAATACGCATTGTCGCATAAAAGAGTACACGATATTGCACCAATTGTTGATTCTTACGTAAGAAGGCACTACTCAATAATTGTTACAATAATTACTGTTCAATATTTTATTTTATTGATTCAATAATTGCTACGTTGATATTTTATATTATTGTTGTTTTAATAATTGTCACTACACAGTATTTTCCATTATCAAATCAATAATTCATATTATTTGAATAATATTATTAGATAGCATTATTAGCAATGTCTAGAAAGTTCTGTCTAAGGAGAGGTTTGGTCACCTAATCATGCCGCCAATTAGAGAAATCCTTATCGAAAGCTCCCTCTTTCCCGGAACTACAGTTGTCATTATTGTGATTATGTAATATTATTTGTGAATAATTAATTATTGATTTATATGATAAGGAAAATATTTATTTATGTGGATATAAATGGAGGAATTTTTAGAAAAGTGACAATTGTTGAAAATTGATATTTTATCTTTTCTGATAAAATAATTTATTATTATATTATAATAATATAATAATGGTGATATTTTTACAATGAATGTGGGATATATGAGTAAATGAGGAGGAATAGTATTTTTGTTACTAAAAATATTTAAAACATGTTAAACATGTTGGTGGACCCATTTCTTGACTGAAATTTGATTATAGCCTGTAAAATCGTCCGTATGTGAATTTCGGTCAATTTTTGTTTGGAATTTGGAAATACTTTCTTCTGCAAAGTTGTAGAGAATTGAATTTCCTATAGAAGGACATAAGATTCGAATTTTTCTAATAAAGGGCTATTTATTATGAATTATTGAAGTTTCGAAGTTCCGAGTTACTTTTTGTGTCAGAGTTACTATTCACGTATACGACACTATTCACCGAAAAATAAAATTTTCTTCTTTTTGTCCAAGATGTCTATTATGGTTACTATATTTGATTGTATCCATGTTTTGATTTTTATTTTTGAATTTTGCTTCAAAATTGGTTATTATGGAGTATTATTGAACTTGGATAAAACTGTAATATGAATCCCTAATATTTGTTCTTTTGCTTCACTGGATTCATTTTCTTAAAAATATTTTTCATCATCCTCAGTCCTAAATGATGATATTACTGAATATCTTTGGCTATAGTGCAAAGATGAATGATTTCTGATGAATATCTTTGGTCAGTAGTAAAAGATGAATAGGTGTTTAGATGAACATGATTAATCGGTGAATATCTTCGCCTCAGTGTAAAAGATGAATATTTGATTCCGTATATATATTGATTTATGTTACAGGATAAAATATTGACGATGGACTTTTAAATTCATATATGTAAGATAGTAGATTTTATTCTCTACTTAACTCTTCTAATGAATTATTATTTTCAATGTAATATTGATTTAAAATTGGTTGTCTATTGTATTCTATTAGATTTTTCCATGTTGAAGACTAACGATAATTTGTTCTATATTATCTTAGTCATAATGTTCTTTATCGGGCTAGTTGAGCTCACCCTTTTTTTTTTTGTTCCATTTTTCTTCTCGTGAGGCTTAGAATGTAGCGTAGTACTAAATGCCTGGTGTGGAATGATGGTTCTAGAAGTTGTTTTAGTAGTCCTCACTATTTTGTAAAATAGTGTATCAATAATTGTAATGAGGACTTATTTGAGTGTGGATATTGTCTCAGATGACAATATTTGTATTTAAACTCACAGCTTTAAGTGTTGTCGTATTTTGCCCTGACACAATTGTATTAATAAAGTTATAGTTGTTTCGCATTCATGTATTTGATTTACTCGTAATGGGTGTTGTATACCTATTTTGGGGGCGTCACAGTTGGTGTCAGAGCTTAGAGATATTGTCTCTGGCGAAGATCGGGGAATAGAACTAGGAGGGGAGAGACGAGTAATCCTTCGCTAGTGTGTCATACCTAAGCTTATTTGTTGGTCAGTCGGAGCATATGGTTAATATGTGATATGTTAATTTGTTTAATTAACTCTTGTTTTATGGTAGTTAAGAATGGCAGCTAAGAATATTAACAGTGGAGTAAATGAGACCGTGGAGACACCTTTAATCACCACCTGAGGAACGTGGCAACAGAAGACAATATTCTCTTGTAAACAAACACCACCGAAAGCGCAGACGATGAACGCATTGGAATGTTTAGAAGCTTTTTTAATTCATGCAAAACCGCATTTAGGAGACTCTTGTACAAAATACGGTTGGAAATGATAGCAACGCGCGGCTTGTCACAGCCAAACAGTTCAAAGAGTTGGGACTACCAGAATTTATTGGAAAGCCGGATTCGATCAAGGCAGAGACGTGGGTTAAATAAATTACCAAGATATTAGATGTCTTGGGATGCACGGAAGTACAGAAGGTTCCATTCGCCACCTGTATGTTTCTGTGGGCGAGGCGCATCATCGGTGGGAGTCTGTGAAGTTGCGACTCACCGTCAGACTCAAAGATGTCTTGGGAAACATTTCATAAACTTTTCAATGACAAGTACTTTCCTGAAAGTATTCGCCATATGAAGGAGGTGGAATTTATTTGATTAGAACAAAACAACATGACGGTGTCCAAGTACGAGGCACAGTTCGTAAAGTTATCCAGGTTTGCACCTCATTTGGTAGAAAATGAGGAATGAATATGAGGATGTTTCTGAGAGGTTTAAAATCAAAGATTTGGCAATATCTTATCTCTCATAAATTTTCTTTATATTCAGATGTTGTCAACATGGCTCAATTATTAGAGCGAGATAACGAGTACGTTCAACTGAGGGACCACAACCAGGGTCATACCAGTGGCAGCAGTCATCGGAGCAATGAAAACCAGCGGGGAGGAAAATATTCAAACGAAAGAGGTAACCACTCTGGTGGTAATCGTGGCCATGAAAATAGAAGAAGCGAGTCGAGGGGAGATTTTAAAAAGAGGAGATTCAACAATGACAATGTGAAGACGTCAAAGACCAAAGAATAATCGGTTCTAAGGGAGGAGAACGACCACCGGTCGTATGCTATAAATGTGGAAAAGAGGGACATATCATCCCAAACTGTCCACAACAGTTCAAGGTATGCTATAATTGTAGAAAGGAAGAACATATCGCTCGAGATTATACTGTAGCGAAACCAAGTCCAGTGGGGATGGTGACTCAAAAGGTCATCCCTGTAAAAGTCAAAGTCAACGGTTCTCGAAGAGTGTTTGTCGTGGATCGGGTCAAAATGCGAGGAACCAAAACGAGGTGATCATCGGTAAGCTAATCATAAATTCTTGCTAAGTTTATACCTTATTAGATACCTGGTGCTACCCATTCATTTATCTCTCCTGCTTGTGCTCAACGTTTAAACTTGACTCCGGAGAAATTAGACTTTGACTTATCTGTGGAGACTCCGTTAGAAGAATCTTTCATTGCATTCACTGTTTATAAATCTTGTTTGATCCAAGTTGGTACCATCACATTACCTGTTAATCTTATTTCTTTGAAAATACTTGCATTTGATGTGATTTTAGGGTTGATTGGTTAACCACTCATCATGCTAAAATTGATTATTTTCGTAAGGTTGTTAGTTTTCATATTCCTAACCAACCTGTTATGTGAATTCAAGCAACCAAACCTCTAAAGTCAATCACTGTCATATCAAGCCATAAAGATATTCGTTTATTGAAAAACGGATGTCAAGCTTTCTTAGCCCATGTCACGGATTTGAACAAAAACACGTCAGATTTGAATAAAATTTCTGTTGTTAATGAATTTCCGACGATTTCGAGGAACTTCCTGCTTACCTCCTCAAACGTGAAGTTGAATTCTTTATTGACCTTGAACCCGCACAAAGCCCATTTCTAAAATCCCATATCGAATGGCTCCTATTGAACTTCAGGAGTTAAAGGTCCAACTGCAGGAGTTGTTGGACATCGGTTTTATTCCCTAGTACATCTCCTTGGGGTGCTCCTGTTTTATTTTAAAAAGAAGAAAGATGGGAGTATGCGACTTTTTGTATTGACTATCGAGAATTGAACCATGTCACCATCAAGAATAGGTATCCGCTACCTCGCATTGATGACTGCTTGACTAAGCTTGCAAGGAGCACAATTCTTTTCAAAAATCGATCTTCGCTCGATATCATCACAAATTGAAGGTTAAAATCGAGCATATTCCAAGATCGCCTTCGTAACTCAAAGACGGCATTATGAATTCCTAGTCATGTCTTTTGATTGACTAATGCTCCCACCGCTTTTATGGATATGATGAACCGTGTATTCAAAGAATATTTGGATCTGGTTCGTTGTTGTCTTTATTGATGACATCCTCATCTATTCCAAAAGCCACGAAGATCATGAGCTCCATTTAAAGTCGGTAATCGCAAAGGCTTCGTGATAACAATTTATATGCCAAGTCAAGAAATATGAGTTCGCTTTAGGAAGTAGCATTCCTTGGGCACATGGTGTCAAAACATGGAGTGTCTCATGACCCAAATAAGATCAAGCAATACAAAGTTGGGAGCAACCAAGTTTGCGGATCAAATTTAGCGTTATATGGGCTTACTGGTTATTATCGAAGGTTTGTGGAAGGATTTTTCTAATCGCTACTCCAATTAACTCACCGACTCAGTAAAGATACAAAATTTGTATGGAGCGATGAATGCGAGAAGAGTTTCCAAGATCTCAAGAGGAGACTCATTTCAGCAACTGTTCTGACAATACCGTCTGGTTCGGATGGATTTGTTATCTACAGTGATGTTTCGGGCAAAGGGTTAGGATGTGTTCTCATGCAACATGGGAAAGTCATAGCCTGTGCTTCGCGATAACTCAAAGAATATGAGAGGAATTATCCTACTCATGATTTAGAGTTGGCAGCAGTCATTTTTGTGTTGAAGATATGGAGACACTACCTATATGGGGAGAAAGTGGAGATCTACACAGATCATAAAAGCCTCAAATATTTCTTTACCCAAAAGGAACTCAACATGCGGCAACGACGTTGGCTCGAGTTGTTGAAAGATTACGACCATACCATCCAATACCATCTTGGAAAAGCAAACATGGTAGTTGACGCATTGAGTAGAAGATCATATGCGGGTACAAGTGCAATGTTGTTAACACAAAGGCCCATTTTGTATGACTTGCAAAGGATGGAGATAGAGATAAAGGATCCAAGTACCCACATGATGATATCAAGCATACGAGTAGAACCGACTTTAATCGATAAAGTTAAAGCTGCTCAAACTACGGATATGGAGCTGATGCGTATGAAGAAGAAAGTTCAAGAAGGTACTATTCCAGAAGCAAGAATCGATGAAAAAGGAATACTTCGAGTACACTCCAGATTTTGTGTTCCTAACGATTCTGACTTGAAGCATAGAATCATGATGGAGGCACACAACACACCGTTTGCAATCCATCCTGGGAGTACCAAAATGTATCATGATCTTTGACATACATTTTGGTGGAACAATATGAAGAGAGAGATCGCGAAGTTTATCTCAAGATGTTTAATTTGTCAACATGTAAAGGCGGAGCATCAAATACCAAAGGGTCCATTGCAACCACTTGAGATTTCGAAATGGAAGTGGGAACACATTACTATGGATTTTGTTACGGGTCTTCCTAAGGTTTCTTAAGACATAGATGCGATTTGGGTTATTGTTGATAGATTAAACAAGTCTGCCCATTTCTTGCCTATACGGGAGACTTATTCCCTTGAACGTCTTGCTAGTATGTACGTAAATGAGATTGTGAGATTGCATGGCATGCCAGTATCCATAGTTTTGGATCGTGACCCAAGATTCACTTCAAGATTTTGGGTTAGCTTGCAGAAAAGCTATGGGCACTGATTTACAATTCGATTTCAAGATACCATCCTCAAACCAGATGGACAATCGAGAGGACTATTCAAACTCTCGAGGATCTATTAAGGCTTTGTGTCCTAGATTTCAAGAGGAGTTGGGATAAGTACTCTACCATTGGAGGAATTCTCTCCTACAACAAAGCTTATCGTGCAAGTATAGGTGTGGCTCCATTTGAAGAATTGTATGGACGAAAGTGTCGCTTTCAATATGATGGGATGAGGGGGGAGAATAACGTTGTTGGGACCAGAGTTGGTACAAATGACTACAGAGAAGATCCAAATGATTCGACAACGATACAAAATGGCACAGGATCGATAAAAAGAGTTATGCCGATCTTCATCGAAAGGACGTGGAATTTGACATTGGGGATCATGTGTATGTTACGTATTGCTCCATGGAAGGGAGTTACAAGATTCGGAAGAGAGGAAAGCTCAATCCACGCATTTATTGGTCCATTTGATTCTCGACCGAAAGTAGGAAATGTGGCCTATAGACTCGCTGTTACCTCCAAGCATGTCCTCGTGTTCATAATGTTTTTCATATATCGTGCTTCGTAAATATGTGAAGGACCCGAACCACATTATTGAAGTTAGAACCAGACGAGATAGTCAAGATTTAACGACGAGGAGGTACTGTTAAGATCTTGGATAGAAAGAAGATGTCCCACGCACCAAGGTTATACCACAAGTTAAGGTGTTGTGGAGGAACCATGCTATTGAAGAAAGGACCTGGGAGTTGGAATCAAAAATAAAAATGAGGTATCCTCACCTTTTCGAAACACTAGGTGTGTACGTCAATTTCGAGGACGAAATTTCATAAGAAGGGAAGGTTGTAAGACCCCAACTTTTTATAAATGAAATTGAATTTCCTCTATTTATTATTTTGAAATAGTAAGGGTTGAATTGATTAATGTGGTTAGTTATGGGTAAAATGCGTAAATATTTTAAATAAGCAAGTGGTTATAAAATATTCATTGTTATCGGGGAATATTTGTTTGGTCATGGAATATTCTTCCTGTCGGGGAATATTCGTACGACGGCGTAGTCTTTTGTGGGCCCCATAACGGAAAGCGATTGGATGAAGAAAACGACAAGTATAAGTTGTTTATAAATAATCTACAGAAGTTGTTACCAATTAATCATCGTTGGAATACTCGATGGTTAAAACACAAGAATACGCTGTTGTCAAGAAAGAAGATACCAGATTGAACCAATTATTTATTCTTACGTAAGAAGGCACTACTCAATAATTGTTATAAGAATTATCGCTCAATATTTTATTTTATCGATTCAATAATTGCTACGTTGATATTTTATATTATTGTTATTTTAATAATTGTCACTACACAAGATTTTTTCATTATCAAATCAATAATTCATATTATTTGAATAATATTATTAGATAGCATTATTGGCAATGTCTAGAAAGTTCGCTCAAGGAGAGGTTTGGTCACCTAATGCTCGCCAAGAAGGAGAAATCCTTATTCGAAGCCCCCCCTTCTCGGGAACTACCGATCATCATTATTGCGGATTCTCGTAATATTATTTATGAATAATTAATTATTGATTTATATGATAAGGAAAATATTTATTTATGTGGATATAAATGGAGGAATTTTTAGAAAAGTGACAATTGTTGAAAATTGATATTTATCTTTTCTGATAAAATAATTTATTATTATATTACAATAATATAATAATGGTGATATTTTTACAATGAATTTGGGATATATGAGTAAATGAGGAGGAAGAGTATATTTTGTTACTAAAATATTTAAAACATGTTAAACATGTTAGTGGACCCATTTTCGACCAAATTTGATTATAAACTTGTAAAATCGTTCTGTGATGTGAATTTTTGGCCAATTTTATTTGGAATTTGGAAATACTTTCTTCTGCAAAGTTGTTGAAAATTGAATTTCCTATAAAAGGACATAAGATTCGAATTTTTTTGATAAAAGGGCTATTTATTATGAATTATTGAAGTTCCGAAATAATTAATTTTTGAAGTTTAAAATATTTTAATTAAGAAAAACGTTTTTGTTATTTTTGTGGGGTGGATGGCTGATGATTTTGGTCTAGTGTGGTGTGCGTAGGAATATAATTTTAAAATATTAATAATTTATTAAATTTTCTGCTTTGGTGTTCTAAGCATTTTCCTATAAATAGGTGCTTAGGTTAGAATTGAAAATCACACCGTAATCAAGTTTTCTCTCTATAATATCGAGCGTATTTTTGTGAGTATTTTGATACTTTGAGTGTTGCTATATAAGGCAAGTTTCTTTCAAATGTTATATCCAAATTCAATGTAAGTACTATTCTTTTCGAGGTAAGTGGATGTTGATTTCTTCTTAAATGATATTATTTTCTTCAATATCATTATGCCAAATATTGGTCCTGAACTTTTATCAAATTTGGAACTTTTTGTGTTGAGTTACTATTCACGATACTCAAGATTATTCACGATACTACATTATTAACGGATACTATACACTATTCAATCAAAAAATAAAATTTTCTTCTTTTGTCCAAGATGTCTATTATGGTTACTATATTTGATCAGATCCATGTTTTGATCTTTATTTTGAATTTCGCTTCAAAATTAGTTATTATGGAAGTATTATTGAACTTGGATAAAACCGTAATACTTAATCCCTAATATTTGTTTTTGCTTCAATCGATTCGCTTTTCTTTAAAATATTTTTCATCATCCTCAAATTCTAAATGATGATATTATCGAATATCTTTGGCCATCAGTAGTAAAAAGATGAATGATTTTTTGATGAATATCTTCGGGTCAGTAGTGCAAAAGATAAACAGTGTTTAGATGAACATGACTAATCGGTGAATATCTTTGGCTCAGTAGTGCAAAAGATGAATATTTGATTCCGTATATATATTGATTTATGTTATGTGAATAAAATATTGATGATGGACTTTAAATTCATATATGTAAGATAATAGATTTTATTCTCTACTTAACTCTTCTAATGAATTATTATTTTTCGCGTAATATTGATTTAAAACCTGGTTATCTATTGTATTCTATTAGATTTTTTTCCATGTTGAAGACTAACGATAATTTGTTCTATATTATCTTAGTCATAATGTTCTTTATCGGGCTAGTTGAGCTCACCCTTTCCTTTTTATTCCATTTTTTCTTCTCGGAGGCGTAGAATGTAGTGAGTACTAGTCGGGGTGTGGAATGATGGTTCTAGAAGTTGTTTTAGTAGTCCTCACTATTTTGTAAAATAGTGTATCAATAATTGTAATGAGGACTTATTTGAGTGTCGATATTGTTTAGATGACAATATTTGTATTTAAACTCACAGTTTAAGTGTTGTCGTATTTTGCTCGACAGTTGTATTAATAAAGTTGTAGTTATTTCTGTACCATGTATTTGGCAACTCAGAATGGGTGTTGTATACCTATTTTGGGGGCGTCACAAATGTAGCATGACAAAGTCATATAATGACTGAATCCTCAACGTACTATCGAGATAGTACAATATCATTTCATCAAAAAAAAGGTGTTTTGGTTTTCTTTAAACTAAGAAAGATATGCCATATGAATTGGATAAAACTATTTCAATTGATGTTCGAGTTGTTGTTAGAAGTCTATGTTATTTGATTCAGCTAGACAAATATTGAAAGATGTTTATGCAGTTCAAGCGTTTCTTGAGAAGTTATGCCAAACCAAATTGTTTTGGTGCGGATTCAGGTGTTGAAAAGCTGAGGTGAACAACCCTTTTATAGGGGAGTACACGGAAGCGTTTAGATATTTGTGCACAATACATGGTACGAAGGGCTGAACACCCTAAGTACGTGGAGTCCTTATAGTTATGACTATTAAGGTTAAAGTTGAAAGATTACTTGTAACCTTGGACATATTTTATGCAATGCGTTTAGATGTTTGTTCACTATACATCGTATGAAGGGCTTAATACCCTAAGTACGGGAGTCTCTACAGTTAATGACTGTTTAGGTTTAAGTTGAAATAAATACTTATAACCGTGGATGTAGTTCAAGGTCTTGTGACCCCTCAACATGATTAGAGAATCTTTTAAATTCCTGAGTTATTCATACTACTTCCTAATTATTGAGCAATTGTGGAAGATTTTTGTTATTCTAAAAGGCGAATATGGTAAGGATGATATTTCTTAGAAAGAAGTAAGTCGTAGAATGCGACACTGAACGATGAATATATTGAATAAGTGAGAAAAGAAATTTTGAAATGTGAAGGAGATGAGTTAAATTTTTTTTAATGTAAAACGTTTAATAGAAAAGTTAATAATTGTAGAAAGATCTTTATGGAAAGAAAGTGGTTATAGAACCGAAGGAATGAATAAAGTATTAACGTAAAATCTATTTTGATATATTGAATTAATGAAGATTAATAAATAAAATTTTGAGGACGAAATTCTTAGAAGAATGGGTGAATGTAATATCCTGAGTGTTTATGAGTTAAGTATATGATAACCATCCTTAGAAAAGGAAATGAATGGGTTAAAGAATATATAATACTCAAAATATAATTGAGTTCAAGTGAAAGTTATGAAATAAAACCTAGAATTTATTATGAAGAATGGTGGAAGTAGGAAATATAAAACATATATTAAGGTAAGGTGTTGAAGTTATTCAACGAAGATATCTTTGATGAAAACCTGAGTAAGGTAGGATTTCGGTGATTCCGAGGACGAAATCCTTATAAGGAGGGAATAATGTAACAATCCAAAATTTTATTTATAATTTCAAATATTTATTGAATTAAATAAATATTTTTAATTGATTTGTTTGTTGTTAGTAGATATTTGTTGGATTATTTATTAGTAAGTAAATAATTCATGAGTTATGGAAATTAACTTAATTAAGATAAAAGAGTGATGAATTAAATTTATGAGATAATACTCTAATTTAACTTAATAACTAAATTAGAGAGTTATTAAGGATTATGTGGTTTGTTAGAATGTTGTTTTAATTTAATTTAGTAATTAAAGTGATATGTTAATTTATTAAGCAAAATTATAATGAAAATTATAATTTTGTGGTATTTAGTTTTGTATATTTAATTAAGATTGAATATAAAAATCCAAGTAAATAATGTGGGATTATAAACTATAGTATTAATGATTTATTGAAATAAATTAAAGTGGTTGTAAATGGGTTTACCAAACAAAGCCTTATAGCTTTTGAATTTGAATTTAAATTTAAATTAAAAATAATAATAATAATAATATATTAAATATTTTATAACTGATAGTTAATATTATAATTATTATTTAAAGCGTCGATTTTTAGACATTTGGGTTTTGGAGCGTTGGTTTGATGTTACGTAAAAAGTTTGGCCAAATAGAGAAGAGAGGGTTTACAAAGAAAGTTTGAGAGAGAGAAAGAGCTTGAGAAAGGAGAGAAAGAGTTTTGTGATTTCAAAGGAAATCTTCATCTTCTATCAATGATTATCTCCAAGCAATTAGAGGTATAACCTCTCAATCTTGAGTTTTACGTTCATAAAAAGAGTTCATGTTCATGAGTTTCAAAAGTTTCTGTAATTGCATGTTTGATGAATTGTTGTTATACAAACTGATTAATTGTGTTTATTAGTAAATTTGTGATGTTAGAATTAGCATCTAGACAAGAAATTAGTATGTTAATTATGTTCAAAAAGAAAGAAAATTGTTTATAGTGTATTTGGTTATGTATATGGCTTGTGAAAGTACACAAATTGGTAGTTCGTTTGTGAACTAAACTATAAATTGAGTCTAGAATATGTTAATACGATAAGAAACGAAAAGAACGCAAGTTGAATGAATCGATTTGGTTAAGAAACGAATTCACAGTGAGGAATTTCGTTATGAATGTCAAAAAAAGAAGAAATAATAGAAATAGTGAAATTAAAGGTTGTAATTTTGATGTTTATGTTGTTTATGTGGTTAGAAACGTGTTAGAAATATTAGTTTATGTTTCTATAAACATATTACACCTTGGGTAGGTTGGCATGGTTGTTAGAAAGGAGTTTTTAGGCCAAAGTTGGCTTTCTGTAGTGTTCGTGATGTTCATTCGTGAATTTTAGAAGGGAACCCCAACTCGACTGGCTATTGTAGTACAAAACCCCCCCGCCCCCGCGGGGGGTAGTATGACTTCCCAAAATTTGAAATTTTTTTTACCGGACATATTTGACTAAAATGAGCATAACATTTTCATACGAACTTCGATTGATGCGATTTAAGATGATCTGGAACGCGAACAAATAGACCTACAACTTTTATTCTTTAAGTTTTTCAATTTGAGGTCGGTAGCAGGGGTCAAAATTGCCATTATTTGGACTTTTGTTTTCGGGGATTAATCCTGAGGGCGCCAGTACGCATTATGCAAGTGTAGTGCTTCTGACGATAAAAGATGTTGTTCTAAGTTATAAAACATGAATGTTAGTAAATATAATGATGCTTAACATTAATATGATGTGTTATGTGAGACCCCAGATTTTATGAATAAAGATTTTATTTTCTAAATATTTTTTGAATATTATGGAGTGAAATTGATATAATGTTATAGTTGTGGGTAATATTTATAAATTTTGAAAAGTACGCAAGTTGTTATTATCGAGAAAACAACAAAAATATTTTATGAAAATAACTACGGAAGTTTTACCGTTAAATGTTGAAACATCTTGTAGTAAAAGTACAAGAATAACGCTGTAGTTGCACATAAGAGTAACACCAGATTGATTATTGATGCTTATGTGATAAGTCACTTAGTTTTGTTTTATTGGTATTATTAATGTAATAATACCGAAAAATCTTTTTTATATAAAATGTAATACTTTTATAAAGTTATTCTATAAATGTAATATATTATATTCTATTATGCATAGTGTGTTGCATAGTGTCTCAGATAGTATTTTGTATAGTAAAATCTTTTTATATAAAATGTAATACTTTTATAAAGTTATCTGCTTTATTAGATAATAATAAAATAGAATATATTATATTTTATTATGCATATAGTGTTGCGATAGTATTTTTTGTATAGTAAAAATCTTTTTATATAAAAAATGTAATACTTTTTATAAAGTTATTCGTTTTATTAGACAATAATTAGAATATATTATATTTTATTATGCATAGTGTTGCATAGTGCCTCAAGATAGTGTTTGTATAGTAAAATCTTTTATAAAGTTATTCGCTTTATTAGATTATAAATAGAATATATTATATTTTATTTAAAAGATTTTTCTTTAAATATGGACCGTCGATTAAAGTAAATCAATCTGGACCGCTCATGAGTTAGTTACTATGTACCATTTTTCTATAAATAAGCTCATTCCTTCATTATTTTTTCATTTAATTCAATTCAAACTCTAGAGAGATAAACTATAGAGAGAAAGAAGAAAGTATTCGCTACTTCACTACTTATATATCCAAAGACTTTCTTCTTAAGGTAGGAATATTATTTGTTGTACTCGTAAGGGTATTATTTCTTTTGTATTCATGAAGAGAACTTATGTTATTCCATTCTTTATTATTCGTTGAATAACTCAGATACGCTGGCTACCCTATACTTGGTGAAATTCTTCTATTATTCCATTCTTTATTATTCTCGTTGAATATCCTCGCTCGCATGCTTACGTACTCGATTCCGCTTCTTTATTATTCTCGTTTGAATATCCTCGTTCAGGCGCTTTTACGCCGGAATTCGATTTTTTTTTTATTATTATTCTGCTGGAATATCATGTTTGTGCATTTTACGCCGACCGATTCCGCCCTTATTAGTATTCTCGTTGAATAACTCGTCTGGCGCTAAGTACCGCATGCATGGTGATTTCGTTGTTATTCCATTCATTTTATTATTTCGTTGAACATCCTGCTTGGCATGTAATTTACGCACCGACCGGTTCCGTTAATTATTATTCGTTGAATAACTCGTTCTATGCTAAGTACCGCATGCATGGTGATTTCTTTTGTTATTCCATTCTTTATTATACTCATTGGTTAAAGTTTTGACTTCTATACTCCATGAAATTAGTGGAATATCCTTGATATTTGCGCTTCATCCAAAGATCTTTTCATGGAAATATTCTTCCGAGCATTCTTGAATTTTACTCTACAAAGCAAAGATCATGTCGATAATTTGGACGTTATTAGTTTCTCGGATAAATTAATTTTGAACTTGTTTTATTGAATTTTATATCATTGTCATCATCCTCATGTTTATATTTTTTTGAAAGTCATCTGTGTATTCTGTAGAGCATAGATGGACTTGGTATGATTATGACCAGGATTATTCTTTGTAATCATAACCGTAATGTTACAAATGATGTGGAAAAGTCCTCATTGGTCCGTAGAAGTATTGATGGACGCTTTTTGGTATGATTATGGCTATGGATTCTTTCGTCAAAGTGCAAAGATGAATTGTTTTATGGCATGATCAGACCATTGATGAAAACATGATTATCTTTCGCCCGTAGTGCATGGATAATTCGTGGTCGTGATACTAAAGAATATCCTCGTCCGTAAAGTGTGGATGATTCGATGATGTGGATTATTTATTGTCGAGTCTCAACGATAAAAGTGATGAAAACCTTTAAATCATAAAAGATAGTAGATTTTATTCTCTACTTGACTTTTCTAATGGATTGCTTGTTCAATCAGTAGCTTAAACTTGATGTTTGTTATATCATATCGCTTAACACTCGCTCAAGGCTAACGATAATTTATTCTCGCATTATCTTAGTCATAATATTTTTTATCGGGCTAGTTGAGCTCACCCTTTCTTTCATTGTTCTCTCTTCGTGAAATGAGAATATAATGGGACTAGTCTGGGAACAGAGTGATGGTCCTAGATGGTGCATTAGTAGTCCTCACTATTCGTGAAATAGTGTGATAATAATTGTAATGAGGACTCCTTTTGAGTTTGTATACTCTCTAGTAGACAATATTTGTATTCAAACTCACAGCTTTATGTTTTGTCGTATTGTACACCATACAGCTTGTATTATTAAGTTGTATTTGAATTTTGTACCATGTATTCAAGCACTCAAGATGGGTGATGTATACCTAATTTTGGGGGCGCCACAAGCTTGGTATCAAAGCTTAGGATATGATCCCGGCTAAGATGTGAGACTAGAACTAGAGGGAGAGACGGAATTCTTCGCTAGTATGACCTACCTAAGTTTATTTGATATTTAATTGGCTCATTCAGAATATAGAGATAATATGTGATATGTTAATTAACCCTTGTTTTGTGGCAAGATTTGAAAATGGCATCCGAAAATGTTGAGATAAGCAATGGAGCACAAGAGACCTATTGATTCTCCATGATCAATAATCAGATAATGTGCAACAGATGGCGATAATCCTCCCGTAAAACAACAACACCGATCAAATCGATTTAACGACCAGACGCTTAGGAGCTTTTTAGAATTCATGCAACATCAAAGAAGACGGCTCCTGCTCATAATGCAGAGGAAACAATGGCAACCCACGGTTGGTCACCGCTAAGCAATTCAAGGAGCTGGGACCACCGGAGTTTTTGGGAAAGCCAGAACCACTTAAGGCGGAGACGTGGTTAAAGCAGATCACCAAGATATTTGATGTCTTGGGATGCTCCGAGGAGCAAAAGGTTCCTTTGCCACCTTTATGTTGCGTGAAGAGGCAGATCACTGGTGGGAATCAGAAACGCACTCCAAACACCGACGACTCAAGATGTCTTGGGAGAAGTTCCAAGAGTCGTTTCAATGACAAGTACTTTCCCGAAAGCATTTCATCACATGAAGGAGGTGGAATTTATCAAGTTGGAGCAAAACAACATGACCGTGTCGCAGTAAGACGGGCCAAGTTTGCCGAGTTGTCCCGATTTGCATCCCACTTGGTTGATAATGAAGAGAGAATGACGCGGATGTTTTTAAGAGGTTTGAAACCCGAGATACGCCAATATCTTATCTCTCATAAACCGTGGTTTGTATTCAGATGTTGTTAATAGGGCTCGCTTATTGAGCGCGATAATGAGTCAACCAAACCAAAAAGAGAGCAAAACGACAAAATGATAATACCTATGATAATAAACCATCAAAGCTAAAGTGACAATAAGCATGGAGGAATCAACATGTCGTAAATGGTAACCACTTCGGTGGTAATCATGGCCAAAATAATAAGAATGGACATTTCAAGAAGAGAAGGTTCAACAATGACGTAAAGACGCGGCACCAAAGACCCGCTTCAAAGGAAGAAGAACGACCACCGGTCAGATGTTTCAAATGCGATGAGAGGGACACATCCGTCCAAATCAGATTTAAAGAATCCAAAACGTGTTTTAATTCATGGAAGAGAAGGTCACCTAGCTCGATTTTGTCGTATGGTGAAGTCAAGTCCATCTAGGATAGTGATGCCAAAGGATGTCCTGCATAAGCCAAAGCCAGAGTTTAAGAGAGAGCATTTTTTTTCGTGATGACGAGGAACCCGAATAAAATTATCACGGTATGTTAGTCATAAACTCTCATGTAAGTCTATACCGTGTTAGATACCGGTTCTACTTACTCTTTATTTCACCTAGTTGTGTTCAATGTTTGAAGTTAACTCCGAGAAGTTAGACTTTGATATATCTGTTTAAACTCGCTTGGGAGAAACCTTCGTTACCTCCACTATTTATAAATCTTGTTCAAATCAACACTTTCACGCTAATTCGTCGATCTTATCTCTTTGAAAATACTTGCCTTTGATGTGATTTTAGGAATCGATTGGTTAACTACTCATCATGCTTTTCGTAAGGTTGTTAGCTTTTTCATATTCCTAACCAACCTGTTATGCTAATTCAAGCAACCAAACCACTAAAGTCAATCATCATATCAAGCCATAAGTAAAGAGCCCCGATCCTTTCGTTGTCGACTTCTCGTGGAATGCACCAAGCCGAACTTTCAGAAGGCGACGTCGTGAATGACGATGGCAAGTTGATAGGTATCAATGTGACGTACTATCCAAGTCTTTGATGAGGGTCACAGCTTTGAATGATATTTCTATTGTTAATAAATTTCCGACGATTCTTGAAGACTTTAGCCTACCCCTAGAGCGTGAAATCAAATTTTGTATTGACCCAAAGACAAAACCCATTTCTAAAACCTCAAATATTTCTTCAACTAAAATGAACGATAATGTGCCAAAGACGTTGACTCGAAGTCGTTGAAGATTACGATCGTATCATTCAATACCATCGTGGGAAAACGAACGTGGTAGCCGACGTGTTGAAGTAGAAGATCGGATGCATTTATGAAAAGGATGTTGTTAACACAAAGACCCATTTTCAGATAACTTACAAATGATGAAGATAGAGTTAAAGACTCTAGGAACCCAAGTGAAGATAACTAATATACGAGTAGAATCGATTTTAATCGAAAGTTAAAGTCGCCAAGCTACACACTCTTGAATCGATGAATGTGAAGAAGAAGGTTCAAGAGGGCGTTATTCTAGAAGCAAGAATCATTTAAAGAGAGAAAATCTCAACCCTCGATTTAATTGGCCCATTTGAAATCCTCTCGATGAAGTAGGAACCGTGGGCCTATAGACTGCTTTTACCGCCAAGTATGTCATGTGTTCATAACGCTTTTTAACGTACGATCGATGTTACTTAAATATGTGGATAACCCAACCACATTATTAATTTAGAACCTGGACGAGATAGCAAAAGATTTAACGATGAGGAGATACGTGTTAAAATCTTGGATAAGAAGGATCGTATTCAACACTCAAAGGTTATACCTCAAGAATTAGAATGAAATGAAGTCAAGGTATCCTCACCTCTTCAAGATACCAGTAACGCACGTAAATTTCGAGGGCTAAATTTCATAAGGAGGGGAGATTGTGAGACCCTGATATTTTATGAATAAAGATTTAATTTTTTCTAAATATTTTTTGAATATTATGGTGTGGATTTGATATAATGTTATAGTTGTGGGTAATATTTATAAATTTTGCAAAGTATGCAAGTTGTTATATAATATTCGATTGGTCTGGGAATATTCATTTTTATCGTGGAATATTCGTACAACAAAGACAATCATTGGTGGACCTCATAAACTAAATTATCATTCTGATCGAGAAAACGACAAAAATATTTTTATGAAAATAACTACGGAAGTTTTACCGTTAACCGTGAAACTACCTTAGTAGTTAAAAGTAAAGAATACGCTGTGGTGCATAATAAGACACAGGTATTGATTATTGATGCTTACGTGATAAGTCACTCGCTTTTGTTTTATTGGTATTATTAATGTAATAATGTAAAATCTTTTTATATAAAAAATGTAATACTTTTATAAAGTTATTCTATAAATATAATATATTATATTCTATTATTATATTTTATTATGCATAGTATTATGTGCATATAGTTTTTTTATATAGTAAAATTTTTTATATATAAAATGTAATACTTTTATAAAGTTATCTATTTTATTAGACAATAATTAGAATATATTATATTTTATTATGCATAAGTGTTTGCATAAGGTTCGTAATATAGTGTTTGCATATAGTAAAATCTTTTATAAAGTTATTCGCTTTTATTAGATTATAAATAGAATATATTATATTTTATTTAAAAGATTTTGCTTTAAATATGGACCGTCCGATTAAAGTAAATCAACTGGACCGCTCATGAGTTAGTTACTATGCGTACCATTTTTCTATAAAATAAGCTCATTCCTTCATTATTTCTTATTTAATTCACCAAACTCTAGAGAGAGAAACTATATAGAGAAAGAAGAAAGTATTCTCGCTACTTCACTACTTATATATCCAAAGACTCTTCTTCTTAAGGTAGGGAATATTATTTGTTGTACTCTGTAAGGGGTATTTCTTTTGTATTCATGAAGAGAACTTATGTTATTCCATTCTTTATTATTCTCGTTGAATAACTCTGATACGCTGGCTACCCTATACTTGGTGACATTCTTCTATTATTCCATTCTTTATTATTCTCGTTGGAATATCCCGTCTCATAAGCTTTTTACATGGTGATCCGATTCCGCTTTTATTATTTTATTATTCTCGTTGGAATATCCTCCATTCTCTCGGTATGCTTTTACGCCGAACCGGTTCCTTTATTATTATTATTTGTTGAATATCCTATTCGTATGCTTTTACGCCGACCTCGATTCCGCCCTTATTAGTATTCTATTGAATAACCTGCCTCATGCTAAGTACCGCATGCATGGTGATTTCGCTGTTATTCCATTCTTTATTATTCTCGTTGAACATCCCGCTTGTGTGTAATTTACGCACCGACCTCGTTCCGTTAATTATTATTCTCGTTGAATAACTCGTCTATGCTAAGCACCGCATGCATGGTGATTTCTTTTGTTATTCCATTCTTTATTATACTCAATTGGTTAAAGTTTTGACTTCTATACTCCATGAAATTAGTGGAATATCCTCGATATTTGCGCTTCATCCAAAGATCTTTTCATGAAAATATTCTTCCGAGCATTCTTGAATTTTACTCTACAAAGCAAAGATCATGTCGATAATTTGGACGTTATTAGTTCCTCGATAAATTAATTCTTGAACTTGTTTTATTGAATTCTTATATCATTGTCATCATCCTCATGTTTATATTTTTTTGAAAGTCATCTGGCCTCAGAGTGCATAGATGGACTTGGTATGATTATGACACTGTGGATTATTCTTGTAATCATAACCGTAATGTTACAAATGATGTGGAAAAGTCCTCATTGGCCAGTAGTGCATTGATGGACGCTTTTTGGTATGATTATGGCTATGGATTCTTCTTCGTCAGTGGAGCAAAGATGAATTGTTTTATGGCATGATCAGACCATTGATGAAAACATGATTATCTTTGGCCCCGTAGTGCATGGATAATTCGTGGTCATGATACTAAAGAATATCCTCGCAGTAAAAGTGCAGGATGATTTGATGATGTGGATTATTTATTGTCGAGTCTCAATGATAAAAGTGATGAAAACCTTTTAAATCATAAAAGATAGTAGATTTTATTCTCTACTGACTCTTTCTAATGGATTGCTTGTTCCACCGCAGCTTAAACTTGATGTTTGTTATATTGTATCGCTTTAACATTGTTGAAGGCTAACGATAATTTATTCGCATTATCTTAGTTATAATATTTTTTATCGGGCTAGTTGAGCTCACCTTTCTTTCATTGTTCTCTTGTGAAATGAGAACGTTTCTTCAGAAATGAGATATGCATTAGTAGTCCTCACTATTCGTGAAATAGTGAATAAATTGTAATGAGGTCCTATATCTTTAGTAGACAATATTTGTATTCAGTCCTCACTTTATGTTTTATCGTATTGAAATACAGTCTTGTATTATTGTTGATTTGAAATAATTGACACTCAAGATGGGTGATGTATACCTAATTTTTATATTAGATAAGTTGTATATACTCTAAGAGAGACAATAATAATGAATTTGTATTCAAACTGAACGATGTAGAGTAAAGTTTACATAGAAATACATAGAGTTTACATTACAACTACTATGCATTGCTATGTGACTAATAGTTGATGTGTATGATTATATAATTGTGTAGGGCACGTGAAGTGCAGATAATTGTAAGATGTTAAACTATTATTGGTAAACAATGATCAAGGCAAGTCTTTCAGTTCCTATTTGCTATGAGAACTGTTTTAAATCTTTATTGCAAGTAGCATGATGTGTTATATATATGTTGAAATTATGAAACGTTAAAGTCAATTTATGAAGCGCTAACTAAAGTCAATTTATGACTACGTTGATTGAGTAATGAATGCTGATTGAGTAAAGAACTCAATCTCTATACTTGTTATATGAACTAAAGCATGTATGTTATGTTACTCCAATATTTATGAGATGTATGATAAACATGTTATTATGTGCTACGTGGTGCATAAAAACTGTTAGATTTGCTGGGTTGTAGAGCTCAACCTTACAAATAGCCATTTTTGCAGGTTAAGGATTGAAGGTAACACTATGTGGTACTTGAAAGACATGAATCAGATGTAATACATGAAGATTATTATTTTAGCTAGAGTTGTTATTTCTTTAAAACATGATTAAGGTTCATGAGATATACTCAATGTTTTATGATGTATATTTTATGTTGAGTTGTAAAGTTAAAGTTTGAGTTGTCCGTTGTATAAAGGATATCGATTTGATATATAAGTAATATATATTAAATTTGATAATGTGAATCATGGAGTATATATGATTCAAAGACATGTAGATGATAAAGGTTTTGATTCAGAGAATTAAAGTAAGAAGATATAAAAGTTTAAATTATTCCGCATTTTATTAATTTTAACATTGAATAATGATGTAAAATCAAAAGTTAGACGTGTTATTCACGACCAGAGTCGATAATTGAATTGTATTAATTTTGAAGTCGTTACAGTTGGTATCAGAGCTTTAGGTTATAAACCTTAGGTAGGAGTACCTTAGGCTATAACCTTAGAGAAGAAAGGCGAAGATAATGAAAGAATAAGTTCAGATAGAGTTTGAACAATAAGAAGTAATTTAAGAAATTTATAAAGATGGGATTAAAACATGCATGAGAGGATTAAAAGAAGAATCTCGCAGAGTTATAAGAAATATAAACGTGGGGTTACCCAACTCCAATAATAATGATGTTAGGTGATAATAATTAGACAATGTCTGTGACCCCCCCCCCCCCCAAATAGGTATACATCACCCATTCTGAGTCGCCAAATACATGGTATAAAATTCAAATACAACTTAATTATACAAATGTCGTGTAAAATACGACAAAACATAAGTTGAGAGTTTTACTACGAATATTGTCTTCTAGACAGTATTCAAACTCAAATGGTGTCATTATTACATTTATTATCACACTATTTTACTGAATAGTGAGGACTACTAATGCAAATATTTGGACCGTCACTCCGTTCCCCGACTAGTCCCAGCTATATTCTCTTTTCCTAAATAGAACAATAAAAACAAAGGGTGAACTTAACTAACCCAGTAAGAAATATTATGACTAAGATAATGCAGAATAAATTATCGTTAGCCTTCAACAGTGTTAAACTGATAAAATACAATAAACATCTAGTTTAACTGCAGTGGAATAAGTAATCCATTAGAAGAGTCAAGTAGAGCATGATATCTACTATCTTCTATGATTTAAAAAGGGTTTTCATCAACTTTATCGCTGAGACTCAGCTCAATTCATCATTAATATTATAACTCACAATATTTAACAACCGGATCATTCCCAGGAAAGAGGGGGCTTTCCGATAAGGATTTCTCCCTATTGGCGCGCAATTAGGTGACCAAACCTCTCCTCAATAGAACTTTCTAGACATTGTCAATATTGTAAATAATAATATGAATAACTTTGTCATTTCAATTATCGATTTAATAATATAAAATATTATGCAGATGATATTGTGACAATAATTGAATCAATAATATAAAAGATATTATGCAGCAATTATTGTAGCAATAATTGAGTATAACTGAGTGACTTCTCACGTAAGCATCAATAATCAATAACGTGTGCTACTATGCAACCACGCGTATTACTATACTTTTACCACCGGGTAGTTCAACAGTTTAACGGTAAAAATTTCATCGTTATTTTTATAAAAGATAATTCTGCCATTTTCTAACTACGACAATACTTTTCGTTAGGGGTCCACTAATGATTGTGTTGTCATACCTAATATTTTTCGTTAAAACGAATATTCCCGTAACCAATCGAATATTATATAACCACTTGCTTACTTTGCAAAATTTGTAAATATTACCCACAACTATAACATTATATCAAATCCACACCATAATATTCAAAAAATATATTTCGAGAAGAATTAATCTTTATTCATAAAAGTTGGGGATCTTACAACCTCCCTTCTTATGAAATTTCGCCCTCGAAATTAGGGTGCGACTGTATGTCAAGAGGGAGGATACCTTGATTTCATTTCAGATTCTAACTCCCGTGTCATTTCTCAACATCGTGGTTTCTCCACAAAACTTTGACTTGAGGTATAACCTCGAGCGTAGAATATGATCCTTCTTATTCAAGATTTTAACGGTACCTTTTCATCCGTTAAATCTTTCGCTATCTCGTCCGATTCTAATTCAATAATGTGGTTCGTCTTTCACATATTTACGTAACATAGATATGTGAAAAACGTTATGAACACGAAAATACTTAGCGATAAGGCAAGTCTATAAAGCCACGGCCCTACCGATTGAGGATTAAAATAGGCCAATGAATCGAGGATTGAGCTTTCCTCTCTTTCCAAATCTCGTAACTCCTTTCCATGGAGCAACACGTAACAACATATGATCTCACCCACCTCATCCCAGCATACTGGAGAACGACACTTTCTTTCATACAACGCCTCAAATGGAGCCATGCTAATACTTGCTTGATAACAGTTGTTGTAGGAAAACTCCACCAATGGTAAGAACTTGTCCCAACTTCCTTTGAAGTCAAGGACACAGAGTCTTAATAAATCTTCAAGAGTTTAAATAGTCCTCTCCGACTGCCCATCCGTTTGAGGATGATATGCTAGACTAAATCGTAAATCCGTGCCCATAGCTTTTTGCAAACTAACCCAAAATCGTGAAGTAAATCTTGGGTCTTGATAAAAAACTATGGATACTGGCATACCATGCAATCATACAATCTCGTTTATGTATGTACGAGCAAGACGTTCAAGTGTATAAGTTTCTCGTATCGGTAAGAAATGAGCAGACTTGGTCAATCTATCAACAATAACCCAAATCGCATCTATGCCTTGAGAAACCTTAGGAAGACCAGTAACGAAATCCATGGTAATGTGCTCCCACTTTCATTCTGGAATTTCAAGTGGTTGCAATGGACCTTTTGGCACTTGGTGCTCCGCCTTGACTCGTTGACAAGTTAGACACCTTGAGATAAACCCCGCTATCTCTCTCTTCATATTGTTCCACCAAAATGTATGTCAAGATCACTTATACATTTTGGTACTCCCATGATGGATTGCAAGCTGTGTGTTGTGCGCTTCCATCATGATTTTATACTTCAAGTCGTAATCGCTAGGAACACAAAGTCTGGAGTTGACTCGAAGTATTCCTTCTTCATCGATTCTTACTTCCGGAATAACACCTTCTTGCACTTTCTTCCTCATACACATCAGCTCCAGGTCTGTAGGTTGAGTAGCTTTAACTTTATCGATTAAAGTCGATTTTACTCGTATATTCACCATCATCACATGGGTCCCTAGAGTCTTTAACTCTATCTCCATCCTTTGTAAGTCATACAAAATGGGCCTTTGTGTTGACAATATCGCACTCGTACCCACATACGATCTTCTACTCAATGCGTCACCTACTACATTCGCTTTTCCAGGATGGTATTGAATGGTATGATCGTAATCTTTCAATAGCTCAAGCCATCATCGTTGCCGCATGTTGAGTTTCTTTTGAGTGAAGTAATATTTGAGGCTTTTATGATCCGTATAGATCTCCACCTTATCTTCATACAGGTAATGCCTCCAAATCTTAAGCGCAAAAACGACAGCTGCCAACTCTAGATCATGAGTAGGATAATTCCTCTCATATTTTTTGAGTTATCGTGAGGCATATTTCGACGTCCCCAAATCTGGGTATCTTCCAACCCAATAGATGGTGCTCCACGATACTATAATTCATAAAATCATTCCATTGAGACAATAACAAAATGATTTTATTTACTATCTTTGTATTACAATAATATTAAATCATTTCCTAGGTTCATAAACCGAATACATTCTTTGTTCTTCATAAGTATATTACATACAAATACACTAATCTATTATAGGACGGTTAATTGTCCATCTTAGCCTTATCTTTATCTCTCTTAGAACTCTCAAATCGTTCGGCTTTAGCTGCAATCATATGGTTCAAGCAAGAATGAGCATAACTAGCTCAATAAGTCTAACAAGTAATCATATGAATATCACATTGAGAATTATATGCTCAGCTTATATAACAGAACAATTAACTACGAAGCACTATGAAACATTTGAATAGTACTTCTCATTTCATAACAACGATTCCAAAGTATATATAATAGCTTAGGAATTCTAAACCGGTCAAAAGACCATGAACATACTCTTTTCGTTTTCATACTTGAAAAGGACATCCGGCACCAAGGCCATCCATCCGTCTTTACTTACGAGCACTTCTAGGTGATCAGCCTATTGTACTCTATGTTGATCAACACTCTTCCGTTAAACGATTTACGCCTTAACATTTGGCAACCTCGCGTGCCCATCGAATAATCGATGAAAATACTTTTGTTTGTGCATAGACAAACTTACCTTTACATCCGTACCAAATACTTGGCATAGGATAGCGTTAACAGTTCTATATCAAAAGACTTGTAAACAAATCAATCAATTCTTCAAGACTTGTCTAGCCAAGTAAAAACAGGCATCGACTCTTTCTTTAAAACCATTCATGCATCTTATAACATGAATCATAAAAAACTTGGCTAACTCGGAGGTTAGACAAGCGTTAAGAAAGACTTGCCTTCAAGCATCTTCGAATATAATATTCAATCAATTCTCAGTCTTTATAGGATCTACATGATATATTCACATAGCACACTGTAATTAGTTAACAAACAACTAACTTTATCGTTCTAACCAACTTCTTTCTCTTCTATGTCTTACTTGAATTTATCTTGTTCATAAAGTCAATTCGTATTTCTATGCTTCATTACGGCTTGTTAAAGTTCTTACGTTATTAAGTGACATTTGATCATTATTGGTGAAGTACCAACGTTTGAACATCATTCACGGTTCATTGATTACGTTCTTGCGTTCTTCATTTAATTCTTATCAAACCATATCTAATCTTCTAACATTATCACTTCCTAAGTGATTTAAGATTAGTCTTATTATGTACCTTAAGTACTTTCATTGTCTTCCTATTAGTTTACCTTCAATTGAAACTAAAATCTAACTTGGTCAACTCTTTTACATCATTGCCACATGGCATGCAAAGATCCCTAGTAATAACTTCAGGCAAGCTGCGCCAGCCATGTGGGACATGGCCAGATTTGGCGCCATGAGCTGCCCTTTTGAGTCGGGTTTGGTATTGCTACGCTACCAGGCACAATGCACCAGTTAATAAGATATTGGTTTTTCCAACGAAACTCCCGGCTTCATAATTTGTTCGTTTTACATCCGAATTGACTCATTTGAAAGCCCATAACTCACAAATTACATACTCTAGGTGTTCATATAAGAATTTCACATTTTTGAACGTTAACTCTAATTCACCTTTTAGTTCATTTTGAGCTGCTCGTTTATCGCTTTTCAATCGCTCAATACTCGTTTTCTTCGTTATAAGTCGAAATTCGACGATTCTTGCGTCCACAACTCTTAAATACCTTATCTCATGTGTTGGCATTGAAAACCAATGTTTTCAAGTCACACGACAACTTTTGACCCTTAATCCGATATTTCTACATTTTCGACGTTTAACATCTATTTTCGCAAAATTTGCCATAACTTCGTTACTCGTGTTCTATAAGCCAAATCAAATGGAACACTCCATTGATTCATCATCTACATCCTAACCAATCAATATGCACACACCTTAGCTATAATGGTTTTCAATTCGTACTATCATAACTAAGTTCACGTTCATGTCTTTCTTCGGTTTTTAACTTACGTAAACACTTATGATTTTCATTCAACCATGACCTATCAATGTTTACATTATTAATGGTCATCCTTATTCCTCCTCACTAAACATGTTCCACCAATCTACGATTCTCTACGAGAAAGAAATCGAAAAAGATAAAGATTAATGTTTACGGGATATTACCTTTGTAGTTCTTCACGTTCTTTATAAACGCCTTATGGTTTTCTTGAAAGTAGATTGGTTAGGTGTTTCTAACTCTTTCTCTCTCTCAATATAGGTTGGACAATCTTTGTAAAACACTAAAAGACCAACACTAGCTTTGTATTTATAAGCAATCAATATGGGGGCAAAATGGTCAAGAGGCCACCTCCTTACTATTCCACCTCATCTTCAACTTAGCCACCAAGTAATCACTTTACTTGGTGGCCAAGTGGCCGACCCACCTCCTTCGTGGATCATCCCATGGGTTTCCCCATGGGTTTTACCCATCTGTGACCCGACGGTTCGACCCGCGGTTCGTTTTCTTGGTTTGGGCTTGACTTAAATTAAAATTGCGCCTTGACTTGGGCTTGCTTACTTAATTCTTTGGGCTTGCTATTAATCCAAGTCCAATTGAATTCTACCAAATCCTTAACTCAAAATTCATTAGAACTTCTCGTATTCTACGGGTATAACTCCCGTATTCCCTTCGTTTAGTACTCATACAATATTCGTATTATACGTTATACTATTCTTCATACCATACTCGTATTCAACTAATATAATACTCGTATCCCATAAGTATAATAACCGAAATGATTATACGCCTTTCATTCCCCTTTCAGAAATCACTTTCACAAACCCTTAGGTTTTAAGTCCGCAGGCGAAAACTTCGTTTGCCATAACGAAAATATTATTGGATATTCCATAATATCTTCATATTCTATCATTACGCGTTTCTCGAAATTTTGAACCTAAACTCCGAACGAAATCGGATGAATAGTGTTTTTACGAGAAAATTCTCGAAAAACATTTCTTTTCGTCTTGATAATTCAAAACAATTAATCCTAACACATAGCCAGAATACTAACCACATTCACACATTCTAGGTCATAAAACGACCTTCAAACATCTTACTCACATAATTAATCAATTAAATTCTTTTAATCCACATAATCAAATAAAAATTTAATTCATTAAAAAGCCGAAATTCTCGGGCGTTACATTCTTCCCTCCTTTTAAGGATTCTGTCCCAAGAATTTCGTTATTCTTACATAAACAAATGAGGAAACTTTTCCTTCATTTTACTTTCGAGCTCCCACGTTGCTTTTTCAGCATCGTGGTTACTCTATATTACCTTTACTGAATGTATTACTTTATTTCTCAAGACTTGTTCCTTCCTATCAGTAATTTGAATCAGAAGTTCTTCATACGGTAAGTCTTTTTCTACTTGAATAGACTCATATTCTATTACGTACTTGTAGTCCAGTTTATACGAACGTAATACTGACACGTGAAACACATTGTGTATTCTTTCCATCTCTAGAGGTAAAGCTACTTCATAAGCTACCTCTCCTACCCTTCTTAAAATTTCAAAAGGTCATACAAACCTTGGACTTAACTTCCCTTTCTTCCCAAAACGTATCTTCCCTTTCCAAGGCGACACTCTTAGAAAGACATACGATCCTACTTCAAATTCTCTATTCTCTCGATGAGGATCTGCATACTTCCTTTGTCTATCTTGAGCCGCTACGAATCGGGTTCTTATTAACTCAACAATATCTGCCGTTTGCTGCACCATCTCAGGTCCCAACATTTGACGTTCACATACTTCATCCCAGCAAAGTGGTATTCTGCACTTCCTACCATACAACGCTTTGTAAGGTGGCATGCCTATACTAGCGTGAAAACTATTATTGTAAGCGAATTCCACCAAAGGTAGATGTTCGTCCCAACTCCCCTTGAAATCCATAACGCACGATCTTAACATATCTTCTAGCGTTCGAATTGTCCGTTCACTTTGTCCATCTGTCTGTGGATGATATGTCGTACTCAATCTCAAATGCGTTCCCATTGCTCTTGCAAACTCCTCCAAAAGTTCGACGTGAATCGTGGATCACGATCGGACACAATCGAAACAAGTACTCCATGTCTAGAAATAATTTCTTTGACATAAAGTTTAGCTAGTTGCTCTAGGTTATACCTAATTACTATTGGTAGAAAATGAGCTGATTTGGTTAACTGATCCACTATTACCCAAATAACATCGTATCCTTTTCTCGTTGTTGGAAGTCCAACCACAAAGTCTATAGTGATATGCTCTCATTTCCACTCTGAAATCTCTAGTGGATGCAACAACCCACTCGGTTTTTGGTGTTCAGCCTTAACTTTCTGACAAGTTAAGCACTTACTAACATATTCTGCGATCTCCCTCTTCATGTTTGGCCACCAAAAGTTCTGACGAAGGTCTTGATACATCTTAGTACTACCAGGATGTATCGAGTACCTCGTACTATGAGCCTCACACATGATCTCTTCTTTTAAATCAGAATTATTTGGAACCCAAATTCTTCCTTCAAAACGAAGTAAACCTTCTTTATCAAGGTTATACTTAGTCTTCACATAATCTTCCATTATCTTTTTCATTCGCTCGTATTCTTCATTACTTATCTGTACTTCCTTAACCCGTTCCACTATCGTTGGTTGAGTCTCTATTGAGAATAACATCTCCACCGTTTCACTTGGTAACTTAAATTCTAATTCCATCCTTGCCATCTTTGTTATTAACTCATTTTGAGTCGTTAACATTGACAGCTTTTCCCTACCCTTCCGACTTAACGCTGGCTTGGCTACTACGTTCATTTTTCCGGATGATACAGATATCACAGTCGTAATCCTTTATCAACTCTAACCACCTTCTCTGCCTCATATTCAACTCCTTCTGTGTGAAGATATATTTCAGACTCTTATGGTCCGTGTATATCTCACACTTTTCCCCATATAAATAATGTCTCCATATTTTTAAGGCAAAGACTACAGCTGCCAATTCCAGGTCATGAGTAGGATAGACCTTCTCATAATCCTTTAACTGGCGTGATACATACGCAATGACCTTGCCATGCTGCATGAGCACGTAACTAAGTCCTTTATGCGAAGCATCGCTATAAACTACAAAATTCTCCGTATCATCTGGTAAGGATAATACAGGTTCCTCACTCAACCTCCTTTTTAGTTCTTGAAAACTATTTTCACACTTTTTATTCCACTCATACTTCACCGACTTTCTCGTCAGATTTGTCAATGGAGTAGCTAATTTAGAAAAGTCCTGAATGAACCTTCTATAGTATCCCGCTAACCCCAGAAAACTCCGAACCTCGGTTGGAATTTTCGATTGCTCCCACTCATTCACTGCTTCCACCTTCGTTGGATCTACGGATATGCCATCTTTATCTATAACATGTCCTAAAAACTGCACTCGTTCAAGCCAAAATTCACACTTAGTGAATTTCGCATATAACTTCTCTCTCTGTAGTGTTTCTAACACTATTCTCAAATGTTCAGTATGATATTCTGGTGTCTTTGAATATACTAGAATATCATCAATGAACACTACAACGAACTTGTCCAAATACTTTTTGAACACTCTATTCATCATATCCATGAATGCGGCTGGTGCATTCGTCAACCCAAACGACATAACTAGAAACTCGTAATGCCCATAACGAGTTCTGAACGACGTCTTATGTGACGCCCCCAAAATAGGTATACAACACCCATTCTGAGTCGCCAAAATACATGGTATAGAAAGCAAACTACAACTTTGATAATATGTATGTCGTAGAATACTTACAATACAACCGTGAGTTTGAATACAAATATTGTCTTTCAGATAATATACACACCCAAATAAGTCCTCATTAATTATTCATACACTATTTTACGTAAATAGTGAGGATGAGATAAAACATCTTCCTAGAACCATCACTCCATACCCCGACTCGATCCTCGCTATGTTCTCACCTCCCGAGAAGAAAAATGGAACAAAAGGAAAAGGGTGAGCTCAACTAGCCCAAGAAAGAATATTATAACTAAGATAATATACAACAAATTATCGTTAGTCTTCAACAGGAAAAATCTAATAGAATACAATGCATAACAAGTTTTAGATCAACAAATGCAAATGAAACAACAATCCATTAGAAGAGTCACGAGAGAAAGAATTCTACCGTCTTCTAAGGTTTAAAAGTACATCATCAATAGTTTATCCCGTAATAACAATCAATATACATCTTTAATCATCTTTGCACCATGTGCCAAAGATATTCATTTGTATCACCAAATTGGTCATGTTCATCTCAACACTGCTCATCTTTGCACTACGTGCCAAAGATATTCATCGATTAATCGCTCATCTTTGCACTAGGGTGCCAAAGATATTCATTTATATCACCATTTAGACCGAGGATGATGAAAACATTTTAAAAGAAACGAATCCAAAGGAAACAAAATGACAAGAATTAAGGATTAAGGATTCAGACTTTGTTTTACCCATGTCCAAAAATACTTTGAAAATAATCATATTGGTGTAAAATTCAAGAATGATCAAAACATGGATACAATCAAAGCTAGTATCGAATAGATATTTTGGACAAAAAGAAAATTTTTATTTTTCTATGAATAAGGTCAGATTCGTGAATAAGTGTCGATACGTGAATAGGCCGATACGTGAATAAGAACCGACACAACAAGTTCCAAATTTGATAAAAAGTTCACCAATACTTCTAAGATAATGATATTGAAGAAAAATATCATTTAAGAAGAAAATAATACCCCTTACCTCAAAATAACCGCATTTCGATCGAATTTCTATAATATCGATGTAAACTCGCACAGTATAGCAACACTCAAAGTATACTCACAAGAATACGCCGACAATATAGAGAGAGAAAGAGAGAAAACTTAGTTTCTGGTGTGATTTTCAATTCTAACTTAGCCCTCTATTTATAGGAAAATGTTATAACGCCAAAGGAGACTAAATAAATATAATAATAATATTCTTATTTTCTTCCTACGCAACCTAAGTTGCCAACAAAGACCAGCCACCCCAAAAATCAGCAGCCCACATGTTGTATCCACCAACCAAAAAGTGGGTCCCCCCATAAATTTAATAAAAATCATTTTATTTTCCAAACTTCAACAATTCATAAAAAATAGCTCTAGTTATCAGAAAAATTCAAAACTCATGACTTTCCATGGGAAATTCTATTCTCTACAACTTTGCGTAAGAAAGTTTTTCCAAATTCCAAATGTAAATTGACCAAAATCCACAAACTACCGATTTTATACTATAATAAATTTTCAATCAAGAATTGTGTCCACCGACACACAAAACATGTGTTAAACATTTAATCTAACAAAATACTCTTCCTCATTTATTCATATATCCCACATTCATTATAAAAATATCAAGTTAATATATTATTAAAATAATATATTTAAATGAATTATTTTATCGTAAAAAGATAAAATATTAATTTTCAACAATTGTCACGTTAAAAATTTTCTCCATCTATATCCACATAAAATAAATATTTTCTTTATCATAATAATCAATAATTAATTATTTTAAAAATAATATTACGTAATCACAAAGATCGACAACTGTGCCGCTCCTGTGAAAGAGGGGCTTTCAATAAGGATTTCTCCTTACTAAGCCTTAATTAGGTGACCAAACTCTCCTTAGATGTAACTTTCTAGACATTGCCAATAATGTTATCTCGATAATATTATTCAAATAATATGAATTATTGATTTGATAATGGAAAATACCGTGTAATGACAATTATCAAACAACAAAGAATACAAAATATCAACGCAAAGAATTATTGAATCAATAAAATATAATATTGAACAAGAATTCATCGTAATAATTATTGAGTAGTGCCTTCTTACGTAAGGATCAATAATTCAATAATATGCAATACAAGTGTAACATCGTGCAACCACGCCAGACATCAGTATTTTAACCACCAGTAACCCAATGGTGTTAATCTCAGAATAATTTACGCCGTTATTTATAAAACTCAATCTTTGTCGCTTTCCTTCATCCAACCGTTTTTTTACGTTATGGGGCCCACTAATGACCGCTATGGCCGTCGCACGGAGATTCCGACAAAAAAGAATATTCCACGCACCAAACTAATATTCCCAGATTAATAATGAATATTTTATAACCACTTGCTTATTTTGTAAACTTTGCACATTTCACCCATAACCAAAGAATTATATCAAATTAACCCTTATTAATTTAGAATAATGAATAAAGGAAAATTCAATTTATTTATAATAAGTTGGGGTCTTACATCTTAGGTACATCCGCCTTCCTCACTTTCAGCTGATGATACCCCGTACGCAAATCTATTTTAGAAAAATACTTTGCCCCTTTCAACTGATCAAATAGATCATCGATCCTGGGAAACGGGTATTTATTCTTAATCGTTAACTTGTTCAACTCTCGATAGTCGATACAAAGTCGTAACGACCCATCCTTCTTCTTTACAAATAATATCGGGGATCCCCACGGAGACACACTCGGTTGAATGTACTTCCTATCTAATAGTTCCTATAATTGAACCATTAACTCCTTCATTTCTGCTGGCGCCATTCTATATGGTGCCTTTGAAACTGGTGCCATACCTGGTAGCAAATTAATCACAAATTCTACATCCCTATCTGGCGGAATACCGGGTAACTCTTTCGGAAATACATCAGCGAACTCTTGAACTACAAATATCTATTCCAATGATGCTCCCACTCTTTGGGTATCCACCACATGACACAGATAACCCATACACCCCTTCTTCAACATCTTCCTAGCCTGTGTCATAGTTAGACAACAAGAACGTCTCGATGATTTATTTCCATAAAACACCACCTCAGGTTTCTTAGAAAGCCTAAGGTTTACTCTCTTCCTATGACAATCAATTATCGCCCTATGGTTAATTAACCAATCCATACCTAGAATTATATCGAATTCTCTTAACCTTATCGGTAAAAGATCTACCGATAATTTGTTGCCCATAATATCTACGAAACAATTCCTATGAATGTGTTCAATGGGAATTATCTATTCGTTTGCTACCTTAATGTCTAAAGGTATTTCTAGCTTTTTAGGGTTTAATCCCAGTTACTTAGCAAATCCACATGTTATAAACAAACAAGACATAAGCATTTATTTCGTTGACTGGAATGATACCTGCTACTACATCTGATGATGCAACCGCATCTTGGATAGTCATATTAAATGTTCGAGCAGATGGTCTACCCAATGATGGTGTTGGTCCAGTAATGGCTAAATTACCACTACAAGAACCCTTACTGACCTCCGCCCCCTTCTTCAAGCAATTTCTTGCCCTGTGGTCCATTGACCTACAAACAAAACAGCCATGACTTTTCTTAGGATTAGGACAGTTGGGAGATATGTGGCCCTCCTGCCCACAATTATAAAAACCCGTTTTCCCTTTTAGACAGACTCCCAGATGAGTCTTGTCGCATGTCTTGCATGCCTCCATCCTACGTTTAGGATCCCCTTGTTTCACCCCAGAATATCCACAATTCATCAATTTGATTTCACAGGACATAAGAAATTTTTTGTCGTGAAACCCACATATGTATAATAAGGTTATAGAACATACATTTTGTTGCTTAAAAGAAATCCTTGCTAAACACACTAGAATTGTCGTGAAATCCTTAGGTTTCCTCTCAATCTCTCTCAATTCTCTCTGTCAAGCTCTATCAAGCTCTCTCTGAACTCTCAGTGTTCTTCCTAGGCAACTAAGGTTATGCGTAAAAACCCAAACTGATAATCAAGCGTAAGAAATAAAATGGATAACCTTAATACTACTACTAATTGTAATATCAGTTACAAACTAACGTATATGTTATAAATATATTATATTTATTATTTTATTTATATTATTATAATTCAAAATTTGAAAATCCAAAAGCCATAAGGCTTTGTTTGGCAAAAAGTCTTTAAAATAAAGATTTAATATCTTTAAGCCTTGTTTGGGTTAAACCAATTTAAAACTACTTTAATTATTTTAATAAACCATTTAGTTTATAATTTATAATCACATATTATTTATTTGGCTCTCCATATCCAACATTAATGAAATAATTTAGTTACACACTATATTATAATTAAATATACCATTTAAATAAATAACACAAAATTATAATTTCATTATAACTTTATTTAATAATTTAATATATCATTTAAATTATTAACTCAACACAACAATATAACATTTCATGTTATATTACAACTTCTAAATTATAAATATTTATATAATAAATATAAATATTTAATTATTTAATTATATAATTATTTCATCAATTTCAACAATAAACACATCAAATAAATATTTATATAATTCAATAAATATTTAATTATTACAATTTGAAATTCTAGATTGTTACATGAAATATGAAAATTTTGCAAAATTAAACAAGTGGTTATAAAATATTCATTGTCATTTGAGAATATTCGTTTGGTCGTGGAATATTCTTGTTATTCTAAAATATTCGCATTGACCAGTAGCATCCATTTGTGGGCCCCATAATGTAAAAAAGCGGTCGGATGAAGAAAATGACAAGTTTGAGTTTTTATAAATAATCACAGCGTAGTTATTCACCAATTAATAATCGTTGGAATACCTTTATGATTAAAATACACGATGTACGCGTGGTCGCAAGAGAAGACGCAGAGTATTGCAAAGATTTTTGAATTATTGATTCTTACGTAAGAAGGCACTACTCAATAATTGTTATAGTAATTACTCGCTCAATATTTTATTTTATTGATTCAATAATTGCTTCGTTGATATTTTATATTATTGGTGTTTAAATAATTGTCACTGCACAGTATCTCCATTATCAGATCAATAATTTATATTATTTGAATAATATTATTAGATAGAATTATTGGTAATGTCTAAGGAAGTTCTGTCTAGAAAAGCGGTTTGGTCACCTAATTGCACACCAATAAGGAGAAATCCTTATCGGAAAGCCCCTTCTTTCCTGGGAACGACCTGGTTGTCATTATTGTGATTCTGTAATATTATTTGTGAATAATTATTTATTAATTTATATGATAAGGAAATATTTGTTTTATGTGGTTATAAATGATGGAATTAATGTTGAGGTATTTTATCAGTATTTTGTCTGAATGAAGGTATTAAAAATCGTCCGTATATGAATTTCGGGCATTTTCTGTTTGGAATTTGGAAAAACTTTCTTCTACAAAGTTGTAGAGAATTTAATTTCCTATGGAATAGGCACAAATTTCAAAATTTTCTAATAAAAGGGATATTTATTGTGAATTATTGAAGTTTCAAAAATAAATGTTTTTTTTATTAAAAACATGGGTGGGCCCCACTTTTGGTTGGAAAAATGTGCTGAAATTTTATTTCAAAAGTGGTGGGCTTGAATAGTAGCGGGTAAAGCCATCAGGTAGCAAGTTAGTCTGCTATGGTGTTCTAAGAATTTTCCTATAAATAGGGTGCTTAGTTAGAATTGAAAATCACACCAGAAACAAGCTTTCTCTCTCTATATATATTATCGAGCGTATTTTGTGAGTATTTAGATACTTTGAGAGTTGCTATTCAGTGCAAGTTTTCTTCAGCACTATATTCGATATTCCAGTCAGAAGTACTATTTTTTTGAGGTAAGGGATGTAATTTTTTTCATAATGATGTTATTCTTTCAATATCATTATACCAAAATATTGGTATGGATTTTATTATGGAATTTCTACCTTTTTCATGTCGGGATTACTATTCACGTATACGGCACTATTCATAGGAAAAAAATAAAATTTTCTTTTCTTTGTCCAAGTTATCTATTATAGTTACTATCTTTGATTGTATCCATGTTTTGATCTTCATTCTTGAATTTTGCTCCACAATTGATTATTATAAGGTATTTTCCACAACTAAAACATACCTTAGAAGGCTGTGAACAGTTTGGACTTATGTGTCCCTCCTCTCTGCATCTGTAGCATCTAACTGGCAGTTGTTCTCCTCCCCTAAAATTTGTTGTTGGTGTTGTTGGTGTTGCTGCTGCCGATGTCTTCCCGTTATCGTTAAATCTTCTCTACTTAAAATTTCCACTTGAATCATTTCTTCTATTATCTTGGCCATGATTACCACCGAAGTGGTTACCATTTTTGGCATGATAATTTCCTCCACGATGGTTATCATTGTTCTGATGGTCGTTGCCACTGGTACGATTATTATCGTGTTGTTGGTCGTTATCTTTTGGTTGAGCTAACTCATAATCCCGCTCCAATAACTGGGCCTTATTCACTACATCTTAATACAAACACAGTTTGTGAGAAATGAGGTATTGACGTATTTTGGGTTTCAAACCTCGCAGAAACATTCGCGTCATTCTCTCCTCATTACAAAACACAGCCTAAGCTGGATACATTACTTTCCCGCTATTGCTTTCCAAAACTTGGGAATTACAAAAGGCTACCCTTGATTATACAAAAAAGGGCTTTATGTCACTACTATATACACAATATGTACATACCTAACTACTCTAACAACTACTCGATTATATCTGCCTTAAGGCATTCTCAAAATCTGCCTTGGCAAGACCGGCAATAATATCACAGCTGATAGTATGTCGCGTCTGCCCTGTCTCTACAGGATACCCAGCTACCTGTAACTGGAAATCCTCATGAGAACTCCTATGAATATAGGACATTCTCCCTATCTTCTATTTCTTGGTCTTTAGCTCGCTCCTAAGCTCAAAGACCTCCTGCTTCAGCTCATGGACCTTGTCCTTAGCCAAAATTCTCTCGTCATGTTCCTATTCCCACATGAACTCCACGTCCGTCTTATCCTCTATAACAGCTTGGAGTTCAGCCTTCAGCTCCTTGACCTCATGACAGTAGTGTACGTTCCTATCTATCACTGACATGAACAGTACATCATCGACTCCCCTGGAGTTATCTCTGCTGCTATAGCCACTGGATTGAAGGATACTACCTCCACTTCTTCTTCCAACATGCCGTCAAATACCGACATGAGGTGTAAGCTTTCGGAGTCTCCAGACTCCACCACAACTATCTCAGGATCTGCTGCTATAGGGTTCGGTATGATTTCTATCTGGTTTACCGACCCTTCATTGACTACTTGTACATCTCTATTTTCACCTGACATCTATAACAACAAAAAGAATTGATTAGTAAACGTCAGTATAATAAAACACATAACATATATGATGCATTTTTATAAGGTTAACTTCCATCTTTTATTCTTTAACTTTTCTTAAGGTTATGACTTAAGGTTTTATTTCCCCCCTTAAGTTTTATAACCTATTGCTCTGATACCAACCTGTGACGCCCCCAAATCCGGGTATCTTCCAACCCGACAGATGGTGCTACACGGTGCTACAATTCACATAAACATACAATTGAAATGCCTCAAATGAACGGATATGTCTTATATATATATCAAAAGAATATTTATATTCCCCAGGTTCTTTACAACCAATACAGTGTCTTTGTCATAATATCAATATTATTTATTACAAAACCTATACTATTACATAAGCAATCTACGGGTTCGACTTTCCCTTCCCTTTATCCTTACCAGATCCATCGGTCCATTCTGTCTTAGCTGCATTCATATGGTTCAAGCAAGAATGAGCCTAACTAGCTCAGCAAGTACAACAATTCTAGTAAAATAGCATGCTTGAAACATAGGAATCGTATATCTTCAATAACTGAACAATAGTTATGAAGTACTATTGATTATTCAAAATAGCACTTCTTTTCATTTAAAATATTTTACAACAAAAATATTCAGTAAAACATCAATTCCGGTTCAAAATCGTAAGCATTTCATAAGCACTTTGAAAATGACATCCCAACACTAAGTCCATAAGTCCGGTATAGCTTACGAGCACGTCTAGGTGATCAGCCTATAGTACTCTATGTTGATCAACACTACATTCATTAAACGTGTATACGTTTAAGTTGTGGAAACCTCACGTGCCTGTCATTTGACGACAAAACATTTTAGCATACTAAATCTACTTTTGAAAACCACAACGATATTAGTTTGGTAAATCTTTATCAACACTTGATAGAATAACATAGCATACGTCTAGCCGAAAGGATTGGCTTTGACATTCCTCAGATACTAACTCATGCGAAGAATACATGAATCATAAAAGACTTGCCGGATCGAATCGGAACAAGGGTTAGAGTACTTGCTTTTTAGCGTCTGCTACAATTTATAACACATGCACTTTACGTCTTTAAGGTCTCTACATTAGATGATAGCATAACATAGAACATTAGGTCATGAATGATCACACATGGTTCCTAAAGAATCTTACCCTACTTCTCAATCTAATTACATATTAGATTTGTTATTATAGGTTCCGGCTTTCCATTACGTCATTCTTACATTCATAAGTAATTGACTTAGTCTTAACCTTAAGTGTGCATACTTAAGTTCTAATATGTCATAACAATGTTTCATTAAGATCTTCATTTAATTGTTTATCAATTACTAACCATGCTCTATATATAAACATTCATTATTGTCTTGGTCTTGAGGTCAAGGTCATGACGCCCGGCTTTTACACTTAGTCATATTGCATGTCACCTATTATCGCTTAGAACCGGACTCTACATCAACTGCACACGAGTCTCGGTGTTAATAATCGTAGTCATGCTTATTTCCTCTCTAGAAGGTTATGGCTTTGCTCAACCAAGCTCGGCGCTTTACGTGCTTGGCGAAATTTGGTGAAATTTGGCGTCGTGGCGTGACTCTGCACTGAAAAAATTTTCTGAGACTTCAAATTTTGTGAGATTCTCGGACTCAGAACTTCTTCAAGTTATAAGTCCGAATTGGCTCGTTCAAGAGCCTACGGTTCATAAATCACGACTCTATGTATTTATTCAAGAATTTGATCTATTCGACAAGACCCCAAATTTTTATAAATAAAATCAATTTCCTCTAATTATTATTCTTGATTAATAAGGTGGTAATTTGATATAATGCTTAAGGAAAGGTTATGGGTGAAATGCAATTTTTGCAAAATAAAAAAAGTGGTTATTAAAATATTTATTTTGCTGGAAATTCGTTTTCGTCGTGGAATATTTTTTTGATTAATAAGGTGGTAATTTGATATAATGCTTTAGTTATGGGGAATATTCGCAAAATTGGTTATTAAAATATTTATTTTGTTTAAAGAATATCGTGGCAGCTAGGGAATAAGGGGCAGTAGCATAATTGTGGGCCCCATAACAAAATAACTCTATCGGATGAAGAAAACGACAAGTTTGAGCTTTTATAAATAACTACAGAAGTTGTTACCTGCTAACAATCGCTGGATTACCCGTGGTTAAAAAATAAGAATACGCGTGGTTGCACAAAGAAGACACCAGATTTACAAAGATTGTTGAATTATTGATTCTTACGTAAGAAGGCACTACTCAATAATTATTACAAAGAGTTATCGCTCAATATTTTATCGATTCAATAATTGTCAAGGCTGATAGTTTATATTATTATTGTGTTTCAATAATTGTCATCGCACAAGATTTTCCATTATCAAATCAATAATTCATATTATTTGAATAATATTATCGATAACATTATTGGCAATGTCTAGAAAGTTCGCTTCAAGGAGAGGTTTGGTCACCTAATCGGCTACCAAGAAGTGAGAAATCCTTATCGAAAGCCCCTCTTCCGGGAACTACCTCGTTCATAGTAATGTGATTCTATAATATTATTTGTGAATAATTAATTATTGATTTATATGATATTGATTTTATGTGGATATAGATGGAGAGAAAATTTTAATGTGACAATTGTTGAAAATTAATATTTTATCTTTTTCTCGATAAAATAATTCATTTAAATATATTATTTTAATAATATATTAACTGGTGATATTTTTATAATGAATGTGGGATATATGAGTATATGAGGAGGTAGAGTATTTTGTGGCATTAAATGTTTAATATATGTTTTGTGTGTTTGCATGGACACAATTTCGACCTAAAAATTGATTATGATCGTAAAATCGCTCATTTATGGATTTTTGATAATTTTTCGTTTGGAATTTGGAAAAACTTCCTTCGCAAAGTTGTAGAGAATTGAATTTCCTATAAAAATTCGCGAGATTCGAATTTTCTCGACAAAAGGGCTATTTATCATGAATTATTGAAGTTCCTGAGAGTTCAAATAATTGATTTTTGGAAGTTTTAATTATTTTATATAAGAAAAACGTTTTTGTGGTTGTTGGCACATGGGTGGCTGATTTTTTTGACCAAAGAAGGCATGCTAGAATTTTCAAAACATGTGGGTAGGAATTTTGAATAAATAATAATATATTTTATTAATTTAGTCTCCTTCATGCTCTAACATTTTCCTATAAATAGAGGGCTAAGTTAGAATTGAAAATCACACCGTAAACTAAGTTTTCTTTCTCTCTATATTATCGAAAGATATTCTTGTGAGTATACTTTGAGTGTTGCTATATACTATGAAGTTTTCACAAGACTATACCCAAATTCAATGTAAGTATTTGTTATTTTGAGGTAAAGGATGTTATTTCTTTCAAGAAATGATATTATTTTCTTCAATATCATTATGCCAAAATCTTTGTTGAACTTTTTATCAAATTTGAACTTTTTCATGGTTACTATTGGGTTAGTTACTATTCACGAGTTACTATTCATGAGTTACTATTCACGAAGTTACTATTCACGAAGTTACTATTCACGTAAGCGTGAAGATGTTTTTTTGTGAAATTTCTATCTTTTTTGTGTCTGGGGTTTATTATTCACGATACAAGACTATTCACGATAATACACTATTCATTAACACGCAAGACTATTCAATCTAAAAATGAAAATTTTTCTTTTTGTCCAAGATGTCTATTTTGGCTACTATCTTTGATCAGATCCATGTTTTGATCGTTATTTTTGAGTTCGCTTCAAAATCGCTTTTATTATGAAGTATTATCGATCTTCGATAAACCGCTGTAATTAATCCCTAATATTTGTCCTTCTATATCACCGGATTCGTTTTTAAAAATGTTTTTCATCATCCTCGCCCTTAATGGTGATATTGATGAATATGAATATCTTCGCCCAGAAGCAAAGATGAATGATTAAATCGATGAATCTCTTTGGCCCAGAAAGTAAAAAAGATGAATGTGTTGAGATGAACATGACCAACTCGGTGATTAAATGAATATCTTTGGGCCAGAAAGTAAAAAGATGATTAAAGATGTATATCGATTGTTGTTACAGGATAAAATATTGATGATGGACTTTAAACCTTGTAAGATAAGAGAATTTTTTCTCTACGTGACTCTTCTAATGGATTGTTGTTTCACCGCATTTGTTGATCTAAAACTTGTTGTCTATTGTATTCTATTAGATTTTTCCTCGTCAAGACTAACGATAATTTGTTGTATATTATCTTAGTCATAATATTCTTTATCGGGCTAGTTGAGCTCACCCTTTTCCTTGTTGTTCCATTTTCTTCTCGTGAGGCGGTAACATATAGCAGGATCTAGCCTGGGTATGGAATGAAGGTTCTAGAGAGAGTTGTTTAGTAGTCCTCACCATTTTTGTAAAATAATGTATCAATAATTATGATGGGGATTTATTTATGGTGGATATTGTCTGCAGAAGACAATATCTCAGATTTAAACTCATTAAGATGTATTGTCGTATTTCACACCTACATTTGTATTATCAAGTTGTAGTTATTTTCGTATCATGTATTTGGGGACTCTGTAATGGGGTGGGTGGAATGGACCTATTTTGGGGGCGCCACAGCTTGGTATCGTAGCTTAGGATATGATCTCCATGAGATCGGGAATGTAACTAGAGGGAGAGACGAGTAAATCCTTCGCTAAAGGTGTCCTACCTAAGCTTATTTGTTTGGTCGTGTCATAATATAGGATATTATGTGATATGTTAATTTGTTTAATTAACCCTTGTTTTATGACAAGATTTGAGAATGTCGATCGAGAATATTAACAATGGAGTAAATGAGACCGTGGAGACGCCTTTAGTCACCAACGAGGAGAAACGGCAACAGTCGGGCAATGTTCCTCCCGTGAACAACGCCAACCGAAAGCAGATGATGAACGATGGGATGTTTAGAGCTTTTTTAGCTCATGCAAAATCGCATTTAGGAGACTCGTACAAAATACGGTGGAAATGATAAGAAACGCCGCTTTTTGTCACTACCAAACAATTCAAAGAGTTGGGACCACCAGATTTCCATGGAAAGCCGGATCCGATCAAGGCGTAAACGTGGGTCAAGCAAATTACCAAGATATTCGATGTCTTGGGATGCACGGAGAAATGTAGGTTCCATTCGCCACCTTTATGTTTCGCGTGGTGAAGTTAGACATCGGTGGAATCAAGAAGCGCACTCCACCAGATGCACTTAACATGTCTTGGGAAAGATTTCAGAATCGCTCAATGACAAGTACTTTCCGTAAAGTATTCGCTATATGAAGGAGGTAGAGTTTATTAGACTCTAACAGTAACAACACGACGATTTGTCTCAAAGACGAGGCAAAGTTCGCAGAGTTATCTGTGTTCGCACCTCATTTGGTGGAGAATGAGGAACGAATGACGCAGATGTTTCGAGAGGTCTAAAACCCGAGATTGGCCAATACCTTATCTCTCATAAGTTTTTCTCAGATTCGAGATGTTGTCAATGTGGCTCGCTTATTAGAGCGAGATAATGAGTATACTCAACCGAGGGACCACAACTGTGGTAGTCATCGTAACGATGATAACCAACGAGGAGGAAAGAATATGGATAAAGGCAGAACCACTCTGTGTGGTAATCGTGGACATGATAATAGAAAGGTGACTCAAGTGGAAATTTTAAAAAGAGAAGATTCAACAACGACGGAAGACATCAACAAAGAAGACCAAAGGTTCAACAACAAATGCTAGGAGAGGAGAACCACCGCTCATTAGATGTTACAAATGCGGAAGGAGGGACATATCACCAAACTCGTCCACAACAATCCAAGGTATGTTATAACCGTGGAAAGGAAGGCCACATCGCCGAGATTGTACTATAAATAAACCAAGTTTAACGGAAGTGGTGATTCCAAGGGTCATCCCCTTGATAAGTCAAAATCACGGTTCTTGGAAGAGCGCTTTGTCGTGACTTCCATTAAAATGCGAGAACCCGAACGAAGTTTAGCACGTTAGTTAATTATAATTTCATAAGTTTATACCTTACTAGATAACCTGCTTCTACCCATTCTTTTATCTTTGTCATACGCCAACGCTTGAACTTGACTAATGAGAAATTAGACTTTGACCTATTTATGGAGACTCTGTTAGAGAAACTTTCATTACATCCGTTGTTTAGAAATCTTGCTTGATTCCAAGTTGGCACCATCACATTACCCGCTGATCTTATTTCTTTAAAGATACTTGCTTTTGATGTGATTTTAGGGATTGATTGGTTAACTACTCATCATGCCAAATTGATTGTTTTTGTAAGGTTGTAGTTTTCATATTCCTAAGCAAACTCGTTATTCAATTTAAGCAACCAAACCATTGAAGTCAAACACCGCCATATCAAACCACAAAGCTATTTGTTTATTGAAAACGAATGTCAAGCTTTCTTAGCCATGTTATGGACTTGAACAATAATACGCCGATTTGAATGATATTTTTGTTGTTAGTGAATTTCCGACGTATTTCCCGAGGAATTTCGCCTACTCCCAAAGTGTGATATTGAATTTTGTATCGACTTTGAACCCTAAGACAAAACCCATTTCTAAAATCTCACATCGAATGGCTCCTATTGAACTTCGTGAGTTAAAACCCAACTATAGAAGTTGACCAAGCCTCTATCTTATGACTTTTCTTTGTGGAATACACAAGCCGCATCTCCGTAGGGGACGCCATATTTCGCAAAGAGTAAACCGACAGTGTCATTGTGACGTGCTATCCAAGATTGGGATATGAGTCACAGCTTGAGAGCAACCTAAGTCAAGAATCTAAATACGTAGCTTTCAGGCTTAGTTGGTTATTATCGGAGATTCGTGGAAAGATTTTCTCAAATCGCTAGTCCATTAACTCAATTGACTCAGAGAGATACAAAATTCGAATGGAGTAGGAATGTGGGAAGAGCTTTCAAGAACTTAAGAAGAGACTCATTTCAAAGACATGTTTCGACCATACCATCCTCGAAAAGTTTAACGTGGTAGCCGACGTGTTGAGTAAAAGATCGATACGAAAGTACGAGTACGATATTGTCAAAGACTCATCTCAGATAACTTACAAATGATGAAGATAGAGTTAAAGACTCTAAGTATCCACGTGATGATATACGAGTATATAATCGACTTTTTATCGATAAAGTTAAAATCGCTCAAGCTACACATCGAAATGATGAATTGAAGAAGGAGGTGCAAGAAGTTGTTATTCCAAAAGCGAGAATCATGATGTGAGGAAAGCTCAAACCTTCGATTTATTAGTTTATTTGAAATCCTCGATCGAAAGTAGAACTCCGGGCCTATAGACTCGCTTTTACCGCCAAGTATGACGCGGTTCATAACGCTTTTCACGATCGATGTTACGTAAATACGTGGACTAATTCAACCACATTATCGAAGTTAGAACCGCATTTAGATAGTCAAGACTTAACATACGCAGGAGGTACCGCCAAGATTTTGATAGAAGAAGATGTGCATACGACGCAAGGTCATACCACAAGTTAAAGTTTTGTGGAGAAACCATGCTATCGAGGAAATGACCGGGAGTTGGAAACGAAATGAAAGCGAGGTATCTTCATCTTTTCGATACACTGTGTACGCACGCCAATTTCGAGGACTAAATTTCATAAGAGGGGAGGTCAGAAGACCCCAAATTTTTATAAATAAAAATCGAATTTCCTCTAATTATTATTCTTGATTAATAAGGTGGTAATTTGATATAATGCTTTCGTTATGGGTGAAATGTGCAATTTTTGCAAAATAAACAAGTGGTTATTAAAATATTTATTTTTGTTTGGGAATATTCGTTTGGTCGTGGAATATTCTTTTTTTTGGGAATATTCGCGATTTACCACAAGTACCAATTGTGGGCCCCATAACAAAAAACTATTGGATGGAAGAAAATGACAAAGATGTGAGTTTTATAAATAATCTACAGAAGTTGTTACTGCTATACATCGCTGGATTACCCGTGGTTAAAATATAAGAATACGCGTGGTCGCATAAAGAAGATTACCAGATTGCACAAGATTGTTGAATTATTGATTCTTACGTAAGAAGGCACTACTCAATAATTATTACAAGAGTTATCGCTCAATATTTTATCGATTCAATAATTGTCAAGGCTGATAGTTTATATTATTATTGTTTCAATAATTGTCATCGCACAAGATTTTCCATTATCAAATCAATAATTCATATTATTTGAATAATATTATCGATAACATTATTGGCAATGTCTAGAAAGTTCATTTCAAGGAGAGGTTTGGTCACCTAATCAGGCGCCAAAGAAGAGAAATCCTTATCGAAAGCCCTCTTCCCGAACCTACTGGTTGTTAGAATGTGATTCTATAATATTATTTGTGAATAATTAATTATTGATTTATATGATATTGATTTTATGTGGATATAGATGGAGAAAATTTTAATGTGACAATTGTTGAAAATTAATATTTTATCTTTTTCTCGATAAAATAATTCATTTAAATATATTATTTTAATAATATATTAACTGTGATATTTTTATAATGAATGTGGGATATATGAGTATATGAGGAGGTAGAGTATTTTGTGGCATTAAATGTTTAATATATGTTTTGTGTGTTTCATGGACACAATTTTCGACAAAAAATTGATTATGATCGTAAAAATCGCTCATTTATGGATTTCGGATAATTTCGCTTTGAATTTGGAAAAACTTCCTTTCGCAAAGTTGTAGAGAATTGAATTTCCTATAAAAAAAGTCGAGATTCGAATTTTCTCGGATAAAAGGGCTATTTATCATGAATTATTGAAGTTCTTGAGTTCAAATAATTGATTTTTGGAAGTTTTAATTATTTTATATAAGAAAAACGTTTTTGTGGTTGTTTGCACACATGGTGGCTGATGTTTTTGACCAAAGAAGGCATGCTAGAGTTTTCAAAACATGTGGGTAGGAATTTTGAATAAATAATAATATATTTTATTAATTTAGTCTCCTTTCATGCTCTAACATTTTCCTATAAATAGAGGGCTAAGTTAGAATTGAAAATCACACCGTAAACTAAGTTTTTCTTTCTCTCTATATTATCGAGTTTATTCTTGTGAGTATACTTTGAGTGTTGCTATACTACGCATGAAGTTTCACAAGACTATACCCAAATTCAATGTAAGATTTGTTATTTTGAGGTAAGTGGATGTTATTTTTTCGCAAATGATATTATTTTCTTCAATATCATTATGCCAAAATATTTGTTGAACTTTTTATCAAATTTGGAACTTTTTCATGCTTCTGGGTTACTATTCATGAGTTACTATTCACGAGTTTTATTATTCATTCAAGTTACTATTCACGAGTTTATTCTATTACTATTCACTAAGCGTGAAGATGTTTTTTTGTGAAATTTCTATCTTTTGTGTTTGGGGTTACTATTCACGATATAAAGACTATTCACGATACAAGACTATTCATTTAATACTAAGACTATTCAATTTAAAAATGAAAAATTTTTCTTTTGTCCAAGATGTCTATTTTGGCTACTATCTTTGATCAGATCCATGTTTTGATCGTTATTTTTGAGTTCTCGCTTCAAAATCGCTTATTATGAAGTATTATCGATCTTCGATAAACCGCTGTATTTAATCCCTAATATTTGTCCTTCTATCTCACCGGATTCGTTTCTTAAAAATGTTTTTCATCATCCCTGGCCCCTTAATGGTGATATTTGATGAATATCTTCGCCTCAGAAAGGCAAAGATGAATGATTAAATCGATGAATATCTTTGGCCCAGTAAGGCAAAGATGAACAGTGTGTGTGAGATGAATATGACCAACTCGGTGATATTAAATGAATATCTTTGGCCTCAGAAGTGCAAAGATGATTAAAGATGTATATTGATTGTTGTTTGTGGATGAAATATTGATGATGGACTTTTAAATCTTGTAAGACATGAGAATTCATTCTCTACGTGACTCTTCTAATGGATTGTTGCTTCACGATTTGTTGATCTAAAACTTGTTGTCTATTGTATTCTATTAGATTTTTCCCTCGTGAAGACTAACGATAATTTGTTGTATATTATCTTAGTCATAATATTTTTTTATCGGGCTAGTTGAGCTCACCCTTTTCCTTGTTGTTCCATTTTCTTCTCGTGGAGGTGTAACATAAAGCAGGATCTAGCCTGGGGTATGGAATGAAGGTTCTAGAGAGAGTTGTTTAGTAGTCCTCACCATTTTGTAAAATAATGTATCAATAATTATGATGGGGATTTATTTTGCGTGTGGATATTGTCTAGACGACAATATCTCGTATTTAAACTCACAAGATGTATTGTCGTATTCATATAATAACAAGTAATATTATTTAATTCATTATTTAATTCTTTCAAATGTTTTTACAAAGGATCTGAATTTCTCGGTCGTTACATTCTTCCCCCTTTATAAAGATTTTGTCCCCAGAATCTCGCTCTATCTTACTCAAACAAAAGAGGATAATTCTTTCTCATCTTTTCTTCAAGTTCCCACGTTGCTTCCTCCACATCGTGGTTCTTTCATAATAATGTTATTCTTTCAATATCATTATACCGAAATATTGGTGTGGATTTTATTATGGAATTTCTACCTTTTTCATGTCGGGGTTACTATTCACGTATACGGCACTATTCACAGGAAAAAATGAAATTTTCTTTTCTTTGTCCAAGTTGTCTATTATAGTTACTATCTTTGATTGTATCCATGTTTTGATCTTCATTCTTGAATTTTGCTCCACAATTGATTATTATAAGGTATTTTTGAACTTGGATAAACTAAAGTACGAATCCCTAATCTTTGATCTTTTATCTCACTGGATTCATTTTTTTTAAGATATTTTTCATCATCCTCAGTCCTAAATGATGACAGTACCGAATATCTTTGGTCTGTAGTACAAAGATGAATGATTAACTGATGAATATCTTTGGCCCATAATGCAAAGATGAACAGGTGTTGAGATAAACATGACCAACTGGTGATACAAATGAATATCTTTGACCTGTAGTGCAAAGATGAATATTTGATTTAAGATGTATATTGACTGATGTTACATGGATAAAATATTGATAATGGACTTTAAATTCATAGATGATAGTAGATTTCATTCTCTATTTAACTCTTCTAATGAATTGTTATTTCCGCTGCGAATATTGATCTAAACTGTTTGTCCATTATATTTTATCTAATTTGTTGAAGACTAATGATAATTTGTTGTGTATTATCTTAGTCATAATATTCTTTACTAGGCTAGTTGAGCTCACCCTTTTCCTTTTTGTTCCATTTTTCTTCTCATGAGGTGAGAACATAGCAGGAACTAGCCGGGGTATGGAGTGATGGTTTAGGATAGTTGTTTTAGTAGTCCTCACTATTTTGTAAAATAGTGTATCAATAATTGTTATGAGGACTCCTTTTGAGTTTGTATACTTTCTGTTAGACAATATTTGTATTTAAACTCACAGTATATGTGTTGTCGTATTTTGCAGGACAATTATATTACTGAAGTTATATTTGATTATGTACCATGTATTTGGCGACTCAGAATGGGTGATGTATACCTATTTTGGGGCCGTCACACTTAGGTTGCTCTCAACTGTGACTCATATCCCAATCTTGGATAGCGCGTCACAATGGCACCTATCGTTTTACCACCACACAAATATAGCGTCCCCTACGGAGAGTGGCTTCGGTACATTCCACAAAGGAAGTCACCAGATAGAGGCTCGGGTACCAACACCTGTAGTTGGGTTTTTAACTCCTGAAGTTCAATAGGAGCTATTCGATATAAGATTTTAGAAATGGGTTTTGTATCGGGTTCAAGATTAATACAAGAATTCAATATCACGCTCTGGCGGTAGGCCAGGAAGTTCTTCAGGAAATACGTCAAGAAATTCATTAACAACAGAAATATTATTCAAATCTGACGTATTTTTGTTCAAGTCCATGACATGAGCTAAGAAATCTTGACATCCATTTTTCAATAAACAAATGCCTTTAAGGCTTGATATGAAAGTGTTTGACTTTAGTGGTTTAGTTGCTGGAATTCGTATAACAGGATGGTTAGGAATACGAAAACTAACAACCTTACGAAAATAATCAATTTTAGCATGATGAATGATTAACTAATCAATCCCTAAAATCACATCAAATGCAAGTATTTTCAAAGAGATGAGATCAAAAGGTAATGTGATGGTCCCAACTTGAATCAAGCAAGATTTATAAATAGTGGATGTAATGAAGATTTCTCCTAACGTAGTTTCAACAGATAAGTCAAAGTCTAATTTCTCAGGGGTCAAGTTCAAATATTGAGCACAAGCAGGAGAAATAAAAGAATTGGTAGAACCGGTATCTAATAAGGTATAGACTTCGCAAGAATTTATGATTAACTAACCCGTGATAACTTCGTTCAGGTTACTATCTTTTTGAGAAGTCACGAAAAACACTCTTCCTGAAACCACCGACTTTGTTTGTCCGTATCTACCTTTGGTGCCACTGTCCCAGCTGGACTTGATATCTCTACAGGACAAAATCGAGCTATGTGACCATCTTTTCCATAACTAAAACATACCTTGGAAGGCTGTGAACAGTTTGGACTTATGTGTCCCTCCTCTCTGCATTTGTAGCATCTAACTGGCAGTCGTTCTCCTCCCCTAGAATTTGTTGTTGGTGCTGTTGGTGTTTCTGCTGCCGATGTCTTCCCGTTATCGTTAAATCTTCTCTTCTTAAAATTTCCACTTGAATCATTTCTTCTATTATCTTGGTCATGATTACCACCGAAGTGGTTACCATTTTTGGCATGATAATTTCTTCCACAATGGTTATCATTGTTCTGATGGTCGTTGCCACTGGTACGATTATTATCGTGTTGTTGGTCGTTATCTTTTGGTTGAGCTAACTCATAATCCCGCTCCAATTACTGGGCCTTATTCACTGCATCTTAATACAAACACAGTTTGTGAGAAATGAGGTATTGACGTATTTCGGGTTTCAAACCTCGCAGAAACATTCGCGTCATTCTCTCCTCATTATTAACCAAATGGGATGCAAATCGGGACAAACTCAAACTTAGCTTCCGTCTTTGCGACACGATCAATTGTTTTTCTCCAGCTTGATGAACTCTACCTCCTTCATGTGACGAATACTTTCGGGAAAGTACTTGTCGTTGAACAATTCTTGGAACTTCTCCTAAGACATCTTGAGTGCGACAGGCTGAGTACGCTTTACGGATTCCCACCAGTAATCTGCCTCTCCTCGCAACATAAAGGTGGCAAAGGGAACCTTTTGCTCCTCGGAGCATCCTAATACATCAAATATCTTGGTAATTTGTTTTATCCACGTCTCTCCATAAATGGTTATGGCTTTCCCAAAAACTCCGGTGGTCCTAACTCCTTGAACTGCTTAGCGGTGACCATCTGTGAGTTTCCAGTGTTTCCACCTGCATTTTGCACATGAGTCTCTCTCGCCTGATGTTTCATGAATTTCAGAAATCCTTTGAACATCCCATCGTTCCTCATTTGGTCGATGTTATCATTTACCTGATGATTATTGCCTTCCTGATGCACGTTATCCTGGGTATTGATCAGCGGTTATTCAACGGTCTCATGTGCTCCATTGTTAACATTTTTAGCTACCATTCTCAAATTTTGTCACAAAACAAAGGTTAATTAAAGAAATTAACATGCCACATATTATCCCTATAATCTGACCGACCAACAAATAAGTTTAGGTAGGACACACTAGCGAAGGATTTACTCGTGTCTCCCCTCCTAGTTCTAATCCCAGATCTCCTCCAGAGACCATATCCCTAAGCTTTGATACCAACTGTGATGCCTCCAAAATAGGTTCATTCCACCCAACCCATTCTAGGTCGCCAAATACATGGTACAAAAACAAATACAACTTCATTAATATAATTTTCGTGCAAAATACAACAATACATATATAGTGAGTTTAAATACAAATATTGTCTAATAGACAGTATTCAAACTCAAAAGGAGTCCTCATTACAATTATTATCACACTCTTTTATAAAATAGTGAGGACTGCTAAAACAACGGACTGAAAACATCACTCCACACCCCGACTAGTTCTCGTTATATTCTCGCTTCCTTAGAAGAAAAATGGAACAAAAAGGAAAATGGTGACCTCAACTAGCCCAGTAAAGAATATTATAACTAAAATAATATACAACAAATTATCATTAGTCTTCAACAGGAAAAAATCTGATAGAACATAATAGACAACAAGTTTTAGATCAACAACTGCAGCGGAAACAATAATTCATTAGAAGAGTCAAGTAGAGAATGAATTCTACTATCTTCTAATATTTAAAAGTCCATCATCAATATTTTATCCTTGTAACATCAATCAATATATATCTTGAATCAAATATTCATGTTTGCACTACAGGCCAAATATATTCATTTGTATCACTAGTTGGCCATGTTCATCTCAACACCTATTCATCTTTGCACTACGGGCCAAAGATATTCATCAGCTAATAATTCATCTTTGCACTACAGGCCAAAGATATTCAGTTATATCACCATTTAAGACTGAGGATGATGAAATTATTTTAAAGAAAATGAATCTAGTGAGATAAAAGAACAAGGATTAAGGATTCGTATTTTAGTTTATCCAAGTTCAAAAATACTCTGTAATAAACCAATTGTGGAGCAGAAATCAAAAATGAAGATCAACACATAGATCCAATCAAAGATAGGAACCATAACAGACAATCTTGGACACAGAAAAGAAAATTTAATTTTTCTGTGAATAGTGCCGTATTTGTGAATAGTGTCGTATACGTGAATAGTAACCCCGACACTAAAAGGTAGAAATTTTACAAGAAAAAATCATCATACTTCGTGAATAGTACTCATGAATAGTAACTTATGAATAGTAACTCATGAATAGTTACCCGACATAAAAAGGTAAAAATTTCATAATAAAATTCATACCAATATTCCGCTATAATGATATTGAAAGAAATAATATCATTTACGAAAAAAATAACATCCCTTACCTCAAAAGAATAAAGATTCCATTTCGAATATCGGATATAATCTTTCAAGGAAACTTGCAACAGTATAGTAACACTCAAAGTATCAAAATACTCACAAAAATACGCCGATATTATAGAGAGAGAAAACTTCAGATTCTGGTGTGATTTTCAATTCTAACCTAAGCATCCTATTTATAGGAAAATGCTTAGAACACCAAAGCAAAAAATTTAATAAAATAATATTATTTATTAAAAAATTTCCTACACACTTTAAAAATCTAATTTTTAAGATTTGCACCATCAAGTGGGGCCCACCAACACACAAAACATGTTTTTATCATTTAATGCAACAAAATCAATTCAAACCCAATATTCCGAAACTTCAATAATTCATAATAAATAGCCCTTTTATTAGAAAAATTCAAATCTTATGTCCATTCCATAGAAAATTTAATTCTCTACAACTTTGTAGAAGAAAGTTTTTTCAAATTCCAAACGAAAAATGACCGAAATCCACATACGGATCATCTTGCAGGCTATAATCAAATTTTAGTCAAAAACAGGGCCCACTAACATGTTAACATATTTTTAGCATTTATTGTAATAAAAATACTCTTCCTCCTCATTTATTCATATATCGCACATTTATTGTTAAAATATCACCGTTATTATATTATTATATTATCACATTATACATTTATAATGTAATATAATAATATAGATAAAATATCAATTTTCAACAATTGTCACTTTTCTAAAAATTCCTTCATTCCGACAAAATACTGATAAAACACCTCAGCATTAATTCCTTCATTTATATCCACATAAATTAAATATTTCCTTATCATTTTTATCAATAATTAATTATTCACAAATAATATTACAGAATCACAATAATAACAACCAGGCCGTTCCCAGGAAAGAGGGGACTTTTCGATAAGGATTTTTCCTTACTGGCGCGCAATTAGCTGACCAAACCCCTTTCGTAGACAGAACTTCCTTAGACATTGTCAATACTTCTATCTAATAATATTATTCAAATAATATAAATTATTAGTCTGATAATTTGAAATACTATGCAGTGACAATTATTGAAACAACAATAATATAAAATATCAACGTAGCAATTATTGAATTAATAAAATATTGAACAGTAATTACTATAATAATTATTGAGTAGTGACTTCTTACGAAAAAATCAATAATTGGTTCAATACCGTGTGCTACTGTGCAACACCGCGTATTACTGTATTTTAAACACCTGGTATTCCAACAGGGCTAGCGGTAACAACTACGCCGTTATTTATAAAAAAAACTCATACTTGTCATTTTCTTCATTCGATAGTTATCCGTTATGGGGTCCACAAATGGTTGCGCCGTCGTACGAATATTCCCCGACACGAAGAATATTCTACGACCAAACGAATATTCTCCGACGACAATGAATATTTTATAACCACTTGCTTATTTAAAATATTTGCGCATTTTACCCATAACTAACCATATTAATCAAATCAACCCCTTACTATTTCAAAATAATAAATAGAGGAAATTCAATTTTATTTATAAAAAGTTGGGCTCTTACATTCATACCTCACACTTGTGCTTGTCATCTTCGTATTTGTGACCTACCTAATTTAAACGGATCGTACCAGTTGGCCAGGTAAGAGTAAGTCGGGTGAGAGTCTCTCCGTGCTTTTGCAACGGTGACTAATGTGACACCCCCAAAATAGGTATACATCACTCATCTTGAGTCGTCAAATACATGGTACAAAATTCAATACAACTTAATTATACAACAGTAGTGTAAAATACGACAAAACATAATCTAAGAGTTTTAATAAGAATATTGTCATCTAGACAATATCCACACTCAATGGAGTCCTCATTACATTTACTATCACACTGAGGACTACTAAAACAACCATCTGGACCGTCAATCCGTTCCCCGACTCGTCCCAGCTATATTCTCATTTCCTGAAGAGAACAGTGAAAGAAAGGGTGAGGTCAACTAGCCCAGTAAGAAATATTATGACTAAGATAATTATCGTTAGCCTTCAACAGTGTTAAACTGATAAAATATAACAACCATCAAGTTTAACTGCAGTGGAACAAGTAATCCATTAGAAGAATCAAGTAGAGAATAAAATCTACTATCTTCTATGATTTAAAAGGTTTTTCATCACTTTTATCGCTGAGACTCAACTTAATAAATAATCCACATCATCCCTGCACTACGGCCAAGGATATTCATTAGTATCACGACCATAAATTATCCATGCACTACGGGCCAAGGATATTCGTGTATTCATCAATGGTCATGATCATGCCATAAAATAATTCATCTTTGCACCCTTGGCCGAAGAGAATCCATAGCCATAATCATACCAAAAACTTTCCATCAATGCACTACGGGCCAATGAGGACTTTTTTCACATCATTTGTAACATTACGGCCATGATTATCAAGAATGATCCTCGGTCATAATCATACCAAGTCCATCTATGCACTACAGGCCACAGATGACTTTCAACATAATATATGCATGAGGATGATGACAATTCAATAAAACAAGTTCAAGAATAAATTTTTAAAGATTTATAATTTAATTTATCCAAAAATCAATAACGTCCAAATTGTCAACATGATACTATTTTGTGGAGTAAAATTCAAGAATGCTCAGAAGATTATTCCATGAAAAGATACTGGATGAAGCGCAAATATCCAGGATATTCTACTAATTTCATGGAGTATAGAAGCCAAAACTTTAACCAACTGAGTATAATAAAATATATGAAACTGCAAATGGATTTTCGCTTCGCCATGCAGAATCCACGTAAGCAGATCATTTCCACAAGTTAATAAGGAATGAATACAAAGGATCATTCACCATGCATGCGGTAATCCACATAAACAGGTTATTCCAACAGAGTAATAAAGAATAGAACCAGGTCATGCGTAATCCGCATGCAGATGAGGATATTCCAATGTAATAATAAAGAATGGAACCAGTCATACGTAATCCGCATGACAGGCAGGATATTCTAAATGAAATAATAAAGAATGGAATAACAATGAATTCACGGGCATGCGATAGACTGCACTGATAAAAGTTATTCCAATGAATAATAAAAATGGAATAATGAAGAATTTCACCATGTATACGGTAGTCACAGATATAAAAGTTATTCCAACAGAATAATAAGGAATGAAATAATAATTATTTTCTTCATGAATATGAAAGAAATAATACCCCTTACCTTAAAAAGAATAGTATTCTGACTGGTAGGGCGAGGATATTCTTGAAGAAAACATATACTGTTTTCTACGCTCAAAGCTTCTTAAAACTCTAAAGAAATACGTTCAAGATTATAGAAGAAGAATTCTCTGGATTTCTGGTATGATTTTCAATTCTAACTAAGCATCCTATTTATAGGAGAGTGGAAAGGATACTATGTTGCACTATGCAATAAAATATAATATTTTTTATTTATAATCAAATAAAACAAAACATTATAAAAAGTATTTGTTTATATAAAAAGTTTTTACTATGCAAACACTATGCAGACACTAATTATGCAAACACTATGCGTAATAAAATATAATATATTTTATTTAAAATCCAATAAAACAAATAACTTTATAAAAGTATTATGTTTTATATAAAAAGATTTTACTATGCAAACACTATGCATAATAAAATATAATATATTCTATTTATAATCAAATAAAACAAAACTTTATAAAAAGTATTTTGTTTTATATAAAAAGTTTTCTGTTTTATTACATTTATAATAATAATAAAACAAAATTTATCACCATTATTATAATTCACAATATTAATCGACCAGGTCATTCCCAGGAAATAGGGGGCTTTCCAATAAGGATTTCTCCCTATTGGCGCGTAATTAGGTGACCAAACCTCTCCTTGATAGAACTTCTAGACATCGTTAATATTGCAAATAATAATATTAATAACTTCGTCGTCTCAATTATTGATTTAATAATATATAAAATATCGACAATAATTGAATCAAATAACGTGAGATACTATCAAAGCAATTCTTTGTAGTAATAATTGAACAAAACCGAAAGTGACTTCTCACGTAAGCATCAATAATCAATACAGGTGTGCTACTATGCAACCACGCCAGACATTTATTTTTAACTTTGGGTGTTTCAACAGGTTAATGGTAAAACTTTCGCCGTTATTTTTATAAAAAGATAATTTTGTCGTTTTCAACTCCGATAATAATTACATTGTGGGGTCCATAATGATTGTTAGTCATACAAATATTCCCACGACCAATCGAATATTATATAACACTTTCGTGATTTTGCAAAATTTATAAATATTACCCACAACTATAACATTATATCAAATTCATTCCATAATATTCAAAAATGATATTTATAGAAAAATCATCTTTATTCATAAAAGTTGGGGTCTTGCAACTAATTAAATAACCACCTTTCTTAAATGTGCTTCCTTTTGAACCTCTTTTTTAGACACCAACGGCGTGAACCAAAAGTTATGATACCAATTGTTGAGAAATCAGGCTCACACAAATACGCTAAGATAAATACAAACACACTAGTGTATGAGATATAAAATAATAACACCAGAAATTTACGTGTAAACCCAACTAAGAAAAACCACGGGGAGATATCTCAAAAATTCACTATGAAAATAATATGGAGATTACAAACTCTCAACTAAGAAATAAACTAACTGTTTATTCCCTCTACACCCTCACTCTCTGAATGCTCTAACTGAGCTTCTCACTCTCTAACTCTCTCTTGCTTTTCTAAGCTTCTTCTGTTGTGGTGTGTTGAAATAAGGAGCCCAAGCTCCCTTTTATAGGAGAAATCTGGAGAGGAGAACAAGAAATGGGGAAGGCCAAAATCAAAGAGCTGGACTTTAAAAAAATCAAATGTTCGGACTTAAGACCAAATGGAAGGCAATAACTTTTTCCAACAATTCGTTTTACCTTGTAGGAAGAGTTACTTCTAGAGCACTTCATTGATCTTATCAAGTTTGTTAAAACCAGAGCTTGTAAGTTTCCAACAAATTTTATGCCAACTTATCAACAATACTTGTAACTTTTAAATTGGAACTTATTTCTATTTACTAATTTGAAGACTCAAGTTCTAGTTCCGAAGCGACCAATTACTATTATTTGAAGTGGAGCCGCTTGTGAAAGACTTTGCGGTGAGATGGAAAGCGGCAATAGAGTTGATGCACAAGGATGTTATTACTTCTTTCAGCAACTTCCTCTGTGGGATGGATATCTTAAGAGCTGCATTGACTCAACTGCTCCTTTACTATACCAGACTATCTGACTGTATCAAAAAAATTAGTGGTGGGGTCTGTTCCAAACAAGGATCTTGTTTCCATATCTTCAATAATGTACGAGATTAGGAAATACTCTAGAACTTTCTAATCCATTTATTTTTTATCACAACTAATTACTATTAACTGGTTTACAAGAAGTAAAGAAATCTATTTTTTAATGTATTTTAAAAGAAATATACAGATGTTTCCTCTCTTTTGATGATGGTCAAATATTGTTCTGAGTTGTAGTTGAATGTATATGCAGCAGTGTGGTGTGGATACCGTATTAAATGGTCAACTTGAATGACAAGGTGTGAAATTTTTGGATTTGAGACGAAAGATCTGTTTGGTTACCATGTTTGTTTCTGCATTTTGTTCTTGGGTATCTAGTTCAAGTTTTTGTTTTCAAAATTTATTTGAGATGAGTCCATGTTTAGTTTGAATTTTTTGACATTTTCAAAACATGGGATTGAAAACATTGTGCAAACAGGTCCTAAGATGTTCTGTCACTTATCTACCTAAATCTAATTAGGGAATTAATTTTTTCGCATATATTTTTGATATTTTACTGATCCTCCCAAAATCTAATGTGTAAGGGAACTATGTGAAAATATCAAAAAACACATGTAAAAATAGTGTTACCCAATACATAAATTAGTTCTCATATGCGGTGGTGAAAACATACCATAACTATTCCAGCTGGTTTTGGCATGATTGTAGTTGATTTGATTATTGTAAATTCCTTACTCATAACTATTCCTTAAAGTTAGCCTAACTTATTGTAATTGATAGCCTAGGTGATTGTAGTGTGATTATAATCACTAAATTCTAGCCTTAGGTGATTCTCTCATGGTTGTATATATATAGAACCTGTATATTGTAAAGGAGTGTGGTGAATAAACTTACAATTTTTGAATCTTTTATATTCTTTCATGGTATCAAAGCTATTAGCGTAACCACACCCAAACCTATCTCTCACCATGGCTGAAATCTTCTCTCCTACCTCCTCGTCACCTGCTATCTCCTCTTCCTCAGTATCTACGTCATCTTCCACTTCTCTTCTAGCTCTTTTTAACCCCCAATCCTTGTTATCCAACACCATCCTGACCAAAGAGAATTACCTAAATTAGAGTTCTCAATTTCTTATCGTTCTGTGCACCCACTCTCTCGAACATGTTGTCCATGACAAGAATAGTCCTTTGGAAAAACTAGATGATAAAACTATTAACCCCAAATACACCAAATGGAAAAGTGTTACAAGTCTTGTTCTCACATGGATTCGTGCTACTGTTTCTCCCTCTGTTCAAAATATGTTGGTATCCTACAAGTCTGCTCCCGAAGCTTGGGACATACTTCACAACCAATTTTCTTCTTCCTCTAAAACCCATATCTGAACCCTGAAGAACAACCTTCACACACTCAAGAAAGACTCCAATACCACTGTATCTGACTTTCTTCTTCGTGCAAAAACCATATCTGATTCCCATGCTTCTGTCGGCTGTATAATTCCTGAAAATGATCTCATCGATCATATACTTGATGGACTTGGTTCAGACTTTAAGGAGTTCATCACATCGTTTCATCCCCACCCTCAAGTCTCATTTGATGAATTCCATGATCTTCTCGTCCAAGAAGAGACGCTCCAAAATTGGTTCTCATCTCTGTCTATTTCTGCAAGCACAGCTCTTGTGGCTGAATCACAATCTCAGCGACAACCCAACAACACCAATTTCGCTGCCTCACAAAACAAACACACTCAAAACATTCACTATCGTTCCCAATACAACTGCACAAATGGTTCGAATCGCAACAACCGCAACAACACCTTCAACGGATCCAACCAGAACAATTCAAATCGCTCTAGCCATTTCAATCGTCAACATGGCTCTCAACCCACAAGATTCATTCCGAACCATGGCCCTCCACTTCTTCCTACTCTTGCATTACAACTCCGCGACTCCATAATCTGTCAACTTTGTGATCAACCAGGTCATGCAGCAAAACACTGTGCACGCAATTCTCGTCCACCTTTCTCTGCAGAAGCTCATATCTCTACACCAACTTGGGATACAAATTAGTGCTTGGATATCGGTGCCACCAACCACATGACATCATCAGCTGCTAATCTCACTCATTCTCATCCATATCAAGGTAATACTTCTGTAATTTTTGGTAATGGTTCTCATCTTCCTATCTCTCATTATGGTTATTCTGTGTTTACCTCCTCAGACAAATCATTCTCATGTTCTTTGCGTACCAAATATGCACAAAAATCTATTATCTATTTGTCAATTTTCTCGTGACAATAATGCTTATTTTGAATTTGATTCACATGGATATCGTATCAAGGACAACCAGACACAGAAAACTCTCATTTCTGGAACTAGCTCTGATGGCTTGTACTATCTCCACTCTTCATCACCATCCAGTGCTAACCTAGCAACTCTTAGAGAATGGGCAACATCCGCAATTTGGCATTCCAGGCTGGGTCATCCCTCCAGTGGCATTCTGCAACATCTTTGTTGCCATTCAAAACTTTTGCTTAGTTCAAATAATTCTCAGTTCAGTTATCATATTTGTCCTTTAGGAAAATCATGCAAATTGTCTTTTAATTCCAGCTCTCGTATAACAATTTCTCCGTTGGAATTATTACATTTGGATATTTGGGGTCCATCCCCAGTTAATTCTGTGAGACCCCAGATTTTATGAATAAAGATTTAATTTTCTCGAAATAATTTTTTTTATTATGGTGTTGATTTGATGTAATGTTATAGTTGTGGGTAATATTTACAAATTTTGTAAAGTAAGCAAGTGGTTATATAATATTCGATTGGTCGGGGAATATTCTTTTAGTCGGAGAATATCCGTACGATGGTACAATCATTGGTGGACCCCGCAAAGAAATTATTGTCGGATTGAGAAAACGACAAAAATCCTTTATGAAAATAACGGCGGAAGTTTTACCGTTAACTGTTGAAACACCCGGTGTTAAAAGTACAGTAATACTCGTGGTTGCATAGTAGTACACGGTATTGATTATTGATGCTTATGTGAGAAGTCACTCAGTATTGTCCAATCGGGTATTCAGGACACTTTTTGTGTCAGAGTACTATTCATGAGTTACTATTCATGAGTTACTATTCACGAGTTACTATTCACGAGTTACTATTCATGAGTTACTATTCACGAGTTACTATTCATGAGTTACTATTCACGCATTACTATTCACGAAGTTACTATTCACGGGTACTATTGATCACCAGTAAAATATATTTCTTTTTCATCCAAATCATTTTGGGTACAATATTATACCATGAGGAGATGTGTTAATTTTTCGAATAGTTGGTTGAAGATATAATAGTAAATCAATATGGACATTTGGTGGAAAGTTGTAATAGTGAATCAATATGGATCACCGGGTTTAAAGTTTTAATAGTAAATCAAGTATGGACCGTTGCTTTTAAGTTTTAATAGTAAACCAATATGGACCGTCCGTTTAAAAGTAAATCAATCTGGACCGTTCATGAATTAGTTACTATTCATCCATGTTCCTATAAATAGAAGCTCATTCCTTCATTATTCTTACTTAATTCACTAAAACTCTAGAGAGAAATTATAGAGAAACTATAGAAAAGTATTCTCGCTACTTCCCTACTCTTATATTAAGTTTCTTTTACGGTAAGGGGTATTATTTCTTTTGTATTCATGAAGAGAACTTCATTATTCCATTATTTATTATTCATTGGAATAACTCAGATATGCAAGCTACCCTATACTTGGTGAAATTCTTACATTATTTCATTCTTTATTATTCTCGTCGTAATATCATGCATGCGTTTACCTTGGGACTGGTTCTATTATTTATTATTCAGCCGGAATATCACGTCTCATGCGTTTACTGACTTGGGACTTGGTTCCATTCTTTATTATTCATTGGAATATCTTGTGCAGACGCTTTACGTAGAACTCGGGTTTCGTTATTTATTATTCTGTTGGAATAACTCGCATGCAAGTGCGATCTATCGCATGCATGGTAATTTCTTTTGTTATTCCATTCTTTATTATACTCAGTTGGTTAAAACTTTGACTTCTATACTCCATGAAATTAGTGAAATATCCTTGATATTTGCGCTTCATTCAGTATCTTTTCATGGAAATATTCTTCTGAGCATTCTTAAATTTTACTCTACAAAGCAGTATCATGTTGACAATTTGGACGTTATCAGTTCCTGAATAAATTAATTCTTGAACTTGTTTTATTGAATTCTTATATCATTGTCATCATCCTCATGTTTATATTTTTTTGAAAGTCATCTGTGGCCTGTAGTGCATAGATGGACTTGGTATGATTATGACCAGGAATTATTCGGTGTAATCATGACCGTAATATTACAAATGATGTGGTAAAAGTCCTCATTGGCCCGTAGTGCATTGATGGACAGTTGTTGGCATGATCATGACCATTAATGAATACACGAATGTCCTTGGCCCATAGTGCATGGATAATTTGTGGTCATGATACTAAAGAATATCCTTGGCCGTAGTGCAGGGGTGATTCGATGATGTGGATTATTTATTAAGCTGAGTCTCAGCGATAAAAGTGATGAAAAACCTTTTAAATCATAGAAGATAGTAGATTGTATTCCCTACTTGACTCTTCTAATGGATTGCTTGTTCCGCTGTAGTTAAACTTGATAGTTATTATATTTTATCAGTTTAACACCGTTGAAGGCTAATGATAATTTATTATGCATTATCTTAGTCATAATATTTTTTACTGGGCTAGTTGAGCTCACCCTTTTACTTTTATTGTTCTCTTCAGGAAATGAGAACGTAGCTGGGACTAGTCGGGGAACAGAGTGATGATCCTAGATGTTTGCATTAGTAGTCCTCACTATTCTATAAAATAGTGTGATAATAATTGTAATGAGGACTCCATTGAGTGTGGATATTGTCTAGTAGACAGTATTTATATTAAAACTCATAGCCTATGTTTTGTCGTATTTTACACGACTGTTGTATAATTAAGTTGTATTTGAATTTTGAACCTTGTATCTGGCGACTCAAGATGGGTGATGTATACCTGTTTTGGGGGCGTCACAGTTGGTATCAAAGCTTAGGGATATGATCCCTGGCTAGGATGTGAGAATAGAACTAGGAGGGGATGTGAGACCCCAGATTTTATGAATAAAGATTTAATTTTCTCGAAATAATTTTTTTATGGTGTTGATTTGATGTAATGTTATAGTTGTGGGTAATATTTACAAATTTTGCAAAGTAAGCAAGTGGTTGTATAATATTCGATTGGTCGGGGAATATTTTTTTTGTCGGGAAATATCCGTACGACGGTACAATCATTGGTGGACCCCACAACAGAATTATTGTCGAATAGAGAAAACGACAAAAATACTTTATGAAAATAACGGCGTAAGTTTTACTGTTAAGCTGTTGAAACACACGGTGTTAAAGAAATGCGATGTCGCATGGTTGCATAGTAGTACACGGTATTGATTATTGATGCTTATGTGAGAAGTCACTTAGTATTGTTCAATCGGGTATTCGGGACACTTTTTCTGTCATAGTTACTATTCACGAGTTACTATTCACGAGTTACTATTCATAGGTTACTATTCACGTGTTACTATTCACGAGGTACTATTGATCACCCGTAAAATATATTTCTTTTCGGTCCAAATCATTTTTGGGTATAATATTATTCCATGAGGAGATGTGCTAATTTTTCAGACCGTTGGTTGAAGTTATAATAGTAAATCAATATGGACCTCTGGTGGAAAGTTATAATAGTAAATCAGTATGGACCGTTGCGTTAAGTTTTAATAGTAAATCAATATGGACCGTCCGTTTAAAAGTAAATAAATCTGGACCGTTCATGAATTAGTTACTATTCAGTCCATTTTCCTATAAATAGAAGCTGATTCTTTCATTATTTCTTACGAATTCACTGAAACTCTAGAGAGAGAAATTATAGAGAAACTATAGAAAAGTATTCTGCTACTTCCCTACTCTTATATTCAATTTCTTTTACGGTAAGGGGTATTATTTCTTTTGTATTCATGAAGAGAACTTTTGTTATTCCATTATTTATTATTACATTGAATAACTTTTGATATGTGAGCTACCCTATACTTGGTGAAATTCTTACATTATTTCATTCTTTATTATTTTGTCGGAATATCCTATCTCATACATGCGTTTCTGTGGGACTTGGTTCCATTATTTATTATTCAGCCGGAATATCCCTCTCATCGCTTTTACTGTGGGGTCTGGTTCCATTCTTTATTATTCATTGGAATATCTTTATGCATGCGTTACGCCTTGGGATTGGTTCCGTTATTTATTATTACATTGGAATAACCTATCTCGTATGTATATATCGCATGCATGGTGATTTCTTTGTTATTCCATTCTTTATTATACTCAGTTGGTTAAAACTTTGACTTCTATACTCCATGAAATTAGTGGAATATCCTTGATATTTGCGCTTCATCCAGTATCTTTTCATGGAAATATTCTTCTGAGCATTCTTGAATTTTACTCTACAAAGCAGTATCATGTTGACTATTTCAACGTTATCAGTTCCTAGATAAATTAATTCTTGAACTTGTTTTATTGAATTCTTATATCATTGTCATCATCCTCATTCTTATATTATGTTGAAAGTCATATGTGGCCTGTAGTGCATAGATGGACTTGGTATGATTATGACCAAGGAATATTCGGTATAATCATAACCGTAATGTTACAAATGATGTGAAAAAAGTCCTCATTGGCCCGTAGTGCATTGATGGACAGTTTTTGGTATGATTATGGCTATGGATTCTATTTGGCCGTAGTGCAAAGATGAATTGTTTTATGGCATGATCAGGACTGTTGATGAAAACATGATTATCTTTAGTCGTAGTGCATGGATAATTCGTGGTCGTGATACTAAAGAATATCCTTGGCCATAGTGCAGGGGTGATTCGATGATGTGGATTATTTATTAAGCTGAGTCCCAGCAATAACAGTGTTGAAAAACCTTTTAAATCATAGAAGATAGTAGATTTTATTCCCTACTTGACTCTTCTAATGGATTGCTTGTTTCGTTGCAGTTAAACTTGATAGTTATTATATTTTATCGGTTTTAACAACAATTGAAGGCTAACGATAAATTATTCGCATTATCTTAGTCATAATATTTTTTCTTTGGGCTAGTTGAGCTCACCCTTTCTTTCACCGTTCTCTTGAAATGAGAACGAAATGGGACTAGTCGGGGAACAGAGTGATGGTCCTAGATGATGCATTAGTAGTCCTCACTATTCTGTGAAATAGTGTGATAATAATTGTAATGAGGACTCCTTTTGAGTTTGTATACTCTCTAGTAGACAATATTTGTATTCAAACTCACAGTTTATGTTTTGTCGTATTGTATAAGACAGTTGTATTATTAAGTTGTATTTGAATTCTATACCATGTATCTGGCGACTCAAGATGGGTGATGTATACCTAATTTTGGGGGCGTCACAGTTGGTATCAAAGCTTAGGGATATGATCCCTGGCAAGGATGTGAGAATAGAACTAGGAGGGGAGAGACGGGGAATTCCTTCTCTAGTATGACCTGCCTAAGTTTAATTGGTATTTAATTGGTCAGTCGGAATATAGGGATAATATGTTAAATGTCAATTAACCTTTGTTTTGTTTCAGTATCTGAAAATGACATCCGAGAATGTTGAGAATAGCAATGGAGCACAGGCGACCGTTGATTCTCAATAGATCAATAATCAGGACAATGTGCAACAGGATGGCGATAATCCTACTGTAAATAACAACACTGATCAATTAACGAAGAACGGTACATTTAGGAGCTTTTTAGAATTCATGCAACATCAGGCGAAGTCGGCTCCTGTTCATAATGCAGGAGGAAACAATGGCAACCCACGGTTGGTCACCGCTAAGCAATTCAAGGAGCTGGGACCACTGGAGTTTTTAGGAAAGCCAGAACCACTTAAGGCGGAGATGTGGTTAAAGCAGATCACCAAGATATTTGATATCTTGGGATGCTCCGAGGAGCAAAAGGTTCCCTTTGCCACCTTTATGTTACGTGAAGAGGCAGATCACTGGTGGGAATCTGTAAAACCTACCCAGCCTGACGCACTCAAGATGTCTTGGGAGAAGTTCCAAGAGCAGTTGTTCAATGACAAGTACTTTCTCGAAAGCATTCGTCACATGAAGGAGGTGGAATTTATCAAGTTGGAGCAAAACAACATGACTGTGTCGCAGTACGAAGCCAAGTTTGCCGAATTGTCCCGATTTGCGTCCCACTTAGTTGATAATGAAGAGAGAATGAGGCGGATGTTTTTAAGAGGTTTGAAGCTGGAGATACGTCAATATCTTATTTCTCATAAACTGTGTTTGTATTCCGAGATATTGTAAATAGGGCTCGATTAGTGGAGTAGCGATAACGAGTCAACGCAACCAAAAGAGAAGCAAAACAGCAAAATGATAATACGGTGATAACGATCATCAAAGCGGTGACAATAAGCTTGGAGGGAATCAACATGCCAGAAATGGTAACCACTTCGGTGGTAATCATGGTCAAAACAATAAGACTGGACATTTCAAAAAGAGGAGATTCAACAATGATGGAAAGACGTCAGCACCATCATCCGTTGTTAAGGAAGGAGAACGACCACCTATCATATGCTTCAAATGCGGAGGGGAGGGACACATCAGTCTAAACTGCGCGATGCCGTCCAAAGCATGCTATAATCGTGGAAGAGAAGGTCATTTAGCTCAATTTTGTCGCTCACCGAAGACAATTTCGGCTAGGATAGAGGCACCAAAGGATGTCCCAGACAAGCCAAAGCCGGTAGTTTAAGAGAGAGCATTTTTTTTTCGTGACGAGGAACCTGAATAAAATTATCACGGGTATGTTAGTCATAAACTCTTGTGAAGTATATACCGTGTTAGATACCGATTCTACTCACTCTTTTATTGCACCTAGTTGTGTTCAATGTTTGAAGTAAACTCTGGAGAAGTTAGACTTTGATATATCTGTTTAAACTCAGTTGGGAGAAACCCTCGTTACCTCCACTATTTATAAATCTTTTTCAAATCAACACTTTCACATTACGTGTCGATCTTATCTCTTTGAAAATATTTGCCTTTGATGTGATTTTTGGAAACAATTGGTTAACTACTCATCATGCTTTTCGTAAAGTTGTTAGATTTCATACTCATAACCAACCTATTATGCGAATTCAAAGCAACCAAACCACTAAAGTCAATCATTGTCATATGAAGCCATAAGTAAAGAGCCCCGGTCCTTTCGTTGTTGACTTTCTTATTGGGAATGCACCGAAGCCAGACTTTCGTAGGAGATGTCGTGAATGACGATGGCAAGTTGATAGGTATCAATGTGACGTACTATCCAAGTCTTGGATGAGGGTCACAGTTTTGAATGATATTTCTATTGTTAATAAATTTCCTGACGTATTCTTGAAGACTTTTTAGCCTACCCCTAGAGCGTGAAATCAAATTTTGTATTGACCCCAGTACAAAACCCATTTCTTAAACCCTCAAATATTTCTTCAACTAAAATGAACGTAACATGCACCAAAGACGTTGGCTCGAGCTATTGAAGATTACGATCATATCATTCAATACCATCGTGGGAAAAATGAACGTGGTAGCTGACGCATTGAGTAGAAGATCGTATGCGTTTACAAGTGCGAATATACGAACCCCCGTGAAGATAACGAATATACGAATAGAATCGACTTTAATCGATAAAGTTAAAGCCGCTCAAGCTACACACCCGGAGCTGATGAATGTGAAGAATTAAGAAGGTTCAAGAGGGCGTTATTCTAGAAGCAAGAATCGATGAAGAGAGGAAATCTCAACCCTCGATTTAATTGGCCCATTTGAAATCCTTGATCGACTAGGAACTGTGGCCTATAGACTCGTTTTACCGCCAAGTATGTCGCGTGTTCATAACGTTTTTTTCACGTATCGATATTACGTAAATATGTGGACGACCCGAACCACATTATTGAATTAAAACTAGACGAGATAGCAGAAGATTTAACGTCTGAGGAGCTACGTGTTAAAATCTTGGATAAGAAGGATCATATTCAACACTCAAAGGTTATACCTCAAGAGTTAGAATTTGAAGTGAAGTCAATGTATCCTCACCTATTCGGCATACCAGGTACGTACGTAAATTTCGAGGGCAAAATTTCATAAGGAGTAGAGATTGTGAGACCCCAGATTTTATGAATAAAGATTTAATTTTCTAGAAATAATTTTTTTATGGTGTTGATTTGATGTAATGTTATAGTTGTGGGTAATATTTACAAATTTTGCAAAGTAAGCAAGTGGTTGTATAATAATCAATTGGTCGGGAAATATTCTTTTTGTCGGGGAATAGTCGTACGATGGTACAATCATTGGTGGACCCCACAACAGAATTATTGTCGGATAGAGAAAACGAAAAAAATACTTTATGAAAATAACGGCAGAAGTTTTACTGTTAACTGTTGAAACACCCGGTGTTAAAAGTACAATAATACGCATGGTTGCATAGTAGTACACAGTATTGATTATTGATGCTTATGTGAAAAGTCACTTAGTATTGTTCAATCGGGTATTCGGGACACTTTTTGTGTCGGAGTTACTATTCACGAGTTACTATTCACGAGTTACTATTCATGAGTTACTATTCACGAGTTACTATTCACGAGGTACTATTAATCACCCGTAAAATATATTTCTTTTCGGTCCAAATCATTTTTGGGTACAATATTATTCCATGAGCAGATGTGCTAAGTTTTTAGACCGTTGGTTGAAGTTATAATTGTAAATCAATATGGACCGCTGGTGGAAAGTTATAATAGTAAATCAGTATGGACCGTTGCTTTAAGTTTTAATAGTAAATCAATATGGACCGTCCGTTTAAAAGTAAATCATTCTGGACCGTTCATGAATTAGTTACTATTCAGTCCATTTTCCAATAAATAGAAGCTGATTCTTTCATTATGCTTATGAATTCACTGAAACTCTAGAGAGAGAAATTATAGAGAAACTATAGAAAAGTATTCTGCTACTTCCCTACTCTTATATTCAATTTCTTTTACGGTAAGGGATATTATTTGTTGTACTCGTAAGGGGTATTATTTCTTTTGTATTCATGAAGAGAACTTCTGTTATTCCATTATTTATTATTCATTGAAATAACTTTGATACGCTGCTACCCTATACTTGGTGAAATTCTTCATTATTTCATTATTTATTATTATGTCGGAATATCCGTCATGCGTATGTTTTCTTGGGACGGGTTCCATTATTTATTATTCGCCGGAATATCACGTCTGCATGCGTTTTACGCGGACTGGGTTCTATTCTTTATTATTACATTGGAATATCCTGTGCATGCGTTTTACTTGGGACTGGTTCCGTTATTTATTATTACATTGGAATAACTCGTATGCATGCGATCTATCGCATGCATGGTGATTTCTTTTGTTATTCCATTCTTTATTATACTCGATTGGTTAAAACTTTGACTTCTATACTCCATGAAATTAGTGGAATATCCTTGATATTTCCGCTTCATCCAGTATCTTTTCATGGAAATATTCTTCTGAGCATTCTTGAATTTTACTCTACAAAGCAGTATCATGTTGACTATTTCAACGTTATCAGTTCCTGGATAAATTAATTCTTGAACTTGTTTTATTGAATTCTTATATCATTGTCATCATCCTCATTCTTATATTATGTTGAAAGTCAAATGTGGCCTGTAGTGCATAGATGGACTTGGTATGATTATGACTAGGGATTATTCGGTATATTCATAACCGTAATGTTACAAATGATGTCGAAAAAGTCCTCATTGGCCCGTAGTGCATTGATGGACAGTTTTTGGTATGATTATGGCTATGGATTCTCTTTGGCCGTAGTGCAAAGATTAATTGTTTTATGGCATGATTAGGACCATTGATGAAAATATGATTATCTTTAGCCGTAGTGCATGGATAATTCGTGGCCGTGATACTAAAGAATATCATTGGCCGTAGTGCAGGGGTGATTCGATGATGTGGATTATTTATTGTCGAGTCCCAATGATAACAAGTGTTGAAAAACCTTTTAAATCATAGAATATAGTAGATTTTATTCCTACTTAACACTTCTAATGGATTGCTTGTTCATTGCAGATTAAACTTGATAGTTATTATATTTTATCGGTTTAACTTAACGTTGAAGGCTAACGATAAATTATTCTGCATTATCTTAGTCATAATATTTTTACCGGGCTAGTTGAGCTCACCCTTTCTTTTCTTTGTTCTCTTGTGAAATGAGAACGAATGGGACTAGTCTGAGAACAGAGTGATGGTCCTAGATGATGCATTAGTAGTCCCTCACTATTACGTGAAATAGTGTGATAATAATTGTAATGAGGACTCCTTTTGAGTTTGTATACTCTCTAGTAGACAATATTTGTATTCAAACTCACAGTTTATGTTTTGTCGTATTGTACACGACAGTTGTATTATTAAGTTGTATTTGAATTTTGTACTATGTATCTGGCGACTCAAGATAGGTGATGTATACCTAATTTTGGGGGCGTCACAGGGGAGAGACGGGGAATTCCTTCACTAGTATGACCTGCCTAAGTTTAATTGGTATTTAATTGGTCGGTCGGAATATAGGGATAATATGTTAAATGTCAATTAACCTTTGTTTTGTTTCAGTATCTGAAAATGACATCCGAGAATGTTGAGAATAGCAATGGAGCACAGGCGACCGTTGATTCTCAATAGATCAATAATCAGGACAATGTGCAACAGGATGGCGATAATCCTACTGTAAATAACAACACTGATCAATTAACGAAGAACGGTACATTTAGGAGCTTTTTAGAATTCATGCAACATCAGGCGAAGGCGGCTCCTGTTCATAATGCAGGAGGAAACAATGGCAACCCACGGTTTGGTCACCGCTAAGCAATTCAAGGAGTGGGACCCTTTGGAGTTTTTAGGAAAGCCGAACCACTTAAAAGGCGGAGATGTGGTTAAAAGCGGATCACCAAGATATTTGATATCTTGGGATGCTCCGAGGAGCAAAAGGTTCCTTTGCCACCTTTATGTTACGTGAAGAGGCAGATCACTGTTGGGAATCTGTAAAACCTACCCAGCCTGACGACTCAAGATGTCTTGGGAGAAGTTCCAAGAGGTGTTCAATGACAAGTACTTTCTCGGAAAGCATTCGTCACATGAAGGAGGTGGAATTTATCAAGTTGGAGCAAAACAACATGACGTGTGTCGTAAAGACTGAAGCCAAGTTTGCCGAATTGTCCCGATTTGCGTCCCACTTGGTTGATAATGAAGAGAGAATGAGGCGGATGTTTTTAAGAGGTTTGAAGCTGGAGATACGTCAATATCTTATTTCTCATAAACTGTGTTTGTATTCAGATATTGTAAATAGGGCTCAGTTAGTGGAGCGCGATAACGAGTCAACGCAACCAAAAAGAGAGAGCAAATGAAGAAATGATAATACCAGTGATAACAGTCATCAAAGCGGTGACAATAAGCTTGGAGGGAATCAACATGCCAGAAATGGTAACCACTTCGGTGGTAATCATGGTCAAAACAATAAGACTGGACATTTCAAAAAGAGGAGATTCAACAATGATGGAAAGACGTCAGCACCATCATCCGTTGTTAAGGAAGGAGAACGACCACCTATCATATGCTTCAAATGCGGAGGGGAGGGACACATCGGGTCTAAAGCTGGCTGATGCAGTCAAAGCATGCTATAATCGTGGAAGAGAAGGTCATTTAGCTCAATTTTGTCGCTCACCGAAGACAATTTCAGCTAGGATGGAGGCACCAAAGGATGTCCCAAATAAGCCAAAGCCAGTAGTTTAAGAGAGAGCATTTTTTTTTGTGACGAGGAACCTGAATAAAATTATCACGGGTATGTTAGTCCTAATCTCTTTCAAAGTCTATACCGTGTTAGATACCGGTTCTACTCACTCTTTTATTGCACCAAGTTGTGTTCAATGTTTGAAGTTAACTCCGGAGAAGTTAGACTTTAATATATTTGTTTAAACTTAATTAGGAGAAACCTTCAATACCTCCACTATTTATAAATCTTGTTCAAATCAACACTTTCACGTTACCTGTCGATCTTATCTCTTTGAAAATACTTGCCTTTGATGTGATTTTTGGAAACGATTGGTTAACTACTCATTATGCTTTTCGTAAGGTTGTTAGTTTTCATACTCCTAACCAACCTGTTATGTGAATTCAAAGTAACCAAACCACTAAAGTCAATCATTGTCATATCAAACCATAAATAAAGAGCCCCGATCCTTTCGTTGTTGACTTTCTTGTGTGGAATGCCGCAAAGCCGGACTTTACGTCAAAGCAACGTCGTGAATAGCGGTGACAAGTTGATAGGTATCAATGTGACGTCTTATCCAAGTCTTGGATGAGAGTCACAGTTTTTGAATGATATTTCTATTGTTAATAAATTTCCTGACGTATTCTTGAAGACTTCTTAGCCTACCCCTAGAGCGTGAAATCGAATTTTGTATTTACCCCAGTACAAAACCCATTTCTAAAACCCTCAAATATTTTCTTCACCTAAAATGAATGTGTAATGTGCCAAAGACGTTGGCTCGAGTTGTTGAAGATTACGATCGTACCATTCAATATCATCGTGGAAGAGCGAACGTGGTAGCTGACGCGTTGAGTAGAAGGTCGTATGCGGTTACAAGTGCGAATATACGAACCCACGTGAAGATAACGAATATACAATTAGAATAGACTTTAATCGATAAAGTTAAAGCTGCTCAAGCTACATACTCAGAGCTGATGAATGTGAAGAAGAAGGTTCAAGAGGGCGATATTCTAGAAGCAAGAATCGATGAAGAGAGGAAATCTTAACCCTCGATTTAATTGGCCCATTTGAAATCCTCGACGAAGTAGGAACTGTGGCTTATAGACTCGTTTTACCGCCAAGTATGTCGCGTGTTCATAACGTTTTTTTTACGTATCGATGTTACGTAAATATGTGGATGACCCGAACCACGTTATTAAATTAGAACTAGACGAGATAGCAGAAGATTTAATGTATGAAAAGCTACGTGTTAAAATCTTAGATAAGAAGGATCATATTTGACGCTCAAAGGTTATACCTCAAGAGTTAGAAGTTGAAGTGAAGTCAAGGTATCCTCACCTGTTCGGCATATCAGGTACGTACATAAATTTCGAGGGCGAAATTTCATAAGGAGGGGAGATTGTACGTGAGACCCCAGATTTTATGAATAAAGATTTAATTTTCTCGAAATAATTTTTTTTATTATGGTGTTGATTTGATGTAATGTTATAGTTGTGGGTAATAATTACAAATTTTGCAAAGTAAGCAAGTGGTTATATAATATTCGATTGGTCGGGGAATATCCGTACGACGGTACAATCATTGGTGGACCCCGCAAAGGAATTATTGTCGGATTGAGAAAACGACAAAAATACTTTATGAAAATAACGGAGGAAGTTTTACCGTTAACTTTTGAAACACCCGGTGTTAAAAGTACAGTAATACGCGTGGTTGTATAGTAGTATCGGGTATTCAGGACACTTTTCGTGTCAGAGTACTATTCATGAGTTACTATTCATGAGTTACTATTCACGAGTTACAATTCATGAGTTACTATTCACGAGTTACTATTCATGAGTTACTATTCACGAGTTACTATTCATGAGTTACTATTCACGCATTATTATTCACGAGTTACTATTCACGGGGTACTATTGATCACCCGTAAAATATATTTCTTTTCGGTCCAAATCATTTTTGGGTACAATATTATACCATGAGGAGATGTGTTAATTTTTCAGACCGTTGGTTGAAGATATAATAGTAAATCAATATGGACCGCTGGTGGAAAGTTATAATAGTGAATCAATATGGATCACTGGTTTAAAGTTTTAATAGTAAATCAGTATGGACCGTTGCTTTAAGTTTTAATAGTAAACCAATATGGACCGTCCGTTTAAAAGTAAATCAATCTGGACCGTTCATGAATTAGTTACTATTCAGTCCATGTTCCTATAAATAGAAGCTCATTCCTTCATTATTTCTTACTTAATTCTTTGAAACTCTAGAGAGAAATTATAGAAACTATAGAAAAGTATTCTCGCTACTTCCCTACTCTTATATTCAATTTCTTTTTACTAGTAAGGGTATTATTTCTTTTGTATTCATGAAGAGAACTTCATTATTCCATTATTTATTATTCATTTGAATAACTCAGTATCTGCTGCTACCCTATACTTGGTGAAATTCTTACATTATTTCATTCTTTATTATTCGTGCGGAATATCACATACGTGCGTTCTATTTGGACTGGTTCCATTATTTATTATTACGTCGAAATATCCTCGTTTATGCATTTTACATGAGACATTGGTTCCATTCTTTATTATTACATTGGAATATCCGTGCATGCATTTTACTATGGGACTGGTTCCGTTATTTATTATTCTATTGGAATAACTCGCATGTATGCGGTCTATAGCATGCATGGTGATTTCTTTTGTTATTCCATTCTTTATTATACTCGGTTGGTTAAAACTTTGACTTTTATACTCCATGAAATTAGTGGAATATCCTTGATATTTGCGCTTCATCGAAGATCTTTTCATGGAAATATTCTTCCGAGCATTCTTGAATTTTACTCTACAAAGCAAAGATCATGTTGACAATTTGGACGTTATCGGTTCTGAATAAATTAATTCTTGAACTTGTTTTATTGAATTCTTATATCATTGTCATCATCCTCATGTTTATATTTTTTTTTTTTTGAAAGTCATACGTGGTCCGTAAAAGCATAGATGGACTTGGTATGATTATGACCGAGGATTATTGATTGTAATCATGGACCGTAATATTACAAATGATGTGGTAAAAGTCATCATTGACGTCGTAGTGCATTGATGGATGAGTTGTTGGCATGATCATGACCATTAATGAATACACGAATGTCTTTGGCCCGTAGTACATGGATAATTTGTGGTCGTGATACTAAAGAATATCCTTGGTAGTAGTAAATCTGCGAGGGTGATTCGATGATGTGGATTATTTATTGTTGAGTCCCAAATGATAAAAGTGATGAAAAACCTTTTAAATCATAGAAGATAATAGATTTTATTCCCTACTTGACTCTTCTAATGGATTGCTTGTTTCGCTGCAGTTAAACTTGATAGTTATTATATTTTATCAGTTTAACACCGTTGAAGGCTAATGATAATTTATTATGCATTATCTTAGTCATAATATTTCTTACTGGGCTAGTTGAGCGCACCCTTTCTTTCACTGTTCTCTTCAGGAATGAGAACGTAGCTGGGACTAGTCGGGGAACAGAGTGATGATCCTAGATGTTTGCATTAGTAGTCCTCACTATTCTGTGAAATAGTGTGATAATAATTGTAATGAGGACTCCATTGAGTGTGGATATTGTCTAGTAGACAATATTTGTATTAAAACTCATAGCCTATGTTTTGTCGTATTTTACACGACTATTGTATAATTAAGTTGTATTTGAATTTTGTACCTTGTATCTGGCGACTCAAGATGGGTGATGTATACCTGTTTTGGGGGCGTCACAAATTCTAATGCGGGTTTTCGTTATTTCTTATCTGTTGTGGATGATTACAGTCGATATGCATGGATTTTTCCTATGTTTCGCAAATCCGAAGTTCTTTCTATCTTTTAAAACTTCAAAATTATGATAGAGAATTTCTTAGGAAAATCACCAAATTACAACCCAAAAATTAAAAGTATTCAAACCGATGGCGGTGCTGAATTTCGAACAAACTCCTCATTTCAAAACTTTCTCAAAACGCACGGTATTCATCATCAACTTTCATATCCACACACTCCACAACAAAATAGGGTTGTCGAACGTAAACATAGACATATTGAGGAAATGGGTTTGTGATTACTTAATCAAGCCTCATTGCCCTTCTTTTTTTGGCTTGAGGCTTTTTCCACAGCTACTTTTTTAATTAAGCGCTTACCTATGCGTCAACCCAAAAATGTGTCTCCTTATGAAAAGTTACTCCACAGAAAACCATATTACACTTTACTCAAGGTATTTGGTTGTACTTGTTTCCCACTTCTCGTCCCGTACAATCAACACAAGCTCATGCCCAAATCAATCAAGTGTACATTTCTTGATTATGACTCCAATCATAAGGGTTACCGGTGTCTTGACCCGTTGACTAATCGTGTGTACATCTCGCGTCATGTGCGCTTTGATGAATCCTCATTTCCTTTCTCCTCCCTCACCACACCAGTTTCTCCAAATAGCGTGTTCATCCCGTCCTCACCGTCTACTCCTAGCATGGGCAGCCCTAGGTCTCCCTTAGTTTCTGCTTCTCATCCCGACAACATCCTAGCTCCACCCATTCTTCCCTCCTCACCTCATGACATTGGTCCCCACACTGTGGCCTCCCCATCATCTCCGTTGCACAGGCCGTGACTCTCTAATGGTCGTCCTCCCAGTCCTGTTCCTTATCCTTCTTCCTCCTTCGATGACACTTCACCCACTGTTGCTTCCTCTATTGCTGGATCATTATCTTCACCACCTGCTAGTTCCACTCCACCGCGTAAAACTCGTAATATCAATGAACTCTTGGCTACCACCTCCAGGTACTCCTTGCCAGAGGCTCTCTCCGCCATTTTTGTTGAGTCACCATTTCATGAACCTGCTACTTTTCGCCAAGCCTCCAAACAACCTCATTGGCAACAAGCTATACAAGAAGAAATTGTTGCCCTTCACAAAAACAACACATGGACCTTAGTGTCAGCTTCGTCTTCTCCAAATATAGTTGGGTGTCGATGGATATATCGGGTCAAGCGACGGGCTGATGGGTCTATTGAGCGTCACAAAGCAAGACTTGTAGCTCGAGGTTTCACACAACAGGAGGGCATTGATTATGAGGAGACCTTCAGCCCAGTCATCCGCCCCTCTACCATCCATACAGTGCTGGCCCTTGCCCTGCATTATGACTGGCCCTTACAACAACTTGATGTTCGCAATGCTTTCCTCAATGGGGTTCTTCAGGAGGATGTGTACATGACTCAGCCTCCTGGTTTTGTTGATCCACTGCATCTAAATCATGTATGAAAACTACACCGTGCCCTCTATGGTCTCAAACAGTCACCACGTGCATGGTTCCAACGCCTTCAAACATTTCTTATATCCCATGGTTTTGCAAACAGCTGCTCTGACCCATCCTTATTCATCAAAAGTTCTGGCTCACTAAAGCTCCTTTTGCTTGTTTACGTTGATGACATCATTGTAACCGGCAGTTCTCTCAATCACATCAACGACTTCATTGATGTTTTATGTGCTATATTTGACAGTTATCGCTTGGGTGATCTGAGTTTCTTTCTAGGCATTGAAGTTACTCGAACTGCCGACTCTCTCACTTTATCCCAGGCCCGGTATGCTTCCGACTTACTTCAAAAATTCCATATGGACACCTGCAAGTCGTCTCCCACTCCTCTCCCAGCCCATACTCGGTTATCTAGTCATGATGGTGACCCTTTGCCGAATGTAACTTTGTATCAAAGTATGGTTGGTGGTCTTCAATACCTTACGTTGTCCCGACCGGACATTGCCTTTGCCGTCAATCAAGTGTGTCAATTCATGCATTCTCCCCGTACCACTCATCTTCAAGCTGTAAAGTGGATTTTTTTCTATCTGCAAGGCACAATTACACATGGTCTATCTTTCCACAAATCCAATTATTTGACTCTTCGCGTCTTTTCGAATGCTGATTGGGCTGGTGATCCGGACGATAGACGCTCTACTACTGGGGCATGTGTTTTCCTTGGTCCGAATGTTCTCTCCTGGACTGCTAAGAAGTAAGCTACTCTGTCTAGATCTAGTAGTGAAGCTGAATATCGGGCTCTCGCAACTACTGCCTCTGAAATTCGATGGTTTACATTTTTGTTCCGCAAGCTCGGTATTTCTCTTCCCGATTCCCCACAACTGTACTGTGATAACGGTTCCACACTGCACATAGCTCGTAATTAGGTGTTTCATGCGCACACTCGCCACATCGAAATCGATTATCATTTTGTTCGGGAACTCGTTGCCAATGGTCATCTCTCCCTTCACTTTGTTCCTTCTACATCTCAATTTGCATACATTTTTACAAAAGGTTTGTCCCGTCCGCAGTTTCTATTTTTATGCTCCAAGCTTAACCTCCATTCCATATCGTTGCGCTTGAGGGGGGGTGAAAACATACCATAACTATTCCAACTGGTTTTGGCATGATTGTAGTTGATTTGATTATTGTAAATTCCTTACTCATAACTATTCCTTAAAGTTAGCCTAACTTATTGTAATTGATAGCCTAGGTGATTGTAGTGTGATTGTTGTGACGCCCCCAAAATAGGTATACATCACCCATTATGAGTTGTCAAATACATGGTATAGAAACAAATACAACTTCAGTAATACAACTGTCGTGCAAAATACGACAACACATATACTGTGAGTTTGAATACAAATATTGTCTAATAGACAGTATACAAACTCAAAAGGAGTCCTCATTATAATTATTGATACACTATTCTACAAAATAGTGAGGACTACTAAAACAACTATCTTGAATCATCACTCCATACCCCGGCTAGTTCCTGCTAAATTCTCTCCTCCTGAGAAGAACAAAGGAACAAAAGGGTGAGCTCAACTAGCCCAGTAAAGAATATTATGACTAAGATAATATACAACAAATTATCATTAGTCTTCAACAGGAAAAAATCGATAAAATATAATAGACAACAAGTTTTAGATCAACAATCGGTGAAAACAACAATCCATTAGAAAGAGTCAAGTAGAGAAAGAATTCTACTATCTTCTAAGATTTAAAAGTCCATCATCAATATTTTATCCCCCGTAACATCAATCAATATACATCTTGAATCAAATATTCATCTTTGCACTATGTGCCAAAGATATTCATTTGTATCACCGGTTGGTCATGTTCATCTCAACACATTCATTTTGCACTACGGCCAAAGATATTCATTAGGTAATCATTCATCTTTGCACTATGTGCCAAAGATATTCAAAGAATATCATCATTTAGGACTGAGAATGATGAAAAATATCTTAAAGAAAACGAATCCAGTGAGATAAAAGAACTAATATTAGGGATTCGTATTACAGTTTATCTAAGTTCAATAATACTCTATAATAACCAATTTTGAAGCAGAATTTAAAAATAAAGATCAAAACATGGATACAATCAAATATAGTAACCATAATAGACATCTTGGACAAAAAGAAGAAAATTTCATTTTTTGGTGAATAGTACCATATTCGTGAATAGTGTCGTATACGTGAATAGTAACCCCGACACAAAAAGGTAAAAATTCCACAATAAAATTCATACCAATATTTCGATATAATGATATTGAAAGAATAACATCATTAGAAAGAAAATAACATTCCTTACCTCAAAATATCAGTACTTCTGATCGGAATATCGGTATAAGGCTGAAGACAACTTGCACTAATGAATAGCAACTCACAAAGTATCTAAATACTCACAAAATATGCTCGATAATATAGAGAGAGAAAGAGAGAAAACTTGTTTCTGGTGTGATTTTCAATTCTAACTAAGCACCCTATTTATAGAAAAAATGCTTGTAACGCCATAATGCATCACTAACTCGCTACTTGATGGCTTTTACTCGCTACTTATTCAAGCCCACCACTTTTGAAAATAAATTTCAAAGACATTTCATTACTCACCAACCAAAAGTGGGGCCCACCATATTTTTAATAAAAATATTTTATTTTCCGAAACTTCAACAATTCATAATAAATAGCCCGTTTATCAGAAAAATTTGAATCATATGTGCTTTCCATAGAAAATTTAATTCTCTACAACTTTGTAAGTTTAAGTTTTTCCAAATTTCAAATGAAAAATGACCGAAATTCACATACGGACGATTTTTAAAACCTCCATTTCGACAAAATACTGATAAAACATCTCAGCATTAATTCCATCATTTATAACCACAATAAATATATCCATCATTTATATCCACATAAAATAAATATTTTTTTATCATATAAATTAATAACTAATTATTCACAAATAATATTACAGAATCACAATTATGACAACCAGTCGCTCCTGTGAAAGAGGGGCTTTCGATAAATATTTCTCCTTATTGGCGCGCAATTAGGTGACCAAACCCCTTTCCTAGACAGAACTTCCTTAGACATTGCCAATAATGTTATCTAATAATATTATTCAAATAATATGAATTATTGATCTGATAATGGAGATACTGTGCAGTGACAATTATTGAAACAACAATAATATAAAATATCAAACGCAGGAATTATTGAACCAATAAAATAAAATATTGAACAGTAATTACTGTAACAATTATTGAGTAGTGACTTCTTACGTAAGAATAATAATTTCAAAAATACTGTGCAATAACATGTGCTATTGTGCAACCACGCGTATTATTGTATTTTAACCATCGGGTATTCCAACAAATTGTTAATTCAGTAACTATTACTGCCGTTATTTATAAAAACTCAAACTTGTCGCTTTCTTCATCCGATAGTTATCCGTTATGGGCCCATAAATGGTTCTTTGCCGTCATACGTAATATTCCCAAAGCAAAAGAATATTCCACCACCAAACGAATATTCCCCGACACAATGAATATTTTATAACCACTTGCTTATTTTGCAAAATTTGCATATTTCACCCATAACCAAAGTATTATATCAAATTAACACTTTATTATTCACAATAATAAATAGAGGAAATTTGATTTTATTCATTAAAAAGTTGGGGTCTTACAATTGTAATCACTAAATTCTAACCTTAGGTGATTCTCTCATGGTTGTATATATATAGAACCTGTATATTGTAAAGGAGTGCGGTGAATAAACTTACAATTTCTGAATCTTTTATATTCTTTCGGGTGGAAATATAACTTGGCTGATTTTTTCAACAAAACATTTATTCTTCAGTTTTCCTCCTTATTAGCAGATCTTTTGATTTATTCATAAAATATTTTTCTGGTGACATTCTTTCTGGGAACTTTTATTAGTTCTTAGATTGTTATAAAGATCTTATATAGAGCCCTCTCTAGAGTGATTCTTATATAAAAAAAACGTCATCTTTTGATAAATCTTCTATTCACATACAGATATTTAAGCATCGAATGACATTGATGTGTATCTCAAGCCGTTAATTGAGAAACTAAAAACATCGAGGATAGGTGGAGTTGATAGAATGCGTGTTGCACTTTTATGGACAGTGACTTCCCAGCTTTAGCAAATTTATAAGGTTGGAGTACAAAAAGGTAAGATGGCTTGTCCACTATAAGGCTGTAAATCCAACCAAATAATTCCGTCTCGACTCAAGAAAATATGAACGAAACTCAGATTAGTTAATAATATAATTTAAATTTGAGCATAAAAAATAGTTCAAAAATATTAGTGGAATCTGAGCAAGGTTATATTTGACTCGTTTAAGATTCAAACTATTCAAATTCTTGATCATAATTCATTACATACTCGATTAATACATATTCAAATAGATACTCAATACATCTCTTATAATATATGCACAATTTAATAAAATTAGAATAAATAGTTATTATTTTTTAAATTTTAATTATATTTTTTTGTAAAGTGTAATTGTAAATATATTTTCTAATTTCTAAGTAAAATAATAAGTTTAATTGATAATTATATGTATTATAAAATTACTTACTATGTGAAGACTTAAATTCGAGCTTGAATTCGAAGTTCGCAAGTAATTTGAAATAGAGTTGAATATGAGTAGAGTTTTTTAAATACAATTCGAATCCAAATCGAATTCAAATTCGAAAAAAATTTACTTTTCGAGTCGAATCATCCGAATAACTCTGTTCGCTTATGTTTAACTCATTTACACCCCTAGTCCAATACGCCAAAGGAACATTAGCTCCTTAAAGTTTACTTGGTAAGTAGTGTTGCATAAGCAATTATTGATTCTTGGTGCTTGATCACAAATATAGGTCTGATAAACAGAGATTCAATGGCGATATTGATTTATACAGAAGCTCCTCCCTTTCCTTCTGGGTATGCTGTTCTCAAAGGAATAGAATAAATTTTTATTTCATTGAAATAATTTATCCTCTAAGATGATCACCAAATATACTTATTTTTTCATTCAGTTCCTTCATTTATTTCAATCTAAACACAACATTTTGCCAAGTAGATATATTTGAAATTTGGGTGTTGGAATAAAAAGAAATACAAAATAAATTTTAATATAAACTACAAAAATTTATTTATACTTTCTTAACATCTGTCATACTACAGTCATTTTTTTATATATATTACTTGATAGATATTTTATAAGCATAAATAATTAGATTTTCTCACTTGAGGTAGTTATTTTATTTATTAGAAACAAATAAACAATGTATATTTACTTTTATTCTCCTTTTTTGTTTCCTTCCACAATTTCCAAGTTCCAAACATATCCTAAATGGCCCACTAATAACGCCTAAAAGGATCAAACAGAAAAGAATGAAAAGAAACTGAAGGCCAATTAGACTTATAGACCATTCTTTAGCAATCAATACAATTGCCATCACCTAGCTAATCAAATGAATCTTTCAGCATTTTTTTCACCACCATGGGAACCTGAGAAGGTTATGAAAACAGAAAGCTAAAAACAACATTAGGTTTCCATAACTCTTTCACAACTCGATCAACCTGGTTCTAAGCCATATATTCTAGTGGTTGTTACGGATGTCGGGAAGAACAAAGCTACAGCACAATTTATTCATAAAAGTAAATACACAAAGTTGGAATGCAACCCAACACCTAAAGAAGTACTCTACACAGAATCGTGATCTTAATCCGATGACCAACTTCATTGTATGCCTCAATTTATGATCTGCATTGAAATAAGGGCCCGATAACAGTTCTCTTGAAAAGAGTATCGTTTTTATTTGATAGTTTCAGCACAACCTTATTAGGTACTTGTACAACCTGTAGGGGTTGGCAGAACAACAAGAAGCACCTTGGTGTTTATAGAAGGCAAGTGGAATTAGTGATGAACTCCTAAACAAAATGTAGGGTTCAATAGCAGCCCTAATCTTCAAGCTCAATAATCTTCACAACAGCATCATCCCCAACTTTCTGGCAAACGACGACTCGGTCATGTGGCTTACAATGCCAATGGCCTTTCCATGATCCAAAGCAACCTTTAAAATTGACTCATTAGTAGCACCTGCAGACTCTGCCTGCAGAACAAACATGGTTCGATTAATTCCAATTGGAAGAAAGAAAAGAAAAACTTTTGAAAAGAGGAACAATTGTTGTAAGGTGAAATATTTTATAGTGATTATACAATGTATATTACTATTTGCCTACTTAGCACATATACCCCCAAAAATAAATGTACTCAAAAATACTTATAAAGTAAAGAAATGTACAAAAATCTTCTGTGTTGCACAAGGGTAAAATTTCCAGGATCATAATTTCAAAAATCATTTGATTCCAAATCGTCTCAGAACTATTAGCCCTACAAATGGTAGGAATAAATTCAGATTATGAGTAATTATAGTATTAACAAATAAATTACACAATGGAGGGGGAGAAGAAGATGATGACATTCATTTCATAATTTTACTTTTCATCCACACAAAATTGGCATGAGAAGAAGCTTTATGTCCAAAAGCAGCAATTTGACAAAACCAACTGACGCAAAGTCTTCATTCGCAACTTGCAAGCCATCAGTCTTTCACCATAGTATGTTCATTGCATTATGGAATTACTGAAGTATAAAAAACCTAGTTTTGATTGTTCAAATCAAGCATTTCCAAAACTACATTGAACAACGACATTTCTTCCCTGGAGGAATTAGTCGAGACAGAAGCCGACTAAGGTATAGATAAAATACAATTTTAGTCAAATCCCTTCCATTGCCATTGTACAGGAAAACAAGTAACAATTCACAATCTTGTTGATAACCATTCTACAATCATAAATTGGTTACTTTCAACTACAAGTGATACATCATAAATTTATAGCGGAATTATACGATCCATCCCCCATCAATTTATCGCTAATGCAGTGACGTAAACTGACTCAACAAGCAAGTTGGATAACCCATTATTGTAACAATCCGGAATTTCAAATTGTAATATTAAATATTTATTGAATTATATAAATATTTATTTGAGGTGTTTATTGTTGAAAATGATGAAATAAATATTTTATTGATGTGGTTATTATTAGTAAATATTTATGAATTCAATTTATTAGATAATATTCTAAATTAAATCAATTTGTAATTTAGAGAGTTGTAATATAACATGAGAGGTTATATTGTTGTTGAATTTAATAATTTAAATTGGGGTGTTAAGTTATTAAATAAAATTATAAAGAAATTATAATTTTGTGATAATTGTTTAAGTGAAATATTTATTTAAAATATAGTATGGTGGATTAATTTATTGATTAATGTTGGATATGGAAATCCAAATAAATAATATGTGATTATAAACTAAATTGCTTATTAAAATAATTAAAGTAGTTTTAAATGGGTTTAACCCAAACAAGGCCTAAAGATATTAAATCTTTATTTTAAAGACTTTTTGCCAAACAAATCCTTAAGGCTTTTGGATTTCAAATTTGTAATTTAAATAATCTAGATAAAATAAAATAAATTAAATTAAATAAGAAATATAATATATTTATAACATATACGTTAGATGTAGTAACTGATATACTTAATATATTAATTAAGGCCATATCAGTTTTATTTTGTTTTACGCATAAGGTTTGTCAGTTAGTATTACGCCTTATTTGCTAAACTGAGAATTTCAGAGAGAAGCTAAGAGAGAATTGAGAGAATTTGAGAGAAAGTCTGTGATTTCAAAACAAATTCAGTGGGTTAACAATTATTTTAAAGCAACAAAAGGTATTTTTCATAATCTCCATATTATATATATATATGTAAATGCATATAGTAGTTTACGGCAAAATTTTGTGTATTCTGTGAATTTCAAATCTGTTGAATTGTTGCTATACAATGGGTTACTTGTGATTATGTGTTTATGATGACTAGAGTTTATGTTTAAACAAGAATTGCTATGCTATTTACGGTTAAAAAGGAAGAGAAGAATTAACAGTGTATGTTTTATGTATATTTTCTCATATGGCTTATGCAAGTACCAAATTTACTGGTTAATTCGTATGCTAAACTGCAAATTGAGTTTTGATTATGCTAGTTTGTTAAGAAACGAAAAGAACGTAATTTGAAAGAAGCGATTTGGACAAGAATTGTGTTTACAGTGTTGATTTTTGTGTAAGGAACTCAAAAATGGAGTTCTCATATGAAAATAAAAAATTTGAGAAATTAAAATAGTTAAAAGTGTTGTTAAATTGTTATATGTTGATGAATATGTTAGCAATCATGTTTATGATAGTTTTATATTTATTTTATATGTTAATTTCACTGTTTGGTGAGTGAAATTCGTGTTTGTTGGGCTATAATCGCTCATCGTTCATAGCCGTCTCTCGCTTCTCATGCACCAGTGTGTGTGATTCTTAGATAGTGCTGGTGCTAAGGTTAAAACTTCTTGCATTGCTTGCTACCATACGATTTGGGACAGTGACTTCTGCTGCTGCTGTAGTTTTGGGATAGCAACATACTTTGGTCTAATGATGTGTTAGTATAATAAACATGTAATAATATAGTTAAAACAGAATCGTGCTATGTAGTTAGTAGTTTCAAAGTTTCAAATGGTTAGTAAGTGATGAACGTGGTATATTAGAACTTAGTGAGCATGATGAATAGTAAACAGGTGTTTTGAAGATTAACACTTGTAATTTCTGATATTTGTATGGTAGCTTAAGACTTGTGCTAAAATAATAAGTCTAACTAGAAATGCGTGTTATGTTGGAACGTGAATGTTAGTATATCTAATAGATATTGTGGTTCTAAACTTATGTGTAGGTGAACGTGAGTTTAATATTATAGCTTACGCTCGAGACAAGTTCTTTAACTCTACTTTTATAATAATTGTGGAGTTAAATGCTTTTTCAGTAACTGTACTATAGGTCGACTTACAGATGGATAACTGAACTTTTTTTCTTACAGTCAACTCACTGTACTCGTGTGACGCCCCCAAAATTAGGTATACATCACCCATTCTGAGTCGCCAGATATATGGTACAAAATTCAAATAGAACTTCATTTATACAACTGTTGAGCTGTTGTATAGAATCGACGACACACAGATAATCATGAGTTTTAATACAAATGTATGTAACTCTCATGGTGCCTCGACCACAACCTTACAATGGTACTTTACATAAAAGTATAGTCAAAAACCTGTTTTAGAAATTAAAATCTTTGGGAAGTGCTCAAGAGAAACCTTCGTATACATGGGAGGCCGTGCGTACAGGTTATAATAGATATCATATGGCCGCAGAATTATCCTTGGTTGACCTAATAGACCCTAAAGAAAAAAGCGAGAAGATTACTATCATCTTCTTTCCAATAGTGAGTCTTCTCTTGACATATAACTATCTCCACTTGTCTCCAAGTGAATATTATATTTCAAAGAAACTCAAGATCATATAGGTAGTGCCAGTAGATATACTCGGCCAAGTGGATCGCATGACCACATCTTATGATAACACGAGGTTATGCGTCATTAGACATCTTGTATGATAGTGCAAAAACACCTTCCAAAGTTGGGTTCACCTCACCTATTTGATTCACCAAATGTAATTACTAAATGTTGTATAGAATACAACACCCTTTTCTATCTTGTTTAGGAGAACCTCCACGACTAGAGACCATCGTTCTATTCCCTGTTATCCCCGCTTCGACCCGTGACACTCTTACTAAGAACACTCTTATTACACGAAAGGAATTGTGAAGCAAAAGGGTGAGCAACAACTAGCCCGATAAAGAATATCATGACTAAAGATAATTAAATTATCAATAGCTTCCATCAATAATAAATCGTAGATTTAGAACATATGGTAGATAATAAAACTTTTCAACCATAGTTCGGTGAACGAGAAATCCATTAGAAGAGTCAACTAGACCATAAGGTCTATTATCTTCTCTATGTTAAAAGTCCACCAATAATGTTTTATCCCTGTAACATCAATCAACAATTCTCGTCCACGATCATGTGAATAACTCATAATCATAATTGTGATTCTAAATTCCTCTTCGCACCCAGGACGAAGATAATTTTCATCACCTATCTTCACCTTAAAAAGAAAAGTATTAAAATTTGGTAAGTGAAATATATGAAGAAAACTTGACTACGCTTTCAAAACTTTCTTAAACTCTAAAGAAATACGCTCAAGATTATGAAGAAGAACTCTCTCTATAGTTTCTCTCAGAGTTTCAGGTGAATTCGTAAGAAATAATGAAGGAATGAAACTATTTATAGAAAAATGGAATCGCATCAGTAACTAATTCATGAGCGGTCAAGATTGATTTACTTTAATCTGACGGTCCATATTTAAAGCAAAATCTTTTAAATAAAATATAATATATTATATTTATAATCTAATAAACCGAATAACTTTATAAAAGATTTTACTACGCAGCCACTATGCAAACACTACGCATAATAAAATATAATATATTCTATTTATAGAATAACTTTATAAAAGTATTACATTTTATTTAAAAAGTTTTTTACATTTTATTACATTAATAATACCAATAAAAAAAAAAATGAGTGACTTATCACGTAAACATCAATAATCAATCAGTGCTACTACTCTTATGCAACCACGTGTATTATCGTGCATTTTTACTACCGAAAGGTAGTTCAACAATAAAACTTCCGTCGTTATTCTCATAAAAATATTTTTGTCGCTTTTCTTATCAAAACAATAATTCCGTTCATGAGGTCCACCAATGATTGTACCGTCGTACGGACATTCCCCGACAAAAAGAATATTTTATATCAACTTGCTTACTTTGCAAAAAATTTCACATATTACCATTAACTTTAAACTTTTATCAATTTAACTATTTACCAAAATAGAAAAATTGAATACTTTTACTTCATAAAATTCGGGGTCTCACAACTCGACTTTGCTAACAAAAAGTTAAAAAACTCGTTAGAAACTTTGACTTTCAAGCGAGGCAAGTACACATCAATGGTGACTTGTCAGATTCTGAAAGTGACGATAAGCGCTTTGTGTGACGTGACAGTGATTATGTGGATTTGTAGGGAAATTTTTATGAAGAAAATGAATAAATTATTTAAAGTATAATATAAATTATAAAAATTATAAATTAAAAATATTTTCAAATTAAAATATTTTCAAATTCGAACATTAAATTTATAATTGACTCAATTTGGTGATAATTTTTTTTTTCTTATCTAACTAGGATAAATAAATTTGTACTTTCACATGCAAATATTTTTTGTCAAATAATTTTTAATTTTATCAAATAAGTTTTATTGTAATTTTAATTTTTTTAATAAAATAAAAAAAACGCATTTTTTTTAAAAAAAAAAACGCTACTTTTTAAATAAAATTTATTTTATTTTTATTTAAAAAACGCAATTTCTTTTATAAGAATAAAAAAAACTCAGCTTTTTATTAAAAAAAAATATAAAACATGCTTTTTTTAAATAAAATAAACGCAGCTTTTTTTTTTTATAAAAAAAATTTAAAACGCAGTTTTTTTAAAATAAAAATAAAAAAGTGCATTTTTTAATAAATTTTTTTTACTTTTTATTAAAAAATGCAGCTTTTTATTAAAAAAAAAAATGTAAACGCATGACTTTTTTAATAAAAAAAAAAAAAAATTTTTAATAAATTTTGTTTATTATTATTAAACAAAAAAACGCAGTTTATTATTCAATTTTTATTATGATTGGGTAGTTAGATATGAATGTTTTGATTAAGTGAACACCAAATCTTGAGGTAATGAAGTACCAGAATTTGTTTAAGTCAGTTTTTCCGCACGCTTTGTCAACAATAACGAGTTGCCTAGAGGGAGAAGAGGCAACATTCACCTTTGGGGAAGGACACTTAAAAGACATGCGACCAAAACCACGACAGTTATAGCACCTAGATGAACTGTTGTTGCTAGCATTAGAAGAACCCTAGGTACGATTAGGCTCGCTTAGTAGTGAAGGGCTTGTTGACGATCTTTCCATTGCTTTATTTAAAGCAGGCTCCACAAAAGTACGCTCCCTCCGAGTTTGGACTTGTATTGGAGGCCTAACATAATTTCTTCTCAAACTATCCTCTATTTGGGTGGCAACTTGAACATCATCATCCAAAAGCAAGAGTTTACATGTAGCTACACCACCTGCAATCTCGAGATTCAATCCTCGACGGTACATTGAGATTAAAACTTCTTCAACGAGGAAACTCGCATAGTGTAACCAAAGCGTAGATCGTGTACTCAATTACACTTACTTCCTTATATTAGCTTCGATTAAGCGCAAATATGCCTGCGTTGCTTATAATCAAGAAGGTACAAAGCGTCAAGTTAATGCGACTTTTCATATCTTCCCATCGTCTCGCAGCTGTATACAAATTTCGCTGATGTTGATCCCACCAAATCCGAGCCATTCCTTTCAACTTCGCTTCAACGAAGAAGAGTTTTCTTTCATCGGATAATTCATACCAACGAAAGAAGCTCTCCAAACTATGAATCCAATCGAAAAATGTCTCGGGACTATTATCGCCATTGAAATCTCCAACATCTAGTTTTACTCCTCTATCCACTGCGTTCATCCTAAGATCTGGAGCATTAGCTTGTGGATTAGGGTCATGGTGTTGTAGCCTCAGATGATTAAGATCCGGAATGGGGTCTTCAAAATTCTTGAGAGCATCTTCTTGTCCCTTATCTACGCGTTCCGTGAGGACATCAACTTTTACTGTAAGTGCTATAATAGAGGCCTGAATATTTGCAGTAAGTGTTGTGATTGAGTCTTCAATCCTTTTGAGACGCTCATCTTGTTGTAACATATAAGTATCAAGCTTGGCGTGATCTCTCCAGCATAAACCATGGTTCATGTGAATACAAATATAGACTACTCTTTTTTCTTTATTTTTTCTTTTATTTTCTAGGGACTTAAAGTGCATGAAATGTAAAAAACAGGGGCTGAAATGAAACTGTTGAAACTTCAGGGGCTGAAATGAAAGAAAATGAAATTATAGGGACTGATATGTAAAATTTTAGGGACTATTTTGAAATTTAAGAAAACTTTGGGGACCAAACTAAAAATACTATAAAATTATGGGGTACCTAACTGTAATTTGCCATGAGATATTTATTTCCCTACCAATCTCTTTTCTCCACTTCACGTCTTATTTTCTGCTTCAAGGAGCTTCAAGGAAGAAGAGCAGTAGGTTGAAGAGCTAACGACTTAAATCTTTCGCAACACAAAAATAAGGGTGATTGTGGAATGTCGCAACGGCTGTAACGGTGGTGATGCAGTGGCAGTTTCTCTCTAATTCTTCTCTCTCTCTTCCCTACCTTTCTTTTTGTTGATCTATTTTGAAACTGAAAAGATGGGCTCAAATCTAGGGTTGCTTGATTTGGATGGGACTGAAATTTGGGGATTGGGAACGATTGGAGATGGGGTAGGGTTTGGATGTGATGACTGCGATTTGGGGCTGCTACTTGGGTTGTGTTTGGCTAGATTTTTGACTGAAATTTAGGTTTGAGAGATGGTTTAGGGTTTGGATAAGGTTTTGTTTGGCTGGTAGTTTTTATTTTTGATGATGATGGGACAATGATTTTGGGACAGAAGCTTGGGCGGCAGAAGGTGGTGGTCGGGGTTGGGCTTTGATACCAAAATGATGGGGACGGGGGTTTTGGGACAAAATTAATATCACACAGATAATTCTCACGCAAAACTCAATCAATTAATCATTCAATTTATCAAAATAATGAAGTACATCACTATTTATAACACTTCTACACAACTTTCCTATCCTAACTTGAACTCTAATAAGATAACTACAAATAATAGAAACTAATTAAAATACAACTTCTATTTCATAGGCTTCCAAAGTCTCTTATATTGTTCCACCCAACTTTCACGGGCTAGTCCTACATCACTTGACCTTCTCCTGGATTTGTCATCTTCAGGAGAGCTTCTCCCTTTATTTTTGTCTTTACTCTGTGCGACAAAAACTTGTGACTGGTCACTAATCACCATGATATCTCTTCGCCTCTGTTCCTCATTAAACAAACTATCGTTGACTGTATCCATAGTCAGCTTGCCATTAGGAGCGGAGTTACTCAAGGATACAACCAGCGTCTCCCAGCTATCAGGCAAAGAGCTCGACAACAACAAAGCCTGCATCTTATCGTTAATGACCATCTTCATCCTACTCAACTGATTTATCAAACTCTGAAAATTACTCAAGTGTTCTACAACGGAGTTTCCATCCTTGAACTTGGAATTCACAAGCTTCCTAATAAAAAAAGTTTTATTTTGCTCCGTCTTCATTTCATACATGGACTCCTATTTCTGCCAGAGAGCATAGGCTTTAGTTTCCGTGGCAACATGATGAAACAAACTTTGATCAATCCGCGATCTGATCAGACCAATAGTCTTCATATTCATCTTGTTCCACTGCGCGTCACTCTTGTTTGTTGGCTTAACTCCATCGTTCTCAAGTGGCTCGTACAAATCCTTGCAGTAAAGCAAATCCTCCCTTCTTGGCTTCTAAATTGCATAATTTGTAGCAGTGAATTTAATAATGCAACCTGATGTCCAATCGTCCATTTAATTCGCACAAGAAAATCACAAAAATAACCAAGCTCTTGATACCACTGTTGGGAAAAATACACCTAAAATAATCTCAATCCTAGGAATTACTTTTCCCTCTTTGTGCAATTAAATAGGAAATCAACAAACCTAATAATGAGAATGAAAATAACAAATAACCATCCACAAGCAAGACACAATATTTAACGTGGAAAACACTTGAAGGGAAAACCAACAGGCCAAACTTCGAATATCCACTATATCAAAATAATGGGCTTACAATAATCCTCCCAAGTTTTTTATCATAAAACTTGAGGTTACACAATAAATTGAGATAGTACAAATTTACCTTTAATTAGGTTGAGAAACCTAATTAACTTCACCACTCAAAAACAGTCCAAGCAATAAAGTCTTCAAGCTTTCAATTGAATGGAGATGGCGGCGGATACCCACAAGTAACAAATTGTAATTCTCTCAATTTATTCTTTCGGTACCTTCTTGCTACCAAGTTTCTCTCATATAAAAAATAACTCCCTCATAGCCTTATTTATAGTACTCTTCTTAATCCATTCCTATTATGAATTAGAAATAATTTATTCTCCTAATCAAATTAGGGATCGCATCTCCTTGTCTTAGTCACCAACCAATCTAACAAGTAAATCCTTTTTTAACTTGGATTCCTTCATGGTTGAGGACCCACACCCAACAATCTCCCCCTCCTAGCCAATGAGAGGAGGGATCACTAACCACAACTCCCCACTCGGAGTTAATTCCAACAAAATCTTGGCTCAACTCAAGTTTCTTGGAACTTTCAACTTTCTTCATGTTCGAATTTGTCTCATTGACATGGTTCTTCTCAATGGGAGGATCTAACTCAAACTTGATAGATTTTTGCTTGCCAAATTCATTCACAACCGCTCTATACACTAGCTGCAAGCTATCAATTTCCTTCTCCCATCTTGCACAACTTTGTACCACATTCTTTTTCGCCCAACTCCCCCATCTTCAACACCTCTCACATGCGCCCGCATCGTGTGAAGAGTGTCTACCTTCTTACCTCTAGTCACCACCAGATACCCTTTAGTGAGCTTCAACTGACTTTCACCAAATTAACTTTTATAACCATTGTCATCAAGCTTACCAGTAGAGATCAAATTAAGACGACTATCCGGAACATGTCCGACTTCTCTCAGCATCAACCTGCAATCACTATTAGTCTCTAAACAAATATCTCCAATGCCTATTATCTTGGATGCACTTCCGTTTCCCATTCGTACATAGCCCAAATCACCACTAGTGTGGATGTGAATATTTCACCACGCGAAGTAGCTTGGAACGAAGCACCCGAATCAATAATCCAATAATTAACATGGCACTTGAGTTTATCATCACAAACAATGGCTACATTAACATCGGATAGATACACAATCGAATCTTTTTCCTTAGACTTCTCCTTCAAAAATTTGGACTCTCGCCTTATGTGACCAGTTTCTAACAGTGAAAACAAATTACTTCTTTTCTATCTCTTGACCTTCTCCTGGATTTGTCATCTTCAGGAGAGCTTCTCTCTTTATTTATGTCTTTACTCTGTGCGACAAAAACTTGTGACTCAGCACTAATCACCATGTTATCTCTTCGCCTCTGTTCCTCACTAAACATATTATCCTTGGTATGATCAATAGTCGACTTGCCCGTTAGGAGCGGAGTTACTTTCAGCGATCGACCAATCGTCCCATCTATCGTGCAAAGAGCTCAACAACAACAAAGCCTGCATCTCATTGTCAATGATCATCTTTATCGTATTCAACTGATTTATCAAACTCTGAAAATCACTCAAGTGTTCTACAACGGAGTTTCCATCCTTGAACTTAGAATTCACAAGCTTCCTAATCAAAAAAGCTTTATTTTGCTCCGCCTTTCTTTCATACATGGACTCCAATTTCTACCAGAGAGCATAGGCTTTAGTTTCCGTGGCAACATGATGAAACAAACTTTGATCAATCCGCGATCTGATCAGACCAATAGTCTTCATATTCATCTTGTTCCACTGCGCGTCACTCTTGTTTGTTGGCTTAACTCCATCGTTCTCAAGTGGCTCGTACAAATCCTTGCAGTAAAGCAAATCCTCCCTTCTTGGCTTCTAAATTGCATAATTTGTAGCAGTGAATTTAATAATGCAACCTGATGTCCAATCCTCCATTTAATTCGCACAAGAAAATCACAAAAATAACCAAACTCTTGATACCATTGTTGGGAAAAATACACCTAAAATAATCTCAATCCTAGGAATTACTTTTCCCTCTTTGTGCAATTAAATAGGAAATTAACAAACCCAATAATGAGAATGAAAATAACAACCATCCACAAGCAAGACACAATATTTAACGTGAAAAACCCCTTAAAGGAAAAAATCACAGGCCAAACTCCGAATCTCCAGTATATCAAAATAATGGGCTTACAATAATCCTCCTAAGCTTTATGCCCTAAAACTTGAGGTTACACAATAAATTGAGAGAGTACATATTTACATTTAATTAGGTTGAGAAACTTAATTAACTTCACCACTCAAAAACACTACAAGCAATAAAGTCTTCAAGCTTTCAATTGAATGGAAATGGCGGCGAATACCCACTAGCAACAAACTGTAATTCTCTCAATTTATTCTTTCAGTATCTTCTTGCTACCAAGCTTCTCTCATTTAAAAAATAAGACTCCCTCGTAGCCTTATTTATAGTACTCTTCCTAATCCATTCCTATTATGGATTGGAAATAATTTATTCTCCTAATTAAAATAAGGATCACATCTCTTTGTCTTAGTCACCAACCAATCTAACAAATAAATCCTTTTTCAACTTGGATTCCTTTCCTAGGTGAGGAACCACACCCAACAATTAACGGATTAAGTAACACGCGGCCTGCGAATGCTCCACCCTGGAGTGTCAACCTGATACTTGATCCCAACGAACCATGGGCTTTGATACCACTTGTAGCACATCAATTCATCACCAATGCAGCGAACATCTGTGTAGACTGGTCCAATAAGCATGTTGGATCACCTCCTTACCTAAAGGTTAACCTATTAGGTTCATGCTTCACCATACTTATTAACCCATCTACACTCTTTAATTTATCCGATGTGAGATTCATGTGAAATATCCCAACATTCCTTTCCTAGTCGCTCGCCTTTCACACCTTCACTAAGTCGCCCAAACGACTTGTCTTCCTCGGACCGACTGGACGACTAGGGGTCGCCTTAACAACTATGGTAATAATATTATTTATTTTATCACTGAGATGATGAAACTAGGTATTGCATGTTAATATTTTCTTTTCGTTCCGATATTAATGCCTAATTATTTTCACCTTCATATTTACCTTGGTTTAAAATTCATACATGATTCTTATGTTAATTAAAGGGTTTTGATAAGTTATAGTTAATATGTGAGTTTTTCGTAACTTATACTTTCCCATATTAATTATAAGAATCGTTATATTTAAAGGGAAGGGAAAAACAAATTAGGACTTGATTCGGAAAATAAGAAATTATTTATTATGTTAATATTTAGTGGATTCGGCTTCCTAAGTAAATTTTTTCTCATTAATAGTTTTCGTTATTAATTGTTACTCCCTCCGTCCCCAATTATCTGTTGTTCTAGAGTTCCACACACATACCAATATGTGTGATAAAAATACTAAAATACCCTTATGTGCTGATTTTTTGTTTTCTGCAATTAAGGCTTTAGTAAAAGGAGATTGTCCATGAAAGAGTGTGCCAAGGTCTTTTAAGAAGCATAACTTTGGCAATCACATTCTTATTGGTGGGAATATGAAAAGGATGCTTAAAAAAGAGGAGAGCCTTGAATGAGTAATGACTATCAACAATTAAGGTAAAGGGGCAAATTTGGAAAACAAAGGGAAAAAATGCATTGAAATCTTGAAAAAGTAGATATTGTGGAACAAAATTTTTCTGCTAAAACAGCAGATAATTTGGGACAGAGGGAGTAGTTTGCATAATTTAGTTAGTTAATCATCTCCACCATCTTTATCTCTAATTTTCCTGAAATTTAAATTTAGGATTTTAAAATTAATCTAATATTTGTAACTCGACCTTTGCTTGACGTTGTGCACTTGCACATCAATGGTAGAGACGCAATCAGGTGGCAAATCTCGGCTCAGCTAAATCGTGTCCTACATGTTTGTCATAATTTAAGTACTCAAGCCAATAAAAATTCTCGATCCATCCCTCTTTTTAAGGTTTTTAACATTTCTTTTTTATCTAAAATTTTCCGATTAAGATTACACTACGGGAAATTAGGGCTATCACTAGTGTAAGGATTGTTATATGCGGGTACAACAAGGAAAAGAAAAAAGGGGGGAAAATTAAAAATACAAATAAAAAGAGGATTATTGACAAAGACGACTGCATTAAAAGGGAGGTTCAGTAACGTAAATAGATAACTAGACAATGCAAAACGTGGAAAATAAATTAGGAAAAATTTATCAGCAGAAAGCAAGAAAGAAGAGAGTCTAAGAAGGGGCTCATTAGACCCCAAATAGATCTTACAGGATGTCGAGGATCCGCAAGCATGGGGAAAAGGCCTCTAACTATAAGAGATCGTCTTGCCTGCCAAAATCACCAAAAAAACAAAAGAGAATAATGAGTTTCTATTTGCAAATACATAATGAACGGAGAACAGAAGCTCTGACAATAAGGATGAATAAATAGACGAGACAGAAAATTATATATTAAAAACACTTTTGAAATATTAATATGAAGCAAGTATATTTGGATAACCGAATGAAGCAAGATCTCTTAAGATAAATGATTATTTAATAGATGAAATAGAAGCACAATAAATACCAAAAGTAGATTTTATATAACTGAAGTATGGCTCCTCCATTAATAAATGTTTGTAAAGTTTTTAGAATCATCACACCAAGAACAAAAATTGCTGAATTGTGTAAACCACATTTCAGTCATGCATTAATGACACAACTCCAAAAGGTTAGTAAATGCATCAGTATTGACAAATATTGGACGACAACAGTAGAAGGGGCAGTACAACTAGAGAATGATAAAAATGAAAATAATCCCATAACCGGATAAGATTTTCCTCCCCAGAGCTGTTACCAGTATGTGTACTTGTTAGTTTTCTTTGCTCTTCCATCAGGTACTCAACATTATGGGAAATGGTGAGACATTTTTTCAGATAAAATGGAGATAATGAAAGATTAACTTGAACTAGTGAAAGAATATAAACTTCAATCTCTACAAAGTCATGTTGGAACTTTATTCTGTGGTTGGAAATTTAGCCAGAGCAGTGTAGTAATCAAACTTGTAAAACAAACGGTAGAACAAAAAGAAGAATCCCACTGTTGAGCCATATAAGAAAAATGAGGTTTTCAAAACTTGGGACACCAAAGTATCAATAAGCATAAACTTGTAATATACCTCAAAAGCACCAGTAAATGTCCAGCGAAGTTGATTTGTTTTGAGTCGAGGAACGACGACAGATATCACAGGCATTGTAGGCCTATACTTTGCAATCAATCTGCATTATTATAAATAGTTTAGGAGGCAGTATATATGACTGAACTGAACACTTATAAATAAGTTCACAACAACTATATATATGTTATGCAGTACAAAGGATCACCATGTTAAAGGTATTAAATAAAATGATGTGAGAAACACAACCACAAAATTGCATTTTGAAAATCAACTTCTAGTTGGGCAGGGAGAGAGAGAGAGACCTTGCAGCTCTTCCGGTTGAAGTGAAGCATATAATAACAGACGCCTTCACCTTGATGGCAGCACGCACCTATAAGTACATATCGTAATATCACTAGCATGAACTACTTCTTTAAAGAACCATTCACTCAACCAAAACATACTTCGATGAGGCAGTATAAAATGAATGCAAAATTTTCCGACCAAAATACCGCAGAGGAAGCAATAGATTCCAAATGTGTCATTGGTTCTCCAACATATTTGACAGTCCTTTTAAAATATAGATCTTGATTGTAAACCTTCTCAGCCTGCAGACATCATTTAATTTGAATAAGTTTGACCCGTAGGATAAGACCCAAGGATCAAGATCATACATCCAGCAGTTAAGTAATAACATTGTTTTGAAATTGAGCATATCAAATTTGAGACAATTTGGTATCATTTACTCCCACGTGTATCAAAATAATTCATATCTTTCTTCTTAACATAATGCCTAGACTAACTATCAGACATGGAATTGGAAGTATACTATCACCATTTAAGGACAACACAATAGCAGACATATAGCCTGCACAAAGCACAAGCTTAACCTTTATGAAGATCAAAATTTTGAACAGATACTGATGGAATAAACTGCTAGACCAATCCCAACCACTTATATTTTAATTTTTAATAGGGAGCGACCAAGGAACACACACACATACAAGCACACACATGCCAACACACACAAACAGAGCTTAAGTTGACACTGAAGCTAATATGTGCATGTTGCTAGCAAGAATACTGTAAAGCATAAACATATTTCTTTTAGATAAAGGAGATGTCCACTAACAACAAATGTGAAAAAGTACAATAGCCTATTGCAAGGACTGCCCCGAATTCCTATGGAGATCTGAAATACTAAATCCTCTAAAAGGCTGCAGGGAATTTAAAAAGCAGCACTTCAACTGATAAGTTATTTCCTCAACATATTAAAACCTAGTCTAGAATTAGTCAGGGACCTTAGGATCTACAACTACAGACATAGACAATCAAGAAAGAGAAACCTTAAAATGGATGTCAGAGAAAACAAGGGAGAAGAGAAGCTAGTCAGTATACAAATATCGTATTACTAGGATAATCTACCTATCAAAAAGATAACAAGACAGAGAGATATCCAGACTGGATGACTGCAAGCGATTTCCCCCAGAGGCTTGTGTGAAATCAGGAGGAAAGTAGAATTCGAGCATACATCTGATTTCTGCTTTTCTTTCAACAATGGCAAAGGCAACACATGGGATATGGATGTTGGAAGAAGTTTAGCTTTTGATAGTATTTGCCCTCAAACAAATTTCAACATTTATTAAGGGAAAAAGAATCGTAAGATAAAGCAGGAAAACCTACCTCGGCACAAATTTTACCAACAATTGAAATAGTCTCAACAGGATATAAACCCCGCAAGGTCTCTGCACCAAGAAGTATTGCATCACTACCTGAAAAAATAATGACAAAAAGATAAGGTTACAAACGAATGTATCCATATTAACGAGTCTTGTTTGTGATCTATTGATAAAAGGTCAAACATATAAAATTACTAAAAGTTATTATTGATAATACAGGAGTAGACCAAAACTAGATACTTCCCAGAGCAAAATTAAAAGTATAAAGAACCCCTAACAACAGCAAAAGGAACGAATCACCTATCAGAGAACTGAAAGTTACCATCCAGTATAGCATTGGCAACATCAGTGGCCTCAGCGCGAGTGGGCCTTAAGTTGTCAGTCATACTATCAACAACACGAGTAACCACTGCAGGCTTCCCAGCCATGTTGCACTTGTAAACGGCTGCCTTTTGAAATAAAAATACCTGAACATCAATGAGGACTATTTCATCAACAAAATTAAACTCGACTACAAGCAGCAAATGCAGAAGATATGTATTCAAGAATGTACACACATCAGAATAAATAGAAGAGAACTTTAAAAAAAAAAAACAGTGATACTTAGTTTATTACAATCAAGAACTTCATCCCTTCAGCACTGTTCAAAATAAGATTATTCTATTTACATGCTACCCATGTATATTTTTGTACCAATGTGGCCATAAGGTGTTTCTGTACAAAGATTAGCGGCTATAGGCATAGTTATCAGAATCCTATGATATTCGATAAGACAAAAAAATGTCTTGAGGATACAAATCCCACCTCCCTATCCCAAATAACTATGTATCCAATAGTACGATGACATAATTTACACATTATGTATTGCATTTATAATAGTCTCATGTTAAAGCGTAAAAATGAAACTCAACTATTTTTTCTTTAAAAAAGTGAAGAATATTTTTGGTTGATTGGAAAGTGATAGGTGTTTGGAAGTTGAAATGTCTCACTTTATTAGTTATACGTATAATTGCTCATTTTAATTAAAACTCAATTTTCTACTAATTTTTAATTTCAACATGTTTTAAAGGTATGAATAAAGTTATCCAATAGTACGACGACGTATCTTATACATTATGTATTGCAATTATAATAGTTTCATGTTAAAGCGTAAAATGAAACTCGCCTATTTTTCTTAAGAAAGTTAAGAATATATTTGGTTGATTGGAAAGTGATAGGTGTTTGGAAGTTGAAATGTCTCATTTTATTAGTTATACATTGTATAATTGTTCATTTTAATTAAAACTCAATTTTCTACGAATTTTTAATATCAACATGTTTTAAAGGTATGAACATATCTTATCAAATGAAAAAGTATTGTAATACATATCAATATCATGAAGATAAATTTTCTATACATGTTGTGTATCCAAATTTGAAACTATGATTACGGGCATGTTGGTTGCATGAATAGCAAATTAACCTCACTCCCCTTCAGGATGGGGGTTGTTGACATATTTTATGAAGAATGATTTTTGGGCACTTGTATGTTATTGAAAATGACCTTCTCTGGTGGGAGATCTATCCCGAGATTTCCACGTGATAGGATGATGCCATCTGCTTCTTGCAGGATCTCATCAAAATGGTTCAACCCCTGCAGGATTTTTTTTATTGTTATTATTTTATTTTTTTTGGGAGGGGGGGAGGAATAAAAGGTTTACATGCAGATTCACAAGGAGCAACCTAATTAGTACTAGGCATCTCACCTCCACATTTTCAATCTTAGCAAAAATCTGAGTTTGACTAAGGTCACCCAATTTAGAAAGATATTCACGACCCTATATGACAGCAAGGAAAATCATTAATAAATTGGACAAGGTAATGTGAAACTGTGCCATTGATTAAAAGCTTAATCAGAAATATGAAAACTGTGTACTGACGGGAAAGAAGAAGAATACAAATGAAAAGGAAGCCAACTGCATTGAATGAATAACTTGATTTAATAAGAGTAAACTTGAGAATAAAACCAAGTAGGATCGGTCTTACATGACGAACATCTTCTGCGTGTCGGGTATATGACAATGAAAGAAAATCTATATTGTTTCGGACACCCCATGTACTTATAACCTATAGTCATCATGAAATATTGCAAACATTAGATGATAAGAAAACAGTATGGACAATGTAAAATTAAAGTGAATTTTTTGTCTTTTGTTGAAGGTAGAAAAATACTAAAGGATGCCTCATCGGTGTCGAACAAATATGAAACACTAACTATCAAAAATCAAGAAGCTGTTAGTTGATCAAGGCAACCTGTTGAGAGAATCAGCCATCGTTTAAGTATGGGAGTTCCTAGTTCCAAATGTCAGTAACTACCAGAGTTTAGCAAAAATAACCAGTTCTATTATTCCTTCCAGCAAGTCCATAATATTTCAAAGATGCAAACATTCACCAGCACAGGTTGGTGAAGTAGCATGGGTTCTCATCATTCATGAGGCTGGTTTTCAACAAAAGCATCTGATGCAAAAAAGAAAATTTTACCTCCTTATCCTTATCAGTGAGGGTGGGCAGATCAATGCGAATCTGAGAGACATGTAAGGTGTACAATGACCCAGATAAAGTGGCTGAATTCTTAATCAGACAAACCACATCCTCATCTTTCACCTCTGTTACCTGTATCATAGAAAAAATAAAGCTCAACATGAAGTCTTAGACATCAAACTCAAAACTTTACTGAGGTTAAAATTTAATCCATATATAATACTCTCTTTGTTCCAAATTAGAAGATCACAGTTGACTTTGGAAATCAATTTGAGACATTTTCAAACTCAAAATTAATATGGTTCATTAAAAATGACGAGACAATAAACCTTATAACTAGTACAACATTTAGATAGTTTACAATATTCATCATTGCATTGACTAAAACTAAATGAATCTACGTCAATCTTGAGTTTGAGAACGTCTCAAATTTCAAAAAGTCAATAATAACCTTATATTTTAGAACGGATGCAGAGGGACCTCCCAAAGCTAGGAGACAAGACAGCAGTGATCTGGTGAAGCCACAATTATGCATGTTATTACCATAATGTTTAATTAGCTTACTTCTTTTCAAGAAGTCTTGTGTCCTCCAAAAACTCACTCAAAATGCAGGGCAGCTTTTGGCTTGCCCAAGAAGTCTTATGTCCTCCGGCAACAGTTAAAATAAGTAGTGTTTTAACCACAAGAATTTCAGCCCATATAATCATTTTCTACTCTTAAAGAATGAGAAAGAAAGAGAGCAAATTGACCTGAATACCTGATATGCTTAACTGCCTATCTCAAATTATAAAGTTAGACACTCCTTAAATCCCAGACACAAAATCCATATGGGTCTAGGACTAGTAGTTTTGTTTCCGTCATTAGCTTACCTCCAGCCAAACGGAAGTCGTCTCACTTCCTGTGAACAAGTACTGGCCAATAAAAATAGTATCTCCTGCTTTCACTGCCTGCAGCCAACAACCTCAATTATCAATCTAATTTTGACAGATTTTAGTCTAGACGTAAATGCACAATAAAATGAATACAGGAATTACAACCCTTCAAATTATTGCTATCGCTTCTATAAGTTAAAGCACAAGCATGCCGATTCAGACGACTATAAAAACACGAAAGAAAAGCAATTTAAAATCGGGATAACTTTTGAAAGTTTGTTCAACTCAAAGATTTGGTTTTACAACTACAAGAGTGTTCTCTGCTCTGTGCTATATATTACATCAGAAACCCTAGATCTAGTAGAGTTATTGTGTTCAGTGAACTCCCGATATGGTGAGACAATGGAGCTTTGCATGGAGCAATCAAGTAACCTAACAATTCCAAAACTATATTACTACCTCCATCCCAATTAACTGAATTGGTTTGAATGCACGCGGTTTAAGGAGATAAGTAATTGTGCTACTTTTAATTATAACCCTGCAGAAAGTAGGGTTTGGGTCGAATGAAATCACCTTTTTTGGGACATCGCATGATGCAAGCCCAATTACTTATACTGGGACGAGAGAGTAGACCTTACCAAATTCATCCATCAGAGTAGTGAGCACCCCAAAATGACAGGATCATATGGCCTCAATTTTCTTTCCATTTTTCCCTTGTGCCAACATAAATTTCAAGTAAAATTAACTTATTTTTGGAATGTATTTTTATAAAAAGAACGAAAAACTGTAGGAGTAGAAGCCTAATATAGTTTCATATGCTATAAACCAGGGGATAGTTCTTGTTGAACCTTGTGAGTTACTTGGGTTGTCGCGGCACGGCAGCAGAATATGCAGCTTCGAGTCAAATTAGCAGCCATTTGAACAAATATGCCAAATGTGGAACGTTGTAAAGAAGCAGCCACTTACACAAAAAATGCCAAATATTTCTTCTTTAATAAAAAGAAAGGCAAATATACCAACTTTTAACTCTGGCTCTTGTTTACCCTTCCCAACACCCTACATAGGGGGAGCAACTTTACTTAAAGACTTTTTAGATGATTTTAAACCAACCATGAGTTTATGTTTTATTTTTGCTTCCAAATCATGCTGATAGGCACCTTCACAGTTTACGTTTATTTTTCCTTGCACTCATGCTTGTGCACATGATTTTTAGGATAAATTGTTCCACAACTGACCCAAATATTTTACTTGAAAATATTTACCATTGATAACCCATGAAAATTTATTGGCAATAAATTTGAAGTAGCTTCTTTGTCCTGATCGGGTGTTAGAACCACAAAGGAATCTTCCTGAAGGGAAATGGGATGCTCAGTTTTGTTGACAACTTGCAACTCTGGACCAACGGTGTCTAGCATAACCTTGAAAAAGAAGAAAGAGTATAAAATAGTAAATTCTAATTAAGCGTGGATAATTAAAAGTAAAATGCAATTTGCTGAAGTTTGGAAGCAAGAATAACCAACTTACAGCACAGAGCTTCTTTGTACTCTTGATTGCTTTCCTAAGATTTTCCAATGTTTCTTGGTGAAACTCAGTGTCACCCCATGAAAAATCAAACCGTGCCACTACAAGGGGAAAATAAGAAAATCAAAGAATGAACCAGATAACCTAACAAATTCAACATCTAAGATCATCTCTATTTAGTCCAACTCATTTTGTCTCAGGAAACTATTTTAACCACCCAGATAAATTAGCAAAGAGCAGGAAGATTACATTTTCAACCTTGTGCCTTTATAAACTTACTGATTTTGGTAAGACAAAATGAGCATTTAAGGCATTGGTAAAACTTCCTTCCTCATAAAACAATAGTCCACATTTCCTTTTTGGAACTTCTCAAAATTAAATTAAACTTTCAATCAATTCAACAAAATCTCATACATTTAAGTAACTTGAATATTAACCATAACGTATGTTAAGCTTGAATTTTCCTCAAAACTAGAACCTTGATTTTCAAACATGAACTTTAACTAAGCTTGAGGTTTTCCTTCCTTGAATCCATAATTTCAACTAATCAAAATCACATTTAAATTACATATATGCAAACAGCACCAAACCATCACAAATAAAATGGGCAACAAAAGAATAAAAGAGTACCAGACATTCCAGCATTCAGGCATCCAGTAATAACCTCTAATGACCGAGATTTTGGGCCAAGTGTTCCCACGATCTTCGACATCGCAGAAAAGAAATTCTACAAACAAAAAGGAAAATCATTTAGCATAAGATCAAACACTTGGTTTGCACAATTATTAAACGCAACTTTATACATCTATCCTATAAAATTTACTAAGCTAAACATAAGCTCATAGTCCTAAAAACTGATCAACTGAAATTGTTGTTGAATTTGATTCTTACGGATTTAGAAGGCTCAAGAATTGAAGCCATCCGTATAGGTTCTTCGAGGAGCAAGTGATGTGAGTGCATCTTCGCTGAAATTCAGGTTTTGGAGAGAAGTATGTTGTGTTGTCTGTTCACAGATGGAAGAGAGGAAGAGAGATGGAAGAAATATGTACAAAGGGTAGCGCCCGCTGAATAACCAGAAAAGACAAGGTTTAATATTTTTAAATTCTGAGCTATATATTTGGTTGAAATTTAATGTGCAATAAAAGTTAGACTAAAAACAAAATGCACCCCAAATTTTACTTCTTATTTACTTGTGCACCCCAAATTTTATTTCCTATTTACTTGTGCACCCAAAATTTAAAAAGGTGTCTAAGTACACTCCAAACTTAATATTGTGTTACAAAACGCACACTTTTACCAATTAGCCGGTCAAAAGTGATCGGCTATGATCGGCTAAGGCTTAATGTTTATTACAGAGAGGGTAAGATTGGTAATTTACATTTTAAATATAAGAATTTTAAAATAGTTACCATACAATTCAAAAACAATAATAGAATTTTGGATAAATTCTGTTTTTATTTTAAAACAAATTTTTACAAAATATTCTGTTTTTACAAAATATTCTGTTCCAAACAGAATTTTAAAAGAGAATTTTAAAAACAGAAATCTATTTTAAAAACAGAATTTCAAAATTTCAAAAACAGTTTATACAAAAATAGAATTTTTTTACAAAAACAGAATTTTTCAAAAACAAAATTTTATTTTACAAGTTAAAATTTTTTTTGTAACAGCTTAAAAATTTTATTTTAAAATTTGTTACAAATTTGTAACAGTTTAAAATTTTAAATTTTTTAAAATTTTGTAACAGCTTTAAAATTTTATTTTAAAATTTGTTACAAATTTTTCAAAAACAGAATTCAATTTTAAAAGTAAAAACATTTTTTTTTTAATATGGTTTTAAAAACAAAAACAATTTTTTTAAAAAATACGGTTTTTAAAAACAAAAACAATTTTTTTAAAACAAAAATAAAATTCTTTTATTTAAAAATTTGTTTTTGTTTTAAAAACAGAATTTTATTTTGTTTCAAAAACAAAATTCTGGTTTTAAAAACAAAAACAATTTTTTAATAAAAAATTTTATTTTGTTATAAAAAATGTTTTTGTTTTTAAAACCGTATTTTTTTAAAAAAATTGTTTTTGTTTTTAAAACCGTATTTTTTTTAAAAAATGTTTTTGTTTTTAAAACCAGAATTTTTTTAAAACAAAATAAAATTCTGTTTTTAAAAAAAAATAAATTTTTAATAAAAGAATTTTATTTTGTTTTAAAAAATTTGTTTTTTGTTTTTAAAACCGTATTGTTTTTCAAAAAATTGTTTTTGAAATTGCTTTTTAAAATTGCATTTTGTAAAATTTGTTTTAAAATTACATTTGGAAATGAATATTTTGTAAAAAATTGTTTTAAAAAAATTCTATTTTTGTAAAACTGTTTTTGAAATTTTAAAATTCTAAAAGCAATAATTTAGAAAATTTATTATTGTTTTTGAATTGTATGGTAATTGTATGGTAACTATTTTAAAATTCTTATATTTAAAATGTAAATTACCAATCTTACCCCTCTCCGTAATAAATATTCAAGCCTTAGTATTATTATGCTTTATCACTTTTGACCGTAATTAATTGGTAAAATGTAAAATGTGTTTATGTAACGCAATATTAAGTTTGGGGGTGTACTTAGACACCTTTTTAAGTTTGGAGTGCACAGATAAATAAGAAGTAAAGTTTGAGGTGCATTTTGTGTTTTAGTCTAAAAGTTATCAAGCTGCGTCGGTATTTACTACTCCCTCGGTCCCAAGAAAAGTTATAAAATGACAAAATTACCCATAATAATATTATTAAATATGGAGAGAGAATTAGAATAAGAAAAGTATGGGATATTTAATTTTCGGGTATAATAGGAAAATATGTGTAAAAGTTTGGTTATTAAAGGAAAATGGACATTTAACATAAGACTACCCAAAATAATAATAAGGACTTTTATCATGGGACGGAAGGAGTATTACTATAAATTTGTGGTGGGTAACAAACTTATATTACGAGATGTTTTATGCATATATGAAAATTGAATATTTAAATTTTATTAATTTATATTTTTAAAAATATAAATAATTCAAATATATTTATATTTAATTTTAATATTCAGATAGAAATTTTATATTAGTACTAAGAATAATACTAGAGACATAAATTATTCTATAAATATTTTATAAATTGCTGATGTGGCATACTTCACCTCAAAGATATGTAAAAATAATACTATATTGAAACAAGTTGGTAATCAATATGGTGATGTAGAGTATGTCACATCAGCAGTTTATAAAATATTTATAAAATAGTTTGTGTCTGTAACATTACTCTTAGTACTAATATATTTAAGACGCACTACACACACACACACACACACACATATATATATATATATATGGTGTAGTTAAAATTAAATAAAATATTGAATAAAAGTCAAAAAATATTGGTGCAGAAATATGAGTGTGATTTGAAAAATATGAAGTGGGAGTTCGAATTTTATTTTTAAAAAAATAACAAAATTTTAAAAAAGTAATTATCTTTTACTTTTTTGTTCTTCTTTTTTGTGTTCTCCTTTAATAAAATAAAATTAGGATCCATCGCACAACAACGTCTCACAAAAGATGTATAAGAGTATACAAATATTTTATTCCCCAAAATATATATAAAATATATAATTTAATTTAATATAAAACCAATTTAATTTTTAAAAATATTTAAGTAGAGTCCAAAGCTATAAAGAAAAAAGAAAGAACTATTATGTATTTATGTGAACTCGTAGTGTTAGATTTATAAATGGGCACAAATCTAGCATATAAATATATCAAAATTTTAATTCAAAATTAATTGACAATGAGAATAGTTGACCCTAATCATATACTACACAAGATAAGCAAGTCTGAAAGAAGCAAATTACAAAACAAGCCAAGAAAAAGAGCCCAAAAGAAGCTAATTACAAGTAGGGGTGCACAAAATTTTTGATTTTTTTCGGTTTTTTACCGGTATCGGCGATACCGAGTTTTTTCGGTACTGGTTTTTTCGATACCGGTTTTTCGATATTTTAACACTTTTTGGTACATGTGAGGGCCCCGAATCTGAGGTCCCGAATCACCGCGGATCCGGTTCGATCATTCTATCACTATTTTTATATTTGTGGAAGATATAAACATAAATTGTTTATACAATACATTACACACTATTCCCCAAGGTCAAGTAACCTTAACTTATACATAATTCATAACTTATTTAACTTACAATACCATTAATATACAATACTTATACAAATCTAATCACAAGACATTAACTTTAAGTGGAATCGTCTTTTAACCTTTCCTCAGATTCGGACGATTTGCCTTTAATCTGCAATGTTTTATCATGATATAGCAAAGGTGGGCATAAGGATTGCCCAGCAAGTTTAAATTCAATAATTTAACGATATATCACGATTGAAAGAATCTGAATAATAAGCTGGCTATAATTCAACAATATAATTGTGAACTAGCAGGAAAAAACTTTTGACTGAACAAGTATTGAACATAAATAAATATATCTGAACCGAATGGTAATGAAGGTGATCGGCCTTTCATACCTGACTTATACATGTTGTGACGCCCCCAAAAAAAGTATACATCACCCATCTTGGGTCTCCAGATACATGGTACAAAATTCAAATACAACTTAATAATACAACTGTCGTGTACAATACGACAAAACATAAACTGTGAGTTTGAATACAAATATTATCTACTAGAGAGTATAAAAACTCAAAAGGAGTCCTCATTACAATTATTATCACACTATTTCACAGAATAGTGAGGACTACTAATGCAAACATCTAGGACCATCACTCTGTTCCCCGACTAGTCCCAGCTACGTTCTCATTTTCTGAAGAGAACAATGAAAGCAAAAGGATGAACTCAACTAGCACAGTAAGAAATATTATGACTAAGATACAGAATAAATTATCGTTAGTCTTCAACAGTGTTAAACTGATACAATATAACAAACATCAAGTTTAACTGCAGCGGAACAAGCAATCCATTAGAAGAGTCAAGTAGAGAATAAAATCTACTATCTTCTATGATTTAAAAGGTTTTTCATCACTTTTTTATCGGGACTCAAATTTTAATAAATAATCCACATCATCGAATCACCCCGCACTACGGCCAAGGATATTATTTAGTATCACGACCATTTAATTATCCATGCACTACTACTTAAAGATAATCATGTTTTCATCAATCGGTCCCGATCATGCCATAAAACAATTCATCTTTGACACTACGATCAAAGAGAATCCATAGTCATAATCATACCAAAATTGTCCATCAATGCATTACTACCAATGAGGATTTTTTCCACATCATTTTGTAACATTACGAGTTATGATTATATACCGAATAATCTCTAATCATAATCATACCAAGTCCATCTATGCACTACAGCCCATGATGACTTTCAACATAATATAAGCATGAGGATGATGACAATGACATAATAATTCAATAAAACAAGTTCAAGAATTAATTTATCCAGGAACCAACAACGTCTAAATTGTCAACATTATACTACTTTGTATAGTAAAATTCAAGAATGCTCAGAAGAATATTTCTATGAAAAGATACTAGATGAAGCGCAAATATCAAGGATATTCCACTAATTTAATGGAGTATAGAAGTCAAAACTTTAACCAACTGAGTATAATAGAATATATGAAATTGCAAATGGATTTTTGCTTCGCCATGCAGAATCCACGAGATGCATCATTTCTACAATTTAATAAGGAATGAATACTGAAGGATTATTCACCATGCATGTGGTAATCCACATAGACAGGTTATTCCAACAGAATAATAAGGAATGGAATAACATAATGATTTTAAGACTCCGAATTTTATGAAATAAAAGTATTCAATTTTTCTTATAATTACAATTGAGTAAATGATTAAATTGATAAAAGTTTAAAGTTAAGGGTGAGATATGAAATTTTTTTCAAAATACGCAAGTGGTTATAAAATATTCAATTGTCGGGGAATATTCGTTTGGTCGTGGAATATTCTTTCTGTCGGAGAATATTCGTACGACGGCGCAGCCATTTCTGGGCCCCATAACGAATAACTGTCGGATGAAGAAAATGATAAAATTTGAGTTTTTATAAATAACGGCGTAGTTGTTACCGTTAATAATCGTTGGAATATACGGTGGTTAAAATACGAAGAATCGCGTTATCGCACAAAGAAAGCATACCCAGACGATGATTTTGAATTATTGATTCTTACGTAAGAAGGCACTTTACTCAATAATTGTTTACAGTAATTCTTTGCTCAATATTTTATTTTATTGATTCAATAATTACGCGTTGATATTTTATATTATTGTTGTTTCAATCATTATCAACTGCATAATATTTCTCATTATCAGATCAATAATTCATATTATTTGAATAATATTATTAGATAACATTATTGGCAATATCTAGAAAGTTCTGTCAAGGAGAGGTTTGGTCACCTAATTGCGCGCCAGTAAGGAGAAATTCTTATTGAAAAGCCCCCTCTTTCTTGGGAACTGTCTGGTTGTCATTATTGTGATTCTGTAATATTATTTGTGAATAATTAATTATTGATTTATATGATAAGGAAATATTTATTTTATGTGGATATAAATGATGGATATATTTATTTTTATGTGCATAAAAATGAAAGAATTAATGCTGAGGTGTTTTATCAGTATTTTGACGGTATGGAAGTATTAAAAATCATCCGTTTGTGGATTTCAGATATTTTTGGTTTGGAATTTGGAAAAACTCAAAGCTACAAAGTTGTAGAGAATTCGATTTCAAATTTAATGGACATAAAATTCAGATTTTTTCGATAAGTAGGGCTATTTTCTATGAATTATTGAAGTTTCAAAAAATAAAATGATTTTTATTAAATTATGGGTGGGACCCACTTATGTTGAATACACATGGGCTGCTGGAAATTTGTTCAATGGTGGCTGGTCTAAATTCCAACTAAGCACATGCGTAGAATTTTGAATAAGAAATAATATATTTTATTATTTTAGTCTCCTATGGCGTTCTAGCATTTTCCTATAAATAGGTGCTTATATTAGAATTGAAAATTACACCAGAAACATAAGTTTTCTCTCTCTATATCATCAAGCATATTTTTGTTAGTATTTAGATATCTTGAGTGTTGCTATATCGACGTAAGTTCGATTCAAAGATTATATCCGATATTCAAGTCGTAAAATCGCTTTCTTTTTGAGGTAAAGGATTTTAAGGGTTATTATGTTTTCAACATTCGTACTTCTTTTCGACCTTCGTAAAATTCTGAAAAAATTTGAAATGATATTTTGATGAGTTTTATTGATTGTGTCCAAAAATAGTGATTTTTGGATGTATAGATTAAGAGTTATGAATTTTATGAGAAAAGACTATTTTAAAAGTAACCGCTTATAACTCCTTGTGGTTAACTCTAAAATTGATGAAATTTTTATTGGAAGTATATCTATATAATATCAGTGTACTCTGTGAATTTCGGAATTTTTGGATAAAAGTACAATTTATGATAAATGTCTAAATATTCAGCGGTTTTGGCCATATGAAAAATAGTAAATGAATTTTAAAAATTCTGAGAAAACTATATGTTCAATATGGGACTATATTCTGCTAAATTCCAGAAAAAAAAAAATTTGGAACTGATTTGGTATTTTTCATAAAAATGGACTTGTTATGAGTAAATGAATTAAATATGTTATGTGAAGTAAGAAAATTGGAAAAATAGGATTTTATGGCTTGAGAATCCTATATGAGGTATATGCAGATTTTTGATGATGGTTTTGGTTATTTGGTGATTAAATCTTATGAGTTTGACATTTTAAGATGATTAAATGCATTATTTAGTAAAGTGTAAACAATTAAAATAAATTGTTTATAAGTTTAAGAAATGTTATTTCAATATCATTATACCGAAATATTGGTATGTATTTTATTGTGGAATTTCTACCTTTTTGTGTTGGGTTTACTATTCATGAGTTACTATTCACGAAGTTCTTATTCATGAGTTACTATTCATGAAGTTACTATTCATGAGTTCTTATTCACGAAGTTCTTATTCATGACAAAATTGGTTTCTTTTTCTAACCAAATTATAGTTGATTTATGAATATTACTCTTGAGATTAAATCTAGATGTTTTGATTATATTGATTTTACTATTATATATAACATTTTATAACCCTAATGATGATATTTCTCTTTGACTTGAGTGCAAAGATGGGTAGATTTTGATATGATCATGATTTATAGGTTCCTTTCGATAATCTGCAAAGTTGAATTGTTGGTTGGTATGATCATGACCATTGAATTTATAATTGAATATCTTTAGCTTAAGTGCAAAGGTGAAATGATCAACATGGTTATAATTATTGTTTATATAAATTCGAAATGATTATATATTTCTTTGAGATATTAATATATTTGGCCCTGTAGTGCAAATATGAACTGTTGAGAAATATCTTTGGCCTGTAGTGCAAAGATGAATTGTTGATGAATATCTTTGGCCAGAGTGCAAAGATGACATGTTGTTGAATATCTTTGGTCGAGAGTGCAAAGATGAATCTGTTGACGAATATCTTCTTTGGTAGTAGTGCAAAAGATGAAGTTATTAGTATGATTATGAACAGGAAATGTGATTTGGTGTAACCATGAACTTTGATGTTTCAGGTAAAGATATGTGATGAAAATTATCTTCGTCCTAGATGAGAAGAAGAATTTAGAACTACAATTATGATTATGAGTTATTAATATGATTGTGGACCAGAATTGTTGATTGATGTTACAGGGATAAAATATTGTCGGTGGATTTTTAACATAGAGAAGATAATAGACTTTATAGTCTATTTGACTCTTCTAATGGATTGCTCGTTCCGCTGCAACTATGGTTGAAATTTTTATCATCTACCATATGTTATAAATCTCTGATTTATTGTTGATGAAGGCTATTGATAATTTAATTATCTTTAGTCGTGATATTCTTTATCGAAGCTAGTTGTGCTCACCCTTTTGCTTCACAATTCCTTTCGTGTAATAAAAGTGTAAATTTGGGTCGAGCTGGGTATGAGGGAATAGAGCGGTGGTCATCATTTAGTAGTTATATTTGGTGAATCAACTACGGTGAGGCTTAACCCAACGTTGGAAGGTTGTTTTTTCCACTATCATACAAGATGTCTAATGACATACAACCTCGTGTCATCATAAGACGAGATTGTGCTCATCCACATCACTTCGAGTATATTTATGAGCACTACCTATATAATCTTGGTGTTTGTTTGAAGTATAATTCTCAATTAGAGACAAGTGGAGATAATGATATGTCAAGAGAAGACTCACCATTAGGAAGAATATGATAGTAATCTTCTCATTTTTCTTTGGGGTCTATTAGGTCAACCAAGGATAATTTCGTGACCATATGATATCTATCCTAACTTAGAAGCATGGCCTCCCATGTATGCGAAGGGTTTCTTGAGCACTTTCCAAAGATTCTAATTTCTAAAAGCAGCTTTTTGACTATACCTTTATGTAAGGTGTCATTGTGACGTCTTATCCAAGGTTGGGATGAGAGTCACAAGTTGGTATATATTTATATCCAAACTCACAGCATATGTGTTGTTGTATTTTGCACGACAATTGTTGTAATAAAATTGTAGTTATTTTCTGTACCATGTATTTGGTGACTCGGAATAGGTTGACCTATTTTGGGGTTGTCACATTGATTCACCATGCGTGCGATAGATCGCATGCAAAAGTTATTCCCAAAGTAATAATAAATAATGGAACTGAGTTGTACAGAACGCTTCGAACGTAATATTCGACGTAATAATAAATAATGGAACTGTGTCCGGCGTAAACGCACAGACATGATATTCTGACAGAATAATAAAGAATGGAATATTAGAAGAATTTCACCATGTATGCAGTACTTTGCATAGACATGTTATTCTAACATAATAATAAATAATGGAATAACAGAAGAATTTTACCAAGTATTCTATTTTATTACATTAATAATACCAACAAAACTTAGTGACTTATCACGTAAGCATCAATAATTAATACCGTGTGCTACTATGCAACCACGCGTATTACTGTACTTTTACTACCGAGTAGTTCAACAAGATTAATTCAGTAAAACTTCCGCCAGTTATTTTCATAAAATATTTTTGTCGCTTTCTCAATATGACAATAATTACATTCTATGGGTCCACCAATGATTGTGCCATTGCACGAATATTCCCTGATAAAACAAATATTCCTCGACCAATCGAATATAATATGACAACTTGCATAATTTGCAAAATTTATAAATACTACCCACAACTATAACATTATCTCAAATCCACACCATAATATTAAAAAAAAAATATTTCGAGAAAATTAAATCTTTATTCATAAAATCTGGGGTCTCACAATCTCCCCTCCTTATGAAATTTCGCCCTCGAAATTTATGTACATACCTGGTATGTCGAAGAGGTGAAGATTGTGATGCCCCCAAAATAGGTATACATCACCTATTCTGAGTCGCCAAATACATGGTACAGAACATAAATACAATCTTAATTATACAACAAGAGAGCTGTGAGTTTAAATACAAATACTGTCTTTTAGACAATATCCACTCTCAGAATGAGTCCTCATTATATTTATTGTCACACTATTTAACAGAATAGCGAGGACTACTAGCTAATACTATCATCCGGACCATCACTCCGTTCCCCGACTCGTCAAGGCCTACGTTCTCATTTCAAGAGAATAAAGAAAAGAAAGGTGAGCTCAACTAGCCCAGTAAGAAATATTATGACTAAGATAATGTAGAATAAATTATCATTAGCCTTAAACAGTGTCAAACTGATACAATGTAACAAACATCAAGTTTAACTGCAGCGGAAACAAGCAATCCATTAGAAAAGTCAAGTAGAGAATAAAATCTACTATCTTCTATGATTTAAAAGGTTTTTCATGACTTTTATCGCTGAGACTCAGCTTAATAAATAATCCACATCATCGAATCACCCCTGCACTACGGCTAAGGATATTCTTTAGTATCACGACCACAATTATCCATGCACTACGGGCCAAGAATATTTGTGTATTCATTAATGGTCATGATTATGCCAACAACTGTCCATCAATGTACTACGGGCCAATGAGGACTTTTACCACATCATTTGTAACATTACGGTCATGATTACACCGAATAATCCCTGGTCATAATCATATCAAGTCCATCTATGCACTACAGGCCACATATGACTTTCCAAAAATATAAATATGAGGATGATGACAATGATATAAGAATTCAATAAAACAAGTTCAAGAATTAATTTGTCCAAGAATCAATAACGTCCAAATTGTCAACATGATACTGCTTTGTAGAGTAAAATTCAAGAATGCTCAGAAGAATATTTCCATGAAAAGATACTGGATGAAGCGCAATTATCAAGGATATACCACTAATTTCATGGAGTATAGAAGTTAAAACTTTAACCAACTGAGTATAATAAAGAATGGAATAACAAAAGAAATCACCATGCATGCAGATTCAGATAGATAAAGTTATTCCAAAGAATACTAAATAATGGAACAAAGTCAAAGTAAATTCCAGCACCGATAGGATGTTCCAACAAAATAATAAAGAATGGAATAACAATGAAATCACCATGCATGTGGTACTTCAGATGAACGAGTTATTCCAATGAGAATACTAAATAACGGAACCGTGTCAAAGTAAAGTCGCACCGATGAGGATGTTCCAACAAAATAATAAAGAATGGAATAACAACGAAATCACCATGCATGCGCAGATTGCTTGACAGACAAAAGTTATTCCAATGAATACTAATAAGGGCGGAATCGGTCCGTAAAAACGCATGCATGAGGATATTCCAAATGAATAATAAAGATTGGAATAATAGAAGAATTTCACCAAGTATAGGGTATCCAGCGATACAAAAGTTATTCAACGAGAATAATAAAGAATGGAATAACAGAAGTTCTTTTCATGAATAAGAAAGAAAGAATACCCCTTATGAGTACAACAAATAATATTCCCTACCTTAAGAAGAAGAGTACTGGATATATAAGTAGTGAAGTAGCAGAATACTTTCTTCTTTCTCTCTATAGTTTATCTCTCTAGAGTTTCAGTGAATTTCGTAAGAAAATAATGAAGGAATGAGCTTCTATTTATAGAAAAATGGACTGCATAGTAACTAACTCATAAACGGTCTAGATTGATTTACTTTAATCTGACGGTCCATATTTAAAGCAAAATCTTTTAAATAAAATATAATATATTCTATTTATAATCTAATAAAACGAATAACTATATAAAAGATTTTACTATGCAAACACTATGCAGGCACTATGCAAATACTATGCATAATAAAATATAATATATTCTAATTATTGTCTAATAAAACAGATAACTTTATAAAAGTATTCTATTTTATATAAAAAGATTTTACTATGCAAAATACTATGCATACACTATGCAACACTATGCATAATAGAATATAATATATTCTATTTATAGAATAACTTTATAAAAGTATTCTATTTTATATAAAAAGATTTTCTGTATTATTACATTAATAATACCAACAAAATTGAGTGACTTATCACGTAATTATCAATAATTATTAATACCGTAGTGCTACTTTATGCAACCACGCGTAGACATCGTATTTTTAACACCGGGTGTTTCAACAGATTAACAGTAAAACTTAGTAGTTATTTTCATAAAGTATTTTTGTCATTTTCTCAATCCAAACAATAATTCCGTTGTGAGGTCCACCAATGATTGTCTTGGTTATTAATATTCCCTGTTAAAGCGAATATTCCCAGACCAATCGAATATTATATAACAACTTGCGTACTTTGAAAAATTTATAAATATTACCCACAACTATAACATTATATCAATTTCACTCCATAATATTCAAAATAATATTTATAAAAATTCATCTTTATTCAAAAAGTTGGGGTTTTACAATCTCCCCTTCTTATGAAATTTCGCCCTCGAAATTAGGTTACGTACTTGGTATATTGAAGAGGTAAGGATACCTTGATTTCATTTCAGATTCTAACTCCCAAGTCATTTCCTCAACATCGTGGTTTCTCCACAAAACTTTGACTTGAGGTATAACCTTGGAGCGTAGAATATGTTCCTTCTTATCGAAGATTTGAACAGGAACCTCTTCATACGTCAAATCTTCCGCTATTTCGTCCGGTTCTAACTCAATAATGTGGTTTGGGTCTTCCACATATTTACGTAACATGGATATGTGAAAAACGTTATGAACACGAGACATACTTGACGGTAAAGCGAGTCTATAGGCCACAATTCCTACTCGATCAAGGATTAAAAATGGGCCGATGAATCGAGGATTGAGCATTCCTCTCTTTCCAAATCTCGTAACTCCTTTCCATGGAGCAACACGTAACAACACATGATCTCCTATATCGAATTCCACGTCCTTTCGATGATGATCAACATAACTCTTTTGTCAATCTTGTGAGGTTTTTATACGTTGTCGGATCGTTTGAATCTTTTCCGTAGTCATACGTACCAACTCCGATCCCAACAACGTTGCTTCACCCACCTCATCCCAGCATACTGGAGAACGACATTTTCTTCCATACAACGCTTCGAATGGAGCCATGCCAATTCTTGCTTGATAACTGTTGTTGTAGGAAAACTCCACCAATGGTAAGAACTTGTCCCAACTTCCCTTGAAGTCAAGGACATAGAGTCTTAATAGATCTTCAAGAGTTTGAATCGTCCTCTCCAACTGCCCGTCCGTCTGAGGATGATATACCGAGCTAAATCATAAATCCGTGCCCATAGCTTTTTGCAAACTAACCCAAAATCTTGAAGTGAATCTTGGGTCTCGATCAGAAACTATGGATACTGGCATACCATGCAATCTTATAACCTCGTTTATGTACATACGAGTAAGACGTTCAAGTGTATAAGTTTCTCGTATCGGTAAGAAATGAGCAGACTTGGTCAATCTATCAACAATGACCCAAATCACATCTATGCCTTGAGAAACTTTGGGAAGACCGGTAACGAAATCCATGGTAATGTGCTCCCACTTCCATTCTGGAATTTCAAGTGGTTGCAATGGACCTTTTGGTACTTGATGCCCTGCCTTGACTCGTTGACACGTTAGACACCATGAGATAAACAGCGCTATCTCTCTCTTCATATTGCTCCACCAAAATGTATGACGAATATCATGATACATTTTGGTACTCCCAGGATGGATTGCAAACGGTGTGTTATGCGCCTCCATCATGATTTTATACTTTAAATCAGGGTCATTAGGAACACAAAGTCTGGAGTTGACTCGAAGTATTCCTTCTTCATCGATTCTTGCTTCCGGCATAGCACCTTCTTGCACTTTCTTCCTCACACGCATCAGCTCCAGGTCTGTAGCTTGAGCAACTTTAACTTTATCAATTAAAGTCGATTCTATTCGTATATTCGCCATCATCACATGGGTCCCTGGAGTCTTTAACTCTATCTCCATCCTTCGCAAGTCACACAAAATGGGCCTTTGCGTTGACAATATCGCATTCGCACTTGCATATGATCTTCTACTAAATGCGTCAGCTACCACGTTCGCTTTTCTATGATGGTATTGGATGGTATGATCATAATCTTTTAACAGTTCAAGCCAACGTCATTTTTCGCATTTTGAGTTCCTTTTGAGTGAAGAAATATTTGAGGCTTTTATGATCCGTAATGATCTCCACTTTCTCCCCATACAAGTAATGCCTCCAAATCTTTAGTGCGAAGACAACAGCTGCCAACTCTAGATCATGAGTAGGATAATTCTTCTCATATTCTTTGAGTTGTCGTGAGGCATAGGCTATGACTTTCCCATGTTGCATGAGAACACATCCTAACCCTTTTGCAAGAAGCATCTTTGTAGATGACAAATCCTCCGAACTAGATGGTATTGTTAGAGCAGTCTTTGAAATGAGTCTCCTCTTGAGTTTTTGAAAACTCTTCTCACATTCTCGCTCCAATAGAACTTTGTATCTTTCCGAGTCAATTTGAGTTAGTGGAGTAGCGATTCGAGAAAACCCTTCTACGAATCTCGATAATAATAACTGTTCGAGAAAGCTACGATACTTGATCCATCGATTTAGGTTGCTCGACTTTGAATAGCTTCAATCTTTCTTTGGGTCAACAGATATTTCATGACTTGATACCACGTGCCCAAGGAATGCTACTTCCTCAAAGCGAAACTCGCATTTCTTCAACTTGGCATAAAGCTTGTATTCACGAAGCTTTTGGAGTATCAGCCTCAACTGTTGCTCATGATCTTCACGGCTTTTGGAATAAATAAGGATGTCATCAATAAAGACGACCACAAAGTGATCTAAATATTCCTTGAATACTCGGTTCATCATATCCATGAAGGCAGTAGGAGCATTAGTCAATCCAAAGGACATGACTAAGAATTCATAATGCCCGTACCGAGTTCTGAAAGCCATCTTTGGAATGTCATCGGTTCTAATCTTCAATTAGTGATATCCAGAACGAAGATCAATCTTTGAAAAGAATTTGGCTCCTTGCAACTGGTCAAACAGATCATCAATACGTGGCAATGGATACCTATTTTTGATGGTGACATGATTCAACTCCGATAATCAATACAAAGTCGCATACTCCCATCTTTCTTCTTCACGAATAGAACAGGAGCACCCCAAGGAGGACGATTGGGGACGAATGAAACCAATATCTAACAATTCTTGTAATTGGGTCTTTAACTCACGAAGTTCAATAGAGCCATTCGATATGGGGATTTGGAAATGGGTTTTGTACCGGGTTCAAGGTCGATACAAAATTCAATTTCACGCTCCGGGGTAGGCGGGGAAGTTCTTTGAGGGGAATACGTCAGGAAATTCATTAACAATGGAAATATCATTCAAAACTGACGTATTTTTTGTTTAGATCTGTGACGTGGGATAAGAAAGCTTGACATCCATTTTTCAATAAACGAATAGCTTTATGGCTTGAGATGACTGTGATTTATTTTAATGGTTTGGTCGCTTGAATTCGCATAATAGGTTGATTAGGAATATAAAAGCTAACAACCTTACAAAAATAATCAATTTTTGCATGATGAGTAGTTAACCAATCAATCCCTAGAATTACGTCAAATGCAAGTATTTTTAATGAAATAAGATCGACAGGTAATGTGAGGGTACCGATTTGAACCAAACAAGACTTATAAATAGTGGATGTAATGAAGGTTTCTCCCAACGGAGTTTCTACAGATAAGTCAAAGTCTAATTTCTCCGGAGTCAAATTTAATCGTTGAGCGCAAGTAGGAGAAATAAAAGAATGGGTAGAACCGGTATCAAATAAGGTATAGACTTCGCTAGAGTTTATGATAAGCTTACCCGTGATGACCTCATTCGGGTTCCTTGCTTTCTGGGAGGTCATAACAAACGTTTTCCCTTGCACTACCGGTTTTGACTTTTCTGGGACGGCCTTTGGTGCCTCCATCCTGGCTGAACTTGTCTTTGTTGAACGACAAAATCGGGCTAAGTGACCTTCTCTTCCACAATTATAACATGCTTTGGGGCTGGCATCGCTTGATTTGGGATGATGTGTCCTCCCCTCCGCATTTGAAGCATATGATAGGTGGTCGTTCTCCTTCCTTAACCACGATTCTTTGGTCTTTGACGTCTTTTCATCATTGTTGAATCTCCTTTTCTTGAAATGTCCATTTTTACTGTCTTGGCCATGATTACCACCGAAGTGGTTACCATTTTTGGCATGTTGATTCCCTCCACGTTTGTTGTCACCGTTTTGATGACTGATACCACTGGTATTTTCATGCTTAATTTGCTTTTCTATGTTTGCGTTGACTCGTTATGGCGCTCCAATAATCGGGCCCTATTTACAACATCCGAGTACAAACACAGTTTATGAGAAATAAGATATTGACGTATCTCCGGTTTCAAACCTCTTAAAAACATTCGTGTCATTCGCTCCTCATTATCGACCAAATGGGATACAAACCGGGATAACTCCGCAAATTTAGCCTCGTATTGCGACACGGTCATATTGTTTTGTTCCAATTTGATAAACTCAACTTCTTTCATGCGACGAATACTCTCGGCAAAGTACTTGTCGTTGAATAGCTCTTGGAACTTCTCCCAAGACATCTTGAGTCGTCGCCAGTTGGGTACATTTCTGATTCCCACCGAGAATCGCCTCTTCACGCAACATGAAGGTGGCGAAGGGAACCTTTTGCTCCTCGGAGCATCCCAAGACATCAAATATCCTTGTGATCTACTTTATCCATGCTTCCGCCTTAAGTGGTTTTGGCTCTCCAATAAACTTCGGTGGTCCCAGCTCCTTGAACTGTTTAGCGATGACCGTCCGAGAGTTTCTAGTGTTTCTATCTACATTTTGGACAAGAGCTGCTCTCGCCTGATGTTGCATGAATTGCATAAAGCCTCTGAACAATCCATCATTCATCATTTGGTTAGTGTTGTTGTTTGCATGAGGATTGTCGCCTTCCTGATGCACATTCTCCTGATTATTGATATGTGGAGACTCAACGGTCTCTTGTGCTCCATTGCTATTCTCAACATTCTCGGATGTCATTTTCAGATACTGCCACAAAACAAAGGTTAATTAACATATAACATATTATCCCTATACTTTGACCAACCAATTAAATACCAAATAAACTTAGGTAGGTTATACTAGCGAAGGAATTCCCCGTCTCTCCCCTCTTAGTTATAGTCTCACATCTTAGCCAGGGATCATATCCCTAAGCTTTGATACCAACTGTGAGGCCCCCAAAACAGGTATACATCACCTATTCTGAGTCGCCAAGTACATGGTACATAACATAAATACAATCTTAATTATACAACAAGAGAGCTGTGAGTTTAAATACAAATACTGTCTTCTAGACAATATCCACTCTCAGAATGAGTCCTCATTACATTTATTGTCACACTATTTAACAGAATAGTGAGGACTACTAGCTAATACTATCATCCGGACCATCACTCCATTTCCCGACTCGTCCCAGCTACGTTCTCATTTCCTGAAGAGAACAGTAAAAGAAAGGGTGAGCTCAACTAGCCCAGTAAGAAATATTATGACTAAGATAATGCAGAATAAATTATCATTAGCCTTAAATAGTGTTAAACTGATATAATATAACAAACAGCAAGTTTAACTGTAGCGGAAACAAGCAATCCATTAGAAGAGTCAAGTAGAGAATAAAATCTACTATCTTTTATGATTTAAAAGGTTTTTCATGACTTTTATCGCTGAGACTCAGCTTAATAAATAATCCACATCATCGAATCACCCCTACACTACGGCTAAGGATATTCTTTAGTATGACGACCACAATTATCCATGCACTACGGGCCAAGAATATTTGTGTATTCATTAATGGTCATGATCATGCCAACAACTGTCCATCAATGTACTACAGGCCAATGAGGACTTTTACCACATCATTTGTAACATTACGGTCATGATTACAAGAATAATCCTCGGTCATAATCATACCAAGTCCATCATGCACTACAAGGCCACAAATGACTTTCCAAAAATATAAATATGAGGATGATGACAATGATATAAGAATTCAATAAAACAAGTTCAAGAATTAATTTGTCCAAGAACCAATAACGTCCAAATTGTCAACATGATACTACTTTGTAGAGTAAAATTCAAGAATGCTTAGAAGAATATTTCCATGAAAAGATACTGGATGAAGCGCAATTATCAAGGATATACCACTAATTTCATGGAGTATAGAAGTCAAAACTTTAACCAACTGAGTATAATAAAGAATGAAATAACAAAAGAAATCACCATGCATGTGGTATCAGCACAGACGAAAGTTATTCCAACAGAATACTAAATAACGGAACGGTCGGCGAAATTGCATGCCAAACGAGGATGTTCCAACAAAATAATAAAGAATGGAATAACAATGAAATCACCACGCATGCGGTACTTAGCATGAGATAAAGGTTATTCCAATGAGTAATACTAATAAGCGGAATTAATCAGTCCGTAAAACGCATGCAGAACATGATATTCCAATGAGAATAATAATAAAGGCGGAACCAGTCCAGAAGCGTAAAACGCATGCATGACGGAGGATATTTCAAATGTAATAATAAAGATTGGAATAATGGAAGAATTTCACCAAGTATAGGGTATCTGGCGTGATACTGAGTTATTCCAACAGAATAATAAAGAATGGAATAACAGAAGTTCTTTTCATGAATAAGAAAGAAAGAATACCCCTTATGAGTACAACCAATAATATTCCCTACCTTAAGAAGAAGAGTACTGGATATATAAGTAGTGAAGTAGCAGAATACTTTCTTCTTTCTCTCTAGAGTTTAAGTGAATTCGTAAGAAAATACTGAAGGAATGAGCTTCTATTTATAGAAAAATGGACTGCATAGTAACTAACTCATGAACGGTCCAGATTGATTTACTTTAATCTGACGATCCATATTTAAAGCAAAATATTTTAAATAAAATATAATATATTCTATTTATAATCTAATAAAATGAATAACTTTATAAAAGATTTTACTCTGCAAACACTATGCAGCACTATACAAATACTATCGCATAATAAAATATAATATATTCTAATTATTGTCTAATAAAGCAGAGATAACTTTATAAAAGTATTACATTTTTATATAAAAAGATTTTACTATGCAAAACACTATCTGAGAATACTTATGCAACACTATGCATAATAGAATAGAATATATTCTATTTATAGAATAACTTTATAAAAGTATTACATTTTATATAAAAAGATTTTTTGTATTATTACATTAATAAAACCAACAAAATGAGTGACTTATCACGTAAGCATCAATAATTATCTGGTGTGCTATATATGCAACCACGCATTACATTGCATTACTTTTGTAAAACTTCCGCCGTTATTTTCATAAAGTATTTTTGTCGTTTTCTCAATCTGACAATAATTCCGTTGTGGGGTCCACCAATGATTGTACCGTTGTACGAATATTTCCTGTTAAAACGAATATTCCCCGACCAATCGAATATTATATAACAACTTGAGTACTTTGCAAAATTTATAAATATTACCCACAACTATAACATTATATCAATTTCACTCCATAATATTCAAAAATAATATTTATAGAAAATTCATCTTTATTCAAAAAGTTGGGGTTTTATAAAGATACATTAACTTTATTTCAGATTCTAATTCTTGAGGTATAACCTTTGAGTGTTGAATACGATCCTTCTTATCTAAGATTTTAACACGTATCTCCTCATACGTTAAATCTTCTGCTATATCGTTTAGTTCTAATTTAATAATGTGGTTCGGGTCGTCCACATATTTACGTAACATCGATACTTTAAAAACGTTATGAACACGCGACATATTTGGCGGTAAAACGAGTCTATAAGCTATAGTTCCTACTCGATCGAGACTTTTAAATGGGCCAATTAAATCGAGGGTTGATATTTCCTCTCTTCGTCGATTCTTGTTTCTAGAATAACGCCCTCTTGAACCTTCTTCTTCACATTTTTATCACAAGATTGTGTGTAGCTTGAGCGGCTTTAACTTTATCGATTAAAGTCGATTCTACTCGTATATTCGTTATCTTCACTTGGGTTCCTAGAGTCTTTTAGTAGTTATATTTGGTGAATCAACTAGAGGTGAGGCGAACCCAACATTGGAAGGTTCTTTTGCCAATATCATACAAGATGTCTAATGACATACAACCTCGTGTCATCATAAGACAGGATTGTGCTCATCAACTTGCTGAGTATATTTATGAGCACTACCTATATAATCTTGGTGTTTGTTTGAAGTATAATTCTCAATTAGAGACAGTGGAGATAATGATATGTCAAGAGAAGACTCACCATTGGGAAGAATATGATAATAATCTTCTCATTTTTCTTTGGGGTCTATTGGGTCAACCAAGGATAATTCTGTGGCCATATGATATCTATCATAACCTAGAAGCATGGGTTTCCTTGAGCACTTCCCAAAGATTCTAATTTCTAAAACAGTTTTTGACTATACCTTTATATAAGGTGTCATTGTGACGTGCTATCCAAGGTTGGGATGAGAGTCACAGTTGGTATATATTTGTATCCAAACTCACAGCATATTGTGACGCCCCCAAAATAGGTCCATTCCATCCAACCCATTCTGAGTCGCCAAATACATGGTACAGAAACAACTACAACTTCATTAATACAATTGTCGTGCAAAAAATACGACAACACATAAAGCTGTGAGTTTAAATACAAATATTGTCTTCAGCACAATATCCACACTCAAATAAGTCCTCATTATAATTATTGATACACTATTTTACAAAATAGTGAGGACTACTAAAATAACTGCTCTTGAACCATTACTCCACAACTTGACTAGTTCATTTATATTCTCGTCTCACGAGAAGAAAAATGGAACAAAAAGGAAAAGGTGAGCTCAACTAGCCCAAAAAAAATATTATGACTAAGATAATGTACAACAAATTATCCTTAGTCTTCAACAGGAAAAATCGATAGAATACAATAGACAACAAGTTTTAGATCAACAACTACAGCGGAAACAACAATTCATTAGAAGAGTTAAGTAGAGAATGAAATCTACTATCATCTATGAATTTAAAAGTCCATCATCGATATTTTATCCCTATAACATCAATCAATATATATCTTGAATCAAATAGTCATCTTTGCACTACGGGCCAAAGATATTCATCTGTTGTTCATGTTCATCTCAACACCTGTTCATCTTTGCACTACGGGCCAAATATATTCATCAGTTGGTCATGTTCATCTAAACACCTGTTTATCTTTGCACTACGGGCCAAAGATATTAATCAGAAAATCATTCATCTTTGCACTACATGCCAAAGATATTCAGTAATATCATCATTTAGGACTGAGGATTATGAAAAATATTTTAAAGGAAACGAATCCAGTGAAACAAAAGAACAAATATTAAGGATTCGTACTTTAAACAATCCAAGTTCAAAAATACTTCATAAATAACCAGAGTGGAGTAAAATTCAAGAATGAAGACCAAAACATAGATCCAATCAAAGATAGGAATCATAACAGACAATCTTGGACACAGAAAAGAAAATTTAATTTTTCTGTGAATAGTGTCGTATTCGTGAATAGTGCCGTATACATGAATAGTGCCGTATACATGAATAGTAACTCCGACACTAAAAGATAGAAATTTCACAAAAATATCATCATGCTTCGTGAATAGTACTCGTGAATAATAACTCGTGAATAGTAACTCATGAATAATAACTCGTGAATAGTAACCCCGATATGAAAAAGTTCTAAATTTGATAAAAATTTTCAACCAATATTTCGGCATAATTATATTGAAGAAATAATATCATTTTCGAATAAAATAACATCCCTTACCTTAGAAAGAATAGTATTTCTGACTGGAATACTGGATATAGTGCCGAAAGAACTTGCACCGTATAGCAATACTCAAAGTACTAAAATACTCACAAAAATACGCTCAATATATCGAGAGAGAAAGAGAGAGAAATCTGTAGTTTCTGGTGTGATTTTCAATTCTAACATAAGCACCTTATTTATAGGAAATTGCTTAGAACACCAAAGTAGAAAATTAAATATAATAATATTATATATAAAACAAATTCCTACGCCCACTTTGAAATCTGATTTCAGCCATCTAGCACATGTTTAAGATGTCCACAAACATTTAAAAAACGTTTTTCTTTTAAAACATAAATAAAACTTCCAAAAATTAATTATTTCAGAACTTCGGAACTTCAATAATTCATAATAAATAGCTCTTTTATCAGAAAATTCGAATCTCGCGACTTTTTATAGGAAATTCAATTCTCTACAACTTTACAGAAGAAAGATTTTCCAAATTTCAAATAGAAATTGACCGAAATCCATATACGGACGATTTTACAGGCTATAATCAAATATTAGTCAAGAAATGGGGTCCACCGACACACAAAACATGTGTTAATCATTTAATTCAACAAAAATACTCTTCCTCCTCATATACTCATATATCCCACATTCATTGTAAAACTATCACCATTATTATATTATTAAAATATAATAATAAATTATTTTATCAAAAAAGATAAAATATCATTTTTTAACAATTGTCACTTAAAAATTTTCTCCATATATATCCACATAAAATCAATATTTTTTCTCATCATATAAATCAATAATTAATTATTCACAAATAATATTACAAAATCACAAAGATCTTGGCAACCGTGTAGTCTTCTTAGAAAGAGGAGGCTTTCCAATAAGAATTTCTCCTTACTGGCGCGCAATTAGGTGACCAAACCTCTCCTTAGACAGAACTTTCTAGACATTGCCAATAATGTTTTCTAATAATATTATTCAAATAATATGAATTATTGCTTCGATAATAGAAAATACTGTGTAGTGACAATTATTGAAACAACAGTAATATAAAATATCAACGCAGCAATTATTGAATCAATAAAGTAATTACTGTAACAATTATTGAGTAGTGCCTTCTTACGTAAGAATCAATAATTGGTGCAATACCGTATGCTTCATCGTGCAACAACGCGTACATCTTGTGTTTTAACCACCGGGTATTCCAATAGTATTAACGGTAACAACTGCGTCATTATTTATAAATAACTTATACTTGTCGTTTTCTTCATCCAATCGCTTTTCGTTATGGGGCCCACACAAGGCTGCGCCGTCGTACGAATATTCTTCGACAACAAGAATATTCCATGACCAAATGAATATTCTCCGACAACAATGAGTATTTTATAACCACCTGCTTATTTAAAATATTTGCGCATTTTACCCATAACTAACCACATTAATCAAATCAACCCTTACTATTTCAAAATAATAAATAGAGAAAATTAAATTTCATTTATTAATAATTTGGGGTCTTACAATATGTGTTGTTGTATTTTGCACGGCAATTGTTGTAATAAAATTGTAGTTGTTTTCTGTACCATATATTTGGCGACTCAGAATAGGTTGGATGGAATGGACCTATTTTGGGGTTGTCACATTTGGTATCAGAGCTATAAGTAAAGAGCCCCGAGCCTCTCGCTGGTGACTTTCTGTTGATCGGGGATGCACCGAAGCCAGACTCTCCATAGGGGACGCCGTTCTGCGGTGGCAAACTGATAGGTACCAATGTAAGGTGTTGTCCACTGATGGGACATTTGTCACATTTGGTATCAGAGCTTAGGGATATGGTCTCTGGCGGAGATCGGGGAATATAACTAGGAGGGGAGAGATGAGTAAATCCTTCGCTAGTGTGTCCTACCTAAGCTTATTTGTTGGTCGGTCATAATATACGGATATTATGTGATATGTTAATTTGCTTAATTAACCCTCATTTTATGGCAGTATTTGAGAATGGTAGCTGAGAATGCTAACAATGGAGTGAATGAGACTGTGGGGATACCTCTAATCACTAACCATGATAATGTGATGTCAGACGAAGAAGGAATTAGAGATATTCTTGTGGTGAGTGAAGAATTGATAGTTGCACCCGAGATAGTCGCAGAGGTAACAGCTGAGAGTGAGGAAGAAGAGGTACCTGAGGAGGATTTATTAGAGGTATTATATGATCAAAATGTAGAATTACAAAATCGTGTTCATGAGTTAGAAGAGCAGGCTGAAGAACGGTAGGCGGTCGTGGAACAAAAAGGATGCAACAATTCAAGCTTGTGTTACCCGATAAGTGATGCTTGAACATAAGCATTCTTTGGCAGAGTATAAGATGATAAAGATGGAATCTGAGCTGAAAGAAGAAAAAATTGAACGAGTGAGAATAAGTGATGCATGGGCAAAAGACGCACGACACGTGGATATTGTGGAAAGAGATGTCCGATCTAAGAAGGCTAAAATAGATGATATGAATTTCTCCTTTTGGAAAGCAATTGGGAGAACCCAACATCGAGTTTTGAATTACCCTGTACAGAGCAGTCAACCTGAATTCGATATGGATCGAAGATTGATGATTCATATCATGAATCAGGAGTACGACGAGGCAGTTGAAGGAGGAATATGTCCTATAGTATATTCCAACGGTAGTGATGATGCCAAATGCTGCCCCAGACAAGTCAAAACTGGGTAATTCGAGGGATGGCGGTTGTCATGACTTCCCAACAAGTGAAGAACTCAAATAAAGTTATCACGGGAGATGAGCAATGGAAAAATCATGATGACCCGGGAGATAGAATCTGAATTGAAAGCAAGGTATTCTCAACTTTTCGAAATACCAGGTACGTAAATTTCGGAGACGAAATTTCATAAGAAGGGGAGATTGTAAGACCCCGAATTTTATGAAATAAAAGTATTCAATTTTTCTTATAATTACAATTCAGTAAATGATTAAATTGATAAAAGTTTAAAGTTAAGGGTGAGATATGAATTTTTTTCAAAATACGCAAGTGGTTATAAAATATTCAATTGTCGGGGAATATTCGTTTGGTCGTGGAATATTCTTTCATCGGAGAATATTAAATATCGCAAAGCTTGACCATTTTTGGGCCCCATAACGAATAAGCGCTCGGATGAAGAAAACGACAAAATTTGAATTTTTATAAATAATGGCGTAGTTGTTACTATTAACACTGTTGGAATACCCGGTGGTTAAAATCTGATAATACGCGTTATCGCATAAAGAGCGGTACCAGACGGTATTACAAAGATTTTGAATTATTGATTCTTACGTAAAAAGGCACTACTCAATAATTATTACGAGTAATTATTGTTCAATATTTTATTTTATTGATTCAATAATTGCTTTGCGTTGATATTTTATATTATTGTTGTTTCAATCATTATCATCGCATTAATATTTCCCATTATCGGATCAATAATTCATATTATTTGAATAATATTATTAGATAACATTATTGGCAATGTCTAGAAAGTTCGTCGAGGAGAGGTTTGGTCACCTAATTGCGCCGCCAAGAAGGAGAAATTCTTATGGGAAAGCCCCTCTTTCCAGGGCGCTGGTTGTCATTATTGTGATTCTGTAATATTATTTATGAATAATTAATTATTAATTTATATGATAAGGAAATATTTATTTTATGTGGATATAAATGATGGATATATTTATTTTTATGTGGATAAAAATGAAGGAATTAATGCTGAGATGTTTTATCAGTATTTTGACGGTATGGAGGTATTAAAAATCATTCGTTTGTGGATTTCGGATATTTTTGGTTTGGAATTTGAAAAAACTCAAAGCTACAAAGTTTTAGAGAATTCAATTTCAGTCAGAATGGACATAAAATTCGTATTTTTCTGATAACCGGGCTATTTTCTATGAATTGTTGAAGTTTCGGAAAATAAAATGATTTTTATTAAATTATGGGTGGGACCCACTTATGTTGAATACACATGGGCTGCTGGAAATTTGTTCAATGGTGGCTGGTCTAAATTTCAACTTAGCACATGTGTAGAATTTTGAATAAGAAATAATATATTTTATTATTTTAGTCTCCTATGGCGTTCTAGCATTTTCCTATGTTAGAATTGAAAATCACACCAGAAACATAAGTTTTCTCTCTCTATATCATCAAGCATGTTTTTGTTAGTATTTAGATATCTTGAGTGTTGCTATACGACGCAATTTCGTTCAGCATTATATCTGATATTCAAGTCAGAAATACTACTCTTTTGAGGTAAGGGATTTTAAGGGTTATTATGTTTTTCAGTTCGTACTTCTTTCGACCTTCAGAAAATTCTGGAAAAATTTGAAATGATATTTTGATGAGTTTTATTGATTGTGTCCAAAAATAGTGATTTTTGGATGTATAGATTAAGAGTTATGAATTTTATGAGAAACAACTATTTTAAAAGTAACCGCTTATAACTCCTTATGGTTAACTCCAAAATTGATAAAATTTTTATTGGAAGTATATCTATATAATATCAGTGTACTCTGTGAATTTCGGAATTTTTGGATAAAAGTACAATTTATGATAAATGTCTAAATATTCAATGGTTTTGGCCATATGAAAAATAGTAAATGAATTTTAAAATTTCGAGAAAACTATATGTTCAATATGGGACTATATTCGCTAAATCCCAGAAAAGAAATATTTTTGGAACTGATTTGGTATTTTTCATGAAAATGGACTTGTTATGAGTAAATGAATTAAATATGTTATGTGAAGTAAGAAAATTGGAAAATAGGATTTTATGGCTTGAGAATCCTATATGAGGTATATGCAGATTTTTGATGAGGGTTTTGGTTATTTGGTGATTAAATCTTATGAGTTTGACATTTTAAGATGATTAAATGCATTATTTAGTAAAGTGTAAACAATTAAAATAAATTGTTTATAAGTTTAAGAAATGTTATTTCAATATCATTATACCAAAATATTGGTATGAATTTTATTGTGGAATTTCTACCTTTTTGTGTCGGGTTTACTATTCATGAGTTACTATTCACGAGTTACTATTCATGAGTTATTATTCACAAAATTACTATTCATGGGTTACTATTCACGAGTTACTATTCATGACAAAATTGGTTTCTTTTTCTAACCAAATTATAGTTGATTTTTGAATATTACTCTTGAGATTAAATCTAGATGTTTTGATTATATTGATTTTACTATTATATATAACATTTTTATAACCCTAATGATGATATTTCTCTTTGACTTGAGTGTAAAGATGGGTAGATTTTTGGTATGATCATGACTATGGGTTCCCTTTGGCGAAGAGAGTGCAAAGTTGAATTGTTATTTGGTATGATCATGATCATTGAATTTATAATTGAATATCTTTAGCTTAAGTGCAAAAGGTGAAATGATCAACATGGTTATAATGATTGTTTATATAAATTCTGAAATGATTATATATTTCTTTGAGATATTAATATATTTGGCCTGTAGTGCAAATATGAACTGTTGAGAAATATCTTTGACCTGTAGTGCAAAGATGAATTGTTGATGAATATCATTGGTCCCAGTAGTGCAAAGATGACATGTTGTTGAATATCTTTGGTCGATGAGTGCAAAGATGAATCATTGATTGAATATCTTTGGCCGTAGTGCAAAGATGAAGTTATTAGTATGATTATGAACAGGAAATGTGATTTGGTGTAACCATGAACTTTGATGTTTCAGGTAAAGATATGTGATGAAAAATATCTTCGTCCTGGATGAGAAGAGGAATTTAGAACTACAATTATGATTATGAGTTATTAATATGATTGTGGACCAGAATTGTTGATTGATGTTACAGGGATAAAATATTGTCGGTGGAATTTTCACATAGAGAAGATAATAGACTTTATAGTCTATTTGACTCTTCTAATGGATTTCTCGTTCCGCTGCAACTATGGTTGAAATTTTTATCATCTACCATATGTTCTAAATCTCTGATTTATTTTTGATGAAGGCTATTGATAATTTAATTATCTTTAGTCATTATATTCTTTATCGAGCTAGTTGTGCTCACCTTTTTGCTTCACAATTCCTTTTAGTGTAATAAAAGTGTAAATTTTGGGTCGATGGGGGTAACGAGGGAATAGAGCGGTGGTCATCATTTAGTAGTTATATTTGGTGAATCAATTAGGGTGAGGCGAACCCAACGTTGGAAGGTTGTTTTGCCACTATCATACAAGATGTCTAATGACATACAACCTCGTGTCATCATAAGACAGGATTGTGCTCATCCACTTGCTGAGTATATTTATGAGCACTACCTATATAATCTTGGTGTTTGTTTGAAGTATAATTCTCAATTAGAGACAGTGGAGATAATGATATGTCAAGAGAAGACTCACCATTGGGAAGAATATGATAGTAATCTTCTCATTTTTCTTTGGGGTCTATTGGGTCAACCAAGGATAATTCTGTGGCCATATGATATCTATCATAACCTAGAAGCATGGCCTCCCATGTACAAAGGTTTCCTTGAGCACTTTCCAAAGATTCTAATTTCTAAAACAGTTTTTGACTATACCTTTATGTAAGGTGTCATTGTGACGTGCTATCCAAGGTTGGGATGAGAGTCACAGTTGGTATATATTTATATCCAAACTCACAGCATATGTGTTGTTGTATTTTGCACGATAATTGTTGTAATAAAATTGTAGTTATTTTCTGTACCATGTATTTGGCGACTCGGAATAGGTTGGATGGAATGGACCTATTTTGGGGTTGTCACATTGATTCACCATGCGTGCGATAGACTGCACAGACAGGTTATTCCCAACAGAATAATAAATAATGGAACAAGGTCGGCGTAAGCGCCGAATGAATATTATTCGACGAGAATAATAAATAATGGAACACGGTCCCAAAGAACGCACGCATGTGAGGATATTAGATAGAATAATAAATAATGGAACTAGGTAAAACAGAACGCATTGTATGTGATATTACGACGAGAATAATAAAGAACGGAATATTAGAAGAATTTCACCATGTATGCAGTACTTTGCATAGACATGTTATTCTAACATAATAATAAATAATGGAATAACAGAAGAATTTCACCAAGTATAGGGTATCCCGCGTATACAAGTTATTCCAACAGAATAATAAAGAATGGAATAACAGAAGTTCTCTTCATGAATAAGAAAGAAAGAATACCCCTTACGAGTACAACAAATAATATTTCCTAAGAGTACAACAAATAATATCCCCTACCTTAGAAAGAAGAGTACTGGATATAGAAGTAGTGAAGTAGCAGAACACTTTTCTTCTTTCTCTCTATAGTTTCTCTCTCTAGAGTTTCAGTGAATTCGTAAGAAAATAATTAAGGAATGAGCTTCTATTTATAGAAAAATGGACTGCATAGTAACTAACTCATGAACGGTCTAGATTGATTTAATTTAATCTGACGGTCCATATTTAAAGCAAAATCTTTTAAATAAAATATAATATATTTTATGTATAATCTAATAAAACGAATAACTTTATAAAAGATTTTACTATGCAAACACTATGCAGGCACTATGCAAACACTATGCATAATAAAATATAATATATTCTAATTATTATCTAATAAAACAGATAACTTTATAAAAGTATTATGTTTTATATAAAAAGATTTTACTATGCAAAATACTATGCAAACACAATGCAACACTATGCATAATAGAATATAATATATTCTATTTATTGAATAACTTTATAAAAGTATTCTGTTTTATATAAAAAGATTTTACTATGCAGACACTATGCAACACTATGCATAATAGAATATAATATATTCTATTTATAGAATAACTTTATAAAAGTATTCTATTTTATTACATTAATAATACCAACAAAAGCTGGTGACTTATCACGTAAGCATCAATAATTAATCTAATAGTGTGCTACTTATGCAACCATGCCGCAGACATCGTATTTTTACTACCCGAAGAATTCAATAGTATTAGCAGTAAAACTTCCGCCATTATTTTCATAAAATATTTTTGTCGTTTTCTCAATCGACAATAATTACATTCTTGAGGTCCACCAATGATTGTGCCATTGCACGAATATTCCCTGATAAAACAAATATTCCTCGACCAATCGAATATAATATGACAACTTGCATAATATTAAAAAAAAATATTTCGAGAAAATTAAATCTTTATTCATAAAATCTGGGGTCTCACAATCTCCCCTCCTTATGAAATTTCGCCCTCGAAATTTATGTATGTACCTGGTATGTCGAAGAGGTGAAGATTGTGATGCCCCAAAATAGGTATACATCACCTATTCTGAGTCGCCAAATACATGGTACAAAACATAAATGCAATCTTAATTATCTGATAAGAGAGTACGTGAGTTTAAATACAAATCACCGTCTTTCAGACAATATCCACTCTCAGAATGAGTCCTCATTACATTTATTGTCACATTATTTAACAGAATAGCGAGAACTACTAGCTAATACTATCATCCGGACCATCACTCCGTTCCCCAACTCGTCCCAACTACGTTCTTATTTCCTGAAAAGAACAGTGAAAGAAAGGGTGAACTCAACTAGCCTAGTAAGAAATATTATGACTAAGATAATGCGAGAATAAATTATCATTAGCCTTAAGCAAAGATTGTTAAACCGATACAATATAACAAACATCAAATTTAAGCGTAAGCGGAAACAAGCAATCCATTAGAAGCATCAAGTAGAGAATAAAATCTACTATCTTCTATGATTTAAAAGGTTTTCATGACTTTTATCATTTGAGACTCGACAATAATAAATAATCCACATCATCGAATCATTACACTTGACTACTAGCCAAGGATATTCTTTAGTATCACGACCACAATTATCCATGCACTACTGGCAAGAATATTTGTGTATTCATTAATGGTCATGATCATGCCAACAAGCATCCATCGATGCACTACGGGCCAATGAGGACTTTTACCATATCATTTGTAACATTACGGTCATGATTACAAAGAATAATCCACGGTCATAATCATATCAAGTCCATCTATGCACTCTTCTGCCACAGATGACTTTCCAAAAATATAAATATGAGGATGATGACAATGATATAAGAATTCAATAAAACAAGTTCAAGAATTAATTTGTCCAAGAATCAATAACGTCCAAATTGTCAACATGATCTTGCTTTGTAGAGTAAAATTCAAGAATGCTCGGAAGAATATTTCCATGAAAAGATCTTTGGATGAAGCGCAATTATCGAGGATATACCACTAATTTCATGGAGTATAGAAGTTAAAACTTTAACCATTTGAGTATAATAAAGAATGGAATAACAAAAGAAATCACCATGCATGCGGTGCTTCGCATGGCGAGGTTATTCAACGAATACTAAATAATGGAACCGGTCGGCGAAATTACTTTAGCGACGGATGTTCAACAAAATAATAAAGAATGGAATAACAATAGAAATCACCATGCATGTGGTACTTGGCAGATAGACAAAGTTATTCAACAGAATACTAAATAACGGAACGTGTCAAAGCGAAATTTGCCAAGCGGGATGTTCCAACAAAATAATAAAGAATGGAATAACAAGCTGAAATCACCATGCATACATGTACTTGGCATGTGAGCGAGTTATTCCAACAGAATACTAATAAGGACGGAATCAGGTCCGGCGTAAAACGCACAGACAGGATATTCCAACAGAATAATAAAGATTGGAATAATAGAAGAATTTCACCAAGTCTAGGGTATCCCGCGTATACAGGTTATTCCAACAGAATAATAAAGAATGGAATAACAGAAGTTCTTTTCATGAATAAGAAAGAAAGAATACCCTTATAGTCTGTACAACAAATAATATTCCCTACCTTAAGAAGAAAATCTTTGGATATATAAGTAGTGAAGTAGCGAATACTTTTTCTTCTTTCTCTATAGTTTATCTCTCTAGAGTTTGGTGATTTAAGTAAGAAAATAATGAAGGAATGAGCTTCAATTTATAGAAAAATGGAACGCATAGTAACTAACTCATAAAGCGGTCTAGATTGATTTACTTTAATCGACGGTCCATATTTAAAGCAAAATCTTTTAAATAAAATATAATATATTCTATTTATAATCTAATAAAACGAATAACTATATAAAAGATTTTACTATGCAAACACTTATCGTGAGCCTTATGCAAATACTATGCATAATAAAATATAATATATTCTAATTATTGTCTAATAAAGCAGGTAACTTTATAAAAGTATTCTATTTTATATAAAAGATTTTACTATGCAAAACACTATGCATACACTATGCAACACTATGCATAATAGAATATAATATATTCTATTTATAGAATAACTTTATAAAAGTATTCTATTTTATATAAAAAGATTTTCTGTATTATTACATTAATAATACCAACAAAATTGAGTGACTTATCACGTAAGCATCAATAATTAATACCGTGTGCTACTATGCAACCACGCCGTATTCTTTACTTTATGTAAACCTCCTCCAAGTTATTTTCATAAAAAAGTATTTTTGTCGTTTTCTCAATCCAAATGATAATTAGTTTAATAGGGTCCACCAATGATTGTACCGGTGTACGAATATTCCCTGTTAAAACGAATATTCCCCGACCAATCGAATATTATATAACAACTTGAGTACTTTGCAAAATTTATAAATATTACCCACAACTATAACATTATATCAATTTCACTCCATAATATTCAAAAATAATATTTATAGAAAATTCATCTTTATTCAAAAAGTTGGGGTTTTACAAAGATACATTGACTTTATTTCAGATTCTAATTCTTGAGGTATAACCTTTGGGTGTTGAATACGATCCTTTTTATCTAAGATTTTAACACGTATCTCCTCATACGTTAAATCTTCTGCTATATCGTTTAGTTCTAATTTAATAATGTGATTCGGGTCGTCCACATATTTACGTAACATCGATACGTTAAAAACGTTATGAACACGCGACATATTTGGCGGTAAAATGAGTCTATAAGCCATAGTTCCTACTCGATCGAGACTTTTAAATGGGCCAATTAAATCGAGGGTTGATATTTCCTCTCTTCGTAGATTCTTGTTTCTAGAATAACGCCCTCTTGAACCTTCTTCTTCACATTTATCAGCTCCGGGTGTGTAGCTTGAGGGTCTTTAACTTTATCGATTAAAGTCGATTCTACTCGTATATTCGTTATCTTCACTTGGGTTCCTAGAGTCTTTAACTCTATCTTCATCATTTGTAAGTCGTACGAAATGGGCCTTTGTGTTAACAACATCACACTCTCGTAAATGCATACGATCTTCTACTCGTCGTCACCGCCCATTCGCTTTCCACGATGGTATTGAATGGTACGATCGTAATCTTCAACAACTCGAGCCAGCGTCTTTGGCGCATATTACGTTCATTTTAGTTGAAGAAATATTTGAGGGTTTAAGAAATGGGTTTTATCTTTGGGGTCAATACAAAATTTGATTTTACGCTTCTGAGGGTAGACTAAGAAGTCTTCAAAAATATCGCCGAAAATTTATTAACAATAGAAATATCATTCAAAATGTGACCCTCATCCAAGACTTGGATAACACGTCACATTGATACCTATCAACAACCATCGTCATTCACGGCGTTGCCCTCTGAAAGTCTAGCTTCGATTGCATTCCACATTAAAGAAGTCAACAACGAAAGGACCGGGGCTCTTTACTTATGTCTTGATATGATAATGATTGACTTTAGTGGTTTGGTTTCTTGAATTCGCATAACAGGTTGGTTAGGAATATGAAAGCTAACAACTTTACAAAAAGCATGATGAGTAGTTAACCAATCGATTCCTAAAATCGCATCAAAGGCAAGTATTTTCAAAGAGATCAGATCGACAGGTAACGTGCAAGTGTCGATTTGAATCAACAAGATCTATAAACAGTGGAGGTAATGTGACATCCCAGATTTTTAGAATTTATAAATGAGAATTTTATAAATAAAAGTATTATTTATGAGATATGTTGGGTGTGAGTATGTGTATGTCATATATTGTAGAATATGTGAATTGATGTGAAGAGAATGTTATATATTAATTTTAATATATATAAATATTTAATTGAATTATTTATTGAGTTAAATAAATAAATTTTGTTTTGATTATAGAGTAATATAATTAAGTTTAGTAGATTAATTAAATGAATATTTAGTATTTAATTTAATTAATATAATAATTTTATGTTATAGTTCTAATTTAATTGAGATAATTAAATTAGATGAGTTATGTGATGATTGTTACATGAAATTATAATTAACAAATAAATATAATTATGTGACAATTTGATGAGATTGATTGATGTTAAACCATTGATTAATTAAAATAATGAGTATTTGCCAAACATGGTCTTAGGCTTTTCAAGTTCAAGTTGGTGTAACCTATGTATTAACTTGTAATTAGTATATATAATAATTACTAGGAGTTACATATATTATATATTACTGGTATTGTATATTATATGTATATACTACAAGTTAGTACGTTAGTTTTAGAAAATAAACCAAAGAAAGAAGAAGAGAGTTAGAGAGAGTTGTAGGAGAAGAAGAAGAGGAAGAAAAAGAAGAAGAAGAAGGGAAAGCTTTGAGAAGACAAAACAAGCCCCATCATCATTATCTCCATCTCTCTCTTAAATTCATACTAATAAGGTTATAATCTAAATTCCTTGTTTTAATTATATTTTTATGTTCTTCATAATGTAGTTCTCTGATAATTGTTATATAGAAGTTGTATTGAGAAATTGAAAGAGATAGAGAGAAATAGAGGAATTGAGATTAGCTAGAAGAAGAAGAAGAAGAAGAAAAAGCTAGAAGAAGGTAACTTCTAAACTCTTATTTAATCTTTGATTTTTTTGGGTAGATTTATGTTCTAGGGTAGTAGATCATGCTTAATCTTGTTTGTATAGGTTTAATCTTGGATTATCAAGAATCAAATAAGAGGATTCAAGAAAGAAAATGAAATGGAAAGAAAATTTGAAGAACAAAATTCGTAGGTTTTGAGTAATTGTGGGCAAATCTTGTGAAATTCATACCTCTTTGAGTATAATGAGTTAGAAAGTGAGCCTTATATCAAATCGAAGATATAGAAGTAAGCTATATTTTGAAAGTGGAATCACATGAAAACTCTTTGTAGATTTCTTGCAATGTCTATTTTAGTAAAAAAATTTGGTTCGAAGGAAAATAATACTTGAGAAATTCAAAAGCATTACGGTTTCTGACTTTGAACAATTCATATAAATTCGCGTGTTTTGAATTTGAAGAAACTTTAAACTGTAAAGTTGTATATATGGAAGTTTACTAGCCAGACTCGTAAGATTGAGCCATTTTATGGACCGGATCATGTCCGAAATAAATTATTTAGTAAGGATATCCAGAAAATGAAATTTTCTAGACTAGTTGATGAATTACAGAATCTGGTTTAGATGGATAAGGTCGACTTTAAGGCCTAGATGAGGTTGTAGTACCTTTGAGTAAGGGTTAATTCTATATAAGACGGAAAAAAAGCGGATATGTGTGAAAGAGTTATGTTAAAAACAAAAACAACGTTTTGTTAAAGAATTGTGAAGATGAGTTTTATAATTACATTTGAATTAAGATTTTGGGTGATGGTATATTTTGATTATTAAAATATGTTTTGACATATGTAATGAGTATAGATATGTGTTATTATATTCTATGCATAATTAACCATTTACGATCGAGAGTTGAGATAAGTTAATGTGTGCATATAGCGTGCTCGATAAAATGCCTAAAAGTAATAGTGTTTCTAAACTTTGGTATACAAAGTGTCTATCTAATGACTAATATTGGATGTTATGTGCATACGAGTATGAAAAGATGATAATACAAGAATAATAATGGAAAGAAATTGAAAAGGCGATTTTGATTTTTGAAGGAAAATTAAACTTGTAAACAATGTGTTGAATATGCATTTTGAAACCAAAGTGGTATAATAAAATGGTGTGATATCGCACATTAAACTACAAGTCGATAGTCTAGCATGTGTGGTGATGAAAATGAAAATAAAACCAGAGTTGCATATAAAATAGTTAGATGTCTATAAAGACATTATAAAGGATAATAAGATAAAGTAAGGTCTTAGAATAAATTTTACCATGAGATTAAGTATTGATTTTATTTATTATCAATCTCACATATAATGTAGGTTGTGCAGGAATGAAGTATTAGCGTGTTGGTAAAAAAGCCTAGGTAAAAGGCAGTCTTTCGAGTTCTTTTTGCTATATGAACTTGATGATGATCTCGCTTTAAAATTTTAGTGTATGATGTATTATATATGTCAAAAGTATGAAATGTGAAAGTCGATCTATGACTATGATGATTGAACTAGGAATGTTGATTGAGTAAGGAACTCGATCTTTATATTTTTATGTGAACTACAACATGTATGCTATGTTTGTTTATGATTATTCTTGTATGTTGAACATGTTATTATGTCTTTCGTGATGCATGAAAAGCTGTTAGATTTTCTTTGTTATCGAGCTCATTCTTGCAAATAACCATTTTTCTTGATTCAAGAATTGAAGGGTATGTCTTTACTTGATTGTTATGGATCAAAAGTGATATATAAAGATTTAATATCCTAGCTAAGTTGTTATTCTTGTAAACCATGTCTAATGTTTCGGTAAATGTATTAATGTTGTAATTATAATATTGTTTTGCGAATGTAAACTATTGTAGTATTAAAATGATTCTGAGATATTTAGATGTAAAGGTTGAAGGTTTTGGGAACAAGGATAGTTTGTAATAGAAAATTTTAATTATTCCAGCAAATTTCAATGGTTATATTATCGTTTAATGATGTAAAATTAAAGGTTGAATGTATTATTAATTAATAGAAGTCGAGAATTAAATTGTATGAATTTTAGAATTAATTTATGTAATGAAGGTTTCTCTTATCGAAGTTTCAACCAATAAGTCAAAGTCTAATTTATCCAGAAGTCAAATTTAAAGAGAGATAAAAGAATGAGTAGAAGCAGGTATGTAATAAGGTATAGACTTCGCAAGAATTTATAATTAACTAACTTTGTCTGCTAACCCGTTGGGTTACTCGCTTTTTGAGAAGTTCTGAAAACGCGCTCTTCTAAAAACCAACAACTTTGTTTTGTCCGTATACGCCTTTGGTGCCACCGTCCCAGCTAGACTTGACTTCACTATACGACAAAATTGAGCTAAATGACCTTCTCTTCTTGAAATTTTCACTTCTATTATCTTGGCCATGATTACCACTGAAATGGTTACCATTATTGGCATGATAATTTCCCCCACGATGGTTATCATTGTTCCGATGGCCGCTGCCACCGGTATGATTATTATCGTGTTGTTGGTCGTTGCCTTTTGGTTGAGTTGACTCAACGATCTCATGTGCTTCCTTGCTTATCTCAGCATTTTTATATGCCATTTTCAAACACTATCACAAAATAAGGGTTAATTAACATATCAAATATTATCCCTATACTCTGACACACCAATTAAATAACAAATAAACTTAGGTAGGTCAAACTAGCGAAAGAATTCCCCGTCTCTCCCCTCCTAGTTCTTGTCTCACATCTCAGCCAGGGATCATATCCCTAAGCTTTGATACCAACTGACGCCCCCAAAATAGGTATACATCACCCATCTTGGGTTGCCAGATACATGGTACAAAATTTAAATACAACTGTCGTGTACAATACGACAAAACATAAACTGTGAGTTTGAATACAAATATTGTCTACTAGAGAGTATAAAAACTCAAAAGGAGTCCTCATTACAATTATTATCACACTATTTCACAGAATAGTGAGGACTACTAATGCAAACATCTAGGACCATCACTCTGTTCCCTGAGTAGTCCCAGTTACGTTCTCATTTTCTGAAGAGAACAATGAAAGCAAAAGGGTGAGCTCAACTAGCCCAGTAAGAAATATTATGACTAAGATAATGCAGAATGAATTATCGTTAGCCTTCAACAGTGTTAAACTAATACAATATAACAAACATCAAGTTTAACTGCAGCGGAACAAGAAATCCATTAGAAGAGTCAAGTAGAGAATAAAATCTACTATCTTCTATGATTTAAAAGGTTTTTCATCACTTTTATCATTTGGGACAAATTTTAATAAATAATCCACATCATCGAATCACCCCCGCACTATGGCGAGGATATTCTTTAGTATCACGACCACGAATTATCCATGCACTATGGCTAAAGATAATCATGTTTTCATCGAAGGTCCCGATTATGCCATAAAACAATTCATCTTTGCACTACTGACCAAAGAGAATCCATAGCCATAATCATACCAAAAGCGTCCATCAATGCACTCTGACGAATGAGGACTTTTTCCACATCATTTGTAACATTACGGTTATGATTATACCAAGAATAATCCTGGTCATAATCATACCAAGTACATCTATGCACTCTGAGCCACGGATGACTTTCAACATAATATAAACATGAGGATGATGACAATGATGACATAATAATTCAATAAAACAAGTTCAAGAATTAATTTATCCAGGAACCAACAACGTCCAAATTGTCAACATTATACTGCTTTGTAAAGTAAATTCAAGAATGCTCAGAAGAATATTTCCATGAAAAGATACTGGATGAAGCGCAAATATCAAGGATATTTCACTAATTTAATGGAGTATAGAAGTCAAAACTTTAACCAACTGAGTATAATAGAATATATGAAACTTTAAATGGATTTTTGCCCGCCATGCGGTAATCCACGTAGACAAATCATTTTCACAATTTAATAAGGAATGAATACGAAGGATTATTCACCATTCATGTGGTAATCCACATAGACAGGTTATTCCAACAGAATAATAAAGAATGGAATAACATAATGATTCACCATGCGTGCGATAGACTGCACAGACAGGTTATCCCCAACGAGAATAAAAATAATGAAACCGGAGTTGGTAAAGCGCTTCGAGCGAGGATATTATACGAATAATAAATAATTGAACCCGGTCGGTCCGGCGTAAGCTTACATGAGATATGATATTAAACGAGGAATAATAAAGAGCGGAATATTAGAAGAATTTCACCATGTATGCGATTACTTTGCATGTATGATTATTCAACATAATAATAAATAATGGAATAACAAAAAGAATTTCACCAAGTATAGGGTATCCAGCGTGTCTGAGTTATTCAACGAGAATAATAAAGAATGGAATAATGTAAGTTCTCTTCATGAATAAGAAAGAAAGAATACCCCTTACGAGTACAACAAATAATATTCCCTATGAGTACAACAAATAATATCTCTACCTTAGAAAGAAAAGTCTTTGGATATAGAAGTAGTGAAGTAGCGAACACTTTTCTTCTTTCTCTCTATAGTTTCTCTCTCAGAGTTGCGGTGAATTAAAAGAAAATAATGAAGGAATGAGCTTCTATTTATAGAAAAATGGAATTGCATAGTAACTAACTCATGAGCGGTCTAGATTGATTTAATTTAATCGGCGGTCCATATTTAAAGCAAAATCTTTTAAATAAAATATAATATATTCTATTTATAATCTAAAAAAAAAGCGAATAACTTTATAAAAGATTTTACTATGCAAACACTATATGAGCCACTATGCAAACACTATGCATAGTAAAATATAATATATTCTAATTATTGTCTAATAAAGCGAGATAACTTTATAAAAGTATTACATTTTATATAAAAAAGATTTTACTATGCAAATCACTATCTGAGAATTTATGCAACACTATGCATAATAGAATATAATATATTTTATTTATAGAATAACTTTATAAAAGTATTACATTTTTTATATAAAAGATTTTACTATACGGACACTATATGCAACACTATGCATAATAGAATATAATATATTCTATTTATAGAATAACTTTATAAAAGTATTCTATTTTATTACATTAATAATACCAACAAAAGCGAGTGACTTATCACGTGCGCATCTATAATTAATCAGTATGCTACTATGTAACCGCAGACATTATTCTTTTTTACTTTTACTACATGAAGTAGTTCAACAAGATAATGCTTGGTAAAACTTCCGCCGTTATTTTCATAAAATATTTTTGTCGTTTTCTCAATCAAATGATAATAATTTTCATGAGGTCCACCAATGATTGTGCTATTGCACGAATATTCCTGATAAAACAAATATTCCCTGAACCAATCGAATATAATATGACAACTTGCATACTTTGCAAAATTTATAAATACTACCCACAACTATAACATTATCTCAAATCCACACCATAATATTAAAAAAAAAATATTTTGAGAAAATTAAATCTTTATTCATAAAATCTGGGGTCTCACACATGCAATATATACAGAGTACAATTCAACATGGCAATCAACAATGATTAATCATAAGCATATCCGAATGAAACAACTCTTAGTAGAGTTAAGTAAAACTTGCCTGAACCATTGATTACCGCTACGTAATTTATAACGCTTTATCCGAAGACCTAATATTAGTAATATAGATCTCCAATATTAGAATAATATCATCAGAATATAATACTATTATATATATAGATATACATAGAATAACCTAAACACATAATACATAACTCTATCAGTCTACGACACACATAGGACTCGGTATCAAGTCAAACTATTGCAGTCTGAGTTGAACCCGACACAAATCTGACATCCCGACGGTCTAGTCAAACTTTTATCGAGTCTAAGTTCAATTAAACTCTGTCTTAACACCTAACAATTATCTCAGATATATTATTATCAGTCGAAATATTTTACGTAAGCTTGTAATAATTTTTAAATAATTATTACTATTTATCATGAATTTTCAATCATTAAAATCGTATTTAAATGAATTAAATACCACATAATTCTTTTATCATTAATATTTATTTATTATCAAATATTAATGAAATACATATCATAATATTATAATATATTTATAATATCATAAAGTATTTTTAATACTTTAAAATCACCTTTATATGATTTTTAAACAATTAAATTCATTATCCAGGTAATTGCTATTAATATTAAAATATTAATATTTTCATGATAAAATATCAAAAGTTATATTTTATAACTTAAAAATATTTTATAACCCTTAAATCATTTTATATGATTTATAAATCATTAATTCTATTTTCCATAATTTATTTAATATATTTATTAAATAAACTAATTATCATTAATATTTATTAATTAATGAAATTCATCACAAAATATTAAAAGTCTTTGAAAATAAATTAAAATATTTTATTATACCATAATATTATTTTTCATGATTTTTTATGTATTAAAATCATTTTTAAATAATTTATTTAATATTATAATTAAATAAATTAAATACCATTTATATCCCAAAAATATTAAATATTTATGAAATATACTCAAAATAATTAAAAACTATTTTTCAGACTTTAAAATAATTTTTCAGAATTTATTTTGTATTTTTAATAATTAAACACCATTTAATTCGATTTTTAAATAATTTTCAGAAAATCAGAAATTCAAAATTAATAAAACCGTCGCTAAAGGGCCCTATAGTGATGAGACTGTCGTGCTATAGGTGTTCTTGAAACATTCTTGAAGAAACCCAAAACTTTATCGCCGATTACCGGGTTGCTAGTTTGGATAGATTAACAATTTCTTGGATAAGACGTTTCTGGATTTGCTAATGTGTTATAATTATAGTGCTCGTGTAATATTACAACTTAAATCAAGTATCGTGGTCATACAACATCAGATCTGAGAGATCTAAGCTTCCAAAATTTCTGACAACACTGTTCTTCATTTCTGGGTTTTCCAGAAAATGAAGAACAGTCGAGGGTACTAGTTTTCGATCCTCATATCTTGTATCCTGTAACTTGTTTGGGTGAACTATTGGTTCAATACTGTAGACCACATGTCAGGGTACAATCTTATGGCAACCGATCATCATAACAACAACTAATTCACAATATTCAAGCCAGTCAAACCTTGTCAGAAATACGGGTCTTGAAGGTTTCTGGATTTTCCAGAAATGCAACCCAACAGATGGTCAACGGTACTTTGACCAACAATATCATTGATTCTATGTGCATTCTTGGTGAACTAAAGGTTTAATTATGTACTCATTATACCAGAATATAAGGAGCAAACAACAACATAACCAAAACACTAACATACTGCAAGATCAAAGGCTCAGAAAATGTTGTCAGATGAGATCTGGGTTTACAGGTTGCTGAAACTTCAATCTCCATGACCGATCAACTTGATTTATCGCTTCATATCTCTCAATATACTCATGATCTGGCCATGTTTCTAGTTTCAGATCAAAGTCCTCATGACATAGAACACATTTATAACATAAAACAACACAAAGCAAAAACAGAGAAGGATTTGCAGGCCCTGACATTAGCATGTCAGGCCATATTTCCAACTTTTCCCAAATTTCAAAAATCATCAAATCCGAGCATTTTGATGTTATGGATCTGGGATTTAACAACCCAGATCACTAAAAGACACATTATTACACATCTTTAACCAATCAATTACAACTTTTAACATCAAATCAAAAGATTTTTAAAAATTAGGGTTCTTATACCTTTCTAATGTTTGATCTTGATTCTGATCCTTGTGGTCTGTTTAAGGAGAGCTAATAACTAATAATGGTTTTGTTCCCCACTCCCTCTCAGTCTAGATTTCGAAGTTGGAAGAGAGAGAAGGTCTTTGTTATTTGGAAAAGTAAAGTGACTTACTTTCTCTCACTTTAATCTTATAAATTGATACAAATGCAATGTATTTGGTACATCGAATTAGGTGAGATAATTTGGTATAAAAGTCATATGCTAGGCTAGGGTTTGGTGAACCACTCACTAGGACAACAAATACAAGTTATGTCCAATTATGCAACAAAGGGTAAAAATGTCATTTAGCAATTAATTTTAATGGCATTCTAGTAAATGGCCAAACCCTTAGGGTTTAGGGTTTGAACCCTTTAGGGTTTGCAATTTAATTTCTAAAATTTCCAATTTAGGTTCTAAAAATTGAAAATTAATATTTCTAAATTATAATTAGAATTTTCTAATTATATTAAAATTTCTTAATCATAACTTAAATCTTGCTAATTAGGATTAACATATCTTAATTAAAATTACTAATTAAGCAATTAGGGTTAAAATTGGTCATTAGGGTTTATAACCCAAAATTAGGGTTTCTAATAGAAAAATAATTTTCTAATTTAAAAATTAGATTTCGTAATCAGATTAGGGTTTTCTAATTACTATAACTTGAAAATTAGGATTAACATTTCCTAATTATCATTACAAATATTAAATTAACAATTAGGTTTTCCATATTTATAAATTAGGGTTCCTAATCCAGAAATTAGGGTTTTCTAAATTTGAAATTGGGGTTTGCTAATTAATTAAGCTTTACCCTAATTAATATTATAATTAATAGCACTTAATCAATATAATAATCATTTAAGTTCCCAGATTAGGGTTTCATACATCGAATTAGGGTTTCGAATTCCCGGAACTGAAATTAGGGTTTTCAGAACCAGCTTCTAAGGTTTCTTGTTAATCGTTTGGGTTTTCTAACCAAACGTTGAAGTTCTTAATATATACCTAGGGTTTGTTACAGATATCGTTTATCTGGTCAACCCTTGACCCTTAACCACATACTGTACAAGTATAATAACATTTACACATAACATAGTCACGTACACCCTTAATCCTGAATAATTCATCTAAATCCTTCACAGAATTTTTGAAATCCTCAAAATTCATTCTCAAAAATATTAAACGCATACACTTATTTTCTGTCTAGGTTCTAATATTGAACCCTAAATAAATTAATTAAAATTTTTTAAATATTCAAAATTCTCGGGTTGTCACATTCACCTCTTCTTCTAAAAATTTCGTCCTCGAAATTTACCTTACACCTTACACCTTACACCATACTGCTTACACCATTCACACACATTCACCTGCTACCCAATACACCACTCACAAGAGTAAAAATTTTCAAATTTTGCTGAGGAGTCATATAGACTATTTGTTTGTCATTTTCGCAAAGGTTATACGGAAATTCATCCACAAACCGGCATAACTTACGAACACAAAGGGTGATTAGCCCGATATGCCCTGTACTGGCCAAGTACTGCTTTTATCTGTTTCTCGTCACTGCCATAGGCACAAAAATTCTACCTCAGTCTTATTGGATTCCGCACCAAAACAATTTAGTTCAGGAATTTCTTTCAATGAACACTTAGAATTTTCATAAACTTTAGTCTAGCTGAATCGAATAGCATAGACTAGTATCAATAATTCAATTCAATAGAATTATTTAGGTGTAGCCAAACCCCGTTGGCAAATTAAAATTTTTGAAAATATTTTTGAGAATGACGTCATGATGCCGTACTGTATTAACAATCCGTTTGAGGATGCCGTCATTATATGACTTTGTCATAACACATCATACAATAGTGGAATAACGATTTTTAGATCAAATTCACACTAAGTATTCCTGTATTTACAACTCCATCACCTTTTTATCATCTCTGCACCTGGTTAAATGGTACATGAGTGATAAATAAAATATATTTTGATGTTTCAAATCATTTGTGTTTAGTTGAAATAAGTAGCATAGACTATACTTTAAACCATTTCAAAAATGATTACGAGTCTACATATATAAATATATATATATATATATATATATATATTTTAAAAGCACATAGTGCGTATTTAGCTTGATGTCAAAATTTTGAGGTCAGCATAGCTAGGAGTTTTGGAAAACTTATGTCTTCACTAATAATCATTTGCTTAACAATCTATCTGTTCCTATAATCCTCAATTCTCCATTTATACACAACTATACCGAGTTTGTAAAACCACACTTATGAGTTCATTTACTTACCACAATCATATGAGTTTAAAAACTTGTCCTAGTCAGACCTTTGGCATCCATTCGCTGAGGGGTTCATAAACGTTTCATATAACTATGAATCAAAAATGTCACATAAGTATGAGTTTTAAGAACTTGTACTTAACCTTATATCCTCTACCTATGACCTATCTAGCTGTTATACACATGAGAAAGGAATCACCCTCTTAACATGCATATATCAAATAGCGCGACACAAAAATTTCAATGATTATCATTGTCAGAACTAAGTAGTTATTACACCAAGTACAATTCCCGCCCACACAAGGAATCATACAACTCCATTTGAGGCATGAATCCTCAATTGAATCCCACCTAGCACTAACTCCCTTCTCAATACGAATTTCATTCAACTCGTATTCATAATCCTTTCCTGAATCTGTACCAATTCACACAACAATCTTGCTGTAAACTTTCCAATCATTAGATTGATTCTTCTCCCTGCTATCACTTTATTAGATCACGGAGTGATCTCATCGTATATGTTACGATTCATTTCTATATCTTGATCGTTTTGTTTTACGATCTCCTATCCCTGCACTTTTAGTCTATTAGACTCGATCTATTCATCACTACTGTTCAACTTTATTATCAGAGTTAAGGAAATCTGTATCTTATAACTCATGAGAGATCTGTCTTTGAATCTTCTTGGTAAACTAACTTTCTGTGTGAGTTAGATCTTATCCTAATCATTGCGGTTATTAGTCTAAGGTATCACTACCCTAGGTTTATAACCAACAGCTCTGATACCAACTATGAGGGCCCCGAATCCGAGGTCCCAAATCACCGCAGATCTGGTTCGATCATTCTATCACTATTTCTATATTTGCGAAAGATATAAACATAAATTGTTTATACAATCATTACACACTATTCCCCAAGGTCGAGTAACCTTAACTTATACACAATTCATAACTTATTTAACTTATAATAATATTAATATACAATACTTATTCAAATTTAATCGCGCACATTAACTTTAAGCTGAAACTGTCTTTAACATTTTCTTGTATCCGACGCATTCGCCTTACTCTGCAATGTTTTATCATGATATAGCAAGGGTGAGCATAAGGATTTCCCAGCAAGTTTAAATTCAATAATTTAACGATATATCATGATTGAAAGAATCTGAATAATAAGCTGGCTATAATTCAACAATATAATTGTGAACTAGCAGGAACAAACTTTTGACTGAACAGGTATTGAACATGAACAAATATATCTGAACCGAATGGTAATGAAGGTGATCGGTCTTTCATACCTGACTTATGCATGCAATATGTACATAGTAAAATTCAATATTGCAATCATCAATGATTAACCATAAGCATATCCGAATGAAATAACTCTTAGTAGAGTTAAGTAAAACTTACTGAGCAGTTGATCAAGCTACATAATTTATAACGCTTTATCAGAAGACCTAATATTAGTAATATAGATCTCCAATATTAGAATAATATCATCGGAATATAATACTATTATATATATAGATATACATAGAATAACCTAAACACATAACACATTACCTATCGTTCTAATTACACACATGGGACTCGGTGATCAAGTCAAACTATTATTCGCGATCAGAGTTGAACCCGACATAAATCGATATCCCGACGGTGATTACAGTCGGACTTTTATCGAGTCTAAGTTCAATTAAACTCTGTCTTAACACCTAATAATTATCTCAGATAATTTATTATCAGTCGAAATATTTTTCGTAAGCTCGTAATAATTTTTAAATAATTATTACTATTTATCATGAATTTTCAATCATTAAAATCGTATTTAAATGAATTAAATACCACATAATTCTTTTATCATTAATATTTATTTATTATCAAATATTAATGAAATACATGTCATAATATTATAATATATTTATAATATCATAAAGTATTTTTAATACTTTAAAATCACCTTTATATGATTTTTTTAACAATTAAATTCATTATCGGTAATTGCTATTAATATTAAAATATTAATATTTTCATGATAAAATATCAAAAGTTATATTTTATAACTTAAAATATTTTTATAACCCTTAAATCATTTTATATGATTTATAAATCATTAATTCTATTTTTCCATAATTTATTTAATATATTTATTAAATAAACTAATTATCATTAATATTGATTAATTAATGAAATTCATCACAAAATATTAAAAGTCACTTTGAAAATAAATTAAAATATTTTATTATACCATAATATTATTTTTCATGATTTTTATGTATTAAAATCATTTTAAATAATTTATTTAATATTATAATTAAATAAATTAAATACCATTTATATCCCAAAAATATTAAATATTTATGAAATATATTCAAAATAATTAAAAACTATTTTCTAGACTTTAAAATAATTTTTCAGAATTTATTTTATATTTTTAATAATTAAAAACCATTTAATTCAATTTTTAAATAATTTTCGGAAAATCAGAAATTCAAAATTAATAAAACCGTCGCTAAAGGGCCCTATAGCAACAGACCCGTCGCTATAGTTGTTCTTTGGTTGTTCTTGAAGAAACCCAGAACTTCATCGCCAGTTAGCAGGTGCCTAGTTTGATCGTTAACAATTTCTTGGATAAGACGTTTTTGGATTTGCTAAGGTGTTATAATTATAGTGCTCGTGTAATATTACAAGTTAAATCAAGTATCATGGTCATACAACATCAGATCTGAGAGATCTAAGCTTCCAAAATTTCTGACAACATTGTTCTTCATTTCTGGGTTTTTCAGAAAATGAAGAACAGTCGAGGGTACTAGCTTTCGATCCTCATATCTTGTTTGGGTGAACTATTGGTTCAATACTGTAGACCACATGTCAGGGTACAATCTTATAGCAACCGATCATTATAACAACAACTAATTCACAATATTCAAGCCAGTCAAACCTTGTCAGAAATACGGGTCTTGAAGGTTTCTGGATTTTCCAGAAATGCAACCCAACAGATGGTCAACGGTACTTTGACCAACAATATCATTGATTCTATGTGCATTCTTGGTGAACTAATGGTTTAATTATGTACTCATTATACCAGACTATAAGGAGCAAACAACAACATAACCAAAACACTAACATACTGCAAGATCAAAGGCTCAGAAAATGTTGTCAGATGAGATCTAGGTTTCTGGGTTGCCCGGAAACTCAGTCTCCATGACCGGTCAACGCAGTTTGACTACTCATATCTCTCAATCTACTCATGATCTGGCCATGTTTCTAGTTTCAGATCAAAATCCTCATGACATAGAACACATTTATAACATAGAACAACACAAAGCAAAAACAGAGAAGGATTTACAGGCCCTGACATAGCTTGTCAGGCCATATTTCCAACTTTTCCCATATTTAAAAAATCATCAAATCCGAGCATTTTGATGTTATGGATCTGGGATTTAACAACCCAGATCACTAAAAGACACCTTATTACACATCTTTAACCAATCAATTACAACTTTTAACATCAAATCAAAAGATTTTTAAAAATTAGGGTTCTTATACCTTTCTAATGCTGATCTTGATTCTGATCCTTGTGATCTATTTAAGGAGAGCTAATAACTGATAATTATGACACCCCCAAAATAGGTATACAACACCCATTCTGAGTCGTCAAAATACATGGTACAAAAACAACTACAACTTTATTAATACAACATAAAAATTGTGAGTTTAAATACAAATATTGTTATCTAGACAATATCCACACTCAAATAAGTCCTCATTGCAATTATTAATACACTATTCTACAGAATAGTGAGGACTGCTAGAACCACTTCTAGAACCATCATTCCACACCCCGACTAGTACTCGTTACATTCTCGCCTCCTGAGAAGAAAAATGGAACAACAAGGAAAAGGGTGAGCTCAACTAGCCCAGTAAAGAACATTATGACTAAGATAACATAGAACAAATTATCGTTAGTCTTCAACAGGGAAAAATCTGATAGAATACAATAGACAACCAGTTTTAAATCAATCCTCGCAGCGGAAATAATAATTCATTAGAAGAGTTAAGTAGATAATGCAAACTACTATCTTCTATATATGAATTTAAAAGTTAAATCGTCGATATTTTATCCTGTAACATCAATCGATATATATACGGAATTAAGTATTCATCTTTGCACTACTGGCCAAAGATATTCACCGATTGGTCATGTTCATCTAAACACTGTTCATCTTTGCACTCTGGGCCAAAGATATTCATCAGAGAAATCATTAATCTTTTACTACGGGCCAAAGATATTCAATTATATCATCATTTAGAATGGAGGATGATGAAAAATATTTTAAATGAAACGAATCCGGTGAAACAAAAGAATAAATATTAAGGATTAAGTATTTTTGACTATTTCATGTCCAAAAATACCTCATAAATAATCATAGTGGAGTAAAATTCAAGAATGATCAAAACATGGATACAATGAAAGCTAGTATCCATAATAGATATTTTAGACGAAAAACAAAATTTAATTTTTTACGTGAATAGTGCCGTGATTCGTGAATAGTGCAGGTATCGTGAATAGTCTTAGTATATCGTGAATAATAACTCCGACACCAAAAGATAGAAATTTCACAAAAAAACATCATCATGCTTCGTGAATAGTACTCGTAAATAGTAACTCGTGAATAATAACTCATGAATAGTAACTCGTGAATAGTAACTCGTGAATAGTAACTCGTGAATAGTAACTCATAAATAGTATCCCCGACATGAAAAAGTTCCAAATTTGATAAAAAGTTCCAACCAATATTTCAGCATAATGATATTGAAGAAATAATATCATTTGAGAAGAAAATAACATCCCTTACCTAAAAAGGATAGTACTTCTGACTGGTATATTGGATATAGTATTGAAAGAACTTGCACCGTATAGCAATACTCAAAGTACTAAAATACTCACAAAATACGCTCGATATTATAGAGAAGAGAGAGAAATCTTTAGTTTCTGGTGTGATTTTCAATTCTAACCTAAGCACCCTATTTATAGGAAAATGCTTAGAACACCAAAGTAGAAAATTTAATATAATATTAATATATATATATATATATATATATATATCAAAATTTCCTACACACCTCTTGACCATCTGAAATCAGCCACCACTAATGACAAAAACAAAAAACACGTTTTTGTTATTAAAATTAATTAAAACTTTCAAAAATCAATTATTTCGGAACTTCAGAACTTCAATAATTCATAATAAATAGCCCTTTTATCAAAAAATTCGAATCTCGTGAATTGTTATAGGAAATTCAATTCTCTACAACTTTGCAGAAGAAAGGTTTTTCAAATTCCAAGCAGAAATTAACCGAAATCCATAAACGGACGATTTTACAGGCTATAATCAAATTTCAGGCAAGAAATGGGGTCCACCGACACACAAAACATGTGTTAATCATTTAATGCAATAAAAATATTATTCCTCCTCATATACTCATATATCCCACATTCATTGTAAAAATATCATCATTATTATATTATTAAAATATAATAATAAATTATTTTATCAGAAAAGATAAAATATCATTTTTTAACAATTGTCACTTTAAAAATTATCTCCATCTATATCCACATAAAATCAATATTTTTCTCATCATATAAATCAATAATTAATTATTCACAAATAATATTCTGAGAATCACAAGATCTTGTGACCAGTAGTTCAGGAAGAGGGCTTTCAATAAATTTCTCCTTCTTGGCGTATGATTAGGTGACCAAACCTCTCTTTAGGCAGAACTTTCTAGACATTGCCAATAATGTTTTCTAATAATATTATTAGGATAATATGAATTATTGCCGATAATAGAAAATCTTGTGTAGTGATAATTATTGAAACAACGATAATATAAAATATCAATATGACAATTATTGAATCAATAAAAAAATAAAATCTTTGAGCGATAACTCTTGTAACAATTATTGAGTAGTGCCTTCTTACGTAGAATCAATAATTGGTGCAATCTGGTGTCTTCTTGTCAACAACGCGTATTCTTGTGTTTTAACCATCGAATTATTCCAACGATTAATACTTGGTATAAAGCTGCAGATTATTTATAAATAACTTATACTTGTCGTTTTCTTCATCAATCGCTTTTCAGTTATGGGGCCCACAAAAAGGCTGCGCTTGGTGGTCGTCGAATATAATATTCTCAATGTTAAAGAATATTCAACAATCAAACGAATATTCCCAACAACAATGAATATTTTATAACCACTGCTTATTTAAAATATTTAGCATTTTACCCATAACTAACCACATTAATCAAATCAACCCTTACTATTTCAAAATAATAAATAGAGGAAAATAAATTTCATTTATTCGATTGTATCTTTATTTGCCCCACTTGATTTTCCGATTCTTTATCGGCCTTTACCTTGGTTTTGCATATTGATTCTCTTGATTCATTTCTTTGTCTTGTTCCTCGTTCCTTTTTGTCGAAGCTCTAATGAATTTTTCCAAGGCTTCTTCCAAACTTGATTTCCTCTCTGGTTGTTGTTGAGTCTGATTTTGAAATTCGGATGTGTTTTGTTGTCTAGGCGCTTGAGCTTGAGCTTGATTGTTATTCCATAAAAATCCCGAATGATTTCTCCAACCTGGATTATATACATTTTGATTCGGATACGGATGGGTAGATCGACTATAGCTCCCTACGAACTGAGCTGATTCCGCATTTATGGCACATTGATCTGTAGCATGACTCCCAGCACATAACTCACAAACCATTGCTACTTGCTGCGTAGATGGTGGACTCCATGTCTCCATTTTCTTAGCTATTGCGGCCACTTGTGCTGCCAATGCTGTCATTGGATCCACCTCAAGCTTTCCCGATGTTTTTGGAGGGTTAGACCTAGTCATGGGCCACTGATAGTTATTATTTGCCATCGTCTCTAGCAGCTAATATGCCTCATCAAAATTCTTAGACATGATTGCTCCCCCTGCTGCTGCATCAATACTAGCTCTAGTGGTCGCATGCAACCCGTCACAGAATATACCCAACTGCATCCACTGTGGAATTCCGTGATGTGGGCACTTACGGAGCATATCCTTAAATCTTTCCCACCCCTCATATAACGATTTTGAGTCGAACTGTGCAAAGGTGTGAATATCGTTAAAAGTAGTTTTTTGGAAGCTTATTTGGTGGGAAAAACTTAGCTAGAAATTTTTGAGCTAAGTCGTCCCACACTGTGATTGAACCAGGGGGCAAAGAATGTAGCCAACTTCGAGCTTTATCTTTCAAGGTAAACGGGAACATCCTCAACCTTACAGCATCTTCCGATACATTGTTGAATTTGAAGGTGTCGCAAACTTTCAAGAAACTCAAGATATGCTCATTAGGATCATCTATTGAATTACCCCCAAACTGGCATGTATTCTGTAGCATCTGAATTGTTCCCGGTTTTATCTTGAAACTGTTCGCATTGATTGCAGGCCTCCTAATACTCGATTGTATATCCGTGACATTCGGTACGACATAATCCTTAAGTGATTTACATTCGTTTCCGCCGTGTTCACGGGTATTTCGTCTGCCAACTCTTCTTCATTTGTATACCTCACTAGTCATTCTGCAATTTCCAAAACTTCCTTTCGATGTAAATGCGTATCTGAGAAAAAGTTTTTTAGCCCTTGATCTAGTGTGCATACACTGCAAAGATTTCTTGCAAATCTGAGAAAAATAAGTAACGTTTAAATTAAGACCGAATTGATTATAACTAATATGGAATTAATATTAATAAAGAAGTCTCCAATGAATGGTAAAAAACTTGTTGGTCGATTTGCAATCAATGAATACGTGCAAGTGTGTACGATTCGACAAGTAATAGAGTGATAAGATAAAGTGTCGATCCACGAGAGAATTCTAATCAATAAATTCCAACTACTAGTACTATATCAATCCAATTTTTTTAAACAACTATAAATTGTGATTTTACGAAATAATGAAACTACATTAAACAATTTAAGAAAGATTACTCTAAAATAAAACAAATAAATAAAACTAAGATTTGAAAGAATGAATTAGGATAAATAAGGATTAAGACTTTAATATCCCCAATTATGAACTATAACCAATTATCCAATTATCCCAATTATTATGCATACTGAATTGTTAACATGAATTCTCAAATGCCAAAAGCCCTTTTCTAAGTGATCAATTGACTTCTATTTAATCCAGATTAATCTTGTTATATTCCTATGCAAAACAATTGAATTAAACTCCTTGATCCCAATTCTTATGTGTTACATGCGGTGAGCAGATATTTCCATTCAATTCACAAACCTAATTATTCACTATGCAAATAACTAAGTCACATGTTATCATGCCGATTCTAACCCTAGAATTCCTCTTCCAATTCCTTACAGAGTAACAAGGTAATTCTTCGCCAAATAATTAATCAATAAATACAAGGCAAGATAAACAATTCACTTTGACATAAATAATTGGAATAAATTGAATAACTAATTTATAGCCATAAAAGGTTCAATTGAAATCTTAATTAACGAATTAGTTCATAACAGAAATTAAAACCAACAATCTTTGAAAAATCATCCTTTAAGAATTACACAAATTGAAAATAAGGAGAAGGTGAAAAACTCTTGAGCCAATCCTTAATCTTCAAGTAATCCTTTGCTTAGCCTCCAATTGTGAATGATAGTCCCCTCTTTCAATTAAAACAACCTTTATATACTCCACTTACAATCCAAATCCAATTTGGCTTCAAACAACCTCCATTCAGCAAGTTAAACGCGTGCCTCGTAAGTGACATCACATTTCCCGGTATTACTGGATATGAATAACTTGAGTGCCCGTATTTGAGGTGCGAGAAATTGCCAAAGTGCCCTTTTTCAACTCAAAATCCCCCAATTGCTCCTACAGTTCCCACATCTGCAAAACGATACCTAAACACAGTAAAAATAATTCTAAATAACCTGAGAATGCATAAATTTAAGCTTAGATATATCCGATTCATGGGTATATTACCCAATCATCAAATACCCCCAAACTTAAATCGTTGCCTGTCCTCAAGCAACAAAACACAAAACAACACGAAAAACAAACCACCACGCAAATGCAAACTATCTATGCGTTCTTAATTCCATCAATTCAATAGCACACATGTATTCATAAGCCTCAGACAAATCATAAAAACATGCTAATACATCATGTTAAGGCAGTTCAATAATATCCCAACAATCAATAAATCTAAATCTGTTATTACTGATACCGTGAGTGTGTGTTCAACAACCATGCTGACCAATGAAAAGTAGAAATATGACAAATAATAAATTTCTTAGTAAGCATCATACAGTGTAAACTTGAGAACTCATCAAATATGTTAGATTCGGCTGAAATCAAACAACTACCAAAGTTCAAGGGTCAAAATAGAATACTTATGCTCTTTTTTTTATAACGGGGCTTTTTGCACTTTTCCCGCTTTATTATTACTAGTTTTTTTTTATATATATTTTTTTCATCATGACTAAGCATTGTCTTATTCCCTTAGGCTTTTCAGTGTTACCTTAATGAGCTTTCGACCAACGACTCCCAAGCCATTAAGACCTTAGGGCGCTAGGTGTAGAGACAATCCCCTCGGGCTTACTTACTCAAGTAACAAAGGCCACAAAACTAGACAAGCATGCCACACTTTTTTTTTAATTTTTTATAAGCTTATATATTCCAAATATTTCCCCCCCAAACTTGAGTTTATGTCTAAATTCAGTCTTTACTAGCTATTCACATTGTTCCTTCGTTTCACTCGTATTCATCCTTTAGAAGTCTATTATCTATCCATTTAATACTTCCTTAGCCAACATGGTCATTTTTTTAAAAATGTGCTATCCTGATAATATCAGTGTCAAATAGATAAAGATTTAAATCACGTTAAGAAAATCATATCACTGACTCAACAATCCTTACTAGACTTGTTCATGCAAATTTGAGTTTCATCATTGGCCCTAAACATACGTACTATCAAAAGCTGGAATTAACATGCAATCCTAAATGCAATATTTAACTAACAATAACAATCCAAATCCACAAACTATTAACAAACTATGACTGCAAGTACAAATTAACTACCCCCAAACTAATCTAGAGCAATGTCCTCATACAAAAAATAAAGCAAAATAAAATAGAGGACTTCCCTAACGAGCTTATTCCTCGGGTGGGGCATCATCGTCCTCGCTCATCTCTAGATCGGAAGGGAAGAACACAGCGAGAATAGGGAGCAGGGAGGCGGCTAAGGTTAAGCGCAAGGCATGCAGGTTAGGCGTGCATGACATTCTCGAAGCGACAAATTGGTCGACCATATACTTATAGATAACATCTTGACGTTTAGACAAACGGACATTTTGGGATTCAAGGTTGTAAAACCAACCGTCAATTTCCCGTTTGACAACTTTAGGAACCACACCACGATGAGCTGTGGAGGACGGACCATAAGTAGGTGGAGCTTGAGGTGGTGGGGCTTGTGTAGCTTCTTCAACTTGGGGAATTATGAAACCCAATCCCCTAGGGTGGTTTTCCCCACCTGTCCACACTTTATACCTGCTTATCAACTTATGGTCCAAAACTGGCATATGCATTTGAATCATCTCATCCGATTTCCATTTGACCCCAAACTTAGCACACAAAACGCAAATGAGAGACAGATGGGGTAACCCTCCTGTGGTCCCTCCTCGTGACGCTCGGAGAATAGACTGCTGAATAAGGTGGCCAACATCAATTTACGAGCCTTGAATTATCGAATATAGTAGTACCGCCCTCTCTTTGGTGACATGGCTCACATGTGTGCATGGCATGAGTTTGGCATAAATAAAGGCATACCATGCCTTCCCATATAAACTGAGGTGAGAGTGGGGAAAATTCATGCTGCCACGTTCATGCACTGTCCATGTGGTGCCCGGTTGACAAAGCTGACGGATTATCTTCTCATAATCTGGACCTTGACTCAAAAGATTTGCATATTCGTCGTTGAGTCCCTCTAATGGCAGTTGATAACAACCATTAATGTCTTCATCGCCAATTTCGACAGTCTTGCCCCTCACAAACACCCCATAGTGGAAGTGCTCGGACACGTTGGCGTAGAATTCTTTGACAACTGCAATCACGGCTGGATCGGGTTGTTCGATAAGTTGGAACCAATTCCTCTCGACTATCATGACTGCTATGTCCCCGTCTTTGGATTGATCTGGCCTTAAACCTCGTTCGGGGATGAGAGAGCGGGTAGCCATCTTGTTGTAGCGCTCCTGTGCCTCGGCGGAGATAAACCTTCGACTGTGAAATTTGGGCTGGGCTGAGGCTGACCCGGAACCCTCGTCACGTTGTCGTTTGGAAGCCATGTAGAAAAATTCTGCAAATAATGGCATACACATGTATTAGCATTGGACATAATTTTAGTTTGGATAAACGTACCCATGGTACTACCCTTAAATGTCCCGATAAGTGGACGTTATGTAGCATGGTTGTGGGTGTAGTGAGATACATAATAGCATGAAAGAAGTACATAGTACGCCCAAAAGATGTGACATGTAGTAATAGAATGGCAACTGACAGCATACATTCGGTACATAGGTAGAGAATTATGGACATGACATGTAGTCCAAAAATTTTAGCAATTACAATCCAATAGGCAATGCATGTTGACATTCGGCAAAACAAAAGTCCCATTGAAATAGGACCCCACGTATGGATCAAGAAAGTGTAACATCTCATTCTTAAGATATCCCAGTCGAAAAATAGATTGTTCTTAGTGTGATAACAAGTGTGCAAGTGAATTCAGTGAACGGATTGGGTGTTGTGCGAAAATTTAACCATGAGCATTGAGTCAGGAAAAACATCAAACACCTTGTGGGCAATTCGTAACTCTCTTGTCACATCATTATCTAGCAATTCAAATTTCAAACATTCAATCACCCAAAACCGATAACACGTGGCTGTCAATAAATCTAAGAAGAGTGAGAGGCATGTAAGAGGTAGTTTAAACCGAACAAAAGAATGATAACATGTCTCTTAATCAAGGGGAAAAATAGAATCAAAGTCAATATTAATTTCAATTACCAGCATGCGATGGAGATTTAGAAGTAAAGCATTACATACCTTGGAGATGGAACTAGTTGATGACAATTACTGAACACGTGAAGAAAAAGAGGTTGTAAGACCCCAACTTTTATGGATAAAGAATAATTTTCTCTAAATATATTTTTGAATATTATGGTGTGGATTTGATATAATGTTATAGTTGTGGGTAATATTTACAAATTTTGCAAAGTAAGCAAGTGGTTATATAATATTTGATTGGTCGGGGAATATTCGTTTTAAGAGGGAATATTCGTACGACGACACAATCATTGGTGGACCCCACAACGGAAGTATTGTTGTAGTTAGAAAATGACAAAATATCTTTCTATAAAAATAATAGCGGGAGGTGTTACAGTTAAAAGCATTGAACTACCGCAATAAAAGAAATACGATGTCTGGCGTGGTTGCATAGTAGCACACGGTATTGATTATTGATGCTTACGTGAGAAGTCACTCAATTATACTCAATTATTGCTACGATAATTCTTTGCATCATATCTCTCATATTATTGATTCAATTATTGTTCTGATATCATCTACATAATATGATATATTATTAAATCAATAATTGAGGCGACAAAGTTATTCATATTATTATTTGCAATATTGACAATGTCAGAAGTTACATCGAGGAGAGATTTGGTCACCTAATTGCGGCATGATAAGGAGAAATCCTTTATCGGAAGCCCCTCTTTCCTTGGAGCGACACAGTTGTTAAATATTGTGAATTATAATATTAATGATGAATAAGTTCTTGTTGATTAAAGATGAATTTTATAGTTCCATTGTGTTGGACTTATTTGTGTTAGTATAATTGATGTTTGGAGGTTATATTGTTCAATTGGGTATTCGGGACACTTTTTGTGTTGGAGTACTATTCACGAGTTACTATTCACGAGTTATTATTCATGAGTTACTATTCACGAGTTACTATTTATGAGTTACTATTCACGAGTTACTATTCACGAGTCTTATTCACCGTAAGATATATTTCATTCGGTCCAAATCATTTTTGGGTACAATATTATTCTATGAGGAGATGTGCTTTAATTTTTTGAATAGTTGGTTGAAGATATAATAATAAATTAATATGGATCACTGGTGGAAAGTATAATACTAAATCAATATGGATCACTGTTTAAAGTTTTAATAGTAAATCAGTATGGACCGTTGCTTTAAGTTTTAATAGTAGGCTTGATATGGACCGTCAGTTTAAAAGTAAATCAATCGATCCAGTTCATGAATTAGTTACTTATTGGTCTATTCACCTATAAATAGAAGCTCCTTTCCTTCATTATTTCTTTGAATTCTTTGAACTCTTAGAGAGAAACTATAGAGAGAAAGAAGAAAAGTATTCTGCTACTTCACTACTTCAGTATTCAGTTTTTCTAAGGTAAGGGATATTATTTGTTGTACTCGTAGGGAATATTATTTGTTGTACTCATAAGGGGTATTCTTTCTTTCTTATTCATGAAGAGAACTTCTGTTATTCCATTCTTTATTATTACATTGGAATAACTTTGTATCTGTGGGATACCTATACTTGGTGAAATTCTTACATTATTCCATTCTTATTATTACATTGGAATAACTTTTGTTTATCTGAAATACCGCATACATGGTGAAATTCTTCTAATATTTCGTTCTTTATTATTACGCCGGAATATCACATGCATGCGTTTACGTCGAACACGGTTCCATTATTTATTATTTTGTCGGAATATCACGTGCGTGCGTTTCATGGGACTGATTCCATTATTTATTATTACATTGGGAATAACACAGCCGGTGCGATGTGTATCGCATGCGTATGGTGAATCATACATTATTCCATTCTTTATTATTCTATTAGAATAACCTATCTATGTGGATTACCATGCATGGTGAATGATCATGTGTATTCATTCCTTATTAAATTGTGAAAATGATCTCATATCGTGGATTATCATAAAGGGGTGAAAATCCGTATGCGATTTCATATATTATATTATACTCGATTGGTTAAAGCTTTGGCTTCTATACTCCATGAAATTAGTGGAATATCCTTGATATTTGCGCTTCATCCAAATATCTTTTATGGAAATATTCTTCTGAGAATTCTTGAATTTTACTCTACAAAGCAGTATCATGTTGACAAATTGGACGTTATTGGTTCCTGGATAAATTAACTTATAAATCTTTAAAATTTATTCTTGAACTTGTTTTATTGAATTATTATGTCATTGTCATCATCCTCATGCTTATATTGTGATGAAAGTCATCTTTAGCTTACATGCATAGATGGACTTGGTATGATTATAACCAGGAATTATTCGATATAATCATGACCGTAATGTGACGAATGATGTGGCAAAAGTCCTCATTGGCCTGTAGTTCATTGGTGGACAGTTGTTGATATGATTATGACTAGGGATTATTCGGTATAGTCATGACCATTGATGATTACATGAATATCCTTGGCCGTGGAGCAGGGATGATTTGATTTTAATTATTAAGCTGAGTCTCAGCGATAAAGTTGATGAAATTTTTTTTAAATCATAGAAGATAGTAGATTTTATACCTTGCTTAACTCTTCTAATGGATTGCTTGATCCGTTGCAGTTAAACTTGTTGTCTATTATATTCTATCAGTTTAACATTGTTGAAGGCTAATGATAATTTATTCGGCATTATCTTAGTCATAATATTTCTTACTGGGCTAGTTAAGCTCACCCTTTCTTTCACTATTCTCTTCAGGAAATGAAAACGTAGCAGGGACTAGTCGGGGAACAGAGTGATGGTCCTAGATGGTGCATTAGTAGTCCTCACTATTATGTGAAATAGTTTGATAATAAATGTAATGAGGACCCCATTGAGTTTGTATATTGTCTAGATGACAATATTTGTATTAAAACTCACAGCATATGTTTAGTCGTATTTTACACGACAGTTGTATTATTAAGTTGTATTTGAATTCAATACCTTGTATCTGGCGACCCAAGATGGGTGATGTGTACCTGTTTTGGGGGCGTCACAGAGGTGAGATATGAAATGGTGTCACAAGTTATGCTCTATCAAAATATGTGATATCAGTTAATATAGGAGAGCATTAGTGGGATGTGAAAAACAGACATGAGGAGACTTTAAAGGAAATAGTGGGAATCGAAACGTTGTGTTGGGCTCATTTCTCTTATAACCGTTCCCCAGCGCCGGGGCACGGGGTTATAAAAGTATTATAGCGTCGGGGCGCTGCTATCCAGAAGCTGTTGAATGCCCCTAGCGCCGGGGCGCTGGTTTTGAATAACATCCAATGCAAAGGTACTGGACTCAATCTGTTGGTAGCCCCTTGCGGCAAAGTAGCTGAGTTTCTTTTGAACTTGGCCTTAGAAGCGCTAGTGGTTAGAATCTGATGGTGGCCCCTAGCTCAAATTTTGACTAACCTGGTAACACAAAACATGGATTGCATGAAGATTGTTATGAAAACATATATACTAGTGTCTAATGAACAAAATTAGAGAAAAAGAAGAAAATTTAAAATAAATTAAAATAGAATAACTAAAACTCATGGGGTTGCCTCCCTATAGCGCTTGGTTTATAGTCGTCAGCTCGACTTTTCGGTGTTGCTCATTTGGTTGCTGGATCAGAGAGGTGTATGGCTGTAAATTAGCGATCGATGAGTCCACTCCAATAGTGCTTAAGTCGTTGACCGTTCACCTTGAATGTGCGCTTTGAATTCGATTCCTCGATTTCAACATTTCCGTGCGATGCGACAGTTACAACCTTGAACGGTCCCGACCAATGAGATTTCAATTTTTCGGGAAATAAATGCAATTGAGAGTTAAAAAGCAAGACTTGTTGGCCCGGTTCAAATGTCCGATCCAAAATTTTCTTATCATGTCAGGCTTTGACTTTCTCCTTATAGAGTTTTGCGTTCTCATACGCATTGAACCGGAATTCGTCCATCTCGTTCAGCTGAAGTAACCTTTTCTAACCTGCTACTTGTAGATCGAAGTTAAGTTTCTGTATGGCTCAGTGTGCACTATGTTCTAATTCAACTGAGAGGTGACATGCTTTTCCGTAGACCATTCTGTAGGGTGACATGCCTATAGGATTATTGTAAGCTGTTCGATATGCCCATAGGGCATCGTCAAGACGCAATGACCAATCTTTTCTTGACGGATTGACCACCTTTTCCAGAATTCGCTTGACCTCTCTATTGGAGACTTCCGCTTAACCATTCGTTTGGGGATGATACGTGGCAACAATTTTATGACGAACCCCATACTTTATAAGCAATTTAGTGAACTGCTTATTACAGAAATGAGTTCCCTCATCACTTATTATCGCCCTCGGCGTCCCAAATCGTGTGAAGATGTTTTTCTTTAAGAATCGGAGAACAACGTTGGCATCATTTGTGGGTAAAGCTGCGGCTTCTACCCATTTGGAAATGTAATCTACCGCCAATAGAATGTACTGATTATTGAAAGAAGATGGGAAAGGTCCCATAAAGTCGATTCCCCACACGTCGAACAGTTCAACCTCCAAAATTGTGTTGAGTGGCATTTCATTGCGTTTAGAGATATTTCCTACACGTTGGCACCGATCACACTTCAGCACATAGAGGTAAGCGTCTTTAAATAGAAAAGGCCAGAAAAATCCTGATTGTAGCACCTTAGCCGCTGTTCGATCCCCGGAATAATGCCCTCCGTAATCTGATGAGAGGCAATGTCCTAATATGCTGTCCATCTCTTCATGAGGCACACAACGTCTAATCATTTGATCCATGCAAGCCTTAAACAGAAATGGTTCGTCCCAATAGTATTGCTTAACATCGTGGAGGAACTTCTTACGTTGCTATGAAGTCAAATTCGGTGGTAACACCTTTGCAATCACGTAATCGACATACCACGACAATATTGTAGTTACTCGGAGAAGCTGTTCATCCGAAAAATTTTCATTGATCAGTACATTGTCTTTTTTCTGCACCTCTGCATTTTTCAACCGAGAAAGATGATCCGCCACCTGATTTCGGTACCTTTTCTATCCCGGATCTCCAAATCAAATTCTTGTAGCAACAATACCCACCGTATTAACTGCGGTTTGGCATCCTTCTTCTCAGTCAGGTATTTAATGGTAGAATGATCAATGTAGACAATTACCTTGGTCCCAATGAGATATGCTCTGAATTTGTCAAAGGCAAACACAACCGCAAGTAATTCTTTTTCGGTGGTTGTGTAGTTCAATTGAGCCTCTGTCAACGTCTTGCTGGAGTAGTAGATTGTGTGAAAAATCTTGTCGTGACGTTGTCCCAACACTGCTCCAACTGCGTAGTCACTGGTGTCGCACATCAATTCAAACGGTAAAGACCAATCGGGCGCCACAATAATGGGAGCTGACACCAGTTTCTTCTTTAGAACGTTGAAAGCTTCAATGCATGACTGATCCATCTTGAACGGTACATCTTTCTCTAAGAGGGAACATAAGGGTTTTGAAATTTTGGAAAAATCTTTAATGAAGCGTCTGTAAAAGCCCGCATGTCCTAAGAAGCTCCATATTCCCTTCACAGATGATGGAGGAGGTAGTTTCTCAATCGTCTCAATCTTTTCTCTATCCACCTCTAATCCTGATGCAGAAACCTTATGCCCCAGAATAATCCCCTCTTGCACCATAAAGTGACACTTTCCCAGTTAAGCACAAGGTTAGTCTCCACGCATCGTTTCAACACTAAAATCAGATTTTTTAAACATAATTCGAAACTATCACCGAACACGGAGAAGTCATCCATAAATACCTCTAAATTACGCTCGACCATATCTCGAGAAGATTGCCATCATGCTGCCTTGAATTGAAAGGTCGCCGACGCATTACATAAACCAAAAGACATCTGTTTGGAATGCAAGCGCACTTAGTATGGACATGTGAGCGTGGTTTTTCTTGATCTTAGAAGCTATGGCGGTTTAATTATACCCGGAATATCCATCCAGCAGACGGTAGAATTGATGTCCATACTAACTCCGTCAACATCTCGATCAATGAGCGACAAGGGAAAGTGATCCTTGCGTGTGGCTTTATTTAGCTTGCGGTAATCCATACATACTCTCCAGCCTGTAACAGTTCTAGTAGGGATGAGATCATTAACTTCGTTCTTCACCACCGTCATACCCCTTTCTTTTGGTACACCGCATGCATGGGACTTACCCATGAACTCGTCCGAGATTGGATAAATAATGCCAGCATCCAACCACTTTATGATTTCCTTTTTCACCACATCCTTCATAATGGGGTTTACCCTTCTTTGTTGCTCAATGGTTGGTCTCGCCCCCTCTTCCAGTAGAATTTTGTGCATACAAAAAGACAGACTTATACCTCGAATATCTGCTATGGTCCATCCGATTGCTGTTTTGAACTCTCGCAATACCCTTAGCAGTTTCTCTTTTTGCGTGTCCGTTAACTCTGTTGAAATAATGACTGGTATGGTAGAATCTTTTCCCAAATAAGCATACTCCAGATGAGATGGTAACGGTTTTAATTCCAACATCGGTGGCTCTTCTATTGAGGGTTTGCACTTTTTACCTTTCATTTCGGGCCTATCAAGGGTGTCGAATGGTTGATTGCTCTTCCGGAAGAAAGATGATGAATCTAGCCATTTGACATACTCAACGTCATCTTCAATACCATCATCGTCCATCCCGAGCAAAATAGATTCTAGCGGGTCCTCCAAATAATTTCCACAGAACTTGTGATTCACTAATTCCTCCATGATATCCACCCGCATACACTCACCTTTTTCTTTCGGATAAGACATTGCCTTGAATACATTAAAGGTGACCTGCTGATCCTCAACTCGCATTGTCAGTTCTCCTTTTAGCACATCAATCAACGTTCTTCCAGTTGCTAAGAATGGTCGCCCAAGAATAATTGGAATTTCGCTATCTACTTCACAATCCAAGATAAAGAAATCTGCAGGGAAGATGAATTTATCCACTTTGACTAAAACATCCTCAACAATACCTCATGGATATGTAACTGAACGATCTGCCAATTGCAAACTGATATTTGTCGGTCGTGGAGCTTGAAGTCCAAATTGGCTGTAGACGGATAATGACATTAAATTTATATTGCCCCCCAAATCACACAATGCTCGTCCCGAAAACTGATTTCCAATTTCACATGGAATATTAAAGCTACCTGGATCCTTGAGCTTCGGAGGTAACTTATTCTGTATAATTGCACTGCACTCTTCGGTTAATGCCATTGTATCGAACTCACCCAATTTCCTTTTCCTCGACAAAACCTCCTTCATAAACTTGGCGTAACTCGACATTTGTTCCAAGGCTTCGGCAAAGGGGATGTTGATATGCTGTTTTTTGAAAATATCCTAGAATCTTGAAAACTGCTTATCCAACTTGGATTTCTGAAACCTCTACGGATACAGTATGGGCGGAATTGTGATGGTTGGTTTCGGTTCTTTCTACTCAACGGTTTCATCTAGACGTTTTCCAGTGTCCACAACTTCCTCTATTTCACTTGATACGTTATCCCTTGTTTCCCTATCCTTGACTGTCTCTTGCAAATCCTTTCCACTTCATAGAGTTACAACCTTACAATGCTCATCTCTACCCGGGTTTTTCTCTGTATCGCTCGGGAGTGTTCCAAGTGGTCAGTTATTCAGTGCATGTGCTATTTGCCCCACTTGATTTTCCCGATTCTTTATCGACGCACCTTGGCTTTGCATATTCAGCTCTACTTGATTCATTTTTTTGTCTTGTTCCTCGTTCCTTTTGTCAGAAGCTCTAATGAATTTTTCCAAGGCTTCTTCCAAACTTGATTTCCTCTCTGGTTGTTGTTGAGTCTGATTTTGAAATTCGGATGTGTTTTGTTGTCTAGGCGCTTGAGCTTGAGCTTGATTGTTACTCCATAAAAATCCCGAATGATTTCTCCAACCTGGATTATATACATTTTGATTCGGATATGGATGGGTAGATCGACTATAGCTCCTATTTAAATGGTGATTCGCATTTATGGCACGATGATCTCATAGCATGACTCAAAGACATAACTCACAAACCATTGCTACTTGCTGCGTAGATGGTGGACTCCATGTCAAAATACATGGTACAGAAACAACTACAACTTTATTAATACAACATAAAAATTGTGAGTTTAAATACAAATATTGTCATCTAGACAATATCCACACTCAAATAAGTCCTCATTGCAATTATTAATACACTATTCTACAGAATAGTGAGGACTACTAGAACCACTTCTAGAACCATCATTCCACACCCAGACTAGTACTCGCTACATTCTCGCCTCCTGAGAAGAAAAATGGAACAACAAGGAAAAGGGTGAGCTCAACTAGCCCAGTAAAGAACATTATGACTAAGATAACATAAAACAAATTATCGTTAGTCTTCAACGAGGAAAAATCGATAGAATACAATAGACAAACCAGTTTTAAATCAATCCTCGCGTGAAATAATAATTCATTAGAAGAGTTAAGTAGATAATGCAAACTACTATCTTACATATATGAATTTAAAAGTTCGTAAATCGATATTTTATCCTGTAACATCAATCAATATATATACGGAATTAAGTATTCATCTTTTGCACTACAGCCAAAAGATATTCACCCGATTAGTCATGTTCATCTAAACACTGTTCATCTTTTGCACTACGGGCCAAAGATATTCATCGAAATCATTAATCTTTTGCACTCTGGGCCAAAGATATTCAATTATATCATCATTTAGGGCGGAGGATGATGAAAAATATTTTAAATGAAAACGAATCCGTTGAAACAAAAGAATAAATATTAAGGATTCAGTATTTCAACTATTTCATGTCCAAAAATACCTCATAAATAATCATAGTGGAGTAAAATTCAAGAATGATCAAAACATGGATACAATCAAAGCTAGTATCCATAATAGATATTTTGAATGAAAAACAAAAATTTAATTTTTACGTGAATAGTGCCGTATTCGTGAATAGTCTCAGATATCGTGAAATAGCCGTAGTCACGTGAATAATAACTCAAACACCAAAAGATAGAAATTTCACAAAAAAAAACATCATCATGCTTTCGTGAATAGTACTACGTAAATAGTAACTCGTGAATAATAACTCATGAATAGTAACTCGTGAATAGTAACTTTCGTGAATAGTTACTCATAAATAGTATTCAGAGCATGAAAAGTTCCAAATTTGATAAAAGTTCAACCAATATTTCAAACATAATGATATTGAAGAAATAATATCATTTGAGAAGAAAATAACATCCCTTACCTAAAAAGGATAGTACTTGGTGTATATCTTTTGGATATAGTATTGAAAGAACTTGTCTAGTATAGCAATACTCAAAGTACTAAAATACTCACAAAAAATCGCTCGATATTATAGAGAGAAAGAAAAGAGAGAAATCTTTAGTTTCGGTGTGATTTTCAATTCTAACCCTAAGCACCTATTTATAGGAAAATGCTTAGAACACCAAAGTAGAAAATTTAATATAATATTAATATATATATATATATATATATCAAAATTTCCTACACACCTCTTGACCATCTGAAATCAGACACCACTAATGACAAAAACAAAAAACACGTTTTTGTTATTAAAATTAATTAAAACTTTCAAAAATCAATTATTTGAACTTTGAACTTCAATAATTCATAATAAATAGCCCTTTTATCAAAAAATTGAATCTCATGAATTGTTATAGGAAATTCAATTCTCTACAACTTTGCGAAGAAAGGTTTTTCAAATTCCAAGCGAAATTGACCGAAATCCATAAGCAGACGATTTTTACAGTTTATAATCAAATTTCGAGGCAAGAAATGGGGTCCACCAGACACACAAAACATGTATGTTAATCATTTAATGCAATAAAAATATTATTCCTCCTCGTATACTCATATATCCCACATTCATTATAAAAATATCATCATTATTATATTATTAAAATATAATAATAAATTATTTTATCAGAAAAGATAAAATATCATTTTTTAACAATTGTCACTTTAAAAATTTTCTCCATCTATATCCACATAAAATCAATATTTTCCTCATCATATAAATCAATAATTAATTATTCACAAATAATATTCTGAATCACAAGATCTTGTGCCGGTAGTTCAGGAAAGAGGGCTATATCGATAAGAATTTCTCCTTCTTGGTGGCCAATGATTAGGTGACCAAACCTCTCTTTAGAATGAGAACTTTCTAGACATTGCCAATAATGTTTTCTAATAATATTATTAGGATAATATGAATTATTGCCGATAATAGAAAATCTTGTGTAGTGATAATTATTGAAACAACGGTAATATAAAATATCAACGCGGCAATTATTGAATCAATAAAATAAAATCTTTGAGCGATAACTCATCGTAACAATTATTGAGTAGTGCCTTCTTACGTAAGAATCAATAATTGGTGCAATCTGGAAAGTATCTTCTTGTGCAACAATAGCAGTATTCTTGTGTTTTAACCATCGGGTATTCCAACGATGATACTTGAATAATCGCTGCCAGTTATTTTATAAATAACTTATACTTGTCGTTTTCTTCATCCAATCGCTTTCAGTTATGGGGCCCACAAAAAGCTGCTACCGTAAATGCGAATATTCCCAAGCAGTTAAAGAATATTCAACGATCAAACGAATATTCCCCGAAAACAATGAATATTTTATAACCACCTGCTTATTTAAAATATTTGCGCATTTTACCCATAACTAACCACATTAATCAAATCAACCCTTACTATTTCAAAATAATAAATAGAGGAAAATAAATTTCATTTATTCAGTGCATGTGCTATTTGCCCCACTTGATTTTCCCGATTCTTTATCGACGCACCTTGGCTTTGCATATTCAGCTCTACTTGATTCATTTCTTTGTCTTGTTCCTCGTTCCTTTTGTCAGAAGCTCTAATGAATTTTTCCAAGGCTTCTTCCAAACTTGATTTCCTCTCTGGTTGTTGTTGAGTCTGATTTTGAAATTCGGATGTGTTTTGTTGTCTAGGCGCTTGAGCTTGAGCTTGATTGTTACTCCATAAAAATCCCGAATGATTTCTCCAACCTGGATTATATACATTTTGATTCGGATACGGATAGGTAGATCGACTATAGCTCCCTACGAACTGAGCTGATTCCGTATTTATGGCACATTGATCTGTAGCATGACTCCCAGCATATAACTCACAAACCATTGCTACTTGCTGCGTAGATGGTGGACTCCATGTCTCCATTTTCTTAGCTATTGCGGCCACTTGTGCTGCCAATGCTGTCATTGGATCCACCTCAAGCTTTCCCAATGTTTTTGGAGGGTTAGACCTAGTCATGGGCCACTGATAGTTATTATTTGCCATCGTCTCTAGCAGCTGATATGCCTCATCAAAATTCTTAGACATGATTGCTCCCCCTGCTGCTGCATCAATACTAGCTCTAGTGGTCGCATGCAACCCGTCACAGAATATACCCAACTGCATCCACTGTGGAATTCCGTGATGTGGGCACTTACGGAGCATATCCTTAAATCTTTCACACCCCTCATATAACGATTTTGAGTCGAACTGTGCAAAGGTGTGAATATCGTTCCGTAGTTTTTGCCGACTTCGCTGGTGGGAAAAACTTAGCTAGAAATTTTTGAGCTAAGTCGTCCCACACTGTGATTGAACCAGGGGGCAAAGAATGTAGCCAACTTCGAGCTTTATCTTTCAAGGTGGCAGGAACATCCTCAACCTTACTGACATCTTCCGATACATTGTTGAATTTGAAGGTGTCATGAAACTTTCAAGAAACTCAAGATATGCTCATTAGGATCATCTATTGAATTACCCCCAAATGGCATGTGATACAAAGCATCTGAATTGTTCCCGGTTTTATCTTGAAACTGTTCGCATTGATTGCAGGCCTCCTAATACTCGATTGTATATCCGTGACATTCGGTACGACATAATCCTTAAGTGATTTCTGTTCGTTCCCTGCCATGTTCACGGGTATTTCCTGGTCTGCCAACTCTTCTTCCAACTGTATAACCTCACTAGTCAACCGCAATTTCCGAAACTTCCTTTCGATGTCGTCTGTATACGGAAAAAGTTTCTTTTTAGCCCTTGATCTAGTGTGCATACACTCGCAAAGATTTCTTGCAAATACAAGAAAAATAAGTAACGTTTAAATTAAGACCGAATTGATTATAACTAATATGGAATTAATATTAATAAAGAAGTCTCCAGCAACGGCGCCAAAAACTTGTTGGTCGATTTCGTAATCAATGAATACGTGCAAGTGTACACGGTCAACAAGTAATAGAGTGATAAGATAAAGTGTCGATCCCACAGAGAATTCTAATCAATAAATTCCAACTACTAGTACTATATCAATCCAATTTTTTTTAAACAACTATAAATTGTGATTTTCTGAAATAATGAAACTACATTAAACAATTTAAGAAAGATTACTCTAAAATAAAACAAATAAATAAAACTAAGATTTGAAAGAATGAATTCAGATAAATAAGGATTAAGACTTTAATATCCCCAATTATGAACTATAAACCAATTATCCAATTATCCCAATTATTATGCATACTGAATTGTTAACATGAATTCTCAAATGCCAAAAGCCCTTTTCCAAGTGATCAATTGACTTCTATTTAATCCAGATTAATCTTGCTATATTCCTATGCAAAACAATAGAATTAAACTCCTTCAATCCCAATTCCTTATGTGTTACATGCGGTGAACAGATATTTCCATTCAATTCACAAACCTAATTATTCACTATGCAAATAACTAAGTCACATGTTATCATGCCCAGTTCTAACCCTAGAATTCCTCTTCAATTCTTACAGAGTAACAAGGTAATTCTTGGCCAAATAATTAATCAATAAATACAAGGCAAGATAAACAATTCACTTTGACATAAATAATTGGAATAAATTGAATAACTAATTTATAGCCATAAAAGGTTCAATTGAAATCTTAATTAACGAATTAGTTCATAACAGAAATTAAAACCAACAATCTTTGAAAAATCATCCTTTAAGAATTACACAAATTGAAAATAAGGAGAAGGTGAAAAACTCTTGAGCCAATCCTTAATCTTCAAGTAATCCTTTGCTTAGCCTCCAATTGTGAATGATAGTCCCCTCTTTCAATTAAAACAACCTTTATATACTCTACTTATCCAAACCCTAGCAATCCAAATCCAATTTGGCTTCAAACAACCTCCATTCAGCAAGTCAAACGCGTGCCCTGGTCAACTGACTTCACGGCCCAGCGCCCCAGCGCTGGGATATGAACTAACTTGAGCGCCCCGGCGCTGAGGTGCAGGAAATTACCAAAATGCCTTTTTCAACTCAAAATCCCCCAATTGCTCCTACAGCTCCCACATCTGCAAAACGATACCTAAACACATTAAAAATAATTCTAAATAACCCGAGAATGCATAAATTTAAGCTCAGATATATCCGATTCATGGGTATATTACCCAATCATCATGTGGGTTCCAAACCAAAGCAATTCAGTTGGATAATAGTAAGGTTTTATCTTGTTCAACAATAATCTATAATTCAACATATATGTATACGGGTAATTAACAAAATTGTATCAACATATGATTAAATATAATGATTATCAAGTGGGGACACTTGTGTAACTATTTATAGAAATTGCTTGAGCAGAATATATCTACGAATTACCATATATACTAACATGTTGATAATCAATGAGGCGTATATAATATAGAGTTAATAATTTATGCGATAATAATATAATTGAAACATTCTTTACTCATGTCCATTGCATAAAGAAAATGCAAAGTCACTACTAAAAAAATGGGCCTTTAAGAAGCGATTTTTGAACAGCGACTTTATAAGTCATTGCTAAAAGTATATGTTTAGCAACGAAAGTTGTCCTTCATTCTTGATTATTGTCGAGCTTTCACTTTTGCAATGAAATTCATAAGTCGTTGCAAAATTTCGATTTGCTAATTCATTGTAGGGAGGAAAAAAGCTCGTTAGAAATTCGTTGCAAAATTTTTAGCCACTTGATTTCCTGTCATCGTGGGCAAAAAAAGTTTTTTTGTTACTAAAAATGGGGCTTTATCAACGATTTTTCAGGCAACGACTTTATAAGTCGTTATTAAAAGTGTATGTTTAGCAACGAAACTTGTCCTTCGTTGCAGATTGTGTCAGGCTTTCACTTTTTGCAATGAAATTCATAAGTAGTTGCAAAATTTTGAAATAAAATTCTTTGCAAAATTTCTAACCACTTGATTTCTCCTCATCGTGGGCAACGAAAGTTTTTTTGTTACTATATTTCGTTGCCTAATATGGACCACATTTATTGGCAACAAATTTTATTTTCGTTGCATATTTTATACAACTTTTTGCAACGACTATTAAAATGTTGACTTAAATTAAGATAATATTCGGTAATTGGATCTGCATGTTACTACTAGATCTACATGTTGGTTAACACATCGAATTAAAGAGAGCGTTATTTTGTTAAGAGAATAAAATTAACGTAGTAAAATAAATAGTTGAGAAAAAATATAATCACACATCCACACAGTCGAATAAAACTTTACCGATAACCCTAGATATATTTGTAATTTAAAAGAATAAAATCATATTTTACAAGATTACCCTAGATATATTTGTAATTTAAAAGAATTATTAATTTATGATTTTGATAGGACCATATATTTATATAAGAGTCTTTTTAAAAATTATTATTTTATTATATATATATATAAAATTATATATATATATATATATAATTATATATATATATACATATACATATATATTATTTTCAAAATTTCTTGTCAAACTAAATAAAAACTAAACAAATCTCAATATTAAACTAAATATATAAAGTAACTATGAATATTTTTATATATAAATATATATATGTAAACAAATATTCATATAAATATTTATAAATTTATCTCTAAATATTCATATAAATATTTATAAAAATATTCATATCTAAATTTTATAAATTTTAGATGAAATTTTATAAATTTATAAATAAATATTTGTTTATAAATTTTAAATATAAATTTATATGAATATTTGTTTATATATATATATATATATATTAAAATATTCATAGTTACGTTATATAAATATTCATAGTTACTTTATATATATTTAGTTTAATGTGGAGATTTAAAATGTGTGTATATATATATATATATAGATATAGATGGTAATAGAATTTATCTAATACACAAAAAATATAACATAAGAAACAAAAATATCACAGCTAAGTTTTGAATCTAAGACCTATAGGTTATTGGGCCATTAAGCTACCACTAAGCCATTCTAATTTATTAGTTAAATAAACTACCGCCATAACTTGTAGCGGTAGACAGTGTAGCACATGAGCAAATGAGGGGCAAATGAGTAATTTTTCATGTCGCTACAGCCTGTAGCGGCAGGGGGAAATCCATTTCAATCCGTGCCATCCAATGTTCCAATCAACGGTATAGATTATGGTTGTTGAAATAGTACCCGTGACAACCGATTACCAAAAATGGGGGCCCATATATATATATATATGTAAGACCCCAAATAATTAATAAATAAAATTTAATTTCCTCTAATTATTATTTTGAAATAATAAGGGTTGATGTGATTAATATGGATAGTTATGGGTAAAATACGCAAATATTTCAAATAAGCAAGTGGTTATAAAATATTCATTGTTGTTAGGGGAATATTAGGTGGAATATTAAAGATCTTTGTCATGGAATATTAAATGCGACGGCCAGTTGACCATGTGTGTGGCCCCATAACTAGAAAGCGATTGGATGAAGAAAGCGACAAATATAAGTTGTTTAAAATAATAGCGTAATTATTCACAATTAATCTTTGTTAAAAATACTCGGTGGTTAAAACACGGTAAGATTACGGTATTGCACCAATTATTGATTCTTACGTAAGAAGACACTACTCAATAATGGTTCTGATAATTATTATTCGATATTTTATTGGTTCAATAATTGTTGTATTGATATTTTATATTCTTTGTTGTTTTGATAATTGTCATTACGGTATTTTCATTATCGAAGCAATAATTCATATTATCTGAATAATATTATTAGATAACATTATTGGCAATGTCTAGAAAGTTACGTCTAAGGAGAGGTTTGGTCACCTAATTGCTGGCGATGAGGAGAAATTCTTATTGGAAAGCCCCTCTTTCTGAAGCTATGCGGTTGTCAATATTGTGATTCTATAATATTATTTGTGAATAATTAATTATTGATTCATATGATGAGGAAAATATTGATTTTATGTGGATATAGATGGAGAAAATTTTAATGTGAGAATTGTTGAAAATTGAAATTTTATCTTTTTACGATAAAATAATTCATTTAAATATATTATTATATTTTAATAATATAATAATAGTGATATTTTTACAATGAATGTGGGATATATGAGTATCTGAGGAGAAAGAGTATTTTTGTTGCAATAAATGTTTAAAACATGTTAAACATGTCGGTGGACCCCATTTATTATTTGAAATTTGATTATAGCCTCTAAAATCACCCGTTTGTGGATTTGATCGATTTACATTTGGAATTTGGAAAAACTTTCTTACGCAAAGTTGTAGAGAATTGAATTTCCTATAAAACTTTGTGAAATTCAAATTTTACGACAAAAAGGGCTATTTATTATGAATTATTGAAGTTCCGAAGCTCCGAAATAATTGATTTTTGGAAGTTTAAAATATTTTTAATTACAAAAACGTTTTTTTCATTTTTTAAACTCATTTAACATGTGTGGCTGAAGTTTGGACCAGATTTGTGTGCGTAGGAAATTTGATTATATATATTATTATTATATTAAATTTTCTGCTTTGGTGTTCTAAGCATTTTCCTATAAATAGGGTGCTTAGATTATAATTGAAAATCACACCAAAAACTGAAGTTTTCTCTCTCTATATTATCGAGCGTATTCTTGTGAGTATTTTGAGTATACTTTGAGTATTGCTATACGGTGAAAGTTCAAGTCATGCTTTATATCAGGTGTTTCAATTTAGAAATCTTGTTTTTCGAGGTAAGGGATATTATTTTTTAAGTAATGATATTATTTCTTCAATATCATTATCTTTGAAATATTGATCTGAAGTTTTATCAAATTTGGAACTTTTGGTGTAGAGTTCTTATTCACGTATCAGTCTTATTCACGAATCTGACTTTAAGACTATTCATGAAAAATGAAAATTTTTCTTTTAGTCAAAATATCTATTGTGGATACTAGCTTTGATTGTATCCATGTTTTGATCATTCTTGAATTTTACATCACTATGATTATTTTTGAGGTATTTTTGGGCGTGGATAAAAGCAATCTGAATCCTTAATCCTTGTTATTTTGTTTCCTTTGGATTCGTTTCTTTTAAAAAATATATATATTTTCATCATCCTCGATCTTAAATGATGATATTGTTGAATATCTTTGGCTGTAGTGCAAAGATGAATGATTTCGATGAATATCTTTGGCCCGTAGTGCAAAGATGAGCAGTGTTTAGATGAACATGACCGGTGGTGAATGTCCTTCGGCTTTTAGTAGCTGAGGATGAATATATGATTCGAGATATATATTGATTGATGTTACGAGGATAAAAATATTGATGATGAATTTATTAAATTCATAGATATTAGTAGATTTCATCCTCTACGTAACTCTTACATGAATTAATATTTTTCATTGCAGTATTGATTTAAAACTTGTTGTCTATTGTATTCTATTAAATTTTTCCATGTTGAAGACTAACGATAATTTGTTGTATATTATCTTAGTCATAATATTCTTTCTCTTGGGCTAGTTGAGCTCACCCCTTTTCCTTTTTGTTCCATTTTTCTTCTCGGGAGGCGAGAATGTAAGCGATGCAGTCGAGGTATGGAATGATGGTTTTAGAGAGTTGTTAAGTAGTCCTCACCATTTTGTAAAATAATGTATCAATAATTATGATGAGGATTTATTTGTATGTGGATATTGTTTAGATGGCAATATCGTATTTAAACTCACAGATTTCTTTGTTGTAATAATAAAGTTGTAGTTATTTCTGTACCGTGTATTGACAACTCAGAATGGGTGATGTATACCTATTTTGGGGGTGTCACAATATATATATATATATATATATATATATATATATATATATATATATATATATAGCCGTGTATATTCTATGTGCACAGTCTTTCAAAACTGCGTTGTTTTGACATATTTATTTTTGATTTCTAATTTGGGAGGAGAGAAGCTGTTTTTTTAATAAATAAATAAAAATCTGCCAAAACGACATAATTTTGACAGACTATGTACAAATAAATTATACACAACTGTGTATGGCCATATTGCTCTATATATTAACTTACCAAACTATAATTATTAACTTGTTATAAATTTTTACTCAAAAAACTTAATTGCGATGTCAAATTAATTACTTACCAAACTTAATTACATTTTCATTGATCCGTATTTTGCTCATTTTATATATGAATGTTTGACAAACGATGACTTTACAAGTGTAAATATGTATATCCCCCGATGGGATCCTTGGGTATATTGTAAAAAGGGTATTAATTAATTATTTTTAATGAAGTCAAATTGTATAAAAAACATAACAAAATTTTTTAAGCATTATGATTATCCCACACAAAATATGAAAAAATCTATTAACAATCAACACAAGTTATTCTAACCAAAAAAGAATGTCTAGAATATAGAAATTAAGATCTCATAAATTAAACTATATCACAAAAAAGAATTAATCAATTATCTCATAAAAAAAGTAAAATTCAATACAAAAGTGAATAAAATACTAGCAATAAAAAATTAAACACGAAAAATGAAATATTATCCCAAAAATCTTCCCACTCTAACTACAATTTGAAATATTTCATAGGGATAAGTATTTAATTATATATATATATATAGGTATATATGTATTAGCTTATTATAAATTTTGTACTTTCAAAATTTACACTCGTGATAATGAGGAGGCGATAACAATGGATAATATAATTTTATTATTAAAATGTGTTAGTTCGAATTAATTTAGAATTAATGAACTATACTTTAAAATTTATTATTTTTTTTCTTATTCTATTTATAATTGTAATTAGAGCATTCATTTTAAATTAAAATTTAGAATTTCAAAAAGGATGAAAAGTCGTTTGAATTGTAATTTAGATTCTTGATTATTGTATTTATTAAAAATAAATAAATTAAAATTTATTCATTAATACTATACTTTAAAACTCATTATTTTTTTTTCTTATTCTAGGTATAATTGTAATTAAAGTATTCATTTTAAAATTTAATATTTTAAAAATAATAAAAAACTTATTCAAAATATAATTTAAAACATTAATCATTATATTTATTAAAAATAATAAAATTAACATTCATTTATTAATAAATTTTATTTTAAATTTTATTATTTTTTTTTCAGATTATAGATTTATACTTACAATTACATAACTTTTATCTTTTGAACTCGAACAGATCTAGATCTAGATCCGAGTTTTGGATGAAGCCACGATCTAGGCTAAGCCACAATAGGAGGCCTCGGACGACGGTGTCTGGCCGTAAGTGGGGATGAACATTGGGTGGAGGTATAGCTTGAAGGAACTTGAAACAACTGACGTATGGGTTTGCGGAGGAGAATGGTATTGGTGAAGGAGGGTATAGAATTTTTTAGAGAGGAGTTTTGCGGGATGGATGTTGTGGTTGTGAAAAATCTTACGAATAATAAGTGAGTTTTATTTATTTTTAATTAATGACATTTTTTTATGTTATGTTTTAAATTGCGTGTTTATTTAGATATTTCATCGCTTGTTTTTATGTTTGTTTCCATCACACGAATCCGCCACCGCCTCCACCGCTTCCCACCCTCAGCCGTAACTTTCAAGTGCGGTTTTGGTCTCCACTTTTCATTATTACAAGATCCCATCGGCAATTGATCGAGGTTTAGGCTTATATAATCTTTTAGGGTTTCTATTTTTGGTAGTATTTTTTTCTTTGTATTGATTGTTCTTTTGTTTTCTCTGCTCACTTATTGGCAATGTAGGAAACTTTCTTAGAGTACACAGCCAGACAACTTTTGAGAGGCCATTTTGTTGAGTGGGGTGGCATATGCCTGACGGGTTGTGGATAAAAGCAATCTGAATCCTTAATCCTTGTTATTTTGTTTCCTTTGGATTCGTTTCTTTTAAAAATATATATATTTTTCATCATCCTCGATCTTAAATGATGATATTGTTGAATATCTTTGGCTTTGTAGTGCAAAGATGAATGATTTCGATGAATATCTTTGGCCCGTAGTGCAAAGATGAGCAGTGTTTAGATGAACATGATTAATTGGTGAATGTCCTTGGCCTTTTGTAGTCTGAGGATGAATATATGATTCGGATATATATTGATTGATGTTACTGAGGATAAAAATATTGATGATGGATCGTTAAATTCATAGATATTAGTAGATTTCATCCTCTACGTAACTCTACTATGAATTAATATTTTCATTGCGAGTATTGATTTAAAACTTGTTGTCTATTGTATTCTATTAAATTTTTCCTGTTGAAGACTAACGATAATTTGTTGTATATTATCTTAGTCATAATATTCTTCTTGGGCTAGTTGAGCTCACTCTTTTCCTTTTTGTTCCATTTTTCTTCTCGGGAGGCGAGAATGTAGCGAAATGCAGTCGGGGTATGGAATGATGGTTTTAGAGAGTTGTTAAGTAGTCCTCACCATTTTTGTAAAATAATGTATCAATAATTATGATGAGGATTTATTTGTATGTGGATATTGTTTAGATGGCAATATCTCGTATTTAAACTCACAGTTTTCTTGTTGTAATAATAAAGTTGTAGTTATTTACATATAAGTGTATTGACAACTCGGAATGGGTGATGTATACCTATTTTGGGGTGTCACAATATATATATATATATATATATATATATATATATATATATATATATATATATATATAGTGTATATTCTATGCACAGTCTTTCAAAAGCTACGTTGTTTTGACATATTTATTTTGATTTCTAATTTGGGAGGAGAGAAGGCATTTTTTTAATAAATAAATAAAAATGCAAAAGCGACATAATTTTGATGCGGTATGTACAAATAAATTATACTGCTTGTTGTGTATGGCCATATTACTTCTATATATTAACTTACCAAACTATAATTATTAACTTGTTATAAATTTTTACTCAAAAAACTTAATTGCGATGTCAAATTAATTACTTACCAAACTTAATTACATTTTCATTGATCCGTATTTTGCTCATTTTATATATGAATGTTTGACAAACGATGACTTTACAAGTGTAAATATGTATATCCCCCGATGGGATCCTTGGGTATATTGTAAAAAGGGTATTAATTAATTATTTTTAATGAAGTCAAACTGTATAAAAAACATAACAAAATTTTTTAACTGTTATGATTATCCCACACCGAAATATGAAAAAAATCTATTAACAATCAACACAAGTTATTCTAACCAAAAAAAGAATGTCTAGAATATAGAAATTAAGATCTCATAAATTAAACTATATCACAAAAAGAATTAATCAATTATCTCATAAAAAAAAGTAAAATTCAATACAAAAGTGAATAAAATACTAGCAATAAAAAATTAAACACGAAAAATGAAATATTATCCCAAAAATCTTCCCACTCTAACTACAATTTGAAATATTTCATAGGGATAAGTATTTAATTATATATATATATATAGGTATATATGTATTAGCTTATTATAAATTTTGTACTTTCAAAATTTACCTGTGATAACAGGAGGCAATAACAATGGATAATATAATTTTATTATTAAAATGTGTTAGGTTCGAATTAATTTAGAATTAATGAACTATACTTTAAAATTTATTATTTTTTTTCTTATTCTATTTATAATTGTAATTAGAGCATTCATTTTAAATTAAAATTTAGAATTTCAAAAAGGATGAAAAGTCATTTGAATTGTAATTTAGATTATTGATTATTGTATTTATTAAAAATAAATAAATTAAAATTTATTCATTAATACTATACTTTAAAACTCATTATTTTTTTTTTCTTATTCTAGGTATAATTGTAATTAAAGTATTCATTTTAAAATTTAATATTTTAAAAATAATAAAAAACTTATTCAAAATATAATTTAAAACATTAATCATTATATTTATTAAAAATAATAAAATTAACATTCATTTATTAATAAATTTTATTTTAAATTTTATTATTTTTTTATTCAGATTATAGATTTATACTTACAATTACATAACTTTTATCTTTTGAACCCGAACAGATCTAGATCTAGATCCAGAGTTTTGGATGAAGCCACAATCGGAAGCTAAGCCACAATAGGAGGCCTCGACGACGGTGTCCGCCGTGGGGATGAACATTGGGTGGGGTATAGCTTGAAGGAACTTGAAACAACGACGTATGGGTTTGCGGAGGAGAATGGTATTGGTGAAGGAGGGTATAGAATTTTTTAGAGAGGAGTTTTGCAGGATGGATGTTGTGGTTGTGAAAAATCTTCTGAATAATAAGTGAGTTTTATTTATTTTTAATTAATACAGCATTTTTTTATGTTATGTTTTAAATTGCGTGTTTATTTAGATATTTCATCGCCGTTTTTATGTTTGTTTCCATCACGACGAATCCGCCACTGCCCTCCACCGCTTCCCACCCCTCAACCGTAACTCCGGTGCAGTTTTGGTCTCCACTTTTCATTATTACAAGATCCCATCAGCAATTGATCAGGTTTAGGCTTATATAATCTTTTAGGGTTTCTATTTTCGGTAGTATTTTTTTCTTTGTATTGATTGTTCTTTTGTTTTCTCTGCTCACTATTGGCAATGTAGGAAACTTTTGCCGAGTACACAGCCAGGACAACTTTTGAGAGGCCACTGTTGAGTGGGGTGGCATATGCACAACGGGTTGTGAACGGAGAAAGGGAAGAATTTGAAAAGCAAAATGGTTGGACAATAAGAACAATGGAGAGAGAGCATTCACCTTTTAAGGATGAGTATGCCCCTGTGATTTTCTCTCAAGAAACAATTTCCTACATTGAATCACTTGATATGATGTCAGGAAGGGTAATTAGGTTCATTTTTTCAATATAATCTTTTGCTAAGTCATTCATTTCTCTATTTTCTTAGTTTTATTTGTGAAGTTCTCAATTCTCAAGATTAGATTTAATGGGTATTTCATTTCACACAATAAACACGTTAACTGATAATTTTCAACTTGCATCTTACAAATATTGAAATTTTAGGGTCTTACCTGTATAGAGTTCTTTATGGAGGCTTCAGAATGGGAAACATGTAGATCTTCCTCCGAGACCCTGGAGCTATCAGGTGCCTGATTATTTAAGGATTTCTGACATTCCTTATCTTCCTTGATGGCAAGAGAAAACCATTTTGCACATACTTCCATGCTTTCAAGACTATGAGCTCCATCCAAATAGAACACCAGATCCCCTTGCTTTTCAATATTAATGAACTGATCAGGGACAACCTGGGCTCGGCCTTGCAATGTAGCTTTTGTAAGCCCTTCAATGAACTGCTCAGGCAGAGAACTCTATTTCTAAGCAGAAAAAAAGGAACCATCTTATATAAATCAAAACGATGAAAACAAAAACTCTCATTTGGAAAAACTTACAGTCTGTTCCAGGTAATTGAATTCAATATGGCCAGTCTTTTGAAGCCAAGTAGAGCATAACGGTATAGCAAGACCATCATTTAAGTACTGGTGATCACCATGAAGCCTAAGATGCAGACCGTTCAGCAAATGGGGGTCCAATGGAATTGCTACTTTTAGAGGTACCTGTAATCATCATAATATGCAATTTTATCCATAGAACAACATCTCATTTTTCCACTATAGTGTAGCTTAAGTAACCTACTATGTAGTTATTGCATCTCATATATTCATACTTTTTGTAGTAGATGGTACACGTATGCAAAAGCATTTAGGTAGTAATACAATATATTTGGTCAAGACTTGAATGAGAGTGTTGCTTTAGTAGGGATGGAAAAGAATGGTTTTCATTATTTTTAGCCTCAAGTTTTTATGACAATAAACTCAGCAGTTCGATTATCAGTTGATGTGTTTTATCTTAACAATTGTTGCTATTCTTTCCATACAGGTGAATATTCTTCCGCCCTGTATCATTATTTTCTCTTAATTCTTAAGATTGGATCAGGTTGTTGGAATAACTTTGAGATTAGTTCTTAAATGTATTTATGTATTAGTAATGTAGATTTTCCAGAATTCTACAAGTATTTTGAGTTGTGCAAGAAAGTGCACATATCAAGCTGACTAGTAGTTCACATTTACATTTCCTTTTTACCCTTTTGTAGTCTATCTGGGTATCTTCTAGGGGATCTCAGAAAGAGCTAGATGAAGCCAATAGCTGATTTGATGAGTTCACCATCAAATTATTATGACTTTTGGGATGGCCAAATCTTTAGTTTGCATATTTAATCTTCTTGAGAAGCTTTCTTGTCTTTTTTATGATTTAGTAAATATTGTGGTCTTTAAAATAAATGATTGCCATTGAAGGTCTACCAGAATTTTAATGTTATCCCTTCTTGCTATTTAAGTGATCAGGTGAACAAAATTTGGGGACAGAAAAATATGGTGAAAAGTTTTGTATTATTGATGGGGATTCTAGTTTTGTGTTTCTGTGCTGCCATGGCAAAAACAGAATACATTAAATACAAAGACCCCAAACAGTTCGTAAATGTTCGAATAAAGGACCTAATGAGCCAAATGACTTTAGAGGAAAAGATTGGCCAGATTGTCCAGATTGATTGAAACACAAATTTGTGTGACATGTATATTTAAACTAAAACATATTCAATGTGCATGATACATATAGAGTGTTATATAAAGATGTTATTTGTTTAGGCAGAGATATAATATTACTCGTGAATCATAAGTTCTCCAAAGTTGCCACTGCTTGCAAATAATTTCAAAGACACATCTTTACAGTCCAACCTTAATTAAGACATAGATGGTTGAGTAATACTAATAAAGAATAATGATAAGGGTAGAAGGGGACAATTTTCAATTTTTTTAAACTTGCAATCATCCAATACTTTGAGTATTTGTGTATGTGTGTGACTGTAAATTCGTATTAAAGGTTATGATAATTATTAAAGGTTGTTCACGTGGCTGGTCTGCAATCTAATATGTAGGTGGTGTAGATGCCAACACCTGTAAGAAAAACACTTATGAGGGATTTAAAGAGGTTGCAACAAGATGCACCTGTAGGCATCAGTGGTGCTCCTCAGGATATATAATAATATAATGCTTTGAAACGCTTTTATATTTGGGTAGGCTACAAACAAATTAAATGATGTTTAAGGTTTTTTTAACTCGTATGACTTTTACTTTTATTTTTATTTTTATTACCTTTTAAGGTATTTTGAATTGTAATATCTAATGCATTTCATATTTTAATTGCAGACCTGATGACACTCCATGGGATGGAGGTATGTGAAGTCAATCCCTTAACAACATTGTTTCTTCATTTGAAAGGTAGTTCAAATATTTGTTCAATTAAATCATTTCTGTTTGATTGTATAACCATGAATTCGTTCTGTACTTGGAAAGATTGTTGTAGTATTGCATGCTGTTAAGTATCGTTGTTAAAGTCCAAGCAAGTAAATAATCCAGTTGAATCTTATGAATGAAGCCATAACATGCTTGTTTGAATGTGATATTCTCCCCCAGTAATTTGATGTGGTTTTTCTTTTCATATGTGTAAGGTATTCTATATGACAGTCTTAATGAGCTGTGTTATTATTCTATATGAATCACATTGTTTAGATTTAGTGTCTTACATGGTATATACATGGATCTATATATGTATTTCTATAGTTTTGGTATCATAATTGACTGGTTGCTAGATTCAGGAAACATAAAATTATAAAGTGGTACCCTGACATAGATTAAGTAGAGTGAAATAGCTTGATAGTTATCACATAATTCTGTATGAATGTACTGTTGCACATGTATTTTCTCTGTGTAGGCATAAATTGGAACACTTGAAATAATGAAATATACCAGATGGCTTTTAGCCTTTGGTCTGTCAATTAACCTTGTTAACAAGAAGTATAAGCTGGAACATGAGTCATTTTGGCTTTTTAATTTTCTGTACTCAAGTTAAAGTATTATTCATACTGGATGCTTATTGCTCTTGTTGGTGGTATTGGTTATGTTATCAGCATTTTTGTGCTTATTTTAATTGAATTCTTTTGACTTCATCAGGTAAGTTTAAATTGACACTCCAGTTCGGAGGATTATCCAAATAAGCCACCAACAGTGCGTTTTGTTTCTCGAATGTTCCATCCAAACAGTAAGTTAAAACATGAAAGAAAGAATGACACTTGTTTCATATTTGCATTTTTGAGCTTTGTTGTTTAATTTGTATTAGTAATTTTTTCTTTCTTGAACATTATTTATTCTTGACAACTTCTAGTCTATCGTCTAAAGTGAGTGCAGTTGTAAACCATGGTTATCATGGATACTTCCTTTTTTGTGTTCTTTCTTTTTCTTCTTTTCTTTAATTTGGTGCTTTTGGTATTAAGCAAGAGCTTAGAACACCTCCAACTTGACTACATTAGTTCTTTGACTGGATTTTTTTGTCATTTTGTTGCATTTGAACTGTAATTTTGGTGGAGCAAAAGTGCTATTATGGCTGAAGGAGAGGAGGATATTGAACTTAAATTCAGAATCTTTGATGGAACTGATATGTTCACAAAACTTATGCATCATCTACTACTGTTGTGAATCTTAAGCAAAGGCTTGTTGCTGAATTGCCTCAAGGTTAGCAATTTATAACTTTGATTCTTTTTTGACTATATATGTTTTTGAGGTCTGAAGTGTGATCACAGATACATAGTGAGATTCCAAGTGATTCAGACAATTTGACAATAGGCGAAAGTACTTCTCACCGTCAACGTGTACTTGAACCTACAACAAGACCTGCAAATTTAGAACCAAGCAATGTGGTTAAATCCAATTCAAAAGAGGACACAACCAGCTCCCCCATGTTCTCCATAATGAATAAGGTACTTTTACCCTTGTTTCTTCACTTCATTGTTGTCTTACATTTTATCTCTTTTGCCAATTCATCTGAGATCATATTATTACGGTTCACATTGTGGTATTCTATAGGGATAAAATGTAAATCTTTTTGTTAAACAAAATAGCATAGCTTTATTGAATATCAAATTAAAAAAATGTATGTCTAAGATTTTGCTATATTCAACATTTATGTCCCCTATGAACAATTGGAAGGCACAACTAAAGACTCATTCTAGCCCAAGAAATTCTAAAATCTTATAACTTCTATTTTAATGCTTTCACTCCCCCACCCCTTTTCTATGTAAGTTGGAGTTGAGTCAAAGTAATAGATTTCAAAGTTTAGCACTCAAATATCTAGAGTAAAATTTTATTATAGTTAAACAACTTTTTGAAGCATAATTGCAGGTTTGATATGACGCCCCCAAAATAGGTATACAACACTCATTCTGAGTCGCCAAATACATGGTACGAGAAAGCAAACTACAACTTCAATAATACAATTGTGGGTGCAAAATCGACAACACATCTTTGTGAGTTTAAATACAAATATTGTCTTTCAGACACAATATTCACACTCAAATAAGTCCTCATTACAATTATTGATACACTATTTTACAAAATAGTGAGGACTACTAAAACAACTATCTTGAATCATTACTCAAGGCTAGTTCTCGCTAAATTCTCTCCTCGAGAGAAGAACAATGGAACAAAAAAGGAAAAGGGTGAGCTCAACTAGCCCGATAAAGAATATTATGACTAAAATAATATACAACAAATTATCATCGGGTCTTTGAGGAAAAATCGATAAAATATAATAGACAACAAGTTTTAGATCAACAACTACAGTGAAATAATAATCCATTAGAAGAGTCAGTAGAAAGAATTCTACTATCTTCTAAGATTTAAAAGTCCATCATCAATATTTTATCCCTGTAACATCAATCAATATACATCTTGAATCAAATATTCATCTTTGCACTACAGGCCAAAGATATTCATTTGTATCACCAGTTGATCATGTTCATCTCAATTCCTGTTCATCTTTGCACTACGGGCCAAAGATATATTTATTAGGTAATCATTCATCTTTGTACTACAGGCCAAATATATTCATCAGTTAATCATTCATCTTTGCACTACAAGCCAAAGATATTCAGTAATATCATTATTTAGGACTGAAGATGATGAAAAATATATTAAAGAAACGAATCCAGTGAAACAAAATAACAAATATTAGAGATTCGTATTATAATTTATCCAAGATCAATAATACTCCATAATAATCAATTTTGAAGCAAAATTCAAGAATAAAGATCAAAACATGGATACAATCAAAGTTAATAACCATAATAGACATCTTGGACAAAAAGAAGAAAAATTCATTTTTCGATTGAATAGTCTTAAGTATGATTCGTGAATAAGTGTAAGATATCGTGAATAAGTAACTCCGACACCAAAAGATAGAAATTTTCACAAGAAAAATCATCATGCTTCGTGAATAGTACTCGTGAATAGTAACTCATGAATAGTAACTCATAAATAGTAACTCATGAATAGTAACCCCGATATGAAAAGTTCTAAATTTGATAAAAAGTTCCAACCAATATTCGGCATAATGATATTGAAGAAATAATATCACTTACGAATAAAATAACATCCCTTACCTCAAAAAGATAATACTTCTGACTGGAATATTGAATATAGTGCTGAAGGAACTTGCACCGTATAACAACACTCAAAGTATCAAAATACTCACAAGAATATGCTCGATAATATAGAGAGAGAAAGAGAGAAAATTTATGTTTTTGGTGTGATTTTCAATTCTAACTTAACCCTCTATTTATAGGAAAATGTTAGCACGCCGAAGCAGACTTGACCTGCAACCTGATGGCTTTACCTGCTACTATTGCCACCCACCACATTTGAAATAAAATTCAGCACATTTCTTCACCAACCACAAGTGGGGCCCACTCAATTATAGAATTTTTCACCAAAATCATTTATAAACTTAATTTTTGAATCAGTCACCTCTTAAAATTCATAACAAATCATACGCTCATTTTTTAACGGTTCAAAATTTGTGGACATATACTCAACTTATATATGTATAACATATCCAAAAATCACAACGATCCAACGGTCGGATTAAAAATTATAACTCACGCAATATATCTCAAAAACTTTGGTTTAATTTTTTATACCTCTATTCCGATAAAAATACTGATAAAACACTTCAACATTAACTCCTTCATTTTTAACCATAATAAATATATCCAACATTTATATCCACATAAAATAAATATTTTCTTATCATATGAATCAATAATTAATTATTCACAAATAATATTATGTAATCACATTTATGACAACCAAATTGTTCGAGGAAGGAGGGGGCTTTAGATAAGGATTTCTCTCCATCTTGGCAGCAATTAGGTGACCAAACCTCTCCTTGTGAACTTTTTAGACATTGCCAATAATGCTATCTAATAATATTATTCAAATAATATGAATTATTGATCCGATAATGGAGATATCATGCGGTGACAATTATTAAACAACAATAATATAAAATATCAATGCAAAGAATTATTGAATTAATAAAATAAAATATTGAGCAATAACTCTTGTGACAATTATTGAGTAGTGCCTTCTTACGTAAGGATCAATAATTCAACAATGCTTTTGTAATACTGCAGTGCTTACTCTTTGCGCAACCACGCGTATTACTTTATTTTAACCACGGGTATTCCAACAGATCTTAACTTGGTAATAACTACTGGTAGTTATTCAATTTTGTCATTTTTTTATCCAACCGTTATTCGTTATGGGGCCCTAAATGGTTTGCTTGACGTAAATGCGAATATTCCCTGACGAAAAGAATATTCCACCACCAAACGAATATTTTAAAACAATTGAATATTTTATAACCACTTGCTTATTTTGCAAAATTTTCACATTTCACCCATAACCAAAACATTATATCAAATTAACACCTTATTATTTCAAAATAATAATTAGAGAAAAATTCAATTTTATTTATAAAAAGCTGAGGTCTTACATTTGATACTTACATGATGATGTTGATGTTGATGATGATCATGAAATAGCATCTTTTAAATGATGAATTTTCGTGCTACGTTTACGGAAGACAAGGGACGAAATTATGAAGTGTACTCTCTCTATATGTAGATATATACTTTGATTGAAGAACTATGGTAGTTTTAGATGGTTAATTGTAAAGATAATGAATGATTATGTAGTGAATGATTTTATTAAGTTAATAATATTTTAGTTTTTTGTATTTTTGTCATTATTTGCTATGGGGACATTGAGCCAGTCAGGTACACAAAAAATGTCAAATTTTGATTTGGCAACAATATAATTCGTTACCAAAGCATTGAACAAGTTTAAATATAGCAAAGATTTTTTATACATTTAGTAACAAATTTTTGTTGCTAATGACATTAAAAATATAATATTTGGCAACGAAAAATTAACTTAATAATAACGGAGAGGATATTGTTGCTAATATTAAAATAAAAGGTAACATTTTTTATCGTTGTAAATTATATCAACTTTCGTTGCACATATAAAGAAATGACAACATATAATGTCATTGCTAATCGACGACTTTCGTTGCTATTGAAAAATAACCAGCAACAAACATTTTCATTGTTGATTGAAGATAATGTCGTTGCTAAATAATATAATCAAGAACGTAAAATCGTTTGCTAAAAAGTTTACATTCAATAACGAAAGCAAGCTTGAAAGCAACAATTTTCATAATTTACTGCAACAAAAAATGTCGTTGCAAAATGGTGTCAATTGCAACGAAAATGCATGGTCGTTGCAAAAAAGAGAGTTCATTTCGTTGCCAATTAGCATGCTTTTGCAACGAAATGGGGTTTTTAGCAACAAAATTTTAATTATTCTGCAACAATACATTTTGTTGCTAAAGGATCGATGTCTCTGCACGAAAGTCAAATTTCGTTGCAAAATGTATTACTTTTGGCAACGAAAAAAATACGTTCGTTGTGGAACAATTAGCAACGCTCATTGCGCAACAAAAGACGGAACGACAGTAAAGTCGTTGCCAAAACCCTTTTGCAACTAAATTTGGCACCTTTAGCAATGAAAATCGGTTGTTGCTGAAACCCCATTTTTTTGTAGTGAGTTAAGATACTTGCCTGATACGCTGTTTACAATTGCAACTTAGTTTTATCTTTTATAGCACGACCTATCATTAATCAGATCATTCGTTCGATTAGAACAATATACTATAACATATAGTACTGCATTTCGCAGTCAACACATAACTTAATCACATTATCACATATGTTCAACAACCATTGAATCACAAATAAACACACATCTAATCATATTATTTAAGTTCAGATCAATTTCTGAAACATGTCGGTGTGTACCGACGACTTTATTAGGTAATTATCGAGTTTAAGACTCTATCCTGTAACTTAGTATCAGTCATATTATTTTTAAATGACTTAAATAATTTTTAAATATTTATTATAATTTATCATGAATTTTCAAACATCGGAATCATTATTAAATGATTTAAATATTAAACAATTCTATTATCATTAATATTTAATTAATATTAAACTATTAATGAAACCATTGCCAAAATGTTAAAGTTATTTAGAATAACCCAAAATACTTTTAAAGTATTTATATTACCCTTAAATGATTTTTAAAATCTTTAAAATCATTTTAAATAATTATCATTAATATTAAAGTATTAATATTTTATTTATCAAAATATTAAAAGTCATTAAGTATAACTTAACAATATTTTTAATTAATTTATATCTTTTTTAAAAGATTTTTAAATTAATAAAACCATTTTTAAACTATTTATTTAATATAATTATTAAATAAATTTATAATATCATTAATTTTAAATTAATATCATTAATATTAAGTTTTTAATGAAATTATCCTTTAAATATTAAAAGTTATATTTTATAACTTAAAATATCTTTAAACACTTTATTTTCATTTAAAATAATTTTTATAATATTAAAATTATTTTTAAACTAAATTATTTAATATAATTATTAAATAACTTTATATCATTAATAGTAACTAATTAATAAAATTTACCTTTAAATATTGAAAGTTATATTTGTAACTTAAAATATTTTTAAATGCCTTATTATTCTTTAAAATGATTTTAATATAATAAAATGATTTTAATTTATTTATTTAATGCATTTATTAAATAAATTAATTATCATTAATATTAATTTATTAATAAATTTCATCACAAAATATTAAAAGTCATAAAAAATAACTTAAAATATTTTCTTATACCATAATATAATTTTAAATGATTTTCAAGTATTAAAATCATTTTTATTAATTTATTTAATATAATAATTAAATAAATTAAATACGTCTAATATTTCAAAAATATTAAATATTTATGAAATATAATTAAAAACAAATTTTCAGACCTTAAAATAATTTTTAATAATTTATTTTATATTTTTAATAATTAAAATCTAATTTTCAATAATTATTTAATGAAAATATAATTTTTATATAAAGCGTAAGCTAAAGACCACCTATAGTATGTGAGGCGCCGCTATAGGTGTTCTTCATGTTCTTCATACAAACCCAGATCTTCATACACAGTTTCGAGATAACTACTTTGACCAGTGATAAATGTCAGCTATTAATGTTTCTGGGCAAGCTATTGATCACATCGTGTAGTATTAATGTCATACTATAAGTGTATAACAAGTTCTGGACAAGATCATAACACATCAAAAAGATATAAATCCATGAACAAGCTGTCAGAGCTGTTCTTCATTTTCTGGGTTACCCAGAAATGAAGAACAGTTCGACAAGCCATATTTGGGCTTCCACAACTTGTTGATCGTGTATTGTTTTTGTGATCTAAAAGTTTCAGTGTGTAGCCAACATGTAGGACAAGAGATCTATCACATAAAATCATAACAACAACAACACAACCGCGAGATCTAGTCTGGTCAAACTATGTCAGTCGTCATGTTCTTATGTTTTCTGGGTTACCTAGAAAACAGAAAACATGATCGACTTAACTAGTTTGACCGACCACAATTTTCAACCTGTTTACTATATATGTGATCTTAAGGCATGAGGATGTAGTCTAACAAACATACTACAACTTAGATTCAAGAACCATAACGAAACATCAAACCACTGTCAGATCCAAGCTCTTGAAAATCTTGTCGAGCTTTACGGGCTCGATTGCAGGTTACTAGAACTTGTTCGATCATGGTTGGTCAAGCGGTGTTTGACCACCCATAACTTGTAACCTACAACCGTCGAATTCGATTTGAGTTCCAGAGCAAAGCTCTCATAGCATACTACAAGATCAAAGCTTAAAAACACAAAAAGAATAAACATTCAGAGATCTACAGGGCCTGACATTTGGTTGTCAGACATCAAAAACATAATTTCCAGATTTTTTTAAATCTTCAAATCTGAGCCTCTAGATATTATGGATCTAACATCTTGTAACCCAGATCATCATTATACACTACATACAACACATTTTAACATTAAAACACAACATCTATCATGGAATCAAAGATCAGATATGACTTTTAGGGTTTATACCTAACTTGAACAATACTTGATTCTGGCTTCTTGATATGTTAATGAAGGTAGTGGGGCTTGCTTTTGGGACTGAAATGCTACTAGAATTCGTGAGTGTGGAGAGAGAGACACTTGGTTGGGTGCTAGATAGCAAATGAGCCAATTCTTTGGACTTTTACTTTCTTTAATCACTCTAAATTGATTCTTGTGGTTGAGAAGGTTGTTATGTGGCTTCAATTGGCTGATACTAAGTGTTTGGTAGTATCTTAAGAGACGTGGCAACAATGTTGGCCATAACTCTATTTAACTTTAAAAATTTAAGAAAAGGGCAATTTGGTCACCTGGCTTACAAATTTAATGGCACAATTGTAATCTTGGCAAACCCTTAGGGTTTGACCCTTAAGGTTTAACCCTAAGGTTATCAAAAATTTTAATTTCTAGAATTTTGTAAATAAACTAAAAATGGAAATTTTAATCTCTAAAAATGAAATTAGGGTTTCTTAATTTGGTTTAATTTTCTAATTACATTATACATGAACATTAGGGTTTTAATGTCCACAAATTAGCATTTATCTTACAATTAATAATTAGGGTTGCCAATTTAACAAATTAGAGTTTTAAATTGGAAATTAGGGTTTCTAATTTACAATTAGGGTTTCCCATAATTAGGGTTTTTCTAGTTAATGTTAATATTTATAATACTGGTCATAAATCACATAACACAATTATAAAACAATTTTGTAATCTAATTTGGATCTCAAATTGGGGTTTAGCATAATAAAACTAGGGTTTGACATAATACACCATAATTGACCAACCATTGTCAGTCCACATACAGTACATATTTATAGCACTGAAAAATCAAAATATAATATTATTATATTATTATTCTCATTCCTTGATAAAAATCAATGATTAGGGTTTGGATTCCATATCTGATTTATTCTTCCATATTTAACCTTAATAATTAAGGTAAAATAATTAACTTAATAATCTGTACAAAAATTCATATAATAAAATAATTATTATAATTATTCTAAAAATCATTTCATATATTATTTAAATAATATATAATTATATTTTCATAGAAAATAATTAATAAAAACATTTCTAATATAAAATTAATTATTATAAGAATATAATTTATAATAATCAATAACTCTAAAATAAAATTATTTGTAAATATTCATGTAATAAATATATTTTATTTATCACATAAATACATATACACCTTATCTTGTACAAATTCTCATCCTTAAAAAAAAATTAATACGCAAAATTTTTGATTTAATTATATAGAAAATATCGGGTTGTTACATTCACCCTCCCTTATAAAGATTCCGTCCTCGGAATCACTGTTTTAAAACCTATACATACCAGGGTACATAGCATACACAATCATTTAAATTAGATCTTGATCAACTTTGATCGAACTGATCTTTAACTTTTCACATAAAACTTGTCTATCTGATTAAACGGAAAAATTTGATTTCTAAAAGAACTCAAATTCCTCCTTCAAAATTTCTTTATAAAATTATTTACTATATATAGAAAAATCATGTATAAGGAAATAAAAGTTATACGAATAATACTTGGAGTTCCATTGCCAGCTTCCATCGTATCCTAGACAGTCATGTTGTAAACCCTTGTTGTTGATTTTGTTGGCTTGTTTGATGAAGTCGGTCATGTGATTTCTAAAGTCCCGTTGCCAGTGCCCGTGTTCGCCCTCCTCTTCGGACAATCCTTCACCTTGTGCTCAGTCGATCTGCACAGAAAACACCCACTGTTTATCCTAGGATTGGGGCAGTTGGGAGAGATATGACCCTCCTTCCCGCACTTATAGCATACGAATTTTCCCTTCAGACATTCTCCAGAGTGGTTCTTTCCACAGTTTTCACACTGCACAACTTGCTTCTTAACTCCTTCTTGCTTGATTTGAATATTGCCAAAATAGTTCCCCTTCCTCTTGCTATTACAACGCCTACTCCCACTATTAATTTCAACCTTCCCAGCTCCTTCAACCTTACCCTTATTCTTCATTTCCTTGTTGTAGAGGCTCATGACCTCACTCCCCTCAGCTATAATTGCTTTCTCCATGAGTGCTGCAAATGTAGGGATTTGCAACACTGCCACCTTGTTGTAGAGCCAGAGTTTTAATCCCAGCTCAAACCTTCTCGCTTTTCTAGCCTCCGTATCAACTTGATGCGGGGTAAACCTAGCCAACTCATTAAACCTAGCGGTGTATTCTGACACTGTTGTCGACGTCGGGATTTTTGGATGTCCCTTTCCGTTACTTGTTCTTTTGGTGTTCTCATTTTTGGTGAGATTTGTTTGAAAAACAAGTGAAAAAGGTCCAACATGTATAATGTCGAACGATGGGTGTTAAGAGTCGCCATTGTTTTTTTAAATGGTTGTACCAACACAACCGGAGAAAAGGTTTACACATTGACCAAATGATGTGACACGCTAAAGCGAATTCGGTGAAATCGAGATTCATTAGGGTCAGGGGACTTGGTTATCTTGGGGAAGGTGTTAGGCACCTCGTCATCCGTGTTACTACCGCGGTGACCGCCTCTTTTCAAAAAACTATATTCGAATGTGTGTGTGCCAATTGATGTCTTTGTTATTTGGAAGTAGTGCGAGGCCTCGTTTGAACTTATATGAGCGGGGTTTGAATTTATGTAAAAATTCAGTTTTTAGCAAGATATAGCAATGATGTTTTATAAAAAGGTTTTTTAAACCCTGATGCTCAATAGTAATTGAGACCTTTTACACTCCCATTTTATTAAGTGTTCGGCTTGATTGATTTTTATTTGACAGATGCGAGGCATCCGTACTAAAATAATGTACAAACATAATGCCGACTTCCTCGTGGGTATGAAAACCATCTGAGGAAATTCAAACACCGCAGAATAATTTACAAGCTGCTTACAGCTGAAAAATGTCCACCACGGGAACCGAATCTAGATCCAATAGGTTGAATCTGTGATCGTATGATTCCTAGGCGCACAAGATACCGCCATTTGTATGAAAGCGATAGCGAGATATATATATAAAAGTCAGAATATATATATAGACATGATCACCAACCACAAGCACCTCCATGGGGATCAAAATGTAAATAAAGTTAAAAGCTATCAACCGCCATACAGAGGAAACTCCAAAGTGGACAAAACGTAAATAAAGTCAGAATACGGCCAACCGCCACGTAAGCAAAACTCTAAAGTGATGAGAATGTAAATAAAGTTGTACAAAGCGATCAACTGCTACTTAAGTAAACTCTGCATGACTTAAACGTAAAGAAAGCTATAAAAGCGATCAACCACCACGAAGTAAACTCTAGGTGAGACGAAATATATATATATATAAGCAATAAACGCATAGGATGTAAAATTCGGGTTCATCGAGCAGTCAGTCCACACGTTCATATATATAATATATATATATGTAAAAAGCGAATAAACGCATGGGATGTAAAATCTGTGCTCATCGTAAGCAGTCAGACCATAGTTCATATATATAAGTATATATATATAAAAGCGAATAAACGCACCGGATATAAAATTCAGGCTCATCGAACAGAGTCCGACCACAGTTCATATATATATAAATATATATATACAAAAGCGAGTAAACGCTCCAGACCAAAGTCTAGGCTCATCGAACAAAGTTCGACACACAATTAATATATATAAATGTAGATATATATATATATATATATATATATATATATATATTAAAGCAAATAAATACTCTAGACCGAAGTCTAGGCTCAATCGAGGCATAACTCGATAATGTTAGTCAATATATATGTAAATATATATATAATATATATATATATATATACAGACTGAAATGAAATCACAGACCGAAGTCCGGGTAAAATCAAGCAACACGACTCCCAACGTGTAGAAGGGTGTGTGCAAAGATGAAGAGAAAGACTCTAAAGTGTGTGAGAAGGCTTACAGCTGACTGCTAAAGAAGACTTCTATATCTTTAGAGTGGGTAAACACTGACTTTTGTAGGTAAAAAAGGGATATATATGAGCTCACAGGTGTTTAAAAGGGAAAGTACACTCGATGGGGTGAGTGCAGTGAGCAAATTCAAGGTGGCTTCCTCGCTTTTTTCTCTTGCAAAATGGGCTGCCCAAGACCTTTATTTATAAAGATTTAGCACCTGCTAGTGAGCCAGCAGTGTACCAGAGGCAACCCGTGGGCTTTGGGTTTGTTTCGGGTCCGGTAGTCTCAATCACGTGCACTCTAGCACTATAATGTCCACTCGAACTTTCGAAGTGCAACTGGGCATCCGTTTGAGGTATACAGACCTATTTTAATTGGTCGTTGTTTAGAGTCAGACGATGGCATGGGATTAGAGTTTGTACGAAGGTTGAAGATGGACGATGCCCTCCGGCCTTCAAGCTTCAACTTTCATCCATTATCCCGCATAATATTCACCGGGATTGGTTTAGTCTTGTGGGATATTGTTGCGTAGAGATGTTTAAGACGACGTGATGTGGCATCGTGTTGACGAGATGACGATTGTAAGACCCCATTATTAATAAATGAAATTTATTTTCCTCTATTTATTATTTTGAAATAGTAAGGGTTGATTTGATTAATGTGGTTAGTTATGGTAAAATGCTAAATATTTTAAATAAGCGGTGGTTATAAAATATTCATTTTTGTTTGGGAATATTCGTTTGGTCGTGGAATATTCTTTGCTTCGCTTGGGAATATTCGCATGCTGCCGTAGCGTAGTCTTTATGGGCCCCATAACGGAAAGCGATTGGATGAAGAAAACGACAAGTATAAGTTGTTTATAAATAACTGGCAGTAGTTGTTACTGATTAACACTGCTGGAATACCCCATTGGTTAAAACACAAGAATACGCGTTGTCAGACGTAAAGAAGTTACACGATATTGCATCAAGTATTGATTCTTACGTAGTAAGACACTACTCAATAATTGTTACAAAGAATTATCGCTTAGTATTTTATTTTATTGATTCAATAATTCTTTGCGTTGATATTTTATATTATCGTTGTTTCAATAATTGTCACTACTGTAAGATTTTCCATTATCGAAGCTAATAATTCATATTATCCGAATAATATTATTAGAAAACATTATTGGCAATGTCTAGAAAGTTTTGACTAAGGAGAGATTTGGTCACCTAATTGCGTGCCGGTAAGGAGAAATTCTTATTGGAAAGCCCCTCTTCCCGGAAGGATTCGTGCACAAGACTAATATTATTTGTGAATAATTAATTATTGATTTATATGATGAGGAAAATATTGATTTTATGTGGATATAGATGGAGAAAAATTTTAAAGTGACAATTATTGAAAAATGATATTTTATCTTTTCTGATAAAATAATTTATTATTATATTTTAATAATATAATAATGGTGATAGTTTTACAATGAATGTGGGATATATGAGTATATGAGGAGAAGAAGAGTATTTTTGTTGCATTAAATAATTAACAAATGTTTTTTGTGTGTTTGTGGACCCCATTTCTTGATTTGAAATTTGATTATAGATGTAAAATCGCTTGGATTTATGGATTTGGTCCAATTTCTCATTTTGGAATTTGAAAAAACTTTCTTCCGCAAAGTTATAGAGAATTGAATTTCCTATAAAAAGTCGCTAGATTCAAATTTTTACGATAAAAGGGCTATTTATTATGAATTATTGAAATTCGAAGTTCAAATAATTGATTTTGGAAGTTTTAATTATTTTTAATATAAAAAATGTTTTTGTCATTAATTGTGGGTCTTGTATGTGATGTCAATTCTTTGAATTGAGATCAAGGAAGGTTAGGCGTAGAAATTTTAATATATATATTAATATTTTATTAAATTTTTCGCTTTGGTGTTCTAAGCATTTTCCTATAAATAGGGTGCTTAGGTTAGAATTGAAAATCACACCGTAAACTAAAATCTTCTCTCTTTCTCTCGATATATCGAGCATATTCTTGTGAGTATTTTAGTACTTTGAGTATTGCTATACTGCAGTGCAAGTCCTTTCAAAGACTATATCTCGAAGTTCGGCTCATTGCCGACTCGATCGTCCTCGTGGTTATCTCTAAGGTTGGCTTAACCTCCTGGGGCTATCTCTAGGCTTTGATCTTGATCCCCCAGGGCTATCTCTGGGGTTGAAACTGACTTTCCCGGGGTTATCTCCGGGTTTGGAAACTGTTTTCCCGGGGTTATCTCCGGGGTTGGAAATTTGATCTCCTGTGGCTATCTCCGGGGTTAAAATTGATGTTGTGATCCTCCAAGGTTATCTCTGGAGTGTGAAAAAGATGCTTTTGTCCTCCTGCATAGTTAGTAACAGGAAAACAAAATTTCGAGTGTCTACACAAGTCATTAAGAGAAATTGTAGTGTTCTCATCTGATCAAGCACCAAGGTGACAAGACACCATGATCTTGATCGTAGAGTATCATCTGCATTGTGTCAGAAGCATCGAGCCCTACCTTTTGTTTGGAGACAAATTCCAACAAATGTGGAATGAGTTTTAAACATTGAAGTCCTCACCAGTCCCAATGGCACAAAAGATATCCTTAGTATACAACAAAAAGGAACGTATTCAAGAAGCTAAGGAAAGGACCGTAGGACAGAGGAAAACACCTTTTTCAGGTGTTAGGTGAGAAAGCAGTCTGTTGTGTCAGTGGCAATGTAATACAATTGTAAGGTGTGACGCCTCTAAATCCCAAGTTACTCGACCCCGAAGTTTGGTGTTCACGATCCACAATATAATACTATCTAACTACCCATTCATATAGAAATAGTAATACATATCACATTAACATATGCTGTTAATACATTAGTCTCAGGTCCGCTAACCTTAACATTACAAACATACCGTTTAGATATACAAAAAGGGTTTACAACACAACATAATATTAATAATGTTCATTATACTATTTTATCACTATGCCTTTTCCTTTGTTCTTCTTCACAGCACCTTCTGCAACTTCGTCCCTAGCTAAAAAGTTTTATATATAGCAAGGGTGAACAACAAATTTGCCCCGCAAGTTAAGACATACGATAAATATATAGGAATAAATAACAAGTCTTCTCGCAATCTATACAATAATAATCTGAATATGAAAGAGTACAACGCTTTAAAGGTTTTCTATGATATTCTAATGAATAATCAAGAATTAATTCTATGAAATAGCAAAGTGGAATGTTTTCCAGATTTATGCTGAGCGATCCGTTAGATCTTGAAATTCTCTTCTCGGGTATATATTAAAGTTTTACTTTGACATATACGCAGGTGTATCAGATAACCATAAAGATTAAATCATACCCCTCTGCAAGTACTTAGAGCCGGCCAACTCCTTGTACCCTATATTATGCATAATACTTAAGTCCCACGCAATGGTCGAATATACGACTAAAAATGTTCCCTTTATAAAAAAGGTTGTTCTTCTCAGTCTCAGAATCAAGATTTGATTTAACAACAAAATTCAATGATTTCAATATCTAATCACTTCTCTTCTCAAACCTATCAAGTTTTCTTTTTCGATCTAACCGATACAACTGACATTGATCTATCAATAATAATTAAATTTTTTCTCTTCTCTTCTCGAACCTATCAAGTTTTTTTTTTCGATCTAACCGATACAACTGACATTGATTTATCAATAATAATTAAATTCTCTTCTCGAACCTATCAAGTTCTAACAAATGTTCGTCTAGCCAGAATAATTAGCTCAGATATTTCTCAATATAATTCGACAATAAACAAGAATTATCTGTACTGTCAATATTAGCTTCTTACAGATATGAATATCCAACAACAGTTATTCTACAAATGTATATTTTCTGAATCAGTAATTCAATTTGAATTATTAACCATGCACTAACTGTGAATAATCAACAATAAATTCTTGGACATGGTCTAACTAACAATAATTAACCACTATAATAATTGAATGAATATAACTCAAGGTTGAGTTAGGAAACTTGCCTTCCGCGTTGATTACAGCTACATAATAAACTTATCTGCGTTTGAAAGACCTATAACCAATAATATCGGTCTCACAATTAGCACAATATTTCACAACACGTATCACTGTAATTTATAGTCAATCTTCTCCTAGACACATTACCACAAAGCCACATTAGTGTTCATAACCTATATAAACACTTATCAAGTCTAACTAGTTCGGTCTGGTTGGACTTTAGTCTATTCTCGGTGTTTTGGTCACCCTATCCGATAACTAACACAATTATTGTTAATTAAACTTGGTCTCTAAGCTTCAATATTATTTAGATAAGTCAAATATCGTTTATACTATTTTTCGGAAGCTTTTAATAATTTATAAACAATTATTATAATTTATAATAATATTTCAAACACTTAAATCATTTTTAAATAATTTAATTATCAAATAATCTTATTATCATTAATATTTAATAATATAAAAATATTAATGTTATACTTGTCAAAATATTAAAGTTATTAATAATAACTTCAAATATTTTCAAATCATTAATATTCTACTTAAATGATTTTAAATTAATTAAAATTATTTTTAAACCATCACCATTAATATTTAAATATTAATAAAGTTATTATTAAAATATTAAAAGTCATTAATTATAACTTAAAATATTTTTAAAACATTTTTTTTTCATTTTTAAATCAATTAAATCATTTTAATTCATTTATTTAATATAATAATTAAATAAATCTAATATCATTAATATTAATTTATTAATGAGAATTCTCCAAAAATAATGAAAATTATATTTTATAATTCCAAATATTTTCTAACACTTTATTCTCATTTAAAATTATTTTTTTAAATCAATAAAATCATTTTTATCTTATTTATTTAATTTAATAATTAAATAAATCTAATATTATTAATATTAATTTATTAATGAAAATTCTTCAAAAATATTAAAAGTTACATTTTATAACTCAAAATATTTTTAAATACATTATTCTTATTTAAAATAATTTTTATAATATTAAATTATTTTCTCTAATTTATTTAATACACTAATTAAATGAATTAAATACCTTTAATATTTAAATAATTATAAATATTAAAGAAAAATATTTCAATTAATCAAAAATTATTTTTCATAATTTAAAATAATTTTTAAAACCATTTTTAATAATTTTTATGATTTATTTCTATTTTTAAATAAATTCTAGAAAATCTAAAATTAGAAAATAATAAAATCGTCGCTAAAGACCTTTAGCAACACAAAGCGTCGTTCGTGTTCTTGAGCTCAAGAACACTGACAACTTAGTGTTTAACATGTCATGTTTGACCACTTCTAATTTTCAATCTAATGTGTTTCTGGGCTTTCTTTTGCATCTAATTTGTAGTAGATATGTAGTATTACAAGTTAGAATCATCACCCGAGTCAATTAACCACATATCACGAAGATCTAAGCTCACAAAGGTACTGTCAGACCAAGTTCTGGATTTTCTTGGCAACCCAGCAGCTTCGAGGGTCTACCTTTGGGCTCAATTAATTCTATGTTCTGGTCTTCAAATTAGTTATGTTATGGTCCAAATCTGTAGTACTAGTGTCAAGGTACATGAATATAACAAGAAGTCAATTTAACAACAACAGATCCACAAGATACGACTTGGTCAAACCCTGTCAGAGGGCTGTTCATCCGATTTTCTGGAAATTCCAGAAAACAACCATCATGGTCGAGTAGGATAATTTGACCACTTGCTACATTCGATTTGTTTACTTTTTAAGAGATCTAAAGGCACGATTCTAGAGTCCACATATCAGGCTATAACTTGATTACAAATACAACATCAAACAACATAACATCTGTCAGATTCGGACCTTGAAAATAATTGTCAGACGCTGGTTTAGCCTTTCTAGGTTACCCAGATTTGGCCTGGTCATGCCCGGTCAACTGGTTTTGACCGATTATATCTTCAAATTCAGACATCTAATTACTATGCTTTCACTTGCAGATCAAAGACAACATACCAGACTACTGATCCATAACATAAAACAACAAAAAACACAAACGAGCAAGGATTTGTGGCCACTAACATTTGGTTGTCAGGCCACATTTCAAACTCAAGAACAGATTTTGAAAAACATGGTTTTTACCCACTTTGATGCTATGGATCCATGATGGATCATCATAGATAAACTAAAAACATCATATAACACCTGATTAAACACTTAAACAAAAATTTGTACTAAGCAACTTGGATCAAAAATCAAATTAGGTTTATACCTTCTAGCTTCAAATCCTTGATCTTAATCCTCCTAACTGATCTTGGTTGATCAAGGGGCTGTTATAGGGACTGAGTAACTTGATAATTTCAGAGGTTGACAGAGAATAAGAGTTGGTGAAAGCTTTCAAGAAAAATGGGCTAAACTATTAACTTTCTCTCTCTCCAATCTATTTATATTACTTAGATACATTGTATTATCTGATCTTGCTGCTGATTTGCTGAGATTTTAAAGTTACCAAGTCAACATAGTTGGTTACCAACTCCAATATTTGCTAGATCTGCAAGCTAGCTTATTAAAGAATGAAAAAGAGTATTTTGGTCATTTGTATTTTAATTTTAATGGCATACTAGACAATGTCGAAACCCTTAGGGTTTAACCCTAAGGTTCTAACACTTGGGTTTTAAAACACCAACTTTCTAGGATTTTCTAAATTAGGGTTTTAAAATAGAAAATTAAGATTTCAAAAATATAATTAGGGTCCTAATTAAATTAGGGTTTTCTAATCTTATTAAAGTTTAATAATCACATTAGGCTTGCTAATTAGGATTAGGATTTCCTAATTAGGATTTAGGTTTCCTGAATTTAAAATTAGGGTTTCCCAACATACGATTAGGGTTTCTAACGGTACGTTAGGGTTTCTTGTCCTGAGATTAGGGTTTCTAATCCAATATTAGGGTTTACTAATTTTAAACCTTATCCGATCAATCATTGATTAAAAATTCTAAACAATACAAACGTGTACTCATTATTATAATTATTTTAATTATATTTTCTATCAAATCCCTATCCAGAAATTAGGGTTAGTGTTTCTAAAGCTGTTAAGAACAACTATATTCTAATTTCTCAGTCAATACACAATTTGACTAATTCTCAAGACTCGTAACACAGATACTCAGTACAATATTAACAGTCAATATAAAATAAAATAAAAATTTATTCGTAAAATTTTGATTATTCGAAATCACGGGTTATCACATTCACCCTTCCTTTAAAGGATTCCATCCTCGTAATCACCGCTTTCTTATTCTCTACAATCTTTTAAAGTTGTATCATAAATTCATTTTTATCAACACAATATTAATTTTGTGTCTCATATTCTAACATGTGACTTGGGTCTATAAAAGAAAACAATTCACAGTAATTATCTAACTAAATATTACTCGCATAATTTAAGTATTAAGCGAAATTGTTCCTGTCTCCACCTCTTGGACAACCCCTGCATCTAGCGCCATCATATTGAACGTATGGGCCGTTGGTCTTCCTGTCTGTGCAGGTCCTCGAATTGCCAAGGTTCCGCCACTGGGTCCCTTGTTGCCACTTTCCTTCTCCGTATTTCTCTTGGACAGCTTCAACCAGATGATCAACGATCCAAGACGCAAAGCAACCTTGTATTTTCTTCGGATTGGGACAATTGGGAGACATGTGCCCCTCTTATCCGCAGTTGTAACAAACTCCCTTCTTCTTCAGGCAAACTCCAGCATGGTTCTTCCCACAAGTCAAACATGGCTCCCTCCCTTGCTTATTTCCTTCTGTCTTATTACCCGACTGGATATTCTCACTCCATTTCCTCTTATTCAGATTACTACCGCCACTGCTTCCTCCATCGTTTGTCTTCTTCTTCTTCTTCTTCTCTTGATGAAATCTAGACTCAGCTTTGTGCCCTCCTTCAGTAATTAATGCTTTCTCCATCAAAGCCGTGAACGTATTGATCTGTAATACCGTTACCTTGTTGAATATCCCCGGCTTCAGTCCATTCTCAAATCTTCTCGCTTTTCTCGCCTCTGTGTCCACCTGATGAGGTGCAAATCTCGCTAACTCGTTGAATTTGGCAACATATTCTGAAATCGACATATTCTCCTGCTTCAGCTCTAAACATTTGACTTCCATTCTTGACTGCATACTCGACGAAAAGTAGTTCTCAAAGAATAACTCCTTGAATCTTGTCCAAGTCACCACAACTGTACCCGCTCTCGTTTTGTTAGTCTCTCACCAGTAATTGGCTTCTCCCTTCATTAAGTACGTTGCAAAAGCTGTCTTTTGCTCTTCCGCTACTCTAGTGATAACAAATGCTTTCTCCACCTCTTTTACCCAAGTCTGGGCTTTAATCGGATCTGTGGTTCCTTTGAATTCTGGCGGTCCTACCGCTTTAAAGTCCTTGAAATTTGCCAATCTATCAACTGGCTGTTCTCTCGCTCTTCCTCATCATACTGGAGCTCTATTCCCCATAGTTTCGGCTATCATATTTGCAAAGTTTTGCATCGAGTCAACTTGACCTCCTTCATTATTCACCGATTGCTCTTCTCTTTGATTTCGATTCTCATTGCCTAAAGCGGCATGATCTCGATTTAATAAAAATCTTACATTAATTCTTCTTTCTACACAATTTCTTAACACAATAAGAATTCAACACATAATTCTCATATATAAACGAATATTTATTCAAATAGTTATATAGCACATTTAGTACTTAACACATATTACTATCCCTTTTTAAATCATATCAGGATTAACAACACAACTTTACACAAAAAGTTGCAATTCTCCATTCCCACATAGTTATTACCAGTTCATCAAACTTATCACACTTATGAGTTCAGGAACTTGCCACAATTATATGAGTGTATGAACTTATCCTAGTCGATTTTTCAAGGCCCATTCACGAGGGGTTCAAAACATTTCATATAATTATGAGTCATTAACTTACCATAAGTATGAGTTTTAAGAACACATAAATTAATCTTAATCTTATATTCATATAGAAAATAAAAATTTCATTCATACAAACATATTTATATTTATATATGTTCACACATCGTTTTCGATATTACAACACTTAATATCATAACCTACTACCAAAAGATACTAGCACTTATTTCTAAGTTGTCTACCACCCACTCCCTTCACCAGTCATCTTCTTGATGGGATACTTATTGAATCCGTGACCCGTTCTCCCACATGAATAACACTTCCTCATATTCGGCTTAGGACAATGTAGGGAAATATGTCTTTCCTGCTTATAATTAAAGCACACGTTCTTTCACATCATGCATTCTCTCGCGTGAGTCTTCCCACACTTGCTACACAGTGCTTCAACTTCTTCTTCTGTTTGACTTTTCGTAATTAGGGTGTGCCGTTCCTCTCTCTCTTTTTCTTGCCTTTCATCGCTTGATTGTTCCTTCGCACGATCCACCACCTTCGCCTTCATCCTTTCCACTGCGCTTTGAGCTCGCTCCGCTTCTTCACCATTTCGCGTAATGCTCGCTCTGTCTTCCACAACTCCTCCAAGAGAAATACTTTACTCCGGAGTTCTTGATCTTCTGCAGATAATTGATCTTATTCTTTAATTTTAGTCTTATTCTTTTTTTCCACCTTAGCATGCTCAGACTCTGCTTCCTCATCTCCACTCAGATACATCTCGGGATAATCGTCATGATCGCTCCCCAGATTAATCATAGGTTCATCTTCTCCCACCTTCTCAACTGATTTACTTTGCGCTGGCACCTCGGCTTCTGGCATTGGTGCAACAGCCGCTAGCATCTCCGCACTCGTTTCATCTTCTCCAGACATCCTACAATCAGTTTAAATAACTTGATTAGTACTTCACCAGTACAACATTCTCACACTATGTGTCCACTTATCTCACTATTGATGCACTTCGGCAATTTCTCACTTAGAACTCTAAATGAGTTTTCTCTATCTCGCGTATGGTTATAACCCTAAGGTTTTCCCCCACCCCACTTAAGCTTTATAACCTACAACTTTGATACCAACCTGTGACGCCTCCAAATTCGAGTTACCTGACCCCCGAGTTTGGTGTTCACGATCCACAATATAATACTATCTAACTACCCATTCATATAGAAATAGTAATACATATCACATTAACATATGCTGTTAATACATTAGTCCCAGGTCCGCTAACCTTAACATTACAAACATACCCTTTAGATATACAAAAAGGGTTTACAACACAACATAATATTAATAATGTTCATTATACTAATTTATCACTATGCCTTTTCCTTTGTTTTTCTTCACAGCACCTTCTACAACTTCGTCCCTAGCTTAAAAGTTTTATATATAGCAAGGGTGAACAACAAATTTTCCCCGCAAGTTAAGACATACGATAAATGTATAGGAGTAAATAACAAGTCTTATCACAATCTATACAACAATAATCTGAATATGAAAGAGTACAACGCTTTCAAGGTTTTCTACGATATTCTAATGAATAATCAAGAATCAATTCTACGAAATAGCAAAGTGGAATGTTTTCCAGATTTATGTTGAACGATCCGTTGGATCTTGAACTTCTCTTCTCGAGTATATATTAAAGTTTTACTTTGACATATACGCATGTGTATCAGATAACCATAAAGATTAAATCATACCTGTCTGCAAGAACTTAGAGCCGACCAACTCCTTGTACCCTATATTATGCATAATACTTAAGTCGCGCGCAATGGTCGAATATACGACTAAAAATGTTCCCTTTATAAAAAAGGTTGTTCTTCCGGCCTCGTAATCAAGATTTGATTTAACAAATGAAATTCAATGATTTCAATATCTAATCACTTCTCTTCTCTTCTCAAACCTATCAAGTTTTCTCTTTCGATCTAGCCTATACAACTGGCATTGCTCTTCTCTTCTCGAACTTATCAAGTTTCCTTTTTCGATCTAAATGATATAAATGGCATCGATCTATCAATAATAATTAAATTTTCTCTTCTCTTCTCGAACCTATCAAGTTTTAACAAATGTTAAATCATCCAAAATAATTAGCTAAGACATTTCTCAATATAATTCGACAATAAATGTGAATTATCTCAGATTTGTTAATATTAGCTTCTACGTATATATAAATATCCAACAAATGTGATTATTCTATTTAATGTATATTTTCCGAATCAAGAATTCAATTTGAATTATTAAACATGCACTAACTGAGAATAATCAACAATAAATTCTTGGACATGGTCTAATTAACAATAATTAACCACTATATAAATTGAATGAATATAACTCAAGGTTGAGTTAAAAAACTTGCCTTTCGCGTTGATTACAGCTACACAATAAACTTATCTGCGTTTGAAAGACCTATAACCAATAATATCAATCTCACAATTAGCACAATATTTCACAATACGTATCACTGTAATTTACAGTCAATCTTCTCCTAAACACATTACCACATAGCCATATTAGTGTTCATAACCTATATAAACACTTATCAAGTCTAACTAGTTCGGTCTGGTTGAACTTTAGTCTATTCTCGGTGTTCTGGTCACCCTATCCGATAACTAACACAATTATTGTCAATTAAACTTTGTCTCTAAGCTTCAATATTATTTTAGATAAGTCAAATATCGTTTATACTATTTTTCTAAGCTTTTAATAATTTATAAACAATTATTATAATTTATAATAATTTTTCAAACACTTAAATCATTTTTAAATGATTTAATTATCAAATAATCTTATTATCATTAATATTTAATAATATAAAAATATTAATGTTATACTTGTCAAAATATTAAAGTTATTAATAATAACTTAAAATATTTTTAAATCATTAATATTCTACTTAAATTATTTTTAAATTAATTAAAATCATTTTTAAACCATCACCATTATTATTTAAATATTAATGAAATTATTATCAAAATATTAAAAGTCATTAATTATAACTTCAAATATTTTTATAACATTTTCTCATTTTTAAATCAATAAAATCATTTTTAATTCATATATTTATTATAATAATTAAATAAATCTAATATCATTAATATTAATTTATTAATGAGAATTCTCCAAAATAATGAAAATTATATTTTATAATTCCAAATATTTGTTAACACTTTATTCTCATTTAAAATGATTTTTTTAAATCAATAAAATTATTTTTATCTTATTTATTTAATTTAATAATTAAATAAATCTAATATTATTAATATTAATTTATTAATGAAAATTCTTCAAAAATATTAAAAGTTACATTTTATAACTCAAAATATTTCTAAATACATTATTCTTATTTAAAATAATTTATCATAATTTAAAATCATTTCCTCTAATTTATTTAATACACTAATTAAATGAATTAAATACCTATAATTATAAATATTAAAGAAAAATATAATAATTGGTCAAAAATTAATTTTCATAATTTAAAATAATTTTTAAAACCATTTTTAATAATTTTTATAATTTATTTCTATTTTTAAATAATTTCTGGAAAATCAGAAATTAGAAAATAATAAAACCGTCGCTAAAGACCTTTAGCGACACAAAGCGTCGCTGTTGGTGTTCTTGAGCTCAAGAACACTAACAACTTAGTGTTTAACATGTCATGTTTGACCACTTCTAATTTCCAATCCAATGTGTTTCTGGGCTTTCTTTTACATCTAATTTGTAGTAGATATGTAGTACTACAAGTTAGAATCATCACCCGAGTCAATTAACCACATATCACGAAGATCTAAGCTCATAAAGGTACTATCAGACCAAGTTTTGGGTTTTTTGGGTAACCCAGAAACCCAGCAGCTTCGAGGGTCTACCTTTGGGCTCAATTAATTCTATGTTCTGGTCTTCAAATTATTTATGTTATGGTCCAAATCTGTAGTACTAGTTTCAAGGTACATGAATATAACAACAAGTCAGTTTAACAACAACAGATCCACAAGATAATGATTTTGGCCAAACCCTCGTCGAGGGGTTTTCATCCGGTTTTCTGAAAATTCCAGAAAACAACAATTATGGTCGAGTAGGATACTTTGACCACTTGCTACATTCGATTTGTTTACTTTTTAAGAGAACTAAAGACACGATTCTAGAGTCCACATATCAGGCTATAACTTGATTATAAATACAACATTAAACAACATAACATCTGTCAGATCCGGACCTTGAAAATAATTGTCAGACGCTGGTTTAGCCTTTCTGGGTTACCCAGATTTGGCCCGGTCATGCCCAATCAACGAGTTTTGACCGATTATATCTTCAAATCCAGACATCTAATGTCAGGACCCAGAATTCGAGGTCCTGAATCACCGCGGATCCGGTTCGATCATTCTATACAACTATTACTATTTGCGGAAGATATAAACATAAATTGTTTATACGTTAAACTTACATACTTTTTCCCAAGGTCGAGTAACCTTAACTTATACACAAATCTTAACTTTTCTAACATATAACATTATTATCAAACTACACTATTACAAATCTAATAGCACACATTAACTTTTTACCGGAACCTGTCTTTGACCTTTCCTCTTGATCCCACGATTCGCCTTTAATAACGCAATGTTTTATCATGATATAGCAAGGGTGAGCATAAGGATAGCCCAGCAAGTTTAAGTTCAACAATATAACGATATATCATGATTGAAAGAGTCTGAATAATAAGTTGGCTATAATTCAACAATATAATTGTGAACTACCAGGAATAAATTTATGACTGAACAAGTATTATACATGAACAAATATATCTGAACCAACTGGTAGTGAAGGTGATCAGCCTTTCATACCTGACTTATACATGCAATATGTACAGAGTACAATTCATGGCAACCAGCAATGATTAACCATAAGCTTATCCGGATGAAACAACTCTTAGTAGAGTTAAGTAAAAACAAACTTGCCTGAACCGTTGATTACCGCTATACAATTTATATCGCTTTATCCGAAGACCTAATATTAGTAATATAGATCTCCAATGTAAGACCCCAACTTTTATAAATAAAGATGAATTTTCTATAAATATTATTTTTGAATATTATGGAGTGAAATTGATATAATGTTATAGTTGTGGGTAATATTTATAAATTTTGCAAAAGCATGCAAGTTGTTATATAATATTCGATTGGGTGGGAGAATATTCGTTTTAACAGGAATATTCGTATAACCAAGACAATCATTGGTGGACCCATTAACGGAATTATTGCCGGATCGAGAAAAACGACAAAAATACTTTTTTATGAAAATAACGGCGGAAGTTTTACCGTTAATCGTTAAAACACCCGGTGTTAAAAGTACAAGAATACGCGTGGTCGCATAAAGAGTACACAAGATTAATTATTGATGCTTACGTGATAAGTCACTCAGCTTTTGTTGGTATTATTAATGTAATAATACGTAAAATCTTTTATATAAAATGTAATACTTTGATAAAGTTATTCTATAAATAGAATATATTATATTCTATTATGATAAAGTGTTGAATTCTTATATCATTGAACTTGTTTTATTGAACTTGTTTTATCAATTCTTATATTATTGTCATCATCCTCATATTTATATTTTTTGAAAGTCATCTCGTGGGTTCAGTAGTGCATAGATGGACTTGGTATGATTATGAATTTAGAGATTATTCCGTAATCACGACCGTAATGTTATAAATGATGTGGTAAAAGTCCTCATTGGTCTGTAGTAGTGTATTGATGGATTGTTGGGTACGATCATGATCATTAATGAATATACAAATATTCTTGGCCTGTAGTGCATGGATAATTGTGGTCGTGATACTAAAGAATATCCTTGGCCGTAGTGATGATGTGGATTATTTATTAATCTGAGTCCCAGCGATAAAAGTGATGAAAAACTTTTTAAATCATAAAAGATTGTAGACTTTATTCTCTACTTGACTCTTTTAACGGATTGCTTATTCCGCTGCAGTTAAACTTGATGTTTGTTATATTGTATCAGTTTAACACTGTTTAAGGTTAATGATAATTTATTCTGCATTATCTTAGTCATAATATTTCATCGGGCTAGTTGAGCTAACCCTTTCTTTCATTATTCTCTTCGTGAAATGAGAATATACCGGAACGAAGCCTGGGAACTGAGTGATGGTCCTAGATGGTGCATTAGTAGTCCTCACCATTCTGTGAAATAGTGTGATAATAATTGTAATGAAGACTCCTTTTGAGTTTGTATACTCTCTAGTAGGTAATATTTGTATTCAAACTCACAGTTTATATTTTATCGTATTGTATACTTATAATTGTATTATTAAGTCAGATTTGAAGTCCTGCATCACGTATCTGGCGACTCAAGATGGGTGATGTATACCTAATTTTGGGGGTGTCAGTTGGTATCAAAGCTTAGGGATATGATCTCTGGCTAAGATGTGAGACTAGAACTAGGAGGGGAGAGACGGGGAATTCCTTCGTTAGTGTGACCTACTTAAATTTATTTTGTATTTAAATTGGTTGGTCAGAGTTTAGAGATAATATGTTACATGTCAACTAACCCTTGTTTTGTGACAGTATCTGAAAATGACATCTTGGAATGTTGAGAATAGCAATGGAGCACAAGAGACAGTTGAGTCTCCACATATGAATAATCAGGATAATGTGCATCAAGAAGGCGATAATCCTCATGCAAACAACAACACAGACCAAATGATGAATGATGGATTGTTCAGAGGCACCAGCACCAGCACCCGTTGTTAAGGAAGGAGAACGACCACCTATCATATGCTTCAAATGCGGAGGGGAGGGACACATCAGTCCAAACTGCACGATGCCGTCCAAAGCATGTTATAATTTTGGAAGAAGAAGGTCACTTAGCCCAATTTTGTCGCTGTTCACCAAAGACAAGTTCAACCAGATGGAGGCACCAAAGGTCAGTCCCCGTAAAAGTCAAAGCCAGAAAGTGAAAGGGAGAGTGTTTGTAGTGACCTCCCGAAAGCAAGAACCCGAATGAGGTCATCACGTAAGTTTATCATAAACTCTAAATAAATCTATACCTTATTTGATAATTTGGTTCTACCCATTCTTTTATTTCTCCTACTTGCGCTTAACGTTTAAATTTGACTCCGGAGAAATTAGACTTTGACTTATCTGTTGGAACTCCGTTGGGAGAAACCTTCATTACATCCACGGTTTATAAGTTTTGTTTGATTCAAGTTGGTACCCACACATTACCTGTCGATCTTATTTCATTGAAAATACTTGCATTTGATGTAATTCTAGGGATTGATTGGTTAACTATTCATCATGCAAAAATTGATTATTTTCGTAAGGTTGTTAGCTTTTATATTCCTAATCAACCTATTATGCGAATTCAAGCAACCAAACCATTAAAATCAATCACTGTCATCTCAAGCCATAAAACTATTCGCTTATCGAAATACTTGATGTCAAGCTTTTCTTAGCTCATGTCACGGATCTAAACAAAAATACGCCGCTTTTGAATGATATTTCTATTGTCAATGAATTTTCCGACGATTTCTAACAACTTCCCCGGTTCACCCCTCGTGAGTGAAATTGAATTTTGTATCGACCTTGAACTCCGGTACAAAACCTATTTTCAAAGCCCCATATCGAATGACTCTATCAACTTCGTGAGTTAAAGACCCAACTACAGGAATTGTTAGACATCGGTTTCATTTATCCTAGTACTTCTCCTTGGGGTGCTCCTGCTCTATTCGTGAAAAAGAAAGATGGGAGTATGCGACTTTGTATTGATTATCTGGAGTCAATCATGTCACCATCAAAAATAAAACCCATCGCCACGTATTGATGACCCGTTTGATCGGTTGCAAGGAGACAAATTCTTTTAAAGATTGATCTTCGCTTTTGGATATCACCAATTGTAGATTTAGAACCGATGACATTCCAAAGACGGCTTCGAGAACTCGACACGGGCATTATGAATTCCTAGTCATGTCCTTTCGATCGACTAATGCTCTGCCGCTTTATGGATATGATGAACCAAGTATTCAAGGAATATTTGGATCACTTTGTGGTTGTCTTTATTGATGACATCCTCATATATTTCAAAACCCGTGAAGATCATGAGCAACACTTGAGGCTGATACTCCAAAAGCTTCGTGAATATAAGCTTTATGCCAAGTTGAAGAAATGTGAGTTCTGGCTTGGGGAAGTAATATTCCTTGGGCACGTGGTATCAAGTCATGAAATATCTGTTGATCCAACAAAGATTGAAGCTATTCAAAGCTGGGAGCAACCTAAATTAGTGATCAAGACGTAACTTTCTCGGCTTAGCTGGTTATTATCGGAGATTCGTAGAAGGGTTTTCTCAAATCGCTACTCCACTAACTCAACTGACTCGGAAAGATACAAATTTTGGTTGGAGCGAGGAATGTGAGAAGGGTTTTCAAGAACTCAAGAGGAGACTCATTTCAGCATCTGTTCTGACAATACCATCTGGTTCGGAGGGATTTGTCATCTACAATGATGCTTCGGGCAAAGGGTTAGGATGAGTTCTCATGCAACATGGGAAAATCATAGCCTATGCCTCACGACAACTCAAAGAATATGAGAGGAATTATCCTACTCATGATCTAGAGTTGGTAGCTGTTGTCTTCGCACTAAAGATTTGAAGGCATTATTTGTATGGGGAGCACATTACCATGGATTTCGTTACCGGTCTTCCCAAAGTTTCTCAAGGCATATATGCGATTTGGGTCATTATTGATAGATTGACCAAGTCTGCTCATTATTTTACCGATACGAGAAAACTTATACACTTGAACGTCTTGCTCGTATGTACATAAACGAGGTTGTAAGATTGCATGGTATGCCAGTATCTTTCTGATCGAGACCCAATATTCACTTCAAGATTTTGGGTTAGTTTGCAAAAAGCTATGGGCACGGATTTAAGATTTAGCTCGGCATATCATCCTCAGACGGATGTGCAGTCGGAAAAGACGATTCAAACTCTTAAAGATCTATTAAGACTCTGTGTCCTTGACTTCAAGGGAAGTTGGGACAAGTTATTACCATTGGTGGAGTTTTCCTACAACAACAGTTATCAAGCAAGTATTGACATGGCTCCATTCGAATCGTTGTATGGAAGAAAGTGTCGTTCTCCAGTTTGTTGGGATGAGGTGGGTGAAGCAACGTTGTTGGGACCAAAGTTGGTACGTATGACTACGAAAAAGATTCAAACGATCCGACAACGTATAAAAACCTCACAAGATCGACAAACGAGTTATGCTGATCTTCATCGAAAGGACGTGGGATTCGATATAGGAGATCATGTGCTGTTACGTGTTGCTCCATAGAAAGGAGTTACGAGATTTGAAAAGAAAGGAAAGCTCAATCCTCGATTCATCGACCCATTTTTAATCCTTGATCGAGTAGGAACTGTGGCCTATAGACTCGCTTTACCGCCAAGTATGTCTCGTGTTCATAACGTTTTTCACATATCCATGTTACGTAAATATGTGGAAGACCCGAACCACATTATTGAGTTAGAATCGGACGAAATAGCGGAAGATTTGACGTATGAAGAGGTTCTTGTTCAAATCTTGGATAAGAAGGAACATATTCTACGCTCCAAGGTTATACCTCAAGTCAAAGTTTTGTGGAGAAACCACGATGTTGAGGAAATGACTTGGGAGTTAGAATCAAATGAAATCAAGGTATCCTTATCTCTTCAATATACCAGTACGTAATTCTAATTTCGACTTACGAAATTTCATAAGAAGGGAGATTGTAAAACCCCAACTTTTGAATAAAGATGAATAAGAGCACCTTGATTAATTATTGATGCTTGCGTGATAAGTCACTCAGCTTTTATTGGTATTATTAATGTAATAATACGTAAAATATTTTTATATAAAATGTAATACTTTTATAAAGTTATTCTATAAATAAAATATATTATATTCTATTACGATAATAGTGTTGCATAGTGTTTTTTGCATAGTAGAATCTTTTTATATAAAATGTAATACTTTTATAAAGTTATCTATTTTATTAAAAAATAATTAGAATATATTATATTTTATTATGCATAGTGTTTTGCATAAGGTAATCTCGCATAAAGTGTTTGCATAGTAAATTTTTTATAAAGTTATTCGTTTTATTAGATTATAAATAGAATATATTATATTATATTTAAAAGATTTTGCTTTTAAATATGGACCGTCAGATTAAAGTAAATCAAACTGACCGTTCATAAGTTAGTTACTATGCGGTCCATTTTTCTATAAATAAGCTCATTCCTTCATTATTTTCTTACGAAATCCTTTGAAACTCTGAGAGATAAACTATAGAGAGAAAGAAGAAAGTATTCTGCTACTTCATTACTTATATATCCAATACTCTTCTTCTTAATGTAGGGAATATTATTTGTTGTACTCATAAGGGGTGTTATTCTTTTATATTCATGAAGAGAATTTATGTTATTCCATTTTTATTATTTCATTGAATAACCTATATATGCAAGCTACCCTATACTTGGTTAAATTCTTACGTTATTCCATTCTTTATTATTACGTTGAATATCCATTCATGCGCTTTTTATCTTGGGATTCGGTTAAAATCTTTATTATTCTCATTGGAACATCCCGCTTGGCGGTAGATTACGCCTCGACCGGGTTCCGTTATTTAGTATTCTCGTTGGAATAACTCGCTTCATACTGAAGTACCACGTGCATGGTGATTTCTGTTGTTATTCCATTCTTTATTATTCTGTTGGAACATCCTGTCGGTGCAAATTTCACCTGACTTGGTTCCATTATTATTATTATGTTGGAATAACTCGTCTGCATGCAAGCACCGCATGCATGGTGATTTCTTTTGTTATTCCATTCTTTATTATACTCAGTTGGTTAAACTTTTGACTTCTATACTCCATGAAATTAGTGGAATATCCTCGATATTTGCGCTTCATCCAAAGATCTTTTATGGAAATATTCTTCCGAGCATTCTTGAATTTTACTCTATAAAGAAGTATCATGTCGACAATTTGGACGTTATTAGTTCCCTGAATAAATTAATTCTTGAACTTGTTTTATGAATTCTTATATCATTGTCATCATCCTCATGTTTATATTTTTGAAAGTCGCCTCATGGCTCAGAAAGTGCATAGATGGACTTGGTATGATTATTAATAGGGATTATTGGGGTATAATCATAATCGTAATATTACAAATGATGTGGTAAAAATCCTCATTCGTCAGTAGTGCATCGATGGACAAAATTGTTGGCATGATCATGACCATTAATGAATACAAAAATATTCTTCGCCCAGAAGTGCATGGATAATTTTGGTCGTGATACTAAAGAATATCCTTGGTCAGAAGTGCGGGGGTGATTCGATGATGTGGATTATTTATTAAGTTGAGTCCCCAATGATAAAAGTGATGAAAACCCTTTTAAATCATAAAAGATAGTAGATTTTATTCTCTACTTGACTTTTTAATGGATTGCTTGTTCCGGCAAGTGCTTAAACTTGATGTTTGTTATATGTATCGCTTTTAACATCATTTTAAGGCTAATGATAATTTATTCTCGCATTATCTTAGTCATAATATTTTTTCTTTGGACTAGTTGAGCTCACCCTTTCTTTCACTGTTCTCTTCAAGAAATGAGAATATAGCAGGGACGAGTCGGGGAACGGAGTGATGGACCAGATGATAGTATTAGTAGTCCTCACTATTCTGTTAAATAGTGTGACAATAAATGTAATGAGGACTTATTCTGAGTGGATATTGTCTAGAAGACATATTTGTATTAAAACTCACAGCTCTCTTGTATATTAAAGATTGTATTTGTATTCTATACCATGTATTTGGCGACTTAGAATAGGTGATGTATACTGATGAGTGAATTTATACCCATAATTGAGTGCGTTTGAGCTTAATCTTTTGGATGTTTTTAAGTGTTTGTGTCTATTCATGCATGTTTTATATTATTTTGTAGGAATTGGGACAAAAGTTACATGGATCGACGTTTGGGGTGGCTAGATTCGCGTTTTCGGCTTGCCATTTACACAGCAGTCACTTCAGAGCCAATTTGACTATATCGCTGGACATTATTTCGAAAAACTCTAAGAATGAAAGTTGTAGATTTACTTTTCCTCTTTCCGGATCATCTTGAATCATCGAAATCGGAGTTCGGACGAAGAAGTTATGGTCATTTTCCCAAAGGACGTCGGAGCGTAAAATGTCGAATCTCTTAATGTTGGCGCTATATGTCTCAGAGTTAATACAACATTGTATGCGTTATAAGGCAAACTCTAAATCGTCGTGAACAAAGGTCTTTGGGGAAGAGGTTCAGTGCGGCAGACGCTGCGTTTTGGGTAATTTTGACACCTTTTAGACTCCAAATTGGATTGAGTTTGTTCCTAAGCTCAAAATTAGACTTGTAATCTATAAATACATGATGTAAGACATAAAATAAAGGGAGATTACATAGATTAGACTAGATTAAACACTCCTTTAGATTAGAACATAACCCTAGTTCTTATTAGTTTTGGAGATTGAAGCAACTTGGAGACCATTGAAGATTCAAAGCGGGAGCGAAAGAGGAGTCTCAAGGCTACTGACAATAGATTATATTCTCTTCTCTTCTCTTACTTTTATCTTTTAATGTCTATTCAATTGTGGATTCTTGATTTTAATTCATTAATTATGAACTAACTCTTTCATTAAGATTTCAATTGAACTTTTTATGATTATGAATTGATTATTTGATTTATTCTAATTATTTATGTTGAAGTGAATTGTTCATCTTGCTTTGTACTTATTGATTAATTATCTCGATCAAGAATTACCGTGTTACTCTGAAGGAATTGAGAAAGGAATTCTAGGGTTAGAATGGGCATGGTGACATGTGACTTAGTTATTTGCATTGCGTTGAATAATTAAGTTTGTGAATAGAATGAGAATATCTATTTGCCGCATGTAACACATAAGGAATTGGGATTGTAATGAGTTTAATTCAATTGTTTTGCATAGAGATATAACAAAATTAATCTGGGTTAAATAAAAGGCAATTGATCACTCGAGAGAGGGCTTTTGGCACTTGAGAATTCCTGTTAACAATTCAGTAGACATAATAATTGGAATAGTTGAATAATTGATTTATAATTCATAATTGGGGATATTGGAGTCTTAATCCTTATTTACCTAAATTTAATCAAATCTTAGTTGTTTATTTGCTTTCTTTTAGACTAATCTCTTTTAATTAGTTAATTTAGTTTTCTTAACTAGAAAAATCACAATTATTGGTTGTTTAAATAAAATTAATTTTGTTAAGAGTTAGTACATGATAATTTTTATTAAATAATTCCTTGTGGGAACGATACTCTACTTTCACTTTATTACTTGTTGACCGTGTATACTTGCACGTATTCATTGATTCTTGAAATCAACCAACAAGTTTTTAGGCGTAATTCTTGGGGACTTAATTTAATAATTATTTACCAATATTAATTTTAATCAAATTAGTCTTAATTTAAACATTTTTATTTTTATTTTAATTCCTTCCTATATTTTCTCTTTTTAGGTACCATGGATGACTTTCATGATCAATGACCATACACGAACATGACTCGACCAATGGAAACATGGAGTCCACAATCCCACAAAGAAGTAGCAATGGTTTGTGATTATTGTCTCGGAAATCATATGAGTCATCAATGCGCCATCGATTTCCGAGCTTTAAGTTACACTATGGTGGTGATTACCCCAATAATTATGTCTATCCCAACAACTATCATCATGATTGGGGTATCACCCGGATTTTCATGGAGTAACAATCAAGCTCAAGCTCAAGCCCCGAGACAACAAAACAAATTAGGGTTTCAAAATCGGACACAACAACCAGAGCGGAAAGCAAGTTGGGAAGAAGCCTTGGATAGATTTATTACGACAAAAGAAACACGAGGAACATGAAAGGAAACAAAATAAAACAGATCTGAATACACAAAGCATAAAATCGTCGATCAAGAATTTGGAAAATCAATTGGGCGAGATAAAGACACGCGCGTTGAACTTCCATCTTCAATACACTTGGCTCTATGACATGGATAATGAGACTGATGATGAGCCCGATGGTGAGCCCGAGCCAAATCTACAACTGGATGAGTCACGAGATGAAAAAGAGGAGACAAGTGGGGATAATGACAACAAGGTTGATGAAGAACTAATTGTGAGAACCAATGATGATGAGCCACCGTTATTTATGCCTCAAGTGCCTTCTCCTCCACAGATTCAAGAGTCCCGGTTAGATTTGCAAAATCTTGTCGATTAGTAGTAAGTGTAAATCGCGTAATACTCTCTCGTGATGTAAAAGCAAGTACACTTTCGAAACCATGGTGCGATGAAATGAGAAGATAGAAGAAGAAATTGTTGTTGTGTCGACAAGCCTCAATGCCGTAATATATTCGCAGAACACAATGGAGAAACCACCTAGATGCTGGACGTTCTTTAATGTGATCTTATCTAAACAAAGCATGCTAGGTGACTTTAATACAATGACTATCGTAAATGAGAACCTACCAAAAGCTATATTATTTCCGATGGATGGAGGGTTCCTCAACTTTCGAAGAGGAATTGGATAGCGTTGACTGCATAAAGTCGGTGAAAGATCAGAAAAACAAGCGCTTATCGGGAGGCAACCCAAGTTTAATTTTAATTTTTAATTTTTATTAAGTTTTATATTAGTAGTTTGGAATTTGTATTTATTTAGGATTTAATAAAATTGCTTCTATCATGGTTTTCTGTGTTATTCAAGTCAAATACAAGAGTGGTGCCCAATTTGTTCCATGTGCTTAATTTATTCTCCAAACTTAGCGGACAAGGAGGAAGATTGCTATATTTTCGTGGAAGTCCTCCGCTTTAATTTTTTCTATCAGAGCTTATTGAGGACAATGTCTAGTTTAAGTTTGAGGGCATTTTAGTGTCGTATTGCATATAGTTAGTTATTTATATTGTAGTTCGTTATGTTTTGGGTTATTTACATTTAGTTTTTGCATTCGCTTTTTTTGTTTAAAAAAAATTTTAAAAATCAAAAAAATAGTAGTTAGTTTATCGTGTTTGTTGCGTTTAGTTTATATTTGCATGATTCCATCTGTTAGATAGTAAAAGTCTATTTTGGCCAATGATGAGACCGGAATTAAGTAGATAAGTATAGTATTGAATATTAAGGCTTTGATGTGATTTCTTGTTATGAATTGAATCTTTTCCTATTTCAAACCGGGTATAATCAAGGTTAAGACGTTAATAACAAACTATGTTAACCGATTAAGTTTAAATTGATACATAATGGATTTTTAAGGATAATACTAGTTTGAAGGAATGAAAGACATGAATAGACGGAGATGACTAAATTTAGATAAAAACTTAAGTTTGGGGGGCAATTTTGGGATATATAAGCTTCGCTAAAAAAAAAAAAAAAAAAAAAAAAAAAAAAAAAAAAAAAAAGAAAAGAAAGAAAAAAAATAAAATTACAGTGACTAGTTTTGTTTGGGCCTTTGTTACTTTGAAAAGCACGCCAAGGGGTATCTTAAAACCTAGCGCCTCTAAGGTCTTTATATGGTCCGAGAGTCGTTGGTCGAAAGCTCGTTAATGGGTGACACTGTTAGCCTAATGAAATGAGACATTGCACAGTCATGGTTAAAAAAAAAGTAAAAAAAAAACAATAAAAAACGGGAAAAGAGCAAAAAGCCCCCGCAATGAAAAGTAAAGCATAAGTATCCCGAATTGGACTCTTGAACTTGGTGGATGTTTGAATTTTGTTGGATTTAGCTTGTTCGTGAATTTTGTGAATTTGCACTGTATGATGCCTTCGAAGATATCTATTATGTCTTAAATTTGATTTTATATCAGTCAGCATTGTTGTGGAGCACACACGCACTATCAGTGATAACAGTCTAAGATTTGATGATTGATTGGGAAATTACTGATTTGTTTTAATATGATGTATTATCATGTTTACTTGATTTCTCTAAGGCCGGTTGAATAGACTTGTTTCTGTCATTACTGTTGGATTCGTAGGCATATAGATTACTTTCATTACATTGCATTGCATAATATTTTTGTGTTTTTGCTTGAGGACAAGCAAATGTTTAAGTTTGGGGGTATTTGATGAGTGAGTTTTATACCCATAATTGAGTGCGTTTGGGCTTAATCTTTTGGATGTTTTTAAGTGTTTGTGTCTATTCATACATGTTTTACATTGTTTTGTAGGAATTGGGACAAAAGTTACATGGATCGACGTTTGGGGTGGCTAGATTCGTGTTTTCGGCTTGTCATTTACACAGCAGTAACTTCAGAGCCAATTTGACTATATCTCCGGACATTATTTCGAAAAACTCAAAGAATGAAAGTTGTAGATCTACTTTTCCTCTTTCCGGATCATCTTGAATCATCGAAATTGGAGTTCGGATGAAGAAGTTATGGTCATTTTCCCAAATGACGTCGGAGCAGAAAATGTCGAACTTTGTAATAATTGTCGGGCGCTATTTCTAGAAGTTAAATATGGTAATGGGCTTATAAAGGTGAACTCGGCGTCGTGAATAAAGTCTTTGAGGTCTTTGGGGAAGAGGTGGAGTGCGGCACGGACGCTTTTAGGCGTAATTTTGACACCTTTTAGACTCCAACTTGGATTGGGTTTGTTCCTAAGCTCAAAATTAGACTTGTAATCTATAAATACATGATGTAAGGCATAAAATAAAGGGAGATTACATAGATTAGACTAGATTAAACACTCCTTTAGATTAGAACATAACCCTAGTTCTTATTAGTTTTGAGATTGAAGCAACTTGGAGACCATTGAAGATTCAAAGCAGAGCGAAAAAGAGGAGTCTCAAGGCTTGACGATAGATTATATTCTCTTCTCTTCTCTTACTTTTATCTTTTAATGTCTATTCAATTGTGGATTCTTGATTTTAATTCATTAATTATGAACTAACTCTTTCATTAAGATTTCAATTGAACTTTTTATGATTATGAATTGATTATTTGATTTATTCTAATTATTTATGTTGAAGTGAATTGTTCATCTTGCTTTGTGCTTATTGATTAATTATCTGATCAGTAATTACCGTGTTACTCTAGAAGGAATTGAGAAAGGAATTCTAGGGTTAGAACTGGGCATGGTGACATGTGACTTAGTTATTTGCACAGTGAATAATTAGGTTTGATAATAGAATGAGAATATCTATTTGCCGCATGTAACACATAAGGAATTGAGATTGTATTGAGTTTAATTCAATTGTTTTGCATGGAGATATAGCAAAATTAATCTGGGTTAAATAAAAGGCAATTGATCACTCGAGAGAGGGCTTTTGGCACTTGAGAATTCCTGTTAACAATTCAGTAGACATAATAATTGGAATAGTTGAATAATTGATTTATAATTCATAATTAGGGATATTGGAGTCTTAATCCTTATTTACCTAAATTTAATCAAATCTTAGTTGTTTATTTGCTTTCTTTTAGACTAATCTCTTTTAATTAGTTAATTTGGTTTTCTTAACAAGAAAAATCACAATTATTGGTTGTTTAAATAAAATTGATTTGGTTAAGAGTTAGTACTTGGTAATTTTTATTAAATAATTCTTCGTGGGAACGAAACTCTACTTTCACTTTATTACTTGTTGACCGTGACTTGCACGTATTCATTGATTGCGAAATCTTCCAACATATACCTATTTTGGGGACGTCACATCCAATATTAGAATAATATCATCAATATAATACTATAATATATATATATATATATATATATATATATATATATATATATATAAAATTACCTAAATACATAACACATAACACATAACCCTATCGGTTTATAACACATATAAGAAATTAGATCAAGTCAAACTATCAGTAAATTGAGTTGAACCAAACACAAATCGACATCCCAGACTGGTGTAGTGGACAAAATTTCGAGTTTAAGTTCAATTAAACTATGTATAAACACTTAACAATTAACTCAGATAATTTATTAACAATAAATATTTTTCAGTAGCTCGTAATAATTTTTAAATAATTATTACTATTTATCATAAATTTCAATCATTAATAACGTATTTATCTTAATTAAATACCACATCATTCCTTTATCATTAATATCTATTTATTATCAAATATTAATGAAAATCATCACATAATATTATAATATATTTATAATATCACCAAGTATTTTTAATACTTTAAATCACATTTACATAATTTTTAAACACTTAAATCTATTATCCGATAATTACTATTAATATTAAAATATTAATATTTTCATGACAAAATATCAAAAGTTATATTTTATAACTTAAAATATTTTTGTAACACTTAAATCATTTTATATGATTTATAAATCATTTATTCTATTTTTCCATAATTTATTTAATATATTTATTAAATAAACTAATTACCATTAATATTAATTAATTAATGAAATTCATCACAAAATATTAAAAGTCATTAAAAATAACTTAAAATATTTTATTATAACATAATATTATTTTTCGTGATTTTTCATGTATTTAAATCATTTTAAAATAATTTATTTAATATTACAATTAAATAAATTAAATACCATTTATATTCCAAAAATATTAAATATTTATGAAATATACTCTAAATAATTAAAACTATTTTCAAACTTTAAAATAATTTTTTAGAATTTATTATGTATTTTAATAATTAAAACCATTTTTTTTCTATTTTTAAATAATTTTTTGAAAATAATTAATTAAAAAGGGGCCTTATAGCGACAGCACCGTTGCTATAGGTGTTCTTGGTGTTCTTGAAACCTTCATGTCAGTTTACCGGTTGGGTGGTTTGACCGTGTTTATTTCAGTGTTCCTTTTGATTTATGGGTTGGCTAAGTCATTAAACTTGTAGTATTCATGTAATACTACAATTCTATACCATCATCTAAGTCATTAAGCATCACAGTTGCAAGATCCAAGCTTGCAAAGTTTCTTTGTCGAGGCTTCTTTGGTTTCCGTAAATTGATCGGGTTGAGTGACCACTTTTGTGGCTCACAAATCTTATGGTTCGGGTCATTAGTTTAGTAGTTTTATGGTTTCGGTCTATAGTCCTTATGTCAGAGTACAACCTCATAGCATCATAGCAACATAAAAACATTAGATACACAAGATCTGGGCCGGTCAAACTACCTGACATGAACTCGGCTGATGAAGATCTGGGTTACCCAGAATCTTCATCCGGCGTGATGGTCAACGCTATTTTGACCAAGGATTTCTATGCTTTTGTTACTTATTTTGGTGATCTAAAGGCATGAGTATGTAGTCCTTATACTGCCTCCAACATCCAAACAAACAATGGGACCAATACCATAACACACTGCAAGATTCAAGCCCTGCAAAAGGTTGTCAGAATTTTCTGGGAAAATCAGGGCAGCCCAGAAACTCATTTCGTGAATGGTCAACGATCGTTTACCGCTTATATCTCTCGATCTACACATGATCTGGACTTGATTCAAGTTCCAGATCATAGTCCTCATGACATAGAATACAGTTATAACATAAAACAACACAAAGTAAAAACAGATAATGATTTATAGGCCCTGACATATGGCTGTCAGGCCATCATTTTCAACATTTCCTGATTTTTGAAATCTTTATATTCGAGCATCTAGATGTTATGGATTCATGATCCAACAATCCAGATCTCTAATTGACACCTTATAACACATCTTTAACCAACAACTTACAACAACTAACATCAGATTAAAGATTTTAGGAAAATTAAGGTTCATACCTTCTTAGCTTTGATTTTTGAATTCTGATAATTGATCCTGTTCTTGGAAAGCTATATGATGTTCATAGCTTGGTTTCTCATTCTATCTCACTCTAGATTTCGAAAGTTATGAGAGAGAATGCTAAGGTGAATAATGAAAATGAAAGTGACCTCTTCTCTCTCTTTAATCCATTATTTGATTACATGTTGCTATGATATGAAAAAAGTTCGATTGGTATGACTGAGATATAATCACATGAAATTGGTAGAGTGGTTCAACCACTCAATTATTGCAAGATCTACCTATTATTTCCAATAATGCAACAAAGGGCTTTTTAGTCATTTCGCATTTAATTTTAATGGCATTTTGGACATTTGACCAAACCCTTAGGGTTTAGAGTTTGGGTTAGGGTTTAGGGTTTGAGCCATTTTAGGGTTTAGGATTTAACCCTTAACTTGCAAAAATTTAATTACTAAAATATTCAATTTAGGTTTCCAAAAATAGAAAATTAATATTTTTAAATTATATTTAGGATTTTCTAATTATATTTAAATTCCTTAATCATACTTTAAATCTTACTAATTAGGATTAGTATTTCCTAATTAAAATTGCTAATTTAGCAATTAGGGTCAAAATGGTCATTAGGGTTTATAACCCAAAAATTAGGATTTCTAATAGAAAATTAATTTTCTAAAATAGAAATTAGATTTCGTAATTAGATTAGGGTTTTCTAATTACTTCACTTGAAAATTAGAATTAATATATCCTAACTAACATTAAAAGTATTAAATTAACACTTAGGTTTTTTCCTATTTACAAATTAGGGTTTCAAATCCATAATTAGGGTTTCAAATTTGGAATTAGGGTTTTGTATCCAATTTGTTAAGATTAATCCTAATTAATCTTATAATTATTTACACTTACGCCATTAAGTTCCTGATTTAGGGTTTCATGCACCGAATTAGGGTTTTGGATTCCTAGAACTGAAATTAGGGTTTTCAAAGCCGGTTTCTAGGGTTTCTTATTAATCGCTATGGTTTTATAACCGAACGTTAAAGTTCTTAATATATAATTAGGGTTTGTTACATATATCGTTTATCTGATTAACCCTCGACCCTTAACCACATACTGTACACATATACACAGAACATATTCACTTATTCCTTAATCCTGAATAATTCACCTAAATCCTTCACAGAATTTTGAAATCCTCAAAATTCTATTTTAAAAATATCAAACGCATACACTAATTTTCTGTCTAGGTTCAAATTTTGAACCTTAAATCAATTAGTAAAATTTTTAAAAATATTCAAAATTCTCGAGTTGTCACATTCACCCCTTCTTCTAAAAATTTCGTCCCCGAAATTTACCTTAGACCTCACACTATACTGCTTACACCATTCACACATATCATCACATGCTACCCAATACACCACTCACAAGAGTAAAAATTTTCAAATTTACTAAGGAGTCAAATAGACTATTTGTCTGTCGTTTTCGCAAAGGTTATATGTAAATTCATCCGCAAACCGTCATAACTTACAGACACAAAGGGTGATTAGCCCGATATGTCCTGTACTGGCCATGTACTGATTTTATCTGTTTCTCTTCACTGCCATAGGCACAAAATTCTACCTCAGTCTTACTTGATTCCGCACCAAAACAATCTGGTTCGAGAAATTTCTTTCAATGAACACTGAGTTTTCATAAACTTTAGTCTAGCTGAATCGAATAGCATAGACCCATATCAATAATTCATTTCAATCGAATTATTTAGATGTAGCCAAACCCAGTTGGCAAATTAAAATTTTTTTGAAAATATTTTTGAGAATGACGTCATGATGTCGTACTGTATTAACAGTCCGTTTGAGGATGCCGTCATCGTATGACTTTGTCATAACACATCATACAATAGTGGAATAACGATTTTAGATCAAATTCACACTAAGTATTCCTGTATTTACAACTCCATCAACTTTTTATCATCTCCGCACTAGGTTACATGGTACATGAGTGATAAATAAAATATATTTTGATATTTCAAATCGTTTGCGTCTAGCTGAAATAAGTAGCATAGACTATACTTTAAACCGTTTCAAAAATGATTACGAGTCTACATATTTTTTTTTCAAAATCACATAGTACTTATTTAGCTTGATGTCAAAAATTTGAATTCTAGCATAGCTAGGAGGTTTGGAAAACTTATGTCTCCACTAATAATCATTTGCTTAACAATCTATCTGTTCCTATAATCCTCAATTCTCCATTCACACACAACTATGCCCAGTTCGTAAAACCACACTTATGAGTCCATAAATTGCCACAATCATATGAGTTTAAGAACTTTCCTAGATAGACCTTTGGCGTCCATTCGTTGAGGGATTCATAAACATTTCATATAACTATGAATCAAGAATGTCACATAAGTATGAGTTTTAAGAACTCCTACTTAACCTTATATCCTCTACCTATGACCTATCTATCTGTTATACACATGAGAAAGGAATCACCCTCTTAACATGTATATATCAGATAGCGCGACACAAACATTTCAATGATTATCATTGTCAGAACTAAGTAGTTGTTACACCAAGTACAATTCCCCGCCCACACAAGGAATCATACAACTCAACCGCCGACATGAATCCTCAATTGAATCCCCACCTAACACTAACTCCCTTCTCAATACGAATTTTATTTAACTCGTATTCATAATCCTTTCCTGAATCTGTACCAATTCATAGTACAACTGACACCCAACAATCTTGCTGTAAACTTTCCAATCATCAGATTGATTCTTATCTCTGCTATCACCTTATTAGATCACGTGGTGATCTTATCGTATATATTATGATTTATTTCTATGTCTTGATCATTTTGTTTTACGATCTCCTATCACTGTACTTTTAGTCTTTTAGACTCTATCTATTTCTCACTACTGTTCAACTTTATTATCAGAGTTAGGGAACTCAGATCTCATAACTTCACGAGAGATTCGTCTTTGAATCTTATCGACCAACTAACTCTATTTGAGTTAGTACTTATCCTAATCACTGCGGTTATTAGTCTCAGGTATTCCTACCTAAGTTTCATAACCAACAGCTTTGATACCAACTGTGAGGGTTCAGAATTCGAGGTCCCGAATCACCGCGGATCCGGTTCGATCATTCTATACAACTATTACTATTTGCGAAAGATATAAACATAAATTGTTTATACATTAAACTTACATACTTTTCTCCAAGGTCGAGTAACCTTAACTTATACATAAATCATAACTTTTCTAACATATAACATTATTATTAAACTACACTATTACAAATCTAATCGCACACATTAACTTTACGCTGGAACTGTCTTTGACCTTTCCTTGTATCCGACGTATTTGCCTTAATCTGCAATGTTTTATCATGATATAGCAAGGGTGAGCATAAGGATTGCCTAGCAAGTTTAAGTTCAACAATATAACGATATATCATGATTGAAAGAGTCTGAATAATAAGCTGACTATAATTCAACAATATAATTGTGAACTAGCAGGAATAAATTTATGACTAAACAAGTATTATACATGAACAAATATATCTGAACCATCTGGTAATGAAGGTGATCAGCCTTTCATACCTGACTTATACATGCAATATGTACAGAGTACAATTCATGGCAACCAGCAATGATTAACCATAAGCTTATCCGAATGAAACAACTCTTAGTAGAGTTAAGTAAAAAAAAACTTGCTTGAACCGTTGATTACCGCTACGCAATTTATATCGCTTTATCCGAAGACCTAATATTAGTAATATAGATCTCCAATATTAGAATAATATCATCAATATAATATAATATAATATATATATATATATATATATATATATATATATATAAAATAACCTAAACACATAGCACATAACACATAACCCTATCAGTCTATAAAATACATAAGACTCGGTATCAAGTCAAACTATTACAGTCTGAGTTGAACTCGACACAAATCTGACATCCCGATGGTCTAGTTGGACAAAATTTCGAGTTTATGTTCAATTAAACTCTGTATAAACACTTAACAATTAACTCAGACAATTTATTAACAGTCGAAATATTTTTCGTAAGCTCGTAATAATTTTTAAATAGTTATTACTATTTATCATAAATTTCCAATCATTAATAACATATTTATACGAATTAAATACCACATAATTCCTTTATCATTAATATCTATTTATTATCAAATGTTAATGAAAATCATCACATAATATTATAATATATTTATAATATCACCAAGTATTTTTAATACTTTAAAATCACCTTTACATAATTTTTAAACACTTAAATCCATTATCCGATAATTGCTATTAATATTAAAATATTAATATTTTCATGATAAAATATCAAAAGTTATATTTTATAACTTAAATATTTTGTAACACTTAAACCATTTTTATATGATTTATAAATCATTTATTCTATTTTTCCATAATTTATTTAATATATTTATTAAATAAACTAATTATCATTAATATTAATTAATTAATGAAATTCATCATAAAATATTAAAAGTTATTAAAAATAACTTAAAATATTTTATTATAACATAATATTATTTTTTGTGATTTTTCATGTATTTAAATCATTTTTAAATAATTTATTTAATATTATAATTAAATAAATTAAATACCATTTATATTCCAAAATATTAAATATTTATGAAATATACTCTAAATAATTAAAAACTATTTTTCAGACTTTAAAATAATTTTTTAGAATTTATTATGTATTTTAATAATTAAAACTATTTTTCTATTTTTAAATAATTTCGAAAAATAATTAATTAAAAAGGGGTATTCTATAGCATACGTAACCGTCATTTATAGGTGTTCTTGTGTTCTTGAGACCTTCATGTATCGATTTCACTAGGTTGGGTGGTTTGGCCGGGTTTATTTCGATGTTCCTTTTGATTTCTGGGTTGGCTAAGTCATTAAACTTATAGTATTCATGTAATACTACAATTCTATACCATCATCTAAGTCATTAAGCATCACAGTTGCAAGATCCAAGCTTGCAAAGTTGTCATCAAAGGCTTCTTTGGGATTTGGGTTTTAAATCAATCGATTCAGTGACCACTTTGTGGCTCACAAATTTTATGGTTCTGGTCATTAGTTTAGTAGTTTTATGGTTTCGGTCTATAGTCCTTATGTCAGAGTACAACCTCATAGAATCATAGCAACATAAAAACATTAGATACACAAGATCTGGGCCGGTCAAACTACCTGACATGAACTCGGCTGATGAAGATCTGGGTTACCCAGAATCTTCATCCGGCGTGATGGTCAACGCTATTTTGACCAAGGATTTCTATGCTTTTGTTACTTATTTTGGTGATCTAAAGGCATGAGTATGTAGTCCTTATACCTGTCTCCAACATCCAGCCAACAACAGGACCAATACCATAACACACTGCAAGATTCAAGCCCTGCAAAAGGTTATCAGAATTTTCTAGGCAAAACTGGGCAGCCCAGAAACTCATTTCGTGAATGGTCAATGATATTTGATCGCTTATATCTCTCGATCTACACATAATCTGGACTTGATTCAAGTTCCAGATCATAGTCCTCATGACATAGAATACAGTTATAACATAAAACAACACAAAGTAAAAACAGATAATGATTTATAGGCCCTGACATATGGCTGTCAGGCCATCATTTTCAACATTTCCTGATTTTTGAAATCTTTAGATTCGAGCATCTAGATGTTATGGATTCATGATCCAACAACCCAGATCTCTAATTGACACCTTATAACACATCTTTAACCAACAACTTACAACAACTAACATCAGATTAAAGATTTTAGGAAAATTAAAGTTCATACCTTCTTAGCTTTGATTTTTGATTTCTGATCATTGATCATGTTCTTGGAAAGCTATATGATGTTCATGGCTTGGTTTCTCATTCTATCTCACTCTAAATTTTGAATCTTAAATCAATTAATAAAATTTTTAAAAATATTCAAAATTCTCGGGTTGTCACATCTAATGACTATGCTTTCACTTGCTGGTCAAAGACAACATGCCAGACTCCTTATCCATAACATAAAACAACAAAAAACACAAACGAGCAAGAATTTGTGGCCATTGACATTTGGTTGTCAGGCCACATTTCAAGCTCAAGAACAGATTTTGAAAAACATGGGTTTTACCCACTTTGATGATATGGATCCATGATGGATCATCATAGATCAACTAAAAACATCATATAACACCTGATTAAACAATTAAACAAAAAATTTTACTTAGCAAGTTGGATCAAAAATCAAATTTGGTTTATACCTTCTAGTTTCAAATCCTTGATCTTAATCCTCCTAACTGATCTTGGTTGATCAAGGGGCTGTTATAGGGACAGAGTAACTTGATAATTTTGGAGGTTGAGAGAGAATAAGAGTTGGTGAGAGCTTTCAAGAAAAATGGGCTAAATTATTAACTTTCTCTCTCTCCAATCTATTTATATTACTTAGATACATTGTATTATCTGATCTTGCTGTTGATTTGCTGAGATTTTAAAGTTACCAAGTCAACATAGTTGGTTACCAACTCCAATATTTGCTAGATTTGCAAGCTAGCTTATTAAAGAATGAAAAAGGGCATTTTGGTCATTTGTATTTTAATTTTAATGGCATACTAGACAATGTCCAAACCCTTAGGATTTAACCCTTAGGGTTTAACCCTAAGGTTCTAACACTTAGGTTTTAAAACACTAACTTTCTAGGATTTTCTAAATTAGGGTTTTAAAATAGAAAATTAAGATTTCAAAAATATAATTAGGGTTTCCTAATTAAATTAGGGTTTTCTAACCGTATTAAAGTTTAATAATCACATTAGGCTTGCTAATTAGGATTAGGGTTTTCTAATTAGGGTTTAAAATTAGGGTTTCCAGACATACGATTAGAGTTTCTAACGGTACGTTAGGGTTTCTTGTCCCGAGATTAGGGTTTCTAATCTCATATTAGGGTTTACTAATTTTAAACCTTATCCGATCAATCATTGATCAAAAATTCTAAACAATACAAATGCGTACTCATTAATATAATTATTTTAATTATATTTTCTATCTAATCCCTATCAGGAAATTAGGGTTAGGGTTTCTAAAGCTGTTAAGCACAACTCTACTCTAATTTCTCAGTCAATACATAATTTGACTAATTCTCAAGACTCGTAACACAGATACTCAGTATAATATTAATAGTCAATATATAAAAAAAATTATTCGTAAAATTTTGATTATTCTAAATCCCGGGTTATCACAGAAGGTGTGCAGAAAAGTCTCCATCAAAGTTCAGAAATGTCAAACGCATTTAATGCTTCAAAGAATGTCTTCAACGGATAGATTTCAAGGATCACATATATGCAAAAAATATGAAGATGAGAAGTATAAGCAAGCATTGAACAAAACGCACAAGAACACTCAACGCTCAACTCTACGTTCTAAGAAAAAGAGAAAGCTTGCTCAGCTACTCAGTTCTTTTGAACAAGTTCTTAACGGCAACTGAGTAGCACCAACCAAGAACTCAACAACTACCAATCAACTGAAGTAAGAGTTCCAAGTCAGAAGGACTTGAAGAGTTCTAAGTGAACTGAGAAGAACCAAGTCTGCTGGACTTGAAGAGTTCAAAAGTGAACTAAGAAGTGCCTAGACTGCTGGTCTAGAAGGAATCTGTGAGATTCAAAAAGTGTAAAAGACATCCTTAGTAGATTTCTTACTCGAGGAGTAGAAGAGTGGGCTAGGAGCTTTAAGTGCTCTGAACCACTTAAAACTGCTGTGTCTAATATATTCTTGCTATAACTGCTATAACTGCCATAACTGCTATAACTGCCTCACTCTCATTAATTCACTATATCTTAAGGGAGATTAAAACAAATATTAATTCCACTGTGTTTTAATCATTATCAACTAACAAGTTAAAACGAAAAGAAATTTAAATATTTATTACCCCCCCCTTCTAGATAACTATTGTGCCTCCGACAACAAACAATATAAGGGCTTTTGATGGATCTCGGCGAGAGGTTGTAGGGGAAATCGAACTTCCAGTGGAGATCGATCCACATACCTTCTACATCATACTCCGGCATGAAAAGTTTAAAATTTCACAAGAATGTGCAGAAAATATCCTTGTAAAACGATACTAGATGAAGCGCAAATTTTAAGGATATTCTACTAATTTCACAGAGTATAGAAGCAATACTTTATCAAAATGAGGGTATAATCAGGAATACGAGACGAAATAATATTACTCACATACTACAGAGTATGGAAGAAAATATTATTCCTATGAATACTAAATAAAATAATATCCCTTACCTCAGAAGAAGACTGGATACTGGAATAGTGAGGTAGCAGACTTCTCTTCTACTTTCTCTCTAAAGCTTCTCTCTATAGATTCTCTCTCTATAATGAATTGCACTTGTGAGTCTTAGTGAATTGGTGAGAATGAAAGAAGAATGAGCTTCTATTTATAGGAAAACATAGTTTTGATAATTGCACGTTTTGGGGCTCGAAATATTACAGTAGAATACCTTCATCTTTTCCTTCATTTTTAATTTAGTCCTGCAAGTATTATCAAACTTGCACCACCTCCCCTAATAGTACATCATGTGAATCAATAGTACAATCATGTGAATCAATAGTTTTAGACATGTGAAAAAAATAATTACAGTATAGTACCTTCATCTATACCTCCATTTTTAATTTAGTCATGCAAGTATTATCAATCTTGCACCACCTCCCCTAATAGTACATGCATGTAAATCAATAGTACACACATGTGAACAAACAGTTATAAGCATGTGAATTAATAGCAATTAATTGCTCATTTATCCGATTAATTACCCGATTGGTCAATATAACCTCCAGACATCAATTATTATCGGAATAGATGTCAATTTCCAATAACACTAATAATCCCAACACAATAGAAATGTCAATTTCATCTTTAATCAACACGAACTTATTCATCATTAATATTATAACTCACAATATTTAACAACCAGATCATTCCCAGGAAATAGGGGGCTTTCCGATAAGAATTTCTCCACATCAAGCGTATGATTAGGTGACCAAACCTCTCATCGATGAGAACTTTCTAGGACGGTGTCAATATTGCAAATAATAATATGAATAACTTTATCGTCTCAATTATTGATTTAATAATAATAAATATTATGCGAGATGAAGCTGTGACAATAATTGATTTCAATAATATGAGAGATATTATGCAAAGAATTATCGTAGCAATAATTAAGTATAACCGAGTGACTTCTCACGTAAGCATTAGTAATCAATCTGGTAGTGTGTGCTACTACGCAACCACGCCGTATTCGTTCTTTTACCACGGGTAGTTCAAGCAGTTTAATGGTAAAACTTTCGCCGTTTTTTTTATAAAAAGATAATTCTGTCGTTTTCTAAATACGATAATACTTTCGTTATGGTGTTCACTAATGATTGTGCCGTTGTACGAATATTCCCTGTTAAAACGAATATTCCCCGACCAATCGAATATTATATAACCACTTGCTTACTTTGCAAAATTTGTAAATAATACCCACAACTATAACATTATATCAAATCCACACCATAATATTCAAAAATATATTTCGAGAAAAAAATTAATCTTTATTCATAAAAGTTGGGGTCTTACAACCTCCCCTTTTTATGAAATTTCCTCCTCAAAATTAGGGTGCGTACCTGGTATGTCGAAGAGGTGAGGATACCTTGACTTCATTTCAGATTCTAACTTGCAGGTCATTTCCTCAACATCGTGGTTTCTCCACAAAACTTTGACTTGAGGTTTAACCTTGGAGCGTAGAATATGATCCTTCTTATCCAAGATTTTAACAGGTACCTCTTCATACGTTAAATCTTTCGCTATCTCGTCCGGTTCTAATTCAATAATGTGGTTCGGGTCTTTCACATATTTACGTAACATACATATGTGAAAAACGTTATGAACACGAGACATACTTGGCGGTAAGGCGAGTCTATAGGCCACAGTTCCTACTCGATCGAGGATTAAAAATGGGCCAATGAATCGAGGATTGAGCTTTCCTCTCTTTCCAAATCTCTTAACTCCTTTCTATGGCGCAACACGTAATAACACATGATCTCCAATATTGAAATCCACGTCCTTTCGATGAAGATCAACATAACTCTTTTCTTGATCTTGTGAGGTTTTTATAAGTTGTTAGATCGTTTAAATCTTTCCGCAGTCATACGTACCAACTCCGGTCCCAACAATGTTGCTTAACCCACCTCATGCCAGCATACTGGAGAACGACATTTTCTTCCATACAACGCCTCAAATGGAGCCATGCCGATACTTGCTTGATAACTGTTGTTGTAGGAAAACTCAACCAATGGTAAGAACTTGTCCCAACTTCCTTTGAAGTCAAGGACACAAAGTCTTAATAAATCTTCAAAAGTTTGAATAGTCCTCTCCGACTGTCCATCCGTTTGAGGATTATATGCCGAACTAAATCGTAAATTCGTTCCCATAGATTTTTGCAAACTAACCCAAAATCGTGAAGTGAATCTTGGGTCTCGATCAAAAACTATGGATACAGGCACACCATACAATCTTATAATCTCGTTTATGTACGTACGAGCAAGACGTTCAAGTGTATAAGTTTCTCGTATCGGTAAGAAATGAGCAAACTTGGTCAATCTATCAACAATGACCCAAATTGCATCTTTGCCTTGAGAAACTTGGGAAGACCAATAACGAAATCCATGGTAATGTGCTCGCACTTCCATTCTGGAATTTCAAGTGGTTGCAATGGACCTTTTGGCACTTAATGCTTCGCCTTGACTCGTTGACAAGCTAGACACCTTGAGATAAACCCCGCTATCTCTCTCCTCATATTGCTCCACCAAAATGTATGTAGAAGATCACGATACATTTTGGTACTCCCAGGATGGATTGCAAACGGTGTGTTGTGTGCCTCCATCATGATTTTATACTTCAAGTCAGAATCGTTAGGAACACAAAGTTTCATCGATTCTTGCTTCCGGAATAGCACCTTCTTGCACTTTCTTCCTTATACGCATAAGCTCCAGGTCTGTAGCTTGAGCAGCTTTAACTTTATCGATTAAAGTTGATTCTACTCATATATTTTCCATCATCACATGGGTCCCTGGAGTTTTTAACTCTATCTCCATTCTTTGTAAGTCATACAAAATGGGCCTTTGCATTGATAATATCGCATTCGTACCCGCATATGATCTTCTATTCAATGCGTCAACTACTACGTTCGTTTTTCTAGGATGGTATTGAATGGTATGATCATAATCTTTCAATAGCTCAAACCATCGTCATTGTCGCATGTTGAGTTCCTTTTGAGTAAAGAAATATTTGAGGCTTTTATGATCCATATAGATCTCCACCTTCTCTCCATACAGGTAATGCCTCCAAATCTTAAGCGCAAAAACGACAGCTGCTAACTCTAGATCATTAGTAGGATAATTCCTCTCATATTCTTTAAGTTGTCGTGAGGCATAGGCTATGACTTTCCCATGTTGCATGAGAACACACCCTAAACCTTTGCCTGAAGCATCGCTATATATGACAAATCCCTCCGAACCAGCTGGTATTGTCAAAATGTGTGCTGAAATGAGCCTCCTCTTGAGTTCTTGAGAACTCTTCTCACATTCCTCGCTCCAACCGAATTTTGTATCTTTTTGAATCAGCTGAGTTAATGGAGTAGCGATTCGAGAAAATCCTTCCACGAACCTCCGATAATAACTAGCAAAGCCCAAAAAGCTACGTACTTTGGTCACTGACTTAGGTTGCTCCCAGCTTTGAATTGCTTCAATCTTTGATGGGTTAACAGATATTCCGTGATTTGATATCACGTGCCCAAGGAATGCTACTTCTTCAAGCCAGAACTCCCATTTCTTCAACTTGACATATAACTTGTTTTCACAAAGCTTTTGGAGTATCAGCCTCAAGTGTTGCTCATGATCTTCACGACTTTTAGAGTAAATGAGGATGTCATCAATAAAGACGACCACAAAGTGATCCAAATATTCCTTGAATACTCGGTTCATCATATCCATGAAGGAAACAGGAGCATTAGTCAATCCAAAATACATGACTAGGAATTCATAATGTCCGTACCGAGTTCTAAAAGAAGTCTTTGGGATGTCATGAGTTTTAATCTTTAATTGATGATATCCGAAACGAAGATCGATCTTTGAAAAGAATTTGGCGCCTTACAACTAGTCAAACAGATCATCAATACGAGGCAACATGTACCTATTTTTGATGGTGACATGATTCAACTCTCGATAGTCAATACAAAGTCGCATACTTCTATCTTTCTTCTTCGCAAATAGAACATGAGCACCCCAAGGAGACGTACTGGGACGAATGAAACCGATATCTAATAATTCCTGTAGTTGGGTATTTAACTCCTGAAGTTCAATAAGAGCCATTCGATATGGGGCTTTGGAAATGGGTTTTGTACCGGGTTCAAGATCGATACAAAATTCGATTTCACGCTCTGGGGGTAGGACAGGAAGTTCTTCAGGGAATACATACGAAAATTTATTAACAATAGAAATATCTTTCAAATCTGACGTATTTTTGTTTAAATCCGTGACATGAGCTAAGAAAGCTTGACATCCGTTTTTCAATAAACAAATAGCTTTATGGCTTGATATGATAGTGGTTGATTTTAGTGGTTTGGTTGCTTGAATTCACATAATAGGTTGGTTAGGAATATAAAAGCTAACAACCTTACGAAAACAATCAATTTTAGCATGATGAGTAGTTAACCAATCAATCCCTAAAATCACATCAAACGCAAGTATTTTTAAGGAAATAAGATAGACCGGTAATGTGCGAGTATCGATTTGAACCAAACAGGACTTATAAATAGTGGATGTAATGAAGGTTTCTCCCAACGGAGTTTCAACAGATAAATCAAAGTCTAATTTCTACGGAGTTAAATTTAAACGTTGAGCGCAAGTAGGAGAAATAAAAGAATGGGTAAAACCGGTATCAAATAAGGTATATACTTCGCCAGAGTTGATGATTAGCTTACCTGCGATCACCTCATTTGGATTCCTCAGTTTTTGGGAGGTTACGACAAACGCTCTCCCTTGAACTACCAATTTTGTCTTGTTTGGGACGGCCTTTGATGCCTCCATCCCAGTTGGACTTGACTTCGGTGCACGACAAAATCGGGCTAGGTGACCTTCTCTTCCACAATTGTAACATGCCTTGGACTATTACGTACAGTTTAGACTGATGTGTCCCTCCCCTCCGCATTTGTAACATATGACCAACAATCGTTCTCCTTCCTTAACAACAGGTGTTGGTGCTGACGTCTTTCCATCATTATTGAATTTCCTCTTCTTGAATATTCCACTTCTATTATCTTGGCCATGATTACCACCGAAGTGGTTACCATTTCTGGCATGTTGATTCCCCCCACGTTTGTTGTCACCGCTTCGATGACTGCTACCACTGGTATTATCGATTTACCGGCTGCTCTCTCTTGGTTGGGTTAACTCATTATCGCGCTCCAATAACTGAGCCCTATTTACAACATCTAAATACAAACACAATTTTTAAGAAATTAAGTATTGACGTATCTTAGGTTTCAAACCTCTTAGAAACATCCGTGTCATTCTCCCCTCATTATCAACCAAGTGGGATGCAAATCGGGACAACTCGGCAAACTTAGCTTCGTACTGTGACACGGTCATATTGTTTTGCTCCAGCTTGATAAACTCTACCTCCTTCATGTGACGAATACTTTCGGGAAAGTACTTGTCATTGAACAGTTCTTGGAATTTCTCCCAATATATCTTCAGTGCGGCAGTTTGAGTACGCTTTACAGATTCCCACCAGTAATATGCCTCTCCTCGCAACATGAAGGTGGCAAAGGGAACCTTTTTCTCCTTGGAGCATCCCAAGATATTAAATATCTTGGTGATATGCTTTATCCACGTCTCTTCCTTAAGTGGTTTTGGCTCTCTAATAAACTCCGGTGGTCCCAGCTCCTTGAACTGTTTAGCGGTTACCGACCAAGAGTTGCAAATGATTCCACCTGCATTTTGAACAAGAGCCAATCTCGCCTAATATTGCATTAATTGCATAAAGCCTCTGAACATCCCATTGTTCATCATTTGATCGGTGTTATTGTTTACCTGAGGATTATTGTCTTCCTGTTGCACATTATCCTGGGTATTGATCGTTGGTGACTCAACGGTCTCATGTGCTTCATTGCTTATCTCAACATTTTTAGATGCCATTTGCAAATACTGCCACAAAACAAGGGTTAATTGACATGTCACATATTATCCCTATACTCTGACCGACCAAATAAATACCAAATAAACTTAGGCAGGTCATACTATCGAAGGAATTCCCCATCTCTCCCCTCCTAGTTCTTGTCTCACATCTCAGCTAGGGATCATATCCCTAAGCTTTGATACCAACTGTGACGCCCCCAAAATAGGTATACATCACCCATCTTGAGTCGCCAAATACATGATACAAAATTCAAATACAACTTAATTATACAACTGTCGTGTAAAATACGACAAAACATAAGCTAAGAGTTTTAATATGAATATTGTCTTCTAGATAGTATTCAAACTCAAATGGAGTCCTTATTACATTTATTATCACACTATTTCACTAAATAGTGAGGACTACTAATGCAAAAACATCTAGGCATCACTCTGGTTCCTCGACTAGTCCCAGCTATATTCTCATTTCCTGAAGAGAATAATGAAAACAAAGGGTGAGCTCAACTAGCCCAGTAAGAAATATTATGACTAAGATAATGCATAATAAATTATCGTTAGCCTTCAACAGTGTTAAACTGATAAAATATAATAAACATCAAGTTTAACTACAGCGGAACAAGCAATCCATTAGAAGAGTCAAGTAAAGCATGATATCTACTATCTTCTATGATTTCAAAAGTTTTTCATCAACTTTATCGCTGAGATTCAACTTAATAAATAAACCACATCATCAAATCATTCCTGCACTACGGGCCAAGGATATTCATGTAATCATCAATTGTTATGATCATATCAACAACTGTCCATCAGTGCACTACGGGCCAATGAGGACTTTTACCACATCATTTGTAACATTAATTAAGTGATTATACCGAATAATCCTCGGTCATAATCATACCAATCAATAGTCCATCTATGCACGTAAGCCAAAGATGACTTTTATCACAATATAAGCATGATGATGATGACAATGATATAAGAATTCAATTAAAAGAAAGCAAATGATATATTTTTAAAGATTTATAATTTAATTTATCCAGAATTCAATAATGTCCAAATTGTCAATATGATACTGCTTTGTGGAGTAAAATTCAATAATGATATTATATCAAAATTTATTTGGACCGAAAAGAAATCAATTTTTGTTATGAATAGTACTACGGGTGAATAGTACCCCGTGAATAGTATTTCGAGAATAGTACCCCGTGAATAGTACTTTGTGAATAGTAATTTGTGAATAGTACATTATGAATAGTACTTTGTGAATAGTACCTGTGAATAGTACTTTTGTGAATAGTACCGTATAAATGAATAGTACTCATGGACAGTACTCCGGCATGAAAAACTTCAAATTTAAAAAGAATGTGCAAAAAATATCCTTGTGAAACGATGCTAGATGAAGCGCAAATTTTAAGGATATTCTACTAATTTCACAGAGTATAGAAGCAATACTTTATCACAATGAGGGTATAATCAGGAATACGAGACGAAATAATATTACTCACATACTACAGAGTATGAAAGAAAATATTATTCCTATGAATACTGAATAAAATAATATCCCTTACCTCAGAAGAAGACTGGATACTGGAATAGTGAGGTAGCAGACTTCTCTTCTACTTTCTCTCTAAAGCTTCTCTCTCTATAATTGCTCTTGTGAGTCTTAGTGAATTGGTGAGAATGAAAGAAGAATGAGCTTTTATTTATAGGAAAACATAATTTTGATAATTGAACGTTTTGGGGCTTGAAATATTATAGTATAATACCTTAATCTTTTCCTTCATTTTTAATTTAGTCCTGCAAGTATTATCAAACTTGCACCACCTCCCCTAATAGTACATCATGTGAATCAATAGTACAATCATGTGAATTAATAGTTTTAGATATGTGAAAATAATAATTACAGTATAGTACCTTCATCTGTACCTCTATTTTTAATTTTGTCATGAAAGTATTATCAATCTTACCACCTCCCTAATAGTATATGCATATGTGAATCAATAAATGCATGCACATGTGAACAAAATGAGTTATAAGCATGTGAATTAATAGCAATTAATTGCTCATTTATTCGATTAATTACCCGATTGGTCAATATAACCTCCAGACATCAATTATTATCGGAATAGATGTCGATTTCCACTAACATTAATAATCCCAACACAACAAAAATGTCAATTTCATCTTTAATTATCACAAACTTATTCATCATTAATATTATAACTCACAATATTTAACAATCAGATCGTTCCTAGGAAAGAGGGGGCTTTCCGATAAGGATTTCTCCCTATTGGCGCACAATTAGGTGACCAAACCTCTCCTTAACAGAACTTTCTAGACATTGTCAATATTGCAAATAATAATATGAAAAACTTTGTCGTCTCAATTATTAATTTAATAATAATAAATATTATGCATATGATATTGTGACAATAATTGAATCAATAATATGAGAGATATTATGCAGCAATTAATTACTATAGCAATAATTGAGTATAACTGAGTGACTTCTCACGTAAGCATCAATAATCAATACCGTGTGCTACTATGCAACCATGCATATTATTGTTCTTTTACCACCGGGTAGTTCAACAGTTTAATGGTAAAACTTTCGCCGTTATTTTTATAAAAAGATAATTCTGTCATTTTCTAAATACGACAATACTTCCGTTGTGGGGTCCACCAATGATTATGCCGTCGTACGAATATTCCCTGTTAAAATGAATATTCCCCGACCAATCGAATATTATATAACCACTTGCTTACTTTGCAAAATTTTTAAATAATACCCACAACTATAACAATATAACAAATCCATACCATAATATTCAAAAATATATTTCGAGAAAAAAATTAATCTTTATTCATAAAAGTTGGGGTCTTACATATCTCCTTGTATTTAAACTTGCTAAGCAAATTAGTTGCTTACCCTTGCTATATCATGACTTTTATTTCAGCTAAGCCAGAGACGTCCAAGAAGTACAAAGGCAAATGAAAAATCCAGGAATAGTTAATGTGAACGTTTATGTATTATATTACATTATGTATATTGGTATTGTAAACCTTTTGTGTTACTATGTGTAACTTAAGTAAGGTATGTTTAAGTTAAGGTTAATAGGCCTGTACAATTAAAATAAACAATATATGTTTATTATTCCGTGATAGTTTATAGAATGCTTATGATGATGATGTATCGTGAGCACCGAACGAGGTTAGAGAACTAGGATTTGGGTGCGTCACAGAAATCATTGGCCAATGTGAATGAAAATTAGAAAGGAGTTTCTAATTTACATTAATCAGAGTTCTGCATTTGTGAATCAAAATACATATGATTAAATAAATAAGACTTGTCATTAATTTCATGTCTTCTATTTAATCGTGACATTGTATGGTAGAATGATTGATTTGAACGGTAACTAGTCATGGAATCGGTTCTTTATGTTCTTTGTGATTAAACATTAAATTCATATTATCCGGATATTTATGATACACTAACGTAAGTGAAAGTAATATGTATACAAACCAATCATGTATGATAATAAAGCAAATACTTTGTAAATAATTTTATTCATTTATTTATAAAAGTATTTATTTACTAAAGACATTTAATTATTTACATGGTGTTGTTTTAATAATATGTGATAAACTCATAGTTTTAAGCAATGCTTTTAGAATCATAATGAGATCATGCTAATGAGATCTAAATTCTTAGATAGCTTAAAAACTAAAATGTTCTGAATCGATGGATTACTAAAAAGGGGATTAGTGAATCTAGATAGATTGATAAATATGTTGTTTGCTCATTGGATTAGGATGATTGATCTCATGATCAATTGTGTGGAGACACTAAAGCAAGTATGTGACGCCCCCAAAATAGGTATACATCACCCATTCCGAGTCGCCAAATACATGGTACAGAAATAAATACAACTTCAGTAATACAATTGTCGTGCAAAATACGACAACACATATATTGTGAGTTTGAATACAAATATTGTCTAATAGACAGTATACAAACTCAAAAGGAGTCCTCATCACAATTATTGATACACTATTTTACAAAATAGTGAGGATTACTAAAACAACTATCTTGAATCATCACTCCATACCCCAGCTAGTTCATGCTAAATTCTCTCCTCCTGAGAAGAACAATGGAACAAAAAGGAAAAGGGTGAGCTCAACTAGCCCAGTAAAGAATATTATGACTAAGATAATATACAACAAATTATCATTAGTTTCAACAGGGAAAAATCTGGTAAAATATAATAGACAACAAGTTTTAGATCAACAACTGCAGCAGAAACAACAATCCATTAGAAGATTCAAGTAGAGAAAGAATTCTACTATCTTTTAAGATTTAAAAGTTCATCATCAATATTTTATCCCTGTAACATCAATCAATATACATCTTGAATCAAATATTCATCTTTTTTCTGAGCCAAAGATATTCATTTGTGTCATCAGTTGATCATGTTCATCTCAACACCTGTTCATCTTTGCACTACGGGCCAAAGATATTCATTAGGTAATCATTCATATTTGCACTACAGGCCAAAGATATTCATTAGGTAATCATTCATCTTTGCACTATAGGCCAAAGATATTCAGTAATATCATTATTTAGGACTGAGGATGATAAAAAATATCTTAAAGAAAACGAATCCAGTGAGATAAAAGATCAAAGATTAGTACTTTAGTTTATCCAGGTTCAAAAATACTCCATAATAACCAATTGTGAAGCATAATTCAAAAATAAAGATCAAAACATGGATACAATCAAAGATAGTAACCATAATAGACATCTTGGATAAAAAAGAGAAAATTTCATTTATCGAATTGAATAGTGCAGATTACGTGAATAGTGCAGGTATCGTGAATAGTAACCCCGACACAAAAAGGTAGAAATTCCATAATAAAATCTATACCAATATTTCGGTATAATGATATTGAAAGAATAACATTATTAGAAAGAAAATAACATCCCTTACCTCAAAATATCATTACTTCTGATCAGAATATCGGTATAAGTCGGCGCCCCCAAAGCAAGTATCTGACACCCATTACGAAGTCGTCAAAATACATGGTACGAAACAACTACAACTTTATTAATACAACATAAAAGCTGTGAGTTTAAATACAAATATTGTCATCTAGACAATATCCACACTCAAATAAGTCCTCAAAGACAATTATTGATACATTATTTTACAAAATGGTGAGGACTACTAAAACGACTTCTAGAACCATCATTCCACACCCAGAAACTAGTACTCATTACATTTCTAGCCTCACGAGAAGAAAAAATGGAACAACAAAGGAAAAGGGTGAGCTCAACTAGCCCGAAGAAAAAGAACATTATGACTACGCCGTCGTACGAATATTCCCCGACAACAAGAATATTCCACGACCAAACGAATATTCCCTGACACAATGATTATTTTATAACCACTTGCATATTTTGCAAAATTTGCACATTTCACCCATAACTAGAGAATTATATCAAATTAATACCTTATTATTCACAAATATAATTAGAGGAAATTCGATTTTATTTATAATAAGTTGGGGTCTTACAGCTTTCCTCTCTTTCCAAATCTTGTAACTCTTTTCCATGGAGTAACACGCAATAATACGTGATCCCCAATACTAAATTCCACGTCCTTTCGATGAAGATCCGCATAACTCTTTTGTCGATCTTGTGCCGTTTGTATACGTTGTCGAATCGTTTGGATCTTCTCTGTAGTCATTCGTACCAACTCTGGTTCCAACAACGTTGCTTCTCCCACCTCATCCCAGCATATTGGAGAGCGACACTTTCGTCCATACAATGCTTCAAATGGAGCTACACCTATACTTGCCTGATAACTATTGTTGTAGGAGAATTCCACCAATGGTAAATACTTATCCCAACTCCCTTTGAAGTCTAGGACACAGAGTCTTAATAGATCTTCAAGAGTTTGAATAGTCCTCTCTGATTGTCCGTCCGTTTGAGGATGGTATGCCAAACTAAATCGTAAATCCGTCCCCATAGCTTTTTGGAAGCTAACCCAAAATCTTGAAGTGAATCTTGGGTCACGATCTGAAACTATGGATACTGGCATGCCATGCAACCTCATAATCTCATTCATGTACATACTAGCAAGACGTTCAAGAGAATAAGGCTCCCGTATTGGTAAGAAATGAGCAGACTTGGTTAATCTATCAACAATAACCCAAATAGCATTTATGCCTTGAGAAACCATGGGAAGACCCGTAACGAAATCTATGGTAATATGTTCCCACTTCTATTTCAGAATCTCAAGTGGTTGCAATGGAGCCTTTGGCACTTGATGCTCTGCCTTTACATGTTGACAAGTTAAACACCTCGAGATAAACTTTGCAATCTCTCTCTTCATATTGTTCCACCAAAATGTATGTCGAAGATCATGATACATTTTGGTACTCCCAGGATGGATTGCAAACGGTGTGTTGTGTGCCTCCATCATGATTCTATGCTTCAAGTCAGAATCGTTAGGAACACAAAGTCTGGAGTGGACTCAAAGTATTCCTTCTTCATCGATTCTTGCATCTGGAATAGCACCTTCTTGTACTTTCTTCTTCATCGCATGACTACCGGTGCGTGGCTTGAGCAACTTTAACTTTTTCGATTAAAGTCGATTCTATGCGTATATTTGACATCATCGCACTCGTTCATGCATATGATCTTCTACTCAACGCGTCAGCTACCACGTTTTCTTTTCCAGGATGGTATTGAATAGTGTGGTCGTAATCTTTCAACAGCTCGAGCCAACGTCGCTGTCGCATGTTGAGTTCTTTTGAGTGAAGAAATATTTGAGGCTTTTATGGTGCGAATATATCTCCACTTTCTCCCCATATAGATAGTGCCTCCGGATCTTTATAAGCGAAAACGATCACGCTAACTCTAGATCATGAGTAGGATAATTCCTCTCATATTCTTTAAGTTGTCGCGAGGCATAGGCTATGACTTTCCCACGTTGCATGAGAACACACCCTAAACCTTTGCACAAGCATCAGTAGATAACAAATCCATCCGAACCGGATGGTATTGTCAAAACAGTGCCGAAATGAGTCTCCTCTTGAGATCTTGGAAACTCTTCTCGCATTCCTCGCTCCATACCACAATTTTGTATCTTTCTGAGTCAAATTTGAGTTAGCAGAGTAGCGATTCTAGAAAATCCTTCCACAAATCTCCGATAATAACTAGCTAAGCCCAAAATGCTACGTACTTCGATCACCGTCTTTGGTTGCTCCCAACTTTGTATTGCTTCAATCTTCGCCGGGTCAACAGACACTCCATGTTTTGACACCATGTGTCCAAGGAATGCTACTTCCTCAAGCCAGAACTCGCATTTCTTCAGTTTGGCATATAGCTTGTTATCACGAAGCCTTTACAATACCAGCTTCAAATGGCGCTCATGATCTTCACGGCTTTTGGAATAGATGAGGATGTCATCAATAAAGACAACAACGAACTGATCCAAATATTCCTTGGATACTCGGTTCATCATATCCATGAAAGCAGCAGGAGCATTAGTCAATCCAAAAGACATGACTAGGAATTCATAATGCCCGTCTCGAAGTTTAAGGCGGTCTTGGAATATCCTCAGTTTTAACCTTCGGTGATGATATCCCGAACGAAGAACGATTTTGAAAAGAATTGTGCTCCTTGCAAACTGGTCCAAACAGGTCATAATACGAGGTAAGCGGATACCTATTCTTGATAGTGACATGGTTCAATTCCGATAGTCAATACAAAGTCGCATACTCCCGTCTTTCTTCTTTACAAATAAAACAGGAACACCCCAAGGAGATGTACTAGGATGAATGAAACCGATGTCCAACAACTCCTGTAGTTGGACCTTTAACTCTGAAGTTCAATAGGAGCCATTCGATATGGGGTTTTAGAAATGGGCTTTGTGCCAATTGAGTTCAAGGTCAATAAAGAATTCAACTTCACGTTCGGGCGTAGAGCGGAAGTTCTTCAGAAATACGTCGGAAAGTCACTAACAATGTGAATATTATTCAAAGTCGGCGTGTCTTTATTCAAATCCATAACATGGGCTAAGAAAGCTTGACATCCGTTTTTCAATAAACGAATAGCTTTATGACTTGATATGACAGTGATTGATTTTAATGGTTTAGTTGCTTAAATTCGCACAACAAGTTGATTAGGAATATGAAAACTAACAACCTTACGAAAAATAATCAATTTTGGCATGATGAGTAGTTAACCAATCAATCCCTAAAATCACATCAAAAGCAAGTATCTTTAAAGAGATAAGGTCAACGGGTAATGTGATGGTGCCAACTTGGATCAAACAAGATTTATAAACAGTGGATGTGATGAAAGTTTCTCCTAATGGAGTTTCCACAGATAGGTCAAAGTCTAATTTCTCCGGAGTCAAGTTTAAACGTTGAGCATAAGCAGGAGAGATAAATGAATGGGTAGCACCGGTATCAAGTAGTGTATAAACTTCGCATGAATTTATGATTAGCTTACCCGTGATCACCTCGTTTGGGGGGTTCTCGCATGTTGATTGACCACGACAAACACTCTTCCAGAACCATTGACTTTGACTTTTTCGGGATGACCTTTTGAGTCACCATCCCATTTGGACTTGGTTTCGCTTCAAAGGTCTGATCTCGAGCGATATGTCCTTCCTTTCCACGGTTATAACATACCTTAAAGCTGTTGCCAGGGGTTTAAGGGTGATATGTCCTTCTTTTCCGCACTTATAGCATATAATAGGTGGTCGTTCTCCTCCTTGGAACCGATTCTTTCTTTGGTGCTAACGTCTTCACATTATTATTGTTGAATCTCTCTTTTAAAATCTCCCCGACTCGCTTCTTCTATTTTCATGGTACGATTACCACCGTGAGTGGTTACCGCTTTTGTACGAATGTTTTCCTCCCCATTGGTTTTCATTGCTCCAATGATTTGCCACCAGTATGACCACAGAGTTGCGGTCCCTTGGTTGAACGTATTTCATTATCTCGCTCTAATAATTGAGCCACATTGACAACATCTGAATATAAAGCAAATTTATGAGAGATAAGATATTTAGAATTTCGGGTTTTAAACCTCTCGGAAACATCCTCGTCATTCGTTCCTCATTCTCTACCAAATGAGGTGCAAACACAGATAACTCTGCGAACTTCGCCTCTATTGGGACAAGTCCATGTTGTTTTGTTCTAGTCTAATAAACTCTACCTCCTTCATATGGCGAATACTTTGGGAAAGTATTTTTCGTTGAAAAGTTTCAAAACATTTCCCAACACATGCAGAGTGCGGCGGTGAGTACGTTTCACAGACTCCCACCGATGTCGCCGCCACGGAACATAAAGGTGGCGAATGGAACCTTCTGTTCTCCGTGCATCCCAAGACATCGAATATCTTGGTAATTTGCTTGACCCATGTTTCGCCGCATGATCGGATTCGCTTTCCCTTAAATTCGGTGGTCGACTCTTTGAAGCGCTTGTTGATGAAGACAATGGCAGCGTTCTTATCATTTCCACCGTATTACGTACATGAGTCTCCTAAATACGGTTTTGCATGAAGCGCAAAAAGCTCCTAAACATCCCGTCGTTCATCGTACGCTTTCGGTGGTGTTGTTTACGGGAGGAATATTGCCTTCTGTTGTTGCGTTCCTCAGGTGGTGATTAAAGGTGTTTCCACGGTCTCATTAACTCCACCGTTAATATTCTCAGCTGCCATTCTTAAATACTACCATAAATCAAGGGTTAATTAAACAAATTAACATATCACATATTAACCATATACTAACCCGACCAATAAATAAGCTTAGGTATGACACACTAGCGAAGGATTACTCGTCTCTCTCCTCCTAGTACTATTCCCCGATCTCCACCATGAGACCATAACCCTAAGCTCGATATTAACCGTGGCGCCCCCAAAAGCGGTATACAACACCCATTACGAGTCGTCAAAATACATGGTACGAAACAACTACAACTTTATTAATACAACATAAAAAGCTGTGAGTTTAAATACAAATATTGTCATCTAGACAATATCCACACTCAAATAAGTCCTCAAGACAATTATTGATACATTATTTTACAAAATGGTGAGGACAACTAAAACGACTTCTAGAACTATCATTCCACACCTTACACTAGTACTCGCTACATTTTGCCTCACGAGAAGAAAAATGGAACAACAAGGAAAAGGGTGAGCTCAACTAGCCCGATAAAGAACATTATGACTAAGATAATATAAAACAAATTATCGTTAGTCTTCAACAGGAAAAATCTAATAGAATACAATAGACAACAAGTTTTAAATCAATATTCACAATGAAATAATAATTCATTAGAAGAGTTAAGTAGAGAATGCAAACTACTATCTTCTATATATGAATTTAAAAGTTCATCGTCATCTTTTATCCTCGTAACATCAATCAATATATATACGGAATCAAATATTCATCTTTACACTACAGGCCAAAGATATTCATCAGGTTTGGTCATGTTCATCTAAACACTGTTCATCTTTTTGCACTACGGCCAAAGATATTCATCGAAATCATTCATCTTTTTACTTCTATAAAAGCCAAAGATATTCAATTATATCATCATTTAGGGACCGAGGATGATGAAAAATATTTTAAAGAAAAACGAATCCAAATGAAACAAAAGAACAAATATTAAGGATTCAGTACTTTAAACAATCCAAGTTCAAAAATACTTCATAAATAACTGTGAGTGGAGTAAAATTCAAGAATGATCAAAACATGGATACAATCAAAACTAGTATCCATAATAGATATCTTGGACGAAAAACAAAAATTTAATTTTTTTGTGAATAGTGTTGTATTCGTGAATAGTGTCGTATACATGAATAGTGCCGTATACGTGAATAGTAACTCCGACACCAAAAGATAGAAATTTCACAAAAAAACATCATCATGCTTCGTAAATAGTACTCATGAATAGTAACTCGTAAATAATAACTCATGAATAGTAACTCATGAATAGTAACCCCGACATGAAAAAGTTCCAAATTTGATAAAAAGTTCCAACCAATATTTCAGCATAATGATATTGAAGAAATAATATCATTTGAGAAGAAAATAACATCCCTTACCTAAAAAGGATATTACTTCTGATTGGTATACTGGATATAGTGCTGAAAGAACTTGCACAGTATTACAATACTCAAAGTACTAAAATACTCACAAGAATACGCTCAATATATCGAGAGAGAAAGAGAGAGAAGATTTCAGTTTCTGGTGTGATTTTCAATTCTAACCTAAGCACCCTATTTATAGGAAAATGCTTAGAACACCAAAGTAGAAAATTGAATATAATAGTAATATATATAACCAAATTTCTTACGTCCCCTCTTAGATCTGAAATCAGCCATTTACATCACATGAAAGACCCAATTATATGACCAAAAACGTTTTTGTAATTATAAATATTTAAAACTTCCAAAAATCAATTATTTCGGAACTACGGAACTTCAATAATTCATAATAAATAGCTCTTTCATCAGAAAATTCGAATCTCGCGACTTGTTATAGGAAATTAAATTCTCTACAACTTTGCAGAAGAAAGTTTTCCCAAATTCCAAATGTAAATTAAATGAAATCCATAAGCCAAGGCGATTTTACTGTGCTATAATCAAATTTCAACAAGAAATGGGGGTCCTGACACACAAAACATGTGTTAATCATTTAATGCAACAAAAATACTCTTTCTCCTCATATACTCATATATCCCACATTTATTATAAAACTATCATCATTATTATATTATTAAAATATAATAATAAATTATTTTATCAGAAAAGATAAAATATCATTTTTCAACAATTGTCACTTTAATAATTTTCTCCATCTATATCCACATAAAATCAATATTTTCCTCATCATATAAATCAATAATTAAATATTCACAAATAATATTACAGAATCACAATCTTGCAACCGGTAGTTTCGAAATAGGGGCTTTCCAATAAGAATTTCTCCTTTCTGGCGCGCAATTAGGTGACCAAACCTCTCCTTATACAAAACTTTCTAGACATTGCCAATAATATTTTCTAATAATATTATTCAGATAATATGAATTATTGCTTCGATAATGGAAAATACTGTGTAGTGACAATTATTGAAACAACAATAATATAAAATATCAACGCATTGACAATTATTGAATCAATAAAATAAAATCTTTGAACAAGTAATTCTATTGTAAAAATTATAGAGTAGTGTCTTCTTACGTAAGAATCAATAATTGGTGCAATACTGGTATATTCATCGTCAAACAATAGCGTATTATTGTGTTTTAACCAAGATTATTCCAACAATGTTAACTTGTGAATAACTACTGTGAATTATTTATAAACAACTTATACTTATCGTTTCTTCATCCAATCGCTTTCCAGTTATGGGGCCCATAAAAAGATCTGGCATTGTCATTACAAATATTCCCCGACAAAGAAGAATATTCCACGACCAAACGAATATTCCCCGACAAAAATGAATATTTTATAACCACCTGCTTATTTAAAATATTTGCGCATTTTACCCATAACTAATCACATTAATCAAATCAACCCTTACTATTTCAAAATAATAAATAGAGGAAAATAAATTTCATTTATTAATAATTTGGGGTCTTACAATAAGGCTGAAGGAAACTTGCACTGATGAATAACAACTTACAAAGTATCTAAATACTCACAAAATACGCTCGATAATATAGAGAGAGAAAGAGAGAAAACTTGTTTCTGGTGTGATTTTCAATTCTAACTAAGCACCCTATTTATAGAAAAATGCTTAGAAGCATATGTGAACTAACATGCTACCTGATGGCTTTACCTGCTACTATTCAAGCCCACCACTTTTGAAAATAAATTCCAGCACATTTCATTACTCACCAACCCAAAGTGGAGCCCACCATATTTTTAATACAAACATTTTATATTCCGAAACTTCAACAATTCATAATAAATAGCACTTTTATCAGAAAAATTCAAATCTCATGGGCATTCTGTAGGAAATTTAATTCTCTACAACTTTGTAGAAGAAAGTTTTTCCAAATTCCAATCAGAAAATACTCGAAATCCATATACGGACGATTTTCAACACCTCTATTCCGACAAAATACTGATAAAATACCTCAACATTTATTCCTTCATTTATAACCACAATAAATATATCCATCATTTATATCCACATAAAATAAATATTTCTTTATCATATAAATCAATAACTAATTATTCACAAATAATATTATAGAATCACAATTATGACAATGACGAGTCGTTTTGGGAAAGAGGGCTTTCCGATAAGGATTTCTCCTTACTGGTGCGCAATTAGGTGACCAAACCTCTCCTTGACAGAACTTTCTAGACATTGCCAATAATGATATCTAATAATATTATTTAAATAATATGAATTATTGATTTGATAATGGAAAATCTTGTATAAATGACAATTATTGAAACAACAATAATATAATGTAATATTAGGAATTTTAAATGTAATTTTAAATATTTATTGAGTTATATAAATATTTAATGGGTGTTATTATCGGTAAATGAATATTTGTTTCATTGATTTAATATTATTTTGAGAATTATTTGTTAAATAAATAATTGATGAATTAAGGAAACGATTATTATATTGATATTTCAATTAAATGAGATATTATTTGTATTGTGTTATGTGATTAAAGGATTTACTTAATTAATTGTGATTTGAATTAATTAAAATAAATATGAAAGTTTGATTAAATATAGTGTGACAAATAACTATATTATAAGGAGTTATTAAAATAAATTAAAATAATTTATTTTAGTGTTTACCAAACAAGGCTTAATATATTAATTCTTTAATAAAATAAAAGGGTTTGCCAAACAAGCCTTATGGCTTTTGGAATTTTTAGATTTTTAAAATAAATATAATATATAAAATAATAAGTATAATATAATATATGTACGTTATATGTATTAAGCATATACTTAATAGGTGAATTAAGGCCATATCGGTTTTATATTTGTTTTACGCTTAAAGTTTTCAGTTGAGTGTTGAGCTTTGGTCAGTCGCTAAGAACATACAGAGAATTGAGAGAGAATTGGAGAGAAACCTAGGAATTTTACAACAATTTCAGTGTTTAACAAGAATTTATGTCAAGCAACAAAAGGTATGTTCATAATTGGATACTATTTATGATCATGAGTATTACGGCAAAATAAAATTGCATGTTCTGTGAATTGTTTTTCTTCTGAATTTGTTATGTAATTTAGTTATTGTGATTATACATGCTTATGATGCTAGAGTTTATGTTCAAATAAGAAATCGCATGCTAAATTCGTTTGACAGTGGAAGAAAAAGTTTTGACAATGTATGTTTATATATATGTTCATGTGTTCATGAAAAGTACAATTTTAGATGGTCAATTCTCATATTAAACTGTAAATTGAGGCTTGTATTTGTTAGTTCAATGAGATATGGGTATAACGTAATTGGAATGAGGTAAATTGGACAAGAATTGAAATCACAGTATTCAATTTTGTGAAGGAACTCAAAAATGGAGTTTTTGTTTGAAAACATGAGTTTTGAGAAATTAAAATAGTTGTAGTTAGTGTTAAATTGTGCTAGTTGGTTGTAAATGTGAGCAATTATGTTTATGATATTGTTGTATTTATTATACGTGTTAATATTACTGTCTATTGGGTGAAATTTGTGTTTGTTGGGCTAAAGTTTTCGGCTTATTCATAGCCAGGCTTCTGCGTCTGTCTGAACACACAATTGACCTGTAGATGATGCGAAAGCAAAAAATGGTAGCATTGCTATTTGATCCCAAACCTTTATGTATGGCAATGTTCTTGCGATACCACAGTTTGAGATCTTTGACTTTCGCTAATTCTGTGAGAATTGGGAAAGTGTCATAACATGATCTGAGATTTTGTTAACATGTTAAATATGTAATGTTAAGGTTAACATAACATATTGAGTTGTGGTTAGTATGATCAAAGTTGCAAAAATGATTAGTAAATCGAAAATGCGTTATGTGGTAATTTAGTATACATAACGAAAGTTAGACAAGTGTTGTGAAGTAAAACACTTAGAGTTTCTGAAATGTGAATGGTAATGAACATGTTATGATATGGTAGCATGTCTAATGAGTATTGTGATTCTAAAATTATGTGTAGGTGATCGTGAGTTTGATTTTATAGCTTACGCTCAAGGCAAGTCTTCTAACTCCATACTTTCATTGAGTTAGTTTGTTATGTTGATGCAAGTTTTCTAACTCTAAACTTTTTTTGAGCTAGTTCAGCTATTACATTGAGCATATTTTAAATTCTGAATTATTGGAATTCTAATCATTTTGACTTACTCTAACTTGTTCATATTTAAACAAGTTTCTTAGGTTATTATTTTATAATCAATGTTTCTTGAACCTTAATTCCTTGTGTCGAATGGTTCAATCACTTTGTATATCTTATTACCATTTGGAGTAAGCATTGTTTCCAGCTTGCTATCAACTATTGCATGTCAATAACTAAAATTCTAATTTGACAAGATTATAGACCTAGCTTTTTATTGTTCAAGCCAAGGTTTACCATTTCTTTATTTTGATCAATACTTATGCTCTAATTATTTCAAGCATGAGTTAGATACGTAGAATCAGTTCATTTATGATTCTCAAATGTTCTAATTTATGTTGTTATTAAACAACTGTTGTATTATCAAGCATTATTGATTCAACTAGTTCCCTAGTTGATGATCATTAAACTTCAATTACCCTTGAAAGCTTATCCAAACCAAACTTTCTTTGGTGTGGACTTGTACTCTAAATACTTAGATGAACAACCCAATGTTTAGGGGTTTACGCTTAGCGTTGAAATGGTTGTGCACAATACATTGTACGAAGGATTGATCCCCCTAAGTACGTGGAGTCCTTATAGTCATATGACTGTTAAAGTTAAAGTTGAAAGATTACTTATAACTGTGGACATGGTTCATGGTCAATTGACCCTCAGTAGTTTATTTAAGAATGTTAATAGAACAAATTATTCAGTTCTATTGAGCCTATGAGTTGGCAAATGTTGTAAAGTTAATAGAACATATCATTCAGTTCTATTGAGCCTATTATTTGGCAAATATTATAAAGTTAATAGAACATATCATTCAGTTCTATTGAGCCTATTAGTTGGAAAATGTTGTAAAGATATTTATTCTTATCTCAAGTGAGCTTTGTTTGCTCACTCTTGCATATTTATACAATTATTGCAGCTATGAATGAGAAGGTAGATAAACCTACAACTAGCAAAGGAAAGGGAAAAATGTATAAGTGATGAAGACTTGTAATTTTAGTTTTATCATTGATGATAGATTTTTAATAATGATGTGATGTAATAATTTTATTTTCGCACTTGAATGATTGTATTAAAGGTTAGAGAACCTGGGAGATAATGTTTTTATTTAAGTAATCCTGTATGGTCAGGTTTTTATTATTTAATTTATTATAACTGGGTAGCTAGATATGAATGTTTTGATTATGTGAACACCAAATCTTGAGGTAATGAAGTACCAGGATTTGGGGGTGTCACAAGTTGGTATCAAAGCTTTAGGTTATGAACCTTAGGTGGGGAAAATCCTTTGGAAGTAACCTTTGAAAAGATAGTGGTGATTAACTCTTATCGAGTTTTAAGGAAGAAATAATAAAACACTTATGTGATTATGTGTTTATACATATGTGCTCGTGAGTGTCGAGTAGTAATGATTAATGATTAAAACTTAAAATTTTGATGTCAGGATGACTAATGTCGGAGAATCCAGTCAGGCTAGGGAGGATAGACCTCAGATGCCTATAGAGGAGGAGCCTCAAGATATTCATGTTAGTTGGGAACAACTGCTGCCACGGGAGTCAGCCCCGTTGGTCACAGTGGTTGAAGATGAGGATGATGATGTGGAGACAGATGAGGAGGATCCCGTTGAGTTGCCATAAGAGGATGAGGATGACGAGGATGAGGAGGAGACTCCATTAACCTCGATAGCTGCTCGAATGTACGATGAAGTCTACGACCATAACGTGGAACTTCAGGATACAGTCGAGGAATTGCAAGAGATAGTAGTTGAACAACAGACTGCAATGACACAGAAAGATGATGAGATCCTAGATCATGAGGAACGACTGACTAATGTCGAGGAAAAGCTAGAACGGGCTGAAGGAGAGAAAGACCAACTGGTCGAGGAGGTCGTTGTATTGAAGAATAAGCTAAGGGAAGAAGCTACGAAGAGGACAAGAGCCGAGGACGCATGTGAAGTAATGTTTCAACGAGCCGGGATAGCAGTAAAAGACGCACATGCAAAGAGCATGAAGATGGAAGAAATGAATAGAATATTCAACACCATGGTTAATCGAGCTCAGGATCGAGTCATGGGATATCCTATTCAGTTCGAGATGCTGCCATCATATGTATTAGATCGCAGAACAATGTTCCGAGTCATGGAGGAAGAACGTAGTAAGGCTAAGCAGTATCTTAGTAGAACATCGTAGTTGTTGTATGATGAATAAAATGATTAAATAAATTGTAAATCCCAAGTGTTATGAAACCTATGGGATATGAGGATGATGTTGTCCTGAAACTTTTAAAGTTCAGGAAAGTAATGAAAATAGCAGTGATGCTATTGTTTTATGTTTTCAAAGAGGTTATGAATAAATAAAAATTGTTATTTTATTCAAAGTGTTACGTGATTATGTGGTTATTTATTTCGTGAAGGCAAGTTAAGTAGAAGTTACTTAAAAGAGTTGAATAATAACCTAATGAGTGTATTTTTTAAACAGAAAATTCCTCTCAGACGTTAACCACCACGACAGAGAACCACCGAAGGAACCAACAATAATTACAATGTTGATGCTAACCCAGTACAACAATTAGTGACGTTACTGACAGGAGCGTTGCAGAATCAACCACGGAACCAAGATACAATGTTTAAGGAGTTCAAGGAGGTTGGACCACCTGAATTTCGAGGGTCAATGGATCCAGTCATGGCACAGACTTGGATTATGGAAATAGAGAAGGTGTTCGATGTTGCTAGGGTAGGAGATGATCAGAAGACTGCTTTCGCAACATTTATGTTGAAAGTAGAAGCTAGTTATTGGTGGCAGGCCAATAAAACTCGAGAAGGACCAAGGATGATGACCTGGGATAGGTTTAAGGAGATATTCTTCGAGACCTATTTTCCCGAGAGTTCGAAGGGTCAGCTGGAATTACAATTTAGGCGAGAAGGCGGAAGCGATGGCGGTATCTCGAGTATCTTGCTAAATTTAACGAGTTGGAGAGGTTTACGCCTTATCAAGTCAGCACGGATGAACGCAAGGCGAAGAGGTTTGAACAGGGAATGAAGCCCTGGTTGTACACTAGGGTTTCCCTATTTCAATTGAAGACTTTCGCAGCAGTGATGGAGAACCAATACTCGCTGAAGGTGGAGGCGAGACAGTGACAAAGTTTAATCAGGAATATAAGAAGAAGAAGAACGAGGTGGAAATCAAGAATGGACGTGGTAGTGGTGGAAATAACAACAACAACTTGAATAGGAAGTGGAATGGAAATGTGGGTGCTGGAAACCAGCAGGGTAACTAGCAGATCAAGAAGTTTGAAGCATGTGCGACATGCGGTAAGTTTCACAAGGGTGCGTGCTTGATGGGGAAATGAGTATGCTTCAATTATGGCCAGGAGGGTCACATCGCCCCAAATTGCACTCAACCTAAGAAGAACGTGTGCTTCACGTGCGGATCCAATGATCATTTTGCTCGTGAATGCCCTAAGAAGAAGGATGGAGTGACAACCAGAAGCAATGGAGGTAACAATAGAGGTACAACATCAAACAAACCCATAGCTAGAACCTTCAACATGACTGTGCAAGATGATGTGCAATCAAAAGATGTCGTGTCAAGTATTATCCCAATCAATGATATTGATGCTTATGTATTGTTTGATTCGGGTGCTACTTGCTCGTTTGTCTCTGATGAATTTGCTAAGAGGTTAGAATTGCCTAGAGAAGAACTGAATTTTCCTTTGAACATAGAGATTGCGAATAAAGAGATAATCCCTGTTAGATTCGTATACAAGAACTGCAGGGTGAATATAAAGGAGAATATCCTAATGGTAGATTTGATTCCGATTAGATTCGGAGAGTTTGATGTTATTTTGGGAATGGATTGGCTGTTCAAATATGGAGCGGTAATTGATTGCCAAAAGAAATGTGTAAACCTTATGACTCTGTCAAAGGTAGTATTCTATGGTAGCAAATCGCCTAGAGAAATGAAATGTATGACGATTATGCAGGCCAAGAAATTGTTGAGTCAAGGTTGTGTGGGCTATTTAGCTTACATAGTCGATTCTCAGAAAAAGAATGTGAAACTGGAAGAGATAATAGTGGTGAGGGAATTTGAAGATGTGTTTCCAGAGGATTAGCTAGGACTTCCGCCTGACAGAGAGATTAAGTTCGTGATCGACTTAGTACCGGGAACAACACCGATATCGAAGGCCCCGTACAGAATGGCTCCAGTAGAAATGAAGGAACTGATGGTACAGTTGCAAGAATTGTTAGATAAAAAGTATATTCAACCAAGCGTATCACCGTGGGGAGCGCCAGTGTTATTCGTGAAGAAGAATGATGGGTCAATGCATCTTTGCATTGATTATAGAGAATTAAACAAAGTCACTATTAAAAACAAATATCCATTACCAAGAATAGATGAATTGTTTGACCAGTTGAAGGGTGCTAAATACTTTTCGAAAATAGATTTGAGAAGTGGGTATCACCAGTTGAAAGTGAGGAAGGAGGATATACCACGAACGGCATTCAAAACTCGGTATGGACATTACGAGTTTCTGGAGATGTCTTTTGGTTTAACCAATGCACCTGCTACATTCATGGATTTGATTAATAGGGTGTTTAAACCATTCTTAGACAAGTTTGTAGTGGTATTCATCGACGACATTCTTGTGTATTCCAAAACTCAAGAAGAACACGTAGAACATTTACGTTTGACGTTGGAGACACTAAGAAAGGAAAAGTTGTACACGAAATTCTCTAAGTGCGAATTTTGGCTAGATCGTGTGCAATTTCTTGGGCACGTGATTGACAAAGATGGGATTTCCGTGGATCCATCAAAAGTGGAAGCGTAATCAATTGGGAACAACCCAAGAACAAGCCGAAAGTGAGGAGTTTCTTGGGATTGGTAGGATTATTACTGAGGCGGTTTATTCAAGATTTTTCTAAGATAGCTACTCCATTAACAAATTTGACCAGGAAAGCTATGAAATTTGTTTGGACGGAGAAATGTAAAGAAAGTTTCCAGGATTTGAAGAAGAAATTAAGCATGGCACCTGTGTTGTCATTACCAGATAGTACATGAAACTTTGTGGTGTATAGTGATGCCTCACATAATGGATTGGGATGTGTTCTTATGCAGAACGTCAAAGTAATTGCGTATGCATCAAGACAACTAAAGGATTATGAGAAAGGTTGTGACAACCCGAGAATTTTGAATATTTTAAAAAATTTTATTAATTGATTTAAGGTTCAAAATTAGAACCTAGACAGAAAATAAGTGTATGCGTTTGATATTTTTAAAATAGAAATTTGAGGATTTCAAAATTCTGTGAAGGATTTAGGTGAATTATTCAGGATTAAGTGAATACGTGATTATGTTCTGTGGATATGGTATGATATGTGTACATGATGTGGTTAAGGGTCAAGGGTTGACCAGATAAACGATATCCGTAACAAACCCTAATTATATATTAAGAACGTCAATGTTCGGTTAGAAAACCCTAGTGATTAATAAGAAATCCTAGAAACCGATTCTGGAAACCCTAATGTCAGTTCCGGGAATCCGAAACCCTAATTCGGTGTATAAAATTCTAAATTGGGAACTTAATGGCGTAAGGGTAAATAGTTATAAGATTAGTTAGGGTAAAGCTTACTTAATTAGCAAACCCTAATTTTTAAATTTAGAAAAAAATTATTTTTCTATTAGAAACCCTAATTCGTGGGTTGTAAATCCTAATGACAATTTTGACCCTAATTACTAAATTAGCGATTTTAATTAGGAAATGCTAATCCTAATTAGCAATATTTAAATTATGATTAAGAAATTTTAATATAATTAGAAAATCCTAAATATAATTTAGAAGTGTTAATTTTCTATTTTTGAAACCTAAATTGGAAAATTTAGAATATTAAATTGTAAACCCTGAGGGTTTCAAACCCTAAACCCTAAGGTTTTCTAAACCCTAAACCCTAAACCCTAAGAGTTTGCTCATTTACTAGAATGCCATTAAAATGTTATGTAAAATGACTAAAATGCCCTTTTCTTAAAACCTAAGCAAAAGATTTTGCAATCTTGGTGAGTCATCACTCTATGTTTATCCCATGTGCTTATTATCTTAAAAAGATCACATATGAGTGCCACCAAGCAACTTCTTGGTTCATTAAATCCAAAGATCAAACTTAAAACTTAAGAAAAAGTAACTCACTTTACTTTTCATATTATCCAAGACCTTCTCTCTCTACAAATTTGAAATCTAGAGTGAGAGAGAGTTAAAAGTTGAGCTAAGATCAGTTCATAGCAAGCCAATATCAGATCCAAGAGTCAGAATCAAGAATCAAAGTTAGAAAAAGGTAAAGAACCCTAAAATTTCAAAATTTGTGATCTTAAGTTAATGTTGTTGTTTGTTGTTTAGATATGTGCTAGAGGGTGTCACTTGATGATCTGAGTGGTCAAAACCTAGATCCATATCATTTTGATGCTCGGATTTGAATATTTTAGAAATCTGGAAAATGTTAAAATGATGGCTTTGATGCATATATCGGGGCTTCAGATTATTATGTGTATTAAGTGTTATGTGTGTTTTATATTTATAGACTTGTAGTATGTTATGTGGTCTTTATATACGCAACTTGAAACATGGTATGATCGTGCCTAGAACCCAAGTTATGATCGATCCAAAGTGGGTTGTGGTTCACGAGAATCGCTATACAGGCGACGAGGAAATCGGTAGCTCGGACAACTTCTTTTCGGCCTTTGATCTGGCAACTGTTAAGGTTAATAGCCATGTTTGTGCATATATCTTGTAGTCGGACAACGCTCTTACACACATCCCAGCCCTTAGAACAACCAGATCCATAACAGGATCAAAGATAATCGTGGTCAAACCCACGTTGACTAACTGGCCGGAAGGAGATTTTGGGTAACCCAGAATCTTAATACCCATTTACTGACCACTAGTTTGGCCGGCCTTGATAGCTTAGATCATTGTTGTTAAGATGATGCGAGGTTATGTAGTTGTGCTGAGGACATGAGTAGTACTACAATGGAACCTTAATGTTACATTAATAATACCGGAAGGCCTATATCCAGGACGCTTCAAAGTAAGACCTAACAATCGTTTCTTCATTTCGGAAAACCGAAATGAAGAACAACTTCGACATGCTTTTACTGACGTAGATCTCTCGATTAAGTAACGTTTTGGCCATGAACTCAATTGATAGTTGTAGTATAACACTTATACTATAACTATAACACCAATACCGATCCGAATTTAACTAGAAGAACAGGATTAGAGGCAAATTGAGCGACCCACCTTGTTGTATACATGAACGTTACGGGCAAAATTTCGAAACGGTGAAGAACACCTATAGCGACGGTTTTGTCGCTATAGGCCCCTTTAGCGACAATTTCTATTTATTTTATTTTCCGATTTTCAGGAAATTATTTAAAAATAGATAAAATGGTTTTAATTATTAAAATACATAATAAATTCCAAAAATTATTTTAAAGTTTGAAAAATAGTTTTTAATTATTTTGAGCATATTTCATAAATATTTAATATTTTTAGAATATAAATGGTATTTATTTATTTAATTATAATAATAAATAAATGATTTAAAAAGATTTTAATTCATGAAAAATCATGAAAATAATATTATGATATAGGAAAATATTTAAAGATATTTTCGGTGACTTTTAATATTTTGTGATGAATTTCACTAATTAATTAATATTAAGGATAATTAGTTTATTTAATAAATATATTAAATAAATTATGGAAAAATAGAATTAATGGTTTATAAATCATATAAAAATGATTTAAGTATTATAAAATTATTTTAAGTTATAAAATATAACTTTAAATATTTTGTCATAAAAATATTAATATTTTAATATTAATAGCAATTATCGGATAATGAATTTAAGTATTTAAAATCATATTTAAATGATTTTAAGGTATTAAAAATACTTGGATATATTATAAATATATTATAATATTATGAAATGTATTTAATTAATATTGGATAATAAATCAATATTAATGATAAAGGAATTATGTGGTATTTAAATTAGATAAATACGTTATTAATGATTGAAAATTCATGATAAATAATAATAATTACTTAAAAATTATTATGAGACTTTAAAAAATATTTCGACTGATATTAAAATTATTTGAGTTGATTGTTATGCGTTAGGCAGAGTTTAATTGAACTTAAACTCGAAGAATTGTCTGACTAGACTGTCGGGATGATAGAATTGTGTCAATTTCAACTCGGACTTAAATAGTCTGACTTGATGCTAAGTTTTATGTGCTGAATAGACTGATAGGATTATGTGTTAATGTGTTTAGGTTATTCCATGTATATATATATATATATATATATATATATATTATGGTATTATGATGATATTATTCTAATATTGGAGATCTATATTATTAATATTAGGTCTTCGGATAAGGCGATATAAATTGCGTAGCGGTAATCAACGGTTCAGGCAAGTTTGTTTTACTTAACTCTATTAAGAGTGTTTCATTCGGATAAGCTTATGGTTAATCATTGTTGATTTCCATGAATTGTACTCTGTACATATTGCATGTATAAGTCAGGTATGAAAGACTGATCACCTTCATTACCAGTTGGTTCCGATATATTTGTTCATGTATAATACTTGTTCAGTCATAAATTTGTTCCTGCTAGTTCACAATTATATTGTTGAATTATAACTAGCCAATTATTCAAATCATTTCAATCATGATATATCGTTATATTATTGAACTTAAACTTGCTGGGCAATCCTTATGCTCACCCTTGCTATATCATGATAAAACATTGCAGATTAAGGCGAATAAATCGGATCTGAGGACAAAGTTAAAAAGCGGTTCAACGTTAGGATATGTGTGCAGCTAAATTGTATAAGTATTGTATGTTAATAATGTTATGTGTTAGAATAGTTATGAAATGTGTATTAAGTTAAGGTTACTCGACCTTGGGGATTATGTATAAGTTATTATATAAACAATTTATGTTTATATTTTCCATAAATATAGTTGAATATTTATTGAATGATCGAACCGGATCCGAGGTGATTTAGGACCTGGATTTGGGGCCCTCACAATGGTTATCCGACTCATGATTTGGAATTGGCTGCAGTAGTGTTTGCTCTCAAGATATGGAGACACTATCTCTATGGAGAGAAATGTGAAATCTAAACAGATCATAAAAGTCTGAAGTATATTTTCACACAAGAGGACCTGAATATGTGACAAAGAAGGTGGATGGAATTGATAAAGGATTACGATTGTGAGATCTTTTATCATCCGGGAAAAGCAAATGTGATTGCAGATGCTTTGAATAGGAAAGGTCGGGAGAAGTTGATGCTGATAACTACTCAGGAGGAGCTTATTTCAGCAATGACGAAGCTAGAGTTGGAAATCAAATTTCCGAAGGAATCCGATGAACGACTATTCCAGATAGATACCAGTCCAACTTTGATGGACAAAGTGAAGAGTGCTCAACTACAAGATAAAGAATGCGAAATGATCAAAGAGAAAGTGGTTGAGGGTAACGATGTAAAATACAAGATCGACACTGAAGGACTACTACGATTCAAGGAAAGAATTTGGGTTCCAGCAGTACCAGAGCTTAAAGAAGAAATCTTAACTGAAGCACACAACACAAGATATTCGATTCATCCAGGAAGTACAAAGATGTATCAAGATTTGCGGCGTCATTTTGGTGGCCGAATATGAAAAGAGACATTGCAGAATGCGTTGCAAAATGTTTGACGTGTCAGAAAGTGAAAGCTGAACATCAACGACCAAGCGGGTTACTTCAACCGTTGGAAATACCAGAATGGAAATGAGAACATAACATAATGGATTTTGTGGTAGGACTTCCAACGACTCAGAAAGGATATGATACGATATGGGTAATAGTGGACAGATTGACAAAATCTGCACACTTTTTGCCAATAAAGATTAGATTTAATCTTGATCAGCTAGCAAGATTGTACGTTAAAGAGATCGGGTCAAGACATGGAGTCCCAGTGTCAATTGTGTCACATAGAGATCCAAGGTTCACATCAAACTTCTGGAAGAGACTACAAGAATGTATGGGAACACAGTTGCGAATGAGTACAACAGATCACCCGCAAACCAAAGGGCAAAGTGAACGAACAATCCAAACGTTGGAAGATATGCTGAGAGCATGCATCATGGATTTCAAAGGAAGCTGGGATGAACATTTACCGTTGGTAGAATTTGCCTACAACAACAGTTACCACGCGAGCATCGGTATGCCACCTTACGAGGTATTGTACGGTAGAAAGTGCAGAACTCCACTATGCTAGGATGAAGTCGGTGAACGCTAACTGTTAGGACTAGAATGGTATAACAAAGCTACTTTGAAGTTATCAAACTCATCAGACAAGATTGGTAGCGACCAAGATTGAAAGCCGAGAAAAAAGTATGCCGATCAACATAGGCAGAATCGCGAATTTGAAGTAGGAAATTTCGTTTTCCTAAAAGTTTCTCCTTGGAAGGGGAATGTTCATTTTGGCAAGAGAGGAAAGCTCTGCCCAAGATTTATTGGACTGTTTAAAATACTACGAAGAGTGGGGGAAGTGGCTTATGAGGTAGCTCTACCTCCATAATTGGAAAACATTCATAATGTTTTTCACATTTCGGTGTTACGACCGTATAAACCCGATTACAAACACGTGATCGAGTACGAACCATTGCAATTCGATAAAGATTTGTCCTATGAAGAAATTCATCGAGATAGTGACGAGGAAAGAACAAGTGCTTTCGAAATAAAGTGATACCTTACCGTGAAGGTGTTATGGAGAAACCACAATGTCGAAGGCGTGGGAACTCAAACCGAAATGATAAAGCGATTACCACTGAGTTATTTGTTTAATCTATGTCTTGATTACGGGGACATAATCTTTGTAAGTAGGGAAGAATGTGACGATTTGATTGTTTGAATTGTGATTACGAGATGAGAATCCTTTTAAGGAGGGAATGATGTAACATTCTAGAATTTTAAATGTAATTTTAAATATTTATTGAGTTATATAAATATTTAATGGGTGTGATTATCGGTAAATGAATATTTGTTTTATTGATTTAATATTATTTTGATTGTTTGAATTGTGATTCTGAGGACAATATCCTTTTAATGAGGGAATGATGTAACATTCCAGAATTTTAAATATTTATTGAGTTATATAAATATTTAATGGGTATGATTATCGGTAAATGAATATTTGTTTTATTGATTTAATATTATTTGGAGAATTATTTGTTAAATAAATAATTGATGAATTAAGGAAATGATTATTACATTGATATTTCAATTAAATGAGATATTATTTGTATTGTGTTATGTGATTAAAGGATTTACTTAATTAATTGTGATTTGAATTAATTAAAATAAATATGAAAGTTTGATTAAATATAGTGTGACAAATAACTATATTATAAGGAGTTATTAAAATAAATTAAAGCAATTTATTTTAGTGTTTACCAAACAAGGCTTAATATATTAATTCTTTAATAAAATAAAAGGGTTTGCCAAACAAGCCTTATGGCTTTTAGAATTTCTAGATTTTTAAAATAAATATAATATATAAAATAATAAGTATAATATAATATATGTACGTTATATGTATTAAGTCATATACTTAATAGGTGAATTAAGGCCATATCAGTTTTATATTTGTTTTACGCTTAAAGTTTTCAGTTGAGTGTTGAGCTTTAGTCAGTCGCTAAGAACATATAGAGAATTGGAGAGAAACCTAGGATTTTTACAAAAATTTCAGTGTTTAACAAGAATTTCTGTCAAGCAACAAAAGGTATATTCATAATTGGATACTATTTATGATTATGAGTATTACAACAAAATAAAATTGCATGTTCTGTGAATTGTTTTTCTTCTGAATTTGTTATGTAATTTAGTTATTGTGATTATACATGCTTATGATGCTAGAGTTTATGTTCAAACAAGAAATCGCATGCTAAATTCGTTTGACAGTGGAAGAAAAAGTTTTGACAGTGTATGTTTATATATATTTTCACGTGTTCATGAAAAGTATAATTTTAGATGGTCAATTCTCATATTAAACTGTAAATTGAGGCTTGTATTTGTTAGTTCAATGAGATATGGGTATAACGTAATTGGAATGAGGTAAATTGGACAAGAATTGAAATCACAGTATTCAATTTTGTGAAGGAACTCGAAAATGGAGTTTTTGTTTAAAAACATGAGTTTTGAGAAATTAAAATAGTTGTAGTTAGTGTTAAATTGTGCTAGTTGGTTGTAAATGTGAGCAATCATGTTTATGATAGTGTTGTATTTATTATACGTGTTAATATTACTGTTTATTGGGTGAAATTTGTGTTTGTTGGGCTAAAGTTGGATACTATTTATAGCCAACTCTGCGTCTGTCTGAACACCGACGCAGCTACGCCGGTGCCAAGGCAAAAATGGCGCAGCTGCGTCGGTCCCAAGCCTTTGTATGGAGCAGCTGCGCCATACCCTGGTTTGAGATGCTGACTTCTGCTAATTCTGCAGAATTGGGGAAAGTTGTAAGACCCCAAATTATTAATAAATGAAATTTAATTTCCTCTATTTATTATTCGAAATAGTAAGGGTTGAATTGATTAATGTGGTTAGTTATGGGTAAAATCATATATATTTTAAAAATAAGCGGTGGTTATAAAATATTCATTGTTTGTCGGGGAATATTCGTTTGGTCGTGGAATATTCTTCTTTGTCGAGGGAATATTAAATGACATGTAGTTGATCTTTTGTGGGCCCCATAACGGAAAGCGATTGGATGCAGAAAATGAAAAGTATAAGTTGTTTATAAATAAAGGCGTAGTGGTTACCGTTAACACTATTGGAATACCTAGTGGTTAAAACACGATGTCTGGCGTTGTTGCCAAGATAGCATACGATATTGCACCAATTATTGATTCTTACGAAAGAAGGCACTACTCAATAATTATTACGATGAATTCTTATTCGGTATTTTATTTTATTAATTCAATAATTCTTTGCGTTGATATTTTATATTCTTTGTTGTTTCAATAATTGTCACTACACGTAGATTTTCCATCATCGAAGCAATAATTCATATTATCTGAATAATATTATTAGAAAACATTATTGGTAATGTCTAGAAAGTTACATCTAAGGAGAGGTTTAGTCACCTAATTCATGCCGCATGAGAAGTAGAAATCCTTATTGAAAGCCCCTCTTTCACAGGAGCGCTACTGGTTGCTAATCTTGTGATTACGCAATATTATTTGTGAATAATTAATTATTGATTTATATGATGAGGAAAATATTGATTTTATGTGGTTATAGATGGAGAAAATTTTTAAAGTGACAATTGTTAAAAATTGATATTTTATCTTTTCGATAAAATAATATTTTATTATATTATATAATAATGATAATATTTTTTACAATGAATGTGGGATATATGAGTATATGAGGAGGAAGAGTATTTTTGTTGCAAAAGTTGTTTAAAACATGTTAAACATGTCTGTGGGCCCATTTCTTGACTAAAATTTGATTATAGCTTGTAAAATCGCCCGTTTATGGATTTCGGTCAATTTTGGTTAGGAATTTAGAAAACCTTTCTTCTGCAAAGTTGTAGAGAATTGAATTTCCTATAGAAAGTCGCGAGATTCAAATTTTATGATAAAAGGGCTATTTATTATGAATTATTGAAGTTCCGAAGTTCCGAAATAATTGATTTTTAAAAGTTTTAAATATTTGAATTTACAAAAATGTTTTTTTTTGTGATGTAGGCTACTTGAGTGGCTGATCTTTGACTGAAATATTGGGCGTAGAAAATTTATATATATATATATATTATTATATTTAATTTTTTGCTTTGGTGTTTTAAGCATTTTCCTATAAATAGGGTGCTTAGGTTAGAATTGAAAATCACACCAGAAACTACAGATTTCTCTCTCTATAATATCGGGCGTATTTTGTGAGTATTTTAGTACTTTGAGTATTGCTATACGGTGCAAGTTCTTTCATCACTATATCCGATTATTCCGGTCGGAAATCTTATTCTTTACGAGGTAAGGGATGTTATTTTCTTCTTAAAATGATATTATTTTCTTGATATCATTATGCCGAAATATTGGTTGGAACTTTTATCAAATTTGGAACTTTTTCATGTATGGGGTTACTATTCACGAGTTACTATTAGGAGTTACTATTCACGAGTTACTATTCATGAGTCTTATTCACGAAGCGTGATGATGTTTTTTTGTGAAATTTCTATCTTTTGGTGTTTGAATTACTATTCACGATATTGGAACTATTCACGTATCGGTGACTATTCACGAATCGACTTTATTTCAAAAAAATTAAATTTTCGTTTTTCAGTCAAAATATCTATTATGGATACTAGCTTTGATTGTATCCATGTTTTGATCATTCTTGAATTTTACTCCACTCGATTATTTATGAATTATTTTGAACTTGGATTGTGTAAAGTACGAATCCTTAATATTTGTTCTTTTGTTTCAATGGATTCGTTTTCTTTAAAATATTTTCATCATCCTCGGTCCTAAATGATGATATAACTAAATATCTTTGGCTGTAGTGCAAAGATGAATGATTTCGATGAATATCTTTGCCCTGTAGTGCAAAGATGAACATGTGTTTAGATGAATATGACCAACTGATGAATATCTTTAGCTTGTAGTGCAAAGATAAATATTTGATTCCAGATATATATTGATTGATGTTACAGGGATAAAAGATAGACGATGAACTTTTATATTCATATATAGAAGATAGTAGATTTCATTCTCTACTTAACTCTTCTAATGAATTATTATTTCCGCTGCGAATATTGATTTAAAACTTGTTGTCTATTGTATTCTATTAGATTTTTTCCCTATTGAAGACTAACGATAATTTGTTCTATATTATCTTAGTCATAATGTTCTTTACTGGGCTAGTTGAGCTCACCCTTTTCATTTTTGTTCAATTTTTTTTCTCAGGAGGCGAGAATGTAGCGAGTACTAGTCGGGGTATGGAATGATGGTTCTAGAAGTTATTTTAGTATCCTCACCATTTTTGTAAAATAATGTATCAATAATTGAAATGAGGACTTATTTGAGTGTGGATATTGTCTAGATGACAATATTTGTATTTAAACTCATAGTTTTTATGTTGTATTAATAAAGTTGTAGTTGTTTCTGTACCATGTATTTTGACGACTCAGAATGGGTGTTATATACCTGTTTTGGGGGCGTCACAGTTGGTATTAGAGCTTAGTGATATGGTCTCTGGCGGAGATCGAGGAATAGTACTAGGAGGGGAGAGACGAGTAATCCTTCGCTAGTATGTCATACCTAAGCCTATTTGTTGGTCAGTTGAAGTATATGGTTAATATATGATATGTTAATTTGTTTAATTAACCCTTGTTTTATGGCAGTATTTAAGAATGGCCGCTGAGAATATTAACGGTGGAGTTAATGAGACCAGTGAAACACCTTTAATCACCACCCGAGGAACGTGCAATGAGGAAGGCAATATTCTCTCCGTAAACAACACCACCGAAAGCAAAACCCGATGAATGACGGGATGTTTAGGAGCTTTTTGCGATTCATGCAAAACCGAGACGAGGAGACTCGTGTATAGAATACTGGTGGAAATGATAATGCTGCAGACTTGTCACGCACAAGCGGTTTAAAGAGTTGGGACCACTAGAATTTAAGGGAAAGCCGAATCCGATCATGACGGAAACGTGGGTCAAGCAAATTACCAAGATATTCGATGTCTTGGGATGCACGGAGGAAGGTTCCATTCGCCACCTTTATGTTCGTGGCAAGCGATTCTTGGTGGGAGTCTGTGAAGCGTACCCGACTGCCGACTCGCATGTCTTGGGAAACGTTTTAGAAACTTTTCAACGAAAAATACTTTCCTGAAAGTATTCGCCATATGAAGGAGGTAGAGTTTATTAGACTAGAACAAAACAACATAACGGTGTCCCGATATGAGGCGAAGTTCGCAGAGTTATCCATGTTTGCACCTCATTTGGTAGAGAATGAGGAACGAATGACGAGGATGTTTCTGAGAGGTTTAAAACCCGAGATTCTGCAATATCTTATCTCTTATAAATTTTCTTTATATTCAGATGTTGTCAATAGGGCTCAATTATTAGAGCGAGATAGCGAGTAAGTTCAACCAAGGGACCGTAACCAGGGTCATACCGGTGGCAGCAGTCATCGGAATAATGAAAACCAGCGGGGAGGAAAACATTTAGACAAAAGCGGTAACCACTCTGGTGGTAATCGTGGCCATGAAAATAGAAGAAGCGACTCAGGGGGAGATTCTTAAAAGAGGAGATTCAACAACGACAATGTGAAGACGTCAAAGACCAAAGAACAACTGGTTCGGGGAGAAACGACCAACGGTCATATGCTATAAGTCGCGAAAAAGAAGGACATATCATTAAAACCGCCCGGCAGTTTAAGGTATGTTATAAGCGTGGAAAGGAAGGACATATCGCTCGAGATTGCACTGTAGGGAAACCAAGTCCAACAGGGATGGTGACTCAAAAGGCTATCCCAGAAAAGTCAAAGTCAACAGTTCCTAGAAGAGCGTTTGTCGTGACTGTTCAACATGCGAGGAACCCAAACGAAGTGATCACGGGTAAGCTAATCATAAATTCATGCGAAGTTTATACCTTACTTGATACCGGTGCTACCCATTCATTTATCTCTCCTACTTGTGCTCAACGTTTAAACTTGACTTCAGAGAAATTAGACTTTGACCTATCTTTGGAAACTCCGTAGGAGAAACTTTCATCACATCCACTGTTTATAAATCTTGTTTGATCCAAGTTGGCACCATCACATTACCTGTTGACCTTATCTCTTTAAAGATACTTGTTTTTGATGCGATTTTAGGGATTGATTGGTTAACTACTTATCATGCCAAATTGATTGTTTTCGTAAGGTTGTTAGTTTTCATATTCCTAATCAACCTGTTGTGCGAATTCAAGGAACTAAACCATTAAAATCAATCACTGTCATATCAAGTCATAAAGCTATTCGTTTATTGAAAAACGGATGTCAAGCTTTCTTAGCCCATGTTATGGATTTGAATAAAGACACGTCGACTTTGAATAATATTCACGTTGTTAGTGACTTTCCGACGTATTTCTGAAGAACTTCCTGGTACTACCCCGAGCGTGAAGTTGAATTCTTTATTGACCTTGAACACGTACAAAGCCCATTTCTAAAACCCCATATCGAATGGCTCCTATTGAACTTCGGTGGAGTTAAAGGTCCAACTACGAGGAGTTGTTGGACATCGGTTCATTCGCCCCTAGTACATCTCCTTGGGGTGCTCTATTTTATTTGTAAAGAAGAAAGCGGGAGTACGCGACTTTGTATCGATTATCGGGAATCAAATTTGGAACTTTTTCATGTGGGGTTACTATTCACGAGTTACTATATTAGGAGTTACTATTCACGAGTTACTATTCACGAAAGTACTATTCATTTAAGCATGATGATGTTTTTTGTGAAATTTCTATCTTTTGGTGTCTGGAGTTACTATTCACGTGATCGATGACTATTCATGTATATCATGACACTATTCACGAATACAACACTATTCACAAAAAAATTAAATTTTTTGTTTTTAAGTCCAAGATATCTATTATGGATACTAGTTTTGATTGTATCCATGTTTTGATCATTCTTGAATTTTACTCCACTCACGGTTATTTATGAAGTATTTTTGAACTTGGATTGTTTAAAGTACGAATCCTTAATATTTGTTCTTTTGTTTCAACCGGATTCGCTTTTCTTTAAAATATTTTCATCATCCTCGATCCTAAATGATGATATAATTGAATATCTTTGCTTTTGTAGTGAAAAAGATGAATGATTTTCGATGAATATCTTTGGCCCAGTAGTGCAAAAAGATGAGCAGTGTTTAGATGAACATGACCAATCGATGATGAATATCTTTGGCTTTGTAGTGTAAAGATGAATATTTGATTCCAGATATATATTGATTGATGTTACAGGGATAAAAGATAGACGATGAACTTTTAAATTCATATATAGAAGATAGTAGTTTGCATTCTCTACTTAACTCTTCTAATGAATTATTATTTCCGCTGTGAATATTGATTTAAAACTTGTTGTCTATTGTATTCTATTAGATTTTTCCCTGTTGAAGACTAACGATAATTTGTTTTATATTATCTTAGTCATAATGTTCTTTACTGGGCTAGTTGAGCTCACCCTTTTCCTTGTTGTTCCATTTTTCTTCTCAGGAGGCAAGAATGTAGCGAGTACTAGTCGGGGTGTGGAATGATAGTTCTAGAAGTCGTTTTAGTTGTCCTCACCATTTTTGTAAAATAATGTATCAATAATTGTACTGAGGACTTATTTGAGTGTGGATATTGTCTAGATGACAATATTTGTATTTAAACTCACAGTTTTTATGTTGTATTAATAAAGTTGTAGTTGTTTACTGCACCGTATATTTTGGCGACTCGAGAATGGGTGTTTATATATTGCTTTGGGGGCGTCACAGTTGGTATCAGAGCTTAGGGTTATGGTCTCTGGTGGAGATCGGGGAATAGTACTAGGAGGGGAGAGACGAGTAATCCTTCGCTAGTGTGTCATACCTAAGCTTATTTATTGGTCAGTTGAAGTATATGGTTAATATGTGATATGTTAATTTGTTTAATTAACCCTTGATTTATGGTAGTATTTAAGAATGGCAGCTGAGAATATTAACGGTGGAGTTAATGAGACCGTGGAAACACCTTTAATCACCACCCAGGGGAACGTGTACGCGGGAAGGCAATATTCCTCCTGTAAACAACACCACTGAGCAGACGATGAACGACGGGATGTTTAGGAGCTTTTTGCAGTTCATGCAAAACCAGACGAGGGAGACTCATGTACAGAATACGGGTGGAAATGATAAGAACGCCTTGACTTATCACGCCAAGCGATTCAAAGAGTTGGGACCACCAGAATTTAAGGGAAAGTCGAATCCGATCATGGCGGAAACATGGGTCAAGCAAATTACCAAGATATTCGATGTCTTGGGATGCACGGAGGAACAGAAGGTTCCATTCGCCACCTTTATGTTCCGTATGAAGGTGACATCGATGGGAGTCTGCGGAACGTACTCGACTTGCCGCACTCTGCATGTCTTGGGAAATGTTTGAAACTTTTCAACGAAAAATACTTTCCGAAAGTATTCATATATGAAGGAGGTAGAGTTTATTAGACTAGAACAAAACAACATGGACGGTCCCAATACGAGGCGAAGTTCGCAGAGTTATCCAAAGTTGCACCTCATTTGGTAGAGAATGAGGAACGAATGACGAGGATGTTTCGAGAGGTTTAAAACCCGAAATTCGTAATATCTTATCTCTCATAAATTTGCTTTATATTGAGATGTTGTCAACAGGCTCAATTATTAGTAGCGAGATAGCGAGTATCGTTCAACCAAGGGACCGCAACGAGAGGTCATCTGGGTGGCGTGATCATTGGAGCAATGAAAACCGGGGAGGAAAACATTGAGATAAAAGCAAAGAACCACTCTGGTGGTAATCGTGGCCATGAAAATAGAAGAAGCGAGTCGGGGGGAGATTTTAAAAAGAGGAGATTCAACAATAATAATGTGAAGACGTTAGCACCAGCAGCAACTGGTTCCAAGGGAGGAGAACGACCCACCGGTTATATGCTATAAGTGCGAAAAGAAGGACATATCATTCAAACCGCCCACAACAGTTTAAGGTATGTTATAATCTGTGGAAAGGAAGGACATATCGCTTCGAGATTGATCAGAGCGAAACCAAGTCCGATGGGGATGGTGACTCAAAAGGTCATTCCCGAGAAAAGTCAAAGTCAATGGTTCTGGAAGAGTGTTTTCATGCGATCGTCAACATCGAGGAACCCAAACAAGGTGATCACGGTAAGCTAATCATAAATTCATGCCAAGTTTATACACTACTTGATACCTGGGGTGCTACCCATTCATTTTATCTCTCCGCTTATGCTCAACGCTTAAACTTGACTCAGGAGAAATTAGACTTTGACCTATCTGTGGAAACTCCATTAGGAGAAACTTTCATCACATCCAATCGTTTATAAATCTTGTTTGATCCAAGTTGGCACCATCACATTACAGATTGACCTTATCTCTTTAAAGATACTTGCTTTTTGATGTGATTTTAGGGATTGATTGGTTAACTACTCATCATGCCAAAATTGATTATTTTTCGTAAGGTTGTTAGTTTTCATATTCTAATCAACTTGTTATGCGAATTTAACAACTAAACCATTAAAATCAATCAACGTCATATCAAGTCATAAAGCTATTCGTTTTATTGAAAAGCGGATGTCAAGCTTTCTTAGCCCATGTTATGGATTTGAATAAAGACACGTCAACTTTGAATAATATTCTGTTGTTAGTGACTTTCCGACGTATTTCTGAAGAACTTCCGGCCTACCCCGAGCGTGAAGTTGAATTCTTTATTGACCTTGAACACCGATACAAAGCCCATTTCTAAAACCCCATATCGAATGGCTCCTATTGAACTTCAGGAGTTAAAGGTCCAACTACAGGAGTTGTTGGACATCGGTTTCATTCGTCCTAGTACATCTCCTTGGGATGCTCCTATTTTATTTGTAAAGAAGAAAGACGGGAGTATGCGACTTTGTATCGATTATCGGGAATTAAACCATGTCACTAACAAGAATAGGTATCCGCTACCTCGTATTGATGACCTGTTTGACTAGTTGTAAGGAGCACAATTCTTTTCAAAGATCGATCTTCGATTACGGATATCATCGGTGAAGGTTAGAATCGAGGATATTCCAAAGGCGCTTTTAACTTCGATGACGGGCATTATGAATTCTTAGTCATGTCTTTTGGATTGACTAATGCTCCTGCTGCTTTCATGGATATGATGAACCGAGTATTCAAGGAATATTTGAATCAGTTCATTGTTGTCTTTATTGATGACATCCTCATTTATTTCAAAAGCCGTGAAGACCATGAGCGCTATTTGAAGCTGGTACTGCAAAGGCTTCGTGATAACAAGCTATATGCCAAGCTGAAGAAATGCGAGTTCTGGCTTGAGGAAGTAGCATTCCTTGGGCACATTGTGTCAAAACATGGAGTGTCTGTTGACCCGACGAAGATTGAAGCAATACAAAGTTGGGAGCAACCAAAGACGGTGATCGAAGTACGTAGCATTTTGGGCTTAGCTAGTTATTATCGGAGATTTGTGGAAGGATTTTCTAGAATCGCTACTCCGTTAACTCAGCTGACTCGTAAAGATACAAAATTCGTATGGAGCGAGGAATGCGAGAAGAGTTTCCAAGATCTCAAGAGGAGACTCATTTTGGCACCTGTTTTGACAATACCATCTGGTTCGGATGGATTTGTTATCTACAGTGATGCTTCAGGAAAAGGGTTAGGATGTGTTCTCATGCAACGTGGGAAAGTCATAGCCTATGCTTCGTGACAACTTAAAGAATATGAGAGGAATTATCCTACTCATGATCTAGAGTTAGCGTGATCGATTTCTTGCTTAAAGATCTAGAGGCACTATCTATATGGGGAGAAAGTGGAGATATATTCGCACCATAAAAGCCTCAAATATTTCTTCACTAAAAAGAACTCAACATGCGGCAACGACATTGGCTCGAAATTTGTTGAAAGATTACGATCACACTATTCAATACCATCCTGGAAAACAAAGCGTAGGTAATGACGCGTTGAGTAGAAGATCATATGTAGGAACGAGTGCGATGATGTCAAATATACGCATAGAACCGACTTTAATCGAAAAAGTTAAAGTTGCTCAAGACACAGAGTCGGAGTTGATGCGTATGAAGAAGAATGTGCAAGAAGGTGCTATTCCAGAAGCAAGAATTGATGAAGAAGGAATACTTCGAATCCACTCCAGACTTTGTGTTCCTAACGATTCTGACTTGGAGCATAGAATCATGATGGAGGCACATAACACACCGTTTATAATCCATCTCAGGAGTACCAAATGTATCATGATCTTGACATACATTTTGGTGGAACAATATGAAGAGAGAGATCGCGAAGTTTATCTCGAGGTGTTTAACTTGTCAATGTGTAAAGGCGGAGTATCAAGTGCCTAAGGGTCCATTGCAACCACTTGAGATTCCGAAATGAAGTGGGAACACATTACCATGGATTTCGTTACGGGTCTTCCCACGGTTTCTCAAGGCATAAATGCTATTTGGGTTATTGTTGATAGATTAATCAAGTCTGCTCATTTCTTGCCGATACGGGAGACTTATTCCCTTGAACGTCTTGCTCGTATGTACATAGATGAGATTGTGAGATTGCATGGCATGCCCGTATCCATAGTTTCGGATCGTGACCCAAGATTCACTTCAAGATTTTGGGTTAGCTTGCAATAAGCTATGGGCACGGTTACGATTTAGTTCGCATACCATCCTCAAAGCGGACGGACAATCGAGAGGACTATTCAAACTCTTGAAGATCTATTAGAGACTGTGTCCTAGACTTCAAAGGAGTTGGGATAAGTATTTACCATTGGTGGAATTCTCCTACAACAACGATTATCGAGCAAGTATAGGTGTGGCTCCATTTGAAGCATTGTATGGACGAAAGTGTCGCTCTCCAGTATGTTGGGATGAGGTTGGAGAAGCAACGTTGTTGGGACCAGAGTTGGTACGAATAACTACGGAGAAGATCCAAACAATTCGACAACGTATACAAACGGCATAGGATCGACAAAAGAGTTATGCGGATCTTCATCGAAAAGACATGGAATTTAGTATTGGGGATCATGTATTGTTGCGTGTGGCTCTATAGAAGGGAGTTACAAGATTCGGGAAGAGAGGAAAGCTCCAAAAGAGTTATTCTTGAACGAGTAGGAAATGTGGCCTATAGACTCGCGTTACCTCCAAGTATGTCTCGTGTTCATAATGTTTTTCATATATCTATGCTACGTAAATATGTGAAAGACCCAAACCACGTTATTGAGTTAGAACCGGATGAGATAGCCGAAGACTTAACGTACGAAGAGGTACCTGTCAAGATCTTGGATAGGAAGGAGCATGTCCTACTACGAAGGTCATACCACAAGTTAAAGTTTATGGAGAAACCATCTTTATTGAGGAAATGACACGGGGGGTTGGAAACGGAAATGAAAGCGAGGTATCCTCATCTTTTCGAAACACCAGGTACGTACGTCAATTTTGAGGACGAAATTTCATAAGGAGGGGAGGTTGTAAGACCCCAAATTATTAATAAATGAAATTTAATTTCCTCTATTTATTATTTTGAAATAGTAAGGGTTGAATTGATTAATGTGGTTAGTTATGGGTAAAATGCGCATATATTTTAAAAAATAAGTAGGTGGTTATAAAATATTCATTGTTGTGGGAATATTCGTTTTGGTCGTGGAATATTCTTGTTGTCGAGGGAATATTAATGACGATGACAGTGCGATCTTTTGTGGGCCCCATAACTGAAAAAGCGATTGGATGAAGAAAATGACAAGTATAAGTTGTTTATAAATAACAACAGTAGTGGTTATCACGTTAATCACGTTGGAATAAATTGGTTAAAACACAAGAACGATGTCGTTATTGCACAAGAAGACGTGTATTGCACCAATTATTGATTCTTACATAAGAAGGCACTACTCAATAATTGTTACGATGAATTCTATTCAAAGATTTTATTTTATTGATTCAATAATTCTTTGCGTTGATATTTTATATTCTTGTTGTTTCAATAATTGTCACTACACGTATTTTCCATTATCGAAGCAATAATTCATATTATCTGAATAATATTATTAGAAAACATTATTGGCAATGTCTAGAAAGTTCTGTCTAAGGAGAGGTTTGGTCACCTAATTGCGCGCCAGTAAGGAGAAATCCTTATTGGAAAGCCCCCTATTTCCTGGGAACGGCCTGGTTGCCAGTACTGTGATTCTGTAATATTATTTATGAATAATTAATTATTGATTTATATGATGAGGAGAATATTAATTTTATGTGGTTATAGATGGAGAAAATTTTTTAAAGTGACAATTGTTAAAAATTGATATTTTATATTTTCTGATAAAATAATATTTTATTATATTATATAATAATTATCATATTTTTTTATAATGAATGTGAGATATATGAGTATATGAGGAGAAAGAGTATTTTTGTTGCAAAAGTTGTTTAAAACATGTTAAACATGTCTGTGGGCCCATTTCTTAACTGAAATTTGATTATAGGCTGTAAAATTGCTCGTTTATGGATTTCGGTCAATTTCTGTTTGGAATTTGGAAAAACTTTCTTCTGCAAAGTTGTAGATAATTGAATTTCCTATAAAAAGTTGCGAGATTCGAATTTTCTGATAAAAGGGCTATTTATTATGAATTATTGAAGTTCCGAAATAATTGATTTTTGAAAGTTTTAAATATTTTTATTTACAAAAACGTTTTTTTTAGATGTAGGCTACTTGAGTGGCTGATCTTTGACTGAAATATTGGGCGTAGAAAATTTATATATATATTATTATTATATTAAATTTTCTGTTTTGGTGTTCTAAGCATTTTCCTATAAATAGGGTGCTTAGGTTAGAATTGAAAATCACACCAGAAACTACAAATTTCTCTCTCTTTCTCTCTCTATAATATCGAGAGTTTTTTGTGAATATTCTAGTACTTTGAGTATTGCTAAACGGTGCAAGTTCTTTCAGCACTATTGTAAGACCCCGAATTTTATGAAATAAAAGTATTCAATTGTTCTTATAATTACTATTCAGTAAATTGTTAAATTGATAAAAGGTTAAAGTGAATGGTGATATATGTAATTATTTTAAATAAGCAAGTGGTTATAAAATACTCATTGTTGTCGGTGAATATTTATTTGGTCGTGGAATATTCATCATGTCGGGGAATATTCGTACGACGGCGTAGTCTTTTGTGGGCCCCGTAACGGAAAGCGATTGGATGAAGAAAATGACAAGTATAAGTTGTTTACAAATAACGACGTAGTTGTTTCAATTAATCTTTGTTGGAATACCGGTGGTTTAAAACACGATGTCTGGCGTTGTTGCATGACAAGAAGATACTTACGGCAGATTGCACTAATTATTGATTCTTACGTAAGAAGGCACTACTCAATAATTGTTACAGTAATTACTGTTCAATATTTTATTTTTGATTCAATAATTGTTGCGTTGATATTTTATATTATTGTTGTTTTAATAATTATCACTGCATAATATTTTCCATTATCAAATCAATAATTCATATTATTTGAATAATATTATTAGATAACATTATTGGCAATGTCTAGAAAGTTCTGACTAAGGAGAGGTTTGGTCACCTAATCATGCGCAAGATGAGAGAAATTCTTATTGGAAATCCCCCCTTTCCGAAGGACGGCTGGTTGCTTTAATCTTTGTGATTACGTAATATTATTTGTGAATAATTAATTATTGATTCATATGATGAGAAAAATATTGATTTTATGTGGATATAGATGGAGAAAATTTTTAAAGTGATAATTGTTAAAAAATTGATATTTTATCTTTTTGATAAAATAATATTTTATTATATTATATAATAGTGATGGTATTTTTACAATGAATATGGGATATATTAGTATATGAGAAGAAAGAGTATTTTTGTTACATTAAATGATTAACACATATTTTGTGTGTCGGTGGACCCCATTTCTTGTTGAAATTTGATTATAATGTAAAATCGCTTGATTTATGGATTTCGGTCAATTTCTATTTGGAATTTGGAAAAACTTTCTTCTGCAAAGTTGTAGAGAATTGAATTTCCTATAAAAATTTGCAAGATTCGAATTTTCTGATAAAATGGCTATTTATTATGAATTATTGAAGTTCCGAAGTTCCGAAATAATTGATTTTTGGAAGTTTTATTTATGTTTTAAAAGAAAAACATTTTTTAAATGTTTGTGGACATCTTTAACATGTGCTAGATGGCTGAAATCAAATTTCAAAGTGGGTGTAGGAATTTGTTTTATATATAATATTATTATATTCAATTTTCTGCCTTGGTGTTCTAAGCATTTTCCTATAAATAGGATGCTTAGGTTAGAATTGAAAATCACACTTAAACCGAAGTTTTCTCTATTTCTCTCTCTATATTATCGAGTGTATTCTTGTGAGTATTTTGATATCTTGAGTGTTGCTATACTATGCTAAGTTGCAAGTTAGATTCGTTGTTATTCCAAACAAAAGTAAATCTTTCTTTTGAGGTAAGGGATAGTAAGGGATTTTAAGGGATTGTAAGGGATGTTATTTTATTCAAAAAATGATATTATTTCTTCAATATCATTATGCCAAAATATTGGTTTGAATTTTTATCAAATTTGGAACTTTTTCATGTCGGGGTTACTATTCATGAGTTACTATTCACAAGTTACTATTCACGATGGGTTACTATTCATGAGTTACTATTCACGAGTTACTATTTACTGGTACTATTCACTACAAAATTGGTTTCTTTTTCTAACCAAATTATAGCTGATTTATGAATATTACTGGAGATTAAAACTATGTATTGATTATATTGATTTTATTATCATATATAACATTTTTATAACCTACGATGTTGAAATTCTCTTTCTTTGGAGTGTAAAGATGGGTAGATTATTGGTATGATCATGACTAGGGTTCTTGGCCAAGATGGTGAAAAGTTGAATTGTGATGGTATGATCATGACCATTGAATTTATAATTGAATATCTTTAGCTTAAGTGCAAAGGTGAATTGATCAACATGGTTATAATTATGGTTTATATAAATTCTGAAATGATTATGTATTTCTTTGAAATATGAATGTCTTTGGTCTGTAGTGCAAAGATGACCTGTTGTTGAATATCTTTGGCTTGTAGTGCAAAGATGAACTGTTGATGAATATCTTTGGCCCGTAGTGCAAAGATGAATTTATTAGTATGATTATGAACATGAACTGTGATTTGGTATAACCATGATCTTTGATGTTTGAGGTAAAGAGCAGTGATGAAAATTATCTTAAATTCCGAATGCTAAAAGGAATTTAGAACTACAATTATGATTATGAGTTATTCACATGATTGTGGACATGAACATTGATTGATGTTCTGAGGGTTAAAACATTGTTGGTGGACTTTTAACATGGAGAAGATAATAGACTTTATGGTCTATTTGACTCTTCTAATGGATTGCTTCGTTCATTTGTAACTATGGTTGAAAAGTTTTATCATCTACCATATGTTCTAAATCTACGATTTATTCTTGATGAAGACTATTGATAATTTATTTATCTTTATCCATAATATTCTTTCTTTGAGCTAGTTGTGCTCACCTTTTTGCTTCACAATTCCTTTCTGTGTAATACGAGTGTAGTCGGGTCGAGCGAGGTAACAGGAAATAAGCGGTGGTCATCATTTAGTAGTTATATTTGTTGAATCAAATAGGGTGAAGCAAACCCAACGTTGGAAGGGTGTTTTGCCACTATCATACAAGATGTCTAATGACATACAACCTCGTATCATCATAAGATAGGGATGTGCTCATCCACTTGCTGAGTAAATATACGAGCACTACCTATATAATCTTGGTGTTTGTTTGGAGTATAATACCCAATTAGAGACAGTGGAGATAATGATATGTCAAGAGAAGACTCACCATTGAGAAGAATATGATAGTAATCTTCGTTTTTTTCTTCAGGGGTTTATTGGGTCAACCAAGGATAATTCTGTGGGCATATGATATCTATCATAACCTATACGCATGGCCTCCCATGTACGAAGATTTCCTTGAGCACTTCCCAAAGATTTTAATTTCTAAAACAGTTTTTGACTGTACCTTTATGTAAGGTGCCATTGACGCGTACTTATCCAAGGTTGGGGACGTGAGTCGCGGTTGGTATATATTTGTATCCAAACTCACAACATATGTGTTGTAGTAGTTTGCACGACAATTGTTGTAATAAAGTTGTAGTTGTTTTCTGTACCATGTATTTGGCGACTCAGAATGGGTTGGATGGAATGGACCTGTGTTGGGGTTGTCACAACTATATCCAGTATTCCAATCAGAAGTACTATTCTTTCTGAGGTAAGGGATGTTATTTTCTTCTTAAAATGATATTATTTTCTTCAATATCATTATGCCGAAATATTGGTTGGAACTTTTTATCAAATTTAGAACTTTTTCATGTCGGGGTTACTATTCACGAGTTACTATTCATGAGTTACTATTCACGAGTTATTATTCATGAGTTACTATTCACGAGTTACTATTCATGAGTACTATTCACAAAGCATGATGATATTTTTTTGTGAAATTTCTATCTTTTGGTGTCAGAGTTACTATTCACGTATACGATACTATTCACGTATACGACACTATTCACGAATACGACACTATTCACAGAAAAATTAAATTTTCTTTTTTCGTCCAAAATATCTATTATGGATACTAGCTTTGATTGTATCCATGTTTTGATCATTCTAGAATTTTACTCCACTCTGATTATTTATGAAGTATTTTTGAACTTGGATTGTGTAAAGTACGAATCCTTAATATTTGTTCTTTTGTTTCACTGGATTCGTTTTCTTTAAAATATTTTTCATCATCCTCAGTCCTAAATGATGATATAACTAAATATCTTTGGTCTGTAGTGCAAAGATGAATGCTTTCTAATGAATATCTTTGGCCTATAGTGCAAAGATGAACAAGTGTTTAGATGAACATGACCAACTGATGAATATCTTTGGCCTGTAGTGCAAAGATAAATATTTGATTCGAGATATATATTGATTGATGTTCTGAGGATAAAAGATAGCGATGAACTTTTATATTCATATATAGAAGATAGTAGATTTCATTCTCTACTTAACTCTTCTAATGAATAATTATTTCCGCTGCGAATATTGATTTAAAACTTTTTGTCTATTGTATTATATTAGATTTTTCCCTGTTGAAGACTAACGATAATTTGTTCTGTATTATCTTAGTCATAAAGTTCTTTACTGGGCTAGTTGAGCTCATCCTTTTCCTTTTTGTTCCATTTTTTTTCTCAGGAGGCGAGAATGTAGCGAGTACTAGTCGGGGTATGGAATGATGGTTCTAGAAGTTATTTTAGTAGTCCTCACCATTTTTGTAAAATAATGTATCAATAATTTAAATGAGGACTTATTTGAGTGTGGATATTGTCTAGATGACAATATTTGTATTTAAATTCATAGTTTTTATGTTGTATTAATAAAGTTGTAGTTGTTTCTGTACCATGTATTTTGACGACTCAGAATGGGTGTTGTATACCTGTTTTGGGGGCGTCACAAAAGTGTCATAACATGATCTGAGATTTTGTTAAAATGTTAAATATGTAATGTTAAGGTTAACATAACATAGTGAGTTGTGGTTAGTATGATCAATGTTGCAAAAATGATTAGTGAATCGAAAACGCGTTATGTGGTAATTTAGTATACATAACGAAAGTTAGACAAGTGTTGTGAAGTAAAACACTTAGAGTTTCTGAAATGTGAATGGTAATGAACATGTTATGATATGGTAGCATGTCTAATGAGTTTTGTGATTCTAAAATTATGTGTAGGTGATCGTGAGTTTAATTTTATAGCTTACGCTCAAGGCAAGTCTTTTAACTCCATACTTTCATTGAGTTAGTTTGTTATGTTGATGCAAGTTTTCTAACTCTACATTTTCGTTGAGCTAGTTCAGCTATTACATTGAGCATGTTTTAAATTCTGAATTATTGGAATTCTAATCATTTTGACTTACTCTAACTTGTTCATATTTAAACAAGTTTCTTAGGTTATTATTTTATAATCAATGTTTCTTGAACCTTAATTCCTTGTGTCGAATGGTTCAATCACTTTGTATATCTTATTACCATTTGGAGTAAGCATTGTTTCCAGCTTGCTATCAACTATTGCATGTCAATAACTAAAATTCTAATTTGACAAGATTATAGACCTAGCTTATTATTGTTCAAGCCAAGGTTTACCATTTCTTTATTTTGATCAATACTTATGCTTTAATTATTTCAAGCATGAGTTAGATATGTAGAATCAGTTCATTTATGATTCTCAAATGTTCTAATTTATGTTGTTATTAAACAACCGTTGTATTATCAAGCATTATTGATTCAACTAGTTCCCTAGTTGATGATCATTAAACTTCAATTACCCTTGAAAGCTTATCCAAACCAAACTTTCTTTGGTGTGGACTTGTACTCTAAATACTGAGATGAACAACCCTATGTTTAGGGGTTTACGCTTAGCGTTGAAATGGTTGTGCACAATACATTATACGAATGATTGATCCCCCTAAGTACGTGGAGTCCTTATAGTCATATGACTGTTAAAGTTAAAGTTTAAAGATTACTTATAACTGTGGACATGGTTCATGGTCAATTGACCCTCAATAGTTTATTTAAGAATGTTAATAGAACAAATTATTCAGTTCTATTGAGCCTATGAGTTGGCAAATGTTGTAAAGTTAATAGAACATATCATTAAGTTCTATTGAGCCTATTATTTGGCAAATGTTATAAAGTTAATAGAACATATCATTCAGTTCTATTGAGCCTATTAGTTGGCAAATGTTGTAAAGATATTTAGTCTTATCTCAAGTGAGCTTTGTTTGCTCACTCTTGCATATTTATACATTTATTGCAGCTATGAATGAGAAGGTAGATAAACCTACAACTAGCAAAGGAAATGAAAAAATGTAACTGTGACGCCCCCAAATCTAGGTTCTCTAACCTTAGATTCGGTGCTCACGATCTATCATCATCATAAGCATTCTGTAAGACCCCAACTTTTTATAAATAAAATCGAATTTTCTCTAATTATTTTTCTTGATTAATAAGGTGATAATTTGATATAATGCTTTGGTTATGGGTGAAATGTGCAAAGTTTACAAAATAAGCAAGTGGTTATAAAATATTCATTATTCATTTGGAGAAGAATTCGTTTGGTCGTGGAATATTCTTTTATTCGGGAATCTCAAATGCACGGTAGCTGATCATTTGTGGGCCCCATAACGGAAAATAGATGGATGAAAGAAAAGCGACAAAGATTGAGTTTTATAAATAACGGCAGTAAATTATTATTATTAACAACTTTGTTGGATTACGGTGGTTAAAATACGATGAATACGCGTTGTTGCATAGTAGACACCAGATTATTACGCGATATTTTGAATTATTGATCCTTACGTAGAAAGAAGCACTACTCAATAATTGTTACGGTAATTCTTTATTCAATATTATATTGATTCAATAATTGCTGCGTTGATATTTTATATTGTCATTGTTTCAATAATTGTCATTACACAAAGATTTTCCATTATCAAATCAATAATTCATATTATTTGAATAATATTATCGAGATAACATTATGGCAATGTCTAGAAAGTTCTCGTCTAAGGAGAGGTTTGGTCACCTAATTGCTTGGCGCAAGAATGAGGAGAAATCCTTATTGGAAAGCCCCCTCTTCCACAGGAGCGGCTGGTTGTCATAATTGTGATTACGTAATATTATTTGTGAATAATTAATTATTGATTTATATGATAATGAAATATTTATTTGATATAAATGATGGATTTATTTATTTTGTGGATATAGATGGAGAAAATTTTTAATGTAACAATTGTTGAAAAGTTAATATTTTATCTTTTTACGATAAAATAATTCATTTAAATATATTATTTTAATAATATATTGATGGTGATATTTTTACAATAAATTCATGGTTTATAAATAGATGAGGTGGAAGAGAGAAGATAGAATTGGAATTATTTAATAATTGTAAATATTTTAATATATATATATATATATATATATATATATATATATATATATATATATATATATATATATATATACGTATATATGTGTTTGTGTGTGGAAGAAGTGGTGGGGTAAGAGAAGAAAGTGGGGAAGAGAGAGAGTTAGTGGAGAATTATGGGAAAGGAAGAAAGAGAAAGGGAAGAGAAGGAAATTAGAAAAATTATCCGTTTGTGAATTTCAGATATTTTCGGTCTGGAATTTGGAAAAACTTTCTTCTGCAAAGTTGTAAAGAATTGAATTTTCTATAAAAAGTCGCGAGTTTCGAATTTTTCTGATAACCGGGCTATTTTCTATGAATTGTTGAAGTTTCGAAAAAATAAAATGATTTTATTAAATTTATGGGGACCCACTTTTTGGTTGGAAGAATTCACATGGGTCATTGATTATTTTTCATGAATGGCATGCACGACTTTTGAAAATAATGGGTGGGCGTAGGAAATCAAAAAGAAATAATATTAATTTATTATTTTAGTCTCCTTTGGCGTTTCTAGCATTTTCCTATAAATAGAGGGCTAAGTTAGAATTGAAAATCACACGTAAACAAAGTTTCTCTCTTTCTCTCTATATTATCGAGCGTATTCTTGTGAGTATACTTTGAGTGTTGCTATACGGTGCGAGTTTCTGACAGCACTATACCGAAATTCAGTCAGAAGTACGGTTATTTTGAGGTAAGGGATGTTGTTTCTTCTTAAATGATATTATTTTCTTCAATATCATTATCTTTGAAATATTGTTACGAACTTTTATCAATCTAGAACTTTTTCATGCTAGAGTTACTATTCATGAGTTACTATTCACGAAGTTACTATTTATGAGTTACTATTCACGAGTTCTTATTCATTTAGTACTATTCACGAAGCGTGAAGATATTTTTTTGTGAAATTTCTATCTTTTTGTGTCGGGGTTACTATTCACGTATACGGCACTATTCACGTATACGGTACTATTCACCCGAAAAATGAAATTTTCTCTTTTTCTTCCAGATGTCTTTTATGGTCACTATCTTTGATTGTATCCATGTTTTGATATTTATTTGTGAATTCTACTTCACACTTGGTTATTATGGAGTATTATTGAATTTGGATAAACCGAAATACGAATCCCTAATATTTGTCCTTCTGTCTTACTGGATTCGTTCTCTAAAATATTTTTCATCATCCTCAGTCCTTAATGGTGATACTTGATGAATATCTTTGGCCTGTAGTGCAAAGATGAATGATTAAACTGATGAATCTCTTTGGCCTGTAGTGCAAAGATGAACAGATGTTGAGATGAACATGACCAATTGGTGATACAAATGAATATCTTTGGCCTGTAGTGCAAAGATGATTAAAGATTTATATTGATTGTTGTTACAGGGATGAAATATTGATGATGGACTTTTAAATCTTAGAAGACAGTAGAATTCATTCTCTACGTGACTCTTCTAATGGATTCTTCAATTTCACCGCATTTGTTGATCTAAAACTTGTATCTATTATATTTTATCGATTTTTTCCTGTTGAAGACTAACGATAATTTGTTGTATATTATCTTAGTCATAATGTTCCTTACTGGGCTAGTTGAGCTCACCCTTTTCCTTGTTGTTCCATTTTTCTTCTCAGTAGGCGAGAATGTAGCGAGTACTAGTCGGGGCATGGAATGAAGGTTCTAGAGAGAGTTGTTTAGTAGTCCTCACCATTTTTGTAAAATAATGTATCAATAATTGTGATGGGGATTTATTTGCGTGTGGATATTGTCTAGACGGAAATATCTGTATATAAACTCACAGTTTATATGTTGTAATAATAAAGTTGTAGTTATTTCTGTACCATGTATTTGGCGACTCAGAATGGGTTGGGTGGAATGGACCTATTTTGGGGGCGTCACACATTCTATAACTATTACAAAATAATAAACATACATTGTTCATTATAATAAAGTTTCATAACATAGTCCCAAGGTCTTCTTAACCTTAACTTAAACCCACCATTTATATTTTAAACGGTTTACATAAGAAATTCCATCAGATAATAATAATTAAAATTCATTCTAAACTATTCCTGGATTTTGCCCTTGCTTTTGTCTTTCGCATAGGATCCTTCAGGCTTAGCTGAAATAAATGCCATGATATAGCAAGGGTAAGAAACTAATTTGCTTAGCAAGTTTATATACAAGGGAGATATATCATGACTAGAAAGAGGTTTTGTTTTCAACGTTCAACAATAGTATAAGATTGTGAAGGAACATGAATTTATAATCAACAATTAAATATTCGAATAATTGAATAACGTGTATTGAGTGGTTTTGAAATAACCATGAACATTTGCCAAGGTTCTCAGTCATTTAAACTGGAACTCTTAATAAGTTTTGGTATTCAAGGGGATCAGCCTTTCATACCCCATGATTTATGCATAAACACTTAATAATCTGGCATTGATATCATGCCTTAATCAAATTCGCCTTTTTTCTCAGTCAAGAGTTCTTATCATACCAATTTAATAAGAACAACTTTTTAAAACACATTTGATTTAACAAATTTAAACATGCTTGATCTAGCTGATATAATTAGCATAGATCTATCTCATAAACAGTTCATGAATGAAAGAACTTTAATTTAATTCACAGTTCAATAATAATAGAACATGAATTCAATTGCACAAAGTACGAATTTTAATAATCAGTATAGATGTGAATAATCATCAATAATTATTCACTAACAAGCTTTGAAAATAATAACTCGAGTTTGAGTTAGGAAACTTGTCTCGTTTGTAGGTTACGGCTACGCAATTAAATTCTATCCACTAAGCAGTTTAATTATCTTCCTTTGAGAGACATATAGTTAATATTTCAATTAGTCATAGCATAACATTAGATCATGTAATCACATAGCTATAATATATTACATTTAGTTCTTAGAAAATTATTCTGCTTCGATAATGTTACTATTAAATAACAACTACCTTTAATTCACTTAATATTATTAATCTAGATAATATTTAATTCACCTCTTAGTATTATTAGTTCACTAATAATACTTTCATTCGCTTCACTATTATTATTAATCATTTAATAATATCTTATCCCATCACTAATATTATTAATAATTTAATAATATTTTATTCCTTTACTAATGTTATTACATTTTTAATAACATTTAATTTAATCTCTAGAATATTATTATTTACTCAATAATAATACTTTAATCATTTATTAATGCTTAAATCAAATATTATTAACCATTTAATAATATTTTAATGAAGTTTTAATCTTAATATTTTTATTTACTTAACAATATCATATTCTAATATTATTAATATCATAATAATATTTTTAATAATTTATTGGATTAATAAACAATTTATTCTAATTGTTCACCCTTTATTTAAACTTCTTATTTAATATCCATAAAAGGTCATAAATAACATTTCTTATTATAAATTACCAGAATGCCCTAAAATAGTCATAATATTATATATTAGGAGTATTCAAGCATTAAAATTATATTTTTCTTATTTAAGACATCATTTAACTATTTATTTTCTTTTATTAATAACTTAATTATTTTTAGGAAAAATAGCAAACTGATTCCAAATATTCTCATTTTCTGGATTTGGAGAGTATATGAACCAACAATGATCCCCAAAATTTTATGGAATTTTAGAAAATGATTTACTAATTTTAAAGTGCCCAAAACACTCGGATCTTGCTTCATTTTCATTAATTGAGTTTTGCTCCGAAATATCTAAAATTTTCAGGGTATACTCTCATAACATATATGAACCTACTGTAAAAATTTCAGAATTGTCCAGTGTATACACAATGAGATATTCGAGTGTTAATATTTAGGAGTCCTTTACGGAAATAGCCATTACGCACAACCTAGAAATTGAAACGCGCCCGTTCTTTTTTCTACACGTAGATAACTTCTTAAGGTACCTCTGTGATGTTTCCCAGATTTTTAAAAGACTTGTAACTGACCAAAACAACCTCAAGAAAAATGGGGACAGTAGCTTTTTAGGGTTTCAAAACCTAAACTTTCTATGTGGGCTGTTTTGGGGAAAATAGCCCTCAAGGCTTCAATACTTGATAGATTTGTGTTCTACCACTTGGGTTTACTAGATAACTCATGTATTTAGCACCCCCCCTTCGACGGATCACAAATCCAAGTTGTAAAATTTGAGTTACACAAGATTTACTGGAAGAAAAACGAGGGTTTCACCCCTTGGAGAACATATGCTCATTTCCTTCCTCTAAATCTATACCCTAATACACAAGATGGTTAGTCCTACACATGAGATATGTAGAACTAAGGTACTTGGAGTATTAGACCATAACCTCCATATATTTTGAGGTAACAACCAAAATAGAAGAAGAATAAGAAAAGAATGGAAGAGAATCCTCACCTAGTTTTCTTTGCTATACTTCTTATTCTTCCAAAGTATGATATAAACTTAGGATGCATGAACCAAATCTCACTCCCTTTCTAGCACTCCTAAAATTCGGCCCTCCCTCTTGTTTCTCTTTCTTTGGTTTTCTTTTGCAAGCTTAGAAGGAATGAAGAGAGGAAATGAAATGGAAAAAATGAAATAAAAGGATACTTGCAAAAATATAGATACACTTAGTGTATCTAGCTATTATGCCCCACACCTTTCTTGTCCATTAGACAAAACCCCTTATCTTGTTCTTAAGTATGCTTAGTGAGATTTCCACCAATGAGGTGTAGACAACATTATACTTTGTGTAAGAAATTAAGAAAAAGTAAGGTCATTAGCTATTTAAAGAAAGTGGGTTAGCAAATAAATTTGCCTTATATGGACACAAGGGGGCCGGCCCCAAGCTCTCCAAATCCTCATTTTGCTTTTATTTTTAATGCCCAATTTTGATTAATCAAATGTCTACAATACCCTTAATCAAGTGGGCTAAGTATTAGTTTGCATTCTATTTCTTTTGGGCTTCTCCTTTAATTGTTTTGGGTCATGTTAATGAACATAGTCTAACAATTTTAATATAGGTTACCCAAATTATTTATTTAAGGTTTCCATTCCCATACTTATGAAATTTAATTACTTATACATGTGACTTTAGCTCATAACCTAATTAGGTTTACTAGAATTAGGTTTAAAATTATTAGTCACTAGAAATAACAAGATTATCCACTTAAGTTAGTATTAATATTAAATACCAATATTTCCTTATTACCATAACCCTTAGGTTATTTAATTGTTTCACCTAATGTATAATTAGGTTACGAAGCTTTCATTTTTAATGAAATCTATAAATGTATATATCCATAACTATAGTATATATGTTTATTGATCCATGCACCACTTCCCATATGTTGTCACATATTAAATCACTATATAACACAAAGGTTTAAATATCAATAATGTACATACATATATAGTGACTTAAAATTCATGATTATTACATCCTCCCCCCCTATAAGAATTCCGTCCCCAGAATTACATATAGGGTTACTCAAAAAAGATGTGGATAATTTTCCCTCATCTTTTGTTCGAGTTCCCACGTAGCTTATTCCACACTGTGGTTCCTCCAAAGAACTTTTACATAATGTATAACCTTATTTCGCAATTTCTGCTCTTTTCTATCTACAATTTCAACTGAAATTTCCTCGTACGACAAATCCTTTTCGACCTGAATTGGCTTGTATGATATCACATGCTTGTACGCCACTTCGCCTATCACATGACACATGATAAATATGTTCCACGAATTGTACGCCACTTCGTCTAAATTCACTGTATGGTCATAGCACTAACACATGAAACACATTATGAATATGTTCCAGTTCAAGAGGTAGAGCTACCTCGTACGCCACTTCGCCTATCTTCCTCAAGATCTCGAAAGGTCCAATAAATCTCGAACTCAGTGTACCTTTCTTTCCAAACCTTATCGTCCCTTTCCAGGGAGATACTTTCAAAAATGCATAGCTTCCCACTTCAAAATCTCTCTTCTAGCAGTGTAAATCTGCATACTTCTTCTTGCGATCTTGAGCTGCTACCAGCCGGGCTCTTATCACCTTGATGATCTCTACAGTCTGTTGCACCAATTCTGGTCCCAACAATCGACATTCACCCACTTCATCCCAGCATAAGGGCGTTTTACATTTCCTCCCATACAGTGCTTCGTACGGTGGCATTCCGATGCTAGCGTGATAGCTATTGTTGTATGCAAACTCTACTAATGGAAGATGATCCTCCCAACTACCCTTAAAGTCCATCACACAAGCTCTGAGCATGTCTTCAAGCATTTGAATTGTTCTCTCGCTTTGTCCATCGGTCTGCGGATGATACGCGGTGCTCATCCGTAGCTGCGTCCGCATTCTTTCTTGGAGACTCTTCCAGAAGTTTGACGTGAATCGCGGACCTCTATCCGATACAATAGATATTAGTACGCCATGTCTCGAGATAATTTCTTTGATATATAATTTGGCTAGCTGGTCCAGACTATACCTGATCTTGATCGGCAAAAAGTGAGCCGACTTTGTAAGACGATCCATCGTGATGTGCTCCCATTTCCACTCTGGAATCTCTAAAGGCTGTAGTAATCCACTCGGTCGTTGATGCTCTACCTTGACTCTCTAACAAGTTAGACATCTGCTGATGCATTCTGCAACCTCCCTCTTCATGTTTGGGCACCAAAAGTGTTGACGCAAATCTTGATACATCTTTGTGCTTCCTGGGTGTATCGAGTACCTCGTACTGTGCGCTTCTTACAAAATCTCTTCTCTTAGTTTTGGTACTAACGGTACCCAAATTCGTCCATCGAATCTCAGCAGTCCGGTGCCATCAGTCTTGTATTTCACTTCATCCCCTTCAGCTAACCGCTTCTTGATGTTGTCGCAATCTTCGTCCTTCTCTTGAGCCTCTTTAACCTTATCTAATAAAGTCGGGCTCGCTACCACTATAAATAATTTCTCATTGGTCTCCATCGGATACTTAACCTCTAAGTCAAGTCGTTCGAAATCTTTCACCAATTCCTCTTGAATGGTCAAATTCAGTAACTTCCCTCTGCCTTTTTTGCTCAAGGCATCTGCCACTACATTTGCTTTGCCTGGATGGTACAAAATCTCACAATCATAATCCCTGATCAATTCTAGCCATCGACGATGCCTCATATTTAGCTCCTTCTGCGTGACGATATACTTCAGACTTTTGTGATCCGTATATATCTCACACTTCTTGCCATACAAATAGTGCCTCCAAATCTTCAAGGCAAAAACTACTGATGCTAACTCCAGGTCATGAGTCGGATAACCCTTCTCATAGTCCTTCAATTGACGTGAAGCGTACGCAATGACCTTGCTATTTGCATCGATCAAGACACGACCAAGACCCTTGTGTGACGTATCACTATACACTACTGAAAATCGCCGTGTTTATGCGGTAAAGCCAACACAGGTGCTTGACTGAGCCTCTTCTTCAATTCCATGAAACTCTCTTTACATTTCTCTGTCCAAATGAACTTCACTGTCTTTCTAGTAAGGTTGGTCAACGGCGATGCTATCTTTGAAAAATTTTGGATGAATCTCCAATAGTATCCTACTAATCCCAAGAAACTCCTAATTTCTGTCGGCGTCTTTGGCTGTTCCCAGTTGATAACTTCTTCTACTTTTGCTGGATCCACTGAAACACCATCCTTGTCAATAACGTGACCCAAAAACTGCACTCTCCGCAACCAAAACTCACACTTGGATAACTTTGCATACAACTTCTTCCTTCTTAACGTCTCCAACACTATCCTTAGATGTTCAGCGTGTTCTTCCTCCATCTCTGAATATACTAGAATGTCATCGATGAACACGATAACAAACTTATCCAAATACTGTTTAAACATTCTGTTCATCAAGTCCATGAATACTTTCTCTGCGATTCGTCAATCCAAAAGACATTACCAGAAACTCAAAGTGTCCATATCGAGTTCTGAATGCCGTCTTTGGAACATCCTCCTGCCTCACCTTCAGTTAGTGATAACCGGTCCTCAAGTCGATTTTTGAAAAGTATTTCGCCCCCTTCAACTGATCAAACAAATCATCGATCCTGGGCAACGGGTACTTGTTCTTAATGGTGACCTTGTTCAACTCTCGGTAGTTGATATAAAGCCTTAATGACCCATCCATCTTTTTTACGAAGAAGATTGGTGCTCCCCACGGTGATACGCTCGGTCAAATGTACCCCTTATCTAACACCTCTTATAGTTGAACCATCAGTTCCTTCATTTCTACCAGAGCCATATGATACGGCGCTTTGTATACCGGTGATGTCCCTGGTGCCAAATCGATAACAAACTCTATCTCCTTATCTGGTGGCAATCTAGGAATCTTATCTAGGAAGACATCAACGAATTTCCTTACAAAAGGTATCTGTCCCAGTTCACCGTCGACTCTGCGGGTATCCACAACGCGAGCCAAATAACCTATACAACCCTTCCTAAGCAACTTCTTTTCTTGCATCATCATCAGACAACAAGATTGTCTCGGCGATTTACTGCCATGAAATACCACATTTGACTTATTCAGAGTCTTTAGGTGTACGTACTTTTTCTTACAGTCAATGATCGCTCCGTGACTTAATAACCAATCCACCCCGAGGATTACATCAAACTCTCCAAGACAAATCGGTATCAAATCCGCGTTAAGCTTAAACCCTCTTACATCAGCACAACAGTTCCTATGGATGTAGTCTACATGGATAATTTCTTTGTTTGCTACTTCTACATTCATTGGGTGTTCTAATAGTTAACGAGGTAAACTTAATCTTTGGGCAAATTCATCAGATACGAAAGAACATGAAGCTCCCGAATCGAATAACACATAGGCATTTATATCGTTAATCGGAATTATACGACACCACCTCCTCGGATGCCACGACATCTTGCCTTTGTCATATTGAATGTCCTCATTTGTCGGCTTATTTGGCTTGGGCCGGTCCTTCATTTGGTTGTCCTTGACGCCCCCAAAATTAGGTATACATCACCCATCTTGAGTCGCCGAGATACATAGATGCATGTAATTCAAATACAACTTAATAATACAACCTGCCGTGGTACAATACGACAAAACATAAAGCGTGAGTTTGAATACAAATATTATCTACTTAGAGTATACAAACTCAAAAGGAGTCCTCATTACAATTATTATCACACTATTTCACGAATAGTGAGGACTACTAATGCACCATCTAGGACCATCACTATGTTCCCGACTAGTCCAAACTCGTTCTCATTTCTGAAGAAGAGAACAATAAAAAGAAAGGGTGAGCTCAACTAGCCCGATAAGAACTATTATGACTAAGATAATCTGAGAATAATTTATCGTTAGCCTTCAACGGTGTTAAAGCGATAAAACATAATAACTATCAAGTTTAAGCTGCGGTGAACAAGCAATCCATTAGAAGAGTGAAGTAGAGAATAAAATCTACTATCTTCTATGATTTAAAAAGTTTTCATGACTTTTATTGCTAAGACTCAAACAATAAATAATCCACATCATCAAATCATCCCCACTACTACAAAGCCAAGGATATTCTTTAGTATCACGACCACGAATTATCCATGCACTACTGACTAAAGATAATCATGTTTTCATCAGCGGTCCGATCATGCCATAAAACAATTCATCTTTACACTACTACCAAAGAGAATCCATAGCCATAATCATACCAAAAGCATCCATCAATGTACCACTGCGGCCGATGAGGACTTTTCCACATCATTTGTAACATTACGGTTATGATTATCTTAGAATAATCCACGGTCATAATCATACCAAGTCCATCTATGCACTCTGGGCCATGTAGATGACTTTCAAAAAAAATAAACATGAGGATGATGACAATGATATAAGAATTCAATAAAACAAGTTCAAGAATTAATTTATCTAGGAACTCGTAACGTCCAAATTGTCAACATGATCTTTGCTTTGTAGAGTAAAATTCAAAATTCAAGAATATTTCCATGAAAAGATCTTTGGATCAAATATCGAGGATATTCCACTAATTTCATGGAGTATAGAAGTCAAAACTTTAACTTGTTGAGTATAATAAAGAATGGAATAACAAAAGAAATCACCATGCATGCGGTAGATTGCGCATACTGAGTTATTCAACGAGAATAATAATAACGGAACGGTCGAAGGCAAAATTAAGACAAGCGAGGATATTCCAATGAGAATAATAAATAATGGAACCGGTTAAAATGCGTAAAATGCATGCACAAGATATTCCAAGCAGAATAATAAATAACGGAACCGGTCGGCGTAAAGCGTAAACGATGTATGGGATATTCAATGAATAATAAAGAATGAAATATTAGAAGAATTTCACCATGTATGTAGTACTTTTGCAGAGATAGGTTATTCCAATATAATAATAAAGAATGGAATAATGAGAAGAATTTCACCAAGTATAGGGTAGCGGCAGTATCTGAGTTATTCAGCGGAATAATAATAAGCAGGTGGAATAATGAAGTTCTCTTCATAAATAAGAAAGAAAAGAGTACCCTTACGAGTACAACAAATAATATTCCCTACCTTAGAAATAAAGTCTTTGGATATAGAAGTAGTAAAAGTAGCAGAACACTTTTTTGCTTTTTTCTTTATAGTTTTTCTCTCAGAGTTTCGGTGAATTCGTAAGAAATAATGAATGAATGAGCTTATTTATAGAAAAATGGATGCATAGTAAGAATTAACTCATGAGCGGTCCAGTTATTGGTTTACTTTAATCTGACGGTCCATATTTAAAGAAAAATCTTTTAAATAAAAATATAATATATTCTATTTATAATCTAATAAAACGAATAACTTTATAAAAGATTTTACTATGTAAACACTATCTTGAGCACTATGCAAACACTATGCATAATAAAATATAATATATTCCAATTATTGTCTAATAAAGCAGATAACTTTATAAAAGTATTACATTTTTTATATAAAAAGATTTTACTATGCTGAAAAACACTATCTGAGAACTATGCAACACTATGCATAATAAAATATAATATATTCTATTTATAGAATAACTTTATAAAAGTATTCTATTTTATATATAAAGATTTGTTGTATTATTACATTAATATACCAACAAAAAAAGTGAGTGACTTATCACGTAAGCATCAATAATTAATACTGGTGTACTCTTTATGCAACCGCAGCGTATTATTGTACTTTACTACTGAGAGTAGTTCAACGATTATTAGCAGTAAAACTTCCGCCGATTATTTTTATAAATTTTTTGTCATTTTCTCAATCAGATAATTCCGCTTAGGGTCCACTGATGATTATGCCATTGCGAATATTCCACGATAAAACAAATATTCCCGGAACCAATCGTATATAATATGACAACTTGCATACTTTTGCAAAATTTATAAATTCTACCCACAACTATAACATTATCTCAAATCCACACCATAATATTAAAAAATATTTGAGAAAATTAAATCTTTATTCATAAAATCTGGGTCTCACAATCTCCCTCCTTATGAAATTTCGCCCTCGAAATTTACGTACGTACCTGGTATGTCGAAGAAGTGAAGATACCTTGACTTCATTTCAGATTCTAATTCTTGAGGTATACCTTTGAGTGTTGAATACGATCCTTCTTATCTAAGATTTTAACACGTATCTCATCATACGTTAAATCTTCTGCTATATCATTTAGTTCTAATTTAATAATGTGGTTTGGTCGTCCACATATTTACGTAACATCGATACGTTAAAAGCGTTATGAACACGCCGACATACTTGGCGGTAAAAGCAGTCTATAAGCCATAGTTCCTACTCGATCGAGACTTTTAAATGGGCCAATTAAATCGAGGGTTGAGATTTCTCTCTTAAATCGATTCTTGCTTCTAGAATAACGCCCTCTTGAACCTTCTTCTTCACATTTATCGGCTCGGGTGTGTAGCTTGGCGGCTTTAACTTTATCGATTAAAGTCGATTCTACTCGTATATTCGTTAGATTATCTTCACTTGGGTTCCTAAAGTCTTTAACTCTATCTTCATCATTTTTATGAAGTCGTATGAAATGGGCCTTTGAGTTAACAACATCGCACTCATAAAGCGATACGATCTTCTACCCAACGCGTCACTACCACGTTCGCTTTCCCACGATGGTATTGAATGAATACGATCGTAATCTTCAATGACTCGAGCCCAGCGTCTTTTGGCGCGTATTACGTTCATTTTAGTTGAAGAAATATTTGAGGGTTTAAGAAATGGGTTTTGTACTGGGGTCAATACAACATTCGATTTCACGCTCTAGGGGTAGGCTAAGAAGTCTTCAAGAATACGTCAGGAAATTTATTAACAATAGAAATATCATTCAAAATTGTGACTCTCATCCAAGACTTGGATAGCACGTCACATTGATACCTATCAACTTGCCATCGTCATTCACGACGTCGCCTATAGAAAGTCTGGCTTCGGTGCATTCCACACAAGAAAATCAACAATGAAATGACCGAGGCTCTTTACTTATGGCTTGATATGGCAATGATTGACTTTAGTGGTTTGGTTGCTTGAATTCGCATAACAGGTTGACTAGGAATATGAAAGCTAACAACCTTACGAAAAACATGATGAGTAGTTAACCAATCGATTCCTAATATCGCATCAAAGGCAAGTATTTTCAGAGATACGATCGACAGGTAAGGTGAAAGTTTTGATTTGAACAAGATTTATAAATAGTGGAGGTAACGAAGGTTTCTCCCAACAGATATATCAAAGTCTAACTTCTCCGGAGTTAACTTCAAACATTGAACACAACTAGGTGAAATAAAAGAGTAAGTAGAACTGGTATTTAACACGGTATAGACTTCGCAAGAATTTATAATTAACTAACCTGTGATAACTTTGTTCGATTCCTCGTTACGAAAAATGCTCTCCCTTAAACTACCGAATTTGAGTTGTTCGGGACAATCTTTGGTGTCATCATTACCATTGGAATTGACTTTCGCTATAGGGCATATTCCACCCTCAACTGCTTCGTCGTACTCCTGCTCCATGATCTAAATCATTAACCTTCGATCCATATATAATTGGGGTTGAACGCAATGTATAGGGTAATTCAAAACTCGATGCTGGGTTCTCCCAATTGCTGTCGAAAAAGAGAAATACATATCATCTATTTTAGCTTTCTTGGATCGGACTTCTCTTTCCACAATATCAACGCGTCATGTGGCTTTTACCCATGCGTCATCTAGTCTCCTTTGTTCAATTATTTCTTCTTTCATCAGAACTTTGATCATAGCATTCACAGATTCCGGCTCTAATATCTTATACTCTGCCAAAGAACGATCCTGTTCAGCTATTGCACATCGGGTAATACAATTTTAAATTGTTACATAACTTTGCTCTACGACCGCCTTCCGTTCTTCAGCCTGCTCTTCTAACTCATGAATACGATTTTGTAATTCTACATTGTGATCAATAAGTTCTTCTAATAAATCCTCCTCAGGTTCATCTTCTTCCTCACTCTCAGTTGCTACCTTTGCGACTAGCTTGAGTGCAACTTTTAATTCCTCAATCACCACATGGATATCTCTAATCACATTATATTTGTTGGTGATTAGAGGTGTCTCCACGGTCTCATATGCTCCATTGCTATTCTCAACATTCTCGGATGTCATTTTCAAATACAGCCACAAAACAAGGGTTAATTAACATATCACATATTATCCCTATACTCTGACCGACCAATTAAATATCAAATAAACTTAGGTAGGTCATACTAGCGAATGAATTCCCCGTCTCTCCCCTCCTAGTTCTAGTCTCACATCTTAGCCAGGGATCATATCCCTAAGCTTTGATACCAACTGTGACGCCCCAAAAATTAGGTATACACCACCCATCTTGAGTCGCCAGATACATGGTACAAAATTCATATACAAGTTAATAATACAACTGTCGTGTACAATACGACAAAACATAATCTGTTAGTTTGAATACAAATATTAACTACTAAAGAGTATACAAACTCAAAAGAAGTCCTCATTACAATTATTATCACACTATTTCACAGAATAGTGAGGACTACTAATGCACCATCTAGGACCATCACTCTGTTCTCCGACTAGTCCCAGCTACGTTCTCATTTCCTGAAGAGAACAATGAAAGAAATGGTGAGCTCAACTAGCCCAGTAAGAAATATTATGACTAAGATAATACAGAATAATTTATCGTTAGCCTTCAACAGTGTTAAACTGATAAAATATAATAATTATCAAGTTTAACTGCAGTGGAACAAGCAATCCATTAGAAGAGTCAAGTAGAGAATAAAATCTACTATCTTTTATGATTTAAAAGGTTTTCATGACTTTTATCATTTGAGACTCGACTTAATAAATAATCCACATCATCAAATCATCCCCGCTACGGGCCGAGGATATTCTTTAGTATCACGACCACGAATTATCCATGCACTACGACTAAAGATAATCATGTTTTCATCAAGCGGTCGATCATGCCATAAAACAATTCATCTTTGCACTACTGACGAAAGAGTATCCATAGCCATAATCATACCAAAAACTGTCCATCAATGCACTACGGGCCAATGAGGACTTTTTCCACATCATTTGTAACATTACGGTTATGATTATACCGAATAATCCCTGGTCATAATCATACCAAGTCCATCTATGCACTACAGGCTACAGATGACTTTTAAAAAAATAAACATGAAGATGATGATAATGATATAAGAATTCAATAAAACAAGTTCAAGAATTAATTTATCTAGGAACTGATAACGTCCAAATTGTCAACATGATACTGCTTTGTAGAGTAAAATTCAAGAATGCTCAGAAGAATATTTCCATGAAAAGATACTAGATGAAGCGCAAATATCAAGGATATTCCACTAATTTCATAGAGTATAGAAGTCAAAACTTTAACCAACTGAGTATAATAAAGAATGGAATAACAAAAGAAATCACCATGCTATGCGGTGCAGCGGCATAGAGCAGGTTATTCAACAAAATAATAATAATGAGAACCGGGTTAGGAAAAATACGCTTGCAAGCGGGATATTCCAACGAGAATAATAAATAACGGAACCGGTCCGTAAGAAATGCACAAACAAGATATTCCAACAGAATAATAAATAACGGAACTAAATTCAGTAAAACGCATGCAGACGGGATATTCAATAGCATAATAAAGAATGGAATATTAGAAGAATTTCACCATGTATGCAACGTTACTTTGCATAGGCAAGTTATTCAACATAATAATAAAGAATGGAATAATAGAAGAATTTCACCAAGTATAGGGTAGCCCGCGTATACAAGTTATTCCAACAGAATAATAAAGAATGGAATTACAGAAGTTCTCTTCATAAATAAGAAAGAAAGAGTACCCCTAACGAGTACAACAAATAATATTCTCTACCTTAGAAAGAAGAGTACTGAATATAGAAGTAGTGAAGTAGCGAACACTTTTACGCTTTCTCTCTATAGTTTCTCTCTAGAGAGTTTAAATTGAATTCGTAAGAAATAATGAATGAATGAGCTTCTATTTATAGAAAAATGGATTGCATAGTAAGTAACTCATGAACGGTCAGATTGATTTACTTTAATCTGACGGTCCATATTTAAAGCAAAATCTTTTAAATAAAAATATAATATATTCTATTTATAATCTAATAAAATGAATAACTTTATAAAAAATTTTACTATGCAAACCTTATGCTGAGCCACTATGCAAATACTATGCATAATAAAATATAATATATTCTAATTATTGTCTAATAAAGCAGATAACTTTATAAAAGTATTCTGTTTTATATAAAAAGATTTTACTATGCAAAATACTATGCAGGCATTATGTAACACTATGCATAATAGAATATAATATATTCTATATGTAGAATAACTTTATAAAAATATTACATTTTATATAAAAGATTTTCGTATTATTACATTAATAATACCAACAAAGCCGAGTGAATTATCACGTAAGCATCAATAATTAATCTGAGTATTGCTCTTTATGCAACCACACGTATTCATTGTACTTTTACTAAGAGTAGTTCAACAAAGATAACGGTAAAACTTCCGCCGTTATTTTCATAAAATATTTTTGTCATTTTCTCAATCTGATAATAATTCCGTTGCGGGGTCCACCAATGATTGTGAAATTTCACGAATATTCCCTGATAAAACAAATATTCCCCGACCAATCGAATATAATATGACAACTTGCATACTTTGTAAAATTTATAAATTCTACCCACAACTATAACATTATCTCAAATCCACACCATAATATTAAAAAAATATTTTGAGAAAATTAAATCTTTATTCATAAAATCTGGGGTCTCACAATCTCCCCTCCTTAAGAAATTTGGCCCTCGAAATTTACATACGTACCTGGTATGTCGAAGAGGTGAAGATACCTTGACTTCATTTCAGATTCTAATTCTTGAGGTATAACCTTTGAGTGTTGAATACGATCCTTCTTATCTAAGACTTAACAACATACGTATCTCCTCATACGTTAAATCTTCCGCTATATCGTTTAGTTCTAATTTAATAATGTGGTTCGTTTTATATAAAAGGTCATCCACATATTTACGTAACACTAGTGACTTATCATAATAGAATATAATATATTCTATTTATAGAATAACTTTATAAAAGTATTACATTTTTTTATATAAAAAGATTTTACGTATTATTACATTAATAATACCAACAAAGCGAGTGACTTATCACGTCAAAGCATCAATAATTAATCTTTAGTGGGCTACTATACGCCATCCATGCTCTTGGGCATTATTCTTTGTACTTTTACTACCAAGTAGTTCAACGTCCACAAGTATAACATAGCTGGTAAAACTTCCAACATTAGTTATTTTCATAAAATATTTTTGTCGCGTTTTCTCGATCACAATTCCAATAATTCGCATTGTTCTTGAGGTTCACCAATGATTGTGCCATTACCCATGCGAATATTCCCAGATAAACAAATATTCCCCAACCAATGAATATAATATAATTTTAATTTTTTTTTATTAAAATAAATATGGGGAATATGTGCCAAGATAATGTGTATATGTATTTATGTGATATACTTAAAATATGAATAATTTTAAATAATTTTATTTTAGAATTATTGATCATTATAAATTATATTCTTATCATAATTAATTTTATAGTAGAAATGTTTTATTAATTATTTTCCATGAAAATATAATCATATATTATTTATATAATATATGAAATGATTTTTAGAATTATTATAATAATTATTTTATTATATGAATCTTTGTACAGACTATTAAGTTAATTATTTTAACTTAATTAAATAATGTTAGGTATGACAGATAAATCAAATATGGAATCCAAACCCTAATTTTGGATTTTGATCAAGGAATAAGAACAATAATATAATATCATTTATACTTTGATTTTTTGGTGGTATAATTATATACTGTATGTATAATATGGATTGACAATGATTGGTCAGTTATGGTGTATTATGTCAAACCCTAGTTTATTGTGGGAAACCCTAATTTGAAACTCAATTGTGAGTTTAAGTCTATTATATAATTGTGTTGTATGATTTTGCGATTAACTAGGTCAACCCTAATTAACATTTATATATTAAGTTCTTGAAATCCTAATTATTAAGTATAAACCCTAATTGTGATTTGGTAACCCTAATTACCAAAATTATAAACCCTAATTGCTAAATTAGCAAGGATAATTATAATTATTATATAAAACCCTAATGTTCATGTATGATTAGAACCCTAATCAAATTAAGAAAACCCTAATTATAAGTTTTGCAAACTAATTGTATTTTAATTTAAACCCTAAATAAACAATTTGGGTAACATATATTAAAATTGTTAGACTATGATTATTACATGGCCCAAAACAATTATGGGAGAAGCCCAAAAGAAATCAAATTCAAGCCCAAACTTAGCCCACATAATTAAGGGTATTTTAGACCTTTGATTTATCTAATTTATGCATTAAAATAAAAGCTAAATAAAGGAATTAGTAGTATATATATATATATATATATATATATATATACAATATATATATTTTAAGGCAACAAATTAGGCTAATCAAGTTTCCTTAAATAGCTAATCACCTTACTTTTCCTAATCTCTTACACAAAGGACAATGTTGTCTACTCCTCATTGGTTGGAAAATCTCACTAAGCATACTTAAGATCAAGATAAGGAGTTTTGTCTAATGGACAACACAAATATGGGGATAATAGCTAAATCCCACATTCATTTGCACATAACTTCTATAAATAGATTAGAGAGAGAAACTAAGTCATTTGCTAGCTCATTTTATATCAACTCTCAACCTAGACTCTCTCTCTCTAAACCAACGAAAATTCTTAGATATATCATCCATAAATTCAAGCCCCACTAACACCACAATCAAATCGGAAAGCTAGAAACAAGAATTGATCAAAGAAGGTATAAAACCCTAACTCAAAATCTGACCATAAATCTGTTGTTAGATGTTATGATTCTGTGTTTTAATATGTTGTTAGTAGTGTATAATGATGATCCGGGTTGCTAGATGTTGGATCCATAACATCTAGAGGCTCGATTTGAGTTTTGCAAAATCTGGAAAAAATCAATGTTTGGTGGTCCGACAACAAATGTCGGTGGCCTTCGAGATCTTTTGTGATCTTTTATGATTTTTTTGTTGTTTTAAAGTTATTATGTGTAGTCGGTATGTGGTCTTTGATCTGAAACAAGAATCAAGTTCATATCTTAAGCAGATTGCAAGATAATTCGGTCAAACTTGGTCGAACCAAGCATGACCGGGCATTTTCGGGTAACCCAAAATTGCCGAAATCGCTACCGACAACGTTTTAAATCAACTAGATCTTTCTTTCTGTTTGTTGTTTGTTTTGTTGTTGTTGTTGTATCTATATGGTATTGGATATATGTAGTATACTCCATTTATACCATAATAGCACTTAAATGATACTGGATTGGACATAGTGGTCGGTCAAACAAGCGAAGACAAACACATTCTCTCGTTTTCGGGTAACCCAGAAAACATATGAATGTGTTACGACTCGACATGGTTTGAGCTATATCTTCTTCGCTCATTGATATTGTTGTTAGATCGATGTTATGTAATAGAGTTGTAGCCTTACATGTTGTCTACAACTGGAAGTCTTAGATCATAAAAATATTACACTATCAAGCATGTAGTGGAAGTCCAAAGTGAGACCCCACGAATCGTTTCTTCATTTATGGGTAACCCGAAATGAAGAAACGACTCTCCAACAACTATTTTAGGCCCATAGATCTCCTTTGTTATGCATGATATGATTTTGTTTGTTGTTGGATCTTGTAGTCTTGTATTAGTACTACACGACGATCGACCAAAAACAAGTCGTAAACACAACACACATTGATTGGCTTTCGTCAAACCCATCCACTCTAAGAATCGATGGCGCGGCTTGAGAGAACACAAAGATGACAGTTACAGGTTTGTATTTTATAATTACCTATTATGACAGTTCTATTATTTTATTTTCTAATTTAGAAAATGATTTAATTATAAAAATTATATTTTATATTAAATAATTTAAAATTATTTTTTAATTAATAAAAAAAATATAAAATCAGGTTTAAAAATTATTTTAAAAGTCATAAAAATTAACTTTTAATAATTTTTAGATATTTTTCATAAATATTTAGTATTTTATTTGAATATTATTTATTTGATAATTATATATTAAATAAATTATTTAAAAATGATTTTATTATATTAAAAATCATTTTAAATGATAATAAGGTATTTAATAATATTTTAAGTTATAAAATGTAACTTTCAATATTTTAAAGTAAATTTCATTAATTAATTATTATTAATAATATATTAGATTTATTTAATAATTATATTAAATAAATTAGTTAAAAATGATTTTAATATTATAAAAATCATTTTAAATAAAAATAAAGAGTTTAAAGATATTTTAAGTTATAAAATATAACTTTTAATATTTAAAGGATAAGATATAATTTAATATTAATTATTTAATATTAATGATATTAAATTTATTTAATAATTATATTAAATAAATAGTTTTAAAATGGTTTTATTGATTTAAAATCATTTAAAAAGGATATAAATGAATTAAAAATATTTTAAGTTATTATAAATGACTTTTAATAAGTGAATAATATTAATATATTAATATTAATGGTAATTGTTTAAAATGATTTTAAATGTTTTAAAAATCATTTAAGGGTAATATTAATACTTTAAAAATATTTTAAGTTATTATAAATAACTTTGATATTTTGGCAATGGTTTCATTAATAGTTTAATATTAATTAAATATTAATGATAATAGAATTATTTAATATTTAAATCATTTAATAATGATTCTAAAGTTTGAAAAATCAAGATAAATTATAATAATTAATTAAAAATTATTATAAGTCATTTAAAAATAATATAACTGGTATTTAAAATATATTGATAGTATTGAACTGCATGAGAGAGTTTTAAACTCGATAATTACCCGATAAAGCTGTCGGTACACCGACATATTTCAGAAATTGGTCTAGACTTAGATATTTTGACTGTATTAATGTTTGTTTGTGATGCAATGACTGTTGAACATGTGTGATAATGTGATTAGGTTATGTCTGTCGATTATAAAATGCGAGACTATATGTTATAATATGTTGTTCTAATCGAACGAATGATCTGATTAATGATAGGTCGTGATATAAGAGATAAAACTAAGTTGCGTATTGTAAGCAGCGCATCAGGCAAATATCCTACCTTTGCATTTTCTTTATGCAATGGACATGAGTAAGAATGTTTCAGAATTATATTATTACTGTACAGATTATTAACCCTATATTATATACGCTCATTGATTATCAACATGTTAGTATATGGTAATTCAGATATATATTATGTTCGTTAATTTCTATAAATGGTTATACAAGTGTCCCCACTTGGATAATCATTGCATTTAATCACATGTTGATACACCTTTGTCAATTACCGTATATATATATATTATATATAATATATATATATATATATATGTTGAATTATAGATTATTGTTGAACAAGATAAAACCTTATTATTATCCAACCGAATTGCTTTGGTTTGGAACCCCGACAAGTATGAACATCCCTTACACGGGAAAACTTTTATGCGCCCAAGGCGGACAGAGTGAACGATCCTATCGTTCTTGTAATGTAGTATTGATCAATACAGGGTCCATGGGATGTACACCCCGTGCTCGTAAGTAAGTTATGACGGTTTCTGAGATGAAGTTCATTTTAACCTTTTCAAAAATGAAAACAATGTTCATAGTATGTCCCCTTAACCCTATTTATAGTCAGTACGTAGTTTCAAAATTTTGAAAGAGGGTTGTTATGTTATTATTATCGGTTCAGATTACTTCACAACTATTGATTTGTTGTAGAAGGGTAGTATAAAGAAAACATTTAAATTCTTTCAGCTTATATATATATATATAATTGTTATTACTTGTTGGGCACTCAAATGCTCATCCTTGCTTAATTTAAATGTTTTCAGCTAAGTGCGAGCAATCTGAAGGCTCTGCTAGAAACAAGGGAAAGGGAAAGGTTGCTGAATGATTTCAATGTTATCTTGTGGGATAGTTTAATATTATTAAGACAATGTTATATATTTATTATCATGTATTGTAAGGAATGATTAAAGGTTACGTACTTGGGAGCTAGACTTTGATAGATATGTAAATTAAGTTTAATATTTATATTATTGTTATTATTGTTAGTATTATTCCGCTCATAGAAATGGTATCGTGAAGCACTGAATTCGGGTTTCAAGTACCTGGATTTGGGGGCTTTACAGGTTGGTATCAAAGCTTTAGGGTTAGAAACCTTAGGTGGGATAGACCTTAGGCTATAACCTTAGAACAGAGGGAAACGTTGAAAAAATAAATAACTCATATAGAGTTTATAAAGAGATGAATTGACTAAATTCATCGTCAAACAAAATAAAAGATAACTTATATAAAACTATTATTTGTTGTGTGTATATACTATATGCTTATCAGGATAATTTATGTGTGTAGATGTCTGGTGGAAAAGGCTTGTTATATGCTTATAGCATGAAGGAGGATCAAATCCATACCCCCGAGCTAATATCGAAGCCAATAGCTGAAATAGAGGCTCACAATGAAAACAACTCAGACGAAGTGGTTATTGTAGAAAATGTAGTACCAGATCCGGAGATGGTGGAGCTGACAGATAGTGATTCGGACACTAAAGTTGAAGCTGAACAAGCATCAACAGAGGTGCAGGATCTGAGGAACAAGGTTTCTTCTCTGGAAAAGCTGTGGGAAATAGAAAAGCTGTTAAATAGTCAACTGCGTCAAGCGTTAATAGAAACAATGGAAGAACAAGATAAGCTTAAAATCCAAATTGATCAGATGGGAGGCACATGCAACACATCGTGTGCAGCTCCGAGCAAGAAAGGGAAAAGAAAGATAGAAGACCATGACTTAGGAAAATCCGATAAGAAGAAAAGGAAAAGAATGTGTTACCTTTGTGGCTATGAGGGACATACCACTCTGTATTGTCCCGACTATAAATCAGGAGCATGTTTTATCGTGGGATAGAAGGTCATCAAAGAGAGGTTGTCCAAGAAAAAGGCGTAGTGAATAGGTAGTATAGGTTACATTGTGTAGGTTTGTTTAATGTTAAGTATGTCTGTGTAATGTAATGTTCCCAACTTTTGGTATTAGTCAAGGTTTGTAAATCCGACTTTTGTAGTCACAAAGGGATGAATGATGTTTAAAGCAGTATGTGTTATGCTATGTAAAGTATTCGCTAAATGAATATGAATCTAAGTTTGAGTAATGAAATGAGTTAATATACTAAACTTATATGATAAGATTTAGAATGTAAAGAATAATTTATGGTTTTACTTAACCAGATAATGCCGCCAAGACGTCAAACTCAAAACCAAAGGGCAGAAGAGTCTGTCAATAACGTTGAGGGACAACAACAAGCAGACCCGATGCAGCACTTTGCAAATATGGTAGCACAAGCTATGCAGCAAGGAATTCCAGTCGCAGGGAACCAGCCGGACAACCAACTAGCTAACTTTAAAGATTTCAAGGCTGTGGGACCGCCCGAATTCAAAGGGACAACTGACCCTATTGAAGCCCAGACTTGGGTTAAAGAGATTGAAAAAGCATTCGTGGTAGCTAGGGTAGCTGAGGGGCAAAAGACCGCTTTTGCCACCTACATGATGAAGGGTGAGGCAAATTTTTGGTGGGAAGCGAATCAGGCGAGGGCAGGAGAGGGTGTTGTTACTTGGGATAGGTTTAAGACACTGTTCTTCGAAAACTATTTTTCATCTAGTATGTAGGCTAGGATGGAGGTAAAATTTTTAGAGTTGAAGCAGGAGAATATGGCGATTGTCCGAATACGCCACAAAATTTAATGAGTTGGCTAGGTTTGCTCGCATCAAATTGATTACGGAGGCTAGGAAAGCTAGAAGGTTTGAGTTGGGATTAAAACCACGGCTCTATAACAAGGTGGCGGTGTTGCTGATTCCTACATTTTGCAAAGACTCATGGAGAAAAGCTATTATAGCTGAGGAGGAGTGAGGCCATAAGCCTCTACAACAAGGAGAGAAAGAACAAGAGTAAGGTCGAAGGAACTAGGAAGGTGGAAGTTAATAGTGGGAGTAGCGGTGGTAGTAGCAAAAGGAAGGGAAGCAATTTTGGGAGTGTGCAGGTAAAACAGGAAGGAGTTAAGAAGCAAGCTGTGCAGTGTGGGAACTGTGGAAAGAACCACTCTGGGGAATGTTTGAAGGGGAAGTTCGTGTGCTACAAGTGCGGGCAGGAGGGCCATATCTCTCCCAACTGCCCCAATCCTAGGATGAACAGTGGGTGTTTTCTGTGTGGATCGACTGAGCACAAGGTGAAGGATTGTTCGAAGAGGAGGATGGAGGCAGGAAGTGTGAATACTGGCAATGGCAGTGGAACTCTGGCAATCACGGGACCAACGTCATCCAGCAAGCCGACGAAATCAACAGCAAGGGTCTACAACATGACGGTCCAGGATACCATAGCAGCTGGTGGTGCAATTCCAGGTATTATTTGTATAACTTTTATTTTCTTATGCATGATTTTCATATATATAGTAAATTATTTTATAAAGAAATTTTGAAGAAGGAATTTGAGTTCTTTTAGAAATCAAATTTTCGTTTAATCAGATAGACAAGCTTAACGTGAATAGGTTAAAGATCAGTACGATCATTTATGATCAAGATCTACTTGTAATGATTGTATATGCTACGTACACTTGTATGTGTAGGTTTTAAAACGGTGATTCCGGGGACGGAATCTTTATAAGGGAGGGTGAATGTAACAACCCGATATTTTCTATACAAATAAATTAGAAATTTTGCGTATAATTTTTTTTTTTAAAATAAATATGGGGAATATGTGCCAAGATAATGTGTATATGTTTTTATGTGATAAATAAAATATGAATAATTTTAAATAATTTTATTTTAGAATTATTGATCATTATAAATTATATTCTTATCATAATTAATTTTATAGTAGAAATGTTTTATTAATTATTTTCCATGAAAATATAATCATATATTATTTATATAATATATGAAATGATTTTTAGAATTATTATAATAATTATTTTATTATATGAATCTTTGTACAGATTATTAAGTTAATTATTTTAACTTAATTAAATAATGTTAGGTATAACAGATAAATCAAATATGGAATCCAACCCTAATTTTGGATTTTGATCAAGGAATGAGAACAATAATATAATATCATTTATACTTTGATTTTTCAGTGGTATAATTATATACTGTATGTATATGGATTGACAATGATTGGTCAGTTATGGTGTATTATGTCAAACCCTAGTTTACTGTGGGAAACCCTAATTTGAAACTCAATTGTGAGTTTAAGTCTATTATATAACTGTGTTGTATGATTTTGCGATTAACTAGGTCAACCCTAATTAGCATTTATATATTAAGTTCTTGAAATCCTAATTATTAAGTATAAACCCTAATTGTGATTTGGTAACCCTAATTACCAAAATTATAAACCCTAATTGCTAAATTAGCAAGGATAATTATAATTATTATATAATAAAACCTAATGTTCATGTATGATTAGAACCCTAATCAAATTAAGAAAACCCTAATTATAAGTTTTGCAAACTAATTGTATTTTAATTTAAACCCTAAATAAACAATTTGGGTAACATATATTAAAATTGTTAGACTATGATTATTACATGGCCCAAAACAATTATGGGAGAACCCAAAAGAAATCAAATTCAAGCCCAAACTTAGCCCACATAATTAAGGGTATTTTAGACCTTTGATTTATCTAATTTATGCATTAAAATAAAAGCTAAATAAAGGAATTAGTGGATATATATATGGTTTGCCCAATAGGCCTTTTAAGGCAACAAATTAGGCTAATCAAGTTTCATTAAATAGCTAATCACCTTACTTTTCCTAATCTCTTACACAAAGGACATTGTTGTCTACTCCTCATTGGTTGGGAATCTCACTAAGCATACTTAATATCAAGATAAGGAGATTTGTCTAATGGACAACACAAATAAGGGAGATAATAGCTAAATCCCACATTCATTTGCTAGACTTCTATAAATAGATTAGAGAGAGAAACTAAGTCATTTGCTAGCTCATTTTGTATCAACTCTCAACCTAGACTCTCTCTCTCTCTCTTAAACCAACGAAATTTCTTAGCATATCAGTCCCAAATTCAAGCCCCACTAACACCACAATCAAATCAGAAAGCTAGAAACAAGAATTGATCAAAGAAGGTATAAAACCCTAACTTCAAAATCGACCATAAATCATTGTTAGATGTTATGATTTTTGTTTTTTAATATGTTGTAGTGTATAATGATGATGATAATGATGGGTTGCTAGATGTTGGATCCATAACATCTAGAGGCTCGGATTTGAAGTTTTACAAAATCTAAAAAAAATCAAAGTGTGGTCCGACAACAAACAAATGTCGCCACACAGATCTTTGTCGATCTTTATGATTTTTGTTGTTTTTAAGTTATTATGTGTAGTCCGGTATGTGGTCTTTGATCCGAAACAAGAATCAAGTTCATATCTTAAGCAGGTTGCAAGATAATCACGGTCAAACTTGGTTGATGAAAGCCATGATTTGGCGTTTCGGGTAACCCAGAAAGCGCCTGTAATCATGTCGACAACGCGTTTTTAAATCGACTAGATCTTGATCTTTGTTATTTGTTGTTGTTGTTGTTGTTGTTGTTGTATCTAAATGGTAGATGGATATGTGTAGTATATGTTCATACCATAATAGCACTTAAATGATAACATTGGACATGGCGGTAGGTGGTCAAAACAAGCGTTGAAAAGATTTGAACACATTCGGTTTTTTACGGGTAACCCAGAAAACATATGAATGTGTTGCTCGGCTATGGTTTTTGGACCTTTTCTATCATCTTATTGTTGTTAGATCGATGTTATGTTTTGTAGTTGTAGCTTCTTACATGTTGTCTACACACGAAAAGTCTTAGATCGAAAATATTACACTATCAAAGCATGTAGTGGAAGTCCAAAGTGAGCCCACGATCACATTTCTTCATTTCGGGCAACCCGAGAAATGAAAAACGACCTCTCAACAACTATTTTAGGCCCATAGATCTCCTTTGTTATGCATGATATATGATTTTGTTTGTTGTTGGATCTTGTAGTCTTGTATTAGTACTACGATCGACCAAAAACAAAGTCAAAAAAACACAACACACAATTGATTGGCACTTGGTCAAACCCACCCACCTCGAATCGCGGCTTGAAGATGCGGGTTTGTATGAAGAACACGAAGAACACCTACATGACGACAGTTATTATAGCTATATATATAGTGGTCTCTATTATTTTTTTATTTTTAATTATAAAAATTATATAAAATTAAATAAATTATAGAAAATTATTTTTAATTATTAAAAATATATTAAATTACTAAAATTATTTTAAAAAAATTTTAAAAATTATATTTTAATTATTTTAGATATATTTCACAAATATTTAATAATTTTAGTATATTATTTGTATTTTATTTATTTAATTATATATTAAATAAATTATTTAAAAATAGTTTTAATATTTAAAAATCATTTAAAAATTATATTATGTAATTAAAAATATTTTAAGTTATTTTAATAACTTTTAATATTTTGTGATAAATTTCATTAATTAATTATTATTAATGATATTTTAGTTATTTAATAAATGAATTAAATAAATAGATTAAAAATGATTTTATTATATTAAAAATCATTTTAAATAATAATAAAGTATTTAAAAATATTTTAAGTTATAAAATATAACTTTTAATATTTAAAGGATAATTTCATTAATAATTTAATATTAATGATATTATATTTAACATTAATGATATTAAATTTATTTAATAATTATATTAAATAAATAGTTTTAAAATGGTTTTATTGATTTAAAAATCATTTAAAAAGGATATAAATGAATTAAAAATATTTTAAGTTATAATTAATGACTTTTGGATAAATAATAACATTAATATTTTAATATTAATGGTAATTGATTAAAAATGATTTTAAATGTTTTAAAAATCATTTAAGGGTAATATTAATACTTTAAAAATATTCTAAGTTATTATAACTAACTTTAATATTTTGGCAATGGTTTCATTAATAGTTTAATATTAATTAAATATTAATGATAATAGAATTATTTGATATTTAAATCATGTAATAATGATTCTAGGTGTTTGAAAATTCAAGATAAATTATGATAAATGTTTAAAATTATTATAAGTTATTTAAAAGAAATATAACTGGTATTTACGGATATCGAGAGTTATTGAATCTGCATGAGAGAGTTTTAGACTCGATAATTACTCGATAAAAATTTTACGATTAATCCACACATATTTTAAATTGGTCTAGACTTAGATATTTTGATTGTATTAATGTTTGTTTGTGATGCAAACGATTTATTGAACATGTGTGATAATGTGATTAGGTTATGTATTGACTGCTAAATGCAGTACTATATGTTATAGTATGTTGTTCTAATCGAACGAATGATCTGGTTAATGATAGGTCGTGATATACGAGATAAAACTAAGTTGCGTGTTGTAAGCAGCACATCAGGCAAGTATCCTACCTTTACATTTCCTTTATGCAATGGACACGAGTAAGAATGTTTCAGAATTATATTATTATTATGGATTATTAACCCTATATTATATCGCTCATTGATTATCAACATGTTAGTATATGGTAATTCGATATATATATTTTGTTCGTTAATTTCTATAAATGGTTATACAAGTGTCCCCACTTGGATAATCATTACATTTAATCACATGTTGATACACCTTTGTCAATTACGTGTATATATATATATATATATATATATATATATATATATATATATATATGATTATTATAGATTATTGTTGAACAAGATAAAACCTTATTATTATCCAACCGAATTGCTTTGGTTTGGAACCCGACAAGTATGAACATCCCTTACACGGAAAACTTTTATGCGCCAAGGTGGTGGGATGAGTGAACGATCCTATCGTTCTTGCATGTGTAGTGTTGATCAATATGAGGTCCATGGGATGTACACCCCCGTGCGTCGTAAGTTATGACGGTTTCTGAGATGAAGTTCTGTTTAACCTTTTGAAAATGAAAACAATGTTCATAGTATGTCCCTTAAACCTATTTATAGTCAAGACGTAGTTTCAAAATTTTGAAAAGAGGTTGTTATGTTATTATTATCGGTTCAGATTACTTCACAACTATTGATTTGTTGTAGAAGGGTAGTATAAAGAAAACATTTAAATTCTTTTAGCTTATATATATATAATTGTTATTACTTGTTGGGCACTCAAATGCTCATCCTTGCTTAATTTAAATGTTTTCAGCTAAGTGTGAGCAATCTGAAGGCTCTGCTAGAAACAAGGAAAGGGAAAGGTTCGTTGAATGATTTCAATGTTATCTTGTGGGATAGTTTAATATTATTAAGACAATGTTATATATTTATTATCATGTATTGTAAGGAATGATTAAAGGTTACGTACTTGGGAGCTAGACTTTGATAGATATGTAAATTAAGTTTAATATTTATATTATTATTATTATTGTTAGTATTATTTCGCTCATAGAAATGGTATCGTGAAACCTTTGAATTTGGGGTTTATATCGAACATGAATACAAATCAATGCCTGCTTTCACTGCTGAAGGGCAACTCCATCCACTCAGCATCGAACTTCATAAAGGCGATGTCTAAAGCTTGCTCCAAAGTATATATCCTCACATCTTTAGCTTCCACCTCATTTCTCAACTGTCCTAGCTGTAGCTCTCTCTGCTCCAACCTCCCTCGCAACTCGGCTAACTCAGCCTGTGCCTCTTAAGTAGTGTCCTTGTATTGCTGCTCTGAAATCTGGAGGGTGTGGTTCTGCGCCTCAACTTGCTCAGCCCTAACCTCTAGCTCGACATTCCTCGCCAACAAATCTCCTATCAGATCATCATGGGGTCTCTCTCCTATCATCTCATGCTCCATGGACTCCTCACTAGAGTCCCTCGACTCTTGGTTCACGGAATAGCTATCTTGACTCTCGTCAGCCATCCTATGACCACAATAAACAATCAAAACAACATCAGTACCACAATAAAATATATTCATTGATAAAATAAAATAATATTTTATTAAGTACAACACATACTCGATGAATTTCTACAATCCATCTCCTAACATACTCTATAAGAGTTTTCTACTAAGGTTATAACCTAGGTTTCGCATTCCTATTGTTTATAACCTATGACTTTGATACCAACCTGTGACGCCCCCAAATCCAGGTTCTCTAACCTCAGATTCGGTGCTCACGATCTATCATCATCATAAGCATTCTATAACTATTACGAAATAATAAACATACATTGTTCATTATAATAAAGTTTAATAACATAGTCCCAAAGTCTTCTTAACCTTAACTTAAACCCACCATTCATATTACAAACGGTTTACATAAGAAATTCCATCAGATAATAATAATTAATATTCATTCTAAACTATTCCTGGATCTTGCCCTTGCCTTTGTCTTTCGCATTGGATCCTTCAGGCTTAGCTAAAATAAATGTCATGATATAGCAAGGGTAAGCAACGAATTTGCTTAGCAAGTTTATATACAAGGGAGATATATCATGACTAGAAAGAGGTTTTGTTGTCAATGTTCAACAATAGTATAAGATTGTGAAGGAACATGAATTTATAATCAACAATTGAATATTCGAATAATTGAATAACATGTACTGAGTGGTTTTGAAATAACCATGAACATTTGCCAAGGTTCTTAGGCGGTGTTTGATAAAATTGAGTAATTAAGATCTGAATGGTTATGACATCTTAATAAATTAGATCATCTGAATGAAATTGCATCTGAACTTATATAGCTGTTTGGTAATTGAAATCGTTAAAACATCTGAATAATAGTATTTTATGATTTTAATCTTGAAATAAATACTCAAATTATTAGCTTTACTGAAAATTTTTAATTATATAAATAAATATTAAAATGACGTCATAAAAATCTATATTTGAATGAAGATCTGAACATAATTGGATCTGTTGTGGTCCATCACGATTAAGGTTGTATTTCTTTTCTATTCCTATTTTATATACATATCATCTGAAAATCAATCTTCTATTTATGCGTTTCCATCTTGTTCTATACGAATTTGGTTATTTATGAACCTTTTTTTCCCGTGATTTAATCTTATAAATACCTAGTTTCACGTAAGTCGCAAAAATAGATTTGAAATCATAAGATGTGATTTGGTTTTATTGTTTTAAAATATTACCCAAATTCTCGAGATGAAGATGTGATTTGGTTTTTATTTAACTTCATTGTGAGCGATCATTGGCTTTGTTTTAGGAGAGAGATTTGATAAGATAGATGATTGTTTAATGTTGTATAGTCATGCCAACTTTTATGACTATAGCTTTGATCTCGGTTAATAGAGCAGGAGCTTCTAAAACAACGGCTTCACGCTTTTTTTCAATTAGGGTTTGTTGCTTTCCGTTAATTGATCTTCTCTTTTGTTAATTGTTCATTTCTTTTTAAGGTCAATTCATGGTACGTAATGGCTGTGCTTAATTTTAGCTCTGGTAATCCTCGCCGAAATCTATGGAGCTTTATCACCGGCTATTGTGTTTGTGGTTTTGATTATGTGTTCTAGTTCTTGGTGGGCTGTAAGAATGGAGGAGAGAAGAAGCAAGAACGAAGGAGAGATTTGTGAGGGTATTCTTGTAATAAAGAATTCAGATATTCCTCTCTTCCATCGAGACTCAACTCCATCTCTTCTAGAAAAATAGAGGCTTATGAGATGACCCGATTTTTATCAAACAAGTATTTGGGTCTGAACGAAAAAGATAAAGAGTTTTTAGATGTAAAAAGTGGTAAACAAACACCACCTTAGTCATTTAAACTGGACCTCTTAATAAGTTTTGGTATTCAAGGGGATCAGCCTTTCATACCCCATGATTTATGCATAAACACTTAATAATCCGGCATCGATATCATGCCTTAATCAAATTCATCCTTTTCTCAATCAAGAGTTCTTATCATATCAATTTAAAATGAGTGTTGAATTCGAAATCTGAAACGAAATAATATTACTTATATACTACAGAGTATGGATGAAAATATTATTTCTTACAAATATTGAACAAAAATAACATCCCTTACAACTGTTGAACGAAAATAACATTCCTTACGAATATTGAACAAAGATAATATTCCTTACGAATATTGAACGAAAATAATATTCCTTACGATTATTGAACAAAAATAAAATTCCTTACGAATACGAAAAATAATATCGTAAGCGAATATGAAATAAATAATACCCATTACCTTAAAAGGAGAGTATTCCGACTGGTATAGCGAAAATATTCTTGAAGAAAACTTACACTGTTTTCTACACTCAAAGCTTTCTTAAACTCTAAAGAAATACGCTCAATATTATAGAAGAAGAATTCTCTGATTCTGGTGTGATTTTCATTTCTAAACTGAGCATCATATTTATAAGAGAATGGTAGGATACTATTTGAGAAAAATAATCACGGACGCACAATACAGAAATCACGGGCGCTTAACTCGCGAATTTTTTTCATTTCACATGATTTTTACTATGCAACACTATGCAAATAATAAAATATAATATATTCTATTTTATATAAAAACAAAACTTATATATATATATATATATATATATATATATATATATATATATATATATATATATATATATATATATATATAACAAAACTTCCCCCCTCCAGTGACTTTCATATATATATATATATATATATATATATATATATATAACAAAAGCGAGTTAACTTTCTATCGATAATTTTGAAAAATGGGTAAGTAGAGGTCCATGTAATAAGCCAAATTTTTAACAAATACTTCAACAAAACCCCTCTATTTATCTCAATTCACTTGACTTCTCAAAACACATTTTTAATAACATTTATTCATCATTTATAACTCACAATATTAACAATGATCATTCCCAAGAAAGAGGGGCTTTAGATAAGGAATTCTCCTTATTAGCGCCAATAATTAGGTGACCAAACCCCTTTCCTCGACAGAACTTTCTAGACATCGTCAATAATGCAAATAATAATATGAATAACTTTGTCATCTCAATTATTGATTTTATAATATAAAATATTGTGTTGATGATACTGTGACAATAATTGAATCAATAATATGAGATACTATGCAGCAATTACTGTAACGCCCCCAAAACAGGCATACATCACCCATCTTGAGTCACCAAATACATGGTACATAAATCAAATACAAACTTCTTTTATACAATACGACAACAACGTAGCTTAGAGTTTTTACACGAATATTGTCTCATAGACATTATTCAAACTCAAATGAAGTCCTCATTACATTTATTATCACACTATTTTATAAAAATAGTGAGGACTACTGTAGCCACCATCTCTGTGAGACCCCAGATTTTATGAATAAATATTTAATTTTCTCAAAATAATTTTTTTGAATATTATGGTGTGGATTTGATATAATGTTATAGTTGTGAGTAATATTTATAAATTTTGCAAAGTACGCAAGTTGTTATATAATATTCGATTGGTTGGGGAATATTCGTTTTAACGGGAATATTAAATACAACAAAGACAATCATTAATTGGACCGCTTTAGCGGAATTATTGTCGGATTGAGAAAACGACAAAAATACTTTATGAAAATAACGGTGGAAGTTTTACAGTTAATTGTTGAAACACTCGGTGTTAAAAGTACAGTAATACGCGTGGTTGCATAGTAGCACACGGTATTGATTATTGATGCTTACGTGATAAGTCACTTAATTTTGTTTTATTGGTATTATTAATGTAATAAAACAGAATACTTTTATAAAGTTATTCTATAAATAGAATATATTATATTCTATTATGCATAGTGTTACATAGTGTCTGCATAGTATTTTGCATAGTAAAATCTTTTTATATAAAACGGAATACTTTTATAAAGTTATTCTATAAATAGAATATATTATATTTTATTATGCATAGTGTTGCATAGTGCCTGCATAGTGCCTGCATAGTGTTTTGTATAGTAAATTTTTTTATATAAAACAGAAAACTTTTATAAAGTTATCTGTTTTATTAGACAATAATTAGAATATATTATATTTTATTATGCATAGTATTTGCATAGTGCCTGCATAGTGTTTGCATAGTAAAATCTTTTATAAAGTTATTCATTTTATTAGATTATAAATAGAATATATTATATTTTATTTAAAAGATTTTGCTTTAAATATGGACCGTCAGATTAAAGTAAATCAATCTGGACCGTTCATGAGTTAGTTACTATATAGTCCATTTTTCTATAAATAGAAGCTCATTTATTCATTATTTCTTACGAATTCACTAAAACTCTAGAGAGAGAAACTATAGAGAGAAAGAAGAAAAGTGTTCTTATACTTCACTACTTCTATATCTAGTACTCTTCTTCTTAAGGTAGGGAATATTATTTGTTGTACTCGTAAGGGGTATTCTTTCTTTCTTATTCATGAAAAGAACTTCTGTTATTCCATTCTTTATTATTCTGTTGGAATAACCTGTATACTCGGGATACCCTATACTTGGTGAAATTCTTCTGTTATTCCATTCTTTATTATTTTGTTGGAATATCACATTCATGCGTTTTTCATGGGACACGATTAAATCTTTATTATTCTATTGGAATATCCTCGTTTACGTTTCACGTCGGACACGGTTTCGGTTCCGTCTTTATTATTATTCATTGGAATATCCTGTTTTGTGCGTTTTTTTGGGACGATTTAATTCCCTTATTAGTATTACATTGGAATAACTTTGTCTATCTCAAGCACCGCATGCATGGTGATTCTTTGTTGTTATTCCATTCTTTATTATTACATTGGAACATCCTGGCCGGTGTGATTTTCGCTTTGACCTGGTCCGTTAATTATTATTTTATTGGAATAACTTTGTCTATCTGAAGCACCGCATGCATGGTGATTTCTTTTGTTATTCCATTCGTTATTATACTTAGTTGGTTAAAGTTTTGACTTCTATACTCCATGAAATTAGTGGAATATCCTTGATATTTGTGCTTCATCCAGTATCTTTTAATGGAAATATTCTTACGAGCATTCTTGAATTTTACTCTACAAAGCAAAGTATCATGTTGACAATTTAGGCGTTATTAGTTCTGGATAAATTAATTCTTGAACTTGTTTTTTATTGAATTTTTATATCATTGTCATCATCCTCATGCTTATATTTTGTTGAAAGTCATCTCATGGCGGGTTCATAGTGCATAGATGGACTTGGTATGATTATGACCAAGGATTATTTGGTATAATCATGTCCGTAATGTTACAAATGATGTGGAAAAAGTCCTCATTGGCCCGTAGTGCATTGATGGACAATTTTTGGTATGATTATGGCTATGGATTCTCTTGACCAAGGGTGCAAAGATGAATTTTTTATGGCATGATCGGGGACCGTTGATGAAAACATGATTATCTTTGGCGCGTGGTGCATGGATAATTCGTGGTCGTGATACTAAAGAATATCCTTGGCACGTAGTGTAGGGATGATTTGATGATGTGGATTATTTATTAAAGTGAGTCTCGTGATAAAAGTGATAAAAACCTTTTAAATCATAGAAGATAGTATATTTTATTCTCTACTTGACTCTTCTAATGGATTGCTTGTTCATTGCAGATTAAACTTGATTTTTGTTATATTGTATCGGTTTAACAACTTGTTGAAGGCTAACGATAATTTATTACTGCATTATCTTAGTCATAATATTTCTTCTTGGGCTAGTTGAGCTCACCCTTTCTTTCATTTATTCTCTTGAAATGAGAAGCGTAAATTTGGGACTAGTCGGGGAGCAGGTGATGGTCCTAGATGGTGCATTAGTAGTCCTCACTATTATGTGAAATAGTGTGATAATAATTGTAATGAGGACTCCTTTTGAGTTTCTATACTCTATAGTAGACAATATTTGTATTCAAACTCACAGCCTATGTTTTATCGTATTTTACACGACTGTTGTATAATTAAGTTGTATTTGAATTCTGTACCATGTATCTGGCGACTCAAGATGGGTGATGTATACCTAATTTTGGGGGCGTCATAGTTTGTATCAAAGCTTAGGGATATGATCCCTGGCTGAGATGTGAGACAAGAACTAGGAGGGGAGAGACGGAGAATTCCTTCGCTAGTATGACCTACCTAAGTTTATTTGGTATTTAATTGGTCGGTCAGAGTATAGGGATACTATGTGATATGTTAATTAACCCTTGTTTATTGGCTGTATCTGAAAATGACATCCGAGAATGTTGAGAATAGCAATAGAGCACATGAGACCGTGGAGACATCTCTAATCACCAACCAAGATAATGTGATTAGAGATATCCATGTGGTGATTGAGGAATTAAAAGTTGCACTCAAGCTAGTTGCAAAGGTAGCAACTGAGAGTGAGGAAGAAGAGGAACCTGAGGAGGACTTATTAGAAGAACTTATTGATCAAAATGTAGAATTGCAAAATCGTATTCATAAGTTAGAAGAGTAGGCTGAAGAACGGAAGGCGGTCGTGGAGCAAAGGAATGTAACAATTCAAAATTGTATTACCCGATGTGCGATAGCTGAACAAGAGCGCTCTTTGGCAGAGTATATGATATTAAAGCTAGAATCTGAGAATTCAAATGTTAAGGAGCAGCTGAAAGAAGAAACAACTGAACGAGTGAGAATGAAAGATGCATGGGTAAAAGCCACACGACGCATTGATATTGTGGAAAGAGAAGTCCGATCCAAGAAAGCTAAAATAGATGATATGTATTTCTCTTTTTCGACAACAATTGGGAGAACCCATCATCGAGTTTTGAATTACCTTATACATTGTGGTCAACCCCAATTCGATATGGATAGAAGGCTAATGATTCAGATCATGGAGCAGGAGTACGACAAAGTAGTTGAGGGTGGAATATGCTCTATAGCGAAAGTTAATTCCATTGGTAATGTCGACACCAAAGACTGTCCCGAACAAGTCAAATTCGGTAGTTTAAGGGAGAGCATTTTTTGTGACGAGGAATCGAACAAAGTTATCACAGGTTAGTAAATTATAAATTCTTGCAAAGTCTATACCTTATTTGATACCGGTTCTACCTATTCTTTTATCTCTCTTGCTTACGCTCAACGTTTAAATTTAACTCTGGAGAAGTTAGACTTTGACTTATTGGTTGAAACTTCATTAGTAGAAACCTTTGTTACCTCCACTATTTATAAATCTTGTTGATTCAAATCAACACTTTCACGTTACGTGTCGATCTTGTCTCTTTGAAAATACTTACCTTTGATGTGATTTTAGGAATCGATTGGTTAACTACTCATCATGCTTTTTGTAAGGTTGTTAGCTTTCATACTCCTAACCATCCTGTTATGCGAATTCAAGCAACCAAACCATTAAAGTCAATCATTGTCATATCAAGCTATAAGTAAAGAGCCCCGATCCTTTCGTTGTTGACTTCCTTGTGTGGAATGCACCGAAGTCGAACTTTTCGTAGGGGACGTTGTGAATAACGGTGACAAGTTAATAGGTATCAATGTGACGTGTTATCCAAGTCTTGGACGAGAGTCACAATTTTGAATGATATTTCATTGTTAATAAATTTCTTGACGTATTCTTGAAGACTTCTTAGCCTACCCTAGGCGTGAAATCGAATTTTGTATTGATTTCAAAGATAAAACCCATTTCTAAAACCGTTAAATATTTCTTCAACTAAAGCGAGCGTAATATCGCGCAAAAGACGTTGGCTCGAGCTGTTGAAGATTACGATCGTACCATTCAATAACATCGTGGGAAAGCGAACGTGGTAGCTGACGCGTTGAGTAGAAGATCGTATGCGTTTATGAGTGCGATGTTGTTAACACCAAGGCCCATTTCGTACGACTTACAAATGATGAAGATAGAGTTAAAGACTCTAGGGACCCACGTGAAGATAACGAATATACGAGTAGAATCGACTTTAATCGATAAAGTTAAAGTCGCTCAAGCTACACACCCGGAGCTGATGAATGTGAAGAAAAAGGTTCAAGAGGGCGTTATTCTAGAAGCAAGACTCAACGAAGAGAGGAAATCTTAACCCTCGATTTAATTGACCCATTTGAAATCCTCGATGAAGTAGGAACTGTGGCCTATAGACTCGTTTTACCGCCAAGTATGTTGCGTGTTCAGAACGTTTTTTTTTACGTATCGATGTTACGTAAATATGTGGACGACCCGAACCACATTAGTAAATTAGAACTAAACGATATAGCAGAAGATTTAACGTATGAGGAGATACGTGTTAAAATCTTGGATAAGAAGGATCGTATTCAACACTCAAAGGTTATACCTCAAGAATTAGAATCTGAAATGAAGTCAAGGGATCCTCACCTCTTCGGCATACCAAGTACGTACGTAAATTTCGAGGGCAAAATTCCATAAGGAGGGGAGATTGTGAGACCCCAGATTTTATGAATAAATATTTAATTTTCTCGAAATAATTTTTTTGAATATTATGGTGTTGATTTGATATAATGTTATAGATGTGGGTAATATTTATAAATTTTGCAAAGTACGCAAGTTGTTATATAATATTCGATTGGTCGGGGAATATTCATTTTAACAGGGAATATTTGTACAACAACACAATCATTGGTGGACCCCACAACGGAATTATTGTCGGATTGAGAAAACGACAAAAATACTTTATGAAAATAACGGCGGAAGTTTTACCGTTAACTATTGAAACACCCGGTGTTAAAAGTATAGTAATACTGCTGTGGTTGCATAGTAGCATATTACCAGATTGATTATTGATGCTTACGTGATAAGTCACTCAGTTTTGTTTTATTAGTATTATTAATGTAATAAAACATAATACTTTTATAAAGTTATTCTATAAATAGAATATATTAGTATTCCGTCCTTATTAGTATTCTGTTGGAATAACCTATCTATGCGAAGTACCGCATGCATGGTGATTTCTGTTGTTATTCCATCCTTTATTATTACATTGGAACATCCCGTCGATTGTGATTTTACTTTGACTTTGGTTCCGTTAATTATTATTCTGTTGGAATAACCTGTCTATGCGAAGTACCGCATGCATGGTGATATCTTTTGTTATTCCAGTCATTATTATACTTAGTTGGTTAAAGTTTTGACTTCTATACTCCATGAAATTAGTGGAATATCCTTGATATTTGTGCTTCATCCAGTATCTTTTCATGGAAATATTCTTCTGAGCATTCTTAAGTGTACTCTACAAAGAAGTATCATGTGGACAATTTTAACGTTATTAGTTCCTGGATAAATTAATTCTTGACTTTGTTTTATTGAATTCTTATATCATTGTCATCATCCTCATGCTTATATTTTGTTGAAAGTCATCTATGGCCTGTAGTGCATAGATGGACTTGGTATGATTATGACCAGGGATTATTCGGTATAATCATGATCGTAATGTTACAAATGATGTGGAAAAAGTCCTCATTGGCCCGTAGTGTATTGATGGACAGTTTTTGGTATGATTATGGCTATGGATTCTCTTCGGCCAAGGGTGCAAAGATGAATTGTTTTATGGCATGATCAGGACCGTTGATGAAAACATGATTATCTTTGGCCCATGGTGCATGGATAATTCGTGGTCGTGATACTAAAGAATATCCTTGGCCTGTAGTGCATGGATGATTTGATGATGTGGATTATTTATTGTCGAGTCTCGGTGATAAAAGTGATGAAAAACCTTTTAAATCATAGAAGATAGTAGATTTTATTCTCTACTTGACTCTTGTAATGGATTGGTTGTTCAGCTGCTTGATTAAACTTGATTTTTATTATATTGTATCGTTTAACAACATTTGAAGGCTAACGATAATTTATTACGCATTATCATAGTCATAATATTTCTTCTTTGGGCTAGTTGAGCTCACCTTTTCTTTCACTTTATTCTCTTGAAATGAGAAGCGTAATTTGGGACTAGTCGGGGAACAGAGTGATGGTCCTAGATGGTGCATTAGTAGTCCTCACTATTACGTGAAATAGTGTGATAATAATTGTAATGAGGACTCCTTTTGAGTTTGTATACTCTCTAGTGAAGCGATTATTTGCATTCAAACTCACTGACCTATGTTTTGTCGTATTTTACACATCGTTGTATAATTAAGTTGTATTTGAATTCTGTACCATGTATCTGGCGACTCAAGATGGGTGATGTATACCTAATTTTGGGGGCGTCATAATCTTGGACCATCACTCCGTTCCCCGACTAGTCCCAGCTGTATTCTCATTTCCTGAAGAGAACAATGAAAACAAAGGGTGAGCTCAACTAGCCCAGTAAGAAATATTATGACTAAGATAATAAAGAATAAATTAATGTTAGCCTTCAATAGTGTTAAACTGATAAAATATAATAAACATCAAGTTTAACTGCAGCGGAACAAGCAATCCATTAGAAGAGTCAAGTAGATCATGATATCTACTATCTTCTATGATTTAAAAAGTTTATCATCAATTTTATCGCTGAGACTCAGCTTAATAAATAAACCACATCATCGAATCATCCCTGCACTACGGGCCAAGGATATTCATGTAATCATCAATGGTCATGATTATACCGAATAATCCCTGGTCATAATCAAACCAACAACTGTCCAATGCACTACAGGCCAATGAGGATTTTTACCACATCATTTGTAACATTACGGTCATGATTATACCGAATAATCCATAGTCATAGTCATACCAATCAATAGTACATCAATGCACGTAAGCCACAGATGACTTTTATCACAATATAAGCATGAGGATGATGACAATGATATAAGAATTCAATTAAAAGAAAGAAAATGATAAATTTTTAAAGATTTATAACTTAATTTATCCAGAATTCAATAATTTCCAAATTGTCAACATGATACTGCTTTGTGGAGTAAAATTCAAGAATAATATTGTATCAAAAATGATTTGGATAGCAAAGAAATCAATTTTTATCATGAATAATTCCCCGGGTGAATAGTGCCCGAGTGAATAGTACCCCGTGAATAGTATTTTAGGAATAGTACCCCGTGAATAGTACTTTGTGAATAGTACTCGTGAATAGTACCCATCAATAGTACTTTGTGAATAGTACCCCATGAATAATACTTTTTGAATAGTACCGTAAAAATGAATACTACTCATGGACAGTACTCCGACATGAAAAACTTAAAATTTAACAAGAATGTGCAAAAAATATCCTTGTGAAATGATACTAGATGAAGCGCAAATTTCAAGGATATTCTACTAATTTCACGGAGTATAGAAGCAATACTTTAATAAAATGAGGGTATAATCAGGAATACGAGATGAAATAATATTAGTCACATACTACAGAGCATGGAAGAAAATATTATTCCTATGAATATTGAACAAAATAATATCCCTTACGAAAATTAAACGAAAATAATATTCCTTTTGGATATTGAACGAATATAATATTCCTTACGAATATTAAATGAAAATAATATTTCTTACGAATATTGGACAAAATAATATTCATACGAATACGAAAAATAATATCTCTTCAGAATATGAAATAAATAATATCCCTTATCTCAGAAGAAGACTGGATACTGGAATAGTGAAGTAGTAGACTTCTCTTCTTCTTTCTCTCTATAGCTTCTCTCTCTATAATTGCTCTTGTGAGTCTTAGTGAATTGCGGAGAATGAATGAAGAATGAGCTTCTATTTATAGAAAAATATAGTTCCGATAATTGCACGTTTTGGGGCTCGAAATATTACAGTATAATACCTTCATCTTTTTCTTCATTTTTAATTTAGTACTGCAAGTATTATCAAACTTGCACCACCTCCCCTAATAGTATATCATTTAAATCAATAGTACATTCATATGAATCAATAGTACACACATGTGGAAAAAAATAGTTACGGTATAGTACCTTAATCTATACCTCTATATTTAATTTAATTATGCAAATATTATTAATCTTGCACCACCTCCCCTAATAGTGCATGCATGTGAATCAATAGTACATACATGTGAACAAATAGCTATAAACATGTGAATTAATAGTAATTAATTGCTCATTTATCCGATTGGTCAATATACCCTCCAGACATTAATTATTATCAAAATAGATGTTAATTTCCATTAACACTAATAATCCCAACACAATGAAAATATCAATTTCATCTTTAATCAACACGAACTTATTTATCATTAATATTATAACTCACAATATTTAACAACCAGATCATTCCCAGGAAAGAGGGGGCTTTTCGATAAGGATTTATCCCTATTGGCGCGCAATTAGGTGACCAAACCTCTCTTCTACAGAACTTTCTAGACATCGTCAATATTGCAAATAATAATATGAATAACTTTGTCGTCTCAATTATTGATTTAATAATATAAAATATTATGCAGATGATACTATGACAATAATTGAATCAATAATATGAGAGATATGATGCACCAATTACTGTAGTAATAATTGAGTATAACTAAGTGACTTCTTACGTAAGCATCAATAATCAATCTGGTGTCTTACTATGCAACCCGCAGCGTATTACTATACTTTTACTACTGGGTAGTTCAACAGTTTAACGGTAAAACTTTTGCCGTTATTTTTCTAAAAAGATAATTCTATCATTTTCTAACCACGACAATACTTCCGTTGTGGGGTCCACCAATGATTGTGCCGTCATACGAATATTCACTGTTAAAATGAATATTTCCCGACACAACGAATATTTTATACCAACTTGCTTACTTTGCAAAATTTTCAAATGTTACCCACAACTATAACATTATATCAAATCAACACCATAATATTCAAAAATATATTTCGAGAAAAATTAATCTTTATTCATAAAAGTTGGGGTCTTACAACATCCCCTTCTTATGAAATTTCATCCTCGAAATTAGGGTGCGTACCTGGTATGTCGAAGAGATGATGATACATCGTCAGATTCTAACTCTTGAGGTATAACCTTTGAGCGTAGAATATGATCCTTCTTATCCTAGATTTTAACACGAATCTCCTCATAAGTTAAATCTTCCGCTATCTCATCCGGTTCTAATTCAATAATGTGGTTCGGGTCTTTCACATATTTACGTAACATAGATATGTGAAAAACGTTATAAACACGAGACATACTTGGCGGTATGGCGAGTCTATAGGCCACAGTTCTTACTCAATCGAGGATTTTGAATGGCCCAATTAAATCGAGGGTTGAGATTTACTCTCTTCATCGATTCTTGCTTCTAGAATAACGCCCTCTTGAACCTTCTTCTTTACATTCATCAGCTCCGGGTGTGTAGCTTGAGTGACTTTAACTTTATCGATTAACGTCGATTCTACTCGTATTATTTGACATTATCACATGGGTCCCTAGAGTCTTTAACTCTATCTTCATTATTTGTAAGTCATATGAAATGGGTCTTTGTGTTAACAACGTTATAATCGTAAATGCATACGATCTTCTACTTAATGCATCAGCTACCACGTTCACTTTTTCCACGATAATATTGAATGGTATGGTCATAATCTTCAACAGCTCGAGCCAATGTCTTTGCGCATTATACATTCGTTTTGGTTGAAGAAATATTTAAGGGTTTTAGAAATGAGTTTTGTACTAGGGTTAATAAAAAAATTGATTTCACGCTCTGGGGTAGGCCAAGAAGTCTTCAGGAATACATTATGAATTTATTAATGATAGAAAAAAATATTGTAACTCTCATCCCAAGACTTGGATAACATGTCACATTGATACATATCAACTTGCCACCGTTATTCACGGCTTCCCCTACAGAAAGTCTGGCTTCAGTGCATTCCACACAAGGAAGTCACCAACGAAAGGCTCAGGGCTCTTTACTTATGGCTTAATATAACAATGATTAATTTTAGTTGTTTGGTTGCTTGAATTCGCATAACAGGTTGGTTAGGAATATGAAAGCTAACAACCTTATGAAAATAATCAATTTTGGCATGATGAGTAGTTAACCAATCGATTCCTAAAATCACATCAAGGGCAAGTATTTTCAAAGAGATAAGATCGACAAGTAACGTGAAAGTGTCAATTTGAATCAACAAGATTTATAAACAGTGGAGGTAAAGAAGGTTTCTACTAACGAAGTTTCAACCAATAAGTCAAAGTCTAACTTCTCTAGGGTCAAATTTAAACGTTGAACGCAAGCAAGAGAGATAAAAGAATGGGTAGAACCGGTATCTAGTAAGGTATAAACTTCGCAAGAATTTATAATTAACTAACCTGTGCTAACTTCGTTCGGGTTACTCGCTTTTTGAGAAGTCACAAAAAATGCTTTTCCTGAAACCACCGACTTTGTTTTGTCCGTATCCGCCTTTGGTGCCACCGTCCCAGCTGGACTTGATTTCGTTATAGGATAAATCGAGTTATGTGACCGTCTTTTCCACAACTAAAACATACCTTGGAGGGCTGTGAACAGTTTGGACTTATGTGTCCCTCCTCTCCGCATCGGTAGCGTCTAACTGGCGGTCATTTTCCTCCCCTAGAATTTGTTGCTGGTGTTGGTGCTGCTGCCAACGTCTTCCCATCATCGTCAAATATTCTCTTCTTGAATTTTCCACTTCTATTATCTTGGCCATGATTACCACCGAAGTGGTTACCATTCTTGGCATGATAATTTCCCCCACGATGGTTATCATTGTTCCGATGGCCATTGCCACTGGTACGATTATTATCATGTTGTTGGTCGTTGCCTTTTTGTTGTGCTGACTCATTATCGTGTTCCAATAACTGAGCCCTATTCATAACATCTGAATATAAATAAAGTTTGTGAGGAATGAGGTATTGACGTATATCGGGTTTCAAACCTCTTAGAAATATTCGCGTCATTCGCTCCTCATTATTGACCAAATGGGATGCAAACCGGGATAATTCCGTAAATTTTGCCCATTGCGGTGACACGGTCATATCGTTTTGCTCCAGCTTGATAAACTCTACCTCTTTCATGTGACGAATACTTTTGGGAAAGTACTTGTCGTTGAACAGTTCTTGGAACTTCTCCCAAGACATCTTGATGCACGGCGGAGTTAAGTACGCTTTACAGATTCCCACCAGTAATCTGCCTCTCCTCGTAACATGAAGGTGGCAAAGGGAACCGTTTGCTCCTCGGAGTATCCCAAGACATCAAATATCTTGGTGATCTGCTTTATCCTCGTCTATACCTTAAGTAGTTTTGGCTCTCCGATAAACTCCGGTGGTCCCAGCTCCTTGAACTGCTTAGCGGTGTCCATCTGAGAGTTTCCAATTTTTCCACCTGCATTTTGAACAGGTGTCTCTCTCGCCTGATGTTGCATGAATTGTATAAAGCCTCTGAACATCCCATCGTTCATCATCTGATCGGTGTTGTTGTTTACCTGAGGATTATTGTCTTCTGTTGCACATTATCCTGGGTATTGATCGTTGGTGACTCAACAATCTCATGTGCTTCATTGCTGATCTCAACATTTTCAGATGCCATTTTCAAACACTGCCACAAAACAAGGGTTAATTGACATGTCACATATTATACCTATACTCTGACCGACCAAATAAATACCAAATAAACTTAGGTAGGTCATACTAGCGAAGGAATTTCTCGTCTCCCCCTCCTAGTTCTAGTCTCATTTCTTAGTCAGGGATCATATCCCTAAGCTTTGATACCAACTGTAACGCCCCCAAAACAGGTATATATCACCCATCCTGAGTCGCCAAATACATGGTACATAAATAAAATACAAACTTCTTTTATACAATACGACAACAACGTAACTTAGAGTTTTTACACGAATATTGTCTCATAGACAGTATTCAAACTCAAATGAAGTCCTCATTGCATTTATTATCACACTATTTTATAAAAATAGTGAGGACTACTATAGACACCATCTCGGACCATCACTCCATTCCCCGACTAGTCCCAGCTATATTCTCATTTCCTGAAGAGAAAAAACAAAGGGTGAGCTCAACTAGCCCAGTAAGAAATATTATGACTAAGATAATGCAGAATAGATTATCGTTAGCCTTCAACAGTGTTAAACTGATAAAATATAATAAACATCAAGTTTAACTGCAGCGGAACAAGCAATCCATTAGAAGAGTCAAGTAGAGCATGATATCTACTATCTTCTATGATTTAAAAAGTTTATCACCAATTTTATCGCTCAGACTTAGCTTAATAAATAAACCACATCATCGAATCATCCCTGCACTACGTGCCAAGGATATTCATGTAATCATCAATGGTCATGATTATACCGAATAATCCTTGGTCATAATCATACCAACAACTGTCCATCAATGCACTACAGGCCAATGTGGATTTTTACCACATCATTTTTAACATTACAGTCACGATTATACCGAATAATCCCTAGTCATAATCATACCAATCAATAGTACATCTATGCACGTAAGCCACATATGACTTTTATCACAATATAAGCATGAGGATGATGACAGTGATATAAGAATTCAATTAAAAGAAAGCAAAGAATAAAGTTTTAAAGATTTATAACTTAATTTATCCAGAATTCAATAATGTCCAAATTGTCAACATGATACTGCTTTGTGGAGTAAAATTCAAGAATAATATTGTATCAAAAATAATTTGGACAACAAAGAAATAATTTTTTTTCATGAATAATTCCCCGGGTGAAAGAAGAAGAGAAGTCTGCTACCTCACTATTCTAGTATCCAATTTTTCTAAGGTAAGGGGAATTATTCTTTCGTATTCATGAAGAGAGTTATTTTCTTTCAATACTCGTAAGGGTTGTTATTCCATTCTTTATTATTATGTTGGAATAACATGTCTATGCGAAGTACCGCATAAATGGTGAAATTCTTTTGTTATTTTATTCTTTATTATTCTGTTGGAATAACTTATCTGTGCGGTCTATCGCATGCCTGGTGAATTCTGTTGTTATTCAATTCTTTGTTATTCTGTTGGAACATCCTGTCTATGCAGATTCGCATAACCTGGTTCCATTCTTTATTATTCGATGTCTGTGCAGATTACGCATGACCTGGTTCCATTCTTTATTATTCTATTGGAACATCCTGTCTGTGCGGATTACGCATGACCTGGTTCCATTCTTTATTATTCTGTTGGAATAACTTGTATGTACGGATTACGCACGCCTGATGAATTCTTCTGTTATTCCATTCTTTATTATTCTGTTGGAATAATCTGTCTACGTGGATTACCGTATGGCGAAAAAAATCCATTTGCGGTTTCATATATTCTATTATACTCAGTTGATTAAAGTTTTGGCTTCTATACTCCATAAAATTAGTGGAATATCCTTGATATTTGTGCTTCATCCAGTATCTTTTCATGAAAATATTCTTCTGAGCATTCTTGAATTTTACTCCACAAAGCAGTATCGTGTTGACAATTTGGACGTTATTGATTTCTGGATAAATTAAATTATAAATCTTTTCAAATTTATCCTTGAACTTGTTTTATTGAATTCTTATATCATTGTCATCATCCTCATGTTTATATTATGTTAAAAGTCATCTGTGGCCTGTAGTGCATAGATGGACTTGGTATGATTATGACCAGAGATTATTCGGTATAATCATGACAATAATGTTACAAATGATGTGGTAAAAGTCCTCATTGGCCGTAGTGCATTGATGGACAGTTGTTGGCATGATCATGACCATTAATGAATACACGAATATCCTTAGCCCGTAGTGCATGGATAATTTTTGGTCGTGATACTAATGAATATCCTTGGCCGTAGTGCAGGGATGATGTGGTTTATTTATTAAGCTGAGTCTCAGCGATAAAAGTGATGAAAAACCTTTTAAATCATAGAAGATAGTAGATTTTATTCTCTACTTGACTCTTCTAATGGATTGCTTGTTCCGCTGCAGTTTAAACTTGATGTTTATTATATTTTATCAGTTTAACACTGTTGAAGGCTAATGATAATTTATTCTGCATTATCTTAGTCATAATATTTCTTAATGGGCTAGTTGAGCTCACCCTTTCTTTCACAGTTCTCTTTAGGAAATGAGAACGTAGCTGGGACTAGTTGGGGAACGGAGTGACGGTCTAGATGATAGCATTAGTAGTCCTCACTATTCTCTTAAATAGTGTGACAATAAATGTAATGAGGACTCCATTGAGTGTGGATATTGTCTAGATGACAATATTCTTATTAAAACTCTTAGATTATGTTTTGTCGTATTTTATATCATCGTTGTATAATTAAGTTGTATTTGAATTTTGTACCATGTATTTGGCGACTCAAGATGGGTGATGTATACCTATTTTGGGGCGCCACATGATTGGTATCAAAGCTTAGGGATATGATCCCTGGCTGAGATGTGAGACAAGAACTAGGAGGGGAGAGACGGGAAATTCCTTCGCTAGTATAACCTACCTAAGTTTATTTGGTATTTATTTGATCGGTCAGAGTATAGGGGTAATATGTTACATGCCAATTAACCCTTGTTTTGTGGCAGTATTTGAAAATGAAATCCGAGAATGTTGAGAATAGCAATTAAGCACAGTAGACTGTTGAGTCTCCACATATCAATAATCAGGATAATGTGCATCAGGAAGGCGACAATCCTCATGCAAACAACACTGACCAAATGATGATTGATGGAATGTTCAGAGGCTTTATGCAATTCATGCAACATTAGGCGAGAGCGGTTCCTGTCCAAAATGTAGGTGGAAACACTAGAAACTCTCGAACGGTCACCACTAAACAGTTCAAGGAGCTGGGACCACCCAGAGTTTATTGGAGAGCCAAAACTACTTAAGGCGGAAGCGTGGATAAAGCAGATCACCAAGATATTTGATGTTTTGGGATGCTCCGAGGAACAAAAGGTTCCATTTGCCACCTTTATGTTGCGAGGAGAGGCAGATTACTGGTGGGAATCGATAAAGCGTACTCAACCTGCCGCACTGAAGATGTCTTGGGAGAAGTTCCAAAACTATTCAATAACAAGTACTTTCCCGAAAGTATTCATCACATGAAAGAGGTAGAGTTCATCAAGTTGGAGCAGAACAATACGACCGTGTCACAGTACGAAGGTAAGTTTGCCGAGTTATCCCGATTTGCGTCTCACTTGGTTGATAATGAGGAGAGAATGACGCGGATGTTTCTAAGAGGTTTGGAACTCGAGATACGTTAATACTTAATTTCTCACAAACTGTGATTGTATTCAGATGTTGTTAATAGGGCTCAGTTATTGGTGCGCGATAACGAGTCAACTTAACCAAGAGAAAATAGCCGGCAAAATGATAATACCAGTGGTAGCAGTCATCGAAGCGGTTACAACAAACGTGGAGGGAATCAACATGCCAGAAATGGTAATAACTTCGGTGGTAATCATGGCCAAGACAGTAAAAATGGATATTTCAAGAAAAGGAGATTCAACAATGATGGAAAGACGTCAGCACCAGCACCCGTTGTTAAAGAAGGAGAACGACCACCTATTATATGCTTTAAATGCGGAGGGGAGGGACATATCAGTCCAAACTGTGCGATGCAGTGCAAAGCGTGTTATAATTATGGAAGAGAAGGTCACCTAGCCTAATTTTGTCGTGCACCAAAGACAAGTCCAGCTGGGATGGAGGCACCAAAGGCCATCCAAGAAAAGTCAAAGCCGGTAGTTCAAGGGAGAGCGTTTGTCGTAACCTCCCAGAAACCAAAGAACCCGAACGAGGTCATCACGGGTAAGCTTATCATAAACTCTAGCGAAGTCTATACCTTATTTGATACCGGTTCTACCCATTCTTTTATTTCTCCTACTTGCGCTCAATGTTTAAATTTGACTCCAGAGAAATTAGACTTTGACTTATCAGTTGAAACTCCGTTGGGAGAAACCTTCATTACATCCACTGTTTAAAAGTCTTATTTGATTCAAATTAGTAACCGTACATTACCTGTCGATCTTATTTCTTTTAAAAATACTTGCATTTGACGTTATTCTAGGGATTGATTGGTTAACTACTCATCATGCTAAAATTGATTGTTTTCGTAAGGTTGTTAGCTTTCATATTCCTAATCAACCTATTATGCGAATTCAAGCGACCAAACTATTAAAATCAATCATGGTCATCTCAAGCCATAAAGCTATTCATTTATTGAAAAATGGATGTCAAGCTTTCTTAGCTCATGTCATAGATTTAAACAAAAATACGTCCGATTTGAAAGATATTTCTATTGTTAATAAATTTCCTGACGTATTCACGAAGAACTTCTGCTTTACCCCAGGGGGAAATTGAATTTTTTATCGACCTTGAACTCGGTTCAAAACCCATTTCCAAAGCCCTATATCGAATGACTCCTATTAAACTTTAGGAGTTAAAGATCCAATTGCAGGAATTGTTAGACATCAGTTTCATTCGTCTTAGTACGTCTCCTTGGGGTGCTCCTGTTCTATTCGTGAAGAAGAAAGATGGAAGTATGCGACTTTGTATTGATTATCGGGAGTTGAATCATGTCACCAACAAAAATAGGTTCCCTTTGCCTCGCATTGATGACCTGTTTGACTAGTTTCAAGGCGCCAAATTCTTTTCAAAGATTGATCTTCGTTCCGGATATCATTAGTTGAAGATTAAAACTGATGACATTCCAAAGACTGCTTTCAGAACTTGATACGGGCATTATGAATTCTTAGTCATGTCTTTTGGATTGACTAATGCTCCTGCTGCCTTTACAGATATGATGAATCGAGTATTCAAGGAATATTTGGATCACTTTGTGGTTGTCTTTATTGATGACATCCTCATATACTCGAAATCCCATCAAGACCATGAGCAACACTTGAGGCTGTTACTCCAAAAGCTTCATGAAAACAAACTATATGCCAAGTTGAAGAAATGCGAGTTCTGGCTTGGGCACGTGATATCAAATCATGGGATATCTGTTGACCCGACAAAGATTGAAGCAATTCAAAGCTGGGAGCAACCTAAATCAGTGACCGAAGTACGTAGCTTTCTCGGCTTAGCTGGTTATTTTCGGAGATTCGTAGAAGGGTTTTCTCGAATCGCTACTCCATTAACTCAGCTGACTCAAAAAGAGACAAAATTCGGTTGGAGCGAGGAATATGAGAAGAGTTTTTAAGAACTCAAGAGGAGACTCATTTCAGCACCTGTTCTGACAATACCATCTGGCTCGGAGGGATTTGTCATCTCTGATGATGCTTGAGCAAAGGGTTAGAATGTGTTCTCATGCAACATGGGAAATTCATAGCCTATGCCTCACGAAAACTTAAAGAATATGAGAGGAATTATCCTACTCATGATCTAGAGTTGACAACAGTCGTATTTGCGCTTAAGATTTAGAGGCATTACCTGTATGGAGAGAAGGTGGAGATCTATACTGATCATAAAAGCCTCAAATATTTCTTCACTCAAAAGGAACTCAACATGCGGCAACGACGATGGCTTGAGTTGTTGAAAGATTACGATCATACCATTCAATACCATCTCGGAAAAGCGAACATAGATCATTGATGAATTGAGTAGAAGATTATATGCTTGGCACTGCAGTGCATTATTGTCAACATAAAGGCCCATTTTATATGACTTACAAAGGATGGAGATAGATTTAAAGACTCCAAGGACCCATGTGATGATGGCGAATATACGAGTAGAACCGACTTTAATCGATAAAGTTAAAGCTGCTCAAGCTACAAACCTGGAGCTGATGCACATGAGGAAGAAAGTACAAGAAGGTGCTATGCCGAAAGTAAGAATCGATGAAGAAGGAATACTTCGAGTCAACTCCAGACTTTGTGTTCCTAAAAAGCCTGATTTAAAGTATAAAATCATGATGGAGGTGCACAACACACCGTTTGCAATCCATCGTGGGAGTACCAAAATGTATTGTGATCTTCGACATACACTTTGGTGGAGCAATATGAAGAGAGAGATAGCGGAGTTTCATCTCAAAGTGTTTAACTTGTCAACGAGTCAAGGCGGAGCATCAAGTACCAAAAGGTCCATTGCAACCACTTGAAATTCCAGAATGGAAGTAGGAGCACATTACCATGGATTTTGTTACTGGTCTTCCCAAGGTTTCTCAAGGCATAGATGAAATTTGGCTCATTGTTGATAGATTGACCAAGTCTGCTCATTTCCTACCTATACGAGAAACTTATACACTTGAACGTCTTGCTCGTATGTACATAAGCGAGATTGTAAGACTGCATGGTATCTGGGGTATCCATAGTTTCTGATCGATACCCAAGATTCACTTCAAGATTTTGGGTTAGTTTGCAAAAAGCTATGGGCACGAATTTATAATTTAGCTCGGCATATCATCCTCAGACGGATGGGCAGTCGGAGAGGACTATTCAAACTCTTGAAGATTTATTAAGACTTTGTGTCCTTGACTTCAAAGGAAGTTGGGACAAGTTCTTATCATTGGTGGAGTTTTCCTACAACAACAGTTATCAAGCAAGTATTGGCATGACTCCATTTGAGGCGTTGCATGCATGAAAGTGTCGTTCTCAAGTATGCTGGGATGAGGTGGGTGAAGCAATGTTGTTGGGACCAGAGTTTGTACGTATGACTATGGAAAAGATTCAAACGATCCAACAACGTATAAAAACCTCACAAGATCGACAAAAGAGTTATGTTGATCTTCATCGAAAGGACGTGGAATTCGATATTGGAGATCATGTGTTGTTACGTGTTGCTCCATGGAAGGGAGTTATGAGATTTGGAAAGAGAGGAAAGCTCTACCCTCGATTCATTAGCCCATTTTTAATCCTCGATCGAGTAGGAACTGTGGCCTATAGACTCGCCTTACTGCCAAGTATGTCTTGTGTTCATAACGTTTTTCACATATCTATGTTACATAAACATGTGAAAGACCCGAACCACATTATTGAATTAGAACTAGACGAGATAGAGGAAGATTTAACGTATGAGGAGTTACCTGTTAAAATCTTGGATAAGAAGGATCATATTCTATGCTCTAAAGTTATACCTCAAGTCAAAGTTTTATGGAGAAACCACGATGTTGAGGAAATGACTTGGGAGTTAGAATCTGAAATGAAATCAAGGTATCCTCACCTCTTCGATATACCAGGTATGTACCCTAATTTCGAGGACAAAATTTTATAAGAGAAATTGATAGTTCCATTGTGTTGGGATTATTAGTGTTAGTGGAAATAGACATTTATTTCGATAATAATTGATGTCTGGAGGTTATATTGACCAATCGGGTAATTAATCGGATAAATGAGCAATTAATTGCTATTATTTCACATGTTTATAACTATTTGTTTACATGTGTGTACTATTGATTCACATTCATGTACTATTAGGGGAGGTGGTGCAATATTGATAATACTTGCATGACTAAATTAAAAATAGAGGTATAGTTGAAGGTACTATACTGTAATTAGTTTTTTCACATGATTATACTATTGAGTCACATAAATGAACTATTAATTCACATTATTTACTATTAGGGGAGGTGGTGCAAGTTTGATAATACTTGCGAGGACTAAATTAAAATGAAGAAAAGAGGAAGGTATTATACTGTAATATTTCGAGCCCCAAAATGTGCAATTATCGAAACTATATTTTCCTTAAATAGAAGCTCATTCTTCCTTCATTTCTCACCAATTCACAAAATCTTTAGAGCAATTATTATAGAGAGAAATTATAGAGAGAAAGAAGAAGAGAAGTCTGCTACCTCACTATTCTAGTATCCAGTTTTTCTAAGGTAAGGGGAATTATTCTTTTGTATTCATGAAGAGAGTTATTTTCTTTCAATACTCGTAAGGGTTGTTATTCCATTCTTTATTATTATGTTGGAATAACATGTCTATCTAAATACCACATAAATGGTGAAATTCTTACATTATTTTATTCTTTATTATTACATTGGAATAACTTGTCTGCGTAAAGGCTTCATCGCATGCCACGGTGAATTTCGTTGTTATTCCATTCTTTGTTATTCATTTGGAACATCACATGCATGCGGATTATGCATGACCTGGTTCCATTCTTTATTATTCTATTGGAACATCACATGCATGCAGATTACACATGACCTGGTTCCATTCTTTATTATTCTGTTGGAACATCCTGTCTGTGCGGATTACGCATGACCTAGTTCCATTCTTTATTATTTTGTTGGAATAACCTGTCTATGCGGATTACGCACGCCTGGTGAATTCTTCTGTTATTCCATTCTTTATTATTCTGTTGGAATAATCTGTCTACGTGGATTACCGCATGGCGGAAAGAATCCATTTGCGATTTCATATATTCTATTATACTCAGTTGATTAAAGTTTTGGCTTCTATACTCCATAAAATTAGTGGAATATCCTTGATATTTATGCTTCATCCAGTATCTTTTCATGGAAATATTCTTCTGAACATTCTTGAATTTTACTCCACAAAGTAGTATCAGGTTGACAATTTGGACGTTATTGATTTCTGGATCAATTAAATTATAAATCTTTACAAATTTATCCTTGAACTTGTTTTATTGAATTCTTATATCATTGTCATCATCCTTATGTTTATAATATGTTGAAAGTCATCTATGGCCTGTAGTGCATAGATGGACTTGGTATGATTATAACCAGGGATTATTTGGTATAATCATGACCGTAATGTTACAAATGATGTGGTAAAAGTCCTCATTGGCCGTAGTGCATTGATGGACAGTTGTTGGCATGATCATGACCATTGATGAATACACGAATATCATTAGCCCGTAGTGCATAGATAATTTGTGGTCATGATACTAATGAATATCCTTGCCCGTAGTGCAGGGATGATTTGGTTTATTTATTAAGCTGAGTCTCAGCGATAAAAGTGATGAAAAACCTTTTAAATCATAGAAGATAGTAGATTTTATTCTCTACTTGACTCTTCTAATGGATTGCTTGTTCATTGCAGCTTAAACTTGATGTTTATTATATTTTATCGGTTTAACAATTGTTGAAGGCTAATGATAATTTATTACGCATTATCTCTATCATAATATTTCTTCTTTGGGCTAGTTGAGCTCACCCTTTCTTTCACCGTTCTCTTCGTGAAATTAGAACGTTGTCGGGACTAGTCGGGGAACGGAGTGACGGTTCAGATGATAGCATTAGTAGTCCTCATTATTCTGTTAAATAGTGTGACAATAAATGTAATGAGGACTCCATTGAGTGTGGATATTGTCTAGATACAAATATTCTTATTAAAACTCTTAGATTATGCTTTGCCGTATTTTACACGACTGTTGTATAATTAAGTTGTATTTGAATTTTGTACCATGTATTTGGCGACTCAAGATGGGTGATGTATACCTATTTTGGGGGCGTCACATTTATCACCGTGTATTTCAATAGTTTAGCTGTAAAACTTTTGCCGTTATTTTTATAAAAAGTTATTTCTGTCGTTTTCTAACTCCGATAGTAATACTGTTGTGGGGTCCACCAATGATTGTGCCGTTGTACAAATATTCCCTAATAAAACTAATATTCCCCCAATCGAATATTTTTAACAACTTGCTAACTTTGTAAAATTTGTAAATATTACCCACAACTATAACATTATATCAAATCCACACCATAATATTCAAAATAATATTTAGAGAAAATTTATTCTTTTTTCATAAAAGTTGGGGTCTTACAACCGCCCCTTCTTATGAAATTTCATCCTCAAAATTGTTGTACGTACTTGGTATGTCGAAGAGATGAGGATACCTTGATTTCATTTCAGATTATAAATCCCATGTCATTTTCTCAACATCATGGTTTCTCTAGAAAACTTTGACTTGAGGTATAACCTTGGAGCATAGAATATGTTCCTTCTTATCCAAGATTTTAATAGGTACCTCTTCATACGTTAAATCTTCCGCTATCTCGTCTTGTTCTAATTCAATAATGTGGTTTAGGTCTTCCACATATTTACGCAACATAGATATGTGAAAAACGTTATGAACATTAGACATACTTGGCGGTAAGGCGAGTCTATAGGCAACAGTTCCTACTCGATCGAGGATTTCAAATGGGCCAATGAATCGAGGATTGAGCTTTCCTCTCTTTCCAAATCTTGTAACTCCTTTCCATGGAGCAACACGTAACAACACATGATCTCCAACATTGAATTCCACGTCCTTACGATGAAGATCAACATAACTCTTTTGTCATTCTTGTGAGGATTTTATACATTATCGGATCATTTGAATATTTTCCGTAGTCATGCGTACTAATTCCGGTCCCAACAACGTTGCTTCACCCACCTCATCCCAGAATACTGGAGAACGACACTTGCGTCCATACAACGCCTCGAATGGAGCCATGTCGATGCTTGCTTGATAACTGTTGTTGTAGGAGAATTCCACTAATGGCAAGAAATTGTCCCAACTTCCTTTGAAGTCTAGGACATATAGTCTTAATAGATCTTCAAGAGTTTGCATAGTCCTCTCCGACTGTCCGTCCGTCTGAGGATGATATGCCGAATTGAATCATAAATCCGTGCCAATAGCTTTCTATAAACTGACCCAAAACCGTGAATTAAATTTTGGGTCTCGATCAGAAACTATGGATACTGGCATACCATGCAGTCTTACAATCTCATTTATGTATATACGAGCAAGATGTTCATGTGAATAAGTTTCTCGTATAAATAAGAAATGAACAGACTTGGTTAATCTATCAACAATGACCCAAATTGCATCTAAGCCTTGAGAAACCTTGGGAAGACCAGTAACAAAATCTATGGTAATGTGCTCCCACTTCCATTCTGGAATTTCAAGTGGTTGCAATGGACCTTTTGTAACTTAATGCTCCGCCTTGACTCGTTGACAAGTTAGGCACCTTGAGATAAACTCTGCGATCTCTCTTTTAATATTGCTCCACCAAAATGTATGTCAAAGATCATGATACATTTTGGTACTTCTAGGATGGATTGCAAACAGTGTGTTGTGTGCCTCCATCATGATTTTATACTTTAAATTAGAGTTGTTAGGAACACAAAGTCTGGAGTTGACTCGAAGTATTCCTTCTTCATCGATTCTTACTTCTGGAATAACACCTTCTTGCACTTTCTTCCTCATACGCATCAGCTCCAGTCTGTAGCTTGAGCAACTTTATCTTTATCGATTAAAGTTGGTTCTACTCGTATATTTGACATCATCACATGGGTCCCTGGAGTCTTTAACTCTATCTCCATCCTTTGTAAGTCATACCAAATGGGCCTTTGCGTTGACAATATCGCACTCGTACCCGCATATAATCTTCTACTTAATGCGTCAGCTACCACGGTCGCTTTTCTAGGATGGTATTGAATGGTATGATGGTAATCTTTCAATAGCTTGAGCAAACGTCATTGTCGCATGTTGAGTTATTTTTGGGTGAAGAAATATTTGAGGCTTTTATGATCTGTATAGATCTCCACCTTCTCCCTATACAGGTAATGTCTCCAGATTTTAAGCGCAAAAATGACTGTTGCCAACTCTAGATCATGAGTAGGACAATTCCTCTCATATTCTTTGAGTTGTCGTGAGGCATAGGCTATGAATTTCTCATGTTGTATGAGAACACATCCTAAACCTTTGCCTGAAGCATCGCTGTATATGACAAATCCTTTCGAAGCATATGGTATTTTCAGAACAGGTGCTGAAATGAGTCTCCTATTGAGTTCTTGAAAACTCTTCTCACATTCCTCGCTCAAACAAAAGTTTGTATCTTTTCAAGTCAGCTGAGTTAACGGAGTGGCGATTCAAGAAAACCTTTCTACGAATCTCCGATAATAACCTGCTAAGCCAAGAAAGCTACGCACTTCGGTCACTGACTTAGGTTGTTCCCAACTTTGAATTGCTTCAATCTTCGTTGGGACAACAGATATTCTATGATTTTATATCATGTGACCAAGGAATGCTACTTCCTCAAGCCAGAACTCACATTTCTTTAACTTGGCATAAAACTTGTTTTCACGAAGCTTTTGGAGTATCAGCCTCAAGTGTTGTTCATGATCTTCACGGATTTTGGAGTATATGAGGATGTCATCAATAAAGAAAACTACAAAATGATCCAAATATTCCTTGAAACTCGGTTCATCATATCCATGAAGGCAGCAGGAACATTAGTCAATCCAAAAGATATTACTAGGAATTCGTAATGCCCGTACCGAGTTCTGAAAGCAGTCTTTGGAATGTCATCAATTTTAATCTTTAACTGATGATATTCAGAACGAAGATCGATCTTTGAAAAGAATTTTGCACTTTGCAACTGCTCAAACAGGTCATCAATGCGAGGCAACGGGAACCTATTTTTGACCGTGACGTGATTAAACTATCGATAGTCAATGCAAAGTCACATACTCCCATATTTCTTCTTTACGAATAGAACATGAGCACCCCAAGGAGACGTACTAGGACGAATGAAAACGATGTCTAACAATTCCTGCAGTTAGGTTTCTAACTCCTGAAGTTCAATAGGACCCATTCGATATGGGACTTTGGAAATGGATTTTGTACCAGGTTCAAGGTCAATACAAATATCAATTTCACGCTCTAGGGGTAGGCCAGGAAGTTCTTCAGGGAATACGTCAGGAAATTTATTAATAATAGAAATATCATTGAAATATGACGTATTTTTTTTAAATCCGTGACATGGGCTAAGAAAGCTTGACATCCGTTTTTCAATAAACGAATGACTTTATGGCTTGATATGACAGTGATTGACTTTAGTCGTTTGGTTGCTTGAATTCACATAATAGGTCGGTTAGGAATATGAAAGCTAACAACATTATGAAAATAATTAATTTTAGCTTGATGAGTAGTTAACCAATCAATCCCTAAAATCACATCAATGCAAGTATTTTCAAAGAGATATGATCGACATGTAATGTGAGGGTGCTTATTTGAATCAAACAAGATATTATAAACAGTGGATGTAATGAAGGTTTCTCCCAACGAAGTTTTAACAGATAAGTCAAAGTCTAATTTCTTCGGAGTTAAATTTAAACATTGAGCGTAAGTAGGAGAAATAAAAGAATGGGTAGAATCGTTATCAAATAAGGTATAGACTTCGCAAGAATTTATGATTATCTTACTCGTGATAACTTCGTTTGGGTTCCTCGCTTTTTGGGAGGTCACGACAAATACTCTCCCTTGAACTACCGACTTTGACTTGTTTGGGACGACCTTTGGTGTCTCCATCCCAGCTGGAATTGACTTCACTATATGACAAAATCGGGTTAGGTGACCTTCTCTTCCGCAATTGTAACACGCTTTGGATTGTTGCGTATAGTTTGGATTGACGTGTCCCTCCCCTCCGCATTTGTAGCATACGATCGGTGGTTGTTCTCTTTCCTTGAAAACGAGTGTTGGTGCTGCTGTTTTTCCATCTTTGTAGAATCTCCTCTTCTTTAAATTTCCACTTCTATTATCTTGGTCATGATTACCACCGAAGTGGTTACCATTTCTGGCATGTTGATTTCCTCCACGTTTGTTGTCATCGCTTTGATGACTGCTACCACAGGTATTAACATTTTGTTGGCTGCTATCTATTGGTTGGGTTGACTCATTATCGCGCTCTAATAACTGAGCCCTATTCACAATATCTGAATACAAGCAAAGTTTGTGAGAAATGAGATATTGACGTATTTCGGGTTTCAAACCTCTTAGAAACATTCGCATCATACGCTCCTCATTTTTTACCAAATGGGATGCAAACCGGGATAACTCCACAAATTTAGCCTCATATTGTTTGGTTCCAGCTTGAAAAATTCTACCTCCTTCATATGACGAATACTTTCGGGAAAGTACTTGTCGTTGAAAAATTCTTGGAACTTCTCCCAAGACATCTTTAGTGCGGCAGACTGAGTACGTTTTACAGATTCCCACCAATGATCTGCTTCTCCTCGCAACATGAAGGTGGCAAAGGGAACCTTTTGCTCCTCAGAGCATCCCAAGATATCAAATATCTAGTGATTTGCTTAATCCACGTCTCTGCCTTAAGTGGCTCTGGCTTTCTCAAAAACTCTGGTGGTCCTAGCTCCTTGAATTGCTTAGCGGTGACCAACCGTGAGTTGCCAGTGTTTCCACCTGCATTTTGCAAATGAGTCTCTTTATGTTGCATGAATTGCAGAAAGCCTCTGAACATCCCATCGTTCATCATTTGGTCAGTGTTTTTGTTTACTTAAGGATTATTGCCTTCCTGATGCACATTATCCTAGTTATTGATCGTCGGTGACTCAACGGTCTCATGTGCTCCATAACTTATCTCAATATTTTCATATTTCATTTTCAAACACCGCCACAAAACAAGGGTTAATTGACATTTCACATATTATCCATATATTCTGACCAACCAATTAAATAACAATTAAGGTTAGGTAGGTCATATTACCGAAGGATTTACCCGTCTCTCCCCTCCTAGTTCTAGCCTCAAATCTCAGCCAGAGATTATATCCCTAAGCTTTGATACCAACTGTGACGCCCCAAAAATAAGTATACACAACCCATTCTGAGTCGCCAAATACATGGTACATAATTTAAATACAAACTTAATTATACAACTGTCATGTAAAATACGACAAACCATAGCTGAGAGTTTAAACACGAATATTGTCTCGTAGATAATATCCAAACTCAAATGGAGTCCTCATTACAATTATTATCACACTATTTTATAAAATAGTGAGGACTACTACAGCCACCTTCTCGGACCGTCACTCCATTCCCCGACTAGTCCCGACTATGTTCTCATTTCCTGAAGAGACAAATGAAAGCAAAGGGTGAGCTCAACTAGCCCAATAAAGAATATTATGATTAAGATAATGCAGAATAAATTATCATTATCCTTCAACAATGTTAAACTGATAGAATACAATATACAACAAGTTTAACTGCCGCAGAATAAACAAATCCATTAGAAGAGTCAAGTAGAGCATGATATCTACTATCTTCTATGATTTAAAAGTTCATCATCAATATTTTATCGATGTAACACAACTCAATAAATAATCCACATCATCGAATTATCCATGCATTATGGGCCAAGGATATTCGTTAGTATCACATCCATGAATTATCCATGCATTACGGGCCAATTATATCCATTATTATCACATCCACGAATTATCCATGCACTACGAGCCAATGATATTCTTTAGTATCACCAGTGGTCGTGATCATGCCAACAACTATCCATCAATGCACTACGGGCCAATGAGGACTTTTATCACATCATTTGTAAAATTACAGGTCATGATTATACCGATACATAGTCATAATCATACCAATCAACAGTCCATCTATGCACTACGGGTCAAAGATGACTTTCATCACAATATAAGCAAGAGGATGATGACAATGATATAAGAACTCAATTAAGTGAAAGCAAGGATAAATTTAAAGATTTATAATTCAATTTATCCAAAGTTCAAGAATGCCCAAATTGTCAACATGATAACTTCTTTGTGGAGTAAAATTCAAGAATAATATTCATGTCTCAAAAATTATTTGGATAGAAAAGAAATCTATTTTGTCATGAATAGTTCCCCTAGTGAATAGTACCCGTGAATAGTACTTCATGAATAGTACCCCGGCATAAAAAGATCAAAATTTAACAAGAATGTTCAGAAAAATATTGTTGTGAAACGATACTAGATGAAGCGCAAATTTCAAGGATATTCTACTAATTTCAAGGAGTATAGAAGCAATACTTAGCAAAATGAGTGTAGAATTCAGAATCTGAAACGAAATAATATTACTTACATACTACAAAGTATGGATGAAAATATTATTTCTTACAAATATTGAACAAAATAACATCTCTTACAACTCTATTGAATGAAAATAATATTCCTTACGAATATTGAACACAAATAATATTCCTTACGAATATTGAATGAAAATAATATTCCTTACGAATACGAAAAATAATATCATAAACGAATATGAAATAAATATTACCACTTACCCTAACAGGAGAGTATTCCGACTAGTATAGCGGAGATATTTTTGAAGAAAACTTACACTATTTTTGTGACGCCCCCAAATCCAGGTCTCTTCCAACCCGACAAATTGTGCTCCACAGTGCTACAGTTCACACAAACATTCAATTGAAATGCCTCAAAAGAACGAATGTCTTGTATAAATTCCAAAATAATACTACCATACCCCAAGTTCTTTATAACCGTTACATTTGTTCTTGTCATAATATGAAATATTATCATTACAAACCTATACTATTACATATGTAATACATGTTCGCTTTAGCCTTCACTTTATCCTTGACAAATCCTTCGGTCCATTTGGTCTAAGCTGCATTCATATGGTTCAAGCAAGAGTGAGCATAACAAGCTCAGCAAGTACAATAATTTCATTTTAAAAACATGCTTGAAACATAGGAATCGTATATCTTCAATAACTAGATGATAGTTACGAAGTACTATCAATAACATAAAATAGCGTTTCTTTTCCTTCAAAACATTTTACAATAACAATATTCAGTAATACATCAGTTCTGGTTCAAGACGTGTACGCTTATAGTTTCTTTGAAAAGGACAACTCGACACGAAATCCGTAAGTCCGGCATATGACAAGCACATCTAGGTGATCAGCCTATAGTACTCTATGTTGATCAACACTACATCCATTAAACGTGTGTACGTTTAAGTTGTGGCAACCTCACGTACCCATCGAATACTCGATGAAAATTACATTTGTTTATTCATATTCAGGCTTACCTTGAATCTGTACCAAAGGATTGGCGTAGGATAACGTTAGCAATTCTATATTGAAAGACTTGTAAATAAATCAATCAATCTATCAAGCTTAGTCTAGCCGAGTTAAAACTGGCTTCGACCCTTTCTTTAAAATAATACATGCATCTCATAACGTGAATCATTTGAAAACCTGGCTAACACGAAGGTTAGACAAGCGTTTAAGAAAAACTTGCCTTCAGCGTCTGCTACAGTAAAATTATGTTTCCTTTGAGTCTTTACGGTCTCTACAATACATAATCACATAACATACCACATTAAGTCATGAATGAACATACGTAGTTCCTAAAGAATCTTACCCTTCTTCTCAATCTAATCTCGTATTAGATTTGTTATTTATTGGTTCCGGCTTGCCGTCGTTCTTTTACATCGTTCTTACCAACTTCGTTCTCTTTTATAACTTAACTCGAATTATTTCATTAATACAACTCATTTTGTATTAATTATCCTTCCTCATGGCTTACTAACGTCCTTACGTTATTAACTTGACACTTAAACGACATTTGTTAAGTACATTCATTGCATACCTTTTATGTTCAAATCAAACTTATCTTTTACCTTTAATGTATTACTTAAGGTTTACAATGATGCTACATTAAGTTTATTAATGTATTAGTTCATTACTAATCACTTATCTTTATTTCCTTACTTGTAATCTTTAATTCATGCAGATGACCTAGTGTTGGCGTTGTTGCGCTTGACTTCTCCTCTTTGGGTTTTCGCTACGGCGGGCTTTTGGTTCCTAAATTTGATTCATGGTCTTTGCTGCGCCATGCTTAGTGTAATTATGCACAATGCGCTTTTGATTATAGGGGCTAAGGTCCGGTCTCGTCATTGCAGTGTTGGGACATTCTCGCTGAGTCGTCGTGCATTGGCGCAGACTCTGTGTATCAGACAATTTTGACAGATTTTCTTTTAGGTGAGATTCTCGAGCTCGTAACTTCTTCATTATAAGTCCAAATTGGATCGTTCAAGAGCCTACGGTTCAAAAATTACATACTCTATGTGTTCATGCGAGAATTTTATCTATTCGACTTTGTTTGCTAAAAATTCACCTATTAGTTCATTTTTAACGAAAACGATAAACGTTCGTGAACGTTCAATGCTCGTTTCTTCGTTCTAAGTCACAATCTGGCCATTTTCGAGTCCGCAACTCTATAATGAAAAATAAGACTTGTCTCCATTGAAAACCAATATTTCCAAGCTGAATATCAAAATTTGACTTCCATTCCGAGAATTTCACGAATTCGACGATTATCGTCTAATCGTGTGAAATCCGGTAAAACTTCGTTACTTAAGATTTGTTCATCGTTCTAAATGAATTCAATTCATTACATAGACATCTCCACCTACATATTACAACATCTTATTTTCATGTGAAGTCATTACATATTCTTCATGAACTTATTTACTTATTAAAGTATAACATACTTGTTTTCATTGCTTATGACTTATTAATGAGTTAAGTCCTTTAATCACTATTCTTACATCTCATTAATCATACTAACTTCTTGACATCTATGCAATACGGCCAAAGATGACTTTCAACACAATATAAGCATGAGGATGATGACAATGATATAAGAATCAATCAAATGCGATAAATGATAAATATTAAACATTTATAATAAAATTTATCCAGTGTTCAATAATAACCAAATGTTATCAATCACTTAATAATCTCATAATCTAATATCATTAATATTATAACAATATTTTAATCATTTCTTAAACTTATAAACAATTTATTTCAATTGTTTATATTTTATCAAATAATGCATTTAATCAATCAAAAATGCCATACTCATAAGATTTCATCATCAATGATCAAATTCCTCATCAAAAATCTTCATATACCCTATATAGGATTCTGAAGCCATAAAATCCTATTTTCCAATTTTATTACTTCACATAACATATTTAATTCATTTTCTCATAACTAGTTCATTTTCATGAAAATACCAAATCAGGTCCAAAAATATTTCTTTTCGGGATTTAGCGTAATATAGTCCCATCTTGAACATATATTTTTCTCATAATTTTTAAAATTCATTTACTATTTTTCATATGGCTAAAACTTAGAATATTTAGACATTTATCATAAATTGTACTTTTGTCCAAAAATTTAAATTTCTGTGGTATACTCCTGTTATATACATGTACTCCTAATAAAAATTTCACCAATTTTGTAGTTAACCACAAGGAGTTAAAAGGGTTTGCTTTTAAAATAGTCTTTTCCCATAATATCCATAACTCTTAATCTATACATCCAAAAATCACCATTTTTGGACATAATCTAGAAAACTCATCAAATTATCATTTCAAGTTTTTCCATAATTTTTGAGGGTCAGAAAAATTACGAATCTGCCCCTGGCAGAGACCCCTTTTTAATGAAAATACTATTCGTATGAATACGAAGGATCATTCACCATGCATGTGGTAATCTACATAGACAGGTTATTCCAACAGAATAATAAAGAATGAAATAATAGAAGGATTTACCATAAATGCAATAGATCGCAAGCGGAGTTATTCCCAATAGAATAATAAATAATGGAATCAGTCCCCACAAAACGCATGCGAGCAGGATATTAAACGCGAATAATAAATAATGTTACCGTGTCCCACAGAACGTACGTGCATGACGGGATATTAAAATGAGAATAATAAAGAACGAAATAATAAATAATGGAACTAGGTAGGCGTAATACGCTGCCGACATGATATTCCAAATGTAATAATAAAGAACGGAATAATGTAAGAATTTCACCAAGTATAGGTATCCAGCAGATACTGAGTTATTCCAATGAGAATAATAAAGAATGTAATAATGTGAAGTTCTCTTCACGAATAAGAAAGAAAGAATACCCCTTTAAAGTACAATAAATAATATCCCTACCTTAAAAAAGGTATTAAAATTTGGTAGGGTGGGAATATACTTAAAGAAAACTTGCACTACGCTCAAAGCTTTCTTAAATTCTAAAGAAATACACTCAAGATTATAGAAGAAGAACTCTCTCTCTAGTTTCTCTCTCTAGAGTTTCAGTGAATTCGTAAGAAATAATGAAGGAATAAGCTTCAATTTATAGAAAAATGGACTGCATAGTAACTAACTCATGAACGGTCCAGATTGATTTACTTTAATCTGACGGTCCATATTTAAAGCAAAATCTTTTAAATAAAATATAATATATTTTATTTATAATCTAATAAAATGAATAACTTTATAAAAGATTTTACTATGCAAATACTATGCAGGCACTATGCAAACACTAAGCATAATAAAATATAATATATTCTAATTATTGTCTAATAAAATGTATAACTTTATAAAAGTATTTACATTTTATATAAAAATATTTTTTCATCAAAAAAACTTATGCACAATAGAATATAATATATTCTATTTATAGAATAACTTTATAAAAGTATTCTGTTTTATATAAAAAGCTTTTCTATTTTATTACATCAATAATACCAATAAAACAAAACTGAGTGACTTATCACATAAGCATCAATAATCAATACCGTACTATTTACCAAAATAAAAAAAAATTGAGTACTTTTATTTCATAAAATTCGGGGTCTCACAATCACCCCCTCCTTATGAAATTTTGCCCTCGAAATTTACGTACGTACCTGATATTCGAAGAGATGAGAATACCTTGCTTTCTTTTCAGATTGTACCTTCCCGGTGATATCCTCTGTATCATGATTTTCCATTGCTTATCTCTCACCGTATTTGAGATATCATTCTAGAATATATCTTCAAAACAAAGGTTAATTGACATATCACAATTTGTCAACTTATCAAGTAAACAATTTCAGCTTAGGTAAGTCACACACTAGCGAAGTATATAACTCGTCTCTCCCCTCCTAGTTCTAGACTCTTATCTCCGTCAACGACCATATCCCTAAGCTCTGATACCAAATGTGACACCCCCAAAATTAGGTATACATCACCCATTCTGAGTTGCCAGATACATGGTACAAAATTTAAATAAAACTTTATTTATACAACTATTGAGCTGTCATATAGAATACGACCACAGTTAACTGTGAGTTTGAATACAAATGTATATAACTCTCATGGTGCCTCTACCACAACCTAACAATGGTACTTTACATAAAAGTATAGTCAAAGACTATTTTAGAAACTAAAATCTTTGGGAAGTGCTCAAGGAAACCTTCGTACATGGGCGGCCATGCGTCTAGGTTATAATTGATATCATATGGCCACGAAATTATCCTTGGTTGACCCAATAGACCCCAAAGAAAAACGAGAAGATTACTATCATCTTCTTTCCAATGATGAGTCTTCTCTTGACATATAACTATCTCCACTGTCTCTAAGTGAATATTATATTTTAAATCAACTCCAAGATCATATAGGTAGTGCCCGTAAATATACTTAGCAAGTGGATGCGCACAACCCTGTCTTATGATAACACGAGGTTGTATGTCATTAGACATCTTGTATGATAGTGACAAAACACCCTTCCAAAGTTGGGTTCACCTCACCCTATTTAATTCACCAAATATAACTACTAAATGTTGTATAGAATACAACACACTTTTTTATACTATTTAAGGAGAACCTCCACAGCTAGAGACCACCTTTTCTATTCCCCTTTTATCCCCAGCTCGACAAGCTAAAGAACACTCTTTACTAAGAACACTCTTATTACCCGAAAGGAATTGTGAGCGAGAAAGGGTGAGCACAACTAGCCCAGTAAGGAATATCATGACTAAAGATAATTAAATTATCAATAGCTTTCATCAATAATAAATAAGAGATTTAGAAAATATGGTAGATGATAAAACTTTTCAACCATAGTTGCAGTGGAATGAGCAATCCATTAGAAGAGTCAAATAGACCATCAGATCTATTATCTTCTCTATGTTAAAAGTTCACCAATAATGTTTTATTCCTGTAACATCAATCAACAATTCCTGTCCACAATCATATGAATAACTCATAATCATAATTGTGATTCTAAATTCCTCTTCGCACCCAGGACAAAGATAATTTTCATCACATATCTTCATCTGAAACATCAAAAATCATGGTTATACCAAATCACAATTCTTGTTCATAATCATACTAATAAATTCATCTTTGCACTACGACCAAAGATATTCATTAACAATTCATCTTTGCACTACAAGCCAAAGACATACAACTATATTTTAGAAGAGTCAAGTAGAGCATGATATCTACTATCTTCTAAAAATTAAAAGTGTATAACCAATATTTTATCGCTGAGACTCAGCTTAAATAATGCACATCATCAAATTATCAATGCATTATGGCCAAGGAAATTCGTTAGTATCACATCCATGAATTATCCATGCACTACGGCCAAAGATATTCATTGTTTTCACATCCATGAATTAATATTTGATCGCTGAGACTCAGCTCAATAATTAATCCACATCAAGAATCATCCCGCACTTTTCTACGTGCCGAGGATATTCATTAGTATCACGACCACGAATTATCTCATGCACTACGGGCCAAAGATAATCGTGTTTTCATCAACGTTCACGATCGTGCCATAAAACAATTCATCTTTGCACCTTGGTCAAGAGAATCCATAGCCATAATCATACTAAAAACTGTCCATCAATGCACTACGGGCCAATGAGGACTTTTTCCACATCATTTGTAACATTACGATCATGATTATACCGAATAATCCTTGGTCATAATCATACCAAGTCCATCTATGCACTACGACCAAAGATGACTTTCAACACAATATAAGCATGAGGATGATGACAATGATATAAGAATCAATCAAATGAGATAAATGATAAATATTAAACATTTATAATACAATTTATCCGGTGTTCAATAATAACCAAATGTTATCAATCACTTAATAATCTCATAATCTAATATCATTAATATTATAGCAATATTTTAATCATTTCTTAAACTTATAAACAATTTATTTCAATTGTTTACATTTTATCAAATAATGCATTTAATCAATCAAAATGCCATACTCATAAGATTTCATCATCAATGATCAAATCCTCATCAAAATCTCAGATATACCCTATATAGGATTCTCAAGCCATAAAATCCTATTTTTCAATTTTATTATTTCACATAATATATTTAATTCATTTTCTCATAACTAGTTCATTTTCATGAAAAATACCAAATCAGTCCAACAATATTTCTTTTCTGGGATTTAGCAGAATATAGTCCCATCTAGAACATATATTTTTCTCATAATTTTTAAAATTCATTTACTATTTTCATATGGCTAAAACTTAGAATATTTAGACATTTATCATAAATTGTACTTTTGTCCAAATATTCCAAAATTTCTGTGGTATACTCTGTTATATACATATACTCCTAATAAAAATTTCACCAATTTTGGAGTTAACATGAGGAGTTATAAGGGTTTACTTTTAAAATAGTCTTTTCCCATAAAATCCATAACTCTTAATCTATACATCCAAAAATCACCATTTTTTTTGACACAATCTAGAAAACTCATCAAATTATCATTTCAATTTTTTCCAAAATTTTTGAGGGTCAGAAAAATTACGAATCTGCCCCTGGCAGAAACCCCTTTTTAATAAAAATACTATTCGTATGAATACGAAGGATCATTCACCATGCATGTGGTAATCCACATAGACATGTTATTCCAATAGAATAATAAAGAATGGAATAACAAAAGGATTCACCATGCGTGCGATAGACTACACTGAAAGGTTATTTCCAACAGAATAATAAATAATGGAACCGGTTAAAAGAACGCACTTGAAGATGGGATATTAAGGCAGAATATTAAATAATGGTACCGGTCCCAGAAGCGCAGTCTGACGCGGGATATTACTCGACAGAATAATAAAGAACGAAATAATAAATAATGGAGCAGTGCGGCGTAATACGCATAAACGAGGATATTCCAACAGAATAATAAAGAATGGAATAACATAAGAATTTCACCAAGTATAGGGTATCCCGCGTATACAGGTTATTCCAACAGAATAATAAAGAATGTAATAACAGAAGTTCTCTTCACGAATAAGAAAGAAAGAATACCCCTTACGAGTACAGAAATAATATCCCCTACCTTAAAAAAAAGGTATTCCGACTGGTAGGGTGGGAATATACTTGAAGAAAACTTGCACTACGCTCAAAGCTTTCTTAAATTCTAAAGAAATACACTCAAGATTATAGAAGAAGAACTCTCTCTATAGTTTCTCTCTCTAGAGTTTCAGTGAATTCGTAAGAAATAATGAAGGAATGAGCTTCTATTTATAGAAAAATGGATTGCATAGTAACTAACTCATGAACGGTCCAGATTGATTTACTTTAATCTGGCAATCCATATTTAAAGCAAAATCTTTTAAATAAAATATAATATATTCTATTTATAATCTAATAAAACGAATAACTTTATAAAAGATTTTACTATGCAAACACTATGCAGGCACTATGCAAATACTATGCATAATAAAATATAATAGATTCTAATTATTGTCTAATAAAACAGATAACTTTATAAAAGTATTCTGTTTTATATAAAAAGATTTTACTATGCAAAACACTATGCACAATAGAATATACTATATTCTATTTATAGAATAACTTTATAAAAGTATTCTATTTTATATAAAAAGCTTTTCTGTTTTATTACATTAATAATACCAATAAAACAAAACTGAGTGACTTATCACATAAGCATCAATAATCAATACCGTGCTATTTACCAAAATAGAACAAAAAAATTTGAGTACTTTTATTTCATAAAATTCGGGGTCTCACAGTTATACCAACAAAGGATCGCCAAATCCTAAAACAGAAAAGTCCGTATACGACAGTTTAAACAACATGACTTGGTTTTGAAGAAGATCCTTGACAATCAAGATCAATCTAAGAGAAAATTCGCTACTAACTAGGAAGGCCTGTTTGTTGTCAAGGAAATATTGACAGGAGGCGCTCTCAAATTGCACGAAATGGACGACGATGAATTTCCACAACTCATCAATTCGGACGTCGTGAAACGGTACTATGTCTGAAATTGCCCTCAAGCAAACATCCTGGTGTTGAACCATCAGATCACCAGTCATTCCGGTTCTTTAACCCTTTACCACATACAACTCTTCCACACTTTGCTCCTCAGGGAAAATATACTTTTCAAGCCAGCAGCCTGGATTCTCTGCGTTCCTACGACTTAGGTCATCCCACTACGGATTGAACCTTTTGCGTTTGCAGTTTGTCTACCCATACATGGGATCAAACTTCTCATACCTACAGTTTATTCTCAACCTAGGATTAAACTTTCTCTTCCCCGCACTCTGACCTGCACATGGGATTACACTTTTCCACTCACCCTGAGGGGCGAACTACATCGACCTGATCTCCTCTTCAATAGGAGTACGTACGCAACCATTTCATATGGCCCAGTCGTAATAACACAAAAACAACAAAAACATTTTCTACCCTCTTCTTCTTACAAAAACAAAAACAAATTGCTACACCATTTCTGCCACATACAGCGTTGAACCTCTTACACCAGGTTCGAACTACACAAACCTGATCTCCTCTTCAATAGGAGTACGTAGGCAGCCATTCATGGTGCGGTCTCACCACCTACCAAAACATAAACCCTTGTCAGTTGGTACTGGGATCAAACATCAATCCATTACATTTCATCAGCTTCAGACCAAAGGGATGGAATTACCTGAACTCCTCCCAAGTAGGAGATTCGGCGACTATCTAAGATGCGGTCATACCTTGAAGAGCAACACCAATCCATAAGTGATTGAGTTAACTAGTCTTCTCCTAAATAGAAGTACTGGCGACCATCTGTGGTGCGGTCAATCTCAGAGAGGAAAGCCACACTCCTCTCCATATTTTCATTCAAAAACCAGTTCCAAGACACCAAAGATGGTAGGGATACACAAAGATCAATGATCCATTCTAAACTGTCCAGAGACAACTCAATGTCCATCCCTCAAGGAGGAATTCAGAATACATCAAGATCACAAGCCCTGAAGCAGCAGGCAAAATATCAAGCAAGTATTCAGGCATATCTAAAAGGGAAGTGATCAAAAATATATTTCCCTGCCATATATATATAATCTTTGTTTGATATACATAAATGTAAACTGTACATGACAAAATGGCTAAGCTAGTCTGTGCAGGAAAATACAAGCTCATCTACAAGTTAGGGTAGATGCGAGCTAACAAGCCCAACATGGCGTCCCTCTCAGAAGAAGGAGGCGAAGCTGTGGTCTCATGTACAAGAATATCCACACAACCCAACAGATCTGCAGCCATCTGCATGGTGACCATATGATCATCAATATAGGCGCTCATCTCTGCAATCATGCCAGTGGTAAGGGACCTCACTGCAGTACTATCTGTAATGGCTACATCCCGGGCAGATATAGCAATATCCCGATCAACTATCACTGCATCTCTGGCTGATCTAGCCTCATCTTGCTCAACAATAGCGGCATCTCTGCGAGCTAATGCCTCGTCTCTCTCTAATAGAGTTGCGTCTCTCCCATCAAGGGCAGTCAACATTATAGATCGAGCCTAATCTCTCTCAAAGGTCATTAGATGAAAAGACTCGCTCAAAAATCTTTGATCTGATCTGCATCTGGTCTTGGGAGAATCTAAAAGAGATCTTCGACAACCCAAAGACTGGCTCCTCCTCGATATGGGAATCAATGTCTTCCATGGGCTCTCCCTCATCTGTCTCACTATCCGGTTCTGTGGATACTGCCGCAGCCGATGAAATCACTATCTCCATCCGTGCGGAATACTTTGCAGAACAACCTGGATGGCTCACAGAAAAATCAGCTATCTCATGCAGATCCCAACATGCATACACACGGGATCGGTCCTCTGCTGAAAGATAGCGAGAGGCTGAATGCTGACCTATAGCCCCCTCGAAAGGATGAAAGTCCTGAAATTGGTCAAACTGCGACATCACGGCCAGTGGGTGATAAGTAGACACGCCCCTCAAACCAGCCAGAGGGAGGTAGTCCATGCCTGGAGCATGAGTAATAAAGCTGTAGGGTGAGCTGATCCCCAAACACGACAATATGACAAATGGATCTCTGATATCTGCCAAAAGTTTGGACCAAGACATAGAATCTATGAACTTCGATGGCTGAAAGGAGTATGACCTGGCTATATCGTGGGTGAACCAATACCCATGCCGTCTAAGACTGTAATTCGGTCTCAAATGTGACATAAACCATACATATAGCATGACCGAGCTACCCGTGAACACTCCTGTCGGATAAGTGCAAAGAAGATGGGTGGTCAATCGCAGGTCTCTCGCTATGATCATCGGTATAATTATACGACCCTCCCTGAGAGCTCTCACCGCCATGATGACTCCGATATCTATCTCATCTATGTACCGTGGCATATAGACATACGACAGTACACACAACAACAATACATCAACCCTGGCTAAATGCCAATGATCCTCCGGTGCGGTGAAATCCCCGGAATGTCGTGAATAACTATCCTCAGAGCCAAATATGTGAAACAAAAAATGCTAGGATATAACGTGGCTCAATGTAATCTCATCCTGCACCACTCTACGCCGCAATCCAGTGAGGGTCATGAATCGTCGACTCATGTCTCTCAAAGTCATATGCACGCAAGGTCTGTCCAGTGGCAGCATCGTCAACCGTGCATACTCCTCTAGAGTAGGAGTCAACTCCTGGGTCCCGAATCGGAAAACCTGCCTATCCGATACCCAATGCTCTAGCATGCCATCCACAAATCCTGCGGGAACCTGAAACATCAAAAAGGTCATGGTATCTTTGCGAAGAATAATCTACTGATCACCACATGTTCGATGGTGACATGCTATCATACCACGATCGCATACCCGATGCCACCAATGATGGTGGGGTATGATCAATACGGCTAACTATCGAAGAAGACATCTGTACGGGACGTGTCATAAGATCATCCAGGGGTCAATGCTGAATATCTCTAGACATACATACATATGCGTAACATGATACATGCATAACAGATAATAGATGGCAATATGATATAGGGAATGAAAAACTTTGCATACATTCCTAAGTATATCATCATCTAATATATCATCTCTGTACAGCTACAAATATAGGGAAATGGGGCACAGATGCCCTACTACTAACAGAGGCCTATCAAAAGATATAGCGAGAATGGGGCATAGCCACCCAATAGCTAACATAGGCCTATCAAAAGATATAACGAGAATACACATCAGAAGAAGATAATGGTGTCGATGTCCACATCATCAATCCTATCCACCTGATGTAACTCCTCCTGAGTCACTGGATCTCTATCAACAGGGATGTCAGACTTATATAAAGGAGGATCTGCACCGGCAAAACCGAATGGGTCATCTGAGGGGCCAGCGCCTGAGCTGGAAGGATATCGATGATGGAATATGTTATACACATCCTCAAACAGACCAAGCTTTATCCCCATAGATCTCTTACACATAATAGGTACATCTTCAGGATCAAGTTGTTACCAAAGACCCAGGAGTTTGGTGATAACCCAAACATCAACATCCTAACAAATTCAGATTACACATCAAATCTGGTCATCATTGCCAATCCCAAGTTGAAGCAACAGGGAGCCAGAAATCATCCCCAGCATGTTGGGAAACAACCCCGTACACATGCGTCATACATTTTCATTATATTGCATTTCAAGTGTCTAGGATTCTTTATCCTACCCATGCATCGCCATGCATGAGTATGATAAAGAGGGGCATTTGAAGACACTCGAATTTTACGTACTCAGACATCTACTAACCTTGCGGGAGGACAAATTAAATTTTAAAGAGAACCACGGAAGACAGTTCATATCCATTTCAGATACTATCAGAATTTCAGCATCAACCCCGGAACACACCCTGGGAGTAAAAAATCCAAACTTCGATATAAACCCCGAGGCGGGAAAATATAATACCGGAACACACACCGGAGTAGACCGATTAATCTCGGAGATAACCCCGAGGTATCCAGTCTCAGTCCCAATCATGGGAATAGCTACCAACCTTAGTGGTAACCCCAAGGAATGTAGTTTCGGCGATAACCCCGGAAATGCTTGTTTCAAATACAGGTTAGCTTCAATCTCGGCGCTCACAATGAGATACTCAGTACCAACCCAGAGATAACACCGGGAGGACAGGAACACCTCATAGATGACACTGAAGACCTTCAACAATGGTAGTAGTCCAATCTCAACGAAGCCCTGAGCAACGTCTGCTTTATCAGTCAAAACCGGCGATAACACCGGTGAGGGGCAACATTGTCATATCGCCAACATGATGCCATGTCACGTCGTCTCAACATTTCATCACATTGCTACACAAACGACGTCCCACAAGAGCCAAGGAAAATCAATCTTGAGTGACTATTGTGCGGGGTAACGGATGGAATTTGAAGCTTGAAGACCAGATGGCATTGTCCCATCTTCAATGACTTCGTACAAACTCTAATCCCATGCCATCGTACAACTCTCGACAACGGCGGTCCAAAATAGGTCCTGTATACCTCAATCGGATGCCCAGATTGCACTTCTAAAAGTTCGAGCGGACATTATAGTGCCCGAGTGCACGTACTACGAGACGACCCAGCCAGACCCGAGAAACCCGGGCCCTCCCGGGTTGCCTCTGGTACACCTGTGGCTCAGCCGCAGGTACACCTGTGGCTCAGCCGCAGGTACACCTGCGGCTCCACCATCTATAAATAGAGGGCTTGGGGTGGCCATTTTGCAAGAGAAAACGGCGAGGAAGCCGTGCCCAATTTGCTCTGTACTCACCCCATACTGAGTGCTTTCTCATTTTGAACACTTGTGAGCTCATATATAACTACTTTTGTACCTACAAAAGCAAGTGTTTACCCACTTTAAAGATATAGAAGTCTTCTTTGGCAGTCAACTGTAAGCCTTCTCACACACTTTAAAGCCTTTCTCTTCATCTTTGCACATACCCTTCTTCACGTTGAGAGTCGTGTTGCATGAGTTTGCCGAACTTGATTAGTGGTTTTATTTCGCTTTTATATATATATATATATATATATATATATTTATATCTATGGACTAACATTATCGAGTTATGCCTCGATTGAGCCTGAACTTGATGCAGGCGTTTATTTGCTTATATATATATATTTATATATATGAATCGTGTCGAACTTTGTTCGATGAGCCTGAACTTGATGCGGAGGCGTTTATTTGCGAAGTCTTAGGTTTCATCGAACAAAGTTCGAAACCTGATTTATATATATATATATATATATATATATATATATATGATTGTGTGTCGAACTTTGTTCGATGAGCCTGAACTTGATGCGAATGCGTTATCGCTTTAATATTTGTCTCTAGTTGGCTCTGATACCCATTTAAATGTAATTTTCTTTCCTAAATGCTCGCAACTTAAACCTTTATTACTAGTATTAAATGGGTATAATAAATAGATAAATGGTAAACCCAAAATGATTTTGTCAGTAAGATTGCGAACTAAGACAAATGAGGTCTTAAAACACATACTGTCTTGACAAATATGTACATTAGTTAATTTATATTTTATTTCCATTTGACTACTGGTTGGTGAATGTATGGGGATGGTGACTCATCCGAGAAGATGATCACAAAGACCTTCAAGCACTCAAGTCTTTTACTTTAGTAAATGTAAAAGTAAAAGTAAAAGAATAACTTTTGCTTTTACTTAAGTTAAATGTTTTTAACTTAGTTAAATGTTTCTTACATTTACCCATGTAAAAGTAAATGTAAAATGTTTTTACGCTTTTACTTTTACTTTAGTAAATTACTTTTACTTCAGTTAATGTAATAGTGATTCCTTCGTGAATCAAATAGTAATTTACTTTTTAGTTTTCTATTTAAAGAAACTCAAGTGTTAGAGTTTCTTTAGGCTTAATTCAATGTAGCCTCAGAGCTTCTCTCTCTAGAAAGCTCTTCCGAGGTCCTCTCTCTCTCTCTCTAGTAATGGAGATTTAAGCTTTCAGCTTCGATCTTCTTAGTTAGAAGATGAAGACGAAGTCCTTAATACTTCGTTCTTCCCTCTTAAACATTTAGTCTAGGAATTAATGTAATCCCTTCCTCAAATGTTTATAAATAAAAGAAATAGATTACTTTACCGATTCACTGGTCATCTTCTTAATCTTTTCTTTTTCTGTTAAAGTTTTTTCTTTTAAAAACTTAATCCCGCTGTTATATGGTATCAGAGCCACACGGTTGGTTATTGAATCTATCGGTGGTTTCGATTAAAAATAGTTTGATTTGTTTACTTAAATGTTTTTTCAAACTTTTATTTTTCTTGCTCCGCTTTTAATCGCCCGACCTTCGCCGTAAACCACCCAAGATCGCCTTAAGTCCCGAATAATGCCGTTTGTAAGTCTCAATTGGGAGCAGTGTAAGGCTAAAGGGAATCTTTAGATCTACGGGTATGTGTTCAAGGCAAGTAAGGCTAGAGTCTAAGTGGACCTTCAAGAAAAAGAATTTTTGTTTAAATAGTTAACAAAGAAGTCTTCTGTTTAGATCGATTTCACTGATAGATCAGGACCAATCGAGTGATCCTTTGTTTCAGATTTTAGTCTAATTTGTTTTTAAACAAAAAACTTTTACAAAACCTAAGAAATTTTGAAGATTTTGACCAATTTTCGGTAGAGATTTTTTTCCCTCCTTCTTTATAAACCAAATTTTTGGGGGTGTAAGGGTTATTTCCTGGATAAAAATTTTAAGGTGGAAATGTATGGGGATGGTGACTCATCTGAGAAGATGATCAACAGCACCTTCCGGCGATCTACAGGAGAAGGACCAGTAACGAAGAAGACGCCAGAGGCATCTTCAAGTCACAGACAGGTGATGGCCCATCCATCATCTCAGCTTTTGCTTTCCGTAAAGCAAAAGTCTTTTACTTTAGTAAATGTAAAAGTAAAAGTAAAAGAATAACTTTTGCTTTTACTTAAGTTAAATGTTTTTAACTTTAGTTAAATGTTTCTTACATTTACCAATGTAAAAGTAAATGTAAAATGTTTCTTACGTTTTACTTTTACTTTAGTAAATTACTTTTACTTCAGTTAATGTAATAGTGATTCCTGCATGAATCAAATAGTAATTTACTTTTCAGTTTTCTATTTAAAGAAACTCAAGTGTTAGAGTTTCTTTAGGCTTAATTCAATGTAGCCTCGAGCTTCTCTCTAGAAAGCTCTTCCGAGGTCCTCTCTCTCTCTCTAGTTATTGGGAGATTTAAGCTTTCAGCTTTGATCTTCTTAGTTAGAAGATTAAGACGAAGTCCTTAATACTTTGATCTTCCCTTAAACATTTAGATCTAGGATTCACATGTAATCCCTTCCCAAATGTTTATAAATAAAAGAAAGAGATTACTTTTTATCGATTCACCTGGCCATCTTCTTAATCTTTTCTTTTTCTGTCTAAGTTTTTCATTTTAAAAACTTATCCTGTTGTTATATGGTATCAGAGCCACACGGTTGGTTCTTGATGCCTTCGGTGGTTTCGATTAAAAACAGTTTGATTTGTTTACTTAAATGTTTTTTCAAACTTTTATTTTTCTCTTCCGCTTTTAATCGCTCGACCTTCGCCAGTAAACCACCCAAGATCGCTTTTAAGTCATTAATAATAATGCCATTTGTAAGTCTCAATTGGGAGAAAGTAAGGCTAAAGGAATCTTTAGATCTACTTGTATGTGTTCAAGGCAAGTAAGGCTAGAGTCTAAGTGGACCTTCAAGAAAAAGATTTTTGTTTAAACAGCTTAACAAAGAAGTCTTCTGCTTAGATCGATTTCATCGATAGATCAGACCAATCGAGTGATCCTTTGTTTTGATTTCATCCGATTTGTTTTTAAACAAATTTTTTTACAAAATCTAAGAAATTTTGAAGATTTTGACCAATTTTCTAGAGAATTTTTTTTTCCTCCTTCTTTATAAACCAAATTTTTGGGGGTGAAAGGGTTATTTTCGGATAAAAATTTTAAGGTGGAAATGTATGGGATGGTGACTCATCCGAGAAGATGATCAACAAGACCTTCCCAAGATCCACAGAGAGACGACCAATAATCTAAGAAGACGCCAGAGGCATCTTCAAGTCACGCATGTGTGATGGCCCATCCATCATCTCAGCTTTTGCTTTCCGTAAAGCAAAAGTCTTTTACTTTAGTAAATGTAAAAGTAAAAGTAAAAGAATAAAACTTTTGCTTTTACTTAAGTTAAATGTTTTTAACTTTAGTTAAATGTTTCTTACATTTACCCATTTAAAAGTAAATGTAAAATATTTCTTACATTTTACTTTTACTTTAGTAAATTACTTTTACTTCAATTAATGTAATAGTGATTCCTGCGTGAATCAAATAGTAATTTACTTTTTAGTTTTCTATTTAAAGAAACTCAAGTGTTAGAGTTTCTTTAGGCTTAATTCAATGTAGCCTCGTAGCTTCTCTCTAGAAAGCTCTTCCGAGGTCCTCTCTCTTCTCTCTCTAGTTAGTGGAGATTAAGCTTTCATCTTCGATCTTCTTAGTTAAAGATAAGAAGAAGTCCTTAATACTTCTCTCTTCCCTTAAACATTTAGTCTAGGAATTAATGTAATCCCTTCCTCAAATGTTTATAAATAAAAGAAAGAGATTACTTTACCGATTCACCTGGTCATCTTCTTAATCTTTTTTTTTCTTCTTAAAGTTTTTCATTTAAAAACTTATCCCAATTGTTATATGGTATCGAGCCACACTTTGGTTCTTGATGCTATCTATGATTTCGATTGAAAACAATTTGATTTGTTTACTTAAATGTTTTTTCAAACTTTTATTTTTCTTGCTCCGCTTTTAATCGCCCGACCTTCGCCGTAAACCACCCAAGATCGCCCTAAGTCACGAATAATGCCGTTTGTAAGTCTCAATTGGGAGCAGTGTAAGGCTAAAGGGAATCTTTAGATCTACGGGTATGTGTTCAAGGCAAGTAAGGCTAGAGTCTAAGTGGACCTTCAAGAAAAAGAATTTTTGTTTAAACAGCTTAACAAAAGAAGTCTTCTGTTTAGATCGATTTCACTGATAGATCAGGACCAATCGAGTGATCCTTTGTTTCAGATTTCAGTCTGATTTGTTTTTAAACAATTTTTTTTTACAAAATCTAAGAAATTTTGAAGATTTTGACCAATTTTTAGAGAAATTTTTTTCCTCCTTCTTTATAAACCAAATTTTTGGGGGTGAAAGGGTTATTTCGGATAAAAATTTTAAGGTGGAAATGTATGGGATGGTGACTCATCCGAGAAGATGATCAACATCACCTTCTAAGATCCACAGAGAGATTTTTTATCAATAACTGAAGAAGACGCCAGAGGCATCTTCAAGTCACAGACAGGTGATGGCCCATCCATCATCTCAGCTTTTGCTTTCCGTAAAGCAAAAGTCTTTTACTTTAGTAAATGTAAAAGTAAAAGTAAAAGAATAAAACTTTTGCTTTTACTTAAGTTAAATGTTTTTAACTTTAGTTAAATGTTTCTTACATTTACCCATGTAAAAGTAAATGTAAAATGTTTCTTACGTTTTACTTTTACTTTAGTAAATTACTTTTACTTCAGTTAATGTAATAGTGATTCCTCATGAATCAAATAGTAATTTACTTTTTAGTTTTTCTATTTAAAGAAACTCAAGTGTTAGAGTTTCTTTAGCTTAATTCAATGTAGCCTCGTAGCTTTCTCTCTAGAAAGCTCTTCTTCGAGGTCCTCTCTTCTCTCTCTCTAGTTAATGGAGATTTAAGCTTTCATCTTCGATCTTCTTAGTTAGAAGATGAAGACGAAGTCCTTAATACTTCAATCTTCCCTTAAACATTTAGATCTAGGATTCAAATGTAATCCCTTCCTCAAATGTTTATAAATAAAAGAAAGAGATTACTTTACCGATTCATTTGGCCATCTTCTTAATCTTTTTTCTTTTTCATCTAAGTTTTTCATTCGAAAAAACTTATCCCATTGTTATATGGTATCGAGAGCCACGGTTGGTTCTTGATGCCTTCGGTGATTTCGATTAAAAACAGCTTTGATTTGTTTACTTAAATGTTTTTTCAAACTTTTATTTTTCTTGTTCGCTTTTAATCGCCTCGACCTTCGCCGCCAGAACCACCCAAGATCGCCTTTAAGTCCTTAATAATGCCGCTTTGTAAGTCTCAATTGGGAGCAAAGTAAGGCTAAAAGGAATCTTTTAGATCTACTTGTATGTGTTCAAGGCAAGTAAGGCTAGAGTCTAAGTGGACCTTCAAGAAAAGAATTTTTGTTTAAACAGTTAACAAATAAGTCTTCTGCTTAGATCGATTTCATCGATAGATCGTGACCAATCGAGTGATCCTTTGTTTCAGATTTCATCCGATTTGTTTTAAACAAATTTTTTTACAAAATCTAAGAAATTTTAAGATTTTGACCAATTTTTAGAGAATTTTTTTTCCTCCTTCTTTATAAACCAAATTTTTGGGGTGAAAGGGTTATTTCCTCGGATAAAAATTTTTTAAGGTGGAAATGTATGGGATGGTGACTCATCCGGAAGATGATCAACATCACCTTCCCGCATCCATGTGGAGATTTGACCAATAATGAAGAAGACGCCAGAGGCATCTTCAAGTCACGCAGATGTGTGATGGCCCATCCATCATCTCAACTTTTTGCTTTTCCGTAAAGCAAAAGTCTTTTACTTTAGTAAATGTAAAAGTAAAAGTAAAAGAATAACTTTTGCTTTTACTTAAGTTAAATGTTTTAACTTTAGTTAAATGTTTCTTACATTTACCCATGTAAAAGTAAATGTAAAATGTTTCTTACGCTTTTACTTTTACTTTAGTAAATTACTTTTACTTCAGTTAATGTAATAGTGATTCCTGCGTGAATCAAATAGTAATTTACTTTTTAGTTTTCTATTTAAAGAAACTCAAGTGTTAGAGTTTCTTTAGGCTTAATTCAATGTAGCCTCAGAGCTTCTCTCTCTGTAAAGCTCTTCCGAGGTCCTCTCCTTCTCTCTAGTTAGTTTTTGAGATTTAAGCTTTCAACTTCGATCTTCTTAGTTAGAAGATTAAGACGAAGTCCTTAATACTTCAATCTTCCCTTAAACATTTAGATCTAGGATTCACATGTAATCCCTTCCCAAATGTTTATAAATAAAAGAAAGAGATTGCTTTACCGATTCACCGGTCATCTTCTTAATCTTTTCTTTTTCTGTCTAAGTTTTTCATTTTAAAAACTTATCCCGTTGTTATATGGTATTAGAGCCACACGGTTGGTTCTTGATGCTATCGGTGGTTTCGATTAAAAACAGTTTGATTTGTTTACTTAATTTTTTTTTCAAACTTTTATTTTTCTTGCTCCGCTTTTAATCGCCCGACCTTCGCCAGTAAACCACCCAAGATCGCTTTAAGTCCCGAATAATGCCGCTTTAGAAGTCTTAATTGGGGAGCAAAGTAAGGCTAAAGGGAATCTTTAGATCTACGGGTATGTGTTCAAGGCAAGTAAGGCTAGAGTTTAAGTGGACCGTCAAGAAAAAGAATTTTTCTTTAAACAGTTAACAAAGAAGCCTTCTATTTAGATCGATTTCACTGATAGATCAGGACCAATCGAGTGATCCTTTGTTTCAGATTTCAGTCTGATTTGTTTTTAAACAAAACTTTTTACAAAATCTAAGAAATTTTGAAGATTTTGACCAATTTTTAGAGAAATTTTTTTCCTCCTTCTTTATAAACCAAATTTTTGGGGTGAAAAGGTTATTTCTCGGATAAAAATTTTAAGGTGGAAATGTATGGGGATGGTGACTCATCTGAGAAGATGATCAACATCACCTTCCCGCATCCACAGAGAGATTTTGACTCACTAATCGAAGAAGACGCCAGAGGCATCTTCAAGTCACGCATGTGTGATGTGCCCATCCATCATCTCAAACTTTTGCTTTCGTAAAGCAAAAGTCTTTTTTACTTAAGTAAATGTAAAAGTAAAAGTAAAAGAATAAAACTTTTGCTTTTACTTAAGTTAAATGTTTTTAACTTTAGTTAAATGTTTCTTACATTTACCCATGTAAAAGTAAATGTAAAATGTTTCTTAAATTTTACTTTTACTTTAGTAAATTACTTTTACTTCGTTAATGTAATAGTGATTCTGCGTGAATCAAATAGTAATTTACTTTTTTTAGTTTTCTATTTAAAGAAACTCAAGTGTTAGAGTTTTTTTAGGCTTAATTAGTATGTAGCTTCTCTCGTAGCTTTCTCTCTCTCTAGTTAAAGCTCTTTCCGAGGTCCCTTCTCTCTCTCTATAGTTAGCTTCTCTTTTGGCGGAGATTAAGCTTTCATCTTCGATCTTCTTAGTTAAAGATGAAGAAGAAGTCTTAATACTTCAATCTTCCCTTAAACATTTAGATCTAGGAATTAATGTAATCCCTTCCTCAAATGTTTATAAATAAAAGAAAGAGATTACTTTACCGATTCACCTGGTCATCTTCTTAATCTTTTCTTTTTTCTCATTTAAGTTTTTTTTTTCAAAAAACTTATCCGTCATTGTTATATGGTATCGAGCCACACGGTTGGTTCTTGATGCTGTTTCTGCGATTTCGATTGAAAAAACAGCTTTGATTTGTTTACTTAAATGTTTTTTCAAACTTTTATTTTCTTGCTTCGCTTTTAATCGCTCGACCTTCGCGCCAGAACCACCCAAGATCGCTTTAAGTCCCAATAATAATGCCGTTTTTCAGAAGTCTCAATTGGGAGCAAGTAAGGCTAAAGGGAATCTTTAGATCTACTTGTATGTGTTCAAGGCAAGTAAGGCTAGAGTCTAAGTGGACCTTCAAGAAAAAGAATTTTGTTTAAATAGTTAACAAAAGAAGTCTTCTGCTTAGATCGATTTCATCGATAGATCGTGACCAATCGAGTGATCCTTTGTTTTAGATTTCATCCGATTGTTTTTAAACAAAATTTTTTACAAAATCTAAGAAATTTTGAAGATTTTGACCAATTTTTAGAGAAATTTTTTTCCTCCTTCTTTATAAACCAAATTTTTGGGGTGAAAGGGTTATTTTCTAGATAAAATTTTAAGGTGGAAATGTATGGGGATGGTGACTCATCCGAGAAGATGATCAACAACACCTTCCCGGCATCCACAGAGAGACGATCAAATAAACGAAGAAGACGCCAGAGGCATCTTCAAGTCACGCATGTGTGATGGCCCATCCATCATCTCAACTTTTGCTTTCAGAAAGCAAAAAGTCTTTTACTTTAGTAAATGTAAAAGTAAAAGTAAAAGAATAAAACTTTTGCTTTTACTTAAGTTAAATGTTTTTAACTTTAGTTAAATGTTTCTTACATTTACCCATGTAAAAGTAAATGTAAAATGTTTCTTACGCTTTTACTTTTTACTTTAGTAAATTACTTTTACTTGATTAATGTAATAGTGATTCTCGTGAATCAAATAGTAATTTACTTTTTAGTTTTCTATTTAAAGAAACTCAAGTGTTAGAGTTTCTTTAGGCTTAATTCAATGTAGCCTCAGAGCTTCTCTCTCTAGAAAGCTCTTCCGAGGTCCTCTCTCCCTTCTCTCTAGTTAGCCGGAGACGAAGCTTTCAGCTTCGATCTTCTTAGTTAGAAGATGAAGACGAAGTCCTTAATACTTCGATCTTCCCTCTTAAACATTTAGTCTAGGAATTAATGTAATCCCTTCCTCAAATGTTTATAAATAAAAGAAAGAGATTACTTTACCGATTCACTGGTCATCTTCTTAATCTTTTCTTTTTCTGTTAAAGTTTTTTCTTTTAAAACTTATCCCAATTGTATATATGGTATCGAGCCACATGGTTGGTTCTTGATCTATTTGTGATTTCGATTAAAAATAGTTTGATTTGTTTACTTAAATGTTTTTTCAAACTTTTATTTTTCTTGCTTCGCTTTTAATCGCCTCGACCTTCGCCAGTAAACCACCCAAGATCGCCTTTAAGTCCCTAATAATGCCGTTTTGTAAGTCTCAATTGGGAGCAAGTAAGGCTAAAAGGAATCTTTAGATCTACTGGGTATGTGTTCAAGGCAAGTAAGGCTAGAGTCTAAGTGGACCATCAAGAAAAAGAATTTTTCTTTAAAAAGTTAACAAATAAGTCTTCTGTTTAGATCGATTTCACTGATAGATCAGGACCAATCGAGTGATCCTTTGTTTCAGCTTTCAGTCTGATTTATTTTTAAACAAAATTTTTTTACAAAATCTAAGAAATTTTTAAGATTTTGACCAATTTTCGGTAGAAATTTTTTTTCCTCCTTCTTTATAAACCAAATTTTTGGGGGTGAAAGGGTTATTTCCTGGATAAAAATTTTAAGGTGGAAATGTATGGGATGGTGACTCATCTGAGAAGATGATCAACAGCACCTTCCGGCATCCACAGGAGACGGACCAGTCAATGAAGAAGACGCCAGAGGCATCTTCAAGTCACAGACAGGTGATGGCCCATCCATCATCTCAGCTTTTGCTTTCCGTAAAGCAAAAGTCTTTTACTTTAGTAAATGTAAAAGTAAAAGTAAAAGAATAAAACTTTTGCTTTTACTTAAGTTAAATGTTTTTAACTTTAGTTAAATGTTTCTTACATTTACCCATGTAAAAGTAAATGTAAAATATTTTTTACGTTTTACTTTTACTTTAGTAAATTACTTTTACTTCAGTTAATGTAATAGTGATTCCTGCGTGAATCAAATAGTAATTTACTTTTTAGTTTTCTATTTAAAGAAACTCAAGTGTTAGAGTTTCTTTAGGCTTAATTCAATGTAGCCTCAGAGCTTCTCTCTCTAGAAAGCTCTTCCGAGGTCCTCTCTCCCTTCTCTCTAGTTAGCCGGAGACGAAGCTTTCAGCTTCGATCTTCTTAGTTAGAAGATGAAGACGAAGTCCTTAATACTTCGATCTTCCCTTAAACATTTAGATCTAGGATTCACATGTAATCCCTTCCCAAATGTTTATAAATAAAAGAATGAGATTACTTTACCGATTCATTTGGTCATCTTCTTAATCTTTTCTTTTTTCATCTAAGTTTTTCATTTTAAAACTTATCCCATTGTATATATGGTATCGAGCCACACGGTTGGTTCTTGATGCTCGTTTCTATGATTTCGATTAAAAACAGTTTGATTTGTTTACTTAAATGTTTTTTCAAACTTTTATTTTTCATTCGCTTTTAATCGCTTCGACCTTCGCCGTAAACCACCCAAGATTGCCTTAAGTCCCGAATAATGCCGTTTGTAAGTCTTAATTGGGAGCAGTGTAAGGCTAAAGGGAATCTTTAGATCTACGGGTATGTGTTCAAGGCAAGTAAGGCTAGAGTCTAAGTGGACCTTCAAGAAAAAGAATTTTTGTTTAAACAGTTAACAAAGAAGTCTTCTATTTAGATCGATTTCACTGATAGATCAGGACCAATCGAGTGATCCTTTGTTTCAGATTTCATCTGATTTGTTTTTAAACAAAATTTTTTACAAAATCTTAGAAATTTTGAAGATTTTGACCAATTTTCGGTAGAAATTTTTTTCCTCCTTCTTTATAAACCAAATTTTTGGGGGTGAAAGGGTTATTTCCTGGATAAAAATTTTAAGGTGGAAATGTATGGGGATGGTGACTCATCTGAGAAGATGATCAACAACACCTTCCGGCATCCACAGGAGACGGACCAGTAAACGAAGAAGACGCCAGAGGCATCTTCAGTCAACCGACAGGTGATGGCCCATCCATCATCTCAGCTTTTGCTTTACGTAAAGCAAAAGTCTTTTACTTTAGTAAATGTAAAGTAAAAAAAAAAAAGAATAAAACTTTTGCTTTTACTTAAGTTAAATGTTTTTAACTTTAGTTAAATGTTTCTTACATTTACCCATGTAAAAGTAAATGTAAAATGTTTCTTAAATTTTACTTTTACTTTAGTAAATTACTTTTACTTGATTAATGTAATAGTGATTCTGCGTGAATCAAATAGTAATTTACTTTTTAGTTTTCTATTTAAAGAAACTCAAGTGTTAGAGTTTCTTTAGGCTTAATTCAATGTAGCCTCGAGCTTCTCTCTCTAGAAAGCTCTTGAGGTCTCTCTCCTTCTCTCTAGTTAGCGGAGGCGAAGCTTTCAACTTAAGCTTGAATAGCTTGACATTTACAAACACTTCGAGGATCTTCTTAGTTAGAAGATGAAGACGAAGTCCTTAATACTTGATCTTTCCCTTAAACATTTAGATCTAGGAATTAATGTAATCCCTTCCTCAAATGTTTATAAATAAAGAAAGAGATTATTTTTACCGATTCACCTGGTCATCTTCTTAATCTTTTCTTTTTCTATTTAAGTTTTTCTTTTAAAAACTTATCCCACTGTTATATGGTATCAGAGCCACACGGTTGGTTCTTGATGCTATCAGTGGTTTCGATTAAAAACAGTTTGATTTGTTTACTTAAATGTTTTTTCAAACTTTTATTTTTCTTGCTCCGCTTTTAATCGCCTGACCTTCTCCGTAAACCACCCAAGATCGCTTTAAGTCCCGAATAATGCCGTTTGTAAGTCTCAATTGGGAGCAGTGTAAGGCTAAAGGGAATCTTTAGATCTACGAGTATATGTTCAAGGCAAGTAAGGCTAGAGTCTAAGTGGACCTTCAAGAAAAAGAATTTTTGTTTAAACAGTTAACAAAGAAGTCTTCTGTTTAGATCGATTTCACTGATAGATCAGGACCAATCGAGTGATCCTTTGTTTTGATTTCATCGATTTGTTTTTAAACAAAAATTTTTTACAAAATCTAAGAAATTTTGAAGATTTTGACCAATTTTTTTGAGAATTTTTTTCCTCCTTCTTTATAAACCAATTTTTTGGGGTGAAAGGGTTATTTTCGGATAAAAATTTTAAGGTGCAAATGTATGGGGATGGTGACTCATCTGAGAAGATGATCAACAGCACCTTCCGGCATCTACAAGAGACGGACCAGTAAATGAAGAAGACGCCAGAGGCATCTTCAAGTCACGAGACAGTGATGGCCCATCCATCATCTCGACTTTTTTGCTTTAAAAGTAAAGCAAAAGTCTTTTACTTTAGTAAATGTAAAAGTAAAAGTAAAAGAATAAAACTTTTGCTTTTACTTAAGTTAAATGTTTTTAACTTTAGTTAAATGTTTCTTACATTTACCAATGTAAAAGTAAATGTAAAATATTTCTTACGTTTTACTTTTACTTTAGTAAATTACTTTTACTTCAGTTAATGTAATAGTGATTCCTGCGTGAATCAAATAGTAATTTACTTTTTAGTTTTCTATTTAAAGAAACTCAAGTGTTAGAGTTTCTTTAGGCTTAATTCAATGTAGCCTCAGAGCTTCTCTCTCTAGAAAGCTCTTCCGAGGTCCTCTCTCCCTTCTCTCTAGTTAGCCGGAGACGAAGCTTTCAGCTTCGATCTTCTTAGTTAGAAGATGAAGACGAAGTCCTTAATACTTGATCTTCCCTTAAACATTTAGATCTAGGATTAATGTAATCCCTTCCTCAAATGTTTATAAATAAAAGAAAGAGATTACTTTACCGATTCACGGTTGGTCATCTTCTTAATCTTTTCTTTTTACATTTAAGTTTTTTCTTTTAAAAACTTATCCATTTGTTATATGGTATCGAGCCACACGGTTGGTTCTTTGATCTATCGATGGTTTCGATTAAAAAACAGTTTGATTTGTTTACTTAAATGTTTTTTCAAACTTTTATTTTTCTTGCTCGCTTTTAATTTTATTTCGACCTTCGCCGTAGTAAACCACCCAAGATCGCCTTAAGTCCGAATAATGCCGTTTGTAAGTCTCAATTGGGGAGCGATTGTAAGGCTAAAGGGAATCTTTTAGATCTACGGGTATGTGTTCAAGGCAAGTAAGGCTAGAGTCTAAGTGGACCTTCAAGAAAAAGAATTTTTGTTTAAGCAGTTAACAAATGAGTCTTACATTTAGATCGATTTCAACGATAGATCGGGACCAATCGAGTGATCCTTTGTTTTGATTTTCATCTCGATTTGTTTTTAAACAAAATTTTTTACAAAATCTAAGAAATTTTGAAGATTTTGACCAATTTTGGTGAGAATTTTTTTTCCTCCTTCTTTATAAACCAAATTTTTTGGGGTGAAAGGGTTATTTCTGGATAAAAATTTTAAGGTGGAAATGTATGGGGATGGTGACTCATCGAGAAGATGATCAATGACACCTTCCCCAAGCATCCACAGAGAGCGGACGATCAATGAAGAGAAGAAGAGCCAGAGGCATCTTCAAGTCACGAAACGGTGATGGCCCATCCATCATCTAAACTTTTTTGCTTTCAAGTAAAGCAAAAGTCTTTTACTTTAGTAAATGTAAAAGTAAAAGTAAAGAATAAAACTTTTGCTTTTACTTAAGTTAAATATTTTTTAACTTTAGTTAAATGTTTCTTACATTTACCCAATGTAAAAGTAAATGTAAAATATTTCTTACGTTTTACTTTTACTTTAGTAAATTACTTTTACTTGATTAATGTAATAGTGATTCTGCGTGAATCAAATAGTAATTTACTTTTTAGTTTTCTATTTAAAGAAACTCAAGTGTTAGAGTTTCTTTTAGGCTTAATTCAATGTAGCCTCGGAGCTCTCTCTCTAGAAAGCTCTTTGAGGTCTCTCTCCTCTCTCTCTCTTAGTTGGCAGGAGCGAAGCTTTCAACTTCGATCTTCTTAGTTAGAAGATGAAGGCGAAGTCCTTAATACTTCAATCTTCCCTTAAACATTTAGATCTAGGATTAATGTAATCCCTTCCCAAATGTTTATAAATAAAAGAAAGAGATTACTTTACCGATTCATAGGTCATCTTCTTAATCTTTTCTTTTTTACATTTAAGTTTTTCTTTTAAAAACTTATCCATTGTTATATATAGTATCGAGAGCCACACGGTTGGTTCTTGATTACTATCGGTGATTTCGATTAAAAGCAGTTTGATTTGTTTACTTAAATGTTTTTTCAAACTTTTATTTTTCTTGCTCGCTTTTAATGCTTGGAGCCTCGCCGTAGTAAACCACCCAAGATCGCCTTAAGTCCCGAATAATGCCGTTTTTGTAAGTCTCAATGGGGAGCGATTGTAAGGCTAAAGGGAATCTTTAGATCTACTGGGTATGTGTTGAAAAGGCAAGTAAGGCTAGAGTCTAAGTGGACCTTCAAGAAAAAGAATTTTTGTTTAAGCAGTTAACAAATGAAGTCTTCTATTTAGATCGATTTCAGCGATAGATCAGGACCAATCGAGTGATCCTTTGTTTCTGATTTCATCTGATTTGTTTTTAAACAAAATTTTTTACAAAATCTAAGAAATTTTGAAGATTTTGACCAATTTTCGGTAGAAAATTTTTTTCCTCCTTCTTTATAAACCAAATTTTTTGGGGGTGAAAGGGTTATTTCCTGGATAAAAATTTTAAGGTGGAAATGTATGGGGATGGTGACTCATCTGAGAAGATGATCAACAGCACCTTCCAAGCATCCACAGGAGGCAGACCGATCGGCGAAGAAGGGCAGGAGGCATCTTTAAGTCGCAGACGGTGATGGCCCATCCATCATCTCTTTTTTTTTTACGTAAAGCAAAAGTCTTTTACTTTAGTAAATGTAAAAGTAAAAGTAAAAGAATAAAACTTTTGCTTTTACTTAAGTTAAATGTTTTTTTAACTTTAGTTAAATGTTTCTTACATTTACCCATGTAAAAGTAAATGTAAAAATATTTCTTACGTTTTACTTTTACTTTAGTAAATTACTTTTACTTGATTAATGTAATAGTGATTCTGCGTGAATCAAATAGTAATTTACTTTTTAGTTTTCTATTTAAAGAAACTCAAGTGTTAGAGTTTCTTGAGCTTAATTAGTATAGCTTAATCAGAAATGTAGCCTCGAGCTTCTCTCTCTAGAAAGCTCTCTTTGAGGTCCTCTCTCCCTTCTCTCTACAGTTAGGGAGGAGAAGCTTTCATCTTCGATCTTCTTAGTTAGAAGATGAAGGCGAAGTCTTAATACTCAATCTTCCTTAAACATTTAGATCTAGGATTTAATGTAATCCCTTCCTCAAATGTTTATAAAAAAAGAAAGAGATTACTTTACCGATTCATAGGTCATCTTCTTAATCTTTTCTTTCTTTTTTTACATTTAAAATTTTTCTTTTAAAAACTTATCCATTTGTTATATGGTATCGAGCCACACGGTTGGTTCTTGATCTTTTCGGTGGATTTCGATTAAAAGCAGTTTGATTTGTTTACTTAAATGTTTTTTCAAACTTTTATTTTTCTTGCTCGCTTTTAATCGCTTTGAGCCTTCGTAGTAAACCACCCAAGATCGCCTTAAGTCCCGAATAATGCCGTTTTGTAAGTCTCAATTGGGGCGATTGTAAGGCTAAAGGAATCTTTAGATCTCGGGTATGTGTTCAAGGCAAGTAAGGCTAGAGTCTAAGTGGACCTTCAAGAAAAAGAATTTTTGTTTAAGCAGTTAACAAAGAAGCCTTCTATTTAGATCGATTTCACTGATAGATCAGGACCAATCGAGTGATCCTTTGTTTCAGATTTCAGTCTGATTTGTTTTTAAACAAAAACTTTTTACAAAATCTAAGAAATTTTGAAGATTTTGACCAATTTTCGGTAGAAATTTTTTTTCCTCCTTCTTTATAAACCAAATTTTTGGGGGGTGAAAGGGTTATTTCCTGGATAAAAATTTTAAGGTGGAAATGTATGGGGATGGTGACTCATCTGAGAAGATGATCAACAACACCTTAAGCATCCACGAGAGGCGGACCGATCAGCGAAGAAGGCGCGGAGGCATCTTAAGTCGCAGACGGTGATGGCCCATCCATCATCTCGACTTTTTGCTTTCAAGTAAAGCAAAAGTCTTTTACTTTAGTAAATGTAAAAGTAAAAGTAAAAAATAAAACTTTTGCTTTTACTTAAGTTAAATATTTTTAACTTTAGTTAAATGTTTCTTACATTTACCCATGTAAAAGTAAATGTAAAAAATATTTCTTACGTTTTACTTTTACTTTAGTAAATTACTTTTACTTGATTAATGTAATAGTGATTCTGCGTGAATCAAATAGTAATTTACTTTTTAGTTTTCTATTTAAAGAAACTCAAGTGTTAGAGTTTCTTTAGGCTTAATTCAATGTAGCCTCGGAAGCTTCTCTCTAGAAAGCTCTTGAGAGTCCTCTCTCCCTCTCTCAGAGTTGGCAGGAGGCGAAGCTTTCGACTTCGATCTTCTTAGTTAGAAGATGAAGGCGAAGTCCTTAATACTTGATCTTCCCTTAAACATTTAGATCTAGGAATTAATGTAATCCCTTCCTCAAATGTTTATAAATAAAAGAAAGAGATTACTTTCCGATTCACCTGGTCATCTTCTTAATCTTTTCTTTTTACATTTAAGTTTTTCTTTTAAAAACTTATCCATTTATATATATGGTATCGAGCCCCACGGTTGGTTCTTGATTACATTCGGCGTTTCGATTAAAAGCAGTTTGATTTGTTTACTTAAATGTTTTTTCAAACTTTTATTTTCTTCTTGCTCGCTTTTAATGCTTGGAGCCTTTGTAGTAAACCACCAAGAAGATCGCCTTAAGTCACGAATAATGCCGTTTGTAAGTCTCAATTGGGAGCAGTGTAAGGCTAAAGGGAATCTTTAGATCTACGGGAATGTGTTCAAGGCAAGTAAGGCTAGAGTCTAAGTGGACCATCAAGAAAAAGAATTTTTCTTTAAACAGTTAACAAATAAGTCTTCTGTTTAGATCGATTTCACTGATAGATCAGGACCAATCGAGTGATCCTTTGTTTCAGCTTTCAGTCTGATTTATTTTTAAACAAAATTTTTTTACAAAATCTAAGAAATTTTTAAGATTTTGACCAATTTTCGGTAGAATTTTTTTTTCCTCCTTCTTTATAAACCAAATTTTTGGGGGTGAAAGGGTTATTTCCTGGATAAAAATTTTAAGGTGGAAATGTACGGGGATGGTGACTCATCTGAGAAGATGATCACATCACACACCTTAAAGCATCCACGAGGAGGCGGACCGATAAAGCGAAGAAAGCAGGGAGAGGCATCTTTAAGTCATGAAACGGTGATGGCCCATCCATCATCTCGACTTTTGCTTTAAAAGTAAAGCAAAAGTCTTTTACTTTAGTAAAAATGTAAAAGTAAAAGTAAAAGAATAAAACTTTTGCTTTTACTTAAGTTAAATATTTTTAACTTTAGTTAAATGTTTCTTACATTTACCCATGTAAAAGTAAATGTAAAATATTTCTTACGTTTTACTTTTACTTTAGTAAATTACTTTTACTTCAGTTAATGTAATAGTGATTCCTGCGTGAATCAAATAGTAATTTACTTTTTAGTTTTCTATTTAAAGAAACTCAAGTGTTAGAGTTTCTTTGAAGCTTAATTTGATGTAGCCTCGGAGCTTCTCTCTCTCTGAAAGCTCTTTGAGGTCTCTCTCCTTATACAGAGTTGGCGGGAGCGAAGCTTTCATCTTCGATCTTCTTAGTTAGAAGATGAAAGGCGAAGTCTTAATACTTCAATCTTCCCTTAAACATTTAGATCTAGGATTTAATGTAATCCCTTCCCCAAATGTTTATAAATAAAAGAAAGAGATTACTTTACCGATTCATAGGTCATCTTCTTAATCTTTTCTTTTTTACATTTAAGTTTTTCTTTTAAAAACTTATCCATTTGTTATATAGTATCGAGCCACACGGTTGGTTCTTGATTACATTATCGGTGATTTCGATTAAAAAGCAGTTTGATTTGTTTACTTAAATGTTTTTCAAACTTTTATTTTTTTCTTGCTCGCTTTTAATCGCTTGAGCCTTGTAGTAAACCACCAAGATCGCCTTAAGTCACGAATAATGCCGTTTGTAAGTCTCAATTGGGAGGCGATTGTAAGGCTAAAGGGAATCTTTAGATCTACTGGTATGTGTTCAAAAGGCAAGTAAGGCTAGAGTCTAAGTGGACCTTCAGAAAAAGAATTTTTGTTTAAGCAGTTAACAAAGAAGTCTTCTATTTAGATCGATTTCAGCGATAGATCGGGACCAATCGAGTGATCCTTTGTTTGATTTCATCGATTTGTTTTTAAACAAAATTTTTTACAAAATCTAAGAAATTTTGAAGATTTTGACCAATTTTGATGAGAAAATTTTTTTTCCTCCTTCTTTATAAACCAAATTTTTTGGGGGTGAAAGGGTTATTTCTAGATAAAAATTTTAAGGTGGAAATGTATGGGGATGGTGACTCATACGAGAAGATGATCAACAACACCTTCCAAGCATCCAGAGGGAGGCGGACCCGATCAGCGAAGAAGGCGCTGGAGGCATCTTAAGTCGGCGACGGTGATGGCCCATCCATCATCTCTAAACTTTTGCTTTACGTAAAGCAAAAGTCTTTTACTTTAGTAAATGTAAAAGTAAAAGTAAAAGAATAAAACTTTTGCTTTTACTTAAGTTAAAAATTTTTAACTTTAGTTAAATGTTTCTTACATTTACCCATGTAAAAGTAAATGTAAAAATTTCTTACGTTTTACTTTTACTTTAGTAAATTACTTTTACTTGATTAATGTAATAGTGATTCTGCGTGAATCAAATAGTAATTTACTTTTTAGTTTTCTATTTAAAGAAACTCAAGTGTTAGAGTTTCTTTGAAGGCTTAATTGATGTAGCCTCGAGCTTCTCTCTCTAGAAAGCTCTTTTGAGGTCTCTCCCTTCTCTACAGTTAGCCAGGAGGCGAAGCTTACAAACACTCTTCGATCTTCTTAGTTAGAAGATGAAGGCGAAGTCTTAATACTTGATCTTCCCTTAAACATTTAGATCTAGGAATTAATGTAATCCCTTCCTCAAATGTTTATAAATAAAAGAAAGAGATTACTTTACCGATTCATAGGTCATCTTCTTAATCTTTTCTTTCTTACATTTAAAAATTTTTCTTTTAAAAACTTATCCATTTGTTATATGGTATCGAGCCACACGGTTGGTTCTTGATCTTTATCGGTGATTTCGATTAAAAAGCAGTTTGATTTGTTTACTTAAATGTTTTTCAAACTTTTTTTTTTCTTGCTAAGCTTTTTAATGCTTGGAGCCGTAGTAAACCACCCAAGATGCGCCTTAAGTCCCGAATAATGCTTGGTTTGTAAGTCTCGATTGGGGGGCGATTATAAGGCTAAAGGGAATCTTTAGATCTACGGGTATGTGTTCAAAGGCAAGAAAAGTAAGGCTAGAGTCTAAGTGGACCTTTGAGAAAAAAATTTTTGTTTAAGCAGTTAACAAAAGAAGTCTTACATTTAGATCGATTTCAGCGATAGATCGGGACCAATCGAGTGATCCTTTGTTTTTGATTTCATCGATTTGTTTTTTTAAACAAAAATTTTTTACAAAAATCTAAGAAATTTTGAAGATTTTGACCAATTTCGGGAGAAATTTTTTCCTCCTTCTTTATAAACCAATTTTTTTTGGGGTGAAAGGGTTATTTCTGGATAAAAATTTTAAGGTGGAAATGTATGGGGATGGTGACTCATCGAGAAGATGATCAACAACACCTTAAAGCATCCCACGAGAGGCGGACCGGTCAGCGAAGAAGGCGCGGAGGCATCTTGATCGCGAGACGGTGATGGCCCATCCATCATCTCGACTTTTGCTTTAAAAGTAAAGCAAAAGTCTTTTACTTTAGTAAATGTAAAAGTAAAAGTAAAAGAATAAAACTTTTGCTTTTACTTAAGTTAAATATTTTTAACTTTAGTTAAATGTTTCTTACATTTACCCAATGTAAAAGTAAATGTAAAAAAAAAATGTTTCTTACGTTTTACTTTTACTTTAGTAAATTACTTTTACTTGATTAATGTAATAGTGATTCTGCGTGAATCAAATAGTAATTTACTTTTTAGTTTTCTATTTAAAGAAACTCAAGTGTTAGAGTTTCTTTGAGGCTTAATTGATGTAGCCTCGGAGCTTCTCTCTCATAGAAAGCTCTTTTGAGGTCTCTCTCTTCTCTCTCTAGTTGGCGGGAGGCGAAGCTTTTTCGACTCGATCTTCTTAGTTAGAAGATGAAGGCGAAGTCCTTAATACTTGATCTTTCCCTTAAACATTTAGATCTAGGAATTAATGTAATCCCTTCCTCAAATGTTTATAAATAAAGAAGAGATTACTTTACCGATTCACGGTCATCTTCTTAATCTTTTCTTTTTTTACATTAAAGTTTTCGAAAAAACTTATCCATTTGTTATATGGTATCGAGCCACACGGTTGGTTCTTGATTTTATCGGTGGTTTCGATTAAAAATAGTTTGATTTGTTTACTTAAATGTTTTTCAAACTTTTATTTTTCTTGCTCTTTTTTAATGCTTGGAGCCTTCGTAGTAAACCACCCAAGATCGCCTTAAGTCCCGAATAATGCCGTTTGTAAGTCTCGATTGGGAGGCGATTTGTAAGGCTAAAGGAATCTTTAGATCTCTGGGTATGTGTTCAAAGGCAAGTAAGGCTAGAGTCTAAGTGGACCTTGAGAAAAAGAATTTTTGTTTAAGCAGGTTAACAAATGAGTCTTACATTTAGATCGATTTCAGCGATAGATCGGGACCAATCGAGTGATCCTTTGTTTTGATTTCATCGATTTGTTTTTAAACAAAATTTTTTACAAAATCTAAGAAATTTTGAAGATTTTGACCAATTTTGGTGAATTTTTTTCCTCCTTCTTTATAAACCAAATTTTTTGGGGTGAAAGGGTTATTTCTGGATAAAAATTTTAAGGTGGAAATGTATGGGGATGGTGACTCATCGAGAAGATGATCAATGACACCTTAAAGCATCCATGAGGAGGCGGACGATGAAATGAAGAAAGGCGCGAGAGAGGCATCTTGATCGCAGACGGTGATGGCCCATCCATCATCTCGACTTTTGCTTTTCAAGTAAAGCAAAAGTCTTTTACTTTAGTAAATGTAAAAAGTAAAAAAAAAGAATAACTTTTGCTTTTACTTAAGTTAAATATTTTTAACTTTAGTTAAATGTTTCTTACATTTACCGATGTAAAAGTAAATGTAAAAAATATTTCTTACGTTTTACTTTTACTTTAGTAAATTACTTTTACTTGATTAATGTAATAGTGATTCTGCGTGAATCAAATAGTAATTTACTTTTTAGTTTTCTATTTAAAGAAACTCAAGTGTTAGAGTTTCTTTGAAGCTTAATTGATGTAGCCTCGAGCTTCTCTCTGCTAGAAAGCTCTTTTGAGGTCCTCTCTCCCTCTCTCTCTAGTTGGCAGGGAGCGAAGCTTTTCAACCGATCTTCTTAGTTAGAAGATGAAGGCGAAGTCCTTAATACTTGATCTTCCCCTTAAACATTTAGATCTAGGATTCATGTAATCCCTTCCCAAATGTTTATAAATAAAAGAAAGAGATTACTTTTCGATTCATAGGTCATCTTCTTAATCTTTTCTTTTTTACATTTAAGTTTTTCTTTTAAAAACTTATCCCGCTGTTATATGGTATCAGAGCCACACGGTTGGTTCTTGATTTTGTTCGGCGATTTCGATTGAAAACAGTTTGATTTGTTTACTTAAATGTTTTTTCAAACTTTTATTTTTCTTGCTAAAGCTTTTAATCGCTTGGAGCCTTGTAGTAAACCACCCAAGATGCGCCTTAAGTCCCGAATAATGCCGTTTGTAAGTCTCAATTGGGAGCGATTGTAAGGCTAAAGGGAATCTTTAGATCTCTGGGGTATGTGTTCAAGGCAAGTAAGGCTAGAGTCTAAGTGGACCTTCAAGAAAAAGAATTTTTGTTTAAGCAGGTTAACAAATAGTCTTACATTTAGATCGATTTCTTTGATAGATCGGGACCAATCGAGTGATCCTTTGTTTTTGATTTCATCGATTTGTTTTTAAACAAAATTTTTTACAAAATCTACAAAATTTTGAAGATTTTGACCAATTTTTGAGAAATTTTTTCCTCCTTCTTTATAAACCAAATTTTTGGGGGTGAAAAGGTTATTTTCTGGATAAAAATTTTAAGGTGGAAATGTATGGGGATGGTGACTCATCGAGAAGATGATCAACAACACCTTAAGCATCCCGAGGAGGCGGACGATCGAGCGAAGAAGGCGCAGGAGGCATCTTCAATCACGGCGAGACGGTGATGGCCCATCCATCATCTCGACTTTTTGCTTTCAAGTAAAGCAAAAGTCTTTTACTTTAGTAAATGTAAAAGTAAAAGTAAAAGTAAAAGAATAAAACTTTTGCTTTTACTTAAGTTAAAAGTTTTTAACTTTAGTTAACTGTTTCTTACATTTACCCATGTAAAAGTAAATGTAAAATATTTTTTACGTTTTACTTTTACTTTAGTAAATTACTTTTACTTCAGTTAATGTAATAGTGATTCCTGCGTGAATCAAATAGTAATTTACTTTTTAGTTTTCTATTTAAAGAAACTCAAGTGTTAGAGTTTCTTTAGGCTTAATTGATGTAGCCTCGGAGCTTCTCTCTCTGAAAGCTCTTTTGAGGTCCTCTCCTCCCCTCTCTCTAGTTAGCCGGAGACGAAGCTTTCGGCTTTGATCTTCTTAGTTAGAAGATGAAGACGAAGTCCTTAATACTTCGATCTTCCCTTAAACATTTAGATCTAGGATTCACATGTAATCCCTTCCCAAATGTTTATAAATAAAAGAAAGAGATTACTTTTCGATTCACCGGTCATCTTCTTAATCTTTTCTTTTTTACATTTAAGTTTTCTTTTAAAAACTTATCCATTATATATATGGTATCGAGCCACACGGTTGGTTCTTGATGCTTTCGGTGGATTTCGATTGAAAAGCAGTTTGATTTGTTTACTTAAATGTTTTTCAAACTTTTATTTTTCTTGCTCGCTTTTAATGCTTGGAGCCTTATGTAGTAAACCACCCAAGATCGCCTTAAGTCCCGAATAATCTTTGGTTTTGTAAGTCTCGATTGGGAGAGCGATTGTAAGGCTAAAGGGAATCTTTAGATCTCTGGTATGTGTTCAAGGCAAGTAAGGCTAGAGTCTAAGTGGACCTTCAAGAAAAAGAATTTTTGTTTAAGCAGGTTAACAAAAAGTCTACATTTAGATCGATTTCAGCGATAGATCGGGACCAATCGAGTGATCCTTTGTTTGATTTCATCGATTTGTTTTTAAACAAAAATTTTTTACAAAATCTAAGAAATTTTGAAGATTTTGACCAATTTTTGGTAGATTTTTTTTTCCTCCTTCTTTATAAACCAAATTTTTGGGGGTGAAAGGGTTATTTCCTGGATAAAAATTTTAAGGTGGAAATGTATGGGGATGGTGACTCATCGAGAAGATGATCAATGACACCTTCAAGCATCCACGAGAGCGGACGATCGGCGAAGAAAGCGAGGAGAGGCATCTTGATCACAGACGGTGATGGCCCATCCATCATCTCGACTTTTGCTTTTTAAAGTAAAGCAAAAGTCTTTTACTTTAGTAAATGTAAAAGTAAAAGTAAAAGAAATAACTTTTGCTTTTACTTAAGTTAAATATTTTTAACTTTAGTTAAATGTTTCTTACATTTACCATGTAAAAGTAAATGTAAAATGTTTTTTACGTTTTACTTTTACTTTAGTAAATTACTTTTACTTGATTAATGTAATAGTGATTCTGCGTGAATCAAATAGTAATTTACTTTTTAGTTTTCTATTTAAAGAAACTCAGTGTTAGAGTTTCTTTGAGGCTTAATTTGATGTAGCCTCGAGCTTCTCTCTCTAGAAAGCTCTTGAGGTCTCTCTCCTCTCTCTACAGTTGGCGGGAGGCGAAGCTTCGAACTTTGATCTTCTTAGTTAGAAGATGAAGGCGAAGTCCTTAATACTTGATCTTCCTTAAACATTTAGATCTAGGATTCACATGTAATCCCTTCCCAAATGTTTATAAATAAAAGAAAGAGATTACTTTCTTCGATTCAATGGGTCGTCTTCTTAATCTTTTTTTTTTACATCTAAGTTTTTCATTTTAAAAACTTATCCATTTGTTATATGGTATCGAGCCACACGGTTGGTTCTTGATTTTATTCGGTGATTTCGATTAAAAAGCAGTTTGATTTGTTTACTTAAATGTTTTTTCAAACTTTTATTTTTCTTGCTTTCGCTTTTAATCGCTTTGAGCCTAACCGTAGTAAACCACCCAAGATCGCCTTAAGTCCCGAATAATGCCGTTTGTAAGTCTCGATTGGGAGCGATTGTAAGGCTAAAGGGAATCTTTAGATCTCTGGGTATGTGTTCAAGGCAAGTAAGGCTAGAGTCTAAGTGGACCTTGAGAAAAAAAATTTTTGTTTAAGCAGTTAACAAATATAGTCTTACATTTAGATCGATTTCCTTTGATAGATCGGGACCAATCGAGTGATCCTTTGTTTTGATTTCATCGATTTGTTTTTAAACAAAATTTTTTTACAAAATCTTAGAAATTTTAAGATTTTGACCAATTTTGGTAGAAATTTTTTTCCTCCTTCTTTATAAACCAAATTTTTGGGGGTGAAAGGGTTATTTCTGGATAAAATTTTAAGGTGGAAATGTATGGGGATGGTGACTCATACGAGAAGATGATCAATGAGCACCTTAAGCATCCTGAGAGCGGACGGTAAGCGGCGAAGAAGGCTTTGAGAGGCATCTTTGATCGCTGAAAGCAGTGATGGCCCATCCATCATCTCGACTTTTGCTTTCCAAGTAAAAGCAAAAGTCTTTTACTTTAGTAAATGTAAAAGTAAAAGTAAAAGAATAACTTTTGCTTTTACTTAAGTTAAATATTTTTAACTTTAGTTAAATGTTTCTTACATTTACCCGATGTAAAAGTAAATGTAAAATGTTTCTTACGTTTTACTTTTACTTTAGTTAATTACTTTTACTTCAGTTAATGTAATAGTGATTCCTGCGTGAATCAAATAGTAATTTACTTTTCAGTTTTCTATTTAAAGAAACTCAAGTGTTACAGTTTCTTTGAGGCTTAATTTAATGTAGCCTCGAGCTTTCTCTCTGAAAGCTCTTACGAGGAGTCTCTCCTCTTCTCTACTAGTTGGCAGGAGGCGAAGCTTTCAACTTCGATCTTCTTAGTTAGAAGATTAAGACGAAGTCCTTAATACTTCGATCTTCCCTTAAACATTTAGATCTAGGATTCACATGTAATCCCTTCCCAAATGTTTATAAATAAAAGAAAGAGATTACTTTACCGATTCACCGGTCATCTTCTTAATCTTTTCTTTTTCTGTCTAAGTTTTTCATTTTAAAAACTTATCATTTTATTATATGGTATTAGAGCCTGCTTTGTTGGTTCTTGATTTGCTTCGGTGGTTTCGATTAAAAATAGTTTGATTTGTTTACTTAATTTTTTTCAAACTTTTATTTTTCTTGCTCGCTTTTAATCGCTTGGAGCCTTGTAGTAAACCACCCAAGATGCGCCTTAAGTCCGAATAATGCCATTTGTAAGTCTTAATTGGGAAGCGATGTGTAAGGCTAAAGGGAATCTTTAGATCTCTGGGTATGTGTTCAAGGCAAGTAAGGCTAGAGTTTAAGTGGATATTCGAGAAAAAGAATTTTTCTTTAAGCAGTTAACAAAGAAGTCTTACATTTAGATCGATTTCACTGATAGATCAGGACCAATCGAGTGATCCTTTGTTTCAGATTTCAGTCTGATTTGTTTTTAAACAAAATTTTTTACAAAATCTAAGAAATTTTGAAGATTTTGACCAATTTTCGGTAGAAAATTTTTTTCCTCCTTCTTTATAAACCAAATTTTTGGGGGTGAAAGGGTTATTTTCTGGATAAAAATTTTAATGTGGAAATGTATGGGGATGGTGACTCATCTGAGAAGATGATCAACAGAACCTTCCGGCACCTACAGGAGACAAACCAGTAAACGAAGAAGACGCTAGAGGCATCTTCAGTCAACCGACAGGTGATGGCCCATCCATCATCTCAGCTTTTGCTTTACGTAAAGCAAAAGTCTTTTACTTTAGTAAATGTAAAAGTAAAAGTAAAAGAATAACTTTTGCTTTTACTTAAGTTAAATGTTTTTAACTTTAGTTAAATGTTTCTTACATTTACCAATGTAAAATGTTTCTTACATTTTACTTTTAATTTAGTAAATTACTTTTACTTCAGTTAATGTAATAGTGATTCCTGCGTGAATCAAATAGTAATTTACTTTTCAGTTTTCTATTTAAAGAAACTCAAGTGTTAGAGTTTCTTCAGGCTTAATTTAGTATAGCCTCAGAGCTTCTCTCTCTAGAAAGCTCTTCCGAGGTCCTCTCTCCCTTCTCTCTAGTTAGCCGGAGACGAAGCTTTCAACTTCGATCTTGAATAGATGTGATGACATTTACAAAAACTCTGAGGCTTAATTTAGTATAGCCTCAGAGCTTCTCTCTCTAGTATAGCCGAAGACGAAGCTTTCATCTTCGATCTTCTTAGTTAAAGATGAAGAAGAAGTCTTCAATACTTCTCTCTTCCCTTAAACATTTAGTCTAGGAATTAATGTAATCCCTTCCTCAAATGTTTATAAATAAAAGAAAGAGATTACTTTACCGATTCACCGGTCATCTTCTTAATCTTTTCTTTCTTCTGTTTTAATTTTTTTAAAAAATTAATCGCCGCTGTTATATGGTATCAGAGCCACACGGTTGGTTCTTGATGCTATCGGTGGTTTCGATTAAAAACAGTTTGATTTGTTTATTAAATATTTTTTCAAACTTTTATTTTTCTTGCTTCGCTTTTAATGCTTCGACCTTGGTAGTAAACCACCCAAGATCGCCTTAAGTCCCGAATAATGTCGTTTCAGAAGTCTCAATTGGGAAGCGATTGTAAAGGCTAAAGGGAATCTTTAGATCTATGAGTATGTGTTCAAGGCAAGTAAGGCTAGAGTCTAAGTGGACCTTCAAAAAAGAATTTTTGTTTAAGCAGTTAACAAAGAAGTCTTACATTTAGATCGATTTCAGCGATAGATCGGGACCAATCGAGTGATCCTTTGATTCAAATTCGATGCGATTTGGTTTTAGACAAAAAATCTAAGAAATTTTGAAGATTTTGACCAATTTTCGGTAGAAAGTTTTTTCCTTCTTCTTTATAAACCAAATTTTTGGGGGTGAAAGGGTTATTTCCTAGATAAAAATTTTTAGGTGGAAATGTATGGGGATGGTGACTCATTTGAGAAGATGATCAACAACACCTTCTGGCACCTACAGAAGACGGACCAGTAAATGAAGAAGAGGCCAGAGGCATCTTCAGTGAACCGACAGGTGATGGCCCATCCATCATCTCAGCTTTTGCTTTCCGTAAAGCAAAAGTCTTTTACTTTAGTAAATTTAAAAAGTAAAAATAAAGAATAACTTTTGTTTTTACTTAAGTTAAATGTTTTTACCAATGTAAAAGTAAATGTAAATTTTTTCTTACGTTTTACTTTTACTTTAGTAAATTACTTTTACTTCAGTTAATGTAATAGTGATTCCTGCGTGAATCAAATTGTAATTTACTTTTCAGTTTTCTATTTAAAGAAACTTCAGTGTTAGAGTTTCTTGAGCTTAATTTAGTATAGCCTCGAGCTCTCTCTCTAGAAAGCTCTTGAGGTTCTCTCTCCTTCTCTCTAGTTAGCCGGAGACGAAGCTTTCAACTTCGATCTTGAATAGATGTGATGACATTTACAAAAACTCTGAGGCTTAATTTAGTATAGCCTCAGAGCTTCTCTCTCTAGTATGGCAGAAGCGAAGCTTTCATCTTGATCTTCTTGAAGTTAAAGATGAAGAAGAAGTCTTCAATACTTCTCTCTTCCTTAAACATTTAGTCTAGGAATTAATGTAATCCCTTCCTCAAATGTTTATAAATAAAAGAAAGAGATTACTTTACCGATTCATAGGTCATCTTCTTAATCTTTTCTTTCTTACTGTTTTAATTTTTCTTTTAAAAATTAATCATCAATTATTATATGGTATCGAGCCACACCGGTTGGTTCTTGATGCTTATCGGTGGTTTCGATTAAAAAGCAGTTTGATTTGTTTATTAAATATTTTTTCAAACTTTTATTTTTTCTTGCTCGCTTTTAATCGCCTTGGACCTTCGTAGTAAACCACCCAAGATCGCCTTAAGTCCCGAATAATGTCGTTTATGTAAGTCTCAATTGGGGCGTTTGTAAGGCTAAAGGGAATCTTTAGATCTACTGAGTATGTGTTCAAGGCAAGTAAGGCTAGAGTCTAAGTGGACCTTCAAGAAAAAGAATTTTTGTTTAAACAGTTAACAAAGAAGTCTTCTGTTTAGATCGATTTCACTGATAGATCAGGACCAATCGAGTGATCCTTTGATTCAAATTTCAGTCTGATTTGTTTTTAGACAAAAAATCTAAGAAATTTTGAAGATTTTGACCAATTTTCGGTAGAAAGTTTTTTCCTCCTTCTTTATAAACCAAATTTTTGGGGGTGAAAGGGTTATTTCCTAGATAAAAATTTTTAGGTGGAAATGTATGGGGATGGTGACTCATTTGAGAAGATGATCAACAACACCTTCCGGCACCTACAGATGACGGACCAGTAAATGAAGAAGAGGCCAGAGCCATTTTCAGTCAACCGACAGGTGATGGCCCATCCATCATCTCAGCTTTTGCTTTCCGTAAAGCAAAAGTCTTTTACTTTAGTAAATGTAAAAGTAAAAATAAAGAATAACTTTTGCTTTTACTTAAGTTAAATTTTTTTACCAATGTAAAAGTAAATGTAAAATGTTTCTTACGTTTTACTTTTACTTTAGTAAATTACTTTTACTTCAGTTAATGTAATAGTGATTCCTGCGTGAATCAAATTGTAATTTACTTTTCTGTTTTCTATTTAAAGAAACTCAAGTGTTAGAGTTTCTTGAGCTTAATTTAGTATAGCCTCGGAGCTTCTCTCAGAAAGCTCTTAGAGGTCCTCTCTCCCTTCTCTCTAGTTAATTAGGAGGCGAAGCTTTCAACTTCGATCTTGAATAGATGTGATGACATTTACAAACACTCTGAGGCTTAATTTAGTATAGCCTCAGAGCTTCTCTCTCTAGTATAGCCGAAGACAAAGCTTTTATCTTCGATCTTCTTAGTTAAAGATGAAGAAGAAGTCTTCGATACTTCTCTCTTCCTTAAACATTTAGTGCAGGAATTAATGTAATCCCTTCCTCAAATGTTTATAAATAAAAGAAAGAGATTACTTTTACCGATTCATCTGGTCATCTTCTTAATCTTTTCTTTTTTACATTTAAAATTTTCTTTTTAAAAATTAATCATGCATTTGTTATATGGTATCAGAGCCACACGGTTGGTTCTTGATGCTATCGGTGGTTTCGATTAAAAACAGTTTGATTTATTTATTAAATATTTTTTCAAACTTTTATTTTTCTTACTCCTTTTCATCGCTTGAGCCTTCGTAGTAAACCACCCAAGATCGCCTTTAAGTCCCGAATAATGTCGTTTGTAAGTCTCAATTGGGAGTAGTGTAAGGCTAAAGGGAATTTTTAGATCTATGGGTATGTGTTCAAGGCAAGTAAGGCTAGAAGTCTAAGTGGACCTTCAAGAAAAGAATTTTTGTTTAAGCAGGTTAACAAAGAAGTCTTACATTTAGATCGATTTCTTGATAGATCGGGACCAATCGAGTGATCCTTTGATTTAAATTTCAGTCTGATTTGTTTTTAAACAAAAAATCTAAGAAATTTTGAAGATTTTGACCAATTTTCGGTGAAAGTTTTCCTCCTTCTTTATAAACCAAATTTTTGGGGTGAAAGGTTATTTCTGGATAAAAAATTTTAAGGTGGAAATGTATGGGATGGTGACTCATCCGAGAAGATGGTCATGCACACCTTAAAACTCTCTAGGAGGAGACGGACGATGTAAATGAAGAAAAGAGGCTAGAGGAATCTTGGGTCGGCCAAGCAGTGATGGCCCATCCATCATCTCGACTTTTGCTTTAAAAGTAAAGCAAAGTCTTTTACTTTAGTAAATGTAAAAGTAAAAATAAAGAATAACTTTTGCTTTTACTTAAGTTAAATGTTTTAACTTTAGTTAAATGTTTCTTACATTTACCAATGTAAAAGTAAATGTAAAAAATGTTTCTTACGTTTTACTTTTACTTTAGTAAATTACTTTTACTTGATTAATGTAATAGTGATTCTGCATGAATCAAATAGTAATTTACTTTTTAGTTTTCTATTTAAAGAAACTCAAGTGTTAGAGTTTCTTGGGGCTTAATTTAGTATAGCCTCGGAGCTTCTCTCTGAAAGCTCTTGAGGTCTCTCTCCCTTCTCTCTAGTTAGCCGGAGACGAAGCTTTCAGCTTTGATCTTCTTAGTTAGAAGATTAAGACGAAGTCCTTAATACTTCGATCTTCCCTTAAACATTTAGATCTGATTCTTCGTGTAACTGGTCAAGTCTCATATGAATGGCATCTGCAAGACGCCTTAACTGAGAGTTGGAGTAACTAGAAACATTAGTGACTTCATCAGTATCAGGAGGAACAACTGATTTTTCTTTTGACTTGTCAACTGTTTTAGTGACCGTTTTACTGGAAGATGCAACGGCAAGGGTCGTGGTAACTGAAGGAGTGGTTACTGGAGGAGTCAATAAAGGAGATGGCGGAAATTCTTTCTGAACTTGGCCAACAATTCTATCAATAACGAATTTATCCCACCATTTAATGAAAAAACGGCGAGAGACATGAGAAATAGGAGAAAGATAAGTCTTGGCTGTCCTAATACCTATGGATGACGGAGACTGAAATACAGTGACTTCTTGGGTGGCTAAAACGACATATTGCCATTTGAGAATCCAAGGGATTTTGTATTTACTACAAAATATAAGGAAGACTGGAATTTCCTCATATTTGGAATGATAATTACTGTGATGATAAAAATGTTCTAACTGAGCAAGGAGAGGTTTGGGGAAAATATCATGGAACAAACCATACCTTGTCCACCAAAGGATGAACCATTTGGGGAATTGACTTTTGAACTTGTGGTCGAACTAGAAAAACCATGAATGACTATGATCTTCATTTTGATGAAGCATGATTTTATGCCACGCCTCAATATAATCATAATAGAAAAAGGAGCTAGTGTGATTAGAAAGTGACTTGAGATCAGAGGGATGACTACCCCAATTAGGCAGTTGAGAACACCTTGATATACAACGAATGATAAAGAAGCTTGGATTTATCATCGTTGGCATAAATTGGTTTAATAAAAGTGACTGCATTTCAATAAGGATGTCCTATAATACACAAGTGATTTATAAGGAGCTAAAGGAAGAAAATGCCATCCAGTAGGGAAAATCTTTGGCGACTAATTGAATCGGGTCATTCTTGGGTTTCATTGGTAACTTAATATGGAATAAGTCTTGATCAAAAATTTGTGATAGTCTAAAAAGCGGGGTATTTGGATTGTTATGAGGTAGACTTGGTTTGACTAGCAAAAATATCAAATGGTTTGGTGACTAGCAAGAAGCGGGGAGTAGGGCTTGGGGCCGTATGCAAGCACTGGAATTTGTTATTGGGTTATTTGAGTAGCTGGATGAGGAACAACAGTTCCTTTTGGTCGATTCTTCTGGTGCCGGAAATGACCATGACCACGAGAAGATGAACCTCGCACTTTTCATATTCTTTGTAATAGTACTGTGTTAATAAACTCACGAGTGAGAAAATCGAGGCTGAGTTGTTACTACCTTTAATATATTCAATATCAAAATCAAAAATACTTAAAATTGCTTGCCATCTAGTGAATGAATGCTTAGAGGTGACGTTCTCAACGTCCTTTTCAAGAATAAATTTTGCTGACTTGCAATCTATTCTAACTAGGAAATTTTGATTCAATAAATCTCTCTGAAATTTTTTGATACATAAAACTAATGAGAAAATCTCTTTTTTAATAGTACTGTATTTTAACTGTGTAGGGTTCCATGCGCTAGAATGGAAACAAACAATCTGTTCATCAGAAGTAGGAGTTAACTTTTGTTTGAGTATGCCACCGAATCCAATATTAGAGGCATCGGTTTCAACTATTTTGAAAGCTGAATCGTTTGAGATGCCAAGGCAGGGCAATACCTTAACATATTTTTAAACTTGTTGGACGACAGAAGTATGAATGTCAGTTCATGGAGGTGGGTTACTTTGTAAGCGCTGAAAGAGAGGCTTTCAAATCTTCCTAAGGTTCTTGTAAAACTTGCCAATATAATTGAGCGAGCCAAGAAACCTCTGTAGCTGAGTTTTATCGGTAATCTTATCTGGGAACCGGTCGGTGAATTGAATAGCTCTGTCAATTGGCCGCGTGAGTCCATGATAGAGGATTAATCCGAGAAACCTGACTTTAGTCAGAAATAGACTACATTGGGAAGGAGAAAGAACAAGACCATTAGTTTTAACCATTTTGAAGAACGAATTCAAATGTTTAATATGCTCTTCAATAGTCTTGGAGAATACAAGGATATCGTCGATGTATACAATAATAAAATGGTGAAAAGGATTCAAAATATTATTAAGAATATTACGAAATTCTTTGGGTGCATTTTTAAGTCCAAATATTTGAACATTCCATTAAGTAGTGTCCTAAGCGGAGTGGTGAATGTAGTTTTGTACCTATCATCTGGATGAATATGGCGGCGAATCGACTTGAGGTCAAATTTACTAAAGATTGTGGAGACACTTAACCTACCAAGGAGATCATCCTTGTTGGGAAAAGGGTACCTAATCCATTCTAGTACTTTGTTTAATGGTTTATAATTAATGACTAACCGAGGGACACCTCTTTCTTTCTCAGTTTCGTTATTAACATAGAAGGCTGGGCCTTACTAAGAAGATCATTAATTTCACTTTTGTATAACTCCATCTGTTCATGACTCATTTGAATAGGCCTAGCTTTGGTGGGAATTAAATGTTCTTTAAATTCCTTAGCATAGGGTAATCTAACTGTGTGCTTCTTCCTATGCCAAAAAGCATTGGGAGAATCAGAACATAAATTTTTTATTAAATAATCCTTTAATTCTTTTATTTTTTTCTTGAATTCTGTTACTCTTAAGTTGTTCTTCAACTTGTTGTAACTTCTTCTTTAAGGAAATTTAGGTGGGTAACTTTACAATTTAACAGATTAAATGATTTAGAAATTGATTCTTCCTGAATAAATTTTTAATCTCTTTCTTTTAGTTTAATTAGGAATTTAAATGTAATTTTCTTTCCTAAATGCTCGCAACTTAAACCTTTATTACTACTATTAAATGGGTATAATAAATAGATAAATGGTAAACCCAAAATGATTTTGTCAGTAAGATTGCGAACTAAGACAAATGAGATCTTAAAACACATACTGTCTTGACAAATATGTACACTAGGTAATTTATATTTTATTTCCATTTGACTACCGTTGGCTGAATTTAGTTTTTCACTAGTTTTCTTATAATATCTTGTGGGGATAATACATTCTTGAATACAGTTCAAGTCTGCTCCAGTATCAACCAAAGCAGGGAGCTGTACAGAGAAAGTTTTATCGATAACTAAATTAATAGAGATATACCATTTTTGAATAGTAATATCTTTAATTTTTTTAAGGGAGAGACCTTGAATAAAGAGATCGGAATCTTTGCTTTTGATGATTACGGTTCATCGTGACTTTCATCACTAGAGGAGGAATCATGAACTTGAAAATCTGATTTTTTATCATCAATCTCTTTTCTTAAGTTGGAAATATCCAATTTTAAGTTAGAAATTTCTTTCTTAAGTTTATTAACTTCTTGATTTAACTCAGGGAGGGTAATTTCTTTTACCGGAGACTTAAATCTTTCAAGAGTTTTATTGAGACTGAAAATAGGTTTTTCTTTGGCTCTAAGAATCTTATCAGTGACTTTCTTATCTTTGGTTAACAAATATTTTAATTGTTTCAAATACTGAGTTTTTAATTCAGGGTCTGTAATTTTACTGATTAAATCAATTAATAAAGAACCTTCTTCTTCATCTTTTGTAATTACATTAATTCTTTTACAACAGTTTTTATTGCAATTTTCTGTACATATGGTGACTTCATTTTCACTATCAGATTCACCGTCAGATGTGTTATTACTAGAAGATTCTGGAATATCAGAAGCTTCTTCATTACTACTACTGTTATTTTCAATTCTCATTAATTCAATAAGCATTACGTATCTTCAATTTGAAATATTTAATTGAGTTAATTTTTGTTTAATTCTACATTCACTTTTATAGTGTCCTTTCCGCCCAAAATTGTGACAGACAATTTTACTTTTATCATATTTCTTTGATTTTTTATATGATCTTTTCTTAGATGACTTAGGTTTATTGTAATAAGTATCTTGAGTATTACTTTTATTATTACTTTTATCTTGATTATATCTTTTCTTTACGACGCTTATGACTTTTATATTTACTCGATATGTTTATTCTTATACTGTGCTTTCTTTAGAGGGAGCAAGCCGTGATAAAACCATCTTATTCACAAAATGTCCTTAACTCGTATTTAGCTTTATTTCTATCTTTACTAGCTTGTTTAGCTAATTTAAAATCAATACACATTTTTCATCCAATTTTTTGAATATAACTAATAATATCACCATAGGTTAAATTATCATAATCAATATATCCTAAATTTTTACTTAATTCTTCTCTAACTTTGTGAGAAAATAAAGATGGTAAACCATTAACGAATTTCTCTTTCCAAAATGGTTTAAATCTTGTCATTTCTCATCATAACTCTAGAAGTAAATACATCTTTGTACCATCTAAAATCACTTAGAGTGGGACACGTAAGATTACTTAATTGATCATGAATTCTTTCTGTAATATTACTAGGGGTTCCAACAAAATGTTTAATTATAGTAAATATTAGAGTATTAACTCCATCAGGAAGACCAATATCAGCATCTTCATCAAAGATGGGATTGCCTTCATTATCTCTTTGGATAGCATGAACTATGGATATTCTAATGTCTTCTGTGAGATGTTTTTCCCACGAAGACCTAAGAATATCAGTAAAACCACTAGCTATTAATTCAACTATATCTGGTTGAGATAAAGTGTTGAATTTGGTGATATAGATGTTGGCTACCATAGACATATGATTAAGTTTATTAGGAATTTCTTGTTCACTAAAACCATCTATATTCCATTCATAAATTTTATTAGAGGACACGAGAAAATTGTTTATCTAGATTTCTCTCTTGAGCTGTGAGTCAAGAAGGAGTTGGTCTAGAAGTACCAATTTTAGTAATACTAATGTTGATAACAGTTAATTTATTTAGTACATTCATTAAGGTTTGAAATAGATGAGTGATTAGAGTGATCGGAAGAACTTTTGTTATCACCATCGATTGACATGATGATCGATACATGACAATAGTTCCACTTGGAGATAAGGGTTACATTTTAAGTTTTTAAATAACTTTTCAATAGATTGGACCAATTCACTTTCTTCATTAGGTAAACCTAAATTATATATCATTCTCTGGTAATTTAATTAGAGGTTGTTCAATTTTTGAATCGGGTTTTTAATAATACTTTCTTCAATCCTATCTCATTTGTTTTCCTCATTTGCTAGATATTGATTACTAAAGTTTAATTGTTCAATTATTTTTATCATCATTAGTTCCATAGGGAATCTTGAAGGACTAGCGATAATGAAGTGTGTTTTTATTTGGAATTAGAGCGCCTCTAAAGGAGGATGACTAGGCGATACTTTAGATATGTCTTCTTTAATCCATTGAGTTTTACTAATAACATTACATTTACTTTGATATTATTCATACCGGTCGTAAAAAGTAATATTAATTTCTTCATTTTAATAAATCTTTTCCATCTATTAACTATTTTATCTCTTTCCTTTTCAATGGGGTGAGTAGTTACGAATAGATGTCTTTTTCTTTGTTAAACTTTGAATTAAAATCTTTTACTAAGTTATCCCAATCTAAAAGCGAAATTCTTTTAATTACTCTTAATTGATTATGAATTGGAGCATTAATATCGGTGTGTGGGATATCTTTGAGGATCTTGGGAGAAGAAGAACCTTCATCTTCTACGGTATCATTCTAAATATAGCAAGGATGACTAACTTGTCCTTGATTAAGGATACCTTTAAGTTTGATATCTCTAGCAGAAGGATTACTAAGGACTTGATATCTCTTCTAGTGTGGATAAGCTGAAGGTAGAAAAGAAGCTGGAGATGTCTTCAATGATAGCTGGCATTCTAATGCGCTCAAGCTAATTTTAGCAGTTCCATCGAAAAGCTGCTTTGGATGTTTTCAATATTTAACAAATTGTTAACTTCAAAGCTATTGTGGTAATTCATTGGTAAAGTCCATTGATTAGGTAAGGTAATATCCTTCAAAGAATTGTTCTTGGGATGCGGATATTAGCATCACTAGATTGAACTTTGAATTAAAAGCTGTTTTGATCTTTTGGACTTTTATTAAGAGCATGAACGTTTAAGTTTGATTTCATTGTCTTATAATAAATCCTGTAAATTAAAGCAATGGGTTGAGATCCTTCAATCATTTGAGTAATCTCTCCATCAGTTTTAATGTTTAATGATAAAGCTTTAAATAAGTTTTGATCACTAAGACTCAAGGTGAAATCAGGAAAGCAATTAAAATGGATAGGTCCATTATGCAAACTTACTTCCATGGCACCAATAATACTTGGATAATAATTTAAAATCTAGCATCTCTAAAGGCATAGATAGATAGATGAATTAATTCCTTTTACATTGAGTGGTTTAAACTTTGCAACTTGAACAAAACCTATATGAATAAAATTGTAACCCTTTTTTGTGTTTCTTAATAACCGGGTGATAAAAGACTACAATTTTCAGTATTCTTTATTAATTGCATAAACTCTTTCAACTGTTTTAATATTATAGTCGATTTTGAATTTATAAAGAAAAGCTTGATTGATAAATATCTTTTAGAGATACTCGAGGTATGTTTCAATTGTGTAAAACTTGATTAATGTTTTCATAACTATGTTCTTCTTAGTTAACTATATATATGGAGGGGAAGCAAAGTGACATGTTACTACTAGAAGAAATTTGGATCTGAATAATCTACTCATCTTGACTATTTCAAAACAAAATCTTACTCAAGGTTCATTCATACATACCCTGATTTACCCAAAGTAGACTCATACCTATGTTCTATAACTTGAAACCTTGCTCACACCGGAGACTTACAAAGGTTAGACACACGAACTAGGTGGACTACAAGTAAGTAAGGTGACTTCAGAACGCTGAGGAAGAAGATAATTTTGAAAAAGTAAAGAGAAGTTTGATTAAAAAGATCTGACTAAACAATTACTAACAACAAACAACTTGGCTAAAGTTTAAGTTTAGAAGACGAATATATATTTTTAGCTTTTGTAAAAACTTGTCTCTGTCAATCAGCATCTTCTTCCTCAGCGTTCTAAAGTCACCTTACTTACCTGTAGTCCACCTAGTTCGTGTCTAACCTTTGTAAGTCTCCAGGGTGTGAGCAGTGTCGGGTTATAGAACATAGGTATGAGTCTACTTTGGGTAAACGGGGAATGTATGAATGAACCTTGAGTAAGATTTTATTTTGAAACAGTCAAGATGAGTAGATTATTCAGATCCAGCTCTTCGGTTAGTAACAGGTCAGCTTTACCTCCTGTCCCAGACATAGTTAACCAAGAAGAACATAGTTATGAAAACATTAATCAAGTTTTACATAATTGGAACATACCTCGAGTATCTCCAAAAGATATTTATCAATTAACCTTTTCAGATAAATTCAAAACTGACTATAATGTCAAAACAGTTGAAAGAGTTTATGCAATTAACAAAGAATACGAAAATTCTAGTCTTTTATCACCTGAAGTTATTAAGAAACACAGAAAAAAGGGTTACAATTTTATTCATATAGGTCTTGTTCAAGTTGCAGTTAAACCACTCAACATAGAAGGAATTATTCATCTATCTATCTCTGCCTTAGAGATGCTAGATTTTTAAAGTATTATCCAAGTATTATTGGTGCCATGGAAGCAAGTTTGCATAATGGACCTATCCATTTTAATTGCTTTCCTGATTTCACCTTGAGTCTTAGTGATCAAAACTTATTTAAAGCTTTATCATTAAACATTAAAACTGATGGAGAGATTACTCAAATGATTGAAGGATCTCAACCCATTGCTTTAATTTACAGGATTTATTATAAGACAATGAAATCAAACTTAAACGTTCATGCTCTTAATAAAAGTCCAAAAGATCAAACAGTTTTAATTCAAAGTTCAACTAGTGATGCTAATATCCAAATCCCAAGAACAATTCTTTGGAAGGATATTACCTTACCTAATCAATGGACTTTATCGAATGAATTACCACAACAGCCTGTAGTTAACAATTTGTTAAATATTGAAAACATCCAAATAGTTTTTTCGATGGAACTGTTAAATTAGCTTTGAGCGTACTAGAACGCCAGTTATCATTGAAGACATTTCCAGTTCTTCGGCCCCTTCAGTTATCCACACTAGAAGAGATACTGAAGTCCTTAGTAATCCTTCGGTTTGAGACATCAAACTTAAAGGTATCCTTAATCAAAGACAAGTTAGTCATCCTTGCTATACTCAGAATGATACCGTAGAAGATGAATGTTCTTCTTCTCCGGCATCCTCAGTATATCCCACACAGTCTGATATTAATGCTCTAATTCATAATCAATTAAGGGCCATTAAAAATAATTTTGTTTTAGATTGGGATAACTTAGTAAAAGATTTTAATTCAAAGTTTAATAAAGAAAAAAGACATCTATTCAGAACTACTCACCCCATTGAAAAGGAAAGAGATAAGATAGTTAATAGATGGAAAAGATTTATTAAAATGAAGAAATTAATATTACTTTTTTACGATCGGTATGAACAATATCAAAGTAAATGTAATGTTATTAGTAAAACTCAATGGATTAAAGAAAGCGGATCTAAAGTATCGTCTAGTCATCCTCCTTTAGAGACAGATTCTAATTTCGATTAAAAACACTTCAGTTATCGCTAGTCCCTTCAATATTCCTGATGGAACTAATGATGATAAAAAAATAATTGAACAATTAAACTTTAGTAATCAATATCTAGCAACAGTAGGAAAACAGCTAGATAGGATTAAAGAAAAATTTGAAGAAAGTATTATTAAAAAACCTGATTCAAAAATTGAACAACCTCTAATTAAATTACCAGAGAACAGATATAATTTAGGTTTACCTAATGAAGAAAGTGAATTGGTCCAATCTATTGAAAAGTTATTTAAAAAACTTAAAACAGAACCCAGTCCAAGTGGAACTATTGCTGTTATCGATCATGCTGAATCAGATGGTGATAACAAAAGTTCTTCTGATCACTCTAATCACTCATCTATTTCAAACCTTAATGAACAGCTAAATAAATTAACTGTTAATAACACAAGTATTACCAAAAATTGGTACTCTAGACCAACTCCTTCGGATCTACAGTTCGAAGAGAGAAATCTAGATAAACAATTTTCTGTGTCCTCTAATAAAATTTATGAATGGAATATAGATGGTTTTAGTGAACAAGAAATTCCTAATAAACTTAATCATATGTCTATGGTAGCCAACATCTATATCACCAAATTCAACACTTTATCTCAACCAGATATAGTTGAATTAATAGCTAGTGGTTTTACTGATATTCTTAGGTCTTCGTGGGAAAAACATCTCACAGAAGACATTAGAATATCCATAGTTCATGCTATCCAAAGAGATAATGAAGGCAATCCCATCTTTGATGAAGATGCTGGTATTGGTCTTCCTGATGGAGTTAATACTCTAATATTTACTATAATTAAACATTTTGTTGGAACCCCTAGTAATATTACAGAAAGAATTCATGATCAACATTTGTAAGTCTGTGAGATGTCACACAGTTGGTGGACTACAAGTTTTGATCACTATGAGTAGATTATTCTAGATCCGCTTCTCTTGATTTAGTAATGCAGTCTTTGCCTCCCATTCCTGCATATAGTTAACCAAGAAGAACATAGTTATGAAAACATTAATCAAGTTTTACACAATTGGAACATACCTCGAGTATCTCCAAAAGATATTTATCAATCAACCTTTTCAGATGAATTCAAAACTGACTATAATGTCAAAACAGTTGAAAGAGTTAATGCAATTAACAAAGAATACGAAAATTATAGTCTTTTATCACCTGAAGTTATTAAGAAACACAGAAAAAAGGGTTACAATTTTATCCATATAGGTCTTGTTCAAGTTGCAGTTAAACCACTCAACAGAAAAGGAATTAATTCATCTATCTATCTCTGCCTTAGAGATGCTAGATTTTTAAATTATTATCCAAGTATTATTGGTGCCATGGAAGCAAGTTTGCATAATGGACCTATCCATTTTAATTGCTTTCCTGATTTCACCTTGAGTCTTAGTGATCAAAACTTATTTAAAGCTTTATCATTAAACATTAAAATTGATGGAGAGATTACTCAAATGATTGAAGGATCTCAACCCATTGCTTTAATTTACAGGATTTATTATAAGACAAAGAAATCAAACTTAAACGTTCATGCTCTTAATAAAAGTCCAAAAGATCAAACAGTTTTAATTCAAAGTTCAACTAGTGATGCTAATATCCGGATCCCAAGAACAATTCTTTAGAAGGATATTACCTTACCTAATCAATGGACTTTATCGAATGAATTACCACAACAACCTGTAGTTAACAATTTGTTAAATATTGAAAACATCCAGCAGTTTTCTGATGGAACTGTTAAAATTAGCTTTGATCGTACTAGAACGCCAGTTATCATTGAAGACATTTCCAGTTCTTTGGCCCCTTCAGTTATTCACACTAGAAGAGATACTGAAGTCCTTAGTAATCCTTCAGTTAGAGATATCAAACTTAAAGGTATCCTTAATCAAGGACAAGTTAGTCATCTTTATATACGCGAGTAATGATACAAAGTAGAAGATGAAGGTTCTTCTCCTAAGCATCCTCGATATATCCCACACGATACCGATATTAATGCTCCAATTCATAATCAATTAAGAGTCATTAAAAATAATTTACGTTTTAGATTGGGATAACTTTGTAAAAGATTTTAATTCAAAGTTTAACAAAGAAAAAGACATCTATTCGTAACTACTCACCCCATTGAAAAGGAAAGAGATAAGATAGTTAATAGATGGAAAAGATTTATTAAAAATGAAGAAATTAATATTACTTTTTACTTAATCGGTATGAACAATATCAAAGTAAATGTAATGTTATTAGTAAAACTCAATGGATTAAAGAAGACAGATCTAAAGTATAAATCTAGTCATCCTCCTTTAGAGACAGTTCTAATTCCGATTAAAAATACTTGATTATCGCTAGTCCTTCAAGATTCCTGATGGAACTAATGATGATAAAAAAATAATTGAACAATTAAACTTTAGTAATCAATATCAAGCAACAGTAGGAAAACAGCTAGATAGGATTGAAGAAAAATTTGAAGAAAGTATTATTAAAAAACCTGATTCAAAAATTTAACAACCTCTAATTAAATTACCAGAGAACAAATATAATTTAGGTTTACCTAATGAAGAAAGTGAATTGGTCCAATCTATTGAAAATTTATTTAAAAAACTTAAAACAGAACCCGGTCCAAGTGGAACTATTGTTGTTATCGATCATGCTAAATCAGATGGTGATAACGAAAGTTCTTCTGATCACTCTAATCACTCATCTATTTCAAACCTTAATGAACAGCTAAATAAATTAACTGTTAATAACACAAGTATTTCCAGAAATTGGTACTCTAGATCAACTCCTCCGGATCTACAGTTCGAAGAGAGAAATCTAGATAAATAATTTTCTATGTCCTCTAATAAAATTTTTGAATGGAATATAGATGGTTTTAGTGAACAAGAAATTCTTAATAAACTTAATCATATGTCTATGGTAGCCAACAGCTATATCACCCAATTCAACACTTTATCTCAACCAGATATAGTTGAATTAATAGCTAGTGGTTTTACTGGTATTCTTAGGTCTTGGTGGAAAAAACATCTCACAGAAGACATTAGAATATCCATAGTTCATGTTATCCAAAGATATAATGAAGGCAATCCCATCTTTAATGAAGATGCTGGTATTGGTCTTCCTGATGGAGTTAATACTCTAATATTTACTATAATTAAACATTTTGTTGGAACCCCTAGTAATATTACAAAAAGAATTCATGATCAATTAAGTAATCTTACGTGTCCCACTCTAAGTGATTTTAGATGGTACAAAGATGTATTTACTTCTAGACTTATGATGAGAAATGACAGTAATAAACCATTTTGGAAAGAGAAATTCGTTAATGGTTTACCATCTTTATTTGCTCACAAAGTTAGGGAAGAATTAAGTAAAAATTTAGGATATATTGATTATGATAATTTAACCTATGGTGATATTATTAGTTATATTCAAAAAATTGGATTAAAAATGTGTATTGATTTTAAATTAGCTAAACAAGCTAGTAAAGATAGAAATAAAGCTAAATACGAGTTAGGAACATTTTGTGAACAGTATGGTTTACCGCCGGTTGCTCCCTCTAGAAGAAAGCACAGGCATAAGAATAAACATATTGAGTAACATAAAAGTCATAAGCGTCGTAAGAAAAGATATAATCAAGATAAAAGTAATAATAAAAGTAATAATCAAGATACTTATTACAATAAACCTAAGTCATCTAAGAAAAGATCATATAAAAAATCAAAGAAATATGATAAAAGTAAAATTGTCTGTCACAATTTTGGGCGGAAAGGACACTATAAAAGTGAATGTAGAATTAAACAAAAATTAACTCAATTAAATATTTCAGCTGAAGATACAGAACAGTTATTGGAATTAATGAGAATTGAAAATAACAGTAGTAGTAATGAAGAAGCTTCTGATATTCCGTAATCTTCTAGTAATAACACATCGATGGTGAATCGATAGTGAAAATGAAGTCACCATATGTACGTAAAATTGCAATAAAAGCATTTGTAAAAGAATTAATGTAATTACAAAGAAGAAGAAGAAGGTTCTTTATTAATTGATTTAATCAGTAAAATTACAGACCCTGAATTAAAAACTCAGTATTTGAAACAATTAAAATATTTGTTAACCAAAGATAAGAAAGTCACTGATAAGATTCTTAGAGCCAAAGAAAAACCTATTTTCAGTCTCAATAAAACTCTTGAAAGATTTAAGTCTCCGGTAAAAGAAATTACCCTCCCTGAGTTAAATCAAGATGTTAATAAACTTAAGAAAGAAATTTCTAACTTAAAATTGGATATTTTCAACTTAAGAAAAGAGATTGATGATAAAAAATCAGATCTTCAAGTTCATGATTCCTCCTCTAGTGATGAAAGTCACGATGAACAAGAATCATCAGGTGCTAAAGATTCTGATCTCTTTATTCAAGGTCTCTCCCTTAAAAGAATTAAAGATATTACTATTCAAAAATGGTATATCTCTATTAATTTAGTTATCGATAAAACTTTCTCTGTACAGCTCCCTACTTTGGTTGATACTGGAGCAGACTTGAACTGTATTCAAGAAGGTATTATCCCCATAAGATATTATAAGAAAACTAGTGAAAAACTAAATTCAGCCAATGGTAGTCAAATGGAAATAAAATATAAATTACCTAGTGTACATATTTGTCAAGACAGTATGTGTTTTAAGACCTCATTTGTCTTAGTTTGCAATCTTACTAACAAAATCATTTTGGATTTACCATTTATCTATTTATTATACCCATTTAATACTAGTAATAAAGGTTTAAGTTGTGAGCATTTAGGAAAGAAAATTACATTCAAATTCCTAATTAAACCAAAAGAAAGAGATTTAAAATTTATTCAGGAAGAATCAATTTCTAAATCATTGAATCTATTAAATTGTAAAGTTACCCACCTAAATTTCCTTAAAGAAGAAGTTAGGTATCAACAAGTTGAAGAACAACTTAAGAGTAACAGAATTCAAGAAAAAATAAAAGAATTAAAGGATTATTTAATAAAAATTTATGTTACGATTCTCCCAATGCTTTTTGGCATAGAAAAAACTGCAGTTAGATTACCCTATGCTAAGGAATTTAAAGAACATTTAATTCCCACCAAAGCTAGGCCTATTCAAATGAGTCATCAACAGATGGAGTTATACAAAAGTGAAATTAATGATCTTCTTAGTAAGGGTTTAATTAGACATAGTAAGTCACCATGGTCTTGCCCAGCCTTCTATGTTAATAACGAAGCTGAGAAAGAAAGAGGTGTCCCTCGGTTAGTCATTAATTATAAACCATTAAACAAAGTACTAGAATGGATTAGGTACCCTTTTCCCAACAAGGATGATCTCCTTGGTAGGTTAAGTGTCTCCACAATCTTTAGTAAATTTGACCTCAAGTCGGGATTACGGCGATTCTTTATTCATCCGGATGATAGGTACAAAAACTACATTCACCACTCGTCGGACACTACGAATGGAATGTTGATCATTTGGACTTAAAATGCACCCAAAGTGAATTTGAGAATATTCTTAATAATATTTTGAATCCTTTTGATCATTTTATTATTGTATACATCGACGATATCCTTGTATTCTCCAAGACTATTGAAGAGCATATTAAACATTTGAATTAGATTCTTCAAAATGGTTAAAACTAATGGTCTTGTTCTTTTCCTTCCAAATGTAGTCTCATTTACGACTAAAGTCGTTTCTGATTAATCCTCTATCATGGACTCACATGCCAATTGATGAGAGCTATTCAATTACCGAAACCGGTTCCCGAGATAAGATTACCGATAAAACTAAGCCTGAGAGGTTTCTTGGCTCGCTTTCAATTATATTGGCAAGTTTTACAAGAACCTCGGGAAGATTTTAAGCCTCTCTTTCGGTGCTTACAAAGTAACACTTTGCATGGCATGGATCGACATTCATACTTCTGTCGTCCAACAAGTTAAAAAATATGTTAAGGTATTGCCCTACCTTGGCATCTCAAACGATTCAGCTTTCAAAATAATTGAAACCGATGCCTCTGACATTGGATTCGGTGGCATACTCAAACAAAAGTTAACTCCTACTTCTGATGAACAGATTGTTCGTTTCCATTCTGGCGCATGGAACCCTACACAGTTAAAATACAGTACTTTTAAAAAAGAGATTTTCTCATTAGTTTTATGTATCAAAAAATTTCAGAGAGATTTATTGAATCAAAATTTCCTAGTTAGAATAGATTGCGAGTCAGCAAAATTTATTCTTGAAAAGGAAGTTGAGAACGTCGCCTCTAAGCATTCATTCGCTAGATGGCAAGCAATTTTAAGTATTTTTGATTTTGATATTGAATATATTAAAGGTAGTAACAACTCAGTTCCTGATTTTCTCACTCGTGAGTTTATTAACACAGTACTATTATAAAGAACATGAGTGTGCGAGGAGGTTCATCTTCTCGTGGTCATGGCCTACTCAATCGATTAATCAGTCAAAAGGAACTGTTGTTCCTCATCCAGTTACTCAAATAACCCACAACAAATTACAGGTGCTTGGTACAGTTCCCAAGCCCTACTCCTCAGTTCTTGCTAGTCAGCCCAAACCATTTGATATTTTTGCTAGTCAAACCAAGTCTACCTCATCACAATCCAAATACTCGAGGCCAGACTATCGTCAAATTTTTGATCAGCACTTATTCCATATTGAGTTACCAATGAAACCCAAGAATGACCCGATTCAATTAGGTGCCCAGTATTTTCCTACTGGATGGCATTTTCTTCCTTTAGCTCCTTATAAATCACTTGTGTATTATAGGGGACATCCTTATTCAAACAGAGTCAGCTTTTATTAAACCAATTTATGCCTACGATGATAAATCCAAACTTCTTTATCATTAGATTTGTATATCGCTGTGAGTTCTCAATCATTCGATTGGGGTAGTCATCCTCGATCTCAAGTCACTTTCTAATCACACTAGCTCTTTTTGCTATTATGATTATATTGAGGCGTGGCATAAAATCATGCTTCATCAAAATGAAGATCATAGTCATTCGTGGTTTTTCCAGTTCGACCACAAGTTCAAAAGTCAATTCCCCAAATGGTTCATCCTTTGGTGGACAAGGTATGGTTTGTGCCATGATATTTTCCCCAAACCTCTCATTGCTCAGTTAGAACATTTTTGTCATCACAGTAATTATCATTCCAAATATGAGGAAATTCCAGTTTTCCTTATATTTTGTAGTATATACAAAATCCCTTGGATTCTCAAATGGCAATATGTCGTTTTAGCCACCCAAGAAGTCACTGTATTTCAGTCTCCGTCGTCCATAGGTATTAGGGAATGACCCGGACTTATCTTTCTCCTATTTCTCATGTCTCTCGCCATTTTTTCATTAAATGGTGGGATAAATTCGGTATTGATAGAATTGTTGGCCAAGTTCAGAAAGAATTTCCGCCATCTCCTTTATTGACTCCTCCAGTAACCACTCCTTCAGTTACCACGGCCCCTGCCGTTGCATCTTCCAGTAAAACGGTCACTAAAACAGTTGACAAGTCAAAAGAAAAATCAGTTGTTCCTCCTGATACTGATGAAGTCACTAATGTTTCTAGTTACTCCAACTCTCAGTTAAGGCGTCTTGCAGATGCCATTCATATAAGACTTGACCAGTTACACGAAGAATCAAATAAAGCTTCTTCTCAGTCCAGAGGAGAAAATTCTAGTCAAGATCTTGAAGACGAAGGTGATTGTGATCCCTATGGCACGATCAGCCTTCAGGATGCTCTGGATCCCTTCTCCTGATTCCTGATAATCAATCAAAGTAAGTGGATGTAATGACATCATCACTCCTTCAAGACCGCCTTGGCGACCTAATCACCGCAAAGACTTTTTCCACCGAAAGCAAATCAATCGGACATCGGCCCCCATGGCCGCATTAGTCAAAAAAGGCGTCGCTTTTTCCACCAAAGGTTTCTTTACTTTTACTTTAGTAAAATGTTTTTACTTGTACTTTTACTTTAGTAAAATGTTTCTTACTTTTACTTTACCCCAGTTATTGTAATAGTAATCTTGTAACAGTTCGTTTCCTTGTTATATAAAAGGAAATCGAATTCACTTGGTTTAGGCAGACTTAGAAAGACTCAGAGTTCCTTCTCTGACAAATCTTTAGCCTCAACCGCTGTTTAGCCTACTTAACCCCTCTTCATCTAATGTTCTTATTTCAGTAAACTTGTAAGTAATTTTAATTGTTCGAGTTTGAGTTATTATCAATAAAGCTATTTTTATATAGTAATTTAATTATGTTTGTATGCGCACCTGTTCTTCTTCTTTCTCCTACCGCCCTCTAATGATACCATATAACAGCGGGATAAGCTTTTAAAAGAAAAAACTTAAATAGAAAAAGAAAAGATTAAGAAGATGACCGGTGAATCGGTAAAGTAATCTCTTTCTTTTATTTATAAACATTTGATGAAGGGATTACATTAATTCCTAGACTAAATGTTTAACAGGGGAGATCGAAGTATTAAGGACTTCGTCTTCATCTTCTAACTAAGAAGATCAAAGCTGAAAGCTTCATCTCCGGCTAACTAGAGAGAATGGAGAGAGGACCTCGGAAGAGCTTTCTAGAGAGAGAAGCTCTGAGACTATACTGAATTAAGCTTGAAGAAACTCTAACACTTGAGTTTCTTTAAATAGAAAACTGAAAAGTAAATTACTATTTAATTCACGCAGGAATCACTATTACATTAACTGAAGTAAAAGTAAAACGTAAGAAACATTTTACATTTACTTTTAGATTGGTAAATATAAGAAACATTTAACTAAAGTTAAAAACATTTAACTTCAGTAAAAGCAAAAGTTATTCTTTTACTTTTACTTTTACATTTACTAAAGTAAAAGACTTTCGCTTTACGGAAAGCAAAAGCTAAGATGATGGATGGGCCATCACCTATCGGTTGACTGAAGATGCCTCTAGCGTCTTCTTCGTTTACTGGTCCATCTTCTGTAGGTGCCGGAAGGTGCTGTTGATCATCTTCTCAGATGAGTCACTTTAGTTAAAAACATTTAACTTAAGTAAAAGCAAAAGTTATTCTTTTACTTTTACTTTTACATTTACTAATGTAAAAGACTTTCGCTTTACGGAAAGCAAAAGCTGAGATGATGGATGGGTCATCACCTGTCGGTTGACTGAAGATGCCTCTGGCGTCTTCTTCGTTTACTGGTCCGTCTCCTGTAGGTGCCGGAAGGTGCAGTTGATCATCTTCTGAGATGAGTCACCATCCCCATACATTTCCACCTTAAAATTTTTATCCAGGAAATAACCCTTTCACCCCCAAAAATTTGGTTTATAAAGAAGCAGGAAAAAAAATTTCTACCGAAAATTGGTCAAAATCTTCAAAATTTCTTAGATTTTGTAAAAAAAAATTTGTTTAAAAACAAATCAGACTAAAATCTGAAACAAAGGATCACTCGATTGGTCCTGATCTATTAGTGAAATCGATCTAAACAGAAGACTTCTTTGTTAACTGTTTAAACAAAAATTCTTTTTCTTGAAGGTCCACTTAAACTCTAGCCTTACTTGCCTTGAACACATACAAGTAGATCTAAAGATTCCCTTTAGCCTTACCTTTGCTCCCAATTGAGACTTACAAATGGCATTATTAGGACTTAAAAGCGATCTTGGGTGGTTTACGGCGAAGGTCGGGCGATTAAAAGCGGAGCAAGAAAAATAAAAGTTTGAAAAAACATTTAATTAAACAAATCAAATTGTTTATTCTTCGAAATCTCCGAACAGAATCAAGAACCAAAAGAATGGCTCTGATACCATATAACAGCGGCGTTTAAGTTTTTAAAAGAAAAACTTTAATAGAAGAAAGAAAAGATTAAGAAGATGACCGGTGAATCGGTAAAGTAATCTCTTTCTTTTATTTATAAACATTTGGGAAGGGATTACATGTGAATCCTAGATCTAAATATTTAAGGGAAGATCGAAGTATTAAGGACTTCGTCTTCATCTTCTAACTAAGTTAAATGTAAACATATACCATACAATATTTAACAAATTGTCTCTTTCTTTTATTTATAAAAATTTGAGGAAGGGATTACATTAATTCCTAGACTAAATGTTTAAGAGGGAAAATCGAAGTATTAAGGACTTCGTCTTCATCTTCTAACTAAGAAGATCGAAGCTGAAAGCTTTGTCTCCGGCTAACTAGAGAGAAGGGAGAGAGGACCTCGGAAGAGCTTTCTAGAGAGAGAAGCTCTGAGGCCAGTTATAGTAAATATATATTTGGGAAGGGATTACATGTGAATCCTAGATCAACAGTTTGAGTATATCCCACAACAATTAAAATGAATTGGACCGGGTTTTGTTTAAAGTTTTTTAAATAACTTTTCAATAGATTGGACCAATTCACTTTCTTTATTAGGTAAACCTAAATTATATCTGTTCTCTAGTAATTTAATTAGAGGTTGTTCAATTTTTGAATCAGGTTTTTTAATAATACTTTCTTCAAATTTTTCTTCAATCCTATCTAGCTGTTTTCCTACTGTTGCTAGATATTGATTACTAAAGTTTAATTGTTTAATTATTTTTTTATCATCATTAGTTCCATCAGGAATCTTGAAGGGACTAGCGATAACTGAAGTGTTTTTAACTGGAATTAGAACTATCTCTAAAGGAGGATGACTAGACGATACTTTAGATCTGTCTCCTTTAATCCATTGAATTTTACTAATACCATTACATTTACTTTGATATTGTTCATACCAGTTGTAAAAAGTAATATTAATTTCTTCATTTTTAATAAATCTTTTTCATCTATTAACTATCTTATCTCTTTCCTTTTTAATGGGGTGAGTAGTTCTGAATAGATGTCTTTTTTCTTTGTTAAACTTTGAATTAAAATCTTTTACTAAGTTATCCCAATCTAAAACAATTTTTTTTTTAATGACTCTTAATTAATTATGAATTGGAGCATTAATATCAGACTGTGTGGGATATACTGAGGATGCCGGAGAAGAAACTACAAAGCGAACAAACTTCAGAACGCCCTCTAATGGTATCAAAGCCAAGTTGTTTGTTGTTAATAACTGTTTAGTCAGATCTTTTTAATCAAACTTCTCTTTACTTTTTCAAAATTATCTTCTTCCTCAGCGTTCTGAAGTCACCTTACTTACCTGTAGTCCACCTAGTTCGTGTCTAACCTTTGTAAGTCTCTAGGGTGTGAGCAGTGTCGGGTTATAGGACATAGGTATGAGTCTACTTTGGGTAAACGGGGTATGTATGAATGAACCTTGAGTAAGATTTTATTTTGAAACAGTCAAGATGAGTAGATTATTCAGATCCAACTCTTCGGTTAGTAACAGGTCAGCTTTGTCTCCTGTCCCAGACATAGTTAACCAAGAAGAACATAGTTATGAAAACATTAATCAAGTTTTACACAATTGGAACATACCTCGAGTATCTCCAAAAGATATTTATCAATCAACCTTTTCAGATAAATTCAAAACTGACTATAATGTCAAAACAGTTGAAAGAGTTTATGCAATTAACAAAGAATACGAAAATTGTAGTCTTTTATCACCTGAAGTTATTAAGAAACATAGAAAAAAGGGTTACAATTTTATTCATATAGGTCTTGTTCAAGTTGCGGTTAAACCCTTTGAGCGAAAAGGAATTAATTCATCTATCTATCTCATCCTTAGAGATGCTAGATTTTAAATTATTATCCAAGTATTATTGGTGCCATGGAAGCAAGTTTGCATAATGGACCTATCCATTTTAATTGCTTTCCTGATTTCACCTTGAGTCTTAGTGATCAAAACTTATTTAAAGCTTTATCATTAAACATTAAAACTGATGGAGAGATTACTCAAATGATTGAAGGATCTCAACCCATTGCTTTAATTTATAGGATTTATTATAAGACAAAGAAATCAAACTTAAACGTTCATGCTCTTAATAAAAGTCCAAAAGATCAAACAATTTTAATTCTAAGTTCAACTAGTGATGCTAATATCCAGATCCCAAGAACAATTCTTTGGAAGGATATTACCTTACCGAATCAATGGACTTTACCGAATGAATTACCACAACAGCTTGAAGTTAACAATTTGTTAAATATTGAAAACATCCAGCAGTTTTCTGATGGAACTGTTAAAATTAGCTTTGACCGTACTAGAACACCAGTTATCATTGAAGACATTTCCAGTTCTTCGGCCCCTCCAGTTATCCACACTAGAAGAGATACTGAAGTCATTAGTAATCCTTCGGTTAGAGATATCAAACTTAAAGGTATCCTTAATCAAGGACAAGTTAGTCATCCTTGCTATACTCAGAATGATACCGTAGAAGATGAAGGTTCTTCTTCTCTGACATCCTCAGTACATCCCACACAGTCTGATATTAATGCTCCAATTCATAATCAATTAAGAGTCATTAAAAAGAATTTCGTTTTAGATTGGGATAACTTTGTAAAAGATTTTAATTCAAAGTTTAACAAAGAAAAAAGACATCTATTCAGAACTACTCACCCCATTGAAAAGGAAAGAGATAAGATAGTTAATAGATGGAAAAGATTTATTAAAAATGAAGAAATTAATATTACTTTTTACGACTGGTATGAACAATATCAAAGTAAATGTAATGTTATTAGTAAAACTCAATGGATTAAAGAAGACAGATCTAAAGTATCGTCTAGTCATCCTCCTTTAGAGACAGTTCTAATTCCAGTTAAAAATACTTCAGTTATCGCTAGTCCCTTCAAGATTCCTGATGGAACTAATGATGATAAAAAAATAATTGAACAATTAAACTTTAGTAATCAATATCAGCAGCAACGATGGGAAAACTTGACTAGATAGGATTGAAGAAAAATTTGAAGAAAGTATTATTAAAAAACCTGATTCAAAAATTTAACAACCTCTAATTAAATTACCAGAGAACAAATATAATTTAGGTTTACCTAATGAAGAAAGTGAATTGGTCCAATCTATTGAAAATTTATTTAAAAACTTAAAAGTAACTTGGGTCAAGTGGAACTATTGTTGTTATCGATCATGCTAAATCGGATGGTGATAACGAAAGTTCTTGATCACTCTAATCACTCATCTATTTCAAACCTTAATGAGCATTAAATAAATTAATTATTAATAACACAAGTATTTCCAGAAATTGGTACTCTAGATCAACTCCTCGGGATCTGATTCGAAGAGAGAAATCTAGATAAATAATTTTCTATGTCCTCTAATAAAATTTTTGAATGGAATATAGATGGTTTTAGTGAACAAGAAATTCTTAATAAACTTAATCATATATGTCTATGGTAGCCAATGACTATATCACCCAATTCAACACTTTATCTCAACGAGATATAGTTGAATTAATAGCTAGTGGTTTTCTTTGGTATTCTTAGGTCTTGGTGGGAAAAACATCTCACGAAGACATTAGAATATCCATAGTTCATGCTATCCAAAGAGATAATGAAGGCAATCCCATCTTTGATGAAGATCTTTGGTATTGGTCTTCTGATGGAGTTAATACTCTAATATTTACTATAATTAAACATTTTGTTGGAACCCCTAGTAATATTACAGAAAGAATTCATGATCAATTAAGTAATCTTATGTGTCCCACTCTAAGTGATTTTAGATGGCACAAAGATGTATTTACTTCTAGAGTTATGATGAGAAATGACAGTAATAAACCATTTTGGAAAGAGAAATTCGTTAATGGTTTACCATCTTTATTTGCTCACAAAGTTAGAGAAGAATTAAGTAAAAATTTAGGATATATTGATTATGATAATTTAACCTATGGTGATATTATTAGTTATATTCAAAAATTTGGATTAAAAATGTGTATTGATTTTAAATTAGCTAAACAAGCTAGTAAAGATAGAAATAAAGCTAAATACGAGTTAGGAACATTTTGTGAGCGATTATGGTTTGCATCACGGTTGCTCCCTACAGAAAGAAAGCAGGCGTAAGAATAAACATATTGAGTCACATAAAAGTCATAAGCGTCGTAAAGAAAAGATATAATCAAGATAAAAGTAATAATAAGAGTAATAATCAAGATACTTATTACAATAAACCTAAGTCATCTAAGAAAAGATCATATAAAAAATCAAAGAAATATGATAAAAGTAAAATTGTCTGTCACAATTGTGGGCAGAAAGGACACTATAAAAGTGAATGTAGAATTAAACAAAAATTAACTCAATTAAATATTTCATTTGAAGATCTGAGCAGTTATTGGAATTAATGAGAATTGAAAATACTTGATAGTAGTAATGAAGAAGCTTCTGATATTCCAGAATCTTCTAGTAATAACGCATCTGACGGTGAATCTGATAGTGAAAATGAAGTCACCATATGTACAGAAAATTGCAATAAAAACTGTTGTAAAAGAATTAATGTAATTATGAAAGATGAAGAAGAAGGTTCTTTATTAATTGATTTAATCAGTAAAATTTCAGACCCTGAATTAAAAACTCAGTATTTGAAACAATTAAAAGATTTTCTTAACCAAAGATAAGAAAGTGCTTCATACGGTGAAAGATTTAAGTCTCAATAAAACTCTTGAAAGATTTAAGTCTCCGGTAAAAGAAATTACCCTCCCTGAGTTAAATCAAGAAGTTAATAAACTTAAGAAAAAAATTTCTAACTTAAAATTAGATATTTCCAACTTAAGAAAAGGGATTGATGATCAAAAATCAGATCTTCAAGTTCATGATTCCTCCTCTAGTGATGAAAGTCACGATGAACCAGAATCATCAGGTGCTAAAGATTCTGATCTCTTTATTCAAGGTCTCTCCCTTAAAAGAATTAAAGATATTACTATTCAAAAATGGTATATCTCTATTAATTTAGTTATCGATAAAACTTTCTCTGTACATCTCCCTGCTTTGGTTAATACTGGAGCAGACTTGAACTGTATTCAAGAAGGTATTATCCCCACAAGATATTATAAGAAAACTAGTGAAAAACTAAATTCAGCCAACGGTACATATTTGTCAAGACAGTATGTGTTTTAAGACCTCATTTGTCTTAGTTCGCAATCTTACTGACAAAATCATTTTGGGTTTACCATTTATCTATTTATTATACCCATTTAATACTAGTAATAAAGGTTTAAGTTGCGAGCATTTAGGAAAGAAAATTACATTTAAATTCCTAATTAAACCAAAAGAAAGAGATTTAAAATTTATTCAGGAAGAACCAATTTCTAAATTATTGAATCTGTTAAATTGTAAAGTTACCCACCTAAATTTCCTTCAAGAAGAAGTGAGGTATCAACAAGTTGAAGAACAACTTAAGAGTAACAGAATTCAAGAAAAAATAAAAGAATTAAAGGATTATTTAATAAAAAAATTATGTTCTAATTCTCCCAATGCTTTTTGGCATAGGAAGAAGCACACAGTTAGATTACCCTATGCTAAGGAATTTAAAGAACATTTAATTCCCACCAAAGCTAGGCCTATTCAAATGAGTCATGAACAGATGGAGTTATGTAAAAGTAAAATTAATGATCTTCTTAGTAAGGGTTTAATTGGACATAGTAAGTCTGTGACGCCCCCAAATCCAGGTTCTCTAACCTCAGATTCAGTGCTCACGATCTATCATCATCATAAGCATTCTATAACTACTACGAAATAATAAACATACATTATTCATTATAATAAAGTCTCATAAACTGGTCCCAAGGTCTCCATAACCTTAACTTTAAATACACCATTCATAATACAAACAGTTTACTTAAGAAATTCCATCAGATAATAGTTAAATTGACATTCATTCTAAAATACTCCTAGATCTTGCCCTTGCCCTTGTTCTTCGTGTTGGATCCTTCGGACTTAACTGAAATAGATGTCATGATATAGCAAGAGTATGCAACTAATTTTCTTCGCAAGTTTATATACAAGAGAGATATATCATGACTTAGAAAGAAATATTGCGTTCAATGTTCCACAATAGTATAAGATTGTGAAGGAACATGAATTAATAATCAACAATTGAATATTCGATAATTGAATAACATGAACTGAGTGGTTTTGAATAACCATGAACATTTGTCAAGGTGCTTAGTGATTTAAACTGGACCTCTTAATAAGTTTTGGTATTCAAGGGGATCAGCCTTTCATACCTCGTGATTTATGCATAAACACTTAATAATCCGGCATTGATATCATGCCTTAATCAAATTCGTCTTTTTCTCAGTTATTTAAAACACATTTGATTTAACAAATTTAGACATGCTTGATCTAGCTGATACAATTAGCATAGATCTATTTCATAAACAGTTCATAAATGAAGAACTTTAATTTAATTCACAGTTCAATAGCAGTAGAACGGAATTCAATTGCACAAAGTGCGAATTTCAATAATCAATATAGACGTGAATAATCATCAATAATTATTCACTAACATGCTTTGAAAATAATAACTCGAGCTTGAGTTAGGAAACTTGCCTCGATCGTAGGTTACGGCTACGAAATTAAATTTCAATCCACTATGCAGTTAAATTATCTTCCTTTGAGAGACCTATAATTAATCTTTCAATTAGTCAAAGCATAACATTAGATTATGTAATCACATAGATATTATACATTACATTTAGTTCTTATAAACATTATCCTGTCTAGATAGTGTTACTATTAATTAACGACTACCTTTAATTCACATAATATTATTAACTTAGATAATATTTAATTCACCTTCTAGTATTATTGGTTTACTAATAATACTTTCATTCACTTACTAATATTATTATCATCTTAGTAATATTTCAATACTTTACTAATATTATTAATCCTCTTAATAATATTTTAATCATACATTAATATTATTACCATAATAATATCTTACTTATGCTTTAACATCATTAATAATACTTTCAATCATTTACTAATATTTTATTCACTTACTAATATTATTAATCATTTAATAATATTTTATTCCTTTACTAATGTTATTATATTTAATAACATTTTATTTAATCTCGAATATTATTATTTAATAATATTTTAATCATTTAATAATAATACTTTAATCTAATATTATTAATCTTTTAATAATATTTTACTCAAGATTAATATCTTAATCTAATATTATTAATTATTTAATAATATTTTAATGAAATTTTAATCTTAATATTTTTATTTACTTAAAAAATATTATATTCTAATATTATTAACATCATAATAATATTTTAATGATTTATTGGATTAATAAACAATTTATTCTAACTGTTCATCCTTTATTAAACCTCTTATTTAATATCCATAAAAGGTCATAAATGATATTTCTTATCATAAATTACCAAAGTGCCTTAAGATAGTCATGATATAATATATTATGAGCATTCAAGCATAAAAATCACATTTTTCTCATTAAACACATCATTTAACTATTTATTTTCTTTTATTCATAACTTAACCATTTTTTAGGAAAAATAGCAAACTGACTTCAAAATTTCTCAACTTCTGGATTTTGACAGAATATGAACCAACAATGATCTCCTAATTTTTCTGGAATTTTAGAAAATGATTTACTATTTTTAAAGTGTCTAAAATTGAAGAATCTTGCCCCATTTTTCATAAATTGAGTTTCGCTCTGGAAAATCTGACATTTTTAGGGTATGCTCTCGTAACATATATGAAGCCACTATAAAAATATCAGAATTTTCCAGTGTATACACAGTGAGACATTCGAAGGTTAATATTTCGGAGTCCTTTACGGAAATAGTCATTACGCACAATATATAACTCGAAACGTGTTCGTTCTTTTTCCTGCATGTACATAACTTCTCAAGGTACCTCTGTGATTTTTCCCAGATTTTTAAAAAGACAAGCAACTGAATCGAAACAGCCTCATGAAAAACGGATCGTTAGCTGATTTAGGGTTTTCAAAGCCTCGACATGCAAAGTGGATTTGTTTTGGGAAAAATAGTCTCAAAGGTTTCAAAAATTGCTAGATTTGTGTTCTACCACTTGGGTTTACTACATAACTCATGTATCTAGCACCCCACTCGACGGATCACAATTCCAAGTTGTAAAACTTGAGTTACACAAGATTTAGTGGAAGAAAAACAAGAGTTTTCACCCTTGGAGAACATATGCTCATTTTCTTCCTCTAAGTCTTTGATCTAACACTCAAGATACTTAGTTCAATACATGATGATATGTAGAACTAGTGTATCTTGAGTATTTGTACATAACCCCATCAAAACTCAAGCTAGCAAAACAAAGTAACAGAAGAAGATGAAGGTAAGTTATACCTTGACTTAGTTGCTACCTTTCTTGATTTTCCAAAGTAAGTAATATACTTAGGAGGCATGAACAACTAGCACTCCTATCTCTTCTCTCTATAGCCGAAACCCTCTCTCTCTTTTCTCTCTATAAATTTGGCTAGCTTGGGAGCAAAAGATAGAAGAAGAAGATGGAGAGAAAATGAGATGTTGGAAGAATGAAATGTGATTACAAAATGAAATGGGCAATTCACTAATAATCCTCCCATAACTATTTTGTTGTCCATTGGGTAAAAACTTTGTATTATTATTTCCATTAGGCTAGACATGATTAAATGTGCATAATGGAGTGGCAACCAATGGGAGCTTGACAACATTGTCCTTGTGTTTAATAATTTCTACTAATGGACAAGTTAGCTTAATTATTCCACTTAGGATCCTCTAGCCCATAATATCCTCCATTTAACTTTTTTTTAAATGCCCAATTTTGATTAATCAAATGTCTAGAATGCCCCTAATCAAGTGGGCTAAGTATTGGATTGTATTTTATTTTCTTTGGGCTTCTCCTTTAATTGTTTTGGGCTATGTACTAAACATAGTCTAGCAATTTTAATAATGTTACCCAATTTGATTATTTAGGGCTTCCATTTCCAATCATATGAAGTTTAATTACTTATACATGTGACTTTATCTCATAACCTAATTAGATTTACAAGAATTAGGTTTAAAATTATTAGTCACTTGAAATACTAAGTTTACCCACTTAAGTTAGTATACATATTAAATACTAACTTTTCCGTATTACCATAACCCTTAGGTTATTTAATAGTCTTACCTAATGTATAATTAGGTTATGAAGCTTTCATTTTATGAAATCTATAAATGTATGTATCCATAAGTATAGTATATATATTAATTGCCCCATGCACCACTTCACATATGTGGTCACATATTAAATCCTTATATAACACAAAGTTTTAAAAAAAATTTGATAATGTACATACATATATGGTGACTTAAAATTCACGGTTATTACATTCTCCCCCCCCTTATAAGAATTTCGTCCCCGGAATTTCATATAAGGTTACTCAAAAAGGTGTGGATAATTTTCTCTTATCTTTTCTTTGAGTTCCCACGTAGCTTCTTCAGTATTGTGGTTTCTCCAAAGAACTTTTACAGAATGTATAACCTTATTTCGCAATTTCTGTTCCTTTCTGTCAAAAATTTTGACCGAAATTTCCTCTTATGACAAATCCCTTTCGACCTGAATTGGCTCGTACGATATCACGTGCTTGTAATCAGGCTTATATGGTCGTAACACTGACACATGAAACACATTATGAATATTTTTCTAGTTTAGGAGGAAGAGCTACCTCGTACGCCACTTCTCCTATCTTCTTCAAGATCTCGAAAGGTCCAATAAATCTCAGACTTAGTTTACCTTTCTTTCCAAACCTTATCTTCCCTTTCTAGGGAGATACTTTCAAAAATGCATAGCTTCCCACCTCAAAATCTCGCTTCTGGCGATGTAAGTCTGCATACTTCTTCCGGCGATCTTGAGTGCTACCGATCGGGCTCTTATTACCTTGATGATCTCTGATTACCTTTGCACTAGTTACGGTCCCCAGCGATCGGCGTTCACCCACTTCATCCTAGCATAAGGGTGTTCTACATTTCCTTCCATACAGTGCTTCGTACGGTGGCATTCCGATGCTGGTATGATAGCTATTGTTATATGCGAACTCTACCAATGGAAGATGATCCTCCCAGCTACCCTTGAAGTCCATCACACAAGCTCTGAGCATGTCTTCAAGTGTTTGAATCGTTCTATCGCTTTACCCATCGATCTGCGGATGATACGCGGTGCTCATCCGTAGTTGCGTCCCCATTCTTTCTTGAAGACTCTTCGAGAAGTTTGACGTGAATTGCGGATCCCTATCCGACACAATAGATACTGGTACGCCATGTCTCGAGATAATTTCCTTGATATATACTTTGGCTAGCTAGTCCAGACTATACCTGATCTTGATCGAAAAAAAGTGAGCCAACTTCGTAAGACGATCTACGATTACCCATATGGTGTCATGTCCCTTTTGCGTTGCTGGAAGTCCCACCACAAAATCCATCGTGATGTGCTCCCATTTCCACTCTGGAATCTCTAAAGGCTGTAGTAATCCACTCGGTCGTTGATGCTCTGCCTTGTCTCTCTGACAAATTAGACATCTGCTGACACATTCTGCAACCTCTTTCTTCATGTTTGGCCACCAAAAGTGTTGACGTAAGTCTTGATACATCTTTGTGCTTCACGGGTGTATCGAGTACCTCGTCTATCGCAACTTCTTGCGAGAATCTCTTCTCTTAGTTACGGTACTAATGGTACCCAAATTCATCCTTCAAATCTTAACGATCGGTGCCATCAATCTTGTATTTCAATTCAACCCCTTGATTGCTTAAGCTTCTTGATCTTTGTCATGATCTTAAATCCTTCTCTTGAGCCTCTTTAACCTTATCTAATAAAGTAGGGCTTGTTGCCACTGTAAATAATTTCTCATCGATCTCCATCGGATACTTAACCTCTAAGTCAAGTCATTCAAAATCCTTCACCAATTCCTCTTGAATGGTCAACTTCAGTAACTTCTCTCTGCCTTTTCTACTCACGGCATCAGCCACTACATTTGCTTTGCTTGGATGGTACACAATCTCACAATCATAATCCTTGATCAATTCTAGCCATCGGCGCTGCCTCATATTTAGCTCCTTCTGCGTGAAGATATACTTTAGACTCTTATGATCCGTATATATCTCACACTTCTCGCCATACAAATAGTGCCTCCAAATTTTCAAGGCAAAAACAACTGCTGCTAACTCCAGGTCATGAGTCGGATAACCCTTCTCATAGTCCTTGGTGGCGTGAAGCGTCTTAATGACCTTGCATTATGTTGCATCAAGACCACATCCAAGACCCTTATACGAAAAATCACTATACACTACATTAAAACCCGTGTTTGTCGGGTAAAGCCAACACGGTGCTTGGCCCGAGCCTCTTCTTCAATTCCATGAAACTCTATTCACATTTTTCCGTCCAAACGAACTTCACTATCTTTCTAGTAAGGTTGGTCAACGGCGATGCTATCTTTGAAAAATCTTGGATGAATCTTCGATAGTATCCTGCTAATCCCAAGAAACTCCTAATTTTTGTTCGTGTCTTTGGTTGTTCCCAGTTGATAACTGCTTCTACTTTTGCTGGATCTACCGAAACACCATCCTTGTCGATAACGTGACCCAAAAACTGCACTCTCCGCAACCAAAATTCACACTTGGAGAACTTTGCATATAACTTCTCCCTCCTTAACGTCTCCAACACTTTCGTTAGATGTTCAATGTGATCTTCCTCTATCTCTGAATATACCAGGATGTCATCTATGAACACGACAACAAACTTATCCAAATATTGTTTAAACACTCTGTTCATCAAGTCCATGAATACTGCTGGCGCATTCGTCAACCCAAAAGACATTACCAGAAACTCAAAGTGTCCATACCAAGTTCTGAATGCCGTCTTTGGAACATCCTCCTGTCTCACATTCAATTGGTGATAACCGGTCCTCAAGTCGATTTTTGAAAAGTATTTCTCCCCCTTCAGCTGATCAAACAAATCGTCGATCTGGGCAATGGTACTTATTCTTAATGGTGACCTTGTTCGACTCCGGTAGTCGATACAAAGCCTTAATGACCCATCCTTCTTCTTTACGAATAAGGTGGTGCTCCCCATGGTGATCGCAGTGAATATATCCCTTATCTAATAACTCTTGTAGTTGAACCATCCATTCCTCCATTTCTACAGGAGCCATACGATCGGCGCTTTAGATCTTGGTGATGTCCACGGTGCCAAATTGATAACAAACTCTATCTCTCTATCGGTGGCAATCCGGAATCTCATCACGGGAAAAGCGTCAGCGAATTCTCTTACAATAGGTATCGACCCGGTTCACCCTCGACTCGGTGGGTATCCATAACGTGAGCCAAATAACCTATACAACCCTTCCTAAGTAACTTACTTGCTTGCATCATCGTCAGACAACAAGATTGTCTTGGCGATTTCTTGTATATGAAATACCACCTTTGACTTATTCGGGTCTTTAGGTGTCGCACTTTTCTTACGATCGATGACCGTTCCATGACTTGATAACCAATCCATCCTGAGGATTACATCAAACTCTCCAAGACGAATCGGTATCAAATCCACGTTAAGCTTAAACCCTCTTATATTAGCACAATAGTTACTATAGATCACGATCTCTGAGGATAATTTCTTTATTTGCTACTTCTACATTCATTGGGTGTTCTAATAGTTCATAAGGTAAACTTAATCTTTGAGCAAATTCATCATATACGAAAGAACATGAAGCTCCCGAATCGAATAACACATAGGCATTTATATCATTGATCGGAATTATACGACACCACCTCCCCTGGATGCCACGACATCTTGCGGTCATATTAAATGTAAAGTGTTGTAGGCTTGTTTGGTTGAAATTTGGTCCTCCACTGGTTGTCTTAGTGTTATTGCCCTTGTTGCCATTTCCGCCATCCGTGCTTTTCTTCTTCGGGCAATCCTTGATTCGATGTCCCACGTCACCATAGTTAAAGCAACCTCCCTTCTTCACCTTAGGACAATTGGGTGAGGTATGCCCTTCTTGCCCACATGTATAACATACCGTTTTTCCTTTCAAGCACTCCCCAGTGACCCTTTCCACAGTTCCACACGACTTCTTTTTGTTGCACACTTAGTCTTTGCATCTCAGTTACGCCCCCCTTGCTCCATTTCCGCTTCTTGTTATTTCTCATACTTGCTAACATTACGATTCCCACCATACCTTTCTTTTTGTTCTTCTCCGATTGTATTTTGAGGCGACTTCGCTTCCTCCTTCCATTATAAGAGCTTTCTCCAAAAGAGTTGAGAATGATGTGATTTGTAAAACCGCTACCTTACTATAAATCCACGGCTTTAGTCCATTTTCAAACCCTCTCGCTTTCCTCACCTCTGTGTCCACGATGTGGGCGAATCGCCAATTCATTGAATTTATGACATACTACGATCTTGACATATTCTCTGTTTGATTCCAAAAACTTGATCTCCATTCTTGCTTGAATACTCTCAGGGAAGTAGTTCTCAAAGAACAACTTCTTGAATGCTTCCCAAGTCACGATTCCAGTTCCGGCTTTGTTCTGGTTGGCCTCCCACCAATAATTAGCCTCATCCTTCATTAAGTAGGTAGCAAAAATTGTCTTCTACTCTTCTGCTACTCTAGCAATAATGAAGGCCTTCTCGATCTCCTTTACCCATGTCTGGGCCTCTATCGGGTCTGTTGTCCTCTAAACTCCGACGGTCCTACTGCCTTGAAGTTCTTAAAGTTGACTAGTTGGTTGCCCGCCTGATTTCCTGTAGGTTGAGCTTGATTCCTCATGGCTTCAACCATCATGTTGATAAAATCTTGCATTGGGTTTTGTTGAGCTCCCGCTGCATTATTAACTGACTCTTCAATCTCTTGGTTCCTCAGTCCACGTCTGGGCGGCATTATCTAGTGAAACAAAATTCTAACACGTTACTCGGGTTTATTATCATATGATTACTTAGCATGTAACACACTATTTTATTTAAATAATCAGATGATCATTATGTGAGAGTTTTAAATTACCAAGATTTGGAAGTCTTTCTCCCTTATTAGTGGGTTAAGTTTGTTTTTAAAGAACATTTTCCAAATTAGTCTACTGGATTCACATAACATTAAATAGACAATTTACTATATAAAATTTTCCAACACATATCATAATAATACTGCATTTATATTCATACACCAATCTTCAGTGACTTAGATGATTAATATAGGTATATTTTATAAATGCTACTATCCCATTTCAAACACAAAAGATGGGATTAACTCATAATGATACCTCCCTACAACACAAATAGGGATAATACCTAACAACTTACTACCTCACACCTGCTGAGGTTTACATCATCATAAAACCTTATTACACAAAAAGAAAGGTACTAATACATCTATCTAAAACTGGGTCATCACATCATCACCACTGGTGGCCCTGCCGGGTCACCTACACAGGCTCCTAGGGAAGCAACTGCTCCAGAACTCTACGTCGAATGGATCGACTAGACTCTCCTATCTCAGAGTGGACCCTCCTAGCCCCACTGCATTGGCCCTCATACGCTGCGTCTAATGCCAGTCCTAAAGTCTCTACCCTGACCTTCATGGCATCCAGTGCAATCTCTAATAGGTCCACCCGCTTGGTCGACTCATAAAATGCCTCCTCCACCCGTATCTTATCAGCAATCTCCACGTCAAACTCACTTCGCATCGCCAGATGCTCTACGCTCAGTGCTGCAAACTTTGCCTTCTCATGCTCTAGCTGGACTCGCATCTCTGCTAGCTCCATCCAGGTTCACGATGGTAGCATCCTTATCTTCTTTGCTCCATGTCTTTGATGGTTCATATTCTCCGCCTCAACTGCAAAATCCTTAGCTCCTGAGCATGGTTTTTCTCTAACAGGTTACTGATCATCACATCCTTCGAGGTATCCGACACCTCCTCTGGAACGACCTCCTCCTGGTCTATAGAATGGCTCCCCTGACTATCACTTGGCATCCTATAAAACAAGGATACAACATCAGTACTATAATAAAATATATTCATTGATGAAATGAAAAAATATTTTATTAAGTACAACACATACTCGATGATTTAACATAATCCATCTCCTAACATACTCTATAAGAGTTTTCTACTAAGGTTATAACCTAGGTTTCGCATTCCTAATGTTTATAACCTCTGACTCTGATACCAACTCTGCGGCCCCAAATCCGGGTTCTCTAACCTCGATTGAGGTGCTCATGATCTATCATCATCATAAGCATTCTATAACTACTACTGAAATAATAAACATACATTGTTCATTATAATAAAGTCTCATAAAGCTGGTCCCAAGGTCTCCATAACCTTAACTTTAAATATACCATTCATAATACAAACAGTTTACTTAAGAAATTCCATCAGATAATAGTTAAATTGACATTCATTCTAAACTACTCCTGGATCTTGCCCTTGCCCTTGTTCTTCGTGTTGGATCCTTCGGGCTTAACTGAAATAGATGTCATGATATAGCAAGTGTAAGCAACTAATTTGCTTCGCAAGTTTATATACAAGAGAGATATATCATGACTTAGAAAGAAATATTGCGTTCAATGTTCAACAATAGTATAAGATTGTGAAGGAACATGAATTAATAATCAATAATTGAATATTCGATAATTGAATAACATGAACTAAGTGGTTTTGAATAACCATGAACATTTGCCAAGGTGCTCAGTGATTTAAACTGGACCTCTTAATAAGTTTTGGTATTCAAGGGGATCAGCCTTTCATACCTCGTGATTTATGCATAAACACTTGATAATCCGACATTGATATCATGCCTTAATCAAATTCGTCCTTTTCTCAGTCAAGAGTTCTTACTATATCAATTTAATAAGAACAGTTATTTAAAACACATTTGATTTAACAAATTTAGATATGCTTGATGTAGCTGATACAATTAGCATAGATCTATTTCATAAACAGTTCATAAATGAAGAACTTTAATTTAATTCACGATTCGATAGCGAGAGAAGCGAAATTCAATTGCCAAAAGTGCGAATTTCAATAATCAATATAGGCGTGAATAATCATTAATAATTATTCACTAACATGCTTTGAAAATAATAACTTCGAGCTTGAGTTAGGAAACTTACCTCGATCGTGAGTTACTGGCCACTGAAATTAAATTTCAATCCACTATGCGGTTAAATTATCTTCCTTTGAAAGACCTATAATTAATCTTTCAATTAGTTAAAAGCATAACATTAGATTATGTAATCACATAGATATTATACATTACATTTAGTTCTTATAAACATTATCCATCAGATAGTGTTACTATTAATTAACGACTACCTTTAATTCACATAATATTATTAACTTAGATAATATTTAATTCACCTTCTAGTATTATTGGTTAACTAATAATACTTTCATTCACTTACTAATATTATTATCATCTTAGTAATATTTCAATACTTTACTAATATTATTAATCCTCTTAATAATATTTTAATCATGCATTAATATTATTACCATAATAATATCTTACTTATGCTTTAACATCATTAATAATACTTTCAATCATTTACTAATATTTTATTCACTTACTAATATTATTAATCATTTAATAATATTTTATTCCTTTACTAATGTTATTATATTTAATAACATTTTATTTAATCTCGAATATTATTATTTAATAATATTTTAATCATTTAATAATAATACTTTAATCTAATATTATTAATCTTTTAATAATATTTTACTCTAGGATTAATATCTTAATCTAATATTATTAATTATTTAATAATATTTTAATGAAATTTTAATCTTAATATTTTATTTACTTAAAAATATTATATTCTAATATTATTAACATCATAATAATATTTTAATGATTTTTTGGATTAATAAACAATTTATTCTAATTGTTCACCCTTTATTAAACTTCTTATTTAATATCCATAAAAGGTCATAAATGATATTTCTTATCATAAATTACCAAAGTACCTTAAGATAGTCATGATATAATATATTATGAGCATTCAAGCATAAAATCACATTTTTCTCATTAAACACATCATTTACCTATTTATTTCCTTTTATTCATAACTTAACCATTTTTAGGAAAAATAGGAAACCCGACTTCAAAAATTCTCAACTTCTGGATTCGTGAGAATATGAACCAACAATGATCTCCTAATTTTTCTGGAATTTTAGAAAATGATTTACTATTTTTAAAGTGTCTAAAATTGAAGAATCTTGCCCCATTTTTCATAAATTGAGTTTCTCTCTAAAAAATCTGAAAATTTTAGGGTATTCTCTCGTAACATATATGAAGCCACTATAAAAATATCGGAATTTTCAGTGTATACACAGTGAGACATTCGAAGGTTAATATTTCGGAGTCCTTTACGGAAATAGTCATTACGCACAATATACAACTCGAAACGTGTCCGTTCTTTTTCCTGCATGTACATAACTTCTCAAGGTACCTCTGTGATTTTTCCCAGATTTTTAAAAGACAAGCAAGCCAATGGCCAAAACAACCTTCAAAAAATGGATCGATAGTTGATTTAGGGTTTTCAAAGCCTCGACATGCAAAAGTAATTTGTTTTGGGAAAATATAGTCTCAAAGGTTTTAAAAATTGCTAGATTTGTGTTCTACCACTTGGATTTACTACATAACTCATGTATCTAGCACCCCCCTTCGACGGATCACAATTCCAAGTTGTAAAACTTGAGTTACACAAGATTTAGTGGAAGAAAAACAAGAGTTTTCACCCTTTGAGAACATATGCTCATTTTCTTCCTCTAAGTCTTTGATCTAACACTCAAGATACTTAGTTCCATACATGATGATATGTAGAACTAGTGTATCTTGAGTATTTGTACATAACCCTATCAAAACTCAAGCTAGCAAAACAAAGTAACAGAAGAAGATGAAGGTAAGTTATACCTTGACTTAGTTGCTACCTTTCTTGATTTTCCAAAGTAAGTAATATACTTAGGAGGCATGAACAACTAGCACTCCTATCTCTTCTCTCTATTGCCGAAACCCTCTCTCTCTTTTCTCTCTATGAAGTTGGCTAGCTTGGGAGCAAAAGATAGAAGAAGAAGATGTAGAGAAAATGAGATGTTGGAAGAATGAAATGTGATTACAAAATGAAATGGGCAATTCACTAATAATCCTCCTAGAACTATTTTGTTGTCCATTGGGTAAAAACTTTGTATTATTATTTCCATTAGGCTAGACATGATTAAATGTGCATAATGGAGTGGCAACCAATGGGAGCTTGACAACATTGTCCTTGTGTTTAATAATTTCTACTAATGGACAAGTTAGCTTAATTATTCCACTTAGGATCCTCTAGCCCATAATATCCTCCATTTAGCTTTTATTTTAAATGCCCAATTTTGATTAATCAAATGTCTAGAATACCCTTAATCAAGTGGGCTAAGTATTGGATTGTATTTTATTTTCTTTGGGCTACTCCTTTAATTGTTTTGGGCTATGTACTAAACATAGTCTAGCAATTTTAATAATGTTACCCAATTTGATTATTTAGGGCTTCCATTTCCAATCATATAAAGTTTAATTACTTATACATGTGACTTTATCTCATAACCTAATTAGATTTAAAATTCACGGTTATTACAAAGTCACCATGGTCTTGCCCAGCCTTCTATGTTAATAACGAAGCTGAGAAAGAAAAAGGTGTCCCTCGGTTAGTTATTAATTATAAACCATTAAACAAAGTACTAGAATGGATTAGGTACCCTTTTGCCCAACAAGGATGATCTCCTTGGTAGGTTAAGTATCTCCACAATCTTTAGTAAATTTGACCTCAAGTCAGGATTCTGGCAAGTTGCTATTCATCCAAATGATAGGTACAAAATAGCATTCACCACTCCGTTCGGACACTACGAATGGAATGTTAAGTCATTTGGACTTAAAAATGCACCCAGTGAATTTCAGAATATTCTTAATAATATTTTGAATCCTTTCAGTCATTTTATTATTGTATACATCGACGATATCCTTGTATTCTCCAAGACTATTGAAGAGCATATTAAACATTTGAATTCGTTCTTCAAAACGGTTAAAACTAATGGTCTTGTTCTTTCTCCTTCCAAATGTAGTCTGTTTCTGACTAAAGTCTGGTTTCTCGAATTAATCCTCTATCATGGACTCATGCGGCCAATTAATAGAGCTATTCAATTCGCCGACCGGTTCCCAGATAAGATTATCGACAAAACTCAGCTACAGAGGTTTCTTGGCTCGCTCAATTATATTGGCAAGTTTTACAAGAACCTCAGGAATATTTGTAAGCCTCTCTTTCAGCGCTTACAAAGTAACCCACCTCCATGGACTGACATTCATATTTCTATCGTCCAACAAATTAAAAAATATGTTAAGGTATTGCCCTGCCTTGGCATCTCAAATGATTCAGCTTTCAAAATAGTTGAAACTGATGCCTCTGACATTGGATTCGGTGGCATACTCAAACAAAGTTAACTCCTACTTCTGATGAACAGATTGTTCGTTTCCATTCTGGCGCATGGAACCCTACACAATTAAAATACAGTACTATTAAAAAAGAGATTTTGTCATTAGTTATATGTATCAAAAAATTTCAGAGAGATTTATTGAATCAAAAATTTCCTAGTTAGAATAGATTGCAAGTCAGCAAAATTTATTCTTGAAAAGGACGTTGAGAACGTCGCCTCTAAGCATTCATTCGCTAGATGGCAAGCAATTTTAAGTATTTTTGATTTTGATATTAAATATATTAAAGGTAGTAACAACTCAGTTCCTGATTTTCTCACTCGTGAGTTTATTAACACGAGTACTATTATTGCGACAACATGAGTGTGCGAGGAGGTTCATCTTTCGTGGTCATGGCCGCCAAATTTCGGCTATCCGATTAATCGGTCAAAATGGAACTGTTGTCCTCATCCAGTTACTCAAACAACCCACAACAAATTCCAGGTGCTTGGTACAGTTCCCAAGCCCTACTCCTTAGTTCTTGCTAGTCAGCCCAAACCATTTGATATTTTTGCTAGTCAAACCAAGTCTACCTCATCACAATCCAGTCACCCAGTTTCAAACTATCGTCAAATTTTTGATCAGCACTTATTCCATATTGAGTTACCAATGAAACCAAAGAATGACCCGATTTAATTAGCTGCCTAGTATTTTCCTACTGGATGGCATTTTCTTCCTTTAGCACCTTATAAATCACTTGTGTATTATAGGGACATCCTTATTGAAACAGAGTCAGCTTTTATTGAACCAATTTATGCCAACGATGATAAATCCAAGCTTCTTTATCATTCGTTGTATATCAAAAACAGTTCTCAATACATCGATTGGGGTAGTCATCCCCTCGATCTCAAGTCACTTTCTAATCACACTAGCTCTTTTTGCTATTATGATTATATTGAGGCGTGGCATAAAATCATGCTTCATCAAAATGAAGATCATAGTCATTCGTGGTTTTTCCAGTTCGACCACAAGTTTAAAAGTCAATTCCCCAAATGGTTCATCCTTTGGTGGACAAGGTATGGTTTATGCCATGATATTTTCCCCAAACCACTCCTTGCTCAGTTAGAACATTTTTGTCATCACAGTAATTATCATTCCAAATATGAGGAAATTCCAGTCTTCCTTATATTTTGTAGTAAATACAAAATCCCTTGGATTCTCAAATGGCAATATGTCGTTTTAGCCACCCAAGAAGTCACTGTATTTCAGTCTCCGTCGTCCATAGGTATTAGGACAGCCCAGACTTATCTTTCTCCTATTTCTCATGTCTCTCGCCGTTTTTTCATTAAATGGTGGGATAAATTCGTTATTGATAGAATTGTTGGCCAAGTTCAGAAAGAATTTCCGCCATCTCCTTTATTGACTCCTCCAGTAACCACTCCTTCAGTTACCACGGCCCTTGCCGTTGCATCTTCCAGTAAAATGGTCACTAAAACAGTTGACAAGTCAAAAGAAAAATCAATTGTTCCTCCTGATACTGATGAAGTCACTAATGTTTCTAGTTACTCCAACCCTCAGTTAAGGCGTCTTGCAGATGCCATTCATATGAGACTTGACCAGTTACACGAAGAATCAGATAAAGCTTCTTCTCAGTCCAGAGGAGAAAATTCTAGTCAAGATCTTGAAGACGAAGGTGATTGTGATCCCTATGGCACGATCAGCCTTCAGGATGCTCGAGATCCCTTCTCCTGATTCTTGATAATCAATCAAAGTAAGTGGATGTGATGACATCATCGATCCTTGACTGCCTGCTCAAGCGACCTAATCACCGGTCCGTGAAAGACTGCTCCGGTAGCCTAATCACCAGCAGTTTTTCCACCGAAAGCAGCAATCAGTCAGACATCTGGCCCCATGACCGCATTAGTCAAAAGAGACGTCTGCTTTTCCACCGAAAGCAGTTTCTTTACTTTTACTTTAGTAAAATGTTTTTTACTTGTACTTTTACTTTAGTAAAATGTTTCTTACTTTTACTTTACCCCAGTTATTATAATAGTAATCTTGTAACAGTTCGTTTCCTTGTTCTATAAAAGGAAATCGAATTCATTTGGTTTAGGCAGACTTAGAAAGACTCAAAGTTCCTTCTCTGACAAATCTTTAGCCTCAACCGCTGTTTAGCCTACTTAACCCCTCTTCATATAATGTTCTTATTTCAGTAAACTTGTAAGTCATTTTAATTGTTCGTCTTGTAAATAGTTTGAGTTATTATCAATAAAACTGTTTTTATTTAGTAATTTAATTGTGTTTGTATGCGTACCTTTTTCTTTTTCCTTCCGCCCTCTAATGGTATCAGAGCCAAGTTGTTTGTTGTTAGTAACTGTTTAGTCAGATCTTTTTAATCAAACTTCTCTTTACTTTTTCAAAATTATCTTCTTCCTCAGCGTTCTGAAGTCACCTTACTTACCTGTAGTCCACCTAGTTCGTGTCTAACCTTTGTAAGTCTCCAGGGTGTGAGTAGTGTCGGCTTATAGAACATAGGTATGAGTCTACTTTGGGTAAACGGGGTATGTATGAATGAACCTTGAGTAAGATTTTATTTTGAAGCAAATAAGATGAGTAGATTATTGAGATCGACTCTTCGGTTAGTAGCAATTAACTATTTCCTCTGTCCGATACATAGTTAACCAAGAAGAACATAGTTATGAAAACATTAATCAAGTTTTACACAATTGGAACATACCTCGAGTATCTCCAAAAGATATTTATCAATCAACCTTTTCAGATAAATTCAAAATTGACTATAATGTCAAAACAGTTGAAAGAGTTTATGCAATTAACAAAGAATACGAAAATTGTAGTCTTTTATCACCTAAAGTTATTAAGAAACACAGAAAAAAGGGTTACAATTTTATTCATATAGGTCTTGTTCAAGTTGCAGTTAAACCACTCAACAGAAAAGGAATTAATTCATCTATCTATCTCTGCCTTAGAGATGCTAGATTTTTAAATTATTATCCAAGTATTATTGGTGCCATGGAAGAAAGTTTGCATAATGGACCTATCCATTTTAATTGCTTTCCTTATTTCACCTTGAGTCTTAGTGATCAAAACTTATTTAAAGCTTTATCATTAAACATTAAAAGCGATGGGAGATTACTCAAATGATTGAAGGATCTCAACCCATTGCTTTAATTCTGAGGATTTATTATAAGACAATGAAATCAAACTTAAGCGTTCATGCTCTTAATAAAAGTCCAAAAGATCAAGCAGTTTTAATTCAAAGTTCAACTAGTGATGCTAATATCGAGATCCCAAGAACAATTCTTTGGAAGGATATTACCTTACCTAATCAATGGACTTTCTAGAATGAATTACCACAATAGCACAGTAGTTAACAATTTGTTAAATATTGAAAACATCCAAGATTTTACGATGGGCTATTAAAATTAGCTTTGAGCGTACTAGAATGCGATTATCATTGAAGACATCTCTCGGTTCTTGACCCCTTGATTATCCACACTAGAAGAGATCTTTGAAGTCCTTAGTAATCCTTGGTTAGAGATATCAAACTTAAAGGTATCCTTAATCAAGGACAAGTTAGTCATCCTTGCTATACTTAGAATGATACTAGTAGAAGATGAAGGTTCTTCTTCTCCTAAGCATCCTCGATTATATCCCACACGATCGATATTAATGCTCCAATTCATAATCAATTAAGAGTAATTAAAAAGAATTTCGTTTTAGATTGGGATAACTTAGTAAAAGATTTTAATTCAAAGTTTAACAAAGAAAAAAGACATCTATTCAGAACTACTCACCCCATTGAAAAGGAAAGAGATAAAATAGTTAATAGATGGAAAAGATTTATTAAAAATGAAGAAATTAATATTACTTTTTACGACTGGTATGAATAATATCAAAGTAAATGTAATGTTATTAGTAAAACTCAATGGATTAAAGAAGACATATCTAAAGTATCGTCTAGTCATCCTCCTTTAGAGGCAGTTCTAATTCCAGCTAAAAACACTTCAGTTATCGCTAGTCCCTTCAAGATTCCTGATGGAACTAATGATGATAAAAAATAATTGAACAATTAAACTTTAGTAATCAATATCTAAAGATGATGAGGAAAAATGACTAGATAGGATTGAAGAAAGTATTATTAAAAACCTGATTCAAAAATTGAACAACCTCTAATTAAATTACCAGAGAACAGATATAATTTAGGTTTACCTAATGAAGAAAGTGAATTGGTCCAATCTATTGAAAAGTTATTTAAAAAACTTAAAACAGAACCCGGTCCAAGTGGAACTATTGCTGTTATCGATCATGCTGAATCAGATGGTGATAACAAAAGTTCTTCTGATCACTCTAATCACTCATCTATTTCAAACCTTAATGAACAGCTAAATAAATTAACTGTTAATAACACAAGTATTACCAAAAATTGGTACTCTAGACCAACTCCTTGGATCTGATTTCAAGAGAGAAATCTAGATAAACAATTTTTACATGTCCTCTAATAAAATTTATGAATGGAATATAGATGGTTTTAGTGAACAAGAAATTCCTAATAAACTTAATCATATGTCTATGGTAGCCAACATCTATATCACCAAATTCAACACTTTATCTCAACCGGATATAGTTGAATTAATAGCTAGTGGTTTCTTGATATTCTTAGGTCTTGGTGGGAAAAACATCTCACGAAGACATTAGAATATCCATAGTTCATGCTATCCAAAGAGATAATGAAGGCAATCCCATCTTTGATGAAGATTTGGTATTGGTCTTCCGATGGAGTTAATACTCTAATATTTACTATAATTAAACATTTTGTTGGAACCCTAGTAATATTACGAGAAAGAATTCATGATCAATTAAGTAATCTTACGTGTCCCACTCTAAGTGATTTTAGATGGTACAAAGATGTATTTACTTCTAGAGTTATGATGAGAAATGATGAGACTAAACCATTTTGGAAAGAGAAATTCGTTAATGGTTTACCATCTTTATTTTCTCACAAAGTTAGAGAAGAATTAAGTAAAAATTTAGGATATATTGATTATGATAATTTAACCTATGGTGATATTATTAGTTATATTCAAAAATTGGATGAAAATGTGTATTGATTTTAAATTAGCTAAACAAGCTAGTAAAGATAGAAATAAAGCTAAATCTGAGTTAAGGACATTTTGTGAGCAATTATGGTTCATCACGGTTGCTCCCTAGAAGAAAGCATGCATAAGAATAAACATATTGAGTAACATAAAAAGTCATAAGCGTCAAAGAAAAGATATAATCAAGATAAAAGTAATAATAAAAGTAATACTCAAGATACTTATTACAATAAACCTAAGTCATCTAAGAAAAGATCATATAAAAAATCAAAGAAATATGATAAAAGTAAAATTGTCTGTCACAATTTTGGGCGGAAAGGACACTATAAAAGTGAATGTAGAATTAAACAAAAATTAACTCAATTAAATATTTCAGCTGAAGATACAGAACAGTTATTGGAATTAATGAGAATTGAAAATAACAGTAGTAGTAATGAAGAAGCTTCTGATATTACAGAATCTTCTAGTAATAACGCATCTGACGGTGAATCTGATAGTGAAAATGAAGTCACCATATGTACAGAAAATTGCAATAAAAATTGTTGTAAAAGAATTAATGTAATTACAAAAGATGAAGAAGAAGGTTCTTTATTAATTGATTTAATCAGTAAAATTACAGACCCTGAATTAAAAACTCAGTATTTGAAACAATTAAAAGATTTGTTAACCAAAGATATGAAAGCCACTAATAAGATTCTTAGAGCCAAAGAAAAACCTATTTTCAGTCTCAATAAAACTTTTGAAAGATTTAAGTCTCCGGTAAAAGAAATTACCCTCCCTGAGTTAAATCAAGAAGTTAATAAACTTAAGAAAGAAATTTCTAACTTAAAATTAGATATTTCCAACTTAAGAAAAGAAATTGATGATAAAAAATCAGATCATCAAGTTCATGATTCCTCCTCTAGTGATGAAAGTCACGATGAACTAGAATCATCAGGTGCTAAAGATTCTGATCTCTTTATTCAAGGTCTCTCCCTTAAAAGAATTAAAGATATTACTATTCAAAAATGGTATATCTCTATTAATTTAGTTATCGATAAAACTTTCTCTGTACAGCTCCCTGCTTTGGTTGATACTGGAGCAGGCTTGAACTGTATTCAAGAAGGTATTAACCCCACAAGATATTATAAGAAAACTAGTAAAAAACTAAATTCAGGCAACGGTAGTCAAATGGAAATAAAATATAAATTACCTAGTGTACATATTTGTCAAGACAGTATGTGTTTTAAGACCTCATTTGTCTTAGTTCGAAATCTTACTGACAAAATCATTTTGGGTTTACCATTTATCTATTTATTATACCCATTTAATACTAGTAATAAAGGTTTAAGTTGCGAGCATTTAGGAAAGAAAATTACATTTAAATTCCTAATTAAACCAAAAGAAAGAGATTTAAAATTTATTCAGGAAGAATCAATTTCTAAATCATTGAATCTGTTAAATTGTAAAGTTACCCACCTAAATTTCCTTAAAGAAGAAGTTAGGTATCAACACGTTTAAGAACAACTTAAGAGTAACAGAATTCAAGAAAAAATAAAAGAATTAAAGGATTATTTAATAAAAAAAAAATTATGGTCTGATTCTCCCAATGCTTTTTGGCACAGGAAGAAGCACATAGTTAGATTACCCTATGCTAAGGAATTTAAAGAACAACCACGCCTCAATATAATCATAATAGAAAAAAGAGCTAGTGTGATTAGAAAGTGACTTGAGATCAGAGGGATGACTACCCCAATCAGACAGATTGAGAACCTGCTTGATATACAACGAATGATAAAGAAGCTTGGATTTATCATCGTTGGCATAAATTGGTTTAATAAAAGCTGACTCTGTTTCAATAAGGATGTCCCTATAATACACAAGTGATTTATAAGGAGCTAAAGGAAGAAAATGCCATCCAGTAGGAAAACGATATAACAGCGGCGATTAACTTTTTAAATGAAAAACATTAACAGAAGAAAGAAAAGATTAAGAAGATGACCGGTGAATCGGTAAAGTAATCTCTTTCTTTTATTTATAAATATTTGAGGAAGGGATTACATTAATTCCTAGACTAAATGTTTAAGAGGAAGATCGAAGTATTAAGGACTTCGTCTTCATCTTCTAACTAAGAAGATCGAAGCTGAAAGCTTCATCTCCGGCTAACTAAGAGAGAAAGGAGAGGACCTCGGAAGAGCTTTCTAGAGAGAGAAGCTCTGAGGCTACATTGAATTAAGCCTAAAGAAACTCTAACACTTGAGTTTCTTTAAATAGAAAACTGAAAAGTAAATTACTATTTGATTCACGCAGGAATCACTATTACATTAACTGAAGTAAAAGTAATTTACTAAAGTAAAAGTAAAACGTAAGAAATATTTTACATTTACTTTTACATTGGTAAATGTAAGAAACATTTAACTAAAGTTAAAAACATTTAACTTAAGTAAAAGCAAAAGTTATTCTTTTACTTTTACTTTTACATTTACTAAAGTAAAAGACTTTTGCTTTTACTTGAGAAGCAAAAATTTGAGATGATGGATGGGCCATCACTTGTCGGTTGACTGAAGATGCCTCTGGCATCTTCTTCGTTCTTGATGCATCTCCTGTAGGTCTTGGGAAGGTCTTTGTTGATCATCTTCTCAGATGAGTCACCATCCCTATACATTTCCACCTTAAAATTTTTATCCAGGAAATAACCCTTTCACCCCCAAAAATGGCATTTTCTTGATGCCACACAGAATAAGTGTTAGAGTTTCTTAGTTAAGGAAACGAACTGTTACAAGATTACTATTACAATAACTAGGGTAAAGTAAAAGTAAGAAACTTTTTACTAAAGTAAAAGTACAAGTAAAAAATAGTTTACTAAAGTAAAAGTAAAGAAACTGCTTTCGGTGGAAAAGCAGACGTCTCTTTTGACTAATGCGGTCATGGGGCGGATATACGATTGATTCTTTGCTTTTGGTGAAAAAAGTCTTTGGTGATTAAACTACCGAGCATGGTCTTTGGCCGACCGGTGATAAAGCTTTGGAGGCGAGTCTTTGAAGGAGTGATGATGTCATCACATCCACTTACTTTGATTGATTATCAAGAATCAGGAGAAGGGATCCCGAGCATCCTAAAGGCTGATCGTGCCATAGGGATCACAATCACCTTTGTCTTCAAGATCTTGACAAGAATTTTCTCCTCTGGACTGAGAAGAAGCTTTATCTGATTCTTCGTGTAACTGGTCAAGTCTCATATGAATGGCATCTTCAAGACGCCTTAACTGAGAGTTGGAGTAAATAGAAACATTAGTGACTTCATCAGTATCAGGAGGAACAACTGATTTTTCTTTTGACTTGTCAACTGTTTTAGTAATGATTTCTTTATGGAAGATGCAACGGCAGGTGCCGTGGTAACTGAAGGAGTGGTTACTGGAGGAGTCAATAAAGGAGATGGCGGAAATTCTTTCTGAACTTGGCCAACAATTTTATCAATACCGAATTTATCCCACCATTTAATGAAAAAACGGCAAGAGACATGAGAAATAGGAGAAAGATAAGTCTGGGCTGTCCTAATACCTATGGACGATGGAGACTGAAATACAGTGACTTCTTGGGTGGCTAAAACGACATATTGCCATTTGAGAATCCAAGGGATTGTGTTCATTTGAATTCGTTCTTCTTAAAGAACGCTAAAAAGAATATATATATATATATATATATATATATATATATATATATATATATATATATATATATATATATATATATATAAGCGTGTAATGGGACTACATTCGATGAGCACGGATTTTACATCCTATGCGTTACTCGCTTTTATATATATATATATAAATATATATATATACTTATATATACGAACTGTTGTCGAACTTTGTTCGATGAGCACTGATTTTACATCAAATTGCGTGTACCGCTTTTATATATATTTATATATATATTTCGTCCCACATGGAGTTTACTTCGTGGTGGTTGATCGCTTTTACAACTTTCTTTACGTTTCATCTCGCTTCGGAGTTCATTTCATGGCAGTTGATTGCTTTGTATGTGACTTTTACTTACATTTTGTCCCTTTGGAGTTTCCTCAAGTGGTGGTTGATAGCTTTACTGACTTTATTTATATTTTGTCCCTACTTCATAGCTTTTCTCAAGTGGCGGTTGATAGCTTTTACAGTTTTATTTACATTTTCTGATCCCCCATGGAGGTGCTTCGTGGTTGGTGATTATATATATATATATATATACACGCTTATTGCTTTCATACAAATTGCGGTATCATATGCGCCTTAGAATCATGTGATCACACATTCAAATTTATTAGATCTAGATTCGGTTCCGTGATGGACATTTTTAGTTTGTAACTTGACTTTTGTAAATTATTCTGCGGTGTCGAATTTCCTCAGATGGTTTCCATACCAACGAGGAAGTCGGCATTATTTTGTACATTATTTTTAAATGCGGATGCCTCGATATGTAAAATAAAATCAATCAAGTCGAACACTTAATAAAATGGGAGTGTAAAAGGTCTCAATTACTATTGAGCATCAGGGTTTGAAAAACCTTTTTATAAAACATCATTGCTATATCTTGCTAAAAAATTAAATTTTTACATAAATTCAAACCCTGTGTATATAGGTGCGAACGAGGCCTCACACTACTTCCAAATAACAGCACATTGACCCACACATACACACACATTCAGATAATAGTTTCTTGAAAAGAGGCGGTCATCGTGGTAACACGGATGTCGGGGGGTGCCTAACACCTTCCTTCTGCATAACCAAGTCCCCGGACCCTAATGAATCTCGGTTTCACCGACCCGTTTACCAGTGTCACATCACTGGGTCAATGTGCAAACTTTTTCTCGGTTGTGTTGGTACAACCATTTTAAAAACCAACTAGCGACTCTTAACAGTCCATCGTCGACATTATACATGTCGGACCTTTTTCACTTATTTTTTTCAAACAAATCTCACCTAAAATGAGAACACCAAAGAATAAGTAACGGAAAGGGGCAATAAAAAATCCCGACATCGACAAAGAGATTTGATGAAAACCTGAGTAAGGTAGGGTTTCGGTGATTCCGTGGACGAAATCTTTATAAGGGGGAAAAATGTAACAATCCAGAATTTTATTTATAATTTCAAATATTTATTGAATTAAATAAATATTTTTAATGGATGTGTTTGTTGTTTAGTGGATATTTGTTGGATTATTTATTAATAAGTAAATAATTCAGAGTTATAGAAATTAAATTAATTAAGATAAAAGAGTGATGAATTAAATTATGAGATAATACTCTAATTTAACTTTATAACTAAATTAGAGAGTTATTAAGAATTATATGGTTTACTAGAATGTTGTTTTAATTTAATTTAGTAATTAAAGTAATGCGTTAAATTATTAAATAAAATTATAATTATAATGAAGATTATAATTCTATTGTATTGGTTTATGTGGTAAATTGATTTAATAAATTGTTATTAGATTTAATTAAATTTGAATATGGGATTTTATTTAAATAAAGTGTGACAAGAAATTATATTATAAATAAGTCATGATGATAAATAAAAAGAGTTTTAATTTTTACCAAACAAGGCCTTAGAGCTTTTGAAATTCTTATTTTAATCTTGTTTTGCCAAACAAGGCTTAAGAAATGATTAAGTCATTTTTTTAATTGGTTGGCACTTATGACTTTTAAATTTAAAATAAAAATAACTGATATGTATTTAATAGCTTTATTATTATACGTCAGTTTTGTTTTTACGTTAGCGTCTGTTTTAGTTTTACGTTAAGTGTTTGCTTAAGCCTAAGAAAGAACAAAAGGAAGAAAGAAGAGAGAAGAAAGTGAGCTCTAGAGAGAGTTTGAGAGAGAATTGGAGAAGAGATTTGGAAGAACAAGAAGAAAATAATCTTATTCATCATCTAATTGGGTTAAGAAGGAATCAAAAGGTATTAATCCAACCTTAAAACTCTATACTTTTGTTTACCTCAAATATTAGGTTTCTATAAAATTAATTTGGTTCGATGAAGGATAAGGATATATTTATTTATAGGTGTGTATAATCTATGGTATGTCATTTATAAACGATTTTAGAATTGTCAATTTCATGGAAATCATGTTAAGGATGAAGAGTATGAGTTTTGTTTAATATATGTATTTTGGGTCTGTTTTGAGACTAAAATTAGTTAGGAGTTTATGTTATAATTGTAAAATTGGTAATGTATTCTGTTAATACGATAAGAAATGAAAAGGTCGCAAGTTGAATGAATCAATTTGGTTAAGAAATGAATTCACAGTGAGGAATTTCGCTTTGAATATTGTCAAAAGAAAAAGAAATAATAAAAATAGTGAAATTAAAGATTTAAATTTTGATGTTTATGTTGTTTATGTGGTTAGAAACGCGTTAGAAATATTAGCTTATGTTTCTGTAAACCTATTACACCTTGGTTAGGTTGGTATGGTTGTTAGAAAGGAGTTTGTAGGCCTAATTTGGCTTTATATAGTGTTCGAGGTGTTCATTCGTGAATTTGCAGAAGGTACCCCAGCTGGCTATTGTAGTACAAAAACCCCAGCCCCGACTGGGGGGTAGTCTGTTTTTCAAATTTTGGAAAAAAAAACTAATCGGACAAGTTTTACTAAAATGAGCATAACGTTTTCATACAAATTTCGATTGATGCGATTCAAGATGATCCGGAACGAGGACGAATAGACCTAAAACCTTTATTTTATATGTTTTTCAATTTAAGGTCGTTAACAGGGGTTAAAATGGTCATCTTTAGGACTGTTATGTTTTCGGAGGCAATTGGAGGGCGTCGAGCATGCACGTATGCAAGTGTAGTGCTCTTGACAATAAAAAGATGTTGTTCTAAGTTATAAAATATAAATGTTAGTAAATATAATGATGCTTAACATTAATAAATGATGTATTAGATAAGTTGTATACGCATACTAAACACACACAAGATAGACAAATTGGGCGTGTGACGAATGAACGTCGAAACGCTGTAACAAATATTAATGAACATAAAAAGTGTTTTAAGTCAAATAAAATGAATATTATAAGATATGAAATGGGTTTAATATAAAACCAATAAGTAGTCCTAGCAAGACTTAAACACCGTATATCGATAAGAAATTTGTAATTTAATTTAAATAATTTATTGATTAAATAAATATTTTAAATAATTTATTTATTAGGAAAAATAAATATTTGATGAATTGTGATGTAATAATTTAGTTGAGTATGTATGATTAACTAAATTAATGAATAGTAATTTTATTATTTGAGGATTTAATTTAATGAAAATAATTAAATTAAATGAATTGTTTAATATTTAAGAAAATAAATAAATTAAATAAAATAAAATGTTTTTAAGTCTAATTTAATAATTTAAATTAGATATATATTTTATTTATTATTCATAAATATAAATTATAAGAAATTATTATAATTATTTAATAATTTAAGTTATTTAAATTTAACTAAACTAAAAGTTATTTAAATTAACTAAAGTGTGACTAAATATGAAATAATATAATATAATATTATTAAAAATAATCTAGAATCTAATGGGGGAATAGGTGTGTAAGCCAAACGCAAGGCCTTGTGGCCTTTGGTTTATTTTAAGCGATAGCTCTTTTGGTTTTTTTAAGCGATATCCGTTGGGAAAAGGGAGTTGGTTTTATTATTTCGCGTCATTTTTTTCTAAGGCTAGCTAAGAGAGTTTGTGAGAGAAGAGAGAGAAATTCTCTGTATATTTTGCTTTGGGAGTTAGAGTATTTGAGAGAGTCATTCTTCTTGCTAGCATAAAACTAATTTAAGGTATAATTTTCTTCTAATATTTATGTTTTGATTTCTATGATTATCCATTGTAAATTGATAGTTATATTGATTATATACATGTATATATGTTGTTATAATCTGTTAATCATCATTTATGAGTGTTATTTGATGATTAAATACATGAAATTTGGGTTTGTAGGGAGAAAAGTAAATAATAGTGTATGTTTATGAAAAATGGCTTAATAAAGTACAAAATTTCATGTTTAATATGTATGATAATCTCATAAATTGATGTTGGATTATGTTAGTATGTTAAGAAGCGAAAGCGGCGTAGTTCGAATCATGTCAATTGGTTAAGAAACGAATTCGTGGCGATCGAATTCGCTAAAAGTGTCAAAATTGAAGAAATTTGGAAAATTGTGGTTTTGATTCTTCAAATTTGTGTATATGTGATGTTTATGTGGTTAAAATGGTGTATAACATGCTTAACTATGTTATTATAGAGTTTTAGATGTTTTAGTTTGTGAATTTCTATGGTTTTAGGTTTAATTGGGTGTCTCTTTGTGTATGAGAGTTCTTCTTTTGAGTTTTACGTCATAAGTAAGTGTTCTTGTATTACATACTATGAAAAATTATTGCAGTAAATGTACCTGTAGGCCTTCTAAATCATAATGGCAGAAATAGCTAGGCGGTTGGCAACAGTGGCTGCTGTGTAGTACTTGAGCCTAGGCAGTGACTGCTGCCTATTTGTAGGTCATGATTAATGGACTTAATCTAGTTTAGCAAGCATGTTAATGATGTTAAGACATAACATAGGCTACAACAACAGATTGTAATGTGTTATAATACAAAGTGTGAAGATTTGTAAGTGTTTGTTAATTAAGTTATGTAATGAATCAAAAAGTGATGTTATGAAAGTTAAAAGTAAATGATGAGGTTTATGTGAGTTTATAATGTAATTTCAGTTTCGTTAAAGGTGTTAATCAACATGGTTAGATGTTAAGTTAAGGTTATGACCTAAATGAGGGGTTAAACCCATAAAGCTAATATTAATACAACTAATTGTTATTGCGATTCCAATGATATGTGTAGGGTAATTGGAGAACATTGTTATACTTTGTGTAGCTTCATATACAAGGCAAGTTTCTTATCCTAAACTTTTATTGAGCAAGTATCCCTAACCTATGCTACTTAATTATTAGCAAAGGTTTACTTATCGTTGTTATGTTATACTTATGCAAGTTTTATATTCCTAAGTTATCGTTGTATAAGTTCCTAATTTTTATGTTGGAATTGAGCAAAACATAATCTATCTTCCATATGTTTGTACAAGCTCTTGTAACCTAATTCGTTACCTCGAGCGAGTTTTAGATTTATAAATCTTGATGTTATTATTCAAAGCATATAGTGTTCTAATACATTGATTCAAATGAGATTGTTCTAACTCTTTTGGATATAGCACTTTGCATGTACACCATGTTTATTCAATTATACATTGTTGTTATTCGATCTTTGACTTTGATAACCTTGTTCAATTCTATATTGATTATATTAAACCTCGAAGTAGTAAGCAAACTCTTATTGATTGAACTAATCTATTATGAATAGTGTTCTAAAATTCTAGAAACCATCGATAAGTTAGTTCCGAGCTAAACTCTCTTTAGTGCGGAAATTCTAAATTCAAAGCGAGACGAACAACCCTAACATAGGGATTTTATGCGTGTTAACGTTTAGATGTTTGTGCACAATACATGGTACAAAGTTGATCCCCTAAAAATGCGTTAAGAAGAAGTGCATATAGTCTAAATGACTATTAAGGTTGGGGTAGTAATACCTAATCACCGGGGACATAGTTCGTGGTCTTAAGACCCTCGGATATTAAAGTTCGAACTTGTTTTCTATTTTTGATTAAGTAGAAACAAGTTCATTATTGTTCAAAGATTCGTTGTTCATTCTCATATGGTTATTATTACTACTCTTTATATCGGTGAGCAATTGTTTGCTCACTCTTGCAATTAACACTTTGCAACTAAAGTTGAAAGAGTTGATGAGCCATCTACTAGCAAAAGGAAAGGGCAAGATGTCCAAGTGTTGAAGAATTATTTAAAATTTATTTAAATGCATTATGTTATAAGACTTGTTTTTTTTTATGATGTATTCCGCAAACTTATGTAATAATTTAAGGTTAGATTACCTGGGATTGTTTATGAGATGATGTAACCCTTTAATGGGAAAGATTATTGTTTAAATTAATTGTTGTTTTATCCTTTATTATGGGTAGTTAGATGTAATTATTTTGATAGTGAGCACCAAATTCTATGGGAATGAAGTACCGGATTTGGGGGTGTCACAGGTTGGTATCAAAGCTTTAGGTTATGAACCTTAGGTGGGGGAAACCTTAGGAAGTAACGTGTAAGGAGTCAGAAAACATAGTGGTGTTTAACTCTTATCGGGTTTTAAGGAATGGATTAAGGCATCCATTGAAGCTAAACAATAAAAGAAATTATGTGCTATGTGTTAATAACTTATGTGCTCGCGAGTATCGATAATGTTAAGTAAAACTTAAAATATTTTGTTGTCAGGATGTCTAACGAAGGAGGATCCAGTCCAGCTAGGGAGGTGATACCTCAGATACCTAGAGATGACGAACCCCGGGATATTCACGTTGTGCGGGAACAGTTGATTCAGGATGATGAGCCTGTGACCGATCCCGAGGAGGATAGTTCTGAGGAGATAGAGGAGGATGAGGATGAGGAGGATCCTGTGGAGTTTCCACCAAACTCCATATCAAGCTGAGATGTATGATGCTTTTTATGACGATAGTAACATAGAAGTTACAGGATAATGTAGAGGAACTGAAGGAGTTGGTTGAGATGCATCACGCTACGATGGGAGCGAAGGATGATGAGAGATTCGAGAACTTGACTCAAAACTTGGAAACAAAGAGTGGGACTTAGTTATACTAAGGGTCCACATGAAGATCTGTTTGCCAGTGAACGAGAAGATGAAGACTGACATGGAGAAATTAAAAGATGACTTCAAAGAGGAATCAACTAAGCGTGCAAGAGCAGAGGACGCTTGGATGAAGGCGACTCAACGTGCGAGGCCGTCTTTGAGGCTAAAGTCCAAGTGAAGAAGGCCAAAATGAACGAAATGGATCATGCCTTTAATTTTTCGATTGATAGGGCCCAAGATCGAGTCTTTTATTACCCACCTCAATTTGAAGACTCGCCGTGGTTCGTGATGGATTGTTGGACGACATATCATATTATGGTGGAAGAGCGCAGAGAAGCCTCTCGACGTCTTAATATGCATAGATAGAAAATAAGAGTGATAATAATATGTGGTTATTTATGTGAATAAATAAAGTTTTAAATCCCTTATTTTGAGATGAATAAAGGGGTAGTATGAGTATGTAATCCTGAAACTTGTTTAGTTCAGGAAAGTGGATGTTAATAGCAGATATGCTATCTTTTATATGTTTTAAAGCATTATGAATGAATAAAATATCAAAGTTATTTGAAATGTTATGTGTTATAGCTTTAATCTTAGAATGTTTAAGTTAAACTTTAAAATATTCAAGGAATTGAATAAATGAACTAATAAGCGTATATTTTAACAGAAAATGCCTCCTAGAAGAAGACAACCACGTCAACAACCACCTCCTGAGGGGTCTACTAACAATAACAACGAGGCCAACGCTAACCCGGTTCAGCAGTTGGTGACTTTGTTGATGGGAGCACTTACGAATCAACCGCAAGCTCAAGTTACAACCTTCAAGGAATTCAAAGCGGTTGGACCGCCAGAGTTTCAAGGGTCTATGAATCCAGTGGAAGCCCAAACCTGGATCATGGAAATGGAGAAAGTGTTTGATGTTGCTAGAGTTAACGAAGATCAGAAGACTGCGTTCGCGACGTTCATGCTGAAGTCCGAAGCTAGCTACTGGTGGCAAGCAAATAAGGTTCGTGGGGGACAAGGAGTGATAACGTGGGATAGATTTAAGGAGATGTTTTTTGAAATGTACTTTCCAGCGAGTTCTCAGAATCAGTTGGAGGTGCAATTTCTGGAGTTGAAACAAGGAACCATGACGGTGCCAGAATATGCTGTGAAGTTTAACGAGTTGGCAAGGTTTGCCACTTATCAAGTCAATACGGATGAGCGTAAGGCGAGAAGGTTCAAACAAGGATTGAAACCCTGGCTGTATAGCAAGGTTTCAATGTTCCAGTTAAATACATTTCTTGGTTTGTCTTTGGAAAAGGCAATTATCGCGGAAGGTGGAAGCGATGCCTTGACCAAGTACAATCAAGAATAGAAGAAGAGGAAGAATGAGAATGAAAATAAAGCTGGTGGAAGTAACGTTGGAAGTAACAATCAGAAGAGGAAGTGGAGCGAGAATTGACTACTGGGGAGGACAACAAGGAAGTTAGTAGAAGAAAAAGTTTGAAGCTTGTGCTACTTGTGGGAAAAAGAACCATCTTTGGGGTATGTTTGAAGGAAGCGGGTGTGTTTCAACTGTGGTCAGGAGGGACACATTGCACCGAACTATTTTAGTCCAAAGAAAGGAGCATGTTTTACCATGCGGTTCGAAGGATCACATGGCTCGTGATTGCCCCTAAAAAAGCCAGGAGTGAGTGCAAGTGGAGGAAAGGAAACAACAACGGTGGTGGTGCATTGACTATCACTGGACCAACTGATCAAGCCGACCTCTGCGAGAACTTTCAATATGATAGTGCAAGATGTTATTTGATCTAAGGATGTGGTGTTAGTATCATTTAGATATGGTATTAATGCTTATGTACTATTTGATTTGGTGCTACTTGTTCATTTATATCCGATGAATTTGCCCGAACTTAGATTTGCCCTGAAGAAGAATTAGATTATCCTTTGAGCATAGAGATTGCAAATAGGGAAGTGATTCCTGTTAGATTCATATATAAGAATTGTAGAGTGGTTATAAAGGGTCAAGAGATGATGGTAGACTTGATACCAATTAGACTGGGTGAGTTTGATGTTATCATGGGAAAATTTGGTTATTCAATTACGGAGCAATAATTGATTGCCAAAGAAAATGTGCTAACCTTATGACTCCGTCAAATGTTGTGTTCTGTGGTAGCAAGTCACCACGACAAGCAAGTTGTCTGACGGAGATGCAAACCAAGAAGTTGTTAAAACAAGGATGTGTAGGATACTTAGCCTACATAGTTGATACACAGAAGAAGAGTGTGAAGTTAGAAGAGATACCGATCATAAGAGATTTTGCAGACGTATTTCTAGACGATTTGTCAGGTCTTCTGCCAGATCGACAAATCAAGTTCGTGATTGATTTAGTACCAGGAACGGGCCCGATATCTAAGGCACCATACAGAATGGCCCCGGTAGAGATGAAAGAGTTGATGGTGCAATTGCAAGAGTTGCTCGACAAGAAGTATATCCAATGAGTGTGTATCGCCATAGGGGAGCACTTGGTATTGTTTGTTAAGAAGAAAGATGGATCGATGCGACTTTGCATTGATTATAGAGAATTGAATAAGGTCGCGATTAAAAATAAGTATCCATTACCTGAGAATCGATGACTTGTTTGATCAATTTGAAGGGTGCGAGGTATTTTTCAAAGATAGACTTGAGGAGTGGTTATCATCAATTTGAAGGTGAGGCGGAAAGGCGTCTATCAAGATGGCATTGAGAACTTCGGTATGGTCATTCTGAGTTTACGGTTATGTCATTTGGTTTAACCAATGCACCTACAAGCGTTCATGGATTTGATGAACATGGTGTTTAAACCATTCTTAGATAAATTTGTGGTGGTATTTATTGATGATGTCCTGGTGTATTCTAAGACCAAGGAGGAACATGTTGAACACTTAAGAGTGACGTTGGAGACATTGAGAAAAGAGAAGTTGTACGCAAAATTTTCAAAATGTGAGTTTTGGTTGGAACGTGTACAGTTTCTCGGACACGTTATTGATAAAGATGGAATTTCGGTAGATCCATCAAAAGTTGAAGCTGTAGTAAACTGGGATCAGCTGAAGACACCGTCAGAGATAAGGAGTTTCTTTGGGTTGGTAGGATACTATAGGTATTTTATTCAAGACTTTTCCAAGATCGCGACCCTGTTGACGAATTTAACCAGGAAGGCGGTTAAGTTTGTTTGGATGGAGAAGTGTGAGGAAAGTTTTCATGAATTGAAGAAGAGGTTGAGTCGACACTGTATGTTATCATTGCACTGATGATATGGAATTTTGTGGTGTATAGTGATGCATCGCATAAAGGACTAGGTTGTGTGCTTATGCGAGCAGCGAGCAGAGTTATTGCGTATGCATCACGTCAATTAAAAGATTACGAAAAAAGGTATCCGACTCATGACTTAGAGTTGGTCTGCGGTGGTGTTTGCCACGAAGATTTGGAGACATTATCTTTATGAGAGAGAGGTGAGATATATATCGACCATAAAAAAGTCAAGTATATCTTTACACAAAAAGACTTGAATATGAGAGAGAGAAGATGGTTGGAGTTAATCAAAGACTATGACTGCGAGATTTTCTATCATCCCGAAAAGGCAAATGTTATTGCTGATGCTTTAAGTAGAAAGGGACGAGAGAAGTTAATGATGTTGATGACTCGGGAGAAGTTAGTGTTGGAAATGGCTAAGATGGAATTGGAAATTAAATATCAAACAAAATCGACGAAAAGTTGTTCCAGATAGAAAGCGGTTCAACGTTGGTAGATAAAGTGAAGAATGCACAACTTCGAGGATGAAAGGCTGCGAAAAGATAAAAAAGAAAGTATCGAAGGGAGGAAAGCAAATTCAAAATCGATTCGGAAGGGTTACTTTGATTGAAGGAGAATTTGGGTTCGCTTGAGACCGAAGTTAAAGAGGAAATTTCGAGTGAAGCTCACAACTCAAGATATTTGATTCACCTTGGAAGTATGAAAAAATGTACAGGATCTTAGACATCATTTTTGGTGGCGAATATGAAAAAAAGGATGTGGTGAGTGTGTGGTGAAATGCTTAACGTGTCGAAAGTTAAAATTTGAACACCAAAGGCCAAAGCGGATTATTGCAACCATTGGAGAATACCGGAATGGAAATGGGAGCATATCACAATGGATTTTGTGGTAGGTCTTCCAATGACTCAGCAAGGTTATGACGCCGTTTGGGTGATTGTTGATCGATTAATGAAGTTGGCACACTTCTTACCAATCAAGATTAAATTTAACCTAGATCGATTGGCAAAACTTTACGTGAAGGAAATTGTTTCAAGACACGGTGTACCTGTGTCCATTGTATCAGACAGAGATCCACGTTTCACATCAAATTTCTAGAAAACAATTACAAGAATGTTTGGGAACTCAATTTAGAATGAGAGCATCGTACCATCGTCAAACAGATGTACAGAATGAGAGTACCATCTAGACACTAGAGGATATACTCAGAGCATGTATTATGGATTTCAAGGGAAATTGGGACGATCATTTACCGTTAGTTGAATTTTCCTATAATAATAGTTATCACGCGAGTATTGGCATGCCGCCTTATGAAGCGTTATACGGAAGGAAATGCAGAACTCCGTTACTCTCGGATGAGGTAGGTGAACATTAACTATTGGGTCCAGAGTTGGTACAACAAACCATCGAAATCATCAAGGTCATTCCAGCAAGATTGATAGCTGCACAAGATAGATAGAAGAAATATGCCGATTAATACCGACAAAATCGGGTATTCGAAGTTGGTAGTTATGTATTCTTGAAAGTATCTCCCTGGAGGGGAAAATTCATTTTGGGAAGAAAGGAAAATTAAGCCATAGGTTTATAGGACCTTTTGAAGTGCTTCGACGCGTGGGTGAAGTGGAATACGAGGTAGCTTTACCTCCAGAATTGGTGCATATCCATAATATTTTACATGTCTCGGTGTTGAGACCATATAAGCATGACTATAAACATGTTATAGAATATGAGCCCTTATAGTTTGAGAAAGATTTGTCCTATGAAGAAGTCCCTGTTCAAATTATCGACAGGAAAAGAGCAAGTACTAAGGAATAAAGTGATACCTTCTGTTAAGGTAATATGGAGGAACCACAATGCTGAAGAAGCTACATGGGAACTTGAAGATGTTATGATAAGAAATTATCCTCACTTGTTTGCATAATCTTGTATGATGATTTTGGGGACAGAATCCTGTTAAGGAGGGAAGCATGTGACGAATAAATTTATCGAGTTGTGATTCTAGGGACAGAATCCTTTTAAGGAGGGAAGGATGTAACGATCGAGAAATTTGTAATTTAATTTAAATATTTAATGATTAAATAAATATTTTAAATAATTTATTTATTAGGAAAAATAAATATTTGATGAATTGTGATGTAATAATTTAGCTGAGTATGTATGTTAACTAAATTAATGAATAAGTAATTTTATTATTTGAGGATTTAATTTAATGAAAATAATTAAATTAAATGAAGTGTTTAATATTTAAGAAAATAAGTAAATTAAATAAAATAATGTTTTGGTCTAATTTAATAATTTAAATTAGATATATAATTATTTATTATTCATAAATATAATTATAATAGAAATTATTATAATTACTATTTTAAGTTATTTAAATTAACTAAACTAAAGTTATTTAAATTAACTAAAATAAAGTGTGACACATGAAAACTATATAATATAATATTATTAAAATAATCTAGTTTGGGGAATAGGTGTGTAACCAAACAAGGCCTTATGGCTTTTGGTTTATTTTTTTAAGCGGCGCTTTTTGGGTTTTTTTTTTGACGTGACGTTGGGAAAAAGGGAGTCGGTTATATTATTTGAGTTTTCTAAGGCTAGCTAATAGAACTACAAAGAGGAAAAAGAGATTTTAGAGAGAGGAAGAAGAGAATGAGAGATTTTTAAGAGAGAGAGTCACCATTTCTTGATCTCTTAGCTTACATACAATCTAGGGTTTAAGGTATAATTTATTTCTAATATTTATGTTTTGATTTTCTATTATGATTATATGTTTTGTAAATTGATAGTTATATTGGATATATATATATGTATGTATGTTGTATAATCTGTTAATTATCATTTGTGAGTGTTATTTGATGATTAAATACATGAATTTGGGTTTGTAGGGAGAAAAGTAAATAACATTGTATGTTTATAAAAAAAGGCTTAATAAAGTACAAAATTTCATGTTTAATATGTATGATAATCTGTAAATTGGTGTTGGATTATGTTAGTATGCTAAGAAATGAAAGCGGCGTAGTTCGAATCATGTCAATTGGTTAAGAAACGAATTCGTGGCGATCGAATTCGCTAAAAGTGTCAAAATTGAAGAAATTTGGAAAATTGTGGTTTTGATTCTTCAAATTCGTGTATATGTGATGTTTATGTGGTTAAAATGGTGTATAGCATGCTTAACTATGTTATTATAGAGTTTTAGATGTTTAGGTTTGTGAATTTCTGTAGTTTTGGGTTTAATTGGGTGTCTGTGTGTAGGAGAGTTGTTCTTTATGTTTTTATATCATGCGTAGTGCATGGCGCGCATTACTTATGAGTGAGAAATGGGAAGATTCTGCGTAGTAGGCCTTCTATCAAATCAAGAATCTGCATGAATAGCTGCTTAGACAAATTGAGCAATGTTGCTGTGCCCGTACTGAGCCTAGGCGATGCTTCACGCCTATTTTGTAGGTCATGATTAATGGACTTAATCTAGTTTAGCAAGCATGTTACTGATGTTAAGACATAACGTAGGCTACACCAACATATTGTAATGTGTTATAACACAAAGTGTGAAGATTTGTAAGTGTTTGTTAATTATGTTATGTAATGAATAAAAAAGTGATGTTATGAAAGTTAAAAGTAAATGATGAGGTTTATGTGAGTTTATAATGTAATTTCAGATTCGTTAAAGGTGTTAATCAACATAGTTAGATGTTAAGTTAAGGTTATAACCTAAATTAGGGGTTAAACCCATAAAGCTATTATTAATACAACTAATTGTTATTGCGATTCCAATGATGTGTGTAGGGTAATTGGAGAACATTGTTATACTTGCGTAGCTTACATACAAGGCAAGTTTCTTATCCTAAACTTTTATTGAGCAAGTATCCCTAACCTATGCAACTTAATTATTTAGCAAGGTTTACTTATCGTTGTTATGTTATACTTATGCAAGTTTTATATTCCTAAGTTATCGTTGTATAAGTTCCTAATTTTTATGTTGGAATTGAGCAAAACATAATCTGTCTTGCGTATGTTTGTACAAGCTCTTGTAACCTAATTCGTTACCTCGAGCGAGTTTTACTTTTCTAAATCTTGATGTTATTATTCAAAGCATATATTTTTCTAATACATCGATTCAAATGAGATTGTTCTAACTCTTTTGGATATAGCACTTTGCATGTACACCATGTTTATTCAATTATACATTGTTGTTATTCGGTCTTTGACTTTGATAACCTTGTTCAATTCTATATTGATTATATTAAACCTCCAAGTAGTAAGCAAACTCTTATTGATTGAACTAATCTATTATGAATGGTGTTCTAAAATTCTAGAACCACTGATAAGTTAGTTCCGAGCTAAACTCTCTTTAGTGCGGAAATTCTAAATTCAAACTGAGACGAACAACCCTAACATAGGGGATTTTGTACGTGTTAACGTTTAGATGTTTGTGCACAATACATGGTACAAAAATTTGATCCCCCTAAGTACGTTAAGAAGGGTCTGTATAGTCTAAATTAACTATTAAGGTTGGGGTAGTAATACCTAATCACCGTGGACATAGTTCGTGGTCTTAAGACCCTCAAATATTAAAGTTCGAACTTGTTTTCTATTTTTGATTCGTAAAATAAGTTATTGTTCAGCATTTGTGGTTCATTCTCATATGGTTATTATTACTACTCTTTATATCAGTGAGCAATTGTTTGCTCACTCTTGCAATTAACACTGCAGCTAAAGTTGAAAGAGTTGATGAGCCATCTACTAGCAAAGGAAAGGGAAAGATGTCCAAGTGTTGAAGAATTATTAAAATTTATTTAAATGCATTATGTTATAAGACTTGTTTTCTTTTTATGATGTTTTCGCAAAAACTTATGTAATAATTTAAGGTTAGATTACGGGATTGTTTATGAGATGATGTAACCCTTTAATGGGAAAGATTATTGTTTAAATTAATTGATGTTTTATCCTTTATTATGGGTAGTTAGATGTAATTATTTTGATAGTGAGCACCAAATTCTATGGGAATGAAGTACCCGGATTTGGATGCACGTTGCGATGGAAGCGAAGGATCTTAGGAAGATTATTTTGAGAAACTTGACTCGGTTTTAAGGAATGGATTAAACTTGAAACACATAAAAGTGGGACCTAGTTCATACTAAGGGTCACCATGAAGATCTGTTGGCAGTGAACAAGAAGATGAAGACTGACATGAATTTGATATATAAGTAATATATATTAACTTTGATAAAGGGAATCCTGGAGTATATATGATTCAAAGACATGTAGATTATAAATGTTTTGATTAAGTGAATCATGGAGTATATATGATTCAAAGACATGGAGTATATATGATTCTCACATTCCTCACTCCAACTACAATTTGTATCTTTTCCAGTCAACTGAGTTAACGAAGTGGCTATTCGAGAAAACCCATTTCTGAATCTCAGATCTTTAATAACCGAGTTAAAGTGGCTAAGAAAAACCTTCTACTAATCTCCTTGATCAACGACTTAAGTTGATCCAAGCTTTGAATTACTTCAATCTTCGTTGGGTCAACATATATTCCGTGATTTGATATCACGTGCCCAAGGAATGCTACTTTCTCATGCCAGAACTTGCATTTCTTTAACTTGACATAAAACTTGTTTTCACGAAGCTTTTGGAGTATCAGCCTCAAGTGTTGCTCATGATCTTCACGGCTTTTGGAGTATATGAGGATGTCATCAATAAAGACAACCACAAAATGATCCAAATATTTCTTAAATACTCCGTTCATCATATCCATGAAGGCAGCAGGTGCATTAGTCAATCCAAAAGACATGACTATGAATTCGTAATTGTGACGCCCCCAAAATCGGTATACATCACCTATTCTGAGTCGCCAAATACATGGTACAAAATTCAAATACAACTTAATTATACAACAGTCATGTAAAATACGACTAAACATATGCTGTGAGTTTTAATACAAATATTGTCATCTAGACAATATACAAACTCAATGGGGTCCTCATTACATTTATTATCACACTATTTCATAGAATAGTGAGGACTACTAATGTTATTATCTGGACCATCACTCCGTTCCCCGAATAGTCCCTGCTACGTTCTCACTTCCTGAAGAGAACAATGAAAGCAAAAGGGTGAGCTCAACTAGCCCAGTAAGAAATATTATGACTAAGATAATGCAGAATAAATTATCATTAGCCTTCAACAGTGTTAAACTGATAAAATATAACAAACATCAAGTTTAACTGCATTGGAACAAGCAATCCATTAAAAGAGTCAAGTAGAAAATAAAATCTATTATCTTCTATGATTTAAAAGGTTTTTCATGACTTTTATCGCTGAGACTCAGCTTAATAAATAATCCACATCATCCTTGCACTACGGCCAAGGATATTCATTAGTATCACAACCACAAATTATCCATGCACCAGAGCTAATGATATTCGTGTATTCATCAATGGTCATGATCATGCCAACAACTGTCCATCAATGCACTAAGGGCCAATGAGGACTTTTTCCACATCATTTGTAACATTACGATTATGATTTGCGAATAATCCACGTCATAATCATACCAAGTCCATCTATGCACTTCTGTGACACATATGACTTTCAACATAATATAAACATGAGGATGATGACAATGATATAAGAATTCAATAAAACAAGTTCAAGAATTAATTTATCCAGAACCAATAACGCCCAAATTGTCAACATGATACTTCTTTGTGGAGTAAAATTCAAGAATGCTCGAGAAAAATATTTCCATGAAAAGATCTTTGGATGAAGCGCAAATATCAAGGATATTCCACTAATTTCATGGAGTATAGAAGTCAAAACTTTAACCAACCGAGTATAATAAAGAATGGAATAACAAAAGAAATCACCGTGCATGCGATAAACCGCATGCAGATAAAAGTTATTCCAGCGAGAATAATAAATAACGGAATTCAAGTCATGCGTAAACGCACCGGCATGATATTCAACGAATAATAAATAATGGAACCGTGTCATGCGTAACGCATGCACGAGGATGTTCCAACGTAAAAATAAATAATTGAATAATGAAGAATTTCACCAAAGATAGGGTATCCAGCGTGATACTGAGTTATTCCAATGAATAATAAAGATTGGAATAACAAAAGAATTTCAAAGAATAAGAAAGAAGGAATACCCCTAACGGCAGTACAACAAATAAATCCCTTACCGTAAAAAAGAGTATTTTGATTTGGTAGAAGGCGAGGATATACTCAAAGAAAACTTGCACTACACTCAAAGCTTTCTTAAACTCTAAAGAAATACGCTCAATATTATAGAAGAAGAACTCTCTTTATAGTTTCTCTCTCTAGAGTTTCAGTGAATTCGTAAGAAATAATGAAGGAATGAGCTTCTATTTATAGAAGAATGGACTGCATAGTAACTAATTCATGAACGGTCCAGATTGATTTACTTTAAACGGACGGTCCAGATTGGTTTACAATAAAATATAATATATATTCTATTTATAATCTAATAAAATGAATTACTTTATAAAAAGATTTTACTATGCAAACACTATGCAGGCACTATGCAAACACTATGCATAATAAAATATAATATATTCTAATTATTGTCTAATAAAATAGATAACTTTATAAAAGTATTCTGTTTTATATAAAAAGATTTTACTATTAGTCTAATAAAACGAATAACTTTATAAAAGTATTCTGTCTTATATAAAAAGTTTTTTTGTTTTATTATATTAATAATACTAATAAAACAAAACTCATCATCATTATTATAATTCACAATATTAATCGACCTGGTCGTTCTCAGGAAAGAGGGAACTTTCCAATAAGGATTTCTCCCCATTGGTGCGCAATTAGGTGACCAAACCTCTCCTTGACAGAACTTCTAGACATCGTTAATATTGCAAATAATAATATTAATAACTTTGTCATCTGAAATATTGATTATAAAATATTGACAATAATTGAATCAAATAACGTGAGATACTATGCAACAATTACTGTAACAATAATTGAACAAAACTAAGTGACTTCTCATGTAATCATCAATAATCAATATCGTGTGCTACTGTGCAACTACGCGTATTACTATACTTTTAACACCGGGTGTTTCAACAGTTAACGGTAAAACTTCTGCCATTATTTTCATAAAGTGTTTTTGTCATTTTCTCAATCCGACAATAATTTTGTTGTGGGATCCACCAATGATTGTGCCATTGTACGAATATTCCCTGTTAAAACGAATATTCCCCGACCAATTGAATATTATATAACAACTTGCGTACTTTGTAAAATTTATAAATATTACCCACAACTATAACATTATATCAAATTTAGTCTATAATATTCAAAAATGATATTTATAGAAAATTCATCTTTATTCGTAAAAGTTGGGGTCTTACAACCTCCCCTTCTTATGAAATTTTGCCCTCGAAATTAGGGTACATACCTGGTATGTCGAAGAGATAAGGATACCTTGATTTCATTTCAGATTCTATCTCCCAAGTCATTTCCTCAACATCGTGGTTTCTCCACAAAACTTTGACTTGAGGTATAACCTTGGAGCGTAGAATATGTTCCTTCTTATCCAAGATTTGAACAGGAACCTCTTCATACGTCAAATCTTCCTGTTCAAATCTTCCGCTATTTCGTCCGGTTCTAACTCAATAATATGGTTTGGGTCTTCCACATATTTACGTAACATGGATATATGAAAAACGTTATGAACACGAGACATACTTGGCGGTAAAGCGAGTCTATAGGCCACAGTTCCTACTCGATCGAGGATTAAAAATGGGCCGATGAATCAAGGATTGAGATTTCCTCTCTTTCCAAATCTCGTAACTCCTTTCCATGGAGCAACACGTAACAACACATGATCTCCTATATCAAATTCCACGTCCTTTCGATGAAGATTAACATAACTCTTTTGTTGATCTTGTGAGGTTTTTATACGTTGTCGGATTGTTTGAATCTTTTCTGTAGTCATACATACCAACTCTGGTCCCAACAGCGTTGCTTCACCCACCTCATCCCAGCATACTAGAGAATGACACTTTCTTCCATACAACGCCTCAAATGGAGCCATGCCAATACTTGCTTGATAACTGTTGTTGTAGGAAAACTCCACCAATGGTAAGAACTTATCCCAACTTCCCTTGAAGTCAAGGACACAGAGTCTTAATAAATCTTCAAAAGTTTTAATAGTCCTCCGATTGCCCGTCTGGTTCGAGGATGATATCTGCAAGCTAAATCGTAAATCTGTGCCCATAGCTTTCTGCAAACTAACCCAAAATCATGAAGTGAATCTTAGGTCTCGATCAGAAACTATGGATACTGGCATACCATGCAGTCTTACAATCTCGTTTATGTAAATACGAGCAAGACGTTCAAGTGTATAAGTTTCTCGTATCGGTAAGAAATGAGTAGACTTGGTCAATCTATCAACAATGACCCAAATCGCATCTATACCTTGAGAAACCTTAGGAAGACCGATAACAAAATCCATGGTAATGTGCTCCCACTTCCATTCTGGAATTTCAAGTGGTTGCAATGGACCTTTTGGTACTTGATGCTCCGCTTTAACTCGTTGACAAGTTAGACACCTTGAGATAAACAGCGCTATCTCTCTCTTCATATTGCTCCACCAAAATGTATGACGAATATCATGATACATTTTGGTACTCCAAGGATGGATTGCAAATGGTGTGTTGTGCGCCTCCATCATGATTTTATACTTTAAATCAGGGTCATTAGGAACACAAAGTCTGGAGTTGACTCGAAGTATTCCTTCTTCATCGATTCTTACTTTTCGGATATCACCTTCTTGCACTTTCTTCCTCATACGCATCACCTCCGTGTCTCGTAGCTTGAGGACTTTAACTTTATCAATTAAAGTCAGTTCTACTCGTATATTTGCCATCATCACATGGGTCCCTGGAGTCTTTAACTCTATCTCCATCCTTTGAAAGTCACATAAAATGGGCATTTGTGTTGACAATATCGCACTCGTACTTGCATATGATCTTCTACTCAATGTGTCAGCTACCACGTTCGCTTTTCCAAGATGGTATTGGATGGTATGATGATAATCTTTCAACATTTCAAGCCAACGTCGTTGTCCCATGTTGAGTTCCTTTTAAGTGAAGAAATATTTGAGACTTTTATGATCCGTAAAGATCTCCACCTTCTCCCCATACAGGTAATGCCTCCAAATTTTAAGTGCAAAAACAACAACTGCTAACTCTAGGTCATAAGTAGGATAATTCCTCTCATATTCTTTGAGTTTTCTTGAGGCATAGGCTATGACTTTCCCATGTTGCATGAGAACACATCACAACCCTTTGCCCGAAGCATCACTGTAGATGACAAATCCCTCCGAGCCAGATGGTATTGTCGTAGCAGTGTCTTTATGAATGAGTCTCCTCTTGAGTTCTTGAAAACTCTTCTCACATTCTTCGCTCCAACTGAACTTTGTATCTTTCTGAGTCAACTGAGTTAATGGAGTAGCTATTCGAGAAAATCCTTCCATGAATCTCCGATAATAACCAGCTAAGCCGAGAAAGCTATGTACTTCGGTCACTGATTTAGGTTGCTCCTAGCTTTGAATTGCTTTAATCTTTGCCGGGTCAACATATATTCCATGACTTGATACTACGTGCCCAAGAAATGCTACTTCCTCAAGCCAGAACTCACATTTCTTTAACTTGGCATAAAGCTTATATTCACGAAGCTTTTGGAGTGTCAGCCTCAAGTGTTGCTCATGATCTGCATGGCTTTTGGAATAAATAAAGATGTCATCAATAAAGACGACCACAAAGTGATCGAAATATTCCTTGAATACTCGGTTCATCATATCCATGAAGGCAGCAGGAACATTAGTCAATCCAAAGGACATGACTAGGAATTCACAATGCCCGTACCGACTTTTGAAAGCCGTTTTTGGAATGTCATAGGTTCTGATCTTCAATTGGTGATATCCGGAACGAAGATCAATCTTTGAAAAGAATTTGGCTCCTTGTAACTGGTCAAATAGGTCATCAATACGTGGCAATAGGTACCTATTTTTGATGGTGACATGATTCAACTCCGGATAATCAATACAAAGTCGCATACTTCCATCTTTCTTTTTCACGAATAGAACAGGAGCACCCCAAGGAGACGTACTAGGACGAATGAAACCAATGTCTAACAATTCTTACAATTGGTTCTTTAAATCCCAAAGTTCAATAGGAGCCATTCGATATGGGGCTTTGGAAATGGGTTTTGTACCGGGTTCAAGGTCGATACAAAATTCAATTTCACGCTCTGGGGGTAGGCCAGGAAGTTCTCCAGGGAATACATCAGGGAATTAATTAACAATATAAATATCATTCAAAACTAAAGTATTTTTGTTTAGATCCGTGACATGAGCTAAGAAAGCTTGACATCCATTTTTCAATAAACGAATAGCTTTATGGCTTGAGATGGTCGTGATTGATTTTAATGGTTTGGTCGCTTGAATTCGCATAATAGGTTGATTAGGAATATGAAAGCTAACAACCTTACGAAAACAATCAATTTTAGCATGATGAGTAGTTAACCAATCAATCCCTAGAATCACATCAAATGTAAGTATTTTCAATGAAATAAGATCGACAGGTAATGTGAGGGTACCGATTTGAACCAAACAAGACTTATAAACGGTGGATGTAATGAAATTTTCTCCCAATGGAGTTTCCACAGATAAGTCAAAGTCTAATTTCTCCGGAGTCAAATTTAATCATTGAGCGCAAGTAGGAGAAATAAAAGAATGGGTAGAACCGGTATCAAATAAAGTATAGACTTCGCTAGATTTTATGATAAGCTTATCTGTGATGACCTCATTCGAGTTCCTTGTTTTCTGGGAGGTCACAACAAACGCTCTCACTTGCAGTACCGACTTTGACTTTTCTGGGACGGCCTTTGGTGCCTCCATCCTGGCTGAACTTGTCTTCGATGAACGACAAAATTGGGCTAAGTGACCTTCTCTTCCACAATTATAACATGCTTTGGACGGCATCGCGCAGTTTGGACTGATGTGTCTCTCCCCTCCGCATTTGAAGCATATTATATGTGGTCGTTCTCCTTCCTTAATAACGGGTGCTGGTGCTGACGTCTTTCCATCATTGTTCAATCTCCTCTTCTTGAAATGTCCATTCTTATTATTTTGGCCCTGATTACCACCAAGTGGTTACCACTTCTTACTGTTGATTGATTCCTTCGCTTTGTTGTCACCGCCGATGACTGCTCTCACTGGTATAATCATTTTATCGGCTGCTCTCTTTTGGTTGCGTTGACTCGTTATCGCGCTCTACTAACTGAGCCCTATTTACAACATCTGAATACAAACACAGTTTATGAGAAATAAGATGTTGACGTATCTCCGGATTTAAACCTCTTAAAAACATTCGCGTCATTCTCTCTTCATTATCCACCAAGTGGGACGCAAACTGAGATAACTAGGCAAACATAGCTTCGTATTGCGACACGGTCATATTATTCTGCTCCAACTTGTTGAACTCTACATCTCTTATGTGACGAATACTTTCGGGAAAGTACTTGTCATTGAATAGTTCTTGGAAATTCTCCCAAGATATCTTTAGTGCGGCAGGTTGAGTACGCTTTACCGATTCCCACCAGTAATCTGCCTCTCTTCGCAACATAAAGGCGGCAAAGGGACCCTTTTGCTCCTCGGAGCATCCCAAGACATCAAATATCTTGGTGATCTGCTTTATCCATGCTTCCGCCTTAAGTGGTTTTGGCTCTCCAATAAACTCCGGTGGTCCCAGCTCCTTGAACTGTTTAGCGGTGACCGTCCAAGAGAGTTTCGATGTTTCACTTTATATTTTGGATAGGAACCGCTCTCGCCTGCTATTGCATGAATTGCATAAAGCCTCTAAACATTCCATCATTCATCATTTGGTCAGTGTTGTTGTTTGCATGAGGATTGTCGCCTTCCTGATGCACATTATCCTGATTATTGATATATGGTGAATTAACGGTCGCTTGTGCTCCATTGATATTCTCAACATTCTCGGATGTCATATTCAGATACTACCACAAAACAAAGGTTAATTGACATGTAACATATTATCTCTATATTCTGATCGACCAATTAAATACCAAATAAACTTAGGTAGGTCATACCAAGTGAAGAATTTCGTCTCTCCCTCCTAGTTCTATTCTCACATCTTAGCTGGGATCATATCCTAAGCTTTGATACAATTGTGATGCCCTCAAAAAATGGGTATACATCACCTATTTTAGTCGCCAAATACATGGTACAAAATTCAAATACAACTTAATTATACAACAGTCATGTAAAATACGACTAAACATATGTTGTGAGTTTTAATACAAATATTGTCATCTAGACAATATACAAACTCAATGGGGTCCTCATTACATTTATTATTACACTATTTCATAGAATAGTGAGGACTACTAATGCTATTATCTGGACCATCACTCCATTCCCCAACTAGTCCCTGCTACGTTCTCATTTCCTGAAGAGAACAATGAAAGCAAAAGGGTGAGCTTAACTAGCCCAGTAAGAAATATTATGACTAAGATAATGCAGAATAAATTATCATTAGCCTTCAACAGTGTTAAACTCATAAAATATAACAAACATCAAGTTTAACTGTAGCGGAACAAGCAATCCATTAAAAGAGTCAAGTAGAGAATAAAATCTACTATCTTCTATGATTTAAAAGGCTTTTCATGACTTTTATCGCTGAGACTCAGCTTAATAAATAATCCACATCATCCCTACACTACGGCCAATGATATTCATTAGTATCACAACCACAAATTATCCATGCACCACAGCCAAGGATATTCGTGTATTTATCAATGGTCATGATCATGCCAACAACTATCCATCAATGCACTACTGGCCAATGAGGACTTTTTCCACATCATTTGTAACATTACGGTCATGATTACACCGAATAATCCCTGGTCATAATCATATCAAGTCCATCTATGAACTACAGGCCACAGATGAGTTTCAACATAATATAAACATGAGGATGATGACAATGATATAAGAATTCAGTAAAACAAGTTCAAGAATTAATTTATCCAGGAACCAATAACGTCCAAATTGTCAACATGATACTTCTTTGTGGAGTAAAATTCAAGAATGCTCGGAAGAATATTTCCATGAAAAGATGTTGGATGAAGCGTAAATATCATGGATATTCCACTAATTTCATGGAGTATAGAAGTCAAAATGTAAAACCCCAACTTTTTGAATAAAGATGAATTTTCTATAAATATTATTTTTGAATATTATGGAGTGAAATTGATATAATAGTTGTGGGTAATATTTATAAATTTTGCAAAGTACACAAGTTGTTATATAATATTCGATTGGTCGGGGAATATTCGTTTTAACAGGGAATATTAGTACAACGGCACAATCATTGGTGGACCCACGGAATTATTGTCGGATTGAGAAAACGACAAAAATACTTTATAAAAATAACGGCGGAAGTTTTACTGTTAGCTGTTGAAACACCTGGTGTTAAAGAATAAAGAATCTGGCGTGGTTGCATAGTAGCACACGGTATTAATTATTGATGCTTAAGTGATAAGTCACTCAGTTTTGTTGGTATTATTAATGTAATAATACAGAAAATCTTTTTATATAAAACAGAATACTTTTATAAAGTTATTATATAAATAGAATATACTATATTCTATTATGCATAGTGTTGCATAATGTCCGTATAGTGTTTTGCATAGTAAAATCTTTTTTATATAAAAAAGAATACTTTTATAAAGCTATACATTTTATTAGACAATAATTAGAATATATTATATTTTATTATGATAAGTGTCTCGCATAGTGTTTTGTATAGTAAAATCTTTTATAAAGTTATTCGTTTTATTATATTATAAATAGAATATATTATATTTTATTTTGCTTTAAATATGGACCGTCGATTAAAGTAAATCAATCTCAATTGTTCATGAGTTAGTTACTATGCATTCCATTTTTCTATAAATAGAAGCTCATTCATTCATTATTTTCTTATTTAATTCTTTGAAACTCTAAAGAGATAAACTATAGAGAGAAAGAAGAAAGTATTCGCTACTTCACTAATTATATATCCAAAGACTCTTCATCTTAAGGTAGGGAATATTATTTGTTGTACTCGTAAGGAGTGTTATTCTTTCTTATTCATGAAGAGAAGCATTGTTATTCTAATTCTTATTATTCGTTGGAATAACTTTGATCATGCTTGGGTCTACCCTATACTTGGTGACATTCTTCTATTATTCATGTTGGAACATCACATCTGTGTGTTTTACACAGGATTCGGTTAAAATCTTTAATATTATTCCGTTGGAACATCTTATCTCGTGTGTTTTACACTTGACTGGTTTAAATCTTATTATTATTCTATTGTAACATCTCATGCATGTGTGTTTTACAAGATGGTTCGGTTCCGTTTTTATTATTCTCATTGGAACATCCCGTAAGTGCAAATTTTGCTCGACCTTGTTCCGTTATTATTATTCTATTGGAATAACCTGTCTATGCGAAGTACCGCATGCATGGTGATTTCTTTTGTTAATCCATTCTTTATTATACTTAGTTGGTTAAAGTTTTGACTTCTATACTCCATGAAATTAGTAGAATATCCTTGATATTTGCGCTTCATCCAAAGATCTTTTCATGGAAATATTCTTCCGATCATTCTTGAATTTTACTCTACAAAACAAAGATTATCATGTTGACAATTTGGGACGTTAATAATTCTTGGATAAAATAATTTTTGAACTTGTTTTATTGAATTCTTATATCATTGTCATCATCCTCATGTTTATATTTTGTTGAAAGTCATCTCGTGGTTCAGAGTGCATAGATGGACTTGGTATGATTATGACCGAGGATTATTGATTGTAATCATGACCGTAATGTTACAAATGATGTGGTAAAGTTCTCATTGGCCCGTAGTGCATTGATGGATGCGAGTTGTTGGCATGATCATGACCATTAATGAATACACAAATATTCTTTGGTCCAGTAGTGCATGGATAATTGTGGTCGTGATACTAAAGAATATCCTGGTCAGTAAAAGCGGGGTGATTCGATGATGTGGAATATTTATTAAGTCGAGTCTCAAAGAATAACAAATGATGAAAAACCTTTTAAATCATAAAAGATAGTAGATTTTATTTTCTATTTGACTCTTTTAATGGATTGCTTGTTCCGCTGCAATTAAACTTGATGTCTATTATATTTTATCATTTTAACATTGTTGAAGACTAATGATAATTTATTCGCATTATCTTAGTCATAATATTTCTTAATCGCTAGTTGAGCTCACCCTTTCTTTCTTTGTTTTCTCTGTGAAATGAAAATATAGCTGGGACTAGTCGGGGAACGGAGTGATGGTCCAGAGGATAGCATTAGTAGTCCTCACTATTCTATGAAATAGTGTGATAATAATTGTAATGAGGACTCCTTTTGAGTTTGTATAATCTCTAGTAGATAATATTTGTATTCAAACTCACAGTTTATGTTTGTCGTATTGTACACGACAGTTGTATTAGTAAGTTGTATTTGAATTCTGTACCATGTATCTGACGACCTAAGATGGGTGATGTATACCTAATTTTGAGGGCATCACACAAAACTTTAGCCAACTGAGTATAATAAAGAATGGAATAACAAAAGAAATCCCCAGGCATGCGATAGACCGCACAGACAGGTTATTCCTACAGAATAATAAATAACGGAATTCAGTCATACGTAAACGCGTGCAAGGAGGATATTCCAACAGAATAATAAATAATGGAACCAGGTCATGCGTAACGCTCCAGACGGGATGTTCCAAAAAATTAATAAATAAGGAATTAAAGAAGAATTTCACCAAGTATAGGTATCCCATGCGTACACACGTTATTCCAACGAGAATAATAAAGAATGGAATAACAAAAGAATTTCACCAATAGAAAAGAAGGAATACCCCTAACTAGTACAACAAATAATATCCCTTACTAGTAAAAGAAGAGTATTTTAATTTGGTAGGGTGAGGATATACTCAAAGAAAACTTGCACTACGCTTCAAAGCTTTCTTAAACTCTAAAGAAATACGCTCAAGATTATAGAAGAAGAACTCTCTCTACGGTTTCTCTCTAGAGTTTCAAATGAATTCATAAGAAATAATGAAGGAATGAGCTTCTATTTATAGAAGAATGGACTGCATAGTAACTAATTCATGAACGGTCCAGATTTACTTTAAATGGATGGTCCAGATTGGTTTACAATAATATATAATATATTCTATTTATAATCTAATAAAATGAATAATTTTATAAAAAGATTTTTTACGCAAAACACTATGCGTGCACTATGCAAAACACAATGCATAATAAAATATAATATATTCTAATTATTGTCTAATAAAATAGATAACTTTATAAAAGTATTTCATTTTTTATATAAAAAGATTTTACTATTAGTCTAATAAAACGAATAACTTTATAAAAGTATTCTCGCTTTTATATAAAAAAGCTTTTCTGCATTTTATTATATTAATAATACTAATAAAACAAAACTCATCATCATTATTATAATTCACAATATTAATCGACCAGGTCGTTCCCAGGAAATAGGGGGCTTTCCAATAAGGATTTCTCCCCATTAGCGCGCAATTAGGTGACCAAACCTCTCAGAACTTCTAGACATCGTTAATATTGCAAATAATAATATTAATAACTTTGTCATCTCAATTATTGATTATAAATATTGACAATAGTTGAATCAAATAACGTGAGATACTATACAGCAATTACTGTAACAATAATTGAACAAAACTGAGTGACTTCTCACGTAAGCATCAATAATCAATACCGTGTGCTACTATGTAACTACGCGTATTACTGTGCTTTTAACACCGGGTGTTTCCATAGTTAACGGTAAAACTTCCGTCGTTATTTTCATAAAGTATTTTTGTCATTTTCTCAATCTGACAATAATTCCGTTGTGGGGTCCACTAATGATTGTGCCATTGTACGAATATTCCCTATTAAAATGAATATTCCCCGACCAATAGAATATTATATAACAACTTGCGTACTTTGCAAAATTTATAAATATTACCCACAACTATAACATTATATCAAATTCATTCCATAAAAGTTGGGGTCTTACAGTAATGCCCGTACCGAGTTCTGAAAGCAGTCTTTGGAATGTTATCAGTTTTAATCTTTAACTGATGATATCCAGAACGAAGATCGATCTTTTAAAAGAATTTTGCACCTTGCAACTGGTCAAATAGGTCATAAATTCGAGGCCACGGGTACCTATTTTTGACCGTGACGTGATTCAACTCCTGATAGTTAATGCAAAGTCACATACTCCCATCTTTCTTCTTTACGAATAGAACAGGAGCACCCCAAGGAGACGTACTAGGACGAATGAAACCAATGTCTAACAATTCTTACAATTGGTTCTTTAAATCCCAAAGTTCAATAGGAGCCATTCGATATGGGGCTTTGGAAATGGGTTTTGTACCGGGTTCAAGGTCGATACAAAATTCAATTTCACGCTCTGGGGGTAGGCCAGGAAGTTCTTCAGGGAATACGTCAGGAAATTTATTAATAATAGAAATATCATTCAAATCTGAGGTATTTTTGTTTAAATCCGTGACATGAGCTAAGAAAGCTTGACATCCATTTTTCAATAAACTAATGGCTTTATGGCTTGATATGCCAGTGATTGACTTTAGTGGTTTGTGTAAGACCCCAACTTTTATGAATAAAGATTAATTTTTATCGAATTATATTTTTGAATATTATGGTGTGGATTTGATATAATGTTATAGTTCTGGGTATTATTTACAAATTTTGCAAAGTAAGCAAGTGGTTATATAATATTCGATTGGTTGGGGAATATTCGTTTTAACAGGGAATATTTATACGATGGCATAATCATTGGTGGACCCCATAACGAAAGTATTGCCGTAGTTAGAAAACGATAGAATTATCTTTTTATAAAAATAACGGCAAAAGTTTTACCGTTGAACTACCCGGTGGTAAAAGTACAGTAATACTCGTGGTTGCATTGTAGCACATGGTATTGATTATTGATGCTTACGTGAGAAGTCACTCAGTTATACTCAATTATTGTTACAGTAATTGTTGCATAATATCTTTCATATTATTGATTCAATTATTGTCACAATATCATCTGCATAATATTTTATATTATTAAATCAATAATTGAGATGACAAAGTTATTCATATTATTATTTACAATATTGACAATGTCAAGAAAGTTCTGTCGATGAGAGGTTTGGTCAACTAATTGAGCACCAATAGGGAGAAATCCTTATCGAAAAGGCCCTTCTTTCCTGGGAATGATCTGATTGTTAAATATTGTGAGTTATAATATTAATGATGAATAAGTTCGTGTTGATTAAAGATGAAATTGATATTTCCATTATGTTGGGATTATTAGTGTTAGTGGAAATCGACATCTATTCTGATGATAATTGATGTCTGGAGGTTATATTGACCAATCGGGTAATTAATTGAATAAATGAGCAATTAATTGCTATTAATTCACATGCTTATAACTATTTGTTCACATGTGTGTACTATTGATTCACATGCATGTACTATTAGGGGAGGTGGTGCAAGATTGATAATACTTGCATGACTAAATTAAAAATGGAGGTATAGATGAAGGTACTATACTGTAATTATTTTTTTCACATGATTGTACTATTGATTCACATGATTGTACTATTGATTCACAAGATGTACTATTAGGGGAGGTGGTGCAAGTTTGATAATACTTACAGGACTAAATTAAAAATGAAGGAAAAGATGAAGGTATTTTACTGTAATATTTCGAGCCCCAAAAAGTGCAATTATTGAAACTATATTTTCCTATAAATAGAAGCTCATTCTTCTTTCATTCTCACCAATTTACTAAGACTCACAAGAGCAATTATAGAAAGAGAAGCTATAGAGAGAGAAGCTTTAGAGAGAAAGTAGAAGAGAAGTCTGCTACCTCATTATTCCAGTATCCAGTCTTCTTCTGAGGTAAGGGATATTATTTTGTTCAGTATTCATAGGAATAATATTTTTTTCCCATTTTCTGTAGTTTGTGAGTAATATTATTTCATTTCGTATTCCTGATTATACCATCATTTTGTTAAAGTATTGCTTCTATACTCCGTGAAATTAGTAGAATATCCTTGAAATTTGTGTTTCATCTAGTATCGTTTTACAAGGATATTTTCTACACATTCTTGTTAACTTTTAAGCTTTTTATGCTGGAGTACTGTCCATGAGTAGTATTCATTTTTACGGTACTATTCACAAAGTACTATTCACGGGGTACTATTCACAAACTACTATTTATGGGGTACTATTCACAAAGTACTATTCACGGGTACTATTCACAAAGTACTATTCACGAGTACTATTCACAAAGTACTATTCACAGGGTACTATTCCTGAAGTACTATTCATGGGGTACTATTCACTCGAGTACTATTCACCCGGAGAATTATTCGTGAGAAAAATTTATTTCTTTGTTGTCCAAATCATTTTTGATACAATATTATTCTTGAATTTTACTCCACAAAGCAGTATCATGTTGACAATTTGGACATTATTGAATTCTGGATAAATTAAGTTATAAATCTTAAAAGATTTATCATTTGCTTTCTTTTAATTGAATTCTTATATCATTGTCATCATCCTCGCTTATATTGTGATAAAAGTCATATGTGGCTTACGTGCGTAGATGTACTATTGATTGGTATGATTATGACCATAGATTATTCGGTATAATCATGACCGTAATGTTACAAATGATGTGGTAAAAATCCTCATTGGCCTGTAATGCATTGATGGACAGTTGTTGGTATGATTATGACCAGGGATTATTCAGTATAATCATGACCATTAATGATTACATGAATATCCTTGGCCCGTAGTGCAGGGATGATTCGATGATGTGGTTTATTTATTAAGCTGAGTCTCTGCGATAAAATTGATGATAAACTTTTTAAATCATAAAAGATAGTAGATATCATGCTCTAATTGACTCTTCTAATGGATTGCTTGTTCCGCTGCAGTTAAACTTGATGTTTATTATATTTTATCAGTTTAACACTATTGAAGGCTAACGATAATTTATTCTGCATTATCTTAGTCATAATATTTCTTACTGGGCTAGTTGAGCTCACCCTTTGTTTTCATTATTCTCTTCAGGAAATGAGAATATAGCTAGGACTAGTCGGGGAACAGGGTGACGGTCCAGATGTTTGCATTAGTAGTCCTCACTATTTACTGAAATAGTGTGATAATAATTGTAATGAGGACTTTATTTGAGTTTGGATACTCTCTACGAGACATTATTCGTGTTGAAACTCTCAGCTACGTTTGTCGTACTATATAAAAGAAGTTTGTATTTAAATTATGTACCATGTATTTGGCAACTCAAGATGGGTGATGTATTCCTATTTTGGGGGCGTCACAGTTAGGTTGCTTGAATTCGCCTAATACGTTGGTTAGGAATATGAGATCTAACAACCTTACGAAAACAATTAATTTCAGCATGATGAGTAGTTAACCAATCAATCCCTAAAATCACATCAAATGTAAGTATTTTCAAAGAGATAAGATCGACAGGTAATGTGAGGGTGCCGATTTGAATCAAACAAGATTTATAAATAGTGGATGTAATAAAGGTTTCTCCCAACGAATTTTCAATAGATAAGTCAAAGTCTAATTTCTCCGAAGTTGCTAACTCTAAATCATGAGTAGGATATCTCTTCTCATAATCTTTGAGTTATCGTGATGCATAAGCTATCACTTTCCCATGTTTCATCAACACACACCCTAATCCTTTGTGTGATGCGTCACTATATACTACAAGGCCTCCTGTATCATCTGGTAAGGATAACACTGGAGCCATGCTCGATCTCTTCTTCAACTCTTGGAAGCTTTCCTCACATTTATCCGTCTGCACGTATTTCACCGCTTTTCGAGTTAAATTGGTTAATGGGGTTGCTATTTTGAAAAATCTTTTATAAAGCGGGTAATAACCCGCTAAAACCGAGAAAACTTCGATTACATTGGAGTTATTGGTTGTTCCCAGTTCACAACCGTTTCGATCTTAGTTGGATCTACAGATATTCCATCTTTGTCAATTACATGACCTAAAAATTGAACTCTCTTCAACCAGAATTCACACTTGGAAAACTTTGCATAAAGTTGTTCCTTTCGTAATTTCTCCAAAACGACTCTCAAGTGTTCAGCATGCTCTTCCCGTGTTCTCGAGTATACCAGGATATCATCGACTACAACAAATTTGTCCAAGCATGGTTTAAACACTCGATTCATTAAATCCATAAATGTTGCCGGTGCATTTGTTAATCCAAAAGACATTACAAGAAATTCATAATGTCCATAGCGTGTCCTAAACGCTGTTTTTGGCACATCCTCCTTTCTTACCTTTAATTGATGATAACCTGTTCTAAGGTAAATTTTTGAAAAATGTTCGGCCCCCTTTAATTGGTCAAACAAATCATCAATCCTTGGCAAAGGATATTTATTCTTAATAATTAGCTTATTTAGCTCCCTATAATCTATACAAAGTCTCATAGTTCCATCCTTCTTCTTTACAAACAACACTGGTGTTCCCCAGGGTGAAACACTAGGTTGTATGTACTTTTTATCTAAGAGTTCATGTAATTAAATAAGTAACTCTTTCAGTTCTATAGGTGCCATTCTGTACAGTGCCTTAGAAACTGGTGCCTCTCCTGGTGCAAGATCAATGATAAACTCAATCTCCCTATCCGAGGCAAACCGTAAATCATCCGAAATACATCAGAAATTCCTTAACTATAGGTATTTGATCTAGTTTTACTCCTTCCCGATTTAGTATCAACTATATAGGCCAAATATCCTAAACAACCCTTTTTAAGTAATCTTTCTGCCTGAACTATAGTCAAACATCGAGATTGCTTAGGTGAACAACTACCGTTGAACACTACCTTTGACTTCAAAGCAGTCAAAAGGTTAATACGTTTTTGATGACAATTAATCATCGCGTTATGATTAACTAACCAATCCATTCCTAGAATTACATCAAATTCTCCCAACTGAATTGGTATCAAATCTACCTTAAAATTATGTCCTTTTATTACTACACTACAGTTTCTGTATATGGTCTTAACCAGAATTCTTTCATTATTAGCAATTTCTACACAAAATGGTTTGTCTAAATTTTCACAAGGCATATTTAAGTTTGTAGAGAAATTTCTAGACACGAATGAACAGGTAGCACCAGAATCGAATAACACATATGCATTTAAAGTGTTGATAGGGATGATACCTGTCACCACGTCCTGTGAAGAAATAGCATCCCTCACCGACATATTAAATGTTCTCGCGGTAGGTCGATTCTGAACCCCAACTGCAGCTACTGTTGATTGATTATTCTCTGGTATTCTAACCCCTTTTCCTCCTTGGTTTATGGGACAGATCTTAGAAAAATGGTCCATTGAACAACAATTAAAACATTTATTTTTCTTTGGAAGAGGACACTGTGAAAGATAATGTCCTGACTGTCCACATTAAAGCATTTGTTAAGAAGACACTCTCCTCTATGTTTCTTACTACACTTAGGACAAGGTTTAATATTATTATTACTAAAATTGTTATTAGTATTTCTTATCTTTTTTGTGACGCCCCCAAAATTAGGTATACATCACCCATCTTGGGTCACCAGATACATGGTACAGAATTTAAATACAACTTACTAATACAACTGTCGTGTACAATACGACAAAACATAAACTGTGAGTTTGAATACAAATATCATCTACTAGAGATTATACAAACTCAAAAGGAGTCCTCATTACAATTATTATCACACTATTTCATAGAATAGTGAGGACTACTAATGCTATCCTCTGGACCATCACTCCGCTCCCCACTGCTCCAAATTTATATTCTCATTTCAAGAAGAGAACGGTGAAAGAAAGGGTGAGCTCAACTAGCCCAGTAAGAAATATTATGACTAAGATAATGCAGAATAAATTATCATTAGTCTCCAACAATGTTAAACTGATAAAATATAATAGACATCAAGTTTAACTGCAGCGGAACAAGAAATCCATTAAAAGAGTCAAGTAGAAAATAAAATCTACTATCTTTTATGATTAAAAAGGTTTTTCATCACTGTTATCGTAGAGACTCAGCTTAATAAATATTCCACATCATCGAATCACCCCTACACTACGGCCAAGGATATTTTTATATTCATTAATGGTCATGATCATGCCAACAACTGTCCATCAATGCACTACGGGCCAATGAGGACTTTTACCACATCATTTGTAACATTACGGTCATGATTACACCGAATAATCCCTGGTCATAATCATACCAAGTCCATCTATGCACTACAGGCCACAGATGACTTTCAACATAATATAAACATGAGGATGATGACAATGATATAAGAATTCAATAAAACAAGTTCAAGAATTAATTTGTCCAAGAACTACTAATGTCCAAATTGTCAACATGATATTGCTTTGTAGAGTAAAATTCAAGAATGATCAGAAGAATATTTTCATGAAAAGATACGGGTGAAGGGCAAATATCAAGGATATTCTACTAATTTCATGGAGTATAGAAGTCAAAACTTTAACCAACCTGAGTATAATGAAGAATGGAATAACAAAAGAAATCACCGTGCATGCGGATTGCATGAAAAAGTTATTCCAATGTAATACTAATAAGGATAGAATCAGTCCGCACAAAACGCGCATAAACAGGATATTCCAACAGAATAATAATAAAAGGCGAAATCAGTTCGGCGTAAAAACGCATGACGTGGATATTCCAAATGTAATAGTAAAGGCGGAATAATAGAAGAATGTCACCAAGTATAGGGTAGACCGCGTATATAGGTTATTCCAACAGAATAATAAGCAATGGAATAACAACAGTTCTCTTCATGAATAAGAAAGAATAACACCCCTTACCGTAAAAGAACTGAATATAAGAGTAGTTAAGTAGCAGAAATCTTTTCTTCTTTCTCTCTATAATTTTCTCTCTCTAGGGTTTCAGTGAATTCGTAAAAAAATAATGAAGGAATGAGCTTCTATTTATAGAAAATGGACTGCATAGTAACTAACTCATGAACGGTCCAGATTGATTTACTTTAATCTAATGGTCCATATTTAAAACAAAATCTTTTAAATAAAATATAATATATTCTATTTATAATCTAATAAAACGAATAACTTTATAAAAGATTTTACTATGCAAACACTATGCAGGCACTATGCAAATACTATGCATAATAAAATATAATATATTCTAATTATTGTCTAATAAAACAGATAACTTATAAAAGTATTCTGTTTTATATCAAAAGATTTTACTATGCAAAACACTATGCAGACACTATGCAATACTATGCATAATAGAATATAATATATTCTATTTATAGAATAACTTTATAAAAGTATTACATTTTTTATATAAAAGATTTTTCAGTATTATTACATTAATAATACCAACAAAACCTGAGTGACTTATCACGTAAGCATCAATAATCAATACTGGTGCTACTATGCAACCACGCCAGACATTCATTATCTTTTAACAACAAGGGTGTTTCAGCAGATTAACGGTAAAACTTCCGCCGTTATTTTCATAAAGTATTTTTGTCGTTTTCTCAATCCGACAATAATTCGCATTATGGGGTCCACCAATGATTGTGTCGTTGTACTAATATTCCCTGTTAAAATGAATATTCACGACCAATCGAATATTATATAACAACTTGCAGATTACTTGCAAAATTTATAAATATTACCCACAACTATTATATCAATTTCACTCCATAATATTCAATAATAATATTTATAGAAAATTCATCTTTATTCAAAAAGTTGGGATTTTTCATTTTTCCACGAGTTGTTAGAAAAGAATTATTCCATTTACACTTGTTATTAAACCCACCGAATCGGTTTCTCTCATCTTACTTTTCCGTTTCTCACTCGAAGTCTTTTTGTCCTGATGAAACTTAGCGAGATTTTCATTCTCACTTTCAGTTATAGTGGCCTTCTCTAGTATTTCAGAGAAAGTTTTGATTTGAAGCACTGATAATTTACTCCTAATCTGAGGTTTTAAACCTTCTTGGTACCTACAAGTCTTTCTAAGTTCAGTGGTTACTTGATGAGGAGCAAACTTGGATAGTTCATTAAACTTAGTCGACATCGGGTTACGATGAAGATCTCCTTGTTTTAAGTCCAAATTTTATTTCCATTCGGTCTTTTCGTGGATTGGAAAATAGTTTTCAAAGAACAACTCTTTAAATCTATCCCAAGGAACAATTTCAGTTTCTACTCGACCTTTGGTTGATTCCCACCAATAATTAGCTTCACCTTTCAAGAAGAAAGTTGCAAAAGTTGTCTTCTGGTTATTACTAACATTGGTTACTAGGAAGAATTTTTCTATCTCGTAAATCCAAATCGTGCATCTCTGAGTGTTCTAATGTGCCTTTAAATTTAGGTGGTCCAACTAATTTAAAGTCTTTAAAGGATGTATTTTGGTTTATGTGTGTCATTTATTACTCCTAACATCATATCTACTTGTTGTTGAGTAGGATTATCCTCATTATTCATTTCTCTTTGGGGTCTTCTGGTTGGTGCCATGATTCTATAAAACAACAACAAAGATTCACATAAGATTCTTAGATAACCAAAACATATTGTTTATTTATAACTCACAGTCTTACAACAACTTTAAACATACTAGTATCTTACAGGGTACAACTTTCAATACAAACTTTGAATGCTTCTTTATTTTACTAATATAAAGCATCCAACCACCTATATTACTCTCTAGAATAATTCCATTGTGGGGTCCACCAATGATTGTGCCGTTGTACTAATATTCCTTGTTAAAACAAATATTCCCCGACCAATCGAATATTATATAACAACTTGCGTACTTTGTAAAATTTATAAATATTACCCACAACTATTATATCAATTTCACTCCATAATATTCAAAAATAATATTTATAAAAAATTCATCTTTATTCAAAAAGTTGGGGTTTTACAATCTCCCTTTCTTATGAAATTTCGCCCTCGAAATTAGGATACATACTTGGTATGTCGAAGAGGTAAGGATACCTTGATTTCATTTCAGATTCTAACTCCCAAGTTATTTCTTCAACATCGTGGTTTCTCCACAAAACTTTGACTTGAGGTATAACCTTGGTGCGTAGAATATGTTCCTTCTTATCCAAGATTTGAACAGGAACCTCTTCATACGTCAAATCTTCCGTTATTTCGTCCGGTTCCAACTCAATAATGTGGTTCGGGTCTTCCACATATTTACGTAACATGGATATGTGAAAAACGTTATGAACATGAGACATACTTGGCGGTAAAGCGAGTCTATAGGTCACAGTTCCTACTCGATCAAGGATTAAAAATGGACCGATGAATCGAGGATTGAGCTTTCCTCTCTTTCCAAATCTCGTAACTCCTTTCCATGGAGCAACACGTAACAACACATGATCTCCTATATCAAATTCCACGTCCTTTCGATGAAGATCAGCATAACTCTTTTGTCGATCTTGTGAGGTTTTTATACGTTCCGGATCGTTTGAATCTTTTCCAGTAGTCATACGTATCAACTCTGGTCCCAAAGAACGTTGCTTCACCCACCTCATCCCAAAGATCTTTGGAGAACGACACTTTCTTCTATACAACGCTCGAATGGAGCCATGCCAATACTTGCTTGATAAGCTGTTGTTGTAGGAAAAATCCACCAATGGTAACAACTTGTCCCAACTTCCTTGAAATCAAGGACACAGAGTCTTAATAGATCTTCAAGAGTTTGAATAGTCCTCTCCGATCGTCTGGTCTGCCTAAGGATGATATGCCGAGCTAAATCGTAAATCTGTGCCCATAGCTTTTTGCAAACTAACCCAAAATCGCGAAGTGAATCTTAGGTCTCGATCAGAAACTATGGATACTGGCATACCATGCAATCTTACAACCTCGTTTATGTACATACGAGCAAGACGTTCAAGTCTATAAGTTTCTCGTATCGGTAAGAAATGAGCAGACTTGGTCAATCTATCAACAATGACCCAAATCGCATCTATGCCTTGAGAAACTTTAGGAAGACCAGTAACGAAATCCATGGTAATGTGCTCCCACTTCTATTCTGAAATTTCAAGTGGTTGCAATGGACCTTTTGGTACTTGATGCTCCGCCTTGACTCGTTGACACGTTAGACACCTTGAGATAAACAACGCTATCTCTCTCTTCATATTACCCCACCAAAATGTATGTCGAAGATCATGATACATTTTGGTACTCCCGAGATGGATTGCAAAATGCTGTGTTTATGCGCTCCATCATGATTTTATATTTTAAATCGTGGTCGTTAGGAACACAAAGTCCGAGTTGACTCAAGTATTCCTTCTTCATCGATTCTTGCTTTCGGCATCGCACCTTCTTGCACTTTCTTCCTCATACGCATCAGCTCTGGATCTGTAACTTGAGCAACTTTAATTTTATCAATTAAAGTTGGTTCTACTCGTATATTTGCCATCATCACGTGGGTCCCTGGAGTCTTTATCTCTATCTCCATCCTTTGCAAGTCATACAAAATGGGCCTTTGCGTTGACAATATTGCACTCGTACCCGCATATGATCTTCTACTCAATGCGTTAGCTACCACGTTCGCTTTTCCAGGATGGTATTGGATAGTATGATCATAATATTTCAACAGTTCAAGCCAACGTCGTTGTCGCATGTTGAGTTCCTTTTGAGTGAAGAAATATTTAAGGCTTTTATAATCCGTAAAGATCTTCACTTTCTCCCCATACAAGTAATGCCTCCAAATCTTTAGTGCGAAGACAACAGCTGCCAACTCTAGATCATGAGTAGGATAATTCCTCTCATATTCTTTGAGTTGTCGTGAGGCATAAGCTATGACTTTCCCATGTTGCATGAGAACACATCCTAACCCCTTTGCCGAAGCATCCTTTGTAGATGACAAATCCCTCCGAACCGGATGGTATTATCGTAACAAGTTTGAAATGAGTCTCCTCTTGAGTTCTTGAAAACTCTTCTCACATTCCTCACTCCTACCGAAATTTGTATATTTTCGAGTCAGCTGATTTAGTGGAGTAGCGATTCGAGAAAACCCTTCTATGAATCTCCGGTAATAACCAGCTAAGCCGAGAAAGCTACGTACTTCGGTCATTGATTTAGGTTGCTCCCAGCTTTGAATAGCTTCAATCTTTACTGGGTCAATAGATATTCCATGACTTGATACCACATGCCCAAGGAATGCTACTTCCTCAAGCCAGAACTCGCATTTCTTCAACTTGGCATAAAGTTTATATTCACGAAGCTTTTGGAGTATCAGCCTCAAGTGTTGCTCATGATCTTCACGGGTTTTGGAATATATGAGGATGTCATCAATAAAGACAACCACAAAGTGATCCAAATATTCCTTGAATACTCGGTTCATCATATCCATGAAGGCAACAAGAGCATTAGTCAATCCAAAGGATATGACTAGGAATTCATAATGTCTGTACCGAGTTCTAAAAGCTATCTTTGGAATGTCATCGGTTCTAATCTTCAATTGGTGATATCCGAAATGAAGATCAATCTTTGAAAAGAATTTGGCTCCTTGCAACTGGTCAAACAGGTCATCAATACGTGGCAATGGGTACCTATTTTTTATGGTGACATGATTTAACTCCCGATAATTAATACAAAGTCGCATACTCCCATCTTTCTTCTTCACGAATAATGTGAGAGAACCCCAAGGAGAAGTACTAGGACGATTAAAGCCAATGTCTAACAATTCCTGCAGTTGAGTTTTTAACTCAAGTTCAATAGAGCCATTCGATATGGGGATTTAGAAATGGGTTTTATACCGTGTTCAAGGTCGATACAAAATTCAATTTCACGCCTGGGTAGGCCAGAAGTTCTTGTGGAATACGCCAGAAATTCATTAACAATAGAAATATTATTCAAAATCGGCGTATTTTTGTTTAGATCATGACATGAGCTAAGAAAGCTTGACATCCGCTTTTTCAATAAACGAATAGCTTTATGGCTTGAGATGACAAAGATGATTGATTTTAATGGTTTGGTTGCTTGAATTCGCATAATAGGTCGATTAGGAATATGAAAGCTAACAACCCACGAAAACAATCAATTTTTGCATGATGAGTAGTTAACCAATCAATCCCTAGAATTACATCAAATGCAAGTATTTTTAATGCAATAAGATCGACAGGTAATGTGTGGGTACCAACTTGAACCAAACAAGACTTATAAACCGTGGATGTAATGAAGGTTTCTCCCAACAGAGTTTCCACAGATAAGTCAAAGTCTAATTTCTCCGGAGTCAAATTTAATCGTTGAGCGCAAGTAGGAGAAATAAAAGAATGGCTAGAACCGTTATCAAATAAAGTGTAGACTTCGCTAGAGTTTATGATAATGTAATAACCCGAGATTTTCTATATAAAATAAATAAGAAATTTTGGGTATAAATTTTTATTTATTTATTTAATGACGAGAATAAGTGTCTAGTGATGTGAACGATAAATGCGAATATATTTATTACTTGAAAAATTAGAAATAATTTTGGAATAATCAATTACCACAAATTATATTGTTATGGTAATTAATTTCTGTAAGCAGAAATGTTTTATTAATTATTTTTCATGAAAACATGATTGGAAATAATATATGAAGTGATAATTAGATTTATATAATAAATATTTTATTATATGAATTGTTCAGAATATTTAAGTTAATGGTTTTAACTTGATTATCGATGTTGTGTACGAAGAATAAGTTAGATATGATATCCAAACCCTGAATTGGGATTGTGATCAAGAGATGAGAATAATAATATTATATTATTGATATTATGATTTTACAAATTACCATAAATATGTAATTGTGTATGTGAATGACAGATAATATTGAAAGCAATAATTCATTAATTAGGTCATAAAGACAAGATCAGGTCTTTGTGAAAACCTAATTATTAAACTCGATTATGAGAAATGACCGAGTGGGTATCAGTATGCATATGAAGTTTGTGTATACGAATGTCAGTAATTAGAAAACCCTAATTACTATTTTTTATACCGATAATTAGGACAAACCCTAATTATTATAAACCTAATCGGTTGAAGTTAGAGACCGTAACGACTGTGTTAGTAATACACACAGGTAATTAGAGAACCCTAATGGTCAATTAGGAAACCCTAATTGATGACGTTAAGAAACCCTAATTTTAGAACCCTAATTTTCTATAGAAAACCCTAATTTAAAATTATTAGGTTTAATTACAATGTTAATGTACAAGTGTTTTAATTTACCAAATGATAGAATTAATTGGTAAATGATAAGAATTACCATCTAGTGATTAAATACTACATTTAATTGCTATGTACAAAAATGCCCTTGAAATTATAGGCAAAATTACCAAAATGCCCTTTTTGGTTTATTAGTGTATGATTAGTTGAATTATTGAGGAATCTAGCAACAAATCATGGCCAACATACTTGCCCCACCACATTTATCAGCTAGCATTCAATTATACTAGCATTATTGAGCATCCAAGGCAATCTAAATGGTCTATAAATAGAAATTAAGGAAATTCAAGCTTAATGCACACTAAAATTATAGCAACTCTCTAGACACACTCTCTCAAACTCTAGACAACGAAATTCTCTTACCCATAAGCTCCTAATCAAAGCCCAACCATCACAAACAACAAATCAGAAGCATCAAAGCCAAAAAAATCAGAAATCGAAGCTAGAAAAGGTACGAAATTCCCTAATTTTGAAATCCTTCGATTCGATGTTAATTGATGCAATTGATTGTTTAAAGTTGTGTAATAAGGAGTCTATTAATGTTCGGGTTGTAAAAACACGGACCCATAACATCAAAGTGCTCAAAATCAAAGATTTAAGCAAGTTGGAAAAAGCAAATTTCGTGATTTTTGTGCAAATGTCAAGCCTTATATCTCTGTGATTATTTACTGTTTTTGTTGTTTGTAAGATGTTATATGTAGCTTGTTATGTGTTCTTTAACCTCCAAAAGGAATCAGGTCTATATCTATTGTGGATCCAAAGTTATTTAAGGTCAAAGTGGGTTGACCGTCATTGACCGGCTGTTCTTTAAACCCAAAAAAATATTCTAAGTGTCCAGAAAATATTTTTTGGCAAATGTCAGGCCTTATATCTCGGTGATCGTTAATGAGTTTTGTGTTTTGAAAGTTGATATGTGTAGTCTGTTATGTGGAATTTAAGCTCCAAAACTAATCACGTCCATATCTATTTTGGAGTAAACGTTATTGAAGGTCAAATTTCATTGACCAAAGATTGACTGACAATTTCTCTCAAACCTGAAATTTTCTAAGTGTTGTTTTTTTTGTTAAGGTTTGACCATACTTTAGATGCTTGATTTATTGTTTTTATGATGATTTTAAGTGTTAGCGTTGTAGTCCTACATGTTGTCTACACACTGGAATTGATAGATCACGTAAACGTTGCACGATCATCAAGTTATAGAGGTCCAAAGTAGGCACCTCTAATCGTTTCTTCGTGAAGAAATGACTTTGGCGACTACTTTGATGGGTGATTTATCCAGATCTGATGTTTTTTAGATGTTATGATTGTTGGTAATTGTATTCTGGTATTACTTCTACAAGACCCAATTCATAGATTGCCTAGATTCATTAAGACCAAAACGTTATTCGTGGTCAAAGTATTTCTCTCGCTATCTCTACAATGTTCTTGAGATGAAGAACAACCTATAGCGACGGTTGTATGCGTCGCTATAGCCTTTAATGACGGATTTTATTTATTTTATTTTCGTAATTTCAAAGAAAATGATTTAAAAATTAGAAAAATTAGATTTTAATTATTAAAAATACCAAATAAATTCTCGAAAAATTATTTTAAAGTCAGAAAAATAGTTTTTAATTATTTTGTGTATATTTCATAAATATTTATTATTTTTGGAATATAAAAAGTATTTATTTATTTAATTATAATATTAAATAAATTATTTAAAAATAGTTTTTTAATTCATGAAAAATTATATTATGGTATAAGAAAATATTTTAAGTTATTTTCCATTACTTTTAATATTTTGTGATGAATTTCATTAATTAATTAATATTAATGATATTAAAGTTATTTATTGATTATATTAAATAATTAGTTTAAAAATGATTTTAATATTTTAAAATCATTTTAAATAAAAATAAAGTATTTAAAGATATTTTGAGTTATAAAATATAACTTTTAATATTTAGAAGATAATTTCATTAATAATTATATATTAATGATATTTAGTTAATGATTTGTGATATTAAGTTTATTTAATATTTATATTAAATAAATAGTTTAAAAATAGTTTTATTTATTTAAAATCATTTAAAGAGGATATTAAGGATTTAAAAATATTTTAAGTTATAATTAATGACTTTTAATATTTGGATAAATAGTACATTAATATTTAAATATTAATGGTAATTATTTAAAATGATTTTAATTATTTTAAAAATCATTTAAGGTAATATAAATGTTTTAAAAATAGTTTGAGTTATTATAAATAACTTTTATATTTTGGCAATGGCTTCATTAATAGTTTAATATTAATTAATTATTAATGATAATAGAATTGTTTGATGTTTAAATCATTTAATTATGATTCCGATGTTTGAAAATGCATGATAAAATATCATAAAAGCTTTAAAATTATTTTAAGTCATTTAAAAATAAAATGACTGATGTTGAGATATAGAATAAGAGTCTTAGACTCAGTATTTACCCGTTAAAGTTGTTTAAGACATCGATAATTGTCAAAATCAATAGAACTTAGATATTTTGACCGCGTTAATGATTGTTTTATGATGTAATGACCGTTAGATATATGTGATGACGTGATTATACTATGTCTTTAATCGTAATAGACAAAGATTTTATGTGTTATGATATATTGTTCTAATCGAACTAATGATCCGATTATTGATAGGTTGTGATAAAGAGATAAAACCTAAGTTAAGATTTGTAATCAAAGAAATCAAGCAGATATCTTACCTTTGCATTTCCTTTATGCAATGGACATGAGTAAGAAGTTTGTAATTATTCTATTCTCTGCACAGATTATGTACGCTTTGATTATCAACATGTTAGCTCAGATATATATTCTGTTAAGTTGATTTCTAAATGGTTATACAAGTGTCCCCACTTGAATAATCATGGCATTTATTCACATGTTGATACACTTTTTTCAATTACCCGTATATATATATATATATATATATATATATATATATATGTTAAACTACATATTATTGTTGAGCAAGATTAAAAATCTTCTGGTTTAGAACCACGCATGTATGAACATCCCTATATGGGAAAAAATTTGTGCCCAAGGCGAACAGAATAAAACGATGAATTTCGTTCAGAGTTATGTAGTATTGATCAATACAGGGTACAACGGAGCTGATCACCCTCCGTACCCGTAAGCTAGAACGGTTTTCGGATGAATTTCTGCTAAACCTTTTTGAAAATGAAAAACAATGTTCATAGTATGTTTCTTAAACCCTATTCATGGGTAGAGCCAGAGCCAAATTTAAAGAATTTGGAAGAGAGTTGTTATGTGAATTTTTTATCAGTACAGATTACTTCACAACTTTCGATTCGTTGTAGAAGTGTTATATAAAGAGAATACTTATATTCCTTCAGCTTATATATATATAATTGCTATTACTTGCTGGGCACTCAAATGCTCATCCTTGCTAAATTAAATATTTTCAGTTACGTATGAGCAACCTGAAGGTTCAGGCACGCATAAAGGGAAAGAAAAGCTGATCGAATAAGTGTGTATTATGAGTTAATGGTTATAGTTGTATTGGTATCTATTCAAGTATTGTAAGGAATGTATTTGAAGGTCACGTACCTGGGGAAGTAAACTTTGATGTATGTAAATTAAGTTCGAATGTATTATTATTTAGTATTATTCAGCTTAAAGAAATGGTATCGTGGAGAACCAAGTTCGGGTTTTAAGTACCCAGATTTGGGGTCGCCACAGATAAGCTTACCCCTGATGACCTCATTCGGGTTCCTTGCTTTCTGGGAGGTCACAACAAACGCTCTCCATCAGACTCACGGCTTTGACTTTTCTGGGACAGCCTTTGGTGCCTCCATCCTAGCTGAATTTGTCTTCGGTGAACGACAAAATCGGACTAAGTGACCTTCTCTTCCACAATTATAACATGCTTTGGATGGCATCGCGCAATTTGGACTGATGTGTCCCTCCCCTCCGCATTTGAAGCATATAATAGGTGGTCTTTCTCCTTCCTTAACAACGGGTCTTTGGTCCGACGCGTCTTTCCATCATTGTTGAATCTCTCTTCTTGAAATGTCCATTCTTATTATTTTGGCCTCGATTACCACCAAGTGGTTACCATTTTCATTCTGTTGATTCCTCGACGCTTGTTGTCACCGCTTCGATGATCGCTCTCATCGGTATTATCATTTTGCTTATTTGCTCTCTTTTGGTTGCGTTGACTCGTTATCGCGCTTCCACCAATCGAGCCTTATTTACAACATCCGAATACAAACACGCTTTATAATAAATAAGATGTTGACGTATCTCCGCTTCAAACCTCTTAAAAACATTCGTGCCATTCTCTATTCATTATCCACCAAGTGGGACGAACCGGATAACTCCGCAAATTTTGCCTCAGATTGCGACATTAACGATCATATTGTTTTGCTCCAATTTGATAAACTCCACCTCCTTCATGTGACTAATACTTTCGGGAAAGTATTTGTCGTTGAACAACTCTTGGAACTTCTCCCAAGACATCTTCAAGACGCAGAGGTTGAGTACATTTTACCGATTCCACACCAAGAATCGCCTCCGCAAGCAACATAAAGGCGTGAAAGGAACCTTTTGCTCTCGGAGCATCCCAAGACATCAAATATCTTGGTGATCTGCTTTATCCATGCTTCCGCCATAAGTGGTTTTGGCTCTCCTTAAACTCCCGGTGGTCCCGGCTCCTTGAATTGTTTAGCAATTGACTGCCGAGAGTTTCAAAGTTTCCACCTACATTTTGGACAGAGCCGCTCTCACTTTCATTGTTGCATGAATTGCATAAAGCCTCTAAACAATCCATCATTCATCATTTGGTCGTTGTTGTTGTTTGCATGAGGACTGCCGCCGCCTCGATGCACATTCTCACGATAATTGATATGTGGAGACTCAACGGTCTCTTGTGCTCCATTGCTATTCTCAACATTTTCGGATGTCATTTTTGAGACATCGCCACAAAACAAAGGTTAATTGACATGTAACATAATATCTCTAAACTCGACCAACCAATTTAAATACAAAATAAATTTAAGTAGGTCCTACTAGCGAAGGAATTCCCCGTCTCTCCCCTCCTAGTTCTAGTCTCACATTTTAGCCAGGGATCATATCCCTATGCTTTGATACCAACTTTGACGCCCCCAAAATTAGGTATACATCACCCATCTTGGGTCGCCAGATACACGGTACAGAATTCAAATACAACTTACTAATACAACTGTCGTGTACAATACGACAAAACATAAACTGTGAGTTTGAATACAAATATTATCTACTAGAGATTATACAAATTCAAAAGGAGTCCTCATTACAATTATTATCACATTATTTCATAGAATAGTGAGGACTACTAATGCTATCCTCTGGACCATCACTCCGTTCCCGACTCGTCCCAGCTATATTCTCATTTCCTGAAGAGAACAGTGAAAGAAAGGGTGAGCTCAACTAGCCCAGTAAGAAATATTATAACTAAGATAATGCAGAATAAATTATCATTAGTCTCCAACAATGTTAAACTGATAAAATATAATAGACATCAAGTTTAATCTGCAGTGGGAACAAGCAATCCATTAAAAGAGTCAGTAGAAAATAAAATCTACTATCTTTTATGATTAAAAGGTTTTTCATCAATGTTATCATTTGAGACTCGACTTAACATTAATGGTCATGATCATGCCAACAACTCGTCCATCAATGCACTACGGGCCAATGAGGACTTTTACCACATCATTTGTAACATTACGGCCATGATTATAATCGAATAATCCTGGTCATAATCATACCAAGTCCATCTATGCACCACAGCCACAGATGACTTTCAACATAATATAAACATGAGGATGATGACAATGATATAAGAATTCAATAAAACAAGTTCAAGAATTAATTTGTCCAAGAACTACTAATGTCCAAATTGTCAACATGATATCGCTTTTGTAGAGTAAAATTCAAGAATGATCGGAAGAATATTTTCATGAAAAGATATGGATGAAGCGCAAATATCAAGGATATTCTACTAATTTCATGGAGTATAGAAGTCAAAACTTTAACCAACCGAGTATAATAAAGAATGGAATAACAAAAGAAATCACCATGCATGCGATTGCCGCATGAGCATGTGTTATTCCAACAGAATACTAAATAACGAAACTAGGTCGCATTTAAATTAGATCGATGGGATGTTCCAACGGAATAATAAAGAATGGAATAACAACAGAAATCACCATGCATGCGGTAGATTGCATGTATGCAAAGTTATTCCAATGAGAATACTAATAAGGATGAGAATCAGTCCTGGCAGAAAAGCGATAAAAGTGGATATTCCAACAGAATAATAATAAAGAGGCGAAATCGTGTCCGGCGTAAAACGCATTGCATGTGACGGGATATTCCAATGAGAATAGTAAAAGCGGAATAATAGAAGAATGTCACCAAGTATAGGGTAGAATCAGCGTATATAAGTTATTCCAAATGAATAATAAGCAATGGAATAACAACAGTTCTCTTCATGAATAAGAAAGAATAACACCCTTACCGTAAAAAGAACCGAATATAAGAGTAGTTAAGTAGCGTAAATCTTTTCTTCTTTTCTCTATAATTTTTCTCTCTAGGGTTTCAAAGTGAATTAAGTAAAAAAATAATGAAGGAATAAGCTTCTATTTATAGAAAATGGACGCATAGTAATTAACTCATGAACGGTCAGATTGATTTATTTTAATCTAATGGTCCATATTTAAAACAAAATCTTTTAAATAAAATATAATATATTCTATTTATAATATAATAAAACGAATAACTTTATAAAAGATTTTACTATGCAAACATTATGCAGTGCACTATGCAAATACTATGCATAATAAAATATAATATATTCTAATTATTGTCTAATAAAAGCAGATAGCTTTATAAAAGTATTCATTTTATATCAAAAGATTTTACTATGCAAAACACTATGCAGTATTAATTATGCAATACTATGCATAATAGAATATAATATATTCTATTTATAGAATAACTTTATAAAAGTATTCTGCTTTTATATAAAAGATTTTTCAGATTATTACATTAATAATACCAACAAAACTGAAAGTGACTTATCACGTAAGCATCAATAATCAATACTGCAGTGCTACTCTTGCAACCACGCCAGACATCGTATTTCTTTAACAAGGGTGTTTCAAATTAAGCGGTAAAATTTCAATAGTTATTTTCATAAAGTATTTTTGTCGCTTTTTCTCAATCCGACAATAATTCCGTTCTGGGGTCCTCCAATGTTTGTGTCGTTGTACTAATATTCCCTGTTAAAATGAATATTCGCCGACCAATCGAATATTATATAACAACTTGCGTACTTTGCAAAATTTATAAATATTACCCACAACTATTATATCAATTTCACTCCATAATATTCAATAATAATATTTATAGAAAATTCATCTTTATTCAAAAAGTTGGGATTTTTCATTTTTCCCTGAGTTGTTAGAAAAAGAATTATTCCATTTATGCTTGTTATTAAACCCACCTGAACTGGGTTCTGTCTTACTTTTCCCTTTCTCACTCTGAGTCTTTTTGTCCTGATGAAACTTAGCGAGATTTTCATTCTCACTTTCAGTTATAGTGGCCTTCTCTAGTATTTCGTAGAGAAAGTTTTGATTTGAAGCTAATCGATAATTTACTCCTAATGTCGAGGTTTTAAACCTTCTTGGTACTCTACAAGTCTTTCTAAGTTCAGGGTGGTTACTTGATGAGGAGCAAACTTGGATAGTTCATTAAACTTAGTTTGTATCTTGGGTTACGATGAAGATCTCCTTGTTTTAAGTCCGAAATTTTATTTCCATTCGGTCTTTCAGGATTGGAAAATAGTTTTCAAAGAACAACTCTTTAAATATATCCCAAGGAACAATTTCGATTTCTACTCGACCTTTGGTTGATTCCCACCAATAATTAGCTTCACCTTTCAAGAAGAAAGTTGCAAAAGTTGTCTTAAGGTTATTACTAACATTGGTTACTAGGAAGAATTTTCTATCTCGTAAATCCAAATCATGCATCTACAGTTCTAATGTGCCTTTAAATTGTGTGGTCCAACTAATTTAAAGTCTTTAAAGGATGTATTTTGGTTTGTGTGCATTTATTACTCCTAACATCATATCTATCGATTGTTGTGTAGGATTATCCTCATTATTCATTTCTCTTGGGGTCTTCCTCGTTGGTGGCATGATTCTATAAAACAACAACAAAGATTCACATAAGATTCTTAGATAACCAAAACATATTGTTTATTTATAACTCACAGTCTTACAACAACTTTAAACATACTAGTATCTTACAGGGTACAACTTTCATTACAAACTTTGAATGCTTCTTTAGTTTACTAATATAAAGCATCCAACCACCTATATTACTCTCTAGAATTCATTGATATCATCAAAGGAATCCTGGATCATGTGACGAACCACAGATCGATCGATGAGATAAGTAGTTTTCTTCTCCTCTACTGGATATCGAGTTACACAATGCTGCAAATCATTAAAAGTATCTCGAACTCCCAGAGATGTTTTAAGAAACCTTGACTGAATTTCCCTCCTGCTCCTATGTGTATGGTGCAGTTATACTTTTAGTCGATGATTATGACTCCTTTCATCCATTAGCATACACTCAGCTAAATCTGCCTTAAACTTCATCTTATTGTTCTCACATTTTGTTGTCTGCAGTAGTGATGCCATTGCCTCATCATGCTCATCTATTCTCATTAATTGTCCAGCCACTGGATCTTCTTCTTCTTCTTCTTCTTCAGCATCAACCAGTTGTTGATCATGAAGCAATTCTTCTTCTTTTGCATCACTAGCTATAAAAGACTCTATTTACGGTGGATTGATCACTCTTTCTTCAGCATTGGAGTTGGCCATCTATAAAAGAAAACTCCATAAATACTGGTATAAAGGTTTACACCACATAATAATTTTAATGTTATATTTTATATGTTTTTTTTTAAAATTTTTACAGACTCGAAGACTATATACTAAGAAAACTCTTCCTTATATCTATAGCCTTAATAGCTTTGATACCAAAATTGTAACACCCCCATACCTATACTCCCGTGGTATCTGGTATGGTGTTTACAGAGAATTAACATAATGCCTTTAAATCAATACACCCATGGTATCTGATTAAAATATTACATTAGATAGAGGACTATAGGAGATATAATTCCCATAGATTCAAGATTCACAGTATCCCATAATGATGGTAATTCCCAAGAGAAATATTACATGTGTTTGGATACCTCACTTGAATATATAGGCTATATCTGTGACTAGAGTCTATCTATCCAAAATTTAAATATCGATAATAACATGAGCATCCATATTACTAATACCCTCACCCAGATGTATAGTCTATGTCATGCGAATATATATTATCGTATCGATAGTAACCATCTATCTGAAATTCAGAGTATTAATAACAACATGAACAGTCCATGCTATTAACACCCTCACTCAGATAAATAGTTCCCAAGGATCTCAACTAGAATAGAAGACATCTTACTTTACATCTATATATGTAAGAAAACACGGTTGCGGAAATAAAAGATGTTATATATATCATAATATTATGATTCGATTACAAAATTCTCATAACGAGTTCTTATTACAAGGTATTCATACAGACAAGAATATAATTTAATATATGTAGGGACGCTTCCCTTTATCTACTCCAGATGTTCCAGGATTACCATCTAAAACTGCAAAGGGAATAATTTTCAAGGGTGAAATATGACATGCTCAGCAAGTTGTATATTTATAACAATATAGGATTTGAAGAATTATAACAATTCAAATTTCGACTTATAGTTGTTACCATTTCTGGATTTCTAATTCCAACTAGTTCTGGAATTTTTATCATTTCTGTCAGTCACAAAGACTTAGAAATTTTATTCAGATGTGAGATAGGGGATCAGCCTATTCAACATCCTAGAAGTATGCATATCACCTATAGTGCTCAAAATACACTTATAATTTATTGTCAATATATTCATTGACAAAACTTCGCTCCCTTACGGGATACTTAACTTCAGTATAAGATTGTCTTACCAAAATAATTTGGTTTAACACAACAGTTTATGCTCAATAAACAATATCATATGAATAAACAATTCATTTCTTAGTCATGCTGGTACTATAGCAATAACTTTTCAATAATAGGTAATTCAATGTAGGTGTATTATATCAACAGTATATCAAGATAGAATCTTGTTCAGCGAATAAACAGGGTTGATAAATTTTGCATAAGTAATAAATTGGGTATAGGAGACTTGCACTGGCGTAGATCACCAATTTATCTTATTCGAAGGCTAATAAGTACCTATGACGTTTATAAATATAAATCTAATACGTTAGTATTGATAACAATACTCAAATAAAACATCTATTTAATCTAGGGTTAGATTTGACTTTTAATACCTTTGATAAATGAACTAAATTTTATTTATAAAATTTGGGTATATTTTAAATAATTTAATTATCCTTATAATATATTTTAGAAGGTTTAAAGTATTTTTAAAATATTTATTTATCCTTTACATAATTTTAAATCATTTATCTCTATTTATAAGTAATTTATATTTACTAAAATTTTATAAAAACATTATTTAATATTATTAAATAATTTATAATCATTTATTATGATTTTATTTCAATAATAATATTTTACATAATTATTTAGTATTTAAAAGTAATTATTCTAATTACTTTATTAATAAGTTAATTATAAATAATATCTAAATAAAATAAAATAATTATTACATTTTGTAGAAATATCGAAATAATTTTTAATAATTTTTAAAAGCTGCTTTTTATATGTATTTATTAATTATTTCTAATTTTTTATAATTTATTTTTAAAGAAAATAAAATAATAAAATCGCTCGCTAAAGCTCTACGGTGTGATGAAAGTGTCGTTGTAGAGGTGTTCTTGAGTTTCAGGCGTGGTTGGTCAGTGGTCGAAGTGACCGGTTTGACCATCAAATAACTCGTTCTTGGTAATGATTTTTGGTTAGATCAAGTATTGGTGTTGTAGTACTCATACAATAAGTACAAGCTCAAGCGATAATCGGGCTTTAATCTACATCTAACAAGAAATTATAAAGGCTCAAAGTTACTTTATCGAGAGTTGTTTTGGGTTTGGGTAACCCGAGCGATGTGTAAATGGCCGGTCCCAACGATTTTGTGGCTTGAATAACTTTGATTACGTGTATTAGATGTATGTTGTGTTTGTTGTAACATGTAATCTATATGTCGAGGTACATATATATAACATTAACATGAATAAAACTTAAATCTAAGGTCTCTATTTATCTTTGGTCAAAGTATAGCTACCATGCTTCTTCGTGTTCTTTCTTTACGGAAAAAACCCGAAACTTGGTCATGCGTTTCAATCGACTACTTTTGACCAATAATTCCGGTAATCCTATGAGTTATTTGTTCGATTGAAGATCATAGATATGTAGTATGTATATAACAGGTACCGGTATATAACAAAAACTTAAACAATTAACAATCAGAAGACGATTAAAAAGGTTCGGTCAAACTAATTTGGTTTAAGCTGTTCTTGAGCTTTCTGGGCAACCCAGAAAACCAACTTCCGTGAACGGTCAACCCACTTTGACTGCTTATATCTTGGAATCTATGGTTCATATGAACCTGTTTTCTTTTCTAGATTAAAGACCTACTTACAGGCTACAAATACCAATTAATTAACAGACCAAATCATAAACACACATGAATCGAAAAGCCCTGACATTCGGCTGTCAGACCATTTTTTTCAAAATTTCCAGATTTCATAAAACGCTTAATTAAGGCATCTAGATGTTATGAAAACGTATTCTATCACTCTAGCATACTTTCTAACATCCTAATACAATATTCTAAACATCTAAACAACAAATCTAACATAAGATCAAATAGAAATTTATGAACTAGGGTTTGCACCTTAACTTGAGCAATTCTTGATTCTATCTTCTGATCTTATTGCTGTTAACACCCAGGCTTGATATGGTAGGTTTATAAGTGTATCTAGGCTTTGAGAATTCATGAGTTTGCTCAGTCCTAAGGTTCCTATTTATAAAATTCTTCAACTTGGCTTTTTGGTCATTTTTCCACCTACTTGCCTCTATAAAGATCTGATTTATGACTCTTTTGCTGCTTGGGAGTTTGGAAGCATGTCATGTGATGTTTTGGAACTTGAAATGGTGACTCTCAACCTACTTGTGAGCTAGTTGATCAAATTAGTAGCTTAATTAGGTTTAAATCTTCACTAATCTTGATTAGGGTTTTGTTTCTAATGATTAGGAATGTTAAGTAATGTTAATTAGTACCTAATAGAAGTTTACTAACCATGATTAGGTGTTAACATAAGCTAGTTAGGTTTAGATTAGCTAATTAGGGTTTAATTTATAAACTAAGTTTAGGGTTTTGCTAATTAGGGTTAGGGTTTGTTAACCTAGGCTTACTAACCTAAATTTCTCACTAATCCTAACAAGCACGACAAAGCGTTTTGTCAGTGTAAGCATGACAAAGAAACTTGTCAAAATAATTTTACCGAAAAGTCCGATTATGGGAAAAAAATAATTAAGCACGAGGTGTCAAGCATTACGTTTTTCGGATAAAAATTTATTTGGTCAATTTTGTCAAACCAAGTATATAATAACACATAACACATTCAGAACAGAGAAATTTTATTTATATAATGGGATTTATACATACGAGTCTTATTAGGGTTTTGGGTTTTTACACAGCATAATCTTCTGGCATCTTAGAATAGACTAGAATATCATCAATGAACACTACGATGAACTTGTCCAAATACTGTTTGAACACTCTGTTCATCATATCCATGAACGCGGCTGGCGCATTCGTTAACCTAAATGACATAACCAAAAATTCGTTATGCCCGTAACGAGTTCTGAACGCCGTCTTAGGTATATCTTCCTTCCTCACTTTCAGTTTATGATACCCCGTGCGCAAATCTATCTTAGAAAAATACTTTGCCCCTTTCAACTGATCAAATAGATCATCAATCCTGGGCAACAGGTTTTTCTTCTTAATCGTTAACTTGTTCAACTCCCGATAGTCGATACAAAGTCATAACGATCCATCCTTCTTCTTTACAAACAATATCGGTGCTCCCCACGGAGAAACACTCGGTTGAATGTACTTTCTATCTAATTGTTCCTATAACTGAACCATTAACTCCTTCATCTCAACTGGCGCCATCCTATATGGTGCCTTTGAAACTGGTGTCGTACCCGGCAAAAAATCAATCACGAATTCTACATCTCTATCTGGCAGAATACCAGGTAACTCCTCCAGAAACACATCCGCGAATTCTTGAACCACCGCTATCTGTTCCAATGATGTTCCCACTCTTTGGGTATCCACCACATGACAGATAACCCTTACACCCCTTCTTCAGCATCTTCCTAGCTTGTGTCATGGTTAGACAACAAGAACGTCCCGGTGATTTATTTCCATAAAACACCACCTCAGGTTTCTTAGGAAGCCTCGGTTTACACTCTTTTTATGACAATCTATTATTGCTTTATGGTTAATTAACCAATCCATACCGAGAATCACATCGAATTCCCTTAACCTTATCGGTAAAAGATCTACCGATAATCTATTACCCCTGATATCTATGAAACAATTCCTATGAATGTGTTCAATGGGAATTACCTCCTCGTTTGCTACCTTAACGTCTAAAGGTATTTCTAACTTTTCAAGATTTAATCCCAATTGTTGACCAAATCCGCATGCTATGAAAGAACAAGTAGCACCCGAGTCAAATAGCACGTAAGCATTTATTTCATTGACTGGAATGATACCTGCTACTACGTCCGTTGATGCAACCGCATCTTGGACTGTCATATTAAACGTTCGGGCTGAGGGTCTACCCAATGATGGTGTTGGTCCAGTAATGACTAAATTACCACTACCAGAACCCTTATTACCCTCCACCCCTTTCTTTGGGCAATTTCTTGCCATGTGGTCTGCCGACCCACAAACAAAACATCCCCGGCTTTTCTTAGGATTAGGACAGTTGGGAGATATATGACCCTCCTGCCCACAGTTATAACAACTGGTCTTCCCTTTCAGACAGACTCCTAGATGAGTCTTATATGCCTCTATCCTACGTTTAGGATCCCCTTGTTTTGCCCCAGTATTCCCAGGGTTAATGTTCTTCCTCTTAGGCATATTGCCACTTCCACTTGCAACCCCTACCTTATTTCCTCCCTCTCCCTTACTCTTATTCTTCCTATCCTTGCGGTACTGGGTCAACACCTCGCTACCACCCTCCACTATTATCGCCTTCTCCAGAATGGTCCCGTAGGAAGCACACTGAAAAACCGATATCCTACTATAGAGCCAGGGTTTTAGGCTCTGCTCAAACCTACGAGCCTTCCTCTCCTCCGTGTCCACTTGGTGTAGAGCGAACCTCGCCAATCCATTGAATTTGGACGCATATTAGGGAACAGTCATGTCCCCCTGCTTAAGTTCTAAGAACTTAATCTCCATTCTCCCTTGTATGCTAGTAGGGAAATAGTTCTCGAAGAATACCTTCTTAAACTGTTCCCATGTAACAACTTCTGCTCCAGCCCCACCCTGGTGAGCCTCCCACCAGTAGTTGGCTTCCCCCTTCATTATATAGGTCACAAAAGAGGTCTTTTGCGCCTCAGCTACGTTTGTAATAACAAACGCCTTCTCTATTTCCTTGACCCTTGTCTGGGCCTCCATTGGGTCTGTTGTTCCCTTAAATTTGGGTGGACCTACACTTTTAAATTCCTTAAAGGTAGTCGTTCGGGCTACCCTAGGTCCTGCGGGTGCTCTACCCCCAGCTTGGTTAAATGCAGCCGTTAATAAATGAACGAACTCTTGCATTGGGTTATTAGGACCCCCCTCGTTCTTATTATGCGATTCCGCTTCTTAGTTATGTTGTCTTCTTCTTGGCGGCATTTCTGATTAAATAAATAAATTTTCGTTATTACTTATTTACTTACTTCGTTATTAGTCGTCAAACAATTGGACAATAACTCATACACAACAAAGCAAATTAAAAATAAAAACTTCCTTATATTAAAATGCTTCTTTATAGTTCAAAACTATTTACAAGTTGCTTTCCATAGCCCAAAAGCTATTACATATTTATCTCGCGATTGACTTCTACAAAAATTGGGATTTACAAAAAGACTACCCTTTAATTATACAAAAGAGGGTTTTACGTCACTACACAAAAGTATTCATCATACTACTCTTAATACTGTCTAACAGCATTCTCATGCTTCTGATTCGCTAGAATCGACACAATATCTCAACTTATGGTATGTCGAGTCTGTCCCGACTCAATAGAATAACAAGTTATCTTAAGCTTGAAATTCTCGTGCGCGCTGTCATTTATATATGACATTCATGCTATCTTCTGGTCTTTTTCAACCAGTTTCTTGCGAAGTTCTATGACCTCGTTCTTATAGTCACAGGCCTTATCGGTCCATGAGCACTTTCTCATCGTACGTCTATCTCATAGTCCGACTCTGGAGACTCTTTTTAGCCCCATAGAGATCTTGATCTCTTCTTTTCCGGTCTTTGCACCATATTGTGCGATTTGACGTTTCTGATCCAAGCAATCGAGAGGTACATTGCCCCTCATAGACTCGGTAGGTGTAGACTCTAAGGGCGGGCATCCGTGATAATCGATGTTACCTCCATGTCATCCTCCACATCAATCATCATATTCAAATATGATGTTATCCCCATAGTCTCCTCGAATAGTCCTCCTCCAAGAGTAATATTCCTGCTCGACTCCTCTAGAATCACTACGGTATATCCGCTTTATAGGCACGCAGTCTTTATCTCAACTCGGTTCATAGACTCCTCGCTGATCACATGTATATCCCTATACATCAAGCTATCAACCGACATCTACAATAACAAATAACAAATTGATTAGTACATAATACACAATAATATAAGCACAAATCATATTTAATCCATTTAGGGTTACTTTCCATCTTTTAAATCTTTTGGTACTGAGTTTCATCAATACCTTATTAACTCATTTGACTCGAGTTAACTTTCTTCGGACTCTTCCTTTCCTATGAGGTTATTAGCCTAAGGTTCTTCCCCCCTTAAGTTTGATAACCTAAGGCTTTGATACCAACCTGTGACGCCCCCAAATTCGGATATCTTCCAACTCGACAGATGGTGCTCCATGATACTACATTTCATACAAACATTCCATTGAAACAACAACAAAATGATTGTAATTACTATCTTTGTATTACATTCGTAATAAATCCTTTCCCAAGTTCATAACCAAATACATTTGTTGTTCTTCATAAGTATAGTACATACAATACACTAGTCTATTACAGGACGGTTAATTGTCCATCTTAGCCTTGCCTTTATCTCTCTTAGAACTCTCAGTTCGTTCGGCTTTAGCTGCAAACATATGGTTGAAGCAAGAATGAGCATAACTAGCTCAGCAAGTCTTAACACAGAATCATATGAATATCACATCAACAATTACATGCTTTATCTCCATATCTAAACAATTATTTACGAAGCATTATGAAATACTTGACTAATACTTCTCATACAACAATTCCTGAGTATATATAATAGCTTAGGAATGATGAACCGGTCAATAGACCATGGACATACTCTTTTCGTTTTCATACTTGAAAAGGACATCCGGCACTAAGGGCATCCATCCGTCTTTACTTATGATCACTTTTAGGTGATCAGCCTATTGTACTCTATGTTGATCAACACTCTTACGTTAAACGTATTTACGTTCAACATTTGGCAACCTCGCGTGCCCATCGAATAATCGATGAAAATACTTTTGTTTGTACATAGACAAACTTACCTTCTCATCCGTACCAAATACTTGGCATAGGATAGCATTAACAGTTCTATATCAACAGACTTGTAAAAAAATCAATCAACTCTTCAATACTTGTCTAGCCAGAATAAAACAGGCATCGACTCTTTTCTATTTACCATTCATGCATTTTATAACATGCATCACGTAAAAAACAGCTAACGCGAAGGTCGGACAAGAGTTAAGAAAGACTTGCCTTCAAGCGTCTTGAATTTACAATTCAACTATTCCGAGTCTTTCTGGGATCTACATGATACATTCACATAGCATTAATTGTAATTAGTTATCACATAAACTATCTTTACGGTTCTAACCAACTTCTTTCTCTTCTATGTTTTATTTAAATTAACTTCGTTATTAAAGTCGATTCAACTCTTTATACTTTGTTACGTTTTATTAACGTTCTTACATCCTTAACCGACATTCGATCATAAATGGTTAATTACCAACGTTGAACGTCATTCACGGTTCACTCATTATGTCTTTGTGTTCTTCGTTTAATTACTATTAAACCTTACTAGATCTTCTTACATTAACACCTTACAAGTGAGTTAAGGTAAGTCTTATAATGTACATTAAGTACCTTCAATATCTTACATTAAGTCTTCATTCAAAATGGAACAAAAACTAACTTGGTTGACCTTTTTTTCTTTTCCGGTAATACTGTATTGACATCTATGCATTCTAGTATGTATTTCACTCTCTCGAGGTTTTTTTGGACTTGGCTTGGCGAGTCCATGTACAAACTCTCATGATTGACGCGAGTCTCGACATTTTATTTTCTCCGGCCATAGCTGGGCGTTGCGGTATGATAGATAACATCGGGTTTGGCATTGCGGCCATGCGAAGAACTGTGAAACCGATTAGCCAAAACAGTTTGGTTTCTTAACGAAACTCCTGGCTTCCTAATTTGTTAGTTTTACATCCGAATTGACCCATTCAAATTCCTATAAGTCAGGAATTACATCCTTTACGTGTTCATATAAGAATTTCATATTTCCAAATTCGTTAACTCGGAATTCACCTTTAATTTCATTTTTGAGCGTTCGTTTAACGTTTTCGTCCGTTCAATACTCGTTTTCTTCGTTATAAGTAGGAATGCGACGATTCTTTCACCAACAACTCTTAATTACTTTATCTCACGTGTTGACATTGGAAACCAACGTTTTCAAGTCACACGACAACTTTTGACCTTTAATCCGGACTTTATACGTTTTCGACGTTTAACGTATATTTTCGTACAATTCGCCATAACTTCGTTACTAATGTTCTCTAAGCCAAATCACATGGAATACTCCATGGACGTCATATCTACATCCTAACCAATCAAGATGCACATACCTTAGCTACAACGGTTTCCAAAACGTTCAATTATAACAAAGTTAACTTTCAAGACTTTCTACGTTTTCAACTTACGTAAACACTTACGATTTCTATTTGGTCATGACTTATAGAGATTGAATCTATGGTAAGTCACTCTCATTCCACCCTACAAGCCATACCCCACCCATTTATGATTCTCCATGATAAAAGAAAACCAAAAGAGATGGAATTAGAATTGAAGAGTATTACCTTAAGAACTCTTAGTGTTCTTGTTGAACTTCTAATGAAAAAGTTTCAAGGTAGAAGAATAGTTTAAGTCTAGCTCTCTTTCTCTCTCAAATATGTTGGACAAGATTTTTTAAAACAACAAAAATCCAACTTAAGCCTTGTATATATAGAAAACCAAATGAGGGGCAAAATAGTCCAATTCTCCACCTCCTTACATATTTACCACTTTGTCACCAAGTAAAATATTTGGTGACCAAGTGTTAATCTTGCCTTGCACACCAAGTGGCCGGCCCACCATGCCCATGGGTCATCCCCATGGGTTGCCCCATGGGTTTTACCCATCCCATGACCCGTCGGTTCGACCCGAGGTTTAATTCTTTGGATTAGGCTTGACTTTAATAAACATTGGGCTTTAACCAATCTAATATTGGGCCTTGACTTGGGCTTGTATACTTAATTCATTGGGCTTGTTATTAATCCAAGTTCAATTGGATTGAATAAAATCCTGACCTCATACTATAATAATACAACTCGTATTCTACGCGTATTACTCACGTATTCTCTTCGTATAATATTCATATAATAATCGTATTATACGTCGTACTATTCTTCATACCATACTCGTGTACATACTAGTATAATACTCATATTCCATACGTATAATAATCGAAACGACTATACGCATTACATTTCCCTTTCGGAAGCCTCTTTCACAAACCCTTAGGTTTTAAGTCCACAGGCGAAAACATCGTTTGCCATAACGGAAATATTATTGGATATTCCATAATATCATCATATTCTAACATTACGCGTTTCTCAGAATTTCAAACCCTAGTTCCGAACGACATCGGATGAATAGCGTTTTTACGCAAACAATCTCAGAAAACCTTCGTTCTCGTCTTGATAATTCACAACAATTAATTCTAGCACAAAGCCAGAATACTAACCACATCTGTATATTCTAGGTCATAGAACGACCTTCGAATATCTTACTCACATAATAAATCCATTAATTTCATTTAATCCACATAATCAAATAAAAATTTAATTTATTGAAAATTCAAAATTCTCGGGCGTTACAAACCTAATGTTGAATTTGATCTTATGATCAACAACCCGCTATGGTATGATGTATAATGATGAAGTCATAAACTGACGAAGTCCTCAACGTACTGTGAAAAGTGCGATATCATGACGTCATGAAACGTTTTGAGGTATTGTAAAAAAATTTAAAAGAAGTAGTCGATGTTAATTGATTTGACTAGACGAATGTTTCAAGTTGATGTCCGATTTATTGGTAAGGTCAAAGCTAATTGATTTGGCTAAAACAAATGGTATGTCATGTTATAAGAAAATTGAGCTTTCTTTGAGAAGTTATGCCAAGCCAATCTGTTTTGGTACGGAATCTAATGAATAAGTCTAAGGTAAACATACCCCGAAATGGGGTTATACGATGGGTTGATCGCCTACGTATGGAAGAGGTAGCTTACCTTCTTGGTGATTTTAAACTAACCGTGGTAAAATAGTTTACGGTGAAATGCTATTAAACCTAGTAAGAGTTCATGGTCGATTTGACCTCAGCAAAAGTATGAAATGTTTTAAAGGAATCCTTATGTTCCTCGTTATTCATTCTACTTCGTAATTCTTGATAAGTTATGAAGATTAGAGAATTTTTGAAAGATAAGAACTTCTTTGATGAGAAGTTGAGAAGAAGATTAAGCTAAAATTTCGAGCACGAAATTCTATAAAGAAGGGGAGAATGTGAGGACCCGGGTAAAGGTTTGGTTTTAAGAAATTCTGAGGACGAAAATTTTATAAGGAGGGAAGAATGTGACAACCCAGAAATTCGGTTTGTCCACAATTTAAGTTTAAAGAATTAGTTATTAATAAAATGAATTTTTATTAATACTATTATGTGCTATGTGTTTATTAATCATTCTAGAACCTAGGATGATTATAATACAGGAGGATTTTGGCTACGAGATAGACTGGACGAGTTAGAATTTTCAAGACGAAAATAAAACTTTTTCGGGAACAGAAATATTTTTGGGGAAAAAGACGAAATATGCATTATTCACCCGACGAAACCTAAGGGTTAGGGTTTGAATAACCTAAGCCTTTTCTAGAGTTCGGTATGTCGAAATGACATTCCGTTGAAAGATTCGACGATAATATATCGTGAAAAGTTAAGTAAGCCGATAAAAGTTTTTCTTGAAAAACGTGCAAAAATCAGACAAAATAAAAATGACAAAAAGTATTGTTATGTACTTTTCACTCGTTTAGCTATGTTAGGGGAAAACGTGAAGGAAAACGCTTAACGTCAAAAATTGTTTTTCAATTTTTCGGAGTTCTGAAGAATGGGTAAAAGTTAGACTGTAGAGGAAAGACGAAATATCCAAAAATATTTGGATTCCGAGAATCGCGGTTTTTAAAATTGTCAGACAAATTTCGCAAGATAGAAGCACGAAGCTTCCAAGGGAAGCTTCGTGAATAGTAAAGAGGTGGAATGAGGAGGTTTGAATAGTAAGGAGGTTGGGGCGAAATAACTATTTTGCCCCTAGCCTTGAAAATCTATAAAAGGTGAGCTTTAGCTCATTTGTTGGTTAATGAAATTTTTCCAACACTTGAGAGAGAGAGAGAGAGAGAGTTCGGATGAAGAGGGAAAGGAAGAGGAAAATCTAACCCGTGTGCACGCATTGTCCAACGGAGAAAGATTAAAGAAAAGAGGTAATCCGAAACCTAACCCTAAGTAAATTTTCTTTAAGCTTTAGATGTTAAAAACATAGCTTAATGAGAATAAGAAGTAACAGATGTTAAGAATGATTTCATATGGTTGAAATCATGAAGAAACGAAGAAATAAGAATTTAAAGTTTAGTTTATAAATTTCTTAAGGAAGTATAAGATTTGTAATGAATTTGAATGATCCGAATGTATCATATGAATGATTCGGTGATATTAGTAAGGAATGGTGTTTTATAACATCAAATTCCAAGGAAAAGTGAAATAGTAATCAAAATATCGATTAAAAATGAAGAACGAATGAAGAACACGCGAAGAACACAAAGAACGTTGTTGATGGACAAATTTTAAACCATCGTAGTATAATTGTTGTTGATGGACAATTTTAAAACCATCGCGTATAAGTTATTTTCTTATTTCTTGGTTAGGAACGGTAGAAACATTCATGAAGAACGAATCAAACTTAGCTATAACGAAGTTATGGCGGAAATTTCGTAAAAGACGAATGAGAAATAAAAAGTATATAAGTGAACCAGAATGAGTAGGGTTTCATAAGAAAGTAAGAGAACATAGAAAACGTGAGTCGTAGACTCAAGAACGAGCAAGTTCTGAGTTTGGATGACCTAATTATGGATGAGGGGATGAAGAACGTTAATTGCATAAAACGAACGAAGGATAGAATTTAAGCCAATTTAATAACATATTAACGGATTCAGAATGAATTTTTGTCTAAGGGGAATTAAAGTACATAAGATAAGGAAGAGAATGGCTTTGGAACGACCTCGTTCTGAGTTATAATGAAGAAGTTATTGGATTTCAAAGTAAGCGTCTCAAGCATGTAAAAGACTTAGAAGAAAGGCAAGATCAGAAGGGACACCTGCTGGGGAGGGCATTGTTAACGGCTAAACCCCCGCCGGGGCGGGGGTATTTAGTTCGTTAGTAGGAGTGAGTCTCATGGGTGACATTTCTAGCATACAAACCCCGTACGGTAGGGGGGTATGGGAATGGCCCAGAGAAGAGATTTTAACTGCTCAACTCTTAGGGAAGTGTAAGGGAAGATAAAGAACATATAATTTTCCTAATGTAACATTTAATAAAGTGACTTAAACCTTTATTAAAGGTTGAATAGAAAGATTGAGCATGATTAAAAGATAAAGAATATAAACGCAAATTAAGGAAGCGATATCTGGGGACCGTAGTTGCGATAAAACGAACGTGGGGGATTACTATGATTGAGATTCCTTAGACGTTAAGTGGCGAGGGTGATGTATAACATTCTGATGTTATGATGTCTTTATGAAAGTTAAGTGTAAAGCGTTTAGACGTTGTGAACGCAACGCTGTTGCGATGAACGATCGATCTTAGCATACAACGGACAGTATGGCTTCTACATTAAGAAAGAATAATGAACATGGGGTTCATGGGTTGGATAACGATTGGATGCAATTGAAACCTTGAGTAAAGGTTGAATGAGAGATTAAGAGATGAGCGACGTGAAAGCTGAATACGTAAACGATCCTCGTGAATCGTATTCGCGTTGGAAGAACGTTCTAAGTGTACAATGGTTGTATGACTTGGACGTTGACGAAAGTAGTAAGTAAGATATGAATTATCATAAAAAGCCGTAGCGAATGGTAATAAGAATAATGAAAGTCCGAGTATGAGTCGGATAGAGAATGTTAGAATGAATGTAAGCGTTAAACATTTTAGCCAATGTGAGGGTTGAGTGTACGCGAATATTAAACGGGTAGAACCTACACTCCGTGTATGGTTTGACCATAAGGTAATGAAGAAGAATTGAACCCAACGTTGTAAGATACGAATAAGGTATTGTAAAATATTTGATGCTATGTATGCATAGTATGGACATTGAACGATCGTTCCGAGTATACAAAAGACTGTATGACTTAGACGATAAAGAATGAATCTTGAGGTATGGCATTTAGTTGCCAGAAAGCCACAAGGAATAAGAATTTGACTTAACGAACATTATAGTTTAATGATTCGAATAGGTTAAGATAAAGTTAGGTTGTAGTACAATCGTAACCTTTGATGGTTGACATATAGGAGTTGCGCTAAACAATTCCTTCAGAGAGCGAAGGTATATACGAAACTAGCAACCGATCTAACTCATTGTTATGGGCAGTGTAGATTAGACGGGAACTTGTTTGTTGGTTGTTTGTGGGAAACCACTCAGAGTACCATATGGACTACTAGTTGAGACGCGATGTGTACTGAGTCCTTGAAAGGTTATAAGAAGAAGATAAGGATGTAAATCATCAAAGATGATGAATGTATGAATAAGACATCTCCGTATGTCATGAAGCCGTAAAGCGGTAGAAGAAAGTTGGTCACATAAACTTAGATTACAAGAATGCAAACCCCAAGAAGCAAAGTTAAGAAAACTAATGAGTAAGTCAAGTATATGACTAAGTGGTGTATGTGTTATTTCCTTATGTGTTATATAGGATTTGGAATGAGCAGTTCAGCGTAAGTTGTAGCTGTGCGTAAGGCTAGTTTCCTAACTTCATTCATTTTATATGAATGCTAGTTTTTTAAACTTCTTAGACGTTGAACTTGAGAAGTCTTGTCTATGTGCATATATGCGATGTATTTATAAGGTGGTAGTATGTATGAGGCCTTGTGCCACAATTTGAACCCTTCGGTGTTTCTTTGAGATGAACTGTTCTTTGATTGAACTGTTCAATATGATTATGTTCTGTTTATACATGAACCGTTATTGTTAAGTCTATGCTAATGATTCTAGCCAGACAGGATATGTGTGGAAAAAGGTAGAAGAATGAAAGTAGTGTAAAGAGTATGTGATGAATGTTTTAAAATAATAGGAATCAAGATTATTCCTATTGTTCAAGCTGTTTCATAACCTTTGTTCGGTTATGGAAGTCTTAAAAGAATTTTTAGATTCTTGAAGTTATTTGTTCAACTGCTATGACTTGCTGGGCAATTGAATGCTCACACTTGCTTTAAATAAAAATATTTTCAGCGAACGATGTTAGAAAGAACTTAAGTATCCCGTAAAGATCAAGTTGATTGGTATCCAGACGAAGTGCCATTTAGTATATGAATGAGTGTGAAGAACAAGCCAAGACTTATAATGTAGAATAGTGTAATTGAACTATAGAATAGTTTAATGAACTAATATGTATCCTTTGTGGCGGATGAAAGTCACTCTTGTAAGATGTAAAGAATAATGTAATTATCATTATTTGTAATGAACGAGGTTATAAAGTAATAGAACTTGGTATTTGAGATTGTATATTGTTACATTTAGCTATATAATGATGTATATTTGAAAGGAGATGAATTCGTGACGTACGGAATCCGAGTGTGAGAATAGACCGGATTTCGGGGCGTTACAACTCAACTCTTCTAATGAATTGTTATTTTCGCTACGAATATTGATCTAAAACTTGTTGTCCATTATATTTTATCTGATTTGTTGAAGGCTAACGATAATTTGTTGTTCATTATCTTAGTCATAGTATTCTTTACTGGGATAGTTGAGCTCACCCTTTTTCCTTTTTGTTCCATTTTTCTTCTTAGGAGTCGAGAATATAGCGGGAACTAGTCGGGGTGTGGAGTGATGGGTCCAGACAGTTGTTTTAGCAGTCCTCACTATTTTATAAAATAGTGTGATAATAATTATAATGAGGACTCCTTTTGAATTTGAATATTGTCTATTAGACAATATTTGTATTTAAACTCACAGTATATGTGTTGTCGTATTTTGCACGACAATTGTAATAATGAAGTTGTAGTTGTTTTTTGTACCATGTATTTGGCGACTCAAAATGGGTGATGTATGCCTATTTTGGGGGCGTCACAGTTGGTATCAGAGCTTAGGGATATGGTCTTTGGCGGAGATCGGGGAATAGAATTAGGAGGGGAGAGACGAGTAAATCCTTCGCTAGTGTGTCCTACCTAAGCTTATTTGGTATTTAATTGGTCGGTCAAAATATAGGGATAATATGTGGAATGTTAATTTCTTTAATTAACCTTTGTTTTATGACAATATTTGAGAATGGCAGCTAAAAATGTTAACAATGGAGTGAATGAGACCGTGGAGACATCTTTAATCACCAACCATGATAATGTGATGTCAGGCGAAGAAGAAATTAGAGATATCCATGTGGTGAGTGAAGAATTAATAGTTGCACCCGAGTTAGTCGCAGAGGTAGTAGCTGAGAGTGAGGAAGAAAAGCAACCTGAGGAAGATTTATTAGGAAAACTATGATCGAAATGTAGAATTGCAAAATCGTATTCATGAGTTAGAAGTGTAGGCTGAAGAACGGCAGGCGGTCGTGGAGCAAAAGGTTGCAACAATTCAAGCTTGTGTTACCCGATATGTGATTCTTAAATAGAAGCACTCTTTGGCAGAGTATAAGATGATAAAGCTGGAATATGAGAATTAAAATGTCAAGGATCAGCTGAAAGAAGAAACAATTGAACGAGTGAGAATGAAGGATGCATGGGTAAAAGCCGCACGATGCGTTGATATTGTGGAAAGAGAAATCCAATCCAAAAAGGCTAAAATAGATGATATGTATTTCTCTTTTTGGACAGCAATTGGGAGAACCCAACATCAAGTTTTGAATTACCCTGTACATTGTGGTCAACCCCAATTCGATATGGATCGAAGATTAATGATTTAGATCATGGAACATGAGTACGAAGAAGCAGTTGAGGGTGGAATATGCCCTATAGCGAAATTCAATTCTAGCGGTAATGATGACACCGAAGGTTGTCCCAAATAAGTCAAAATCGGTGGTTCAAGTGAGAGTGCATTTCGTAACTTCCCAAAAAGTGAGGAACCGAACGAGGTGATCACGGGTCAGCTAATCATACTCCTGTAGAGTTTATACCCTACTAGATATCGGTTCTACCCATTCTTTTATCTCTCCTGCTTGTGCTCAACGTTTGAATTTAATTCCAGAAAAATTAGACTTTGACTTATCTGTTGAGAATCCGTTAGGAGAAACTTTCATTACATCCACTGTTTATAAATCTTGTTTGATTCAAGTTGGGACCATCACATTACCTGTCGATCTTATTTCTTTGAAAATACTTGCATTTGATGTGATTTTAGGGATTGATTGGTTAACCACTCATCATGCCAAAATTGATTATTTTCGTAAGGTTGTTAGTTTTCATATTCCTAACCAACTAGTTATGCGAATTTAAGCAACCAAACCACTAGAGTCAATCACTATCATATCAAGCCATAAAGTCATTCGTTTATTGAAAAATGGATGTCAAGCTTTCTTAGCTCATGTCATGGACTTGAATAAAAATACGTCAGATTTGAATAATATTTCTGTTGTTAGTGAATTTCCTGACGTATTTCCTGAAGAACTTCCCGGTCTACCCCCAGAACGTGAAGTTAAATTCTTTATTGACCTTGAACCAGATACAAAACTCATTTCTAAAACCCCATATCGAATGGCTCCTATTGAAGTTCAGGAGTTAAAGGTTCAACTACTGGAGTTGTTAGACATCGGTTTCATTCGTCCCAGTACATCTCCTTGGGGTGCTCCTGTTTTATTCGTAAAGAAGAAAGATGGGAGTATGCGACTTTGTATTGACTATCGAGAATTGAACCATGTCACCATCAAGAATAGGTATCTGTTACCTCGCAATGATGACATGTTCGACTAGTTGCAAGGAGCACAATTCTTCTTAAAAATCGATCTTCATTCCGGATTTCATCAGTTAAAGATTAAAACTGAGGATATTCCAAAGACTGCCTTCAGAACTCGGTACAGGCATTATGAATTCTTTGTCATGTCTTTTGGATTGACTAATGCTCCTGTTGCTTTCATGGATATGATGAACCGTGTGTGCAAGGAATTTTTGGATCAGTTCATTGTTGTATTTATTGATGACATCCTCATCTATTTCAAAAACCGTGAAGATCATGAGCACCATTTGAAGCTGGTACATCAAAGACTTCGTGAAAATAATCTATATGCCAAGCTAAAGAAATACGAGTTCTGACTTAAGGAAATAGCATTCCTTGGGCACGTGGTGTCAAAACATGGAGTATCTATTGACCTGGCGAAGATTGAAGCAATACAAAGTTGGGAGCAACTGAAGTCGGTGACCGAAGTACGTAGCTTTCTGGGCTTAGCAGGTTATTATCGGCTTAGCTTGACTCTTCTAATGGATTGTTATTTCCACTGCAGTTGTTGATCTAAAACTTGTTGTCTATTGTATTCTATCAGTTGTTATATTGTTCAAGGCTAACGATAATTTATTCTGCCTTACCTTAGTCATAATATTTCTTACTGAGCTAGTTGAGCTCACCCTTTTCTTTCATTGTTCTCTTCAGGAAACGAGAATATAGCTGGGACTAGTCAGGGAATGGATTAACGGTCCAGATGGTTGTTTTAGTAGTTCTCACTATTCTATGAAATAGTGTGATAATAAATGTAATGAGGACTTCATTTGAGTTTCAATACTGTCTATGAGACAATATTCGTGTAAAAACTCTCAGCTACGCTTTTGTCGTATTGTATAAAAGAAATTTGTATTTGATTTATGTATCATGTATTTGGAGACCCAAGATGAGTGATGTATACCTATTTTGGGGGCATCACAAGAATTATTGTGCAATACCATGTGCTACTGTGTAACTGTTGGTTGATTTTACAATCAATAAATTTGTGCAAGTGTACACAGTCAATAAGTAATAAATTGATAAGATAAAGTATCGATCCCACAGAGAATTCTAATCAATAAATTCCAACTACTAGCACTATATCAATCCAATTTTATTTAAACAACCATAAAGTGTGATTTTTCAAATTAAGAAAACTAAATTAAGCAATTAAAAGAGATTATTCTAAAAGTAAATCAAACAAATAAAAACTAAGATTTGACGAATGAATTCAGATAAATAAGGTTAAGACTACAATATCCTCAATTATGAACTATAAACCAATTATCCCAATTATTATACCTACTGAATTGTTAACGAAAATTCCAAGTGTCAAAAGCCCTTTTCCAAGTGATCAATTAACTTCTATTTAATCCAATTAATCTTGCTATATTCCTATGCAAAACAATTAAATTAAACTCTTTCAATCCCAATTCTCAATGTGTTACATGCAGTGAACAAATATCTCTATTCAATTCAAGGCCCTAATTATTCTTCATGCAAATAATTAAGCATACATGTTATCATGCCCAGTTCTAACCCTAGATCTCTTCTTCCGATTCCTTCTAGAGTAACAAGGTAATTATTGGCCAAATAATAAATCAATAAGCGTAAGACAAGATAAACAATTCACTTTGACATAAATAATTGAAATAAATCGAATAACTAATTTATAGACATAAAAGGTTCAATTGAAATCTTAATGAAAGAATTAGTTCATAGTCATTGAATTAAAATCAAGAATCCACAACTGAATAAACATGAAAAGATAAAAGTTAGAGAAGATAAGAGAAGATAATAGAATCTGTTGTCAGTAGTCTTGAGACTCCTCTATCGCTCCTGCTTTGAATCTTCAATGATCCTCAAGTTGCTTCAATCTCCAAAAATCCAATATAAACTAGGGTTTATGTTCTAATCTAATGGAGTATTTTATCTAAGCTAATCTATGTAATCTCCCTTTATTTTATGTCTTACATCATTTATTTATAGGTTACAAGTCCAATTTTTAGCGTAGGAACAAACCCAATCCAATTTTGAGTCAAAAAAGTGTCAAAATTAGCCCCAAAATGCGTCCAAGCTTGACCAGACCCTTCCCAAATACATTATTTGGCCACTGGCTCAGATCTTGACATCTTTGCCTTCTAGTGCCCCAAATATTTGAAATGACCTTGGTTTGGGGGCCCCGGCGCTGGGGTCTTTTCCATAATTTTTTGCTCTGACGTCCTTTGGAAAAATGGCCATAACTTCTTCATACGAATTCCGATTTCGAGGATTCAAGATGTTCCGGGAAGAGGAGACTTAGATCTACAACTTTCATTCTTTGAGGTTTTCGAAATAAGGTCCGTAGCAATGCTGAAATTGGCGTTGAAATAGATGCTATGTAAATGGCGAGCCGAAAACGCTAATCTAGCCACCCCAAACATCGATCCAAGTAACTTTTGTCCCAATTCCTACAAAACAACATAAAACATGCATAAATAGATACAAACACATAAAAACATCCAAAAGATTAAGCTCAAATGCACTCAATAATGGGTATAAAACTCACTCATCAAATACCCCCAAACTTAAACCTTTGCTTGTCCTCAAGCAAAAACACAAAAGAAATAAAAATAAACAAACTAAATTAACTACATGAATGCATATGTATGATCTACTTCCTAATATACCTACGAACCCAGTAATAACTCAATATGATATATAGCAACAGGCCTCAAAGTTACCAATGATACTGAAATAATTTATCCAATCAAATCAAAGTCCATAACTCTAACCAGTTAGTCAATCCAAACATGTCATCACCCATGTTGTGCGTGTGTGCTTGTTAACCATTCTAACCAACCACAGTTCAAGATAATCACATACCAAACTTCTTACAAGAAAAATTTCAGTTCCAGTTCAATTACTTTTGTGAACATGACAACTCCAGTTAAAACTAAGCAAATACCAAGTCTAGGGGTAAATATAGGATTTATTTCTACCTTTATTCAATTACGAGGGCATTTTTGCTCTTTCTCGTGTTTTATTCATTTTTTTTTATTTTTCTCATGGTTATGCAATGTCTTATTCCGTTAGGCTTTTCAATGCTACCTTAACGAGCTTTCAACCAACGACTCCCAGACCATTAAGACCTTAGGGCGCTAGGTGTAAAGACAATCCCCTCGGGCTTACTTACTCAAGTAACAAAGGCCACAAAACTAAACAAGCATGCCACGGTGTTTATTCATTTTTTTTTCTTTTTCTGGATTTTCTATTTTTTTTCTTCTTTTCATCATTTCTTTTTTTCATTTTCTTTTTTTCATTTTCATTTTGTATATATATATCCCATGATTCCCCCAAACTCAAGTTTTTACGTCATTCCAACCTTTACCGCTTGAGTTCACTAATTTCCTTAAATTTTAACCAAGATTTTCCTCGAAACAAATTATGAAACCCTTGAACCAAGTAGATTAAAAGCAGTTAAACTTTAAGTGCTAACTTAGGTTACATAAGTTTCAGAACAAAGTTCAGATTTTCTTCATGTTTAAAATTAGAACCCATCATCAATTATCAACACTGCATTCAAGTTAACATGCAAAACCAATCTTATCATAAGTAGAGCTAAGACCACACCAACCGATCACACAGATTCATGAAAAAAATTAAAAAAATTAAAAAAATGCAATTATACTACATGACCACATACTAATGCAACGCATATATGAATATGCAAATAACTACCATGTATTATATGCAACCTAAAAAAACACACTGCTAACACAGAAAAAAAAAATGAACTACCATGCAAATAACTAACTATATGCAGTACGACACTAAACTACCCCCAAACTTAAACTAGACATTGTCCTCAATGGCTGAAATATAAAAAAGTAAAGCAGAGGACTTTCCTGAAAATATAGCAATCTTCTACTTTGTCCACTAAGTTTGGAGAATAGGCTAAGCACATGGAACAAATTGGGCACCACACTTGAATTTGACTTGAATAACCTGTAAACCATGATAGAAACAATTATATTAAATCCTAAATAAATGCAAATTCAAAACTACTAATATAAAACCTAATAAAAACTAATAAAATTAAACTTTGGTTGCCTCCCAATAACCGCTTGTTTTATAGTCTCAGCCTCACTTCTTCAATTCTCTATCCAATTCCCCTACGAAAATTGAGGAATCCTCCATCCATCAGTAGCAATGTCTCTTTTGGGAGGTTCCCATTAGCAAAGGCCCTTGAATTAAAGTCACTTAGCATGCTCTTTGTAGATAGGTTCCCTATTAAGAATGTCCAACAACTAGGTGTTTTCTCCATTATTTCTATGATCAGATTGGGGCATTGGAGCTTAGTAAACACAATGGGATCTTCCTCTATCTTCTCCTTTTCAACCCACCATAACTCCACAGTTGTACTAGCTCTTATGTCACAAAGAGCTTTGCCTACGACATGACTGCCAATTGGGCAAGGTCTTAAAAAACTGACCGGATCCTTGAGCTTCAGAGGTAACTTATTCTGGATAATTGCACTGCACTCTTCGGTCAATGCCACTGTCTCAAAATCACCCAATTTCCTCTTTTTCGACAAGACTTCCTTCATAAACTTGGTGTAACTCGGCATTTGTTCCAAGGCTTTGACAAATGGGATGTTGATATGCAGTTTTTTTAAAATATCCAAAAATCTTGAAAACTGCTTATCTAACTTAGATTTCTGAAACCTCTGCGGATACGGTATGGGAGGCATTGTGAGGGTTTGTTCGAGGGGTTTTTCCTCTAACTCCTCATCTTGACATTTTTCGGTTTTCGAAACTTCCTCTTTGTCCACTGTTACGTTGTCCCTTTTTTCCTGATCCTTAGTTGTCTCTTGCAAATCCTTCCCACTACGTAAAGTCACAGCCTTGCAATGCTCATCTCTGCCCGAATTTATCTCTGTATCACTAGGGAGTGTTCCATGTGGACGGCTATTCAACGCATGTGTTATCTGCCCCAATTGATTTTCCAGATAATTTATCGAAGCACCTTGGCTTTTCACATTCATATCTACTTGACTCAATAACTTTTCTTGTTCCCCGATCCTTTTGTCAGTAGCTAAAATGAATTTTTCCAACGCTTCTTCCAAACTTGTTTTCCTCTCTAGCTGTTGTTGAGTCTGATTTGGAAATTCGGATGTGTTTTGTTGTCTAGGTGCTTGAGCTTGATTGTTACTCCATGAAAATCCCGGGTGATTTCTCCAACCTGGATTATATGCGTTTTGATTCGGATACGGTTGGGTTGATCGATTATAGCTCCCTACGAACTGAGCTGATTCAAAATTGATGGCAAATTGATCTGTAGCATGACTCCCAGCACATAACTCACAAACCATTGCTACTTGATGCGTGGATGGTGGACTCCATGTTTCCATTTTCTTAGCTATTGCGGACACCTATGCTGCCAATGCTGTCACTGGATCCACTTCAACTTTCCGGGTGTTTTCGGAGGATTAGACCATGCCATGTTCACTCGTATTTCTTGCTCTGCCAGATCTTCTTCCAAAGGTAACACCGCACTAGTCAACTGTAATTTCCGGAACTTCCTTTCGATATCGTCTTTATAAGGAAAAAGTTCCTTTTTAGCCCTTGATCTAGTGTGCATACACTCACAAAGAATTCATACCAATACAAGAAGAAAAATAAATAAAATAACATTTAAATTAAGACCGAATTGATTATAACTAATATGGAATTAATATTAATAAAGAATTCCCCGGCAGCGGCGCCAAAAACTTGTTAGTTGATTTCACAATCAATGAATTTGTGCAAGTGTACATAGTCAACAAGTAATAAAGTGATAAGATAAAGTGTCGATCCCATAGAGAATTCTAATCAATAAATTCCAACCACTAGCACTATATCAATCCAATTTTATTTAAACAACCATAAAGTGTGATTTTTCAAATTAAGAAAACTAAATTAAACAATTAAAAGAGATTATGCTAAAAGTAAATCAAACAAATAAAAACTAAGATTTGACGAATGAATTCAGATAAATAAGGTTAAGACTACATTATCCCTAATTATGAACTATAAACCAATTATCCAATTATCCCAATTATTATGCCTACAGAATTGTTAACGGGAATTCCATGTGTCAAAAACCCTTTTCCAAGTGATCAATTAACTTCTATTTAATCCAATTAATCTTGCTATATTCCTATGCAAAATAATTAAATTAAACTCTTTCAATCCCAATTCCCAATGTGTTACTTGCAGTGAACAGATATTCATATTCAATTCACAACCCTAATTATTCGTCATGCAAATAATTAAGCATACATGTTATCATGCCCAGTTTTAACCCTAGATCTCCTCTTCTGATTCCTTCTAGAGTAACAAGGTAATTATTGGCCAAATAATAAATTAATAAGCGTAAGACAAGATAAACAATTCACTTTGACATAAATAATTGGAATAAATTGAATAACTAATCTATAGACATAAAATGTTCAATTGAAATCTTAATGAAAGAATTAGTTCATAGTCAATGAATTAAAATAAATAATCCACAACTGAATAAACATCAAAAGATAAAAGTAAGAGGAGAGAAGATAATAGAATCTGTTGTCAGTAGTCTTGAGACTCCTCTTTCGCTCCTGCTTTGAATCTTCAATGATCCTCAAGTTACTTCAATCTCCAACAATCCAATATAAACTAGGGTTTATGTTCTAATCTAATAGAGTGTTTTATATAAGCTAATCTATGTAATCTCTTCTTATTTTATGCCTTACATCATGTATTTATAGGTTACAAATCTAATTTTTAGCTTAGGAACAAACCCAATCCAATTTGGTGTCAAAATTTGTCAAAATTCACCCCAAAATGCGTCCAAGCTTCACCAGACCCTTTCAGTAGCCTTGTTATTTGGCTCTGCAACTACAACAACATCGCCTTCTAAGCGCCAGGACGCTAGAAATGGTCTTGGTTTGGGCGCCCCGGCGCTGGGGTCTTTTCCAGAATTTTCTGCTCTGACGTCCTTTGGGAAAATGGCCATAACGTCTTCATACGAATTCCGATTTCGATGATTCAAGATGTTCCGGGAAGAGGAGATGTAGATCTACAACTTTAATTCTTTGAGTTTTTTGAAATAAGGTCCCTATGAATGCTGAAACTGTCGTTGAAATGGATGCTATGTAAATGGCAAGCCGAAAACGCGAATCTAGCCACCCCAAACGTCGATCCAAGTAACTTTTGTCCCAATTTCTACAAAACAACATAAAATATGCATAAATAGACACAAACACTTAAAAACATCTAAAAAATTAAGCTTAAATGAACTCAATTATAGGTATAAAACTCCCTCATCAGTAACCACGCGTATTTTGGGGGCGTCACAAGAATTATTCCAACAGTGTTAACGGTAACAACTACACCGTTATTTTTAAAAAAAAATCATACTTTTCGTTTTCTTCACCCGAAAATTTTCCGTTATGGGGCCCAAAAATGGTTGTGCCATCGTACGAATATTCCCCGACAACAAGAATATTCCACGACCAAACGAATATTTCCAGACAATAATGAATATTTTATAACCACTTGCTTATTTAAAATATTTGCGCATTTTACCTATAACTAACCACATTAATCAAATCAACCCCTTATTATTTCAAAATACTGAATAGAGGAAATTCAATTTTATTCATAAAAAGTTGGGGTCTTACAATTGTCATCATCCTCATGCTTATTTTGTGTGTTGAAAGTCATTTTTGGCCCGTAGTGCATAGATGTACTGTTGATTGGTATGAATATAGCCAAAAATTATGTATCGGTATAATCATGACCTGTAATGTTACAGACAAATGATGTGGTAAAAGTCATCATTGGCCCATAGTGCATTGATGGACAGTTGTTAGCATGATCATGACCGCTAGTGATAATAACGAATATCTTTGGCCCATAGTGCATAGATAATTCGTGGATGTGATACTAACGAATATCCTTGGCCCGTAGTTCATGAATAATTCGGTGATGTGGATTATTTATTGAGATGTGTTGCAGAGATAAAATATTGATGATGAACTTTTAAATCATAGAAGATAGTAGACATCATGTTCTACTTGACTCTTCTAATTGATTGCTTGTTCCGCTGCAGTTAAACTTGTTGTCTATTGTATTCTATCAGTTTTTATACTGTTGAAGGCTAAAGATAATTTATTCTACATTATCTTAGTCATAATATTCTTTACTAGGCTAGTTGAACTCACCTTTTTCTTTCATTGTTCTTTTTAGGAAATGAGAATATAGCTGGGACTAGTCGGGGAATGGAGTGACGGTCCAAGATGGTTGCTATAGTAGTCCTCACTATTCTATAAAATAGTGTGAAAATAATTATAATGAGGAGTTTATTTGAGTTTGGATATTGTCTACGAGACAATATTTGTATTGAAACTCAACTATTGTATTGTCGTATTTTGCACGATAGTTGTATAAATTAAGTTTATATTTAAATTATGTACCATGTATTTGGCGACTTAGAATGGGTTGTGTATACCTATTTTGGGGGTGTCACAGTTGGTATCAAAGCTTAAGGATATGATCCCTGGCTGAGATCCGAGGCTAGAACTAGGAGGGGAGAGACGGATAAATCCTTCGCTAGTGTATCCTACCTAAGTTTATTTATTACTTAATTGATCGGTCGAAATATAGGTATAATATGTGGCATGTCAATTAACCCTTATTTTGTGGCAGTGTTTGAAAATGGCATCTAAAAATTTTGAGATAAACAATGGAACACATGAGACCGTTGAGTCACCGCCAATCAATAACTAGGATAATATGCATCAGGAAGGCAATAATTCTCATGCAAACAACAACACCGACCAAATAATGAACGATGTGATGTTTAGGAGCTTTCTGCAATTCATGCAACACAAAACGAGAAAGATTCCTATTCAAAATACAGTTGAATCAATGGCAAATCACAGCTGGTCACCGCTAAGCAATTCAAGGAGTTGGGACCACCTGAGTTTTTGGGAAAGCCAGAGCCACTTAAGGTAGAGACATGGATTAAGCAGATCACCAAGATATTTGATGTCTTGGGATGCTCCAAAGAGCAAAAGGTTTCCTTTGCCACCTTCATGTTGCGAGGTAAGGCAGATTACTAGTGGGAATCCATAAAATGTACGCATCTTTCTGCACTGAAGATATATTGGGAGAAATTCCAAGAATAGTTCAACAACAAGTACTTTCCAGAGAGTATTCATCACATGAAGGAGGTAGAATTTATCAAGTTAAAACAAAACAATATGGTCGTGTCGCAATATTTCTGCGAGGTTTGAAACTCGAAATACGTCAATACCTCATTTCTCACAAACTGTGTTTGTATTCAGATGTTGTGAATAGGGCTCAGTTATTGGAGCGCGATAATGAGTAAGCCCTACCAAAAGATAGCAGCCGGCAAAACAATAATAGTCATACTAGTGGCAACAGTCATCAAAGCGGTGATAACAAACTTGGAGGAAATCATCATGCCATAAATGGTAACCACTTCAGTGGTAATCCTGGCCAAGATAATAGAAATGGAAATTTTAAAAAGAGAAGGTTCAATAATGATGGAAAGACAGCAGCACCAGCACTCATTTTCAAGGAAGGAGAACGACCATCGGTCATATGCTACGGATGTGGAGAGGAGGGACACATCAATCCAAATTGCACGTAGCAACCCAAAGTGTGTTTCAATTGTAGAAGAGAATGTCACCTAGTTCAATTTTGTCATGTAGTGAAGTCAAGTCCAGCTGGGATGGTGACACCAGAGGCTGTCCCAGACAAGTCAAAGCCAATAGGTCAAGGGAGAGAGTTTGTCGTGACCTCCCAAAAAGCGAGGAACCCAAACGAAGTTATCACGGGTAAGCTAATCATAAACTCTTGCGAAGTCTATACCTTATTTGATACCGGTTCTACCCATTCTTTTATTTAACCTACTTGCGCTCAACGTTTAAATTGACTCCAGAGAAATTAGACTTTGACTTATCTATTGAAACTTCGTTAGGAGAAACCTTCATTACATCCACTGTTTATAAATCTTGTTTGATTCAAATCGGTACCTTCACATTACCAGTTGATCTCATCTCTTTGAAAATACTTGCATTTGATGTAATTTTAGGGATTGATTGGTTAACTACTCATAATGCTAAAATTGATTATTTTCGTAAGGTTGTTAGCTTTCATATTCCTAACCAACCTATTATGCAAATTCAAGCAACAAAACCACTAAAGTCAATCACTGTCATATCAAGCCAAAAAAGTCATTCGTTTATTGGAAAATGGATATCAAGCTTTCTTAGCTTATATCACGGATTTAAACAAAAATACGTCAGATTTGAATAATATTTCTATTGTTAATAAATTTTCTGACGTATTCCCTAAAGAACTTCCTGGTCTACCCCCAGAGCGTGAAATCGAGTTTTGTATTGACCTTGAACCTGGTACAAAACCCATTTCCAAAATCCCATATCGAATGGCTCCTATTGAACTTCAGGAGTTAAAAACCCAACTGTAGGAATTGTTAGACATCAGTTTCATTCGTCCTAGTACGTCCCCTTGGGGTGCTCCTGTTCTATTTATAAAGAAGAAAGATGGGAGTATGCGACTTTGCATTGACTATTAGGAGTTGAATCATGTCACCGTCAAAAATAGGTACACGTTGTCTCGCATTGATGACCTATTTGACCAGTTGCAAGGTGCCATATTCTTTTCAAAGATCGATCTTCATTCCGGATATCATCAGTTAAAAGTTAAAAATGATGACATTCCAAAGACTGCTTTTAGAACTCGGTAAAGGCATTACAAATTCCTAGTCATGTCTTTTGGATTGACTAATGCTCTTGCTGCCTTCATGGTTATGATGAACAGAGTATTCAAGGAATATTTGGATCATTTTGTGGTTGTATTTATTGATGACATCCTCATATACTCCAAAAGCCATGAAGATCATGAGCAACACTTGAGGTTGATACTCCAAAAGCTTCATGAAAATAAGTTATATGCCAAGTTGAAGAAATAGGAGTTCTGGCTTGAGGAAGTAGCATTTCTTGGGCACGTGATATCGAATCATGGAATATCTGTTGACCTGGTGAAGATTGAAGCAATACAAAGTTGGGAGCAACCTAAGTCAGTAACCAAAATACGTAGCTTTCTGGGCTTAGCTGGTTATTATCGAAGATTCGTGGTAGATAATTCTCGAATCGCCACTCTGTTAACTCAGTTGACTCAGAAATATACAAAATTCGGTTGGAGCGAGGAATGTTAGAAAAGTTTTTAAGAACTCAAGAGGAGACTCATTTCAGTAAAATTGTGAAGTGAACCTTAGGTCATGATCTGAAACTATGGATAATGGCATGCCATGGAACCTCACAATCTCATTCATGTACATACAAGCAGGACGTTTAAGGGAATAAGTCTCCCGTATCGGCAAGAAATGAGCAGACTTGGTTAACTTATCAATAATAACCCAAATTGAATCTATGCCTTGAGAAACCTTGGGAAGACCAGTAACAAAATGCATGGTAATGTGTTCCCACTTTTGTTTCGGAATCTTAAGTGGTTGCAATGGACCCTTTGGCACTTGATGCTCCGCCTTTACATGTTGACAATTTAAACACCTCAAGATAAACTCTGCGATCTCTCTCTTCATATTGCTTCACCAAAATGTATGTCGAAGATCATGATACATTTTGGTACTCCCAGGATGGATTGTAAACGGTTTGTTGTGTGCCTCCATCATGATTCTATGCTTCAAGTTAGAATCGTTAGGAATGCAAAGTCTGAAGTTGACTCGAAGTATTCCTTCTTCATCGATTATTGCTTCTAGAATAACACATTCTTGTACTTTCTTCTTCATACGCATCAGCTCTAGGTCTGTGGCTTGAGCAGCTTTAACTTTATCAATTAAAGTCGGTTCTACTCATATATTTGATATCATCACGTGGGCACTCGTACCCGCATACGATCTTCTACTCAATGCGTCAGCTACCACGTTTGCATTTCCAAGATGATATTGAATGGTATGGTCGTAATCTTTCAACAGCTCGAGCCAACGTTGTTGTCACATGTTGAGTTCCTTTTGGGTGAAGAAATATTTGAGGCTTTTATGATCCGTATAAATCTCCACTTTCTCCCCATACAGGTAGTGTCTCCAGATCTTCAACGCGAAAACAACTGTTGCCAATTCCATATCATGAGTAGGATAATTCCTCTCATATTATTTGAGTTTTCGCGAGGCATAGGCTATGACTTTCCCATATTGCATGAGAACACATCTTATGTGACGCCCCCAAAATAGGTATACATCACTCATTCTGAGTCGCCAAGTACATGGTACATAACTCAAATACAACTTAATTTATACAACTATTAAGTGTCATGCAGAATACGATCAAACATAAGCTGTGAGTTTCAATACAAATATATGTAACTCTCATGGTGCCTCGACCACAACACCTTACAATGGTACTTTACATAAAAGTACAGTCAATAACTGTTTTAGAAATTAAAATCTTTGGAAAAATGCTCAAGGAAACCTTCGTACACGGGAGGCCATGCATCTAAGTTATAATAGATATCATATGACTCGAGAATTATCCTTAGTTGACCCAATAGAACCCAAAGAAAAATGAAAAAGATTACTATCATGTTCTTTCCAATGGTGAGTCTTCTTTTAACATATATTTATCTCCATTGTCTCTAATTAAGAATTATATTTCAACCAAACTCTGAGATTATATAGGTAGTGCTCATAGATATAATCAGCAAGTGCATGTGCACAACCCTATCTTATGATAACACGAAGTCGTCTGTCATTAGACATCTTAGTGGAAAAACACCCTTCCAAAGTTGGGTTCATCTCACCCTATTCGGTTCACAAAAATCAACGGTTAAAATGACGTATAAAATACGACACACTTATCTAAAATTCTCAATAAAATTATTTTCATCTTTGTTTTAGGGAAAACCTCAACACTATAGACCATCGTCTTTTCCCTATTAAACCGCAGCCACCCAACTACACTCTTATTACACGAAAGAAATTTTGAAGCAAAAGGGTGAAGCCTAACTAGCCCAAATAAAAATATCATGACTAAAGATAATTAAATTATCAATAGCCTTCGTCAGTAATAAATCAGAGATTTAGAACATATGGTAGATGATAAAACTTTTTAACCATAGTGACAGCGGAACGAGCAATCCATTAGAAGAGTCAAATAGACCATAGAGTCTATTATCTTCTCCATGTTAAAAGTCCACCAACAATGTTTTATCCCTGTAACATAAATCAACAGTTCCTGTCCACAATCATGGGAATAACTCATAATCATAATTGTGATTCTAAATTCCTCTTCGCACCCAGAACGAAGATAATTTTCATCACCTGTCTTTACCTGAAACATCAAATATCATGATTATACCAAATCATAGTTCCTATTCATAATCATACTAATAAATTCATCTTTGCACTACAGGCCAAAGACATACAACTGTATTTTAGAAGAGTCAAGTAGAGCATGATATCTACTATCTTCTATAATTTAAAAGTTTATCATAAATTTTATCGCTGAGACTCACTTTAATAATTAATCCACATCACTGAATTATCCATGCACTACAGACCAAAGATATTTATTAGTATCACGACCATGAATTATCCATGCACTACGGGCCAAGAATATTCGTGTTTTCATTAATGGTCATGATCATGCCAAACAACAATTCATATTTGCACCTTTTGGTCGAAGAGAACCCATGGTCATGATCATACCAACAACTGTCGCTGAGACTCAACTCAATAATCCACATCATTGAATTATCCATGCACTACGGGCCAAGGATATTCATTAGTATCACGACCACGAATTATCCATACACTACGGGCCAAGGATATTCTTGTTTTCACCAATGGTTATGAACATGCCAAACAACAATTCATCTTTGCACTCTTGGCCGAAGAGAACGCATAGTCATGATCATACCAATAACTATCCACCAATGCACTACGAGCCAATGAGAAATTTTACCACATCATTTGTAACATTACAGGTCATGATTATACCGAGTGATCCCTGGTCATAATTATACCAATCAACAGTCCATCTATGCACGTAAGCCAAAGATGACTTTCATCACAATATAAGCATAAGGATGATAACAATGATATAAGAATTCAATTAAAAGAAAGCAAAGGATAAATTTTAAAGATTTATAATTCAATTTATCCATAAATTCAATAATGATCAAATTGTCAACATAATACTGCTTTGTGGAGTAAAATTGAAGAATAATATTGTATCAAAAATGATTTGGACAACAAAGAAATCAATTTTTGTCAAGAATAGTACCTGAGTGAATAGTACCATATGAATAGTACTTTGTGAATAGTACTCGTGAATAGTAATTTGTGATAAGTGCCCGAGAATAGTACTTTGTGAATAGTACCCGTGAATAGTACTTTGTGAATAGTACCCGTGAATAGTATTTTGGCATGAAAAGATCAATAATTATCAAGAATGCTCAGAATAATATTTCCATGAAAAGATACTGGATGAAGCGCAAATATCAAGGATATTCTACTAATTTCACAGATTATAGAAGTAATACTTTAACAAAATGAGTGTAGAATTAGGAATACGAAATGAAATAATATTACTCACATACTAAATAGTATGGAAGAAAATATTATTTCATACGATTACTGAAAAAAATAATATCCTTTACAAATAAGAAATAAATAAAATCTCTTACCTTAGAAGAAGACTGGATACTGGAATAGTGAAGTAGCAGAATACTCTTCTTATTTCTCTGTATAGCTTCTCTCTCTATAATTGCTCTTATGAGTCTTAGTGAATTGGTGAGAATGAAAGAAGAATGAGCTTCTATTTATAGGAAAACATAGTTTTGATAATTGCACGTTTTGGGGCTCGAATTATTACAGTATAATATATTCATATTTTCCTCTATTTTTAATTTAGTCCTACAAGTATTATCAAACTTGCACCACCTCCCCTAATAGTACATGTAAGACCCCAACTTTCATAAATAAAGATTATTTTTTCTCGAATTATTTTTGAATATTAAGGTGTGAATTGTTATAATGTTATAGTTGTGGGTAATATTTATAAATTTTGCAAAGTAAACAAGTTGTTATAAAATATTCGTTTGGTCAGAGAATATTCTTTTTGTTTGGGAATATTCGTACGATGGCACAATCATTGGTGGACCCCATAACAGAATTATTGTCGGAGTTAGAAAACGACAAAATTATCTTTTTATAAAAATAACGGCAAAACTTTTACCGTTAACTATTGAAATACCTAGTGGTAAAGGTACAGTAATACGCGTGATTGCATAGTAATGCACGGTATTGTACAGTATCTTGGATTATTGATGCTTACGTAAGAAGTCACTACTCAATAATTGTTACAGTAATTACTGTTCAATAATTTATTTTATTGATTCAATAATTGCTACATTGATATTTTATATTATTAATTCAATAATTGTCATTGCACAATATTTCAAATTATCAAATCAATAATTCATATTATTTGAATAATATTATTAATTGCATTATTGACAATGTCTAGAAAGTTCTGTCGAGGAAAGGGGTTTGGTCACCTAATTGCGCGCCAATAAGGAGAAATCCTTATCGAAAAGCCCCCTCTTTCCTGGGAACGACCTGGTTGTCGATATTGTAATTTTGTAATATTATTTGTGAATAATTAATTATTGATATATATGATAAGAAAATATTTATTCAATGTGGATTTAAACTGAGGAATTTTTAGCATATGACATTTATTGAAAGTTGGCATGTTATCTTTTCCGATAAAATAATTCATTCAAATATATTATTATAATATTACATTATAGTAGTATGATGTGATTATATAATAGTACATTTTTTATAATTTGAATGGTAACATTATTATAGTAGATTCATGGTATAAAAGTAAAAGGAGGTGGAAGAGAACAAATTAAATTTGAATTCCTATGATGTAAGTGATGATGTCATCAGACGATGAGGTAAGCGATGATGTCATCGGACGATGAGGTAAGCAATGATGTAATATAATCGATGATGTCAAAGATGATGTCATAAATTATGGCGAAAAGACTATTTTACCCTTACTCTGCCAAGCCTATAAATAGAAGCTCATTTCTTCATTATTTTCACCAATTCATTCAAGCTTATAGAGAGAAAGTATAGAGAATAAGAGAGAAAGAAGAAGAGTATTCTCGTTACTACACTATTGCAATATCCAATCTCCTACTAAGGTAAGGGGTATTATTTCTTTCAGATTAAGTAAGTGATATTATTCTTGTTGATATTCGTAAGAAATAATATTTTCTTCCATACTACATGTAGTATGTAAGTAATATTATTTCGTTTCATATTTCTAATTCTACACTTATGTTGATAAGTATTGCTTCTATACTCCATGAAATTAGTAGAATATTCTTGATATTTGCGCTTCATCCAAATTATCTTTTCATGGAAATATTATTACGAGCATTCTTGATAAGTTTTAATCTTTTCATAATATGGGTACTATTCATGGGTTACTATTCAAGAAGTACTATTCACGAGGTACTATTCACTCGATTACTATTCACCAGGTCTTATTCATGACAAAATTAATTTCTTTTACATCCAAATTATTTTGATACGATATTATTCTTGAATTTTACTCCACAAAGCGAAGATCATGTTGACAATTTGGGCGTTATTGATTCTGGATAAATTAAATTATAAATCTTTAAAATTTATCCTTGAACTTGTTTTATTGAATCTTATACCATTTTCATCATCCTCATATTTATATTATGTTGAAAGTCATCTATGGCTGTAGTGCATAGATGGACTTGGTATGATTATGACCAAGATTATTCGGTATAATAATCATGATCGTAATGTTACAAATGATGTGGTAAAGTCCTCATTGGCCCGTAGTGCATTGATGGACAGTTGTTGGCATGATCATGACCATTGATGAATACACGAATATCATTCGCCCGTAGTGCATGGATAATTTGTGGTCGTGATAATAAAGAATATCCTTAGCCGTAGTGCAGGGGTGGTTCAATGATGTGGATTATTTATTAAGCTGAGTATTAACGATAAAAGTGATGAAAAACCTTTTAAATCATTGAAGATAGTAGATTTTATTCTCTACTTGACTCTTCTAATGGATTGCTTGTTCCGCTGCAGTTAAACTTGATGTTTGTTATATTTTACCAGTTTAACACTGTTGAAGGCTAACGATAAATTATTCTGCATTATCTTAGTCATAATATTTCTTACTAGGCTAGTTGAGCTCACCCTTTTGCTTTCATTATTCTCTTCAGGAAATGAGAACGTAGCCAGGACTAGTCGGAGAATGGAGTGACGGTCCAGATGATAGCATTAGTAGTCCTCATTATTCTATGAAATAGTGTGATAATAAATGTATTGAGGATTTATCTTTAGTAGTCCTCAATATTTGTATTAAAACTCACAGCTCATGTTGTATATTTAAGTTTGTACTTATATTCCGTACCATGTATTTGACAACTCAAAATAGGTGATGTATACCCATTTTGGGGGCGTCACAGTACATGCATGTGAATCAATAGTATATGCATGTGAACTAATAGTTCCATACATGTGAATAAACCGTTACAGTATAGTACCTTCATCTATACCTCCATTTTTAATTTAGTCCTGCAAGTATTTTCAATCTTGCACCACCTCCCCTAATAGTACATGCATGTGAATCAATAATACACACATGTAAACAAATAGTTATAAGCATGTGAATTAATAGTAATTAATTGCTCATTTATCTGATTAATTACCCGATTGGTCAATATAACCTCCAGACATCCATTATTATCGAAATAGATGTCGATTTCCACTAACACTAATAATTCCAACACAATGGAAATATCAATTTGATCTTTAATCAACACGAACTTATTCATCATTAATATTATAACTCACAATATTTAACAGCGAGATCATTCTCAAGAAAGGGGCTTTCAGATAAAGATTTCTCCTATTGGTAGCATAATTAGGTGACTAAACCTCTCCTTGTGAACTTTCTAGACATTGTTAATATTTCAAATAATAATATGAATAACTTTGTCGTCTCAATTATTGATTTAATAATATAAGATATTATCACGAGATGATCATGTGTGATAATTGAATCAATAATATGAGAGAAATTATGCAACAACCATCTTGAGTAATAATTGAGTATAAGCTGAGTGACTTCACACGTAAGCATCAATAATCAATACCGTGTGCTCTTATGCAACTAACGCCAGACATATTCATTACTTTACCACTTGGGTAGTTCAACGGTTTAACAGTAAAACTTTCGTCGTTATTTTTATAAAAAGATAATTTTGTCGTTTTCTAACTACAACAATAATTCTGTTGTGGGGTCCACCAATGATTGTGTTGTCGTACGAATATTCCCTGTTAAAACAAATATTCCCCGACTAATCGAATATTATAAAACCACTTGCTTACTTTGAAAAATTTGTAAATAATACCCACAACTATAACATTATATCAAATCCACACCATAATATTCAAAAATATATTTTGAGAAAAATTAATCTTTATTCATAAAAGTTGGGGTCTTACAATCCATGTTTTGATCTTCATTCTTGAATCAATAGTACAATCATGTGAATAAATAGTATAATCATGTGAAAAAATTAATTACAGTATAGTACCTTCATCTATACCTCTATTTTTAATTTAGTCATGCAAGTATTATCAATCTTGCACCACCTCCCCTAATAGTACATGCATGTGAATTAATAGTACATACATGTGAACAAATAGTTATAAGCATGTGAACTAATAGGAATTAATTGCTCATTTATCCGATTAATTACCCGATTAATCAATATAACCTCCAGAAGTCAATTATTATCGAAATAAATGTTGATTTCCACTAACACTAATAATTCCAACACAATAGAAATATCAATTTTATCTTTAATCAACATGAACTTATTCATCATTAATATTATAACTCACAATATTAACAACCATATCATTCCCAGGAAATAGGGGGCTTTCCGATAAGGATTTCTCCCTATTGGCGCTCAATTAGGTGACCAAACCCCTTTCCTTGACAGAACTTTCTAGACATCGTCAATATTTCAAATAATAATATGAATAACTATGTCATCTCAATTATTGATTTAATAATATATAATATTATGCAGATGATACTGTAATAATTTAATCAATAATATGATAGATATTATGCATCAATTACTATAGCAATAATTAAGTATAACTGAGTGACTTCTCACGTAATCATCAATAATCAATACCGTGTGCTACTATACAATCACGCGTATTACTGTACTTTTACCACCGGGTATTTCAACAGTTTAACGGTAAAACTTTCGCCGTTATTTTCATAAAAATATATTTATGTCGTTTTCTAACTCCGACAGTAATTTCGTAGCGGGGTCCACTAATGATTGTGCTGTCGTACAGATATTCCCCGACCAAACGAATATTTTATGACAACTTGCTTACTTTGAAAAATTTTCACATATCACCCTTAACTTTAACCTTTTATCAATATAACCATTTACTAAATAAAATAATAATTATAAGAAAATTGAAAACTTTTATTTCATAAAATTCGAGGTCTTACATCCTAACCATTTGCTTGAAGCATCGATGTAGATAACAAATCCATCCGAACCAGATGGTATTGTCAGAACAGGTGCCGAAATGAGTCTCCTCTTGAGCTCTTGGAAACTCTTCTCGCATTCCTCCCTCCATACGAATTTTGTATCTTTCTGAGTCAGGTGAGTTAACGGAGTAACAATTCGAGAAAATCCTTCCAAGAATCTCCGAAAATAACCAGCTAAGCCCAGAAAGCTACATTCTTCGGTCACCGACTTCGGTTGCTCCCAACTTTGTATTGCTTCAATATTTACTTGGTCAACAAATACTTCATGTTTTGACACCACGTGCCCAAGGAATGCTACTTCCTCAAGCCAGAACTCGCATTTCTTCATCTTGGCATAAGCTTGTTATCACGAAGCCTTTGAAGTACCAACTTCAAATAGTGCTCGTGATCTTCATGGCTTTTGGAATAGATGAGGATGTGATCAATAAAGACAACAACGATCTGATCCAAATATTCCTTGAATACTCAGTTCATCATATCCATGAAAGCAGCAGGAGCATTAGTCAATCCAAAAGACATGACTAAGAATTTATAATGTAAAATCTGAAGTTCGAAAGGCGTCTTTGGAATATCCTCGATTTAATCTTGGTGATGATATCCAGAACTAAGATCGATCTTTGAAAAGAATTGTGCTCCTTGCAACTGGTCGAACATGTCATCAATGTGAGGTAGCGAATACCTATTCTTGATGGTGACATGGTTCAATTCCTGGTAGTCAATACAAAGTTGCATCATCCCATCTTTCTTCTTTACGAATAAAACAGGAGCACCCCAAGGAGATGTACTAGGATGAATGAAACCGATGTCTAACAACTCCTGTAGTTGGACCTTTAACTCCTGAAGTTCAATAGGAGTCATTCGATATGGGGTTTTAGAAATGGGTTTTGTATCAGGTTCAAGGTCAATAAAGAATTCAACTTCACGTTGTGGGGGTCGACGGGGAAGTTCTTCAGGAAATATGTAAGGAAATTCACTAACAACAGAAATATTATTCAAATCTGACGTATTTTTGTTCAAGTCCATGACATGGGCTAAGAAAGTTTGACATCTGTTTTTCAATAAACGAATGGCTTTATGGCTTGATATGATAGTGATTGACTTTAGTGGTTTGGTTGCTTGAATTCGCATAACAGGTTGGTTAGGAATATGAAAAGTAACAACCTTACGAAAACAATCAATTTTGGTATGATGAGTAGTTAACCAATCAATCCCTAAAATCACATCAAATGCAAGTATTTTCAAAGAAATAAGATTGACAGGTAATGTGATGGTCCCAACTTGAATCAAGAAAGATTTATAAACACTGGATGTAATGAAGGTTTCTCCTAACGGAGTTTCAACAGATAAGTTAAAGTCTAGTTTCTCAGGGGTCAAGTTCAAACGTTGAGCACAAGCAGGAGAGATAAAAGAATGGGTAGAATCGTAAACTCTTGCGAAGTTTATACCTTATTAGATAGCGATTTCTAATAAGGTATATGATCTCTTTCCACAATATCAACGCGTCGTGCAGCATTTACCCATGCATCCTTCATTCTCACTCGTTCAGTTGTTTCTTTTTTCAGTTGATCCTTGACATTTGAAATCTCAGATTCCAGTTTTATCATCTTATCCTCTGCCAAAGAGTGCTTCTGTTCAAGCATCACATATCGGGTAACTGTGATAACCCAGGATTTCGAATAATCCGAATTTTATGAATAAATTTTTTTTATTATTTAATATTGATATTGATTATCAATATTGTGCTGAGTATCTGTGATACGAGTCTAAGAGAAGTGGTCAATTTGTGTATTGACTAAGAAATAAGAATAGAGTTGTGCTTAACAAATAATAAAAACCCTAACACTAGATACAAATAGGGATTCGGTAGAAAATACAGTTATAATAATTATATTGATGAGTACGTGTTTCTACTGTATAGAATTTATGATCAGTGATTAATCGAATAGGGTATAAACTTAGTAAACCCTAATAAGGGATTAGAAACCCTAATCCATGATTAAGGAACCCTAACGCATAGTTAAAAACCTTAATCGAATGACGAGAAACCATAATTAGAAAACCCTAATTGAGATTACTAAACCCTAATGGTGAGAATTAAAAGAATTATGTTAAATGACTAGAATACCCTTAAATTGTGAGGGAAATTACGAAAATACCCTTTTGGGGGCGAAAAGACCAAAATACCATTTACTTAACTTTTAGGTTAAAAGTGTTATGGCCAAAAATTTTGCCACATCTCTTGAGCTACTACCATACATCTTTTACCAACCAACTTAAGCCACATCACAACAATTTTAACCACAAGAGCAAAGAGTGAGAGAATTAAAGAAAGATAAAGTCCAAAGAATTGGCGCATTTTCTACCTAACACCCAACCAAGTTTCTCTCTCATCAACCCCACGAAAACTTTAAGTGATTCAGTCACTCATCAAGCCTTTAGATCATCAAGATCAGTGGAGAAAAGCTAAGATCAAAGATTGGACAAAAGAGATATAAACCCTAACTCATCTTAGATCTTGTATGCTTAGATCAAGTATGTGTTTAAGTGTTTAAATACATGTTAGAAGGTGTTATATGATGATCAATGATGTTATATCATAGATCTATAACATCAAAATGTTTTAAAAACCATGTTTTGAAAACGTTCTATGAACCCTAAAAAGTGGCCTGACAAGCTAATGTCAGAGACCTTAGATCTTTCCTTGTTTTTGATTTGTTGTGTTTTATGTTTTAGAGTTGTAGTCTGACATAATGACTGTAATCTGGAAGTGGAATCATGGTCATTCCATGTTCAGATTATAAGTTATTGATGGTCAAAGTGAGTTGACCAAGTATGACCAAGAGTTTCTAGGCAACCCAGAAATTCATTAGTAGTGCCTGACATGATTTTGCTAGCTCGAGATCTGTCAGATGCTAAGTAGTTTGTTGATGTTGTTGTATCTAGATTGTAGCCTGTTAGATGGACTTTAGATCCATGCCTTTAGATCCTTTAAACAATCAACAGATCGAATGTAGTGAATGGTCAAATTAGGCCATTCGGTCACGGGTTAAGTTTTTGGAAATTCCAGAAACCGGATGAACAAGCCCTCTGACAGGGTTTGACTGGATCACATCTTGTGATTATGTTATAGTTGGACTGAGATGTTGTTATGTAGTTGTTCTCTGACATGAGTACTACATGTGTGGACCAACAAAACACTTAAGTGATGACCAGAACACCAATTTAATTGAGCTAGAAACTGTGTACTCAAAGCTGTCTGGGTTTCTGGGTAACCCAGAAAGCTCTGACAGTGAGTTTGAAGGGTTGGATCTTCATGATGAGTGATTATATGACCAAGATGATGATTGATAATTGTAGTACTACATACCTTCTACAAGATCAAAGTTTTAGAAAGCCCAAAACAGTCATGGTTTGAGAATTAAGGCTTGTCAAACCTAGCACCAAGAGAACTAACTGTTAGTGTTCTTGAGCTCAAGAACACCAACAGCGACAGAAAGTGTCGCTATAGGCTATAGTGACAGTTTTTAAGATTTTAACTATTTTAATTTCCAGAAAATGCTTTAAAATAGAAATAAATTTCTAAAAATTACAAAAATGGTTTTAAAAATTATTTTAAGTTATGAAAAATAACTTTTGATAATTTGAATATTTTTTATTAATATTTATATTTATTTGAATATTAATGATATTTAATATATTTAATTAGTATATTAAATAAATTAGAGAAAAATGATTTTAATATTATAAAAATCATTTTAAATAAGAATAAAGTGTTTAAAAATATTACGAAGTTATAAAATATAACTTTTGATATTTTTTGGGAAATTTCATTAGTAATTTAATATTAATGATATTAGATTTATTTAATTATTATATTAAATAAATGAGTTGAAATGGTTTTATTGATTTAAAAATGAGAAAAGTGATTTAAAAATATTTCAAGTTATAATTAATGACTTGATATTTTGATGAGAAATTCATTAATATTTAAATACTAATGGTAATTGTTGTTAAAATGATATTGAATGTTTTAAAAATCATTTAAGTAGAATATTTGGTGATTTTAAAATATTTTAAGTTATTATTAAAACTTTAATATTTTGATAAGTATGTCATTAATATTTTAATATTAATTAAATATTAATGATGATGGTATTATACAATATTTAAATCATTTAAAAATGATTTCGGTGTTTGAAAAATTATTATAAATTATAATAATTGCTTAAAAAATTATTAAAAGCTTACGAAAAATATTATGAATGATATTTGACTTATCTAAAATAATATTAAAGTTTTGAGACCGAGTTTAATTGACAATAAATGTGTTAATTGTCAGATTGGGTGACCAAGACACCAAGATAAGACCAAAGTCCTACTAGACCGAACTAGTTAGACTTGAGAAGTATTTATATAGGTTATAAACACTGATGTGACTATATGTTGATGTGTCTAGGAGAAATATTGATTGTAAATTACAGTTTTATGTGTTGTGATAAGTTGTGCTAATTGTGAGACCGATATTGTTCATTATAGGTCTTTCGAACGTAGATAAATATATTCTGTAGCGGTAATCAACACAAAAGACAAGTTTTCTTAACTCAACCTTGAGTCATATCTTTTCAAATATTATAGTGTTTAATTATTGTTGATTAGACCACGTCTGAAAATTATTTTTGATTATTCGCAGTTAATGCATGTTTATTAATTCAAATTGAATTAGTGATTCTGAGAATATATTTGGAGAAAAACTGTTGTTGGATATTCACATCCGTAGAAGTTATTATTGATTTCAAATAGTACATATAATTCTTGTCTATTGTTGAATCGTGTTGTGATATGTCTTAGCTAATTATTCTGGTTAGACGAATATTTGTTAGAACTTGATAGGTTCAAGAAGAGAACTCAATTATTATTGACAGGTCGACGCTAATTGTTTCGGCTAGATCAAAAAAGCAAACATGATAGGTTCAAGAAGAGAACTCAATTATTATTGACAGGTCGACGCCAATTTTTTTGGCTATATCGAGAAAGCAAACTTGATAGGTTCGAGAAGAGAACTCAATTATTATTGACAGGTCGATGCCAATTGTTTCGGCTAGCTCGAGAAAGCGATTAAATTTTGAAATCATAGTATTTTGTTGTTGTATTCTTGTTGTAAGACTGAGAAGAACAACCTTTTACAAAAAAGGGAACCTTGTGGTCGGATATACGACCGTTGCGCGTATGTGAGTATTATACATAATATAGGGTATAAGGAGTTGGCTGCTCTAAGTACTTGCTGAGGGGTATGACTTAATATTTATGGTTATCTAATACACTTGGGTATATCAAAGTCAAATCTTTGATAGTTACTCGAGAAGAGAAGTTCAAGATCCAATGGATCGCTTAGAATAAATCTGGAAAATATTCCACTTTGTTATTGCGTAGAATTGATTCTTGATTATTCAATAGAATATCATAGAAACTTTGAGAGCGTTGTACTCTTTCATTATTAGATTATTGGGTTGCATAGGATGCGAGAAGACTTGTTAATGATTAAAGATTTGTTCAGCTACTTCAAAGTTCTCTGAACTTTGGTGTCATTCTATCGAAATAGATATTCTATTATTCTTGATTCTTATACATTCATTGTATGTCTTAACTTGCGGGGCAAATTTATTGCTCACCCTTCCTAAATAAAACATTTCATCTAGGAACGAAGTAGCCGGAGGGGCATAGAAAGACAAAGGCAAAGGTGTCTTCCTGGAATAGTTATAATGAACTTATTTATTGTGTTGTTTTGTAAACCTTTTTTGTATATCTAAGGGTATGTTTGTAATGTTATGGTTAGATAACCTGGGACAATGTATTAACAATATCAGTTAATGGGATGTATGTTACTATTCATAATTAAATGGGTAGTTAAATGTTATTTAAATGTTGGATCGTGAGCACCAAACTCGGGGGTCAGGTAACCCAGATTTGGGGGCGTCACATGTTGGTAACAAAGCTATAGGTTATAAACCTTAGGTAGCGTTACCTTTGGCTAATAATTGCAGTGGGATAAGGATAAGGACTAACTCAAATAGAGTTAGTGAGTCAGTAAGATTTAAAGACGAATCTCGGCGAGTTATAAAAGATACGGAGTTACCTAACTCTGATAATAAAGGTGAACAATAGTGATGAATAGATAGGGGGTTACTATTCACGAATACAACACTATTCACAGAAAAATTAAATTTTCTTTTCTTGGTCCAAGTTGTCTATTATGGTTACTATCTTTGATTGTATCCATGTGACGCCCCCAAAATAGGTATACATCACCCATCTTGAGTCACCAAATACATGGTACAAAATTTAAATACAAACTTCTTTTATACAGTACGACGAAACGTAGCTAAGAGTTTTAAAACGGATAATGTCTCGTAGAGAGTATCCAAACTCAAATAAGTCCTCATTACAATTATTATCACACTATTTCACTGAATAGTGAGGACTACTAATGCAAACATCTGGATCGTCACTCCGTTCCCCGACTAGTCCCAGCTACGTTCTCATTTCTGAAGAGAACAATGAAAGCAAAAGGGTGAGCTCAACTAGCCCGAAGAAGAAATATTATGACTAAGATAATGCGAGAATAAATTATCGTTAGCCTTCAACAGTGTTAAACTGATAAAATATAATAAACATCAAGTTTAACTGCATCGGAACAAGCAATCCATTAGAAGAGTCAAGTAGAGCATGATATCTACTATCTTCTATGATTTAAAAAGTTTATCATCAATTTTATCATTTGAGACTCGACTTAATAAATAAATCACATCATCGAATCATCCCTGGACTACGGGGCAAGGATATTCATGTAATCATCAATGGTCATGATTATACCAAATAATCCCTGGTCATAATCATACCAACAACTGTCCATCAATGCACTACAGGCCAATGAGGATTTTTACCACATCATTTGTAACATTACGGTTATGATTGTACCAAATAATCCCTGGTCATAATCATACCAATCAATAGTACATCTATGCACGTAAGCCATAGATGACTTTTATCACAATATAAGCATGAGGATGATGACAATGATATAAGAATTCAATTAAAAGAAAGTAAAGGATAAATTTTTAAAGATTATAACTTAATTTATCCAGAATTCAATAATGTCCAAATTGTCAACATGATACTGCTTTGTGGAGTAAAATTTAAGAAAAATATTGTATCAAAAATGATTTAGACAGCAAAGAAATCAATTTTGTCATGAACAATTCCCCGGGTGAATAATACCCGAGTGAATAGTACCCCGTGAATAGTACTCATGAATAGTACTTTATGAATAATATATGTGAATAGTACTTTATGAATAGTACCCCATGAATAGTACTTTGTGAATAGTACCATAAAAATGAATACTACTCATGGACAGTACTCCGACATGAAAAGCTTACAATTGAACAAAAATGTGCAGAAAATATCCTTGTGAAACGATACTAGATGAAGCGCAAATTTTAAGGATATTTCATAATTTCACGGAGTATAGAAGCAATACTTTAACAAAATGAGGGTATAATCAGGAATACGAGACGAAATAATATTACTCATATACTACAGAGTATGGAAGACAATATTATTCCTATGAATACTAAACAAAATAATATCGCATACCTCAGAAGAAGACTAGATACTGGAATAGTGAGGTAACAGACTTCTCTTCTACTTTCTCTCTAAAGCTTCTCCTTCTATAGCTTCTCTTTCTATAATTGCTCTTGTGAGTCTTAGTGAATTGGTGAGAATGAAAGAAGAATGAGCTTCTATTTATAGAAAAACATAGTTTCGATAATTCCACGTTTTGGAGATCGAAATATTACATTATAATACCTTTATCTTTTCTTTTATTTTTAATTTAGTCCTGCAAGTATTATCAAACTTGCACCACCTCCCCTAATAGTACATATTGTGAATCAATAATACAATCATGTGAATAAATAGTATAATCATGTGAAAAAATTAATTACAATATAATACCTTCATCTATACCTCCATTTTTAATTTAGTCATGCAAGAATTATCAATCTTGCACCACCTCCCCTAATAGTACATGCATGTGAATCAATAGTACACACATGTGAACAAATAGGTATAAGCATGTAAATTAATAACAATTAATTGCTTATTTATCCGATTAATTACCCGATTGGTCAATATAACCTCCAGACATCCATTATTATCGAAATAGATGTCGATTTCCACTAACACTAATAATCCCAACACAATGAAAATATCAATTTGATCTTTAATCAACATGAACTTATTCATCATTAATATTATAACTCACAATATTTAATGACGGATCATTCCCGAGGAAAGGGGCTTTCAGATAAAGGATTTCTCCTATTGGTAGCCGCAATTAGGTGACCAAACATCTCCTTGATGTAACTTTCTAGACATTGTCAATATTGAAAATAATAATATGAATAACTTTGTCGTCTCAATTATTGATTTAATAATATAAGATATTATGCGAGATGATCTTTGTGACAATAATTGAATCAATAATATGAGAGATATTATCACAACAACCATCAGAAAGTAATAATTGAGTATAACCGAGTGACTTCTCACGTAAGCATCAATAATCAATCAAGTGTGCTACTATGCAACCCATGCCAGACATTGTACTTTTACCACCGGGTAGTTCAACAGTTTAACGGTAAAACTTTCGTCGTTATTTTTATAAAAATATAATTCTGTCATTTTCTAACTACGACAATACTTCTGTTGTGGGGTCCACCAATGATTGTGTCGTCGTACGAATATCCCCTGTTAAAACAAATATTCCCCGACTAATCGAATATTATATAATCACTTGCTTACTTTGAAAAATTTGTAAATAATACCCACAACTATAATATTATATCAAATCCACACCATAATATTCAAAAATATATTTCGAGAAAAATTAATCTTTATTCATAAAATTTGGGGTCTTACAATCCATGTTTTGATCTTTATTCTTGAATTTTGCTCCATAATTGATTATTATGGAGTATTTTTGAACTTGGATAAACTGAAGTACGAATCCCTAATCTTTGTCCTTTTATCTCACTAGATTCATTTTCTTTAAAATATTTTTTATCATCCTCAGTCCTAAATGGTGATATAACTGAATATTTTTGGCATGTAGTGGAAAGATAAATGATTACTTGATGAATATCTTTGGCCCGTAGTGCAAAGATGGACAGGTGTTGAGATAAACATAACCAACTGATGATACAAATGAATATCTTTGGCCCGTTGTGCAAAGATGAATATTTGATTCACGATGTATATTGATTGATGTTACAGGGATAAAATATTGATGATGAACTTTTAAATCATAGAAGATAGTAGATTTCATTCTCTACTTAACTCTTCTAATGAATTGTTATTTTCGCTGCGAATATTGATCTAAAACTTGTTATCCGTTATATTTTATCTAATTTATTGAAGGCTAACGATAATTTGTTCTACATTATCTTAGTCATAATATTCTTTACTGGGCTAGTTGAGCTCACCCTTTTCCTTTTTGTTCCATTTTTCTTCTGAGGAGGCGAGAATATAGCGGGAACTAGTCGGGGTGTGGAAGGAAGTGTATAACACCACTTTGTTGGGATGAAGTAGGTGAACGTCGAATGTTGGGACCTGAGATGGTACAACAAACGGCAGACATGGTAAAGCTGATAAGAGCTCGATTAGTAGCGGCTCAAGATAGACAACGGAAGTATGCAGATCCTCGTAGAGAAGAGGAGTTTGAAGTAGGGTCTTATGTCTTTCTAAAAGTATCGCCTTGGAAAGGGAAGATACGTTTTGGAAAGAAAGGGAAGTTAAGTCCGAGGTTTGTAGGACCTTTTGAGATTTTAAGAAGGATAGGAGAGGTAGCTTATGAAGTAGCTTTACCTCCAGAAATGGAAAGAATACACAATGTGTTTCACGTGTCTGTGTTGCGTCCTTATAAACCGGACTATAAGTATGTAATAGAGTATGAGTCTATTCAAGTAGAAAAAGACTTAACGTATAAAGAACTTCTGATTCAGATTATTGATAGGAAGGAACAAATCTTGAGAAATAAAGTAATACCTTCCGTAAAGGTAATTTGGAGTAACCACGATGCTGAAGAAGCAACGTAGGAGCTCGAAAGTAAAATAAAGGAAAAGTTTCCTCATTTGTTTATGTAAGAGTAGCGAGATTCTGGGGACAGAATCCTTATAAGGAGGGAAGAATGTAACGCCCAAGAATTTTGATTTTTCAATGAATTAAATTTTTTATTTGATTATGTGAATTAAATGAATTTAATTGAGTTATTATGTGAGTAAGATGTTCGAAGGTCGTTTTATGACCTAGAATGTGTAGATGTGGTTAGTATTCTAGCTTTGTGCTAGAATTAATTGTTGTGAATTATCAAGACGAGAACGAAGGTTTTCTGAGATTGTTTGCGTAAAAACACTATTCATCCGATGACGTTCGGAGCTAGGGATTGAAATTCTGAGAAACGCGTAATGTTAGAATATGACGATATTATGGAAAATCCAATAATATTACCGTTATGGCAAACGAAGTTTTCGCCTGCGGACTTAAAACCTAAGGGTTTGTGAAAAGAGGTTTCCGAAAGGGAAATGTAATGCGTATAGTCGTTTTGATTATTATACGTAAGGAATATGAGTATTATACTAGTATGTATCACAGTATGGTATGAAGAATAGTATGACGTATAATCGATTATTATATGAGTATTATACAAAGAGAATACATGAGTAATCTGGCGTAGAATACGAGTTATGTTATTAGAGTATGAGTTAAGGATTTTATCCAATCCAATTGGACTTGGATTAATAAAAAAGTCCAATGAATTAAGTATACAAACCCAAGTCAAGGCCCAATATTAGATTGGTTAAAGCCCAATGTTAATTAATGTCAAGCCCAATCCAAAGAATTAAACCGTGAATTCTAAGGCCGGTGAGGTCGAATTGGGTAAAACCCATGGGGATAACCCATGGGCAAGGTGGGTCGGCCACTTGGTGTGCAAGGCAAGTGTCACTTGGTCACCAAGTATTTTTCTTGGTGACAAAGTTATAAATAAGTGAGGAGGTGCTAAATTGGACCATTTTTCCCCTCATTGTATTTTCTATAAATACAAGGCTTAGGTTGAGCTTTTGTGGTTTTACAAAGATTGAACAACATATATTGAGAGAGGGAAAGAGCTAGAAACACTAAATTCTTCTACTTCCAAGCAAATCAATAGACGTTTATCAAGAACGTTAACTACTTCAAAGGTAAATTCCTATAAACTGTAATCTTCATCCTTTTCGATTTCTTTCTCATAGAAGAATCGTAGATGAGTGGAGAGCGTTTATTGAGAAGGCCTATTAATGACCAAATCATGGATAGGTCTTGACCAAATAGAAATTGTAAGTGTTTACGGAAGTAGATAATGTAGAAAGTCTTGAACGTGAACTTAGTTATAATTAAACGTTTCAGAAATTGTTGTAGCTAAGGTATGTGCATCTTGATTTGGTTAGGATGTAGATATGAAGTCCAAGGAGTATTCCATGTGATTTGGCTTAGAGAACATTAGTAACGAAGTTATAGCGGACTTTGCGGAAATAGACGTTAAACGTCAAAAACGTATAAAGTCCGGATTAAGGGTCAAAAGTTGTTGTGTGACTTGAAAATGTCGGTTTCCAATGTCAACATGTGAGATAAGGTAATTAAGAGTCGTTGGCGAAAGAATCGTCGCATTCCGACTTATAACGAAGAAAACGAGTATTGAACGGGCGAAAACGTTAAACAAACGCTTAAAAATGAACTTAAAGGTAAATTCTGAGTTAACGGATTCAAAAAAGTGAAATTCTTATACGAACACGTAAAGGATGTAATTTGTGACTTGTAGGAATTCGAATGGGTCAATTCGGATGTAAAACGAACAAATTAGGAAGCCGGGAGTTTCGTTAAGAAACCAAATCTATTTTGGCTAATCGGGTACACTGAGACTCTGGTAAGCCATGCCAAAACCGATACAAAGTGGTGGCGTAGTAGCACTAGACTCGGTCGAAAGTACCACTCTTTAACTTTCGCTACGCAACGCCACTAAAACATAAGGGATGCCGCACCGCAGCGCCGGCAGTGGGGAAAAGTTAACTAAGTTAGGTTTAGTTCCATTTTGAATGTAGACCTAAAGCAAGATGTTAAAGGTACTTAAAGTACATAATGAGACTTACTTTAAAACACTTATAAGATGTTAATGTAAGAAGAATGGGTAAGGTTTAATGGAAATTAAACGAAGAACACAAATATGTAATGAGTGAACCGTGAACGACGTTCAATGTTGGTAATTAACCATTAATGATCGAATGTCAGCTAAGGACGTAAGAACATTAATAAAACGTAACGAAGTATAGAAAGTCGAATCGACTTTAATAACGAAGTTAAAACAAGTAAGACATAGAAGAGAAAGAAGTTGGTTAGAACCGTAAAGTGAGTTTGTTTGATAACTAATTACAGTGTGCTATGTGAATGTATCATGTAGATCCTATAAAGACTGAGAATAGTTGAAATATATATTCGACGACGCTTGAAGTCAAGTCTTTCTTAACGCTTGTCTGACCTTCGTGTTAGTCAAGTTTTTACGTGATGCATGTTATACAATGCATGAATGATAAATAGAAAAGAGTCGATGCATGTTTTATTCTGGCTAGACAAGTATTGAAGAGTTGATTGATTTGTTACAAGTCTGTTAATGTAGAACTGTTAACGTTATCCTATGCCAAGTATTTGGTATGGATGAGAAGGTAAATTTGTCTATGAACAAACAAAGTATTTTCATCGATTATTCAATGGGCACGCGAGGTTGCCAAATGTAAAACGTAAATACGTTTAACGTAAAAGTGTTGATCAACATAGAGTACAATAGGTTGATCACCTAGAAGTGCTCGTAAGTAAAGACGGGTGGATGGCCTTAGTACCAAATATCCTTTTCAAGAATGAAAACGAAAAGAGTATGTTCATGGTCTATTGACCGGTTCATCATTCCTAAGCTATTATTTATGCTCTGGAATTTCTGTATGAGAAGTATTATTCAAATGTTTCATAATGCTTCATAGATAATTGTTCAGATATAGAATTAAAGCATGTATTTGTTGAGGTGATATTCATATGATTCGTTGTTAAGACTTGCTGAGCTAGTTATGCTCATTCTTGCTTGAACCATATGTTTTGCTAAACTAAAAGCTAGCGAGCGGAGAGTTCTAAGAGAGATAAAGGCAAGGCTAAGATGGACAATTAAAATCACTGTAATAGACTAGTATATTTGTATGTAATATACTTATGATGAACAATGAATGTATTCGGTTATGAACATGGGAAAGGATTTATTACAAATGTAATACAAAGATAGTAATTACATTCATTTTGTTGTTATCTCAATGGAATGATTGTATGGATTGTAGTATCGTGGAGCACCATCTGTCGGGTTGGAAGAGACACCCAATTGGGGGGCCACAAAGTTGGTATCAAAGCATTAGGTTATAAAACTTAAGGGGGGGAGAACCTTAGGCTAATAACCTCATAGGAAAGGAAGAGTCCGAAGAAAGTTAACTCGAGTCAAATGAGTTAATAAGGTATTGAGGAAACTCAGTACCAAAAGATTTAAAAGATGGAAAGTAACCCTAAATGGATTAAATGTGATTTGTGCTTATATTATTGTGTATTATGTACTAATCAATTTGTTATGTGTTATTGTAGATGTCGGTTGATAGCTTGATGTATAGGGATATACATGTGATCAGCGAGGAGTCCGTGAACCGAGTTGAGACAGTACACGTGCCTATAGCAGACATACCTGTAGTGATTCTAGAAGAGTCAGAGCCTGAGGAATATTACGAGGAGGAGGATTATTCGGAGGAGACCATGGGGATATCATCATATTTGAATATGATGATTGATGTGGAGGATGACATGGAGGTAACATCGATTAATACGGTGATTCCTGCCCTACAGTCTACACCTACCGAGACTATGAGGGCAATGTACCTCTCAGTGCTTGACCGTAACGTGCAACTGCACAATATGGTGCAGCACCAGAAGGAAGAGATCAGTGATCTCTATGGGGTGAAAGAGTCTGCAGAGTCAGACTATGAGATAGAGCACGATGAGAAAGTGTTTATGACCGTAAGGCCCGGGACTATAAGAACGAGGTCATAGAACTTGCAAGAAACTGGTTTAAAAGACGAGGAAGATATACGTAATGTCATATATAAATGACAGTGCGTACGAGGATTTCAAGCTTAAGATAGATTGTTATTCTATTGAGTTGGGATAGACTCGACATACTATAAGTCGAGATATTGTGTCGATCTTGGCAAACCAGAAGCATGAGAATATTGTTAGGCAGTATTAGGAGTAGTATGATAAGTACTTTTGTGTAGTGACGTAAAACCCTCTTTTGTATAATTAAAGGGTAGTCTTTTTGTAAATCCCAATTTTTGTAGAAGTCAATCGCGGGATGTATATTTAATAGATTTTGGGCTATGTAAAGCAACTTGTAAATAGTTTTGAACTATGAAGAAGCATTTTAATATAAGGAAGTTTTTATTTTAAATTCGCTTTGTTGTGTATAAGTTATTGTCCAATTGTTTGACGACTAATAACGAAGTAAGTAAATAAGTAATAACGGAACTTTATTTATGTAATCAGAAATGCCGCCAAGAAGAAGAAAACGTAACCAAGAGGCGGAATCCCATAATGAGAACTAGGGGGGTCCTAATAACCCAATGCAAGAGTTCGTTAATTTATTAACGGCTGCATTTAACCAAACTGGGGGTAGAGCACCATGAGACCTAGAAATAGCAAACGACTACTTTTAAGGAATTTAAAAGTGTAGGACCACCCGAATTTAAGGTAACAACGGACCCAATGGAGGCCCAGACATGGGTCAAGGAAATAGAGAAGGCGTTTGCTATTACAAACGTAGCTGAGGTGCAAAAGACCTCTTTTGCGACCTATATGATGAAGGGGGAAACCAACCTCTTGGTGGGAGGCTTACCGAGGTGAAATTTGGAGCGAGAAGGCATTACATGGGAACAGTTTAAGAAGGTATTCTTTGAGAACTATTTCCCTACTTAGCATCTGAGGAGAATGGAGATTAAGTTCTTAGAACTTAAGCGAGGGGACATGACTATTCCCCAATATGCGCCAAATTCAATGAATTGGCAAGGTTCTCTCCACACCAAGTGGACACAGAGGAGAGGAAGGCTCGTAGGTTTGAGCAGGGCCTAAAACCCTGGCTCTATAGTAGAATATCGGTTTTTCAGAGTGCTTCTTATGGGACCATTCTGGAAAAGGCGATAATAGCGAAGGGTGGTAGCGAGGCGTTGACCCAATACCACAAAAGATAGGAAGAATAAGAGTAAGGAGAGGGAGGAAATAAGGCAGAGGTTGCTAGTGGAAGTGGAAATATGCCTAAGAGGAAGAATTTTAACCACAGGAATACTAGGGGCAAAACAAGTGGATCCTAAGCGGAGGATGGAGGCATGTAAGACATGCAGAAGACTCATCGGGAGTTTGCACTCGAAAAGGGAAGACCTGGTTGTTATAACTATAAGGGAGGGTCATATATCTCCCAAGTATCCTAATCCTAAGAAAAAGTTTGGGATATTTTATTTGTGGGTGAGAACCACATGGCAAGAAATTTCCCAAAGAAAGGGCGGAGGTAGTAAGGGTTACGGTAGTGGTAATTTAGTCATTCTTTGGACCAACACCATCGGTGGGTAGACCCTCACCGAACGTTTAATATGGCGATCAAGATGCGGTTGCATCAAGCGGATGTAATAGCAGAGTATCATTCCGGTCAACGAAATAAATGCTTACATGTTATTTGACTCAAGGTGCTTACTTGTTCTTTTATAGCATGTGGATTTGCTTCGTGAATTGGGATTAAATCCTGAAGAGTTAGAAATACCTTTAGACGTTAAGGTAGCAAACGAGGAGATAATTCCCATTGAACACATTCATAGGAATTATTTCGTTGATATCAGGGGTAATATATTATCGGTAGATCTTTTACCGATAAGGTTAAGAGAATTCGATGTGATTCTCGGTATGGATTGGTTAATTAACCATAAAGCAATAATAGATTGTCATAGAAAGAGTGTGAACCTAAGGCTTCCTAAGAAACCTAGGGTGGTGTTTTATGGAAATAAATCACCGGGACGTTCTTGTTGTCTAACCATGACACAAGCTAGGAAGATGTTGAAGAAGGGGTGTAAGGGTTATCTGTGTCATGTGGTGGATACCCAAAGAGTGGGAACATCATTGGAACAGATAATGGTGGTACAAGAATTCGCAGATGTATTTTCGGAGGAGTTACTTGGTATTCTGCCGGATAGGGATGTAGAGTTTGTGATTAATTTGTTGCCAGGTATGGAACCAGTTTCAAAGGAACCATATAGGATGGAGCCAGTTGAGATGAAGGAGTTAATGGTTCAGTTACAGGAACTATTAAATAGAAAGTACATTCAACCAAGTGTGTCACCGTGGGGAGCACCGGTGTTGTTTGTAAAGAAAAAGGACGGATCGTTACGACTTTGTATCGACTATCGAGAGTTGAACAAGTTAACGATTAAGAATAAATACCCATTACCCAGGATTGATGATCTATTTGATCAATTAAAAGGGGCAAAGTATTTTTCTAAAATAGATTTGCGCACGGGGTATCATCAACTGAAAGTGAGAAAGGAAGATATACCTAAGACGGCGTTCAGAACTCGTTATGGGCATTTACGAGTTTTTGGTTATGTCGTTTGGGTTGTGAACGCGCCTTGATAGCATTCATGGATATGATGAATGAGTGTTCAAACAAGTATTTAGACCAGTTCATCATAGTGTTCATTGATGATATTCTAGTCTATTCCAAGACGCCAGAAGAGCATGCTGAACATCTAAGAATAGTGTTGGAAACCCTACGGAGGGCAAAGTTGTATGCGAAATTCACTAAGTGTGAATTTTGGCTCGAAAAAGTGCAGTTTCTAGGACATGTTATAGACAAAGATGGCATATCTGTAGATCCAACGAAGGTAGAAGCGGTGAATGAGTGGGAGCAACCAAAAACGCCAACCGAGGTTAGGAGTTTTCTGGGGTTAGCGGGATACTATAGAAGGTTCATTCAGGACTTTTCTAAATTAGCTACTCCGCTGACAAATCTGACAAGGAAGTCGGTGAAGTATTAGTGGACAGAAAAGTGTGAGCATAGTTTTCAAGAACTAAAACGGTGGTTGAGTTAGGCACCTGTATTATCTTTACCAGATGATACAGGGAATTTTGTAGTTTATAGCGATGCTTCGCATAGAGGACTAGGTTGCGTGCTTATGCAGCATGGCAAGGTCATTGCGTGTGCGTCACGTCAGTTAAAAGATTATGAGAAGGTCTATCCTACTCACGACCTAGAACTGGCAGCTATGGTGTTTGCTTTAAAAATATGGAGACATTACTTATACGGGGAGAAGTGTGAGATATACACGGACCATAAAAGTCTGAAATATATCTTCACACAGAAGGAGTTGAACATGAGGCAGAGAAGGTGGTTAGAATTGATAAAATATTATGATTGTGATATCTTATATCATCCGAGAAAGGCGAATGTAGTAGCAGACGCGTTGAGTCGGAAGGGTAGAGAGAAACTGTCAATGTTAACGACTCAGAATGAGTTAATAATAGAGATGGCGAGGATGGAATTAGAAGTTAAGTTACCAAGGGAAACGAGGGAGATGTTATTTGCAATAGAAACTCAACCAACGATAGTGGAACGGGTTAAGGAAGTACAGTTGAGTACTGAAGAATGCGAGCGGATGAAGAAGATAATGAAGCATGAAGTGAAGACTAAGTATAACCTTGATAAAGAAGATTTACTTCATTTTGAAGGAAGAATTTGGGTTCTAAATAATTCCGAGTTGAAGGAAGAGATTATGTGCGAGGCCCATAGTTCGAGGTACTCGATACATCCTGGTAGTACTAAGATGTATCAAGACCTTCGTCGTAACTTTTCAGTGGTAGAACATGAAGAGGAGATTGCAGAATATGTTAGCAAGTGCTTAACTTGTCGAAAAGTTAAGGTGAACACCAAATACCGAAAGTGGTGATACAACCTTTGGAGATTAGGAGTGGAAATGGGAGCATATCACCATGGACTTTGTGGTGGGACTTCCAACGACCAGAAAAGGATACGATGCTATTTGGGTAATAGTGGATCGGTTAACTAAATCGGCTCATTTTCTACCAATAGGAGTTAGGTATAACCTAGAACAGTTAGCTAAGCTTTATGTCAAAGAAATCATTTCTAGACATGGAGTACCTATTTCGATTGTGTCCGATCGTGATCCACGATTCACGTCGAACTTTTGGAGGAGTTTGCAAGAGCAAATGGGAACACAGTTGAGATTGAGTACGGCGTATCATCCACAGACGGATGGGCAAAGAGAATGGACAATTCAAATGCTAGAAGATATATTAAGATCTTGCGTTATGGATTTCAATGGGAGTTGGGACGAACATCTACCGTTGGTAGAATTTGCTTACAACAATAGTTTTCACGCTAGTATAGGCATGCCGCCTTACGAAGTGTTTTATGGAAGGAAGTGTAGAACACCACTTTGTTGGGATGAAGTAGGTGAACGTCGAATGTTGGGACCTGAGATGGTACAACAAATGGCAGACATGGTAAAGCTGATAAGAGCTCGATTAGTAGCGGCTCAAGATAGACAACGGAAGTATGCAGATCCTCATCGAGAGAAGAGGGAGTTTGAAGTAGGGTCTTATGTCTTTCTAAAAGTATCGCCTTGGAAAGGGAAGATACGTTTTGGAAAGAAAGGGAAGTTAACGCTTAAAAACGAACTTAAAGGTGAATTCTGAGTTAACGGATTTAAAAAGGTGAAATTCTTATACGAACACGTAAAGGATGTAATTTGTGACTTGTAGGAATTCGAATGGGTCAATTTGGATATAAAACGAACAACTTAGGAAGCCGAGAGTTTCGTTAAGAAACCAAATCTGTTTTGGCTAACGGGTGCACAGACTCGGCACCGTAGCGCCAAAACCAGTACAAAGTGGTGGCGCCACAGAGCCAGACTCGGCCGAGTACCCTGCTAACTCGGCGTCCTTGCAAATACCACTAAAACATAAGGGATGCCATGTACTTAACGCAAATAGAGTGGGAAAAAGAGACTAAGTTAGGTTTAGTTCCATTTTGAATGTAGACCTAAAGTAAGATGTTAAAGGTAGTTAAAGTACATAATGAGACTTACTTTAAAACACTTATAAGATGTTAATGTAAGAAGAATGGGTAAGGTTTAATGGAAATTAAACGAAGAACACAAAAACGTAATGAGTGAACCGTGAACGACGTTCAATGTTGGTAATTAACCATTAATGATCGAATGTCAGCTAAGGACGTAAGAACATTAATAAAACGTAACGAAGTATAGAAAGTCGAATCGACTTTAATAACGAAGTTAAAACAAGTAAGACATAGAAGAGAAAGAAGTTGGTTAGAACCGTAAAGTGAATTTGTTTGATAACTAATTACAGTGTGCTATGTGAATGTATCATGTAGATCCTGTAAAGACTAAGAATAGTTGAAATATATATTCGATGACGCTTGAAGGCAAGTCTTTCTTAACGCTTGTCTGACCTTCGTGTTAGTCAAGTTTTTACGTGATGCATGTTATACAATGCATGAATGGTAAATAGAAAAGAGTCGATGCATGTTTTATTCTGGCTAGACAAGTATTGAAGAGTTGATTGATTTGTTACAAGTCTGTTAATGTAGAACTGTTAACGCTATCCTATGCCAAGTATTTGGTACGGATGAGAAGGTAAGTTTGTCTATGAACAAACAAAAGTATTTTCATCGATTATTCGATGGGCACGCGAGGTTGCCAAATGTAAAACGTAAATACATTTAACGTAAGAGTGTTGATCAACATAGAGTACAATAGGTTGATCACCTATAAGTGCTCGTAAGTAAAGACGGGTGGATGGCCTTAGTGTCGGATATCCTTTTCAAGTATGAAAACGAAAAGAGTATATTCATGGTCTATTGACCGGTTCATCATTCCTAAGCTATTATTTATGCTCTGGAATTTCTGTATGAGAAGTATTATTCAAATGTTTCATAATGCTTCATAGATAATTGTTCAGATATAGAATTAAAGCATGTATTTGTTGAGGTGATATTCATATGATTCGTTGTTAAGACTTGTTGAGCTAGTTATGCTCATTCTTGCTTGAACCATATGTTTGCAGCTAAAGCCGAACGAACGGAGAGTTCTAAGAGAGATAAAGGCAAGGCTAAGATGGACAATTAATCGTCCTGTAATAGACTAGTATATTTGTATATAATATACTTATGAAGAACAACGAATGTATTCGGTTATGAACCTGGGAAAGGATTTATTACAAATGTAATACAAAGATAGTAATTACATTCATTTTGTTGTTATTTCAATGGAATGATTGTATGGATTGTAGTATCGTAGAGCACCATCTGTCGGGTTGGAAGATACTCGGATTTGGGGGCGTCATAGTGGGGGTGGGGTGGGTATATATAATCACTGAATATTATTTTTTTGGGGAGGGTTGGGGTATATACATAATCACTAAAAAATATTTTTTTTGGGGTAGGGGTGGGGTAGGGGTGGGGTAGGAGTGGGGTGGGATGGGGTTGTATACATAATCAATAAATATTTTTTTAGGGGTTGAGAGTGGGGGTGGGTGTGGGTATGGGTGTGGGGGTGAGGGTGTATACATAATCGGTAAATATTATTTTTGGTTGGTTGGTTGGTGGGTGTGGGTGTGTGGGGGTGGTGGTGGGGGTGGGGGTGGGAGTGTGTATACATAATCAAAAATATAATTTTTTTTGGGTTGGGGTTAGGATGGGGGTTGGGGGTGGGGGTGTATATATAATCAGTAAATATTTTTTTTTGATGTATAAATAAGTTTAAAATATGTTATTAATTGTAAGGGTATAATAGTCTAAACAATAATTTTTAATCCAAAACTTTAATTAATTCTGAAAACAAACAAACATAACATGTGATTATTTTAAGTTATCCCATGAATAATTCTATAAAAAACAAACACGTGACTCGGACTATTTAATATTATGATTAATAGTCTTGGAATTATAATCTCATGCATTATAATCTCAGGATTATAATCATTACCAACAAACATGACCTAAGAGTTTTATTTGGCTATCAATACAAATCAAACCCTCAATCTTTTATATTAATAAAAATGAGTTATACCAATAAACTAAGTGGTTCGATTAAGAGTTTTATTTGGACATATATACACGCGTTCAATTAAATACCTTAATAACAACCGATTTTTCTTTCCACATATACAACTCGTTCTTCTCACTTAATTAATTAGCTTGTATTTTGCGTTGGCCAACATATCCTATAAAACTTAAGAAATCAAGAAATAACCTTCTAAAATTCTGTCCTAATGGTTAACGATTAAGACTCAATAAAAAAAATCTAGGATTTCAAATCTTTTTCATTTAAGCGAGGGATTTCAAATCTTATTTTGGAAATATGGAAATAAATAGTGCAAAAGGTAATAAAATAAGATTTACAATCATTTCCTTTTTTTAAGTTCTCTGCATCTTCAAAAATATTCAACAGGGTGAGGTGCCTGCCCCAGAGTCCAATTTGGACCACAGAAAATAAAGATAGAAAAAGGCCTAGAAAGGGAGTGAGAGGCCTGACTTTCTTGACCCCTCTAATCAACTTTTTCTTTTTTCCCCTCCTCCTACCACTTATATTAAAGACTAAATTACAAATTTAGGCTCTTATTTATAATGTTTTAGCGAAAGTGTTTCTTAAATTATTTTTTAGCACAAATTTCCCTCATAGTTAAATTAATTGTATAAAACTGTTATTCTAACCTTTTTTATTAGTAAAAAAGCGAAATTTGTTAGTGAAATTTGTCAAAAAGTATTATCATATTATTCATATATTAACATAAGATTATTATAGTCATTTTAATAGTTAAACCTATTTGAAATATATTTAAGAACAACAATATTTACACTCATGAATGAAGAATGAACAAAGACAAGGTAGAAACCTTTAATTTAGGGTTATAATTCATCTCAATTGGACGGTGGCATGTGGGTTTCAATTTAGGACTGAAATTAGTCTCAATCAAATCATATTTTAAAAAATTAAAGCTACAAGTAGGACTGTAAATGGTAACCGAAAAATTCGTATTCGTCCACATCTGTATTCGAAAAAAAACAGGTATTATTCGTATTCGAAAAAAACGGATATATCCGTATTCGGTTTAAAATTATCCGCAAATAAATGGATATAGGCGTATTCGTTTAACATTCGACCGTAAATACATCCGACAGATAACGGATATCCGGATTCGGATCTGTATCCTTAATTTGTATAACTATATATATATATATATATATATATATATATATATAAAATAAGCAAAATAATTTTTTTAAGTGGTCTTCCTTATATAATAATTAGTTTTCATTATCATACAAAAATTATTTTTAAAATATATCATTTTACTTCTAAAAAGTAGGATGTAAGACCCCAACTTATTATAAATAAAATTGAATTTTCTCTAATTATTATTGTGAATAATAAGGTGTTAAATTGATATAATATTTTGGTTATGGGTGAAATGTGCAAATTTTGCAAAATAAGCAAGTGGTGATAAAATAATCATTGTTGCCGGGGAATATTCGTTTGGTCGTGGAATATTCTTGTTGTTTGGGAATATTCGCATAACAGTAGCTATCATTTGTAGGGGCCCCATAACATAATAAGCTGCTTCGGATGAAGAAACGACAAGTTTGAGTTTTTTAAAAATAACAGGCAGTAGTTATTCTGGTTAACTTTGTTGGAATACCCGATGGTTAAAATACGAATGTCGTGTGGATGCAGTATTGATGAATTATTGATCCTTACGTAAGAAGGCACTACTCAATAATTATTACAATAGTTACTGTTCAATATTTTATTTTATTGATTTAATAATTATTGCGTTGATATTTTATATTATTGTTGTTTCAATAATTGTCACTGCACAGTATTTTCCATTATCAGATCAATAATTCATATTATTTGAATAATATTATTAGATAGCATTATTGGCAATGTCTAGAAAGTTCTCATCGAGGAGAGGTTTGGTCACCTAATTGCGCCAAGAAGAGAGAAATTCTTATTGAAAGCCCCCTCTTTCAGGAGCGGCTTTGGTTGTCATAAATGTGATTCTGTAATATTATTTGTGAATAATTAATTATTGATCTGGAAATGAAAGGGAGAGCACTGACTCTTCTTTCGAGTGAAGGAAAATGGCACGTTATATGATAAAGAAATATTTATTTTATGTGGATATAAATGTTGGATATATTTAGTGTGGTTAAAAATGAAGGAGTTAATATTGAGGTGTTTTATCAGTATTTTTGTCGGAATGGAGGTATTAAAAATTAAACCCGGTGTTTTTGAGATATATTGCGTGAGTTATAATTTTTAATCAAACCGTTGGATCGTTATGATTATTGGATATGTTATACATATATAAGTTGAGTATATGTCCACAAATTTTGAACCGTTAAAAATGAGCGTATGATTTGTTATGAATTTTAAGAGGTGATTTGGTTTAAAATTGTTGAATTTTCTGAATTTATCATTTTGGTAAAAAATTCTAGAATTGGTGGGCCCCACTTTTGGTTGATGAGAAATGTGCTAGAATTTTTATTCAAATGTGGTGGGTGGGAATAGTAGTGAGTAAAGCCATGAGGTTGTCAAGTCCGATTGCTGGCGTCTTAACATTTTTTTCTATAAATAGAGGGCTAAGTTAGAATTGAAAATCACACCGAAACATAAGCTTTCTCTCTTCTCTCTCTATATTATCGAGTGTATTTTGTGAGTATTTAGATACTTTTGTGAGTTTCTATTTATCGATTGCAAGTTTCCTTGATTTTTATATCGATATTCCGATCATAAGTACTGTTATTTTGAGGTAAGGGATGTTATTTTCTTCATATATGATATTATTTCTTCAATATCATTATGCCGAAGTATTGATCTGAATTTTTTTATCAAATTTGGAACTTTTTGTGTCGGGATTACTATTCACGTATACGGCACTATTCACCGAAAAATAAAAATTTTCCTTTTTGTCCAAGATGTCTATTATGGTTACTATCTTTGATTGTATCCATGTTTTGATCTTTATTTTTGAATTCTACTTCACAATTAGTTATTATGAAGTATTATTGATCTTGGATAAACTGTTATACGAATCCCTACTATTTGTCCTTTTGTCTCACTGGATTCGATTTCTTTAAAATATTTTTCATCATCCTCAGTCCTAAATGATGATATTACTGAATATCTTTGGCCTGTAGTGCAAAGATGAATGATTAACTGATGAATATCTTTGGCCCGTAGTGCAAAAAGATAAAGCAGTGTTGAGATGAACATGACCAATTTGGTGATACAAATGAATATCTTTGGCCTGTAGTGCAAAGATGAATATTTGATTCAAGATGTATATTGATTGATGTTACAGAGATAAAATATTGATGATGGACTTTTAAATCTTAGAAGATAGTAGAATTCTTTCTCTACTTAACTCTTCTAATGGATTGTTGTTCCGCTGCAGTTGTTGATCTAAAACTTGTTGTCTATTATATTTTATCTGATTTTTTCCTGTTGAAGACTAACGATAATTTGTTGTATATTATCTTAGTCATAATATTCTTTACTGGGCTAGTTGAGCTCACCCTTTTCCTTTTTATTCCATTTTTCTTCTCAGGAGGTGAGAACATAGCAGGATCTAGTCGGGGTATGGAGTGATGGTTCTAGAAAGAGGTTTTAGCAGTTCTCACTATTTCTGTAAAATAGTATTAGAATTAATGTAATGAGGACTTATTTGAGTGTAGATATTGTCTAGAAGACAATATTTGTATTTAAACTCACAGTATGTGTTGTCGTATTTTGCACGACAATTGTATTATTGAAATTGTAGTTTGCTTTCTATACCATGTATTTGGCGACTCAGAATAGGTGTTGTATACCTATTTTGGGGGCGTCACAGTTGGTATCAGAGCTTAGGTTATATGGTCTCTGGCGGAGATCGGGGAATAGAACTAGGAGGGAAGAGATGAGTAAATCCTTCGCTAGTGTGTCCTATCTAAGCTTATTTGTTGGTCAGTCATAATATAGGGATATTATGTGATATGTTAATTTGTTTAATTAACCCTTGTTTTATGGCAGTATTTAAGAATGGCTGCTGAGAACGTTAACAATGGAGTTTATGAGGCGTGGAACAACCTCTGAATTACAAAACCGAGAGAACGTGCAACAGGAAGGCAATATTCCTCCTGTAAACAACACTACCGAGCAAACGATGAATGATGGAATGTTTAGGAGCTTTTTGCAGTTCATGCAAAATCAGACGAGGGAGACTCGTGTACAAAATACGGGTGGAAGTGATACCAACGCGCGGTCTGTCACAGCCAAGTAGTTCAAGGAGTTGGGACCACCATAATTTATTGGAAAGCCGGATCCGATCAAGGCGAAAACACGGGTCAAGCAAATTACCAAGATATTCGATGTCTTGGGATGCACGGAGGAACAGAAGGTTCCATTCGCCACCTTTATGTTCCGCGGTGAGGCAGACTACTGGTGGGAGTCTGTGAAGCGTACTCAGCCTGCTGCACTTAACATGTCTTGGGAAATATTTCAGAAACTGTTCAATGACAAGTACTTTCCTGAAAGTATTCGTCATATGAAAGAGGTAGAGTTTATCAGACTGGAACAAAACAATATGACGGTGTCCCAGTATGAGGCGAAGTTTGCTAAGTTATCGAGGTTTGCACCTCATTTGGTAGAGAATGAGGAACGAATGACAAGGATGTTTCTGAGAAGTCTAAAACCCGAGATTCGTCAATACCTTATCTCTCATAAATTTTCTCTGTATTCAGATGTTGTCAACATGGCTCAATTATTAGAGCGAGATAGTGAGTATGTTCAACCGAGGGACCACAACCAGGGTCATACCGGTGACAGTAGTCATCAGAGCGATGATAACCAACGAGGAGGGAAAAATACGAACAAAGGCGGTAACCACTCGGGTGGTCATCGTGGCCATAATAATAGGAGAGGTGAGTTAAGTAGAAATTTCAGAAAGAGGAGATTCAACAATGACGGAAGACATCAAAGGTAAAGACTAGCAAAGAACAAAAATTCTGGGGAGGAAAACAGCCGCGAGTTAGATGTTACAAATGCGGGAAAGAGGGACATATCAGCCCAAACTGTCCACAACAGTCCAAGGTATGTTACAACTGTGAAAAGGAAGGCCACATAGCTCGGGATTGTTCTGTAGCAAAACCAAGTTCAACGGGGATGGTGACTCCAAGGGCTGTCTTGGATAAGTCAAAATCAGCGGTTCCTAGAAGAGCGTTTGTCGTGATTGGCCAAAACGTGAGGAAACCGAACGAGGTGATCACGGGTAAGCTAATCTTAAACTCTTGTGAAGTTTATACCTTACTAGATACCGGTTCTATCCATTATTTTATCTCTCCTGCTTGTGCTCAACCTTTAAACTTGACTCCAGAGAAATTGGACTTTGACTTATCTGTTGAAACTCCGTTGGGTGAAACCTTCGTTACATCTACAGTTTATAAATCTTACATGATCCAAGTTGGCACTATCACATTACCTGTTGATCTTATCTCTTTAAAGATACTTGCTTTTGATGTGATTTTAGGAATTGATTGGTTAACCACTCATCATGCTAAAATTGATTGTTTTCGTAAGGTTGTTAGTTTTATATTCCTAACCAACCGCACATACTAATTCAAACTACTAAACCACTAAAATCGACCATCGTCATATCAAGCCACAAAGCTATTTGTTTATTGAAAACGGATGTCAAGCTTTCTTAGCCCATGTTATGGATTTGAACAAAGACAAGTCGATTTGAATAATATTTACATTGTTAGAGAATTTCGATGTATTTCTGAAGAGCTTCCCGGTCTACCCCGTAATGTGATGTTGAATTCTTTATTGACCTCGAACCGTACAAAACCCATTTCTAAAACCCCATATCGAATGGCTCTATTGAACTTCAGAGTTAAAAGTCCAACTACAAGAATTGTTAGACATCGGTTTCATTCGCCCTAGTACATCTCCTTGGGGTGCTCCTATTTTATTCAGAAAGAAGAAAGGCAGAGTATGCGACTTTTATTGATTGACTACCGAGAATTGAACCATGTCACCATCAAGAATAGGTATCCGCTTACCTCGCATTGATGACCTATTTGACCCGATTACAAGGAGCACAATTCTTTTCAAAGATCGACCTTCGTTTCGGATATCATTAGTCAAGATTAAAAGCGAGGATATTCCAAAGGCGCCTTCGAACTTCGCAGACGGGCATTATGAATTCTTAGTCATGTCTTTTAGATTGACTAATGCCCACCGCTTTCATGGATATGATGAACCGTATTCAAGGAATATTTGGATCAATTCGTTGTTGTCTTTATTGATGACATCCTCATCTATTACAAAAAAGCCGTGAAGATCATGAGCACCATTTGAAGTCGATACTTGAAAGGCTTCGTGAAAATAAGCTTTATGCAAGTCAAGAAATGCGAGTTTCGGCTTGAGGAAGTAGCATTCCTTGGGCACGCGTGGTGTCAAAACATGGAGTTTCATTGACCCGGCAAAGATTGAAGCGAAGATAAAGTTGGGAGCAACCGAAGTCGGTGGACCAAGCACGCGACTTTTCCGGGCTTATTTGGTTATTATCGGAGATTCGTGGAAGGATTTTCTCGAATCGCTACTCAGCTAACTCGGTGACTCGGAAAGATACAAAATTCGTATGGAGTGAGGAATGCGAGAAGAGTTTCCAAGAGCTCAAGAGGAGACTCATTTCTAAGACTGTTTCGCAATACCATCCGGTGCGGATGGATTTGTTATATACTGATGATGCTTCATGCAAAGGGTTAGGATGCGTTCTCATGCAACATGGGAAAGTCATAGCCTCGCCTCACGACAACTCAAAGAATATGAGAGGAATTATCCTACTCATGATCTAGAGTTAGCGGCATAGCTCGTTCAGCGTTGAAAACTGGAGACACTACTTGTATGGGGAGAAAGTGGAGATTTATCACCGGACCATAAAAGCCTCAAATATTTCTTCACCCAAAAAGAACTCAACATGCGGCAACGACGTTGGCTCAAGCTGTTGAAAGATTACGATCATACTATTCAATATCATCTTGGAAAAGTAAACGTAGTAGCTGACGCATTGAGTAGAAGATCATATGCGAGTACGAGTGCGATATTGTCAATGCAAAGGCCCATTCTGTATGACTTGCAAAGGATGGAGGTAGAATTAAAGACTCCAGGGACCCACATGATGATGGCGAATATACTAGTAGAACTGACTTTAATCGATAAAGTTAAAGTCGCTTCAAGCTACGGACCGGGGGCGTACACATTATGAAGAAGAAAGTGCAAGAAGGAGCTATTCCGAGCGAGAATCGATGAAGAAGGAATACTTAGATTCAACTCCGCATTTTGTGTTCCTAACGACTCGATTTGAAGCATAGAATCATGATGGAGGCACACAACACACCGCTTGCAATCCATCTCTGGGAGTACCAAAATGTATCAGGATATTCGACATACATTTTGGTGGAACAATATGAAGAGAGAGATCGCGGAGTTTATCTCGAGGTGTTTAACTTGTCAACGTGTAAAGGCGGAGCATCAAGTGCCAAATGGTCCATTACAACCACTTGAGATTCTGAAATGGAAGTGGGAACACATTACTATGGATTTCGTTACGGGTCTTCCCAAGGTTTCTCGAGGCATAGATACGATTTGGGTTATTGTTGATAGATTAACCAAGTCCGCCCATTTCTTGCCTATACGGGAGACTTATTCCGTTGAACGTCTTGCTAGTATATACGTGAATGAGATTGTAAGATTGCATGGCATGCCAGTATCCATAGTTTCAGATCGTGACCCAAGATTCACTTCACAATTTTGGGTTAGCTTGCAGAAAGCTATGGGCAAGGATTTACGATTCAGTTTGGCATACCATCCTCAAACGGACGGACAATCAGAGAGGACTATTCAAACTCTTGAAGATCTATTAAGACTCTGTGTTCTAGATTTCAAAGGAAGTTGGGATAAGTACTTTCCACTGGTGGAATTCTCCTACCACAACAGTTATCAAGCAAGTATAGGCATGACTCCATTTGAGGCGCCAGATGGATTTAAAGTCGTTTCTCCAAAGATCTTTGACGGGTGGGAGAAGCAACGTTGTTGGGACGTAATTGGTACGCATAACTACAGAGAAGATCCAAACGATTCGACAACGATACAAAGCAAGACAGATCGACAAAAGAGTTATGCGAATCTTCATAGAAAGGATGTGAAATTTAATATCGGAGATCATGTACTGTTACGTATTGCTCCATGGAAGGGAGTTACAAGATTTGGGAAGAGAGGAAAGCTCAATCCACGATTTGTTGGTCCATTTGAGATTCGTGACCGAATAAGAAATGTGGCCTATAGACTCGCATTATCTCCAAGTATGTCTCGTGTTCATAATGTTTTTCACATATCTATGCTTCGTAAATATGCGAAAGACCCGAACCATATTATTGCTTTAGAACCAGACGAGATAGCCGAAGATTTAACGTACGAAGAAGTACCTGTTAAGATCTTGGATAGGAAAGAGCATGTCCTACGCATGAAGGTTATACCACAAGTTAAGGTTTTGTGGAGAAACCATGCTATTGAAGAAATGACCTGGGAGTTGGAATTAGAAATTTAAGCAAGGTATCCTCACCTTTTCGAAACACCAGGTACGTATGTCAATTTCGAGGACAAAATTTTATAAGGAGGGGAGGTTGTAAGACCCCAACTTATTATAAATAAAATCGAATTTCCTCTAATTATTATTGTGAATAATAAGGTGTTAAATTGATATAATATTTTGGTTATGGGTGAAATGTGCAAATTTTGCAAAATAAGCAAGTGGTGATAAAATAATCATTGTTGTCGGGGAATATTCGTTTGGTCGTGGAATATTCTTGTTGTCGGGGAATATTCTTACGACGGCGCAGTCATTTGTGGGCCCCATAACAGAATAACTGTCGGATGAAGAAAACGACAAGTTTGAGTTTTTAAAAATAACGGCGTAGTTGTTACCGTTAACACTGTTGGAATACCCGATGGTTAAAATACAGTAATACGCGTGGATGAACAGTATTGATGAATTATTGATCTTTACGTAAGAAGGCACTACTCAATAATTATTATAGTAGTTACTGTTCAATATTTTATTTTATTGATTCAATAATTGCTGCGTTGATATTTTATATTATTGTTGTTTCAATAATTGTCATTCTTACAAGATTCCCATTATCGGATCAATAATTCATATTATTTGAATAATATTATTAGATAGCATTATTGGCAATGTCTAGAAAGTTACATCAAGGAGAGGTTTGGTCACCTAATTCATGCGCGAAGGAGAAATTCTTATTGGAAAGCCCCTCTTCCAGGAGAACTACCTGGTTGTCATAAATGTGATTCTGTAATATTATTTGTGAATAATTAATTATTGATTTATATGATAAAGAAATATTTATTTTATGTGGATATAAATGTTGGATATATTTAGTGTGGTTAAAAATGAAGGAGTTAATATTGAGGTGTTTTATCAGTATTTTTGTCGGAATGGAGGTATTAAAAATTAAACCAGTGTTTTTGAGATATATTGCGTGAGTTATAATTTTTAATCCGACCGTTGGATCGTTGTGATTATTGGATATGTTATACATATATAAGTTAAGTATATGTCCACAAATTTTGAACCGTTAAAAATGAACGTATGATTTGTTATGAATTTTAAGAGGTGACTGGTTTAAAAATTGTTGAATTTTCGGAATTTATCATTTTGGTAAAAAATTCTAGAATTGGTGGGCCCCACTTTTGGTTGATGAGAAATGTGCTAGAATTTTTATTCAAATGTGGTGGGTGGGAATAGTAGCAGGTAAAGCCATCAGGTTGCAGGTCAAGTCTGCTTCGGCGTGCTAACATTTTTCTATAAATAGAGGGCTAAGTTAGAATTGAAAATCACACCAGAAACATAAGCTTTCTCTCTTTCTCTCTCTATATTATCGAGTGTATTTTGTGAGTATTTAGATACTTTGTGAGTTTCTATTTATCCGTGCAAGTTTCCTTCAGCCTTATACCGATATTCCGATCATAAGTACTGTTATTTTGAGGTAAGGGATGTTATTTTCTTCATATATGATATTATTTCTTCAATATCATTATGCCGAAGTATTGATCTGAACTTTTTATCAAATTTGGAACTTTTTGTGTCGGGGTTACTATTCACGTATACGGCACTATTCACGTGTACGGCACTATTCACCGAAAAATAAAAATTTTCCTTTTTGTCCAAGATGTCTATTATGGTTACTATCTTTGATTGTATCCATGTTTTGATCTTTATTTTTGAATTCTACTTCACAATTAGTTATTATGAAGTATTATTGATCTTGGATAAACTGCTATACCTAATCCCTACTATTTGTCCTTTTGTCTTTTTTGGATTCGATTTCTTTAAAATATTTTTCATCATCCTCGATCCTAAATGATGATATTCTTGAATATCTTTGGCCCAGTAGTGTAAAAGATGAATGATTAATCGATAAATATCTTTGGCCCGTAGTGGTGCAAAGATGAGCAGTGTTAGAGATGAACATGACCATTTGGTGATATAAATGAATATCTTTGGCTCGTAGTGCAAAGATGAATATTTGATTCAAGATATATATTGATTAATGTTACAGGATAAAATATTGATGATGGACTTTTAAATCTTAGAAGATAGTAGAATTCTTTTCTACTTAACTCTTCTAATGGATTGTTTATTCCTACCGCAGTTGTTGATCTAAAACTTGTTGCTCTATTATATTTTATCTCGATTTTTCCCCATTGAAGACTAACGATAATTTGTTGTATATTATCTTAGTCATAATATTCTTTATCGGGCTAGTTGAGCTCACCCTTTTCCTTTTATTCCATTTTTCTTCTCGAGGAGGTGAGAACATAGCGAGGATCTAATCGGGTATGGAGTGATGGTTCTAGAAAGAGGTTTTAGCAGTTCTCACTATTTCTGTAAAATAGTATTTGAATTATTGTAATGAGGACTTATTTGAGTGTAGATATTGTCTAGAAGACAATATTTGTATTTAAACTCACAGTATGTGTTGTCGTATTTTGCACGACAATTGTATTATTGAAGTTGTAGTTTGCTTTCTGTACCATGTATTTGGCGACTCAGAATAGGTGTTGTATACCTATTTTGGGGGCGTCACATAGGAAATAACACTTTTATTATAATATTAATAAACTGAAATAAATTGATTTAAGTATAGTTAATGGATTTTTACTATTATAAAGTTAAAATATTTAAAATGTATCATTTAACAAGAAAATTATATACTAGAAGAATAAAACTATAGCTATTTGCTTGTTATAAGTTTTTTACTTTCAAAACTTACTTGCATGAACAATATAATTTTGTTGTTAAAATGTGTTTAAGTCCAAATTAATTTAGAATTAATCCAAAAGGGGGTTGAATAATTAATTCACGTTTATGAATTTACTGGTGGAGGGAGTATTTATCACTTTCATTTACTCAATTATTTAGAAATTAGAAGTCCAAATATTTAAAGTAACTCCAAAGTAAATTTTGGATCAAGTTGGATTAATTAGTTGTCAGTTGTCACATATATATTATAACTCGTACTCTCCATAAATATAATGAGATAAAATAAAATTTTATAACTAAATTGTAATCTATGCACGTATTGAGGATAAATTATAAATAAAAGTCCCCATAAACATATTATTAATGTGTTAATCAAATATTTGAGAAAAATAATTAAATATTCAATGTAAACTTTTGAATCTAATTATAAATTATAAATATTGATACACACCACAGTATTACTACACACACATAAAATGCTAGAGCATTCATTTTGAAATCTAGGATTTCAAAAACGATGAAAATTTATTTGAATTGTAATTTAGAACATTAATTATTGTATTTAAATATTTATTAAAAACAAATAAATTATTAACATTCATTCTTTAATAAACTATATTTTAAAACTCGTTATTTTTTTATTCTAGTTATAGTTAGGGTGGTAAATGATAATCAGAAAATTCGTATTCATCTGCATCTGTATTCTGAAAAACGGATATTATTTATATCCGGAAAAAAGCAAATATTATCTGTATTCAGTTTAAAGATATTCACAAATAAAATAATACGAATAGTGTTATATTCGAATTTATATATATACGTTTATACCCCTAGCTGCAAGTAATTGTTAGGGTTGAAATTAGTGTTGTAGAAAGAGTGGATAATCCAATTGTCATCTTCAGAACCTGATGGCACATATGTTAACACTACAATAACATTTACTTTTGAGACGAAAATAATATGTTTACAATTTTCGTCAAATCTAACTAGTAAAATTTGCTTTTTTTATTGACGAAAAAGTATGAATATGACAAGTAGGAGGGTTTTTGTAATTTAGTCTATATTAAAATATATAAAAGGGTGGAATCTCTGCTTGTCTTTTTCCTTGCCGTTGCTCTTTCGCCTTCCATCACTTGCCTCATAAAAGTGAAAAAGAAAAAAGCTTAAACCAGAAAGTAGATGTAATATTCTTCAGATCATTCATTCAAGATTTCTTGTTCATAATTTACATTTGTGAAGAAAAAAGTAATGGGTGTGGTTTCTCAAGAAGCAATCAATCAGTTCCAGTCATTAATGGATGAAGGTTAATTGTACTTCTCATCTCTCAACTTCAATTTTTACTGTTTTTTATGCTGCCAATTTTATTAGAATTTACATATGGGTATTTTGTGCAGTTGATGAACCTCTGAAGAAAACCTTTCAGGTTTGCTATTTTCTCCTTAAATTCCTCATCTGACTTTACACGATCTGTTCTTCAAGTTTAAATTACTAGTCCTTTTGTAATTTTGTGTATTTGTTGTATCGTATGTACTTAGACCATTAACTTGGGTAAATTATTATTTTTCATCTTTGTTCTGAAGGCATTGTTTTTGATGTTGTTTTCTGACTCTTCATATTGCATCTGTTTGGTTTTGACTTTTGATAAATATGGCAAAAAGTTAATTACTTGTTCTATTTTTGGTTATGTTAATGGGAATTACAAGTCTATTGTACTTCCCCTTCCTTCTCAATCCCTATAATAATATGAATTCTTTTTTCCCAATTTTTAATTTTTTTTCCTCATGTATTTTATTTCTAATTTAGGTGGACTTGCTAATATACAACTCCATTGTACTTCCAGTTCTTCCCAATCCATATAATGATATGAATTATTGCTCCCATTTTTTGTAATGATGTTTTTTTTCCTCTGTATTTTATTGTTAATTTAGGTGGACTTGCCAATAGTCCTCTACTTTTTCTGCTTTGGCCTTTTTTTTTCTCACTTTCTTTGACACTGTTAAGCATGTTCAAGCAGTACATTAATTTTATTTATGAAGTTTCTTTTTGAAGTTATTTATTATTGCTCTTAAGATTTTATGGTTAAATCAAACTAGTTACTTTCATTTCAAATTCCAACACTTGCTCGGTTTCTATTCTGTTTTATTGGTCTTATTTGGTTTGCATTTCCTACGGTCAACCAATAATGAGTGGTCAAAGTTCTTTATTGGAAGAAAGTTCAAGTCTTTGCTAACCAATATTTTTTTTCTATCTAAAATTCTTTCCTTTGTAATTTGAACACTTAGTCTTTGGTTTCAAATCCGTTTTGTTGGTCTTATTTGATGTTTGTGTGTTCTACAGTTGACCTATAATGAGAGGTCAATCTCTCTCTTGGAAGAAAGTTTTAAGTATTTGCACACCATGCAATTTTTTTATGTAACTAGGAAAATCTAATTGGATCTTTTACTTTTTTAATTAAGGTTATTAAATGTTCCTCAGTCCATTTTTCTTCTTATAATATGTATATCCAATTACACATCGGACTGTTACTTATCAGAAAATATAAAAAATAAACAGCTATTAGAGATCATGTGAAGTTGTGAAATCTTGTTAATCACTTCAACATCATTCCAATGTCCAAATCCATGAATAATATGCACCATTAAGTACCTTCAAGGCTTCAATACTCTTTATCTGAATGTCTATACAGTTTCCTTGTATATATCTTATTTCCACCTTTAAAGATATTTGACTCGATGGTTTTCACATCGAAACCACGAATGAGAATGATAAAGAATATCTTCTCATCACCACTAGTATTTTTTGGAAATAAGAAAATTGTAGAAAAATTACATTCAATATCATCTTGGTTATATAGTATGAAAATTAGAGTTGTTGAGTCTCATACTGTTGGGATTCCAAAATTCATAGACCCTAAATCCCTTATGCTTTGGGATGAAAGACTTGGTCATCCAAATACTGTATCACAAAACTGAAGTAATTTAAGAAAGACAGTGCAAGAACTTTGCTAGCTCTTTCTATCTTTTCTACAATATTGCTTCTGTGTTTTTCTTCTTCACCGAAGCCACTTATATATTTCCAATGAGAGGGGAACATATTCCACATTATATACCTTCAAGCATGACTTTTAAGCCATGAGGTCAAAGGCCTATTAGAGTAACCATTGTAACGACCCCAAAATTCATACAATTCATCTCTCGACTTCGGTTGTTAACAATACGTCTAACTTCTGATTTTACATCATTATTCGATGTTAACTTAATAAAATTGCGGAATAATTTAAATTTTTCTGTCTTCTTTCTTTACTATCCCTGGATCACAACCTTTATCGTTTACATATCCTTGAATCAAACTTGTATTTTATGATTCACTTCGTCAGAGTTAATAAATAAAAATTACATCCAGGTTCAATACCCTTAATACATCGAATAAAATTAAACTTTACAGCTTATCGTTACATAATCATCGAGATTTATCAAGTACATCATTCGGAACCTTAAACATGGTTCAAAATAATAACAACTCAGCCAAAGTATTTAAATCTTCATGCATTACATCTGATTCATGTCATTCAAGTAGCACATAACGTTACTCTCAATCCTTAACTCCGCAAAAATGATTATTTGCAAGGTTGAGCTCGATAATTTAACAAATCTAACATCTTTCATGCATCACATAGCACATAAGTAACATGCTCAAATTATACAACATAATCATTAGACTAATCATATCATACATACATGCTTCATTCACATAAAGTATAAAGAAGTATAAAGAGATGAGTTCCTTACTCAATCAACATTCTTTACTCAATCATTGTAGTCATAAATTGACTCTAACATTACATGCTCACAATGAAATATGTAATATCTTTGCAATACTGATTACAAAACAACATCATCATAATCTATCATCATTCCATTCACTTATTACAATTACCGACATTAAAAACATATTAATCTATTACACGATGGTTAAGTATCCATCTTAGCCCTTATCCCTCTTAGCAAAGACTTGCAAGAAGTGAGCATAACAAGTTCGAGTTTTAACAAATGATAACATCAATGATTATCGTGAATTATATGCAGATTATACATCAACAAATAGTTATGAAGTATTATGAAACAAAGAATACTTTAACAATTAATTCGCCTTGTCGATAGACCTATCCTCATACTGAAAGGATATCACAACATCAAGGTTGTACATCCGCCATGAAAGCACTTTAGGTGAAGTTCATATATACAAGCATTAATTACATACACTTGGCATATGATAAAATCAATATGAAAGATAGATGACATCGACATGCAATTAGTATTGATCTTTCATTTCAACATCATCTTTCCCTTCTAATCATCACTCAATGCTTAATTCAGTAATAAATTTCAAGGTTCAATTAATTTTCGCATATTTAAGGTAACGTGCTATGACTACACATTATGAAGTTTAATGTTTCACAAACTTAATTAAGGTTGCTTTAAGTAAACCTTATCTTTTCAAATAGCTTCATTATCTTCCTTCATGCTGATAATTAAGAGTAATGACACTATATCGGCACAAGGGCAAGCACTTACAAATGTTTGTCCTGCGCCAAGACCAAACCTCAAAGACCGTAAAAGTTTGGAAAATGAAATTTTCGTGAGTTTTGATTCATAACTTCTTCGTTATAAGTCCGACGGTATGTTTAACAAACTTAATTAAGGTTGCTTAAAGTAAACCTTATCTTATCTTCCCTTTTGTTTGACATTAACATTTAGTTAAGTTAAGTTAACATTCATCTCGTATACCTTTATAACTTTTTAATTACATCATATTAGATGTATTACATTCGTTAACATTAATTAAGTTAACACTTGTCTTAGGTTCCTTCACGTTCCTTTATATTTGTCACTTAACATTCGGTTAAGTCTTTGAAGTCTACCTTTACAATGCATTAGGTTTATTCAATTCAATTAGGAACCTTCATATCACACTTCTAAGATTCTTCTTTTAAAGTATTACTTAACATCTAGTTAAGTCTTTAAGATCTCCCACTTTATCACGTTATGTGAATAAGGTTTATTATTAACTAAATGGACCTTCTCGCTATACTTTAATTACATCGTTTAATTTGTTACTTAACATTTTTTTAAGTTTTCAAAGCTTCTAATTATACCTTATTAAGTATATATTATTCATTGGTATGAATTATAATCAGTTTCTTTAAACCATACTTGCAGCCTTTCTTCACTGGGCAAAATCGATCGGCATCAAGAACGCCAAGTTTATTCTTACAAACCGGTCTTTGCAGTCATGGTGTTGAATCCGATTGACCAAGACCTGGCGTTAAAGCTTACAAAACACTTGGGGCGGCGACAATAGTCGCGCTTCGAGACTCAATGACCAGATAAAAATATTGCTGCGGCCAAAATGGCCTAAGACCGGCGATAAGCGGCGCTCGATTAAGCGTAATCAAATTCTGCAGTTCGTGGAGAACACTGTTTAACCCCAAAAGTCCTAATTTCTTCACCCAAACACCAATTTTAACAAACCCAGATGTTATAAACTTGATAAACTCAACACCAAACATGCATAACACGATTCTAACCTCATAAACAACTTTAACAACCCATTCTAGAGACTCGAATTTCCATGATCATGCCAATTTTACATATTTTGACATATTTAGCGTAATAAATCGCTACGAACTCGTTATTCAACCAATTTGATCCGTTTAACTTGTTGTTTTGTTTTCAACGCATTTTTTCAATTTACATATTACTACATGATTTCATACGATATATATATATATATTACCATAAAGCTCAAATTTCCTCTTCTTAGACATGTTCCATGAATTTAATTACTGAAAACTCGATTCTAAACAACATACAACGAATTATATACGCTCAAAAACACATATTACATATTCCTTAGCAATTTAATCACCAAAAATCATCTTTTTGATGAAAACTCAAGAGAACATAACTAGAGTTGGGGCTAGATTATTACCTCCTGATTAGCTAGATAACTTGGATAATCTTGTTCCTCCTTCCTTCTTTGATTCTCAACCTTCACAATTTTTCAGAGAAATTCTTCTCCTTCTCTCTCAATTCTCTCTGAACTCTTCTTTTTTCATCAGCTCTTTACAAAAGAACGTATGAGGGAATAAATTGATATAACCCTTAATGTAATTGGAAGTTACACACGTATTGTCTCAGCGGTTATAAAAACCCAAAAGCCACAAGGCTTTGTTTGACTTACTACTCCTAACCTCTTTTAATTTATTTTAATCATTCACTTATTATATGGTACCCTTGTCACACCAACTTTAATTAAATCATCATCCTTATTTGGTCAACATAACATTTTTCTTAACTAACATAACTATAATTTATTCGACAAATCCTTAGTCTTCTAATTAAATTAGAATATTCCATCAAATATTTATTTTATTCCATAAATATTCCAACTAAAATATTTATCTTATTTAATAAATATTTTACTTGCATTAAAATAACATACTACATTTTCATACAATATATTACTTTCTCATTTTATTAAATCAATTAAACTTATATTAATTCACTATTTTAATTAAGTGAATTATCCACATTATTTATGAAATCAACTTCATTGCCAATAGGGCATAATAATCAAATTATATTATAAAATAATATAATTCTCAATTAAATTAACTAATATTTATTCAGTTAATTTCTTTTTCCACCATATTCCTTGAAATAACTAATTCTCTTCATTTTCTTTAATCAACTATTAAATCTCATATTTATTTAATTTCTTCTCACCAAACCACAATCTAAAATATACACATCTCATACTAAGAATTTTATTTATTAATTTCTGAAAATCCGGGTTGTCACAGCCATTGACTCTAAAACTTAGGTAATCACATCCTATATTACAACAATAACATATATTTTGGGTTTCTTATTTCTTTTATTTCTTCCTACCAATGTGTATTGTAAGCATACTACATTGTTTTAAATTTTTAATATTTATTTTCAATCATACTATTTACCAATTCCAACTTTTTTACTTGTATTTTAAGCCCATCAGTCTAGAACCTCGACTAGCTTCTTTGCTATAAATGCCCAAATTTATACAATTTGCCTTTTACCTCATCTGACTGCTATTAGAACACTCTTCTTGTCAACTGTTTAATAAATGTTTTTATGGGTTTGCCAAATGTTCCGTTGCTGAGTTGAATGTTTACCTAAGTGGAGAAAGGCGATCTACAATTTTTTTTTTAAATTTTATAAAACCAAAAAAAAATAAAAATTGATGATCTCTTCAACCAAAATTTAGGTTTGTGATGGGAAGCTTCAAGGCACTTGCTTGCAAAATTTTACGATTACCGTATTATATTAGTGTGTGGGGATAGGCCTGACAAAATATAAGTTGGGTTTGTTTTGGGTTACACGATATAGATAATGGGTTATTTAAAAATTATAACTACAGAACCCATTTTTAATACAGGTTATATAGTCTGGCCGTATACTTATTGTTTGAATCTAGTCAACCCATATATTAAACCAAGTGCAAAGCAATTTTTCCCTTCAACCATGTTCTTCTTCTTAGTCCAACGACTGCCTCTGTTGTATCGATTCTACAGCTGTGAATGTAAACATAACCGTGCTAAAGATATGAAAGCAAGACCTAAATTAGATTGAACCTAACAAGGGAGGTGATTAGATGGGGAAAGGACTTCATCTCCCGGTAATCCCTCTAATTTGGTTTCTAAAGCAAGTATGCGTGTATCTACAGGTGGAGAGGGGGAAGGACAGAACTGGTAATAGCACCGAAGCTACAAAAGAACCAAAAATAAGTGGGAGGGCTGAAATCTTAATCTAAATTGGGATTAGATGAGTTAAATAGATTTGGGTTAGAAGTAGTTAACTATTTTGGATCCGTTTTTGTCTTTCATAATATAGGCCCAATGGCCATCCCAATCTTAGAACATGTAGACTGGTTTTCCTTCCTGATCAAAGGAAAGAATTGCATATCTACTTCATTTGTCATGTAGGTCTCAGTATTTGGCTGGGCTTTGTTAGTGGTTTCTTGCCATATTTCATGGAAGTTTTGCCAAAAAACGGACCTAAGGCATGGCCGCCCTCCCCCCGGGTCATGACCCGGTCCGATTTTTCTATTTTTTAGTTATACCCCTAAGCTTTTATTAATTTTACTCATAATCCTATCAAAATTTATTGATATATTTTAATCTCCGTTCTAAAATATAAGATTAATTTTGATTTATTCTTATTAAATCTGAGATGTTTCTAAATCTTATAATTAGTAATATTTTTTAGTTGGTTTACAATTTTTGTAATTATTTGTCTAAAATTAATTGAATTTATTTCACTTTTGAATTTGAAAATATCTTAAATATACCTAGGTTTTAAATTAGATGGAATTTTCAACAATCAATATGTGTGTGTGTATATATGCTAAAAACAGATTTTTCTATTTTTTTTGTATATTTACAAGCATAATTAATTATTTAATCAATAATATATTTTTTCGTAAATATTTTGGCCCCTCCTGACATGAGTTGCTGGTTCCGCCCCTGCCCATACACTGTCTAAACTCTAACCTATGTCATATAAAATAGGTACCCAACCCAATAAAATCTAGATAGGTTGGATTGACCTAGTAGTTTTCAACTTATTTTGTCAGGTCTATATGGTTAAAGACTAGTGGTTGATATAAGTGATTCTTTTGAATGTTGGCTATATCTATTTTCTTTGACTACTATATTGTGCATAATTGATGAAAATGGATTTGATTATTTCCATTTTCCTATCTGAAGTATATCCTTCACTTTGGATTAAGATTAACCGATTAGCCTCAGGATTTTGGAAATCAATCAAACTGGTTCTACACATTGTACTTTCTTGGGGAAAATAGTATTATACAATTACTGTATCTTACAATTATCTTGATTTTTTTTAGAATGAGATCTGTTCAAAATATTTATTTCTTGATCTGCAGAATGTTCATCAGGGACATCCAACTGAAACTTTGGTGCGTTTCCTTAAAGCAAGAGAGGGGAACGTTGTGAAGGGCCACAAGATGGTTAGATGCTGTTATGTTCTCTTTGTTTAAATGTTTTTCAAAAGCTGTCCATAATCTAAATAATAGATTTATGTTCTCAATCTTTTCTAAATCAATGAGGTAACACTTGCATTATGTTTCAGTTGGTGGATTGCTTGAAGTGGAGGGTGCAAAATGACATTGATGATATATTAGCAGTAGGTGTTTATTTTTCTCTCAAATGTTGCATCATCTTTGAGCCAAGTTAGACCAAGAACATGCGACTGATTTGATATACATGTTTGCTTCAGGAATTTAGAATTATTAGTGAACTCAAATTAAAAAAAAATGATTCTCAAATATTTTCTGCTATTTTCATTTTCTTTAGATATAATATTCTTTAATAAGAAAGTTGTCCCTTAATATTTTACGTTCTACAGAACCTGATGACTATTTGAAACTTCATTGCTTGTTGTATACAGTTTTCACTTAACTTACTTGCAGAGATTTTTGACATCCAGGACCAAATAGGTGAATGATCAATTGATTGATCATATGACGAGTCTCAACTATTTAAGTTTATATTGTTACTTCTTACACGTAAAACAGTGACCCTCATTTTAGAATAACTAAAGAAATAATGCAGAATTGCTTAACTTATGCAATCTATAATAAATACTTGATTTAAGAAATTAGTTATATGTTGCCTTGAGACATTTCCCACATGCTTTATTATTCCCATAATTATTTCCTTACACAAACAGCTATTCGGGAATCTTTCGACATAATTGTAACTATGTCCCACCTCATTTACTTTCTGATTAATTGAAAGGCATTACTGAGTTTGTGTGGGAAGAGCCTTGTTTCTACCGTGTTTTTACCTAACCACTTGATCAGAACTATGTATAAACTAAGTGATAACAAACATGGGCAACACAGAATGACTTGAATTTTACGCAGCTGGCATGGAATTTGAGTTCCTCATACAATGGTATGTTAGTTGATCAACATAAAGGAAGTTTGTCAGATGAACATATTCTAATAAATTAAACCCGTATAGCAATCGTCATATATTTTGTCCAATTTTAGACTTTCAGGGTTTGATAGAAAGAGATTTAATCTTTTACATTATATTCACAAGCTAGAAATTTTGAAATTTCACAGTACGGAATTTTATGCTCTATTTGTTATGTAACTTTGCTATTATTAAGTGTGGGTTTTGATAAAAAAAAGTTCATAAATTAATTGCAAAAACTTCCAAACTGGACATGTATAATGAACCTTGATAATGGGAAGGGGACACCAATATAGGTGAAGGAGCGAGTATTTGTTGTGCATCTATGCAATTAGTAAATCGTACACAAGTCATTGATAGGATCTAGTGTTCTAAGATTATAATATGAGATAAAGGTAAGCTACTTCTTATGGATTGAATGGTGATAGGCATTTAGATCGACAATATTGAAGGAGATTGTGAAGCCACTATTTTGAATCTATGTTTTTTGTTCATTTATTAATAATTCCCATGTATCTAGGATCTAGGTCAGACAATGATGACTAATTTATTAAAATCTTCAACTTGAGATAATTTTTTATTTACTCATATATAAGAATAATTTTGACATTGCAAAACTAAGCGAACAATGCCAATTCACTCAAACATGATAATATTTCATATTAACTTCAATATGCATGGTAATACTATCTATATTTACTTATCAACAAAAGGTAAATGCATGGCACAACAATTGTACTCATACTAAACTGTGTTGCTAATTTCTTGCTAAACGCATGCTTTACACTATATAATTAGTGGTGAACTAGTCTTCTCTTTCTGAGATATCTGCTACTTAATGCAGAAGCCTATAGTTCCTGCTGATTTCTACAGAGCAGTGCGTATCACGCAGCTAATAGGATTGTCAGGTTACACGAGAGAGGTGCTTATTCTTGACTCTTGTTTACAAAATTGATGGCTATGACCAATTTTTCTTGCTTTAAGGGGTGCACTGAAATTTTTTATATTCATAATACCAAATGGTGATTCTTTGATTATTCCATTCTATCTGGCAGGGCCTTCCAGTCTTTGCTATTGGTGCAGGTCTCAGCACATTTGACAAAGCATCTGTAAGGATTGACTGATTTTTCTGCATTTGTTTTGACATTTTCATTGTTATAGTTGACTTGCGCATTAGAAGTAATTCCCCAGCTATGATGGTCAGTGTTCTAAAAATTTCCGACTAGGCGCTAGACGGTCCTCTACCGCCTTAATTTGGCTAGGCGCCTAGGCCCAGGCCCAGGGAGAATCAGACATCAAATTTGAAACTCTACAATACTTAAATGAATTTGTTAAGCCTTAAAAGATTGCTTTTTTGGTTATGTTTCATGTAAAATTAAAAAAAATTACATGTACTATATGTTTTGTATAGTATATCTAATATATACTATATGTTTTATATGTTTTGTTAAGCCTTAAAAGATTGCTTTTTTGGTTATGTTTCATGTAAAATTTAAAAAATTACATATACTATATGTTTTGTATAGTATATCTAATATATACAATAGAAAAATAAATAAATGAGATCGAAGCCTAAGAAAAAATGCCACCTAGGAAAACGCCTAGGCACTAGGCGCCTCCTCCGCCACCTAGGTCCATCTAACGATAACGATTTTTAGAACACTGATGATAGCACATCTTTTTAGGTTTGCTTAATGATGCACGGACAGGTACATGAGACCAAAAGACATTCGAACTTTGAAAGTTGTGTAAATTAGGAGATGGAGATGCAAGCATAATAGTAATTAATTTATAATTTGCGTAGCCTTATTAAATATGAAAGTATATGTGATTGATATTATGTCTATAATTGCGGAATGTTTAGATTGTTTAAGCAGTTCTTTTATTAAGATTTTCATATTACAAAAGAAAAGGTATTGAGTACTATAAAAATCAGCAGTATAAAGATATGTTCCACGAAGAAGTCCTATTTGACAATTTTTATTGTTCTACAAAAGAATAATCTTCATAACCAATAAATGTCACAATACAAATTATAATAAATGCCAAACCGGCTCAATCCACAATCTAAGATATTACTTGTAGGGGTAAACATGGAACAAAAATAAAACCTTAATATTTGTAAGTGGGACTGGACTCTTTTTGTGGAACAGAGGAAATAGTATTTTCATTGTGGTGAAATGGAATGTACAGAAGTAACTTAATCTAACTATTTGTCATACACATGTTCAATTATTGTTACTCTCTCCATCCTCAAAAGCATGTCCAAAAGTACACCAACATTTTGTCCTAAAAATGTCTAAAGTATACCTAACCAAATGTGTAAAATAGGGCATAAATACTAATTTACCCCAAAGTGCACATATTGGTACTAGTTAATTTTGGTATTTGTGTGGGTCCAAACAAGGTGTATAATTGAAACAAATTGGTACTCTCTCCCCTTATTGGCGAACCTTAAATCGTATGCTCATTGTACTTTTAGACATCCTTTTGAGGACAGAGGTAGTATTTTTTTATTGGGGCAGGCAGGAGGGTGGGAGGGAGGGAGGAGGAGGAGGGGGGGGCGTTAGTTAGTTACTCTAGAATCTTCTGTTGAATTTTTGTATTGCATAGTATTAAGAGCCTTCATTGTGTAATTACTCTTTTTTAAAATATAAATTTCAGGTCCACTACTATGTGCAATCACACATTCAAATCAATGAATATCGAGATCGTGTAATTTTTGTGAGTAGAGTATGATTGCAATATTTCATTTTTTCCCCATTCTTTTTATATTTGTTAACAAATTATCTTGACTTATAGAATTTATTGTAGCCTTTAGCAAGTAAGACGTTTAGGAAACATATTAGCAGTGGTGTGAAGGTTTTGGATATGACTGGCCTGAAGTTGTCGCACTTGAGCCTAATTAAGGTATATTATTGAGAAAACTCTCTGTTTACCCTACTACTATTCCTTCCCCCTCAAAATGGTATTTCTGTTGCATTTAATATCTTTTACCCCTTAAGAGTTCTGGATTGCATATCTTAATAACAGATTGGTAGGCTTTATCTTTTGAGTTTACTCTTGATTTAAAACTTCTGTCCTTGCATGTAAGCTTTAAATTACTGTTATTTCTTGCTCTTGCTCTTGCTCTTGCTCTCTTTCTTTTCTTTTGAAAAATCCTCCTGACAGTCGGGAATGGAATCTGGATCTTGGTTATTGAGACTGATAACATGCACTAACAAAAAACTAATAAGAAAACTAGAGTTTTTCCCTACTTTAATCATGGTCCATGTGTTTAGAAGATTTAACTTAATATTAGAATCATTTGCTCAAATCTGGAACTAAAGAAGAGCAACCACCAGGGTCACAGTGAGATCCAAATTTGATTGAATCGGGGCAATGTGTTGGCATTAATTGTTCCCTTTAGAAGTATGAAATATTCTCTCTTCCTGTCACAATAAGTGTCCGCGGAGCTGTGCAGTGTGGTGTGGTGAGATGAAACACTTACAGATGTAACGCTTTTTCCAAAACTGCTTTTACAAAACATTAAAACAATGCTTGATTACATAATTATAGAAGTGCTTTTGAAGGTATTAATGACAAATTTAAGGTTAGTGTTTGGTTGATTTTTTTTCTTTTTAACAATTTAATGTTTTTCCCAAAAGTGTTGGAGTCAAAAGCACAAACTTTGTGCTTCAGCTAAAAATACTTTTAAACCCAAATCTCTACTCCTTAAAAGTGCTTTTATAGGGTTACCAAACACCAAAACACTTCCATATTATTTAATTTAGAAGTGCTTTTAGTCCACCCAGAAGCTCCCCCAAACATGCTCCAAGTGATGTTACAAGTTCTTTGGTTTGTATGAATCCATTAATGTGTTACATGTTTATGTTTATTTGCCAAGTAACATCTAGTTATTGACAATGGTGTTCTGCTTTTGTGTAGCTACTGACTATTATTTCTTCCATTGATGACCTGAACTACCCAGAGAAGACAGTTACATATTATATTGTAAATGCTCCATATATATTCTCAGCTTGTTGGAAGGTTATCTCTATACTGTTCTCACTTATGCATTATAATATGCCAATTTTAGTAAATTTCATCCACATGGCAACATCAATGTAACACTTGGAACTGTAAGCAGGTTGTCAAGCCTCTTTTGCAGGAGCGGACAAGGAATAAAGTTCAGGTGCTGCCAGGTTGTGGACGAGACGAGCTGTTAAAAGTAAATCAATTTTCTCATACTCTAAATTATGTTAATTTTTTCTTGATTTTGTGATCATTATTTTATTTTTATTTTAGTTAAAACATATATTTAGACTCCTGACCAACCCCTAATTTCCATTTCCTTCTAGGAGGGTGTTTTTGGGATCACTTATAATCACTTTTAATAAGTAAAAGTGTTTGGTAATCAGTTTTTGAAACTGCTTCTAATCCTTTTTATGGAAATATCAGAAGCGCCTAATTTGGAGTTTTGATTATTTACCAAATCTAATAATCAGGTTTGATGAAGTATATTACTAATCTATCCCTATTTATTTTAGTAAATCCACCCTTTACCCCTCTTTACTTCTCAAAACCTTGTAGTAATTTAAACTTGAAATAAGCAATAAGCAATTTTTTTATTCCAAACATTTTCTACATTTTACTAGTTCAAGTGTTTTTTAACCAAACAAAAACTACTCTTTTAAAACTGATTATAAGCAAGAGCAGTAATTAGAACCACTAGTCACATTTTTTAAGCTTCCCAAGCATACTCTAAATCAATCTCAAGGAATATCCTTAAATTTGATTACCATTAGGTTAGAGAAGATAGGGTCTTGATGCTTAAGAGACGTTGTGTGCTGATGTGAAAGGAATGTATCTTAAGCTAGATGGTGGCCCCTGGCTTCATTTTTCTCATCGGACTTTGTTTGTTTTCTATATTTCCTTGCATAACCAACAAACCAAAGCCATTTTTTCAGTGAAAATGAATGACATTAATTTTTCATATGATGCATTTGCCATTCCGCTTTTGTTAACTAATACTCCCTCCGCCTCACAAAAGATGTTTCAAGTACATTTTTCATAAACATTAAAGAAAAAAGGAGTAGAGGAGATAGTATAAATAAGTTTCCCTATTACCCACAATGGTCCCACATACATACACTAATAATTCTTTCTTTTTTCAAGAAGTATGAAACAAGTACTTTTAACAATAAACTAGGCTTTATATAGGACGAAATAAATTTGTACATCAGTCGTATTTTGCGGGACGAAGCGAGTTCGTAGTACTTTTTCCATTGGCATTTGATTTTGATAGAGATGAGATTTTCTCAAAAATGGAGCTACACAGTAAAGTGTCTGAATCTTAAACTCAACATCATAAAGTCATCATTGCGATTTCAGAAGGAAAATACAATTTTTTTTTGTTGCTTAACAACACTAACCAAATCATTTCCACCCTTCTCACATTCCTCGAGACAATCCAAAGTTCTAATATTCTCAGGTTTCATATTTTGTATAGATAATGGACTATTCATCCCTACCGCATTTCTGTCGTGAAGGCTCTGGATCCTCTCGACATGCAGAAAATTGCTTTTCCTTGGACCATCCCTTTCATCAACAGCTTTACAACTATATTAAGCAGCAATCCTTTATCCGAGAACCAGCTGTAGCAATCAGACACGGGTCCGTTCATGTGGATTTTCCGGAGATGTGCCCAGAAGGAACAGAAGTTGCCAAAACCCTAGAATCTGAGCTACAGAAGTTTCGGAGTCAAGATGCCGATCTAAAGATCAGTAAGGATAAAAACTAGAGATCTCAATTCCTTCTTATGGTGATGAATCCATTGCGCTCTGCTAAAACACTTTTGTTTCAGCTGGCAATGTGATTATGTTCCCCTCACCATTCTAACCATTTCGAATGTGCAATATTTATATATGTAGTAGTAGTTGATCACATCCTTTAATGTGATTTTTGTAATAAAAATGTTATATAAGATATACGGAAGTTAATATGCTAGATGAAATATCAATTTAAAGGTCTATTCGATAAAATGTCTGTTGAGAAAAACCAACAGAACAGTGATGGTTTCAGGCTTATTATAGTGGACAGTTGCTGCTTAACTTGTTGGAAAAATCCAATTGCATATACGTTTATATATCTATCTTGGTGTTCTTTGATGAATACAAGTTTCAAACTGTAGCATTCTATTAATATTATACATTTTCATTCACCTTTGCTTAAAGTTCAGATTTGACAGGGGGAGAAATGCACTATTCAAATTCTGAAGTTTCTCACTTTTTATTTTTGTCAGAAAGCAGTTAAAAACAACGGAAATTAATTCATTTTCAAACTTCAGTTCAATTTTTAGTAGTTCAAGATGAATGCAGAATTTGAGTCTGATTCATTTATAATATATCAATTTCTTTTCCTTTTGTTGGTGTTTAAGAATTAGTATCTACCTCAAAAAAAATCTAACAGGCCAAACTCAAGTAATTCTTTATAGTCTAGTTTTTCCCCCAAACGTATTCAATGAAAATTCAAATTATACTTTAGTTTCGACACATAAGGTCATATATTCATTAAGTAATAAAGTTCAACCCTAATGTATAAGAATGATTGGATTATATTGACCAGATTTTGCTTCTTGCTTTGTTCAATTGTCGGAATAATTAACAAAGAACAACTTTCTTATACCATAAAATTATTGACTTAAGTACACTTTAAACCTTAAAAGTTTTTTACTTTTAACACTTTAAACTTTATTGTTTCACCTTTAAGACATTAAATTTTAATATTTCTATGTTTTTATGAATAAAACTTTTTGACTATCGAATTAAGCATATCTTATTGGAATAAGTCATGTGACTCAAAATAAAAGGGTAATTAAATTTTTTAAGGGTATATATCATTTATATTGTCTCCGATTTTTTTTTTTCATTTTTTTTATTCTTCACACACTATCACTTGATTACAATTTTTTGTGCTTTCAAAAATATTTAAGGTTTTCCATCAATCTAGAAAATTAAGACCTTTAATGATTATATATATATATATATATATATATATATATATATATATATATATATATATATATATTGTTTATATTAGCATCAATATTTTCTATTTTTTTGTTCACACACTAATCACGTGCCTATATTTTTCTATGTTTTCAAAAATATTTTGAAGTAAAATTACACAAAATACTCTTATACGGATCAATTATTATTTTTTGATGGCCAAAATATTTAATTTATAGAAATTTATACCGTGTTTATGAGTTTGAAGGGATACGATGAGATGGAAAGAGAAAGTATAAGAGCGGATGAGATGAGATGGAATGAGATGCGAAGAGTTTATAATTTTCCCTTATTATGTTTGTGAGTTTAGAAGTGAGAATGGAAGGGAATAGAAATGATTTTTATTTTTAAATTATACAATTATTATATTACCCTAACATATAAATGTGATAAATGATATAATTTAATAATGTATAGCTATTGAATTTATTTTGCTCAATTTTTTTTATTCCTTGTTGCGCGCGCGCGCACACATCTATATCAATATAAATATATAATCAATATAATATATAAATGTAGTAAGAGAGAAGTTCTCCACACAAAATAACACATTATCATACTCTAATATATTTAACTTCTTCTCCTAATATTAAATAATAAAACATACCTAAACCTAATAAACATATTTCTTTTCATCTTTATCTTTTAGAATTATGTAGAGTCTCAAGTCATTAATATTATAATTATTAGTATTTTGAGTCTAGATCATAATATTAAAATACAGTAACATAAGAGTACTAATATCTTAATTTAATATAAAAAAATAAATTTCAAATTCATCTTTCTCTATTTTAATATTACGAGTCTAGATCATAATATTAAAATACGGAATAACATGTGTATATTAATATTTTTTTCAAATATCTTAATCTAATACAAAAAATAAATCCAAATCCATCTATGTTTTTTTTATTTAGCTTAATATTAATGAGTAGAGATCAATCAATTCAACTTAAAGTCAATAGTTATTCAGTTTTCAATTGAATGTCCATAAATATTTGTTAGTATAATGCATGTCTTTAGATTTGATGATGATATGTGAAATCAATATATACTAGGTGATAGCCCGTGCAATGCACGGGCTAGTTTAAATAATAGATTAACTAACATAAACTTGAATATATCTAACAAAAAATACATTTACTAAACCATTAGAACATCCTCAGTTTTATTTCATAAAATACTTGAAATACACTAACCAATCGAATCAAGTATCAATGCTAAATGAATAATTTTGAATTTTTTTAATATTTCACTCAAATTATGAATTTTTAAAATAGTAATAGAAAGTCCATCCGATGGAAGGTTTGTCCATGTAATCGAAAGTAAGGACCTCCATCATTGTTCAAGTTTTTATAAATTGTTCCACCCATCAATGTAAAAGTAAAAATATTATTATAAATGTTTGTGCGAAATCATTACCGGTGACGAATTTTTCCGCCTAGCAACTCGTAATAACTCGGTTGGTGTCTCATGCAAATTTGGTAGTTGAACACTTAAAACTTAGCCCTTAGAAAGAAAGACAAAGAAAAACCCAACGACCTATTTTGTTGTTAGGTGATAGTGTGTTCATGCTCCCACATATATAATAATGATATATGTGATGGCGACAAACTCATTATATGTAGCCTATATTTAGTATCCTCCTGCTTGTAGCTGCAACAAACAAAAAGTTATTTAGTGATATGTTGTTATTAAGTATTCAAATTATTTGGGAGGTGTACAATTATGCCTTATCAAAATTTGATTTTTGAAAATTAATCTTATTACGCGTCCTCCTACTCTCTGTGACAACACCTGTAACCAATGCGTCATATGCATAATATGAGATTGCTAATAATAAAAAATAGTAACTGAACTAAATAATAATTAACACCAATTATATTGCACATACACCAAGGCTCACAATTGTTAACATTACCTTCAATAATTCATATTATGTGCAACATATCAAGACAGATGTGATGCTGTCAAGATTGAAAGGCAGGATGATATTAATTATACGTACGTACCTGCCTATATGAAGTCATGTATCACCAAAGAGGATGATCCCCGTGATCATTACTTGCAACGACCATCCCCCATAGGCTTAAACATTAATACATAGACAGGACCAGACCCTTCTTGCGCAGGCACAACGTTACAACACGGACTCAGAATGCACAAAAAAAAAACAGCCTAAGATGACGCTAAATAATGAGCTTAAATCAGTTAACACTCTGATGGGATAATGGATATCATCTCCTTAATTACCGCAAAACCAACAACTATCATTTCAATGTATCTAAATTTCTTTCTTTAATGAGACACTGAATTGTACCAAAGAAACAGAAGAAAAAAAACAATGCACGGTCATATTTCCTTCTAATTAAGATGTTTTTATGTGAACTTTATGCATCTAAAATATTCCAAATAGTAGCACAAATTAAACAGTTATATATGTTTTCGGTAGGGCTTTCATTAAATTCAAATCAAAATTCAAAAACAGTCTAAATTAGATTCAACAGAACTGTTTGTGCGTACCTTGAAGGGGGATTTAAATACGTATATAGATGATTATGCAAGGAGAGATAGAAATAGAAAGTTGCGTATTGAAGCTGAATTGAGAGGGAAGAGTCGATGACTCCATTGACATCTTTGTTATTGAGCTCCAAATTCTATCGACTTCGCTCCCGAAATCATGATAAGCCAATGACGCGACCAAACATAAACGTTTTCTTATATATGTCGAACCATTTGTTTTCTTATGTAGTATAAAAAATAACAAAAATACATGGTTTAACAAATAGATCAATCTTTACTTAGTTAACAAAATTCAATCACATGGCGTACCAAACCGTAGAACTTAGATCAAATCGATTTACAACACATAAACATGAATATATGTACATTACCTGCTGTCACCAATGATTTTGACCTTCAAAAGCGTTCTTCTTCGGGAAGGCATAGTTGAACAAACTAAAATAAGTAAATGTTATTTTAATAGGTAGAAAAGAGATTTTATTGATAGAAGGAAAAAAATAACTCCTCTATTAATAGAAGAAGTCCACTAAAAAGAATTAGTGCGTGTGTTCACTTTCTTTTAGAAAATAAATACACAACTAATGCCTACTATTCATCTATACATGGTCAATTTTATATTAAAACATGTATTTCAAAATCTCTAAAGTCCCATCACATACTACTAAATGATAAGTAATTACTAATAACATGCAGGTCTGGTATATGATAATATTCACCACTACCTCATCCATTGTGAAGTTAGCAGGACCTCGAGAATTAGCCTCATTAGTTTGTTATATACCTACAACCCTTATGTAAGGCTGTCTAATTGCAACTGCTCCTTTGTGGCTGCAAATAGATCCAAAAATAGAAACAAAAATGAGATTCAAACAACTCAGGGGCAACTGCCAATGAAAAATATAAATATTAAACATCTAATTGATAGAAAAAACAACTTATGATGAATATGAATTGGCAGATTGAAAGATACTATAAATGCCCATTATTTCTATTCTTCTTCTTCTTTTGTTTTTTTAATTCCAAACTCTGAAAACAGAGCGTAATAGTCATGGCACAAACTCATTGTCTCCTTGTTCCGCTTCTTAAAAAGTTGTCATTAATAAATTCAAGCAAGCACAATATCAAAGTCCAGAAGTTTGATCGAAAAATAATAATTTCAAATAAAAAATAAAAATAGAATCAGTTTTGAACCAAGGATTCTAAAGAAAAATAAAAATGTATTACAATAATGATCGATAATTGTTTATGTTAGTTCCCGGAGGCACAATAGTTCTCTAGAAGGGGGGGTTGAATAGATATTTAAAATTCTTTTCATTTTACGTTGTTAGTTTGATAATGATTAAAACACAGCAGAATTATGGTTTGTTTAATCTCCTTTTCAGATATGGTAAGTTGGTGTGAGTGAGGCAGTTATAGCAGTTATAACAATTATAGCAGTTATAGCAATAATGTAAGAGACACATCAGTTTTAAGTGGTTCAGAGCACTTAAAGCTCATAGTCCACTCTTATACTCCTCGAGTAGGAAATCCACTAAGGATATCTTTTACACTTTACGAATCTCACAGATTCCTTCAGACCAAATAGCCTAGGAACTTCTTAGTTCACTCTTGAACTCTTCAAGTCCAACAGACTTGGTTCTTCACAGTTCACTTAGAACTCTTAAAGTCCTTCTGACTTGGAACTCTTACTTCAGTTGATTGGTAGTTGTTGAGTTCTTGGTTGGTGCTCTTGAGTTGTTAAGCACTTGTTGAAAAGAATCGAGTAAATGAGCAAGCTTTCTCTTTTTCTCAGATAGTAGAGTTGAGCGTTGAGTGTTCTTGTGCGTTTTGTTCAATGCTTGCTTAGTTTTCTCATCTGCATATGTTTTGCATATATGTGATCGTTGAAATCTATCCGTTGAAGCCTTTCGTTGAAGCATTAAATGTGTTTGACATTCCTGAACTTTGATGGAGACTTTTCTGCACACCTTTTGAAATGCATTCTGGCCCACTGACATAGCAGACTACTTTCTCACCTAACACCTGAAAAGGTATTTTTCTCTGCCCTGTGGTCCTTTCCTTAGCTTCTTGAATACGTTTCTTTTGTTGTATACTAAGGATATCTTTTATGCCGTTGGGACTGGTGAGGACTTCAACGTTTAAAACCCATTCCACATTTAAACAAAAGGTAGGGCTCGATGCTTCTGACACAAGGCAGATGATGCTCTACGATCCAGATCGTGGTGTCATGTCATCTTGGTGCTTGGTCTGATGAGAACACTACGATTTCTCTCAAGGACTTGCACACTGCGATCTTCACTTGCTTGTCTTGGAGACTCTATGTTTCCGAGAGCACACTACGATCTTTGAGTTAGCTTTGGCAAACGTCTGGACCACTCTACGATTTCTGGAGAGACCCTTCAAGGCAGATACACAATGATCTTCTAAGCTCTACGATCCTGCCTTGGCTTCTGCATTTCCTTGACCAGCTCGATAGACTGCGATTCTTGTTGAAGCCTATCTATATTTCAAGACATAGATCAACCTAACATCTTTGATCTCTTTATCCTATAAATTCGTTTATAGAATGATAAACATTAAAAGCTTAGATCAACCTAACAAACTTGATCTATCACTAAGTCCTTGTACATATATTCCTTGAAGGACTTTACATAAAATTATGAGCATTTACTTTAAACATCAAATCAACATATGCACTTACCCAACAATCTCCCCCTATTTGATGTTGACATAACCCAGGAGATTTGTTGTCATGATTATTAGTTTCTAGATGCATTTGCAGGAAAGTAAACAAGACTTAATATTTCAATGAGCAGCTGAAATTTCTAGAGAATAAGCATGAATTTATTGATCTTTGAAGAATAGATATTACATTTAAGCTTTACATCTATAAGAATTTGAGTTTCAACTTATCTCTATTTCTTTGATCTTTTGCGTGGAGGATTTGCATACTCCTCTGCTCTTCTTTTCCTGCTTGCTTCTTCTCTTCTAGCTAGATCTTCCAGCTAACTTAGGCTTAGCCTAGGATTGTGATCATGCTTGTTCATAAAAATACAGGATCTCCAATTGGCATTCTTAGGCCTGTGGCGGTCACATTTTGTGAGCTGGTAGTTGGCCCTAGACTCCTTATTGGTTGAGCCATTATAACTTCCTGCTTATCAGATCATTGAGTCTGGGCCAGATCGTGGAGTCTGTTGATGGAATTATCTTGTAGGAGGACTCCTTGAAGATTGAGTTTGGAATTGTCCTCTACCTCTGCCCTTGTCTTGAACTCCTTTCCCTTTATTCTCCCCCTTTATGTCAGCATCAAGGGTGTAGACACTCGAAATTTTCTATATACCTTTCACTAACATTGCAGGAGGACAGATTCGTCTTTTAAGAGGGAACCCTGAAAGACAATCCATATCCATACCGGATACTACTGGAAGCTCAGCATCAACCCCGGAGCCCACTCTGGGAGTAACAATTCCAACCTCGGATATAACCCCGAGGCATGAAGATCCAATACCGGAACACACACTAGAGAAGACCGATTAATCTCAGAGATAACCCCGAGGTATCCCGTCTCAGTCCCAACTATGGGAATAGCCACCAACCTTGGTGATAACCCCAAGGAAGGCAGTTTCGACGATAACCCCAGAAATGCTTGTTTCAAATGCGACCAGCTTCAATCTCGACGCTCATATCAAGATACACTGTACCAACCTAGCGATAACATCGGGAAGATAGGCACACCTCAAAGATGAAGGGTCTTGGTGAAGGTTTTAGAAGAAGCCTATCTGCCGACATCAGTTGATACGAAAAAATTTTAACATATGGTTGATCACATTTTCAACAACAATGTGATATCCTTCACTGATGATGACATATCGCCCGAAGGGACCGGTCATTGCAAACCGTTGCACATTGCGGTCTTGTCCTCCAGATATATGCTAGCTGGAGTATTGATAGATGGAGGTTCATCTCTAAATATCTGTCCATACGCTACTTTGGTGAAGATGAATATCAATCTACAAGAATTTGAGTAGCCATACTATCATCAAAGCTTTTGATGGAGCAAGCGAAATTGATTAGAGTAATTGAGCTACCAATCGAAATTGGTCCTCACACATTCTCGTATCTTTCCATGTGCTCAAGATAGATTAGGGATACAACCGCTCTTGGGACGACCATGGATTCATATGGCAGGCGAAGGTCCCTCCACTCTTCACCTGTGATTTGAAATACATTATCAATAATAGCTTTGGTCATGGTCAACGCCGAAACCGGAGATTCCTCAAAGACGAGAGGCGTGCCATTCATCAATGCCAATGCAGACGTTGAGCCAATCAGTTTTCATGCTTTGGAAATAAGCAACGCCATTGCCCGAACCCAAGATTTCTGCCGAGGTAATGTTGGCTACTCAAGAAATGATATCATTGGGTCATAAACCGGGACAAGGGCTGGGTAAAGATTGCCAGGGTATCAAATATCCAATTTGATTAACCAAGCAAACTGGAACAGCTGGGCTAGGCTATTCTGCGAGTTTTAGTCACAGGAATCCTCATAAGTGTGAGAGCCCCGAATCCGGGTCCCAAATCACCGCGGATCCGGTTCACTCATTCTACTACTATTGCGAAAGATATAAATATAAATTGTTTATACATTAAACATTATACACTATTCCAAGGTCGAGTAACCATAACTTATACACATTTCATAACTTATCTAACACATGACCTCATTATCATACAAGACTATTATAAAACTAATCGCGCACATTAACTTTAAGCTGGAACTGTCTTTAACTTTCCTTGTATCCGACGCATTCACCTTAATCTGCAATGTTTTATCATGATATAGCAAGGGTGAGCATGAAAGTTGCCCAACAAGTTTAAATACAATTTAAGGATATATCATGATTGAAAGAGTATGAATAAGAAGCTGGCTATAATTCGCAAGGTAGTTGCGAATTAGCATGAACAAAAACTTTTGACTGAACAAGTATTACATATGAACAATATATATCCAGGATTAACCGGTAATGAAGGTGATCGACTTTTCATACCGACTTATACATGCAATATATCTGAGTACAATTCAACATGGCAATCAACAATGATTAACCATATGCATATCTGAATAAAACACTCTTAGTAGAGTTAAGTAGAACTTGCACGAACCGTTGATTCTGGAGATATGAAATATAACTTAGCTTATCAGAAGACCTAATGAGATAATACCGAGATCTCCAAATATTAGAATAATATCATCACAAAGATAAAATAATATAAACACATTACCACATAATCCTATCGGTCATACAACACATGAAACTTTGTATATCAGTCAAACTATTTCAAATCGACTTGAAATCGACACACAGTTCTAACATCCCGCGATTGGCCTAATTCCATTAATACTCGAGTTTAAGTTCAATTAAACTCGCTTAAACACTTAACAATTATCACAAATAATTTTCTTATTAGTCAAAACAATTTTAATAGGCTTATAATAAATTTTCAAGTAATTATTACCATTTATCATGATTTTCTAATCATTAACACTTAGTATTTAAATGAATTAAATACCACAATATTCTAATATCATTAATATTATTTAATAATAGCCATTAATGAATTACATGCCACAATATTATTTCATATTCATAATATCTCAAAGTATTTTCAATACTTTATTACTTCTTTTAAATGTTTTTTAAAGTAATTCAAAACATTAATCAATAAAGCGATATTTAATGTAAATACTACATTATTCCTTGATCATTAATATTTATTAAATATTAAATATTAATGAAAATCATAACATAATATTGTAATATAATTATAACATCACAAAGTATTTTCAATACCTTAAAATCATATTTATATGATTTTTAAACACTTAAATCCATTATCCGATAATTATTAAAATATTAATATTTTCATGCCAAAATATCAAAAGTTATATTTTATAACTTAAAATATTTTTATAACACTTAAATCATTTTATATGATTTTAAAGCATTAAACCTATTTTTTACATAATTTATTTAATACAATTATTAAATAAATTTATTATCACAATATTAATCTATACCTTCATTTAAATATTAATTAAATAGTAATTAATTAATTACCTTTAGTTATTATTTAATTAATAAATAATAGCCAATTAGTACTAATCATTATTTAATGGTAATTAGATAATGAATAATCAAATTATTGTTTGTCTTTAATTATTATTTAATAATAATTAATTAATTTCTTATCCTTGAATAGTAAATAATTAATTTATTTACTTCCTTAGTCTTTAATTATTCCTTATTATTATTTAAAGAATAATTAATTAATTTTAGTCCTTATTTATTATTTAATATTAATTAAATAATAAAAATTTAATTCATCTCATAAATCTTTAATTATTCTTTCTTATTACAGTTAAGAATAATCAATTATTACTTAGTCTTTATTCATTAATAAATAATTATAACCTTTTATGTTAATGTAATTAGGTAATTACATTATTATTACATAACATTACTTAACCATTCTTTAATCATCACTTAATATTAATAAAATAATAATTAATCAATTGTTAATCTCTAGTTATTATTTAATCATAATTAAATAATAACTTTATTAACACTAATCTTACTTAATTATCATTTAATATTACTTAAATAATAATTAAATAGCTAATTATATTTAATATTGTATGTAATAAATTTTCTAACCATTTAATGGTTTTAAGAATTATTTTAATAATTATTCAATTTCACTAAATTACGAAAATGCCACTCACGCCCAAAATTTCCAGATTTGGCATCTTTTACGGAAACGCTTGTAAAATGAAATGTACAACTCGGAATTAAGTTCCGTCGGAGGTGTTGGATTCGTATTTTCTTAAAATAAAATTTTCATTTATCAAACACCAAATTTGGTTCTGTTTTGGTCACAGAAAACAGTCCAGAAGTGGCTGGTCAGTTTTAGTTTTCTAGCTTGACCCTATTGTACTAAAACAACCATAACGTTTTCGTTTTAAAATGTTTTTGAGCGATTCTTGAGCTCACGCGAAGCTAACTTCCGGGACTACAACTTTTGTTCTTGGACCATCTTCAAATTCTAAACAAAGAATTCCAGAATTTGAAGATAACATGTAGATCTAAGATTTTTAGAGTTCAAGATCATAACTCATAATTTTGACAACAATCAAACACATAAACTAATTAGAGTTTTGAGTATAAAGATTTTTATACCTTTCTTCCTTCTAGCAAATCTTCTCTTCTTGCCCAAATAATTTAAGAACTTGGGGATGCATGAAATTTAACACTCCTTTACCACTATAGTGGCTGCCGAAAATGAGGAGAGGAGTTTTTCTCTCTCTCTCTCACTCTATACTTTGTTTGTTTAGCAAAATGGAAGCTTAGAATGAGAAATGAGAGTAGGTGTAGCTTTTTGATTATTTGCTAGCAAGTTTTGTAAGTATTCAATGTACCCAATTATCACATGTTTTCTTGCTTTACTCACCATAAGTGTTGGCTTAGCTTGCTATGTGACACTTGGAAAAGTTAGTAAGGATTTGGTAGGTTTTCTCCACAAACTTGGACAACCTTGCAAAAAAACAAATTTTTCTTTCCCATTCTAACCCCATATGGCCGGATTTTCCATGCTCTATTTTCTTAAATTTTTGATTTTCTTTCATGCCAAATAATGCTTAATCAAATGACCAAAATGCCCCTTACCAATTGGGCTAGGTTTGGGTCACTCATTTAATTCTTTTGGGCTTCCAATTAATTAATTAGGATTATTCCTAATTACACTTACAATTAATAACACAGAAATTCTATACTTATCTTCAAGCTTCCCATTTAGGGTTTTAATATCCCGATTAGGGTTTCAAACAGAATAATTAGGGTTCAAATTTTGGAAATTAGGGTTTGCTAAATAATTAAGTTTTACCCTATTAAACTTATAATCTAAATCACTTGAGCATTATAATTCTCCGTTATATTCTCAGATTAGGGTTTCAAATATTCAAAAATCTGAAATTAGGATTTTCAAATATGGTATTAGGGTTTTCTAATACTCAAATAGGGTTTCCAGTAATTCATTAGGGTTTTCCCTAATTAATTTATAATTAATAACGTTAAACCTTATATATAGCATTGCATTCCCAATCTAGGGTTTTAATATCCGAATTAGGGTTTGGATTCGGAGGCTGAAACTAGGGTTTCCAGAACCGATTTCTAGGTTTTCTTATCAGGCGTTAGGGTTTTCTAACTGAACGTTGTCGTTCTAAATAATATTAGGGTTTGACACATATATAATTTATCTGGTCAACACTTGACCCTTAACCACATTCTCGCATACACATACATAATCATAAACACGTAACATAAACACATATAAACTTAATTCGAATAATTCACCTAAATCCTTTACGAATTTTGAAATCCTCGTAATTCCTTCCCAATAACATCAAACGCATACACTTATTTTTTACATGCAGGTTCAATATTTGACCTTAAATCAATCATTTAAGATTTTAATAAATTGTCTAAATTCTCGGGTTGTCACAATAAGCATCAACAGATTCCTTCAGCTTCAACCATGCAGCGTTTATCTTCGCCTTCAAACCCTGAGTCCGCACAACCTCCTGTAAAGGTGCCAGCCAATGTAATGGCTATGTTATTTCCCAAGCCGGTACCGGTGAAGGAGAAAGGAGTCTTTGTTCCAAATCCTGAGGTGGAAGAAGAGGAACAAAGAATCAAGCAAGACGTCATCCGAATGATGTCAGGCATACACATCATCGTTCATGATGAGCATACCAACAGATATACCCCAGACGATGATTTCCCAACGTAATGGCCATCATTCGGGACATGGAGGACGATGACAATCCCTCAATCACTGTGGTCCACCCGGACTTTGCCCTTGCCAATTGGAACAACATTCCTTGCATTGGTCGTCAAGGGTAAAGCGGGCAGAAACTCTTTCTGCCCTGTAGATATAATAACTACTTACTTTTCTCATACAGATTAGCAGTTTATTTTGCGGGTAGATATGCTAACACCGTGTATGATCAACACATTTCATATATACTAAGTGAAAGCATATTTTGTTTTGGGACTCGAATTTAGATGTGCACATTACTTAGCGACTGATTGCCTCTTCTCCACAAGGATTGTACCTTTGATGTAGAGATGAATTCAGCCTTGATGGATATACATGATGACATTGAGGTGCCTCCAGAAATTCAAGAATGGGTCGAAGACAAACCTAAACCCAACCTTGATCAAACACTTCTTTCAATCTTGGAACCTTAGAAAGCCCTAAGTTAATCCAGATTGGTTCAGACCTTAACCCAAACCAACGGAATGACATGGTTACTGTGACGCCCCCAAAATAGGTATACATCACCCATCTTGAGTCGCCAAATACATGGTACAAAATTCAAATACAATCTTAAATATACAACATGAGCTGTGAGTTTTAATACAAACATTGTCTTCTAGACAGCATTAAAACTCAAAATAAGTCCTCAATACATTTATTGTCACACTATTTAACAGAATAGTGAGGACTACTAATACTATCATCTGGTCCATCACTCCGTTCCCCGACTCGTCCCAGCTATATTCTCATTTCCTGAAGAGAACAGTGAAAAAAATGGTGAGCTCAACTAGCCCAGTAAGAAATATTATGACTAAGATAATGCGAGAATAAATTATCATTAGCCTTAAAAAATGATGTTAAAGCGATATAATATAACAAACATCAAGTTTTAAGCGCATAGGAACAAGCAATCCATTAAAAGAGTCAAGTAGAAAATAAAATCTACTATTTTTATGATTTAAAAGGTTTTTCATCACTTTTATCATTTGGGACTCGACTTAATAAATAATCCACATCATCGAATCACCCCTGCACTACGGCCAAGGATATTCTTTAGTATCACGACCACAAATTATCTATGCACTACGGGTTTCTCCCAACTGAGAGGTAACGAAGGTTTCTCCCAACTGAGTTTAAACAGATATATCAAAGTCTAACTTCTCCGGAGTTAACTTCAAACATTGAACACAACTAGGTGCGATAAAAGAGTAAGTAGAAGCCAGTATTCAACACGGTATAGACTTCGCAAGAGTTTATGACTAACATACCCGTGATAATTTTATTCGGGTTCCTTGTCACGAAGAAAGAAAAAAAACGCTCTCTTAAACTCTGGCTTTGGCATGCAGGACATCCTTTGGCATCACTATCCCCGGTGGAATTGACTTCATCCTATGACAAAATCGAGCTAGGTGACCTTTCTTCCGCAATTAAAACACGTTTTTGATTGTCACAGATAGCTTGGATCCGATGTGTCCCTCCTGTCCGCATTTGAAACATACGACTAGTGGTCGTTCTTCTTCCTTTGAAATGGGTGTTGGTCTTGAAGCGTCTTTACGTCATTGTTGAACTTTCTCTTCTTGAAATGTCCATTCTTATTGTTTTGGCCATGATTACCACCGAAGTGGTTACCATTTCTGGCATGTTGATTCCCTCCATGCTTATTGTCACCGCTTTGATGACTGTTATCACCGGTATTATCATTTTGCCGGTTGCTCTCTTTTGGTTTGGTTGACTCATTATCGCGCTCCAATAACTGAGCCCTATTAACAACATCTGAATACAAACACAGTTTATGAGAGATAAGATATTGACGTATCTCAGGTTTCAAACCTCTTAAAACATCCGCGTCAATCTCTCTTCATTATCAACCAAGTGGGACGTAAATCGGGACAACTCGACAAACTTAACCCCGTCTTTGCGATACTGGTCATGTTGTTTTGCTCAACTTGATAAATTCCACCTCCTTCATGTGGCGAATGCTTTCGGGAAAGTACTTGTCATTAAATGACTCTTGGAACTTCTCCCAAGACATCTTGAGTGCGTCCAGTGATGTACGTTTCTGATTCCCACGGTGGTGATCTCGCCTCTTCACGCAACATAAAGGTGGCAAAGGAACCTTTTGCTCTCGGAGCATCCCAAGACATCAAATATCTTGGTGATCTGCTTTAACCACGCCTCCGCCTTTAAGTGGTTCTGGCTTTCCTAAAAACTCCGGTGGTCCCAGCTCCTTGAATTGCTAATAGCGGTGACCAACCGGTAGGGTTGCCATTGTTTTCTCTGCATTATGAGCATGGAGGCGCCTTCACCGATGTTGCATGAATTCTAAAAGCTCCCTAAATGTACGTCGTTCGTCAATTGATCGGTGTTGTTGTTTACGGGAGGATTATCACCATCTGTTGCACATTGTCCGATTATTGATCATGGAGAATCAACAGTTTCTGTGCTCCATTGCTTATCTCAACATTTTTAGATGCCATTTTCAAATCCGCCACAAAACAAGGGTTAATTAACATATCACATATTATCTCTATACTCGACCAGACCAATTAAATATCAAATAAACTTAGGTAGGTCATACTAGCCAAAGAATTTCTGCCTCCCCTCCTAGTTCTAGTCTCACATCTTAGCGAGGATCATATCCCTAAGCTTTGATACTAATTGTGACGCCCCAAAATTAGGTATACATCACCTATTCGAGTCGCCAAATACATGGTACAAAAATTCAAATACAATCTTAAATATAATGACATGAGTGTGAGTTTTAATACAAACATTGTCTTCTAGACAGCATTAAAACTCAAAATAAGTCCTCAATACATTTATTGTCACATTATTTAACAAAATAGTGAGGACTACTAATACTATCATCTGGTCCATCACTCCGTTCCCCGACTCGTCCCAACTATATTCTCATTTTCTGAAGAGAACAGTGAAAGAAATGGTGAGCTCAACTAGCCCAGTAAGAAATATTATGACTAAGATAATGCAGAATAAATTATCATTAGCCTTAAATAGTGCTAAATTGATACAATATAACAAACATCAAGTTTAACTACAGCGGAACAAGCAATCCATTAAAAGAGTCAAGTAGAAAATAAAATCTACTATTTTTATGATTTAAAAGGTTTTTCATCACTTTTATCGCTGGGACTCAGCTTAATAAATAATCCACATCATCGAATCACCCCTGCACTACGACCAAGGATATTCTTTAGTATCACGACCACGAATTATCTATGCACTACGGGCCAAAGATAATCATGTTTTCATCAACGGCCCTGATCATGCCATAAAACAATTCATCTTTGTACCCTTGGCCGAAGAGAATCCATAGCCATAATTATACCAAAAATTGTCCATCAATGCACTATGGGCCAATGAGGACTTTTTCCACATCATTTGTAACATTACGGTCATGATTATACCGAATAATCCCTGGTCATAATCATACCAAGTCCATCTATGCACTACAGGCCACAAATGACTTTCAACATAATATAAACATGAGGATGATGCCAATGACATAATAATTCAATAAAACAAGTTCAAGAATTAATTTATCCAGGAACCAACAACGTCCAAATTGTCAACATTATACTGCTTTATAGAGTAAAATTCAAGAATGCTCAGAAGAATATTTCCATGAAAAGATACTAGATGAAGCGCAAATATCAAGGATATTCCACTAATTTCATGGAGTATAGAAGTCAAAACTTTAACCAACTGAGTATAATAGAATATATGAAACTGCAAATGGATCTTCACTCGCCATGCGGTAATTCCACGTATACAAATTATTTCCACAATTTAATAAGGAATGAATACAAAGGATCATTCACCATGTATGTGGTATTCCAACAGACTAATAAAGAATGGAATAACAGATGGATTCACCATGCGTGCGATAGACTGCACAGACAGGTTATTCCCAACAGAATAATAAATAATAGAACCAGGTCCCGCGTAAACGCTTTCGCATGTGATATTCCGGCGAATAATAAATAATGGAACCGGTCCCACAGAATACATGATATGATATTCAGCGCGAATAATAAATAATGGAATAACAGAAGTTCTCTTCATGAATAAGAAATAAAGAATACCCCTTACGAGAACAAATAATATCCACTACCTTAGAAAGAAGAGTACTGGATATAGAAGTAGTGAAGTAGCAGAACACTTTTCTTCTTTCTTTCTATAGTTTCTCTCTCTAGAGTTTCAGTAAATTCGTAAGAAATAATGAATGAATGAGCTTCTATTTATAGAAGAATGGACTGCATAGTAACTAATTCATGAACGGTCCAGATTGATTTACTTTTAATTGGACGGTCCATATTTAAAGAAAAATCTTTTAAATAAAATATAATATATTCTATTTATAATCAAATAAAACGAATAACTTTATAAAAGTATTCTGTTTTATATAAAAAGATTTTACTATGCAAAATACTATGCAGGCACTATGCAACACTATGCATAATAAAATATAATATTCTATTTATAGAATAATTTTATAAAAGTATTCTGTTTTATATAAAAAGATTTTACTATGCAAAATACTATGCAGACACTATGCAACACTATGCATAATAGAATATAATATATTCTATTTATAGAATAACTTTATAAAAGTATTACATTTTATATAAAACATTTTTACATTTTATTACATTAATAATACTAATAAAACAAAAGCTGAGTGACTTATCATGTAAACATCAATAATCAATACAGTGTGCTACTATGCAACCCGCGCGTATCAACGTATACTTTTACTACCAAGAGTAGTTCAAGCAGCTTTTAACGGTAAAACTTCCGCCGTTATTCTCATAAAAATATTTTTGTCGTTTTCTCCATCCGGCACAATAATTTGGTTCAATGGGTCCACCAATGATGATTGTACGTCATCACGGATATTCCCCGAGCAAAAAGAATATTCCCCGACCAATCGAATATTATACAACAACTTGCAAACTTTTCAAAATTTAAAAATACTACCCACAACTATAACATTATCTCAAATCCACACCATAATATTAAAAAATATTTTGAGAAAATTAAATCTTTATTCATAAAATCTGGGGTCCCATAGTTACACTATTAACCCAGTTCCAGGATGTGTTTTCATGGTCTCTGAAGACATGGTGGGTTTGTCCACTGATATTGTCCTTCATTGCCTTCCCATTAAAGAGGGATTTAAGCTAGTCAAACAAAAGCTCAGGCGATTGAAACCTGAGTGGAGTTTAAAGGTGAAAGAAGAAATTGTGAAACAATTTCAAGCTGGCATCATCATGGTGTCTACATATCCTGAGTGGATATCCAACATCGTGCCCGTACCTAAACCTGGAGGGAAGGTGCGAGTTTGCGTGGATTATTGGGACTTGAACAAAGCTTGCTTAAAAGATAGCTTTCCCGTGCCATTTATCTACATTCTCATTGACAATACTGCGCAATACGACATGTACTCCTTTGCTGATTGCTTTGTGGGGTACCATCAGATCATGGTTGCTGAGGAAGATCGTGAGAAAACTGCTTTCATCACGCCTTGGGGAACCTTTTGCTATAGACGGTTGTCATTCGGCCTCATCAATGCAGGAGACACCTATTAACGAGCTATGATGGCTCTTTTCCATGACTTAATGCATAAAGAGATCGAGATCTACGTGGATGACATCATTGTCAAGTCTTGGAAGGAGAATGACCATATAGACCATCTCAGAAAGTTGTTCAATAGGTTGCACAAGTACAACTTGAAGTTGAATCCAGCTAAATGCGCCTTTGGTGTTAAATCAGGCAAGTTGCTAGGATTTCTAGTCAGCCACAAGGGGATTGAGCTGGATCCTGCCAAAATCCAAGCCATCACAGAAATGCCCATTCCTCAGACAGAGAAGGAAATACGGGGATTTTTGGGAAGAATCAACTTCATTAGCAGGTTTATCTCTCAACTCACAGCAACCTGTGAGCCAATCTTCAAGCTATTAAGGAAGAACTCCTCCATGAAATGGAATGATGAGTGTCAAAATGCCTTCCTCATAATCAAGAAACAGCTAGTCAAAGCTCCCGTTTTGGTACCACCCAGGAATGATGTTCCCCTGTTTATATACCTGTCCATAAGTGACAATGCCATGGTTGCATCTTTAGAAGAGAGATACGATAGAGGCCAAGAAGCGAGCTATCTATTACCTCGGCCAAAAGGTTATTGACGGTGAACATAAGTACACTCTGATCGAAAAGACGTGTTGTGCTTTAGCATGGGCTTCCATGAGGTTACATCATTACCTCCATGGTCACACAACCCATCTCATATCCCGCGTGGATCCTCTCAAATACGTGTTCAACAAACCCATGTTAAATTGCCGGCTGTCCAGATGGCAGCTGATCCTACAACAATTTGACATCGTATATGTGACTCAAAAGTCCATCAAAGGTTAAGGAATTGCGAATCAACTGGCCGCCGTACCTGTAGGTGATTTCAAACCCTTGGAAACATATTTCCCTGATGAAGAAATAATGACAGTTTAGCAACATCATCAGTACGATACACGCCAAGCATGGAAGATGTATTTTGATGGAGCTGTTAATCTGGAAGGCTCTGGAGCTAGAGCAATTCTAGTATCTGGTACGGGGGAGCAGTATCCCGTTGTCGTCAAATTACAGTTTGTCAGCACCAACAATACGGCTGAGTATGCGGAGTTGTCTCTCATGGGGCTAAAACTTGCCCCGTTCAATGGGCATCAGCGGTTAGCTCATCTTTGGAGATTTGAGTTGGTAATCGAGACAATCCACCGGAATCTATCAAACCAAGGAACTACATTTGCTGCCCTACCATCGGCAGGTTTTGAAGATGGCTTTGGAGTTCGAAGAAATCTCCTTTCTACACATTCCTCATAATAGGAATGACTTTGTGGACGCATTAGCAACTTTGGCCTCCTTGATTCACATATCAGATAAGGAACACTTGCCAAGCGTCACAATTTCCCTGCAAAAGGCCCCAGCCTATGGGAATTACGTTGGAGAAGTATCGGATGAGCTACCTCCCATCCAACATCCTTGGTATCAGCATATCAAGGAATATCTGCGAGATGGATCTACACCCGCTGAGGCGAGCCCGACTGAGAAAAGGCGGATCCATCGACTTGCTATGAAATTCTACCTGAGTGGAGATGCGCTCTACAAAAGAGATGCAGGAATAGGTCTCCTCAGATGTTTAGACAAAGATTAAGCCCAAAGGCTTATGGATGAAATCCATGGTGGAGTCTATGGCCCCCACATGAGTGGCCCCCTCCTCGTCAAGAAAGTCCTCAGGACGGGACATTATTGGCTATCTCTCAAAGCTGATTGCAATGACCACGTCAGGAGATGTTATCGATGCGATTCATGGGAATGCTATCCACGCCTCCACGGGAACTCCACAATATGAGTTAGCTTGGCCTTTCTCAATGTGGGGAATGGGCGTTATCGGGCCCATTGAGCCTAAAGCCGATAATGGTCATCGATTTATCTTCACCATGATCGACTACTTCACCAATTGGGTAGAAGCAGCCTCCTTCCCCAGGGTTACTAAAGAAGTCATCATTGCTTTCATCAGAAACAATGTCGTTTGTCGATTGTGTCAGACAATGCCAAGAACCTCAACAACAAAATGATGGAGGAATTATGCAGTAAATTCCACATCAAACATCTTAACTCTGTCATCTATCGTCCAGAAGATGAGCGGTCTTTATTGAAGCGGCTAACAAAAACATCAAGAAGATTATGCAAAAGTTGTCCGCCAACCACAAAGATTGGCCTGACCTATTGCCTCTGACTCTGTTAGCCTATAAAACCTCAATGCGCAGTTCCACTGGGGCAACCCCCTATGCATTAACCTATGGGATGGAAGAAGTACTCCCCATAGAAGTTGAAATGGAATCCCTCAGAGTGTTGATAGACGCTCAGCTGGATGAAGACTAATGGGTACAAGACATGTATCACCAATTGTCTCTAATAGACGAAAGGTGAACCGCGGCTATCTTCCATGGTCAGTTATATCAACAAAGGATCGCCAGATCCTACAACAAAAAAGTTCGGCTACGGAAGTTTAAACAACATGACTTGGTTTTAAAGAAGATTCTTGACAACCAAGATCAATCTAAGGGAAAATTCGCTCCTAACTGGGAAGGCCCGTTTGTTGTCAAAGAAGTATTGACAGGGGGCGCTCTCAAATTACAAGAAATGGACGATGATGAATTTCCACAACTCATTAACTCAGACGCCGTGAAACGGTACTATGTATGAAGTAATTCACAAACATCCTGGTGCAGAACCATCAGATCACCAGTCATTCCTATTTTTTAACCATTTACCACCTACAACTTTTCTACACTTTGCCCCTCAGGGAAACATACATTTCAAGCCAGCAGCCTGGCTCTCCTTTGAGTTCCTACGACTTAGGTCATCCCACCGCGGATTGAACCTCTCATACTTGCAGTTTGGCTACCCATACATGGGATCAAACTTCTCATACCTGCAGTTTATCCCCAACCTAGGATTAAATTTTCTCCTCCCGCACTTCTGACCGCATTACCTGGATTACGCTTTTCATCTCGTCACGAGGCGAACTACGTCGACACGATCTCCTATTCAATAGAGAGTACGTAGGCAACCATTTCACATGGCCGGTCATAATAAAACAAAAACAACAAAAACATTTATACCTTACAAAACAAAACAATAAAAACATTCCTACACCATTTTCAAAACCGTATACGATTGTTGAACCTCTTACACGAGTTGAACTACGCAGACTGATCTCCTCTTCAATAGGAGTACGTAGGCAGTCATTCATGGTTAGGTCTCACCCCCTACCAAAACATAAACCATTGTCAACCTGCATGCGGGATCATCCTTCAATCCACTATATTTCATCTGGCTTTAGACCAAAGGGATGGAATTACCTAAACTCCTCCCAAATAGGAGATTGGCGACCACCATCTAAGTCATGGTCATACCTTGAAGAGTAACACCAATCCATAATAGATGGAATTAACCAAAGCTTCTCCTAAATAGAAGTCTGGCGACCATCCAATAGTTCTATCGATCTCGAGTAGAGGAAAGCCACACTCCTCTCCACATTTTCATCCGAAACCGGTCCTAAGACACCAAAGATGGTAGGGATACATGAGAGATCGATGATCCATTCTGAACTATCCAGAGACAACTCAATGTCCATCCACCCAGGAGGAATTTAGAATATATCAAGACCACAAGCCCTGAAGCAGCAGGAAAAATATCAAGAAAATAGCAAGGCATATCTAAAAGGGAAGTGATCCAAAAATATATTTCCTCATCATATATATAATCTTTGTTTGATGTATACAATGTAAATCATGACATGACAAAATGGCTAAGCTAGTCTGTGCAGGAAAATACAAGCTCATCTACAAGTCAGGGTATATGCGAGCTAACAAGCCCAACATGGCGTCCCTCTTAGAGGATGGAGGTGAAGCTGTGGTCTCCTGCACGAGAATATCCACACGACCCAACAGATCTGCAGCCATCTGCATGGTGACCATATGATCATCAATATATGTGCTCATCTCTACGATCATGCCAGTGGTAAGGGACCTCACGACAGTACTATTTGTGATGGCCACATCCTGGGCAGATATAGCACTATCCTGCTCGACTATCACTGCGTCTCTGGCTGATATAGCCTCATCCCGCTCAACAACAGCGGTATCTCTGCGAGCTAATGCCTCGTCTCTCTCTAATAGAGCTGCGTCCCTCCCATCAAGGGCACTCAACATCATAGATCGAGTCTGATCTCTCTCAAAGGTCATCAGATGAAGACTCTGCTCTAGGTACTGTGCCGAGTGATGAATCACAATAGTACTGGTACTAGGAGAATCTGGAAGAAATGCTGGCAATCCAGCAGCGGGCTCCTCCTCGATGTATGAATCTATGTCCTCCATGGGCTCTACATCATCTGACTCACTATCCGATCTTTGTGGACACTACTGCATACTCGATAAATCTCTGTCTCCATCCATGCGGAATACTCCGCAGAACAACCTGGATGATTGACAGAAAAAGAAGCTATCTCATGCTGATCCCAACAAGCATGCACACGGGATCGGTCCTCTGCTGAGAGATATCGAGAAGTTGAACGACGACTATCGCCCCTCGAAAGGATGAAAGTCCTGAGGCCCGGTCAAGCTGTGATATCACGACCAATGGGTGATAAGTAGTCACACCTCTCAAACCAAACCCGGAGGAGGAAGTCCATGCCGGAGCATGAGTAATGAAGTCAGTATGGTGAGCTAAATACTGAACACGGCAAAATACTGAACGGATCTCTGATATCCGCCAAAAATGCGGACCAAGACAGAGCATCTATACACTCCAATGGCTGAAACGAGTATGACATAGCTACATCATGGGTGAAGCAATATCCATGTCGTCCAAAGGTACCAATCGGTCTCAAGTGTGACATAAACCACATATATAGCATGACCGAACTCCCAGTGAACACTCCTATCGGATAAGTGCAACAGTAGGATGCTAACCGCAGGGTCTCTGCTACAATCATAGGTACAATGGTATAACCCTCTCTAAGAGCTCTCACAGCCATGATGACACCAATGTCTATCTCGTCCATGTATCGTGGCATATAGACATACGATAGTACGCACAGCAGCAGTACATCAACCCTGGCCAAACGCCAGTGATCCTCCGGTGCGGTGAAATCCCCGGAATATCGTGAATAGCTATCCTCCGAGCCAAATCATCACATGAGAAAATTTGGGATATCACATGGCTAGATGTCACTCATCTCAGATTACTCATACTGCAATCCAAAGTTGAGAGTCATGAAAATCTACTCATGTCTCCCAAAGCCAGGTGCACGCAAGGTCTGTCTAAAGGCAGCATTGTCAATCGTGCATACTCCTCCAGAGTAGGACTCAACTCATGGGTCTCGAATCAGAAAACCTGCCTATCCGGTATCTAATGCTCTAGCATCCCGTCTATAAACCCTGCGGGAACCTGAAACATCAATAAAGTCATGGTATGCTGCAACAAATGATCTACAGTCACCCTGTCTGGTGGTGACATGCTATCATACCACGATCGCATACCCAATACCACCATTGACGATGGGGTATGATCTATATGGCTAACTGTCGAAGAAGACATCTGTGCGGGCCGTGTCATAAGGCCATCTAGGGGTCAATGCCAAATATCTCTGGACATACATACATATGCATAACATAATACATGCATAGCAGATAATAGATGGCAATATGATATAGGGAATGAAAAAACTGTGCATACATTCCTAAGTATATCATCATCTAATACATCATCTCTGTACAGCTACAAATACAGGGAAATGGGGCACAGACGCCCTACTACTAACAGAGGCCTATCAAAAGTTATAGCAAGAATGGGGTACATCCATCCAATATCTAACAGAGGCCTATCAAAAGATATAACGAGAATACACATCAGAAGAAGACAATGGTGTCGATATCCACATCATCAATCACGTCCATTGATGTAACTCCTCTGAAGTCATTGGATCTCTATCAATCAGGATGTCGAGCCTATATAGAGGAGGATCTCATACCGCAAAACCGAATGGGTCATCCGAGGGCCAACGCTCGATTTGGAAGGAACAAATGAATCCGCCTCTCTTTGGATCTCTACCCAAATGCCGGATAAATATATGTGCCTGGTCCAACTGCCGGGTCAAACTATCAATCTGGGTCATATGAGTCGGATCTCGGACAAAAGCTATCCAATCCGTCATCATCAAGGATCCTGGAACCATATCCCCCATAAACTGTGTGGCGCGGGACTGGGCTACAATAGTATGAGGGGACCACCACCATTGAACGCGTCTCCACAGGTACATGGACCCTCCGACAATGCAAAATCGTCAACCCCAACAATGGGATATTGATTGTGGTGGATCGCGATACAAGCCAATGACGCCTGACAGGAGGTAAGATCAGCATACGGATCTCCCCTGTGGTGCTCCTAATAGCACGCTCTCCTAAATAGAGCTCCTTGCCTCCATCTGTGAAGAGAGGAACTCTCCTGGTGGAAATCACGTACTCGACTCGGTCGGGTATCCATCCTCAAAGTCGATGGTCAAGTGTTCTCCGAATAGGAATCCATGTGATGGTATCATCAAGAACTCCATTACATACACAGTAGTGAGTGAAGCCCTCAGCTATAGGGACCTCCGACAAAATAGAATGATGCCATCGTCATCCTTGTGGATAGGTATCTAAACCTAACACACTCACAGGACGCAAGCACGGGAGCCTCTCATAGGCCCAAAACTGCCAACACAATGGCAAAACATCTACTATCAGTAAACACTCTTAACCTATAAATGGGAAAAGATAAGAGAAATACTCACCAGCAGAAACGGGTAAAAGCCTAGCCAAGCCTCGGTCAAACCCTGTGAGCGCATCCGCATGCCTTGGAGGAAATAGGCAAAGGTGTAGGAGCCCCAATCATACTCTCCAATACGGTCCACATCACGTGTGGCGCTAATCAAAGCGAAAGACACCGTAGAAGAGTTATCTGCTATGAAGCAGCCTCTAATGATCATCAGGAACAATCGCCACAGAACGCGATCCCTGATTCTGACATCATCAGGCATGGGCTCACTCAAAAGCCCGCTCATAGCATCTACGCTCAAAGGACCTGAACGGACAGTCCTGCCTTTGAGCGCCTCTGCCGGAACTCCTAACACGGATCTGACGGCAGTAGGGGTAATATTCGCTATGCAAGGCACTTGCTCCCCTTCAAACTCCATCCCTGTGATAAATCGCCAATCCATCGGTGTCATCATCACCTTGCAATCCAGTAGATGGAGTGACTGAGTCTGATGAAACCATCGCTCAGATAATGCCCTGAGATAACCCCAGGGACAACGATGGATGTCTGCTCAAATCACCCAGTAGCTCTGGGTTTGCCACCTGAATACAAGGTAGCTCCCTACGAGGAACATGTGCAGCAGGAGCGGGATCCTCAATCAGAATATCCGCCTCCTCGTCCTTAACATCTGGCACGTCTTCCTAGACATGACGAATCATGGCCTCCACCAATCGACGAGGCTTTCTGACAGAACGGGGACGAGGCACTTCAGAATCCCTCCGCCGTATACCAGAAGTGGTCCTATGGGAACTGCTCGGCTGATCCAGATCCATAAATATCTGGACAACAAGTCTCCAAATCACCTCATAAAGGGTGTGGTATTTCCTTACCTGGAGCTTTCTAAAAAGCATTTATGACTATATGCATGCATGCATTTACTTTAACATACAATAGAGTTAAAATGCATGACTACCCAATGCCTACATTTAGAAAATTTTTGCCATATAGCCCCCTTTAAAAATAGGACTATCCACATGCACATAGGCATGTCTAGGTGGCCATTCAGTAGCACACCTGCCCCAAAGTCATATACATAATATAAGCATTAAAAATCAAAATCATACATGCATAAGGTTAACCTCAATATCAGGAGTACTTTGCCTTTTTAGCCTTTTCTCATTGGACCTCAAATAGGACAAAAAATAGCAGAAAAAGGTGCCAATTTGACTGTCTCAAAAGTCAAAATTTTCCACATCTTATGTTCAGCATGGTTTAATACTAACATTTACTATGTTGAATATTTTTTATCAAGTCATTTGTGCATACATAATCACTACTATGTGTTTAGATGCATTTCATGCTATAACTCGAAATCCAACAGATAAAAACTAGAAAAAATACATGCATACGTTACCAGGATAGTGTAGAACACTTGTACGGTGACAGAATTTGCAGAAAATAGCCCGAACTCAGCAGATCTGAAGGAGGTCCACGAATTTCTCTTCGCGCGACAAGCTAAAAATGACTTGTGTTGCCAACCTGCTGGAATTTATCATCCGCGATTGGCCGCAGGCTCACCTGCGGCTGTAGCAGGTGCACCTGCGGCATCCCTATATGGGTCCCACCCCTCCGGCTCGATTCAATTTGAGTTGCACATGAGTTTTTACGGACTAGAAAGGTCAAATCGGGAATAAAAATGCCACGCGATTGAGCAAAACAGCATACAATCCTGGTCTTCTCAGATGAAACTTTGAGTTTGTACATCGCTCATTGGTAGTCACCTGAACACGAGGTATACTCTGCCAATGATCTTATTTGTTACAAATCACATCCGGCAATACCTTGTACATGTCTGATGCCGCCAATTCCGGGTCGTTACCCTAAGTATGTCCCCGATGGGGGTTACAACGTATGTCCCCGACGGGGGTAACAATGCATGCTCATCCGTTGACACACAAATTAGAGAAGGTCAAGCAGCCTTGACATCATGATAACCATTGGAAGTAAACCCAACAGAGCATCAGAAACCATCCGATGACCAGCCGCTGCTACACACATCAGCGATGGTTACAACGTATGTCCCCGACGGGGGTTACAACGTGAAGCCCTAGCAGGGGATTACAACGTACATTTAAGCCATTGACACATATATCAACGAAGGTCAAGCGGCCTTGATGTTATCTCAGCTGATAGCGATTAAACCTATCAGAGGTCTAGAGCTATTCGAGGATTTCATGCTCGATTGCTCATATTTCCCCAGCGGATCCCCGGCGGGGGTCACAATGCAATGCTCTGTTGATCTACACGACAACGGAGGTCAAGCAACCTTGACAATCTACCCATAGATTATCAGCCATTGATTCATTCGTCAGCGAAGGTCAAGCAGCCTTGACAATATATCCCACAGGATTTTTCAGCCGTTGATTAACATGTCAGTGAAGTACACATCAACGAAGGTCATACGTCCCTGACATCATTCGCTGTTGGCAGTAAATCCAACAGAATCTTGACATATTCTGGCGATACTAACCAGGAAAGGTCAATGTTATCAAAGAGGATAGATGATGGAATATGTTATGCACATCCTCAAATAGACCCAGCTTTATCCCCACAGATCTCTTACACATAAGAGATACATCTTCAGGATCAAATCATAATCGAAGACACAGGGATTTGATGATAACTCCAACATCAACATCCTAATGATTTGATTACACATCAAATCTCGGTCATCATTGCCAATCCTCATTGAAGCAAACATGGAGCCAAAGAATCATCCCCAACATGTTGGGCTACAACCCTGCATACATGCATCATACAACATTTGCATCATGTTGCTACATAGTACCATGTTTGTCTTGTTACGTTTCAAGTGTCCAGGATTCTTTATCGCATGCCATGCATCGCCATGCATGAGTATGATAAAGAGGGAATCATGAGACACTCAAAATTTTCTCAGATAATTGCCTACTAACATTGCGCAGAGGATAGATTCGTCTTTTAAGAGGGAACCCTGAAAGACAATCCATATCCATACCGGATACTACTGGAAGCTCAGCATCAACCCCGAAGCCACTCTGGGAGTAACAATTCCAACCTCGGATATAACCCCGAGGCATATAGATCCAATACTGGAACACACACTAGAGAATACCGATTAATCTTTGAGATAACCCCGAGGTATCCCGTCTCAGTCCCAACCATGGGAATAGCCACCAACCTTGGTGATAACCCCAAGGAAGGCAGTTTCGGTGATAACCCCGGAAATGCTTGTTTCAAATGCGACCAGCTTCAATCTCGATGCTCACAACAAGATACACTGTACCAACCCGGCGATAACATCAGGAAGACAGGCACACCTCAAATATGGCAATGAGGACCTTCGACAAATGCAACAATCCAATCTCAACGAAGCTCTGAGCAACGTCTGCTTTATCAGCCCAATCCGGCGATAACACCGGTGAGGGGAAACATCGTCATCTCGCCAACACGATGCCACGCCACATCGTCTCAACATCTCTACGTAACGATTTCCCACAAGACTAACCAATCCCAAGTGACTATTGTGCTGGGTAACAGATGAAAGTTGAAGCTTGAAGACCGAAGGGCATCGTCCCATCTTCAATGACTTCGTACAAACTCTAATCCCATTCCATCGTACAACTCTCGACAACGACGGTCTGAAATAGGTCCTGTATACCTCAAACGGATGCCCGAATTGTACTTCTGAAATTTCGAGTGGACATTACAGTGCTCGAGTGCACGATCTCGAGACGACTGACCTAAAACCGGGCCCACCACGGGTTGCCTCTGTACACTGTGGCTCACCAGCAGTATACCTGGGCTAAATCATCTATAAATAGAGGACTTGGGCTGCCCATTTTAAAAAAAAGTGGCGAGGAAGCCACGCTTAATTTGCTCTGCACTCACCCCATGCAAAGTTGTACTTTCTCATTTTAAACACATGTGAGCTCATATATAGCCCTTTTATACGCATAAAAGCGGTGTTTACCCACTCTAAATATATAGTCTTCTTCGATACCAATCATTTGTAAGCCTTCTCACACACTTTAGAGTCTTTATCTTCATCTCTACACACACCCTTCTTCACGTTGAGAGTCGTGTTGCGCGCATTTGCCTGAACTTTGGTCCGTGGTTTTGTTTTAGCTTGTATATATATATATATATATATATATATATATATATTATATATATTTATATATATTGACCAACATTATCGAGTTATGCCTCGATTGAGCCTTGAATTTTTTGCCTGGAGTATTATTTTATTTGATTTATATATATATATATATATATATATATATATATATATATATATATATATACATTTATATATTAATCGTGTGTGTCGAACTTTGTTCGATGACCCTAGACTTTGATGCCCGAGCGTTTACTCGCTTATATATATATATATATATATATATATATATATATATATATATATATATATATATATATATATATATATATATATATGAATGGTCGAACTCATTCGATGAGCCCGGATTTTTACATAGAATGCGTTTACTTGCTTATATATATATATATTTATATATATGAATCGTGGGTCTGACTCATTCAATGAACTTGGATTTTACATCCATGCGTTTACTCGCTTTTGTATATATATATATATATGAAGCGTGGTAGGACTACATTCGATGAGCCCGGATTTTACATCCCATGCGTTTACTACGCTTTAATATATATATATATATATATATATATATATATATATATATATATACTGTTGTGAACTTTGTTCGATGAGCACTCGATTCGATGAGCCCGGATTTTACATCCAAAGGCGCTTTATTGCTTTTTTTTGTATATATATATATATATATATATATATATATATATTTTCATCATGCCTGAGTTTCTTCGTGGCGGTTGATCGCTTTTACTGACTTTTATTTATATTTCATCCTACTCGAGTTTCCTTCGTGGCGGTTGGGTCATATTTCTGACTTCATTTACGCTTTTGTCCCGCCTAGAGTTTCCTCCGTATGGTTGATAACTTTTACTGACTTTATTTACTTTTCTCGATCCCCATGGAGGTGCTTCGTGGTTGGTGATCCCGTTCATATATATATATTTATAGCTTTTATATATATACCGCTACTTCTTTCATACAAATTGCAAGATTCTTGCGCTTTAGAATCATGTGATCACAGATTCAACCTATTGGATCTAGATTCGGTTCCGTGATGGACATTTTCAATTTGTATGGCGACTTGTAAATTATTCTGCGGTGTCTGAATTTCCTCAGATGGTTTCCATACCCACGAGGAAGTCGGCTTTATTTTTGTACATTATTTTCGTATGGATGCCTCGCATTCGTAAAATAAAATCAATCAAGCCGAACACTTAATAAAATGGGAGTATAAAAGGTTTCAATTACTATTGAGCATCAGGGTTCGAAATACCTCTTTTATAAAACATCACTACCATATCTTGCTTAAAATTGAGTTTTTACATAAATTCAAATCCTGTGTATATAGGTGCGAACGAGGCCTCGCACTACTTCCAAATAACAGCACATTGACCTACACACACATTCAGATAATAGTTTCTTAAAAAGAGGCGGTCACCGTGGCAACACGGATGTCGGGGGGTGCCTAACACCTTCCCTCCGCATAACCAAGTCCCCGGACCCTAATGAATCTCGGTGTCACCGACCCATTTAGCAGTGTCACATCACTGGGTCAATGTGCAAACCTTTTCTCAGTTGTGTTGGTACAACCATTTAAAAAACCAATTGGCGACTCTTAACAGTCAATCGTCGACATTATACATGTCGGACCTTTTTCACTTATTTTTTCAAACAAATCTCACCTAAAATGAGAACATCAAAGAACAAGTAACAGAAAGGGACATCTAAAAATCCCGACGTTGACAAAGGGTTCGAATGTCTTCGGATAGGCAAGTCACTCCTTGGATGAGCTCGTTGAGTTGGCTTTGGGTTTGGGCAATGTCCTCTCGATTCTCTTTGATCAGAGCATCAGATCGAGCTTCCCTGTGTTTGAGGATGACTAGAACATTTTCAGTCTGCTACCCTTGGTTTACGTAAAATTTTTGGAATTCTTTTACGACAGTTTGTAGATTGATGATGCTTTCCAACATAATCTTATTTTGAGTATTTTGAGTTGTCTATAAGACGAGAACAACATCTCGATGTCTTTTAGCAGCTTAAAAGTGTATCTGATCCCGGTCATTTATGCTCTTCACCATTTCTTTTATGATCTCCCTAAGCTTCTTTGTGAGCTCAGAGCTTAGGGTGCTGGGGAGAGCATTGGCAGCCGTGATCATTTTAGTCAGTCTTAGTTGAATGAGCTCTGTGTGAGCTTCAAGGCTGTCATCAATATCCTTAATCACTTTCTTTGACACTTCGGATAACTCAGATTTGGTGGGCAGATCTAAGAGGAGTTCACTGACTTATGGAATGTGTGGAGGAAGGGGAGTATCCTTGTTTTGATCTTGCAAGGAGTAGAGGGCAAGATCAAGGTTGAAGTATTCATTTGTGGAGGAAGAAGGAATATCTGATGGAGGGGCCTATTTTTGGGTGTTTGGAGTGGGTGGCTCTACGATTTGAGTTTGGGACTCTACGACGGGGCTAGAGTTAGCAATCGTAGAGATGATGGGAGTTGGGATTAATATAAAGTTGGGCACATTTGGTTCATCAGTTACAGAATTTTGGGATTCTGTAACTGGGAATTGACTTAGTGGTTTTAGGACCACTTCCAACCAAATTGGAAATTCATAAAATTGACTGAAGAAAGACAGTGGATAGTAATTAACTCTGAACAATATTAGGACATATAATACCTCATGCACCATCCTTGAAGAGGGACCATTTGTTATCAGTTGTTTGGCAAAGTTGAAATTTCCTGGGAACCCATGAGCTAACACAGAGATGGCTGGATATTCTTTGAAGCTCCAAAACATGTGATTCCAGGAGTTTAGTATTTGAGCTTGATGAAAAGGCATCATGGGTAGATAGGAGAACAACTTCTCGTAGTTGGCTGATAAATAGGTTTTATACCTACTTATTGAATATCAATTCATGAGAATTATGCTCATCTCAAGTGGATTTTAGTATGTTTTTAATTGCATTTTTCTTTTATTTTACATTACTTGATTAGAACTCCTCTAGTATGGAAATGCAGGAAATGGCATGATGTGGCATTGACACTATGGTATGGACCTAACAAAGGTGTAGCAAATGGAATGTGTGTTGATAAGGAACTGAGTGATTGTGAAGGACAAACAACAAGCAACATCGATGAGATAGCAAGATGTGAAGCGGAAGCGGTAGTACATCAACTGCTTTGCATAAAGGAGTTCTCACGCCATGCATGCAGACAGAAGGACCGAAACACACATCGCGCGCGTGCCATGGCATCAATTATAAGCTAAATTTTAAGCTAAATTATATGACTTAGACAATTCTAATCTTGTCTCATTTCTATTTTTGTTTTTGTTTCAGGCACTTGTATATAGTATATGCGCACTCGATCCTCCAATCCCGAGTTAACACCTTTATAGGACAACATCAACGGTAGGGGTTGAAAATCAAGAGCACGTAGAAATATATAAGCAGCGTTAGAGACCACAACATCTAATATGGCAGCCGAAGAGCAAAGGGATGAGCAAAGGTCTTTAATAGCTTATTCGATGCCAAATATTAATGGATTGCAGTCAAGTATAGTCAGACCAGCGATAGCAACCAACACCTTCGAGATTAAGTTGGGCACTATTCAAATGGTGCAGAATTCGGTACAGTTTGGGGGTGCTGCTACAGACGATCCAAACGAACACCTATTGAGCTTCATTGAAATATGTGATACTTTCAGATACAACAGGGTGCCAAAGGATGCAATCAGACTTAGACTATTTCCATTTTCATTGCGGGATAAAGCTAGAAGTTGGTTTCACTCTTTACCTGCGGGATCTATAACCACATGGGAGGACCTAGCACAGAAAATCTTAGCCAAATTCTTTCCAATGGCTAAGACTGCAAAAATGAGGACAACAATTTCCTAGTTTGAGCAGGAACATGGTGAATCATTATATGAAGCCTGGGAGAGATATAAGGAAATGCTAAGGAAGTGTCCACACCATGGCATACCGGATTGGATGGTTATCAACACATTTTATAATAGATTGGGATGGCAGTCAAGACCGATTATAGATGCAGTTGCAGGAGGAGCTCTATGGGCGAAGAGCTATGAAGAGGCATATAATCTCATAGAGACGATGACAACTAATGATTTCCAAAATCTTTTAGCCAAACTACCCCAGCCCAAAGTTGCAGGTTTGTTAGAAGTGGATGCTATCACTCAATTGTCAGCACAAATGGCATCCATGTTAAAGAAGATTGACTCATTGACAGACCCCAAGGCGAAGACAGTTGTATTTGTGTGTGAGATATGTGCAGGGTCACATTAAATGGACCAATGTGCTATTAGTTCGGAGTCTATGCAATATGTGAGCAACTATAGGAAGGATCAAGGTTAATTTTAGAACACATACAGTGCCAACAATTGTAACCATCCAAATTTCAGTTGGTCAAATAATCAAGGAAATCAACAAAGTCAGTTTCAACCACATAACCAATTTCAGTCACAGTAAGCTCAGCAATAGTTTGCACCAAGACCACCGCACCCACCTGGATTTTCTCAACAACATCATACACCACCAGCACCTCCGCAAGAAAAGAAGTCAGAGATGGAGGAAATGATGATGAAGTACATGGAAAATACGAAAGTGATGATTAAAAGCCAAGCAATGGCTATTAAAAATCTGGAAATTCAAATGGGTCAGATGGCGAGCATGCTTAATAACAGACCACAGGGTTCATTGCCAAGTACCACAGAGGCAAATCCAAGAAGGTAAGGGAAGGAACAATGTTAAGCGATTACACTTAGGTTTGAAAAGCAGTTCTGAGAAAATCAAGACATGGCGCTTGCTATACTTTTGAAAAGGGAAGATCTTGTGACCGCACGATCAAGAAATCTCATTCAAGAGAAAATTGATAAAGAAGATTCTGGACAGCAGCAAGAAGAGAAGAATAAAGAAGGGTCATTTGAGAAGCCAGTGAATAAAATACTAATAGTTCACCCTCCTGTTCCTTATCCACAGAGATTGCATAAACAGAGGGAAGACATGTAGTTTAGTAAGTTCTTGGAGGTATTCAAAAAGCTGCAGATTAACATACCTTTCGCTGAGGCATTGGAACAGATGCCTAGTTATGCAAAATTTATGAAGGGTATCTTGTCAAGGAAGAAGAGATTAGAAGAATTTGAAACAGTGGCCTTGACAGAGGAATGCAGTGCAGTGCTTCAACGCAAATTACCTACAAAGCTGAAGGATCTGGGCAGTTTCACAATACCATGTACAATTGGAAAGATGAGCTTCAGTAAATGTTTGTGTGATCTTGGAGCTAGTATCAATTTGATGCCTTTGTCAGTATTTAATCAGTTGGGATTGCCGGCTCCAAGGCCGACAAATATTTCATTCTGATTAGGCGGCGAATGTCGATCACTTATCCACGGGGAATTGTTGAAGATGTTTAGGTAAAAGTGGATAAATTCATCTTTCCAGCTGATTTCATCATTCTAGATTATGAGGAAGATAAGAGTATACCAATCATACTTGGAAGACCATTCCTAGCAACAATGATAGACGTTCAGAAAGGGGAACTCACAATGCATGTACATGATCAGGAAGTTACTTTCAACGTCTTCAAGGCAATGAAATTTCCTACAGACAAAGATGAATGGTTCAAGGTTGATTTGGTGGACAAAGTGCTAAATAATGAAGCAGAGAATTTGGTGGATAATGAACCATTGAGAAGTGCTATTACTGGAAATTCAGAATTAGATGATGAGGAATTTGAAGAACTTGTGTACTTCTTTGATACAACTCCATAATTTAGAAAATTCAAGATTCCTATTGAGCCATTAAAGAAAGCTGGAGAATCGTCAATAAAATTGAAACCATCTCTTGAAACACCTCCAGAACTTGAATTGAAACCACTTCCTGATCATTTGAGGTATGCATTTTTAAATGAAAATTCAAAATTACATGTGATTATTTCTTCTGCACTAACATATTTTCAGGAAGAAAAATTGCTAGGAGATCTTAGAGAGTTCAAGTCAGCTATTGGATGGACTATAACAGATATAAAAGGGATCATCCCATCATTTTGTATGCATAAAATCCTGCTGGAAGATGATAGCAAGCCTTCAGTGGAACATAAAAAAAGACTTAATCCAATCATGAAGGAAGTGGTAAAGAAGGAAGTGTTGAAATGGCTAGATGCAAGCATTATATATACAATTTTAGATAGTTCATGGGTGAGCCCGGTACAGTGTGTATCGAAGAAAGGTGGTATGACCGTGACTTCTAATGAGAACAATTAGTTGATTTCGACAAGAACAGTGATGGGGTGGAGAGTCTGCATGGATTACCGCAGGCTTAACAAAGCTACAAGGAAAGATCATTTTCCACTGCCGTTTATCGATCAAATGTTGGATAGACTAGCGGGGCATGAGTTCTATTATCTTCTGGATGGGTATTCAGGCTATAATTAGATTGTTATAGCTCGAGAGGACCAAGAAAAGACAACCTTTACATGTCCATATGGTACTTTTTATTTCAGGAGGATGTCTTTTGGTCTTTGTAATGCCCCAACAACTTTTTAGAGGTGTATGATGGCTATCTTTTCAGATATGGTGGAGCAAAATGTAGAGGTATTTATGGATGATTTTTCAGTATTTGGGGATTCATTCGATCTATGTCTGGAAAATTTGGTCATGGTTTTGAGAAGATGTGTTGAGACAAACTTGGTATTGAATTGGGAAAAGTGCCATTTTATGGTACAAGAAGGAATAATTCTGGGACATAAGGTATCGAAGAAGGGACTTGAGGTGGACAGAGCTAAATTAGAAACCATTGAGAATTTGCCACCACCAACTTCAGTAAAAGGTGTTCGAAGTTTTCTAGGACATGCAGGCTTTTACTGTAGATTCATTAAAGACTTCTCCAAGATAACTAAACCACTTTACAGTTTATTGGAGAAGGATGCACAGTTCAAGTTTGACGAGGATTGCGTGTCTGCTTTTGAGCATTTGAAGAGGAGGTTAACTTCAGCACCAGTAATCACAGCACCGGATTGGGGCATACCATTCGAATTGATGTGTGATGCCAGTGATAATGTTGTGCGAGCAAGACCCTTACTGATGCACAGTTGAACTACACCACCACAGTGAAGGAATTACTGGCAGTTGTGTATACTTTTGATAAGTTTAGATCGTATCTAATTGGTACAAGGGTGAAGTGTACACGGATCACGCGACAATTCGACATTTAGTTGAAAAGAAGGATGCAAAGCCTCGGTTGATCAGATGGATACTACTATTGCAAGAATTTGATTTAGAGATCAAGGACAAAAAGGGAACTGAGAACCAAGTGGCGGACCACTTATCTCGACTGGAGAATCTGGGAAGGGAGGTAGATAACAAGGTTATGATTAATGAATCCTTTCCAGATGAGTAGTTGTTTGTGGTGCAAGGGGAAGTGCCATGGTTTGCAGATTATGCAAACTACTTGGTGAGTAAGATGTTACCTTCTGACTTAGTTGGCTATCAAAAAAAGAAATTCTTGCATGATGTGAAGTGGTTTATATGGGATGAACCATATTTGTTCAAACAATGTACTGATCAGATTATAAGGAGATGTATCCCATATAGTGAGATTGAGGGGATTTTGCAGGATTGTCATGCTTCTTTATATGGTGGTCACTATGGTGGAGAGCGAACAATGGCTAGAGTGTTACAAACATGATTTTATTGGCTGATAATTTTCAAGGATGCTTACAGTTTTGTATAAAGATGTGACATATGTCAAAGAGTCGGGAACATTTCGAAAAGGAATGAAATGCCATCGAGCACTATCCTCGAGGTGAAATTTTTTGATGTTTGGGGGATAGACTTTATGGGCCCTTTCGTTTCTTCATGTTGAAATCTGTACATCTTGTTAGCAGTTGATTATGTGTCAAAGTGGGTGAAAGTGGCAGCTCTTCCAACGAATGATGCCAAAGTGGTCCTAAGATTTTTACAGAAGAGTATTTTCACAAGATTTGGGACTCCAAGAGCTATCATTAGTGATGAGGGCAGTCATTTTTATAATAGGCAGTTCATAGCTCTGTTGGCTAAGTATGGGGTGAATCATCGCATTGCTACAACTTATCATCCTCAAACTAATGGCCAAGCCGAAGTTTCCAATTGCGAGGTTAAAAGAATTTTGGAGAAAATTGTGAATCCGTCAAGAAAGGATTGCTCCTTGAAACTTGATGACGCTGTTTGGGCATATAGGACTGCGTATAAAACATCGTTGGGCATGTCACCTTTTTAGCTGGTTTATGGCAAAGCATGTCAACTTCCTATGGAGCTTGAGCATAAGGCATATTGGGCAATTCGGAAGCTCAATTTTGATTTGAAGGCGGTAGTAGAGAAATGCCTAATCCAACTCAATGAGTTGGATAAATTCAGACTACAGGCATGTGAAAACTCGAAGCTATACAAGGAAAAGGTGAAGAAATGGCATGATTGCAAGATCATAGAGAGAATATTTGAGCCTAGACAAAGAGTTTTGCTGTTCAATTCTAGACTTAAACTTTTTCCTGGGAAGCTCAAATCAAGGTGGTCAGGGCCATTCACAGTGAAGATAGTTTTCCCACATGGTGCAGTAGAAGTGTTCAATAAGTTCCCAGACAAGCCATTTAAAATGAATGGACAACGGCTGAAGCATTATTTTTGTGGCGAGGTTGACAGATAAAAAGTAACCTCAATCCTCTCTTCAACATGAGAAGTCAGAGATAGTCAAGCTAATTGACTATAACTTAGCGCTTGATGGGAGGCAACCCATTAGTTCTATCCTTAACTCTTATTTAATTATGTTAAAGTATATTTAGTTTCATGTTCTTGTTAGTATTCATAGTATACGTTGTGTTAAATTAGTAGTATGAGAGCTGATTGAGCGTTTGATGAGACGTAGGAGTAGCAGAGAAAGTATTGTGTTAGGATAGTCATGTATGCATAATCATCAATTCATGTTTTGATTTTGGAGGCATGATATCTAATAAGGATAGTTGCTGATTGAACATGTGTATTGGAAGGGATTCATTGCTGCTTTGATGTATTTAGGATGCAAGATGGCAGTGCAGAATACAAGGTCGCGCGGCCGTGCAAAGAAAGCATTGAGACACTGCGCGCCCGCGCCATTTCCCTATTTAGAAACCGTGCGGCTGCGCTCGACACTGGACTTGAAAAAAAAATTTAGATTTAAAAACGTGTCTTGCACCATATATGCCATGTTTTGAAATAACAGAGAGCGTATCATTCATCTCCAAAATATGCACGACTCTTCCTTTCCAAAACCGTTCCAAACTGAAGGTGTAACGTCTCATCTCCACTGCTTGATTATCGCATCGGTTCTCCTACCCACGTTCAACATCTACATTGATAAAACTAGGGCTTTAGTGGTTTTGTGCAATATAAGTTTGGGGGTTCTTTGTGCAACGATTATATCACTCCCAATTATATAAAACAAGTTTTCTTCTTCTTCAACAATCTCAAATGGGTCCTAAGTGTGCACGTTCTATCGCTCCATCATCATTCTCTTCTTCCAGCAGTCAAGATGAGGATATTGTGGATCATACAAAATTCCTCAGTCTGGAGGCACAAACGGAGTACTATAGAATAGTGTCAAAGACCTTTGTGAAGGATTGAGGCTTCAAGCTTGGGAAGCAGGATGGGGAACTGTGGAATATGATTCGAGAAAGAGGATGGGGAGGATTTACTGCAACCCCTATGCCTGCTCCCATGGGTATTGTTCAAGAATTTTATACTAATGCTGAGGATACTATGAGTGGTTTATCAATGGTTTGAGGAGTTCAAGTTGATTACCGACCTCAATCAATCAGGGAAACTTTCAGAATACTTGACACACCACCGACTGGGTATGATAATTGGGTCGAGGCTACCCGTTTTGGGACGGATTTGGACAAAGTCATCACTGACTTGTGCATTCCAGGAACGTAGTGAACTTGTAGGGCAGGAATGAATCAGCCTCACATTTTCCCAGCCTCAACTCTGAATCGCTATGCAAAGGCTTGGAATTTGTTCTTATGTGCGAAGCTTGTACGTTCAACGCATCATGAAATCATAACTGAGAGGGCTATCATTTTGTGGGGAATAGTCACAGGCGAATACATCGATGTGGGCCATCTCATTAATTAGAACATGTTACATAAATGAGGGGGAGCACTACGTGAAGTATCCCACATGCGTTTGTTATTGCGAGTCTGTGTGCACAACAAGGAGTTCACTGGGATGATGAACAGATGCAAATGCCTAGTCAAGATATCCTCATGTGACGATTTCCAAATTCGAGGATTGGACAAGAGGTGCACCACACTCGAGGGGAAAAGGTTTCATCATTTAACCAACATCCTCGGTACCACCAACACACGATACCACGTGAGGAAACTAAAAGGAGAACGCCAACACATGCCACTCAAGCTATCTGTGCCCACGATTTAACCGTCATCTCCGGAGGTTGGAGCGGAAGGTCGCTGCTATGTATGATAACTTTGCAGCGTTTGCTATGGGGTTGACAAGGTCTCTAATAGAGGCATTTGCACAGTAGGGTATTGCACTCGAGTGGCCACAATTTGGGACAGCCGTGCCATTTCCACCACCGGATTCACCACCCGAAGAGGTTGGTTCAGCAGAGCAGTAGGGGAGTTCTTCTAACCCTATACCTTCATTCATTGGGATACTGAATATTTGAAGTTTGGGGGTATTGGGTAGTAGGTAGTTGCATGTTAGTTAAATTTAAATTTTTCATGTTTGAATTTTATGTTAGTTTCATTATATGTTTAGTTGCATGTCTCGCATTTCTAGCTATGTGGAATTTATGTCTAGCCAATGATGAATTTGAATATTGAAGGATTGTTGAGTTTAGTGGATAACATAAGCTTAGATATAACATTTTACATGATGTAATCCATAGTGCTGTTTAGATGCTTTCGGTTTGAATTGACGTGTTCACAAATACTTGTAGGCATAAGGGTTATGTGCTCTATTGTTGGATAGGAAATATGGTTTTCAAAATAGAATTGGGTTGAAAATGGACTTCATCTATAAAAACATTGATAATCAAGCTTTGGGAAAACATGGGTATGCTTATTATTATTATATTTGAAAATAATAATAATAAAAAAATAATAATATAAAACTATCATGGTTAGTCTTGTTTCGGGGCCTTTGTTACTTGAACACGTACGCCCGAGGGGATTGTCTTTACACCTAGCGCCCTAAGGTCTTTTATGGTCTGGGAGTCGTTGGTTAAAAGCTCGCTAAGGGGTAACACTATAGCCTAATGGAATGAGGCATTGCACAACCATGTGATAAAAAAAATAAAATAAAAAACACCACGGGAAAGAGCGAAAATTGCCCTCATGAGTAAAAATAAAGTAGTTTAAACCCATTGTTGAACCTTAGTCTGTATTGATATGTTAGAGAAGTCTTTGTTGCATTAGTATACATGAATCTTGATTAGGCTATAATTTTCTGTTTTGAGCAGTTTAACATATGTATTCTGTGCTTTAATCAAGTTTTAGTGAACACAACACACACACACAACATCTTTACGGCATGTATGGGTTATTTAAGTGTATGATATTATGTCTATAGCTCAGTTTGAAGTTTTATTCTTGAATCTGGATAACTCACTGAGGCATATTGGATTGGAATTCTATTTTAGCTTGAAAAATGTGGGACTCATTTGCATCGTAATCTAGTTGCATAACATGTAGTTGCATTTTCAGTGTTTAATGTCGTATACATTGCTTGAGGGAAAGCAATAGTTCAAGTTTGGGGGTATTTGATAAGTAGGTTTTATACCTACTTATTGAATATCAATTCACGAGAATTATGCTCATCTTAAGTGGATTTTAGTATGTTTTTAATTGCATTTTGCGTTTATTTTACATTACTTGATTAGAACTCCTCTGGTATGGAAATGCAGGAAATGGAATGATGTGGCGTTAACACTATGGTATGGACCTAACAAAGGCATGGCAAATGGAATGTGTGTTGACGAACTGAGTGATTGTGAAGGACAAACAACAAGCAACAACAGCAGATAGCAATATGCAACAGATAGAAGCAGCGCGACCGCGCTTCTTTACGAAGGAGTTCTCACGCGCGCCCAATGTGATGTAGGGATGAAACCACACATCGCTTGGCATGTATGTGTTGAATCAGCGTTTATGCGCTAGAGTAGCGCGCACCACGCCTAATTTGTATATGGTGATCATGCGATCGTAGCCGTAATCTGCTTGATTGTTAGTTGACTTATGTTTTTGAATTTAAAATTTGAATGTAGTCTTATTTAAAACTATTCTGGTTGGTACCAGAGAATTATTAAGTACGTTTTTATCAGTTTTTTCAGAAGGGAGCTAGGGTTAAAAACATAGAACTAATCCTAGAGAGGATTTGAGCATACACTCAAGATTTTCTACATCTTCTCTTGAATTTAGTTATTATATAAGTATTCATTTTCTTTTGCTGGAAACTATTTGAGATTTGGATAACATTCTGAAACAAATTCTACAATTGGGTTTGATCAATTCTATTTGCTCTCTCTCTTGTGATATTTATTCTCAATGTGTTACTATAATCCCATAATGGTTTTAGGTTTAGAAATGAACTAAACTCCATTATGGGATTCTAACGGATTTTGATATGTAATCTATAATTAATTGCATGATTGCTTGGTTGCTCGTTTATCATTGGGATTTCTGTTATGATTGATTGGATTGCATGAATGTTTGATCACCATTCATCTTATATGCTTATATGGAATTGAAAAATGACACGTGAGCATGGTTGTAATCATGATAGCATGCGTTCATGAGGCTGAAATGTTTAGCTTCTTATTTTGTGAACCAGATAGAAATATACCGTTTCACCGTGTGTAGTAATATAAGAGCATGTGCTCTAATTCAATATTGCTGCAATTTCACATAGGAATATAGTGACTTTGGCATTATTGTCGATTATATGATTTCTATCGCAATGTGGATGTTATGTAAACATGCCATAATTCATTGAAAAATGATTATGTCTATATTTGTGCTCTTTGCTAATTTTCCATGATAAATGTATGATTCTGCATGATGGCAATGTTTAGATGAAGTATGAAATGAAGTTAGAATCCCATTCTTTCTAAATTTGATTTCATTAAATTAGTTTTGTGTTTTATTCATTAATTGAATATAGGTTAAGCATAATTGTGAATTATTCGTTTAAGCATATAAAAAAATAGTGATACAATTGGTGTATGATAGTTTAACTTTAAAACCTTTCTCCGTGGATCGATACTGTTCTTACTGTGTACTACTTGTTGACCCATGTATTCTTGCATAAGTTAGAGTCCTTTCGTTAAGACTAAAAAGGAGGCAACATTGGCTTTTTTATATCCATTACTGCCCACATCTATGATCTCGACCTCATCATCTTCGTCCTTTTCTCTGTCTTCGTTCAAGGATTCCACTATATCAATGACTTCATTTTGTTCTTGCTCTGGTTCTCCCTCATTTTTTGCAGGAGTAGCTTCTTCTGTCATGGGGATATCATGAGGCTCCCCCTCAACATGATCATCCATCTATAGGGCTAGTAGCTCCCCCTCAACTGGAGCATTTTCTAGGGTGAGAACTTCAGGTATCTCCCCCTCAGCTTGAGCTTTGTCCTTTTGGCTTTCTTTTGATAGTTCCTTTTCAGCAGCAATCTTTTTGTCTTCCTCCTTGAGTACTCCTTCATTGACAAGGATGTACTTCTTAACCAATTTTTGTCTGGGTTTTCTAGGCTGAGCCATAGCCTCAGGACTTTCTTGGGCTTCAGCTCTGTCCTGTTGATCACCAGACATCCGATGCAAAGAACTTCCTTGCTTCGAGGTGTTGATTGGGCTCGGGTCTCTACGATCGGTAGAGACTTCTACGATCGAAGAGATGATTACCTCTTGGACTTGTGGATCGATTTTGTTCGCTTCAAAGAAATTGTGATATGGTAGCTCTGTCTTCATCTGCCTCAGCCAGCTGTTCTTTTCTTCTTAAGATCCTCAACGTCTCAATGTCAGAGGACTCTACAGGTATATTAGTGGTAGATCTTTAAGGTTCTTCTGTCAATCGAGACTTTAGCTTCCTCTTGCCCTTACTTTTTCTGACCAGGGCAGAGGGCTCTTCCTTGTTGATCTCCTCATCTTCTTCTTCAGTCTCTTTGACGACTGATATATTTCCTAGAATCCCTGATTCCTTCATATCACCAATTCTTCCACTGGACTCAGACATCATACGAACATTTTCTGTTGGATTCCTTTTCTAATTCTCAAATAGTTGCTGGGTCATCCGTATGTTTGGATTGATGGACTCTCCTTCATTGTCCCCAATTTTGTCACCCAGAGCAGACTGTAGGATGATGCTTATAAATCGCCCGTAGAGCATCTTTTGAGAGATCTTTGTCTTCTTCGAGCTGGTGATCCACTTCCCAATCCATTCAAGCAGTAGAGCTCCATAGTTAAGTTGTATTCCATAACTTATGGCAGTCATGAGCTTTAGTTGCACCTCATTTACAAAATCATGGCCATAGCTCTTGCAACATATACACTTCCCAATAATATCGGCCAGAAATTCGTACCTATGAGGAAACTCCTTTTTCTTGTATCCTTTGACAGTGGGGAATTTCTTGTGATGCATCTTCTTCAGGCCTTCATGGAAGTCAATGCCATCTATGAACGAGAACCCTTCAGATTTGAAGCCTAGGGCTAGGTTGATATCCTCAGTTCTGAGTTTGATTTCCACGTCCTTGACCCTCGTGGTGATTACGTTATTTTCGAACGCCCCATTCCTATAAAACTCCTTTATCAACTTCGGGTAGATCCAGTGCTCGCATTCTGTGGCTTCTTGAGACCAACCTTCTTTATCGCGATGTGAGTTTTGTGAAATTTGGGTTCAACTGTTTTGAACTCATCGAAATAGAGTCTATAGCCAGAGATGTCGTTGGAGGCTGCCATTGATTTCTTTGCAATTAGTATGGTTGTCTGAACTTTCTTAAGGGTTAGGGTTTCTACTTGTAGAGAGAAAGGGAGAGATAATCCTTTTGAACTTCTGATTTCAAAAAGGTGCTTTTAAATTGTACTTGTAACTTCCCTCTCTCCATTTTGCTTAGTGGGACATGTGTCAAATTCTACTTGGCTCTAGGAATCTGACTGAGGAGGATTATACTGATTTGCCCTTAGCTCCTTCTGAGCTAATGTGTCCTTAGGAAGGACTACGATCGTTGAGGTAGCCTTTGTGATTGTTAAGTCTGCTTTGAAATCATTGTGTCTGAACTGCAATCGTCGTGGTTCTTTCAAAGAATCGTAGTGTCTCGAATCTGTAATCGCCGTGGTTCGCTTAGCAATCGAGTGTCCGAACTAGAATTGTCGCCTCTTTCAAAGAATCGTAGTGTCCGAACTGCAATCGTCGTGTCTGAACTACGATCGTCAAATCTAACCGAATCCTTGTGATGAACTTTTGACTTAGCATTCTTCTTGGTTTAAGGTAACTCAGGAAGGGCCAACCTCATAGAGTGAATCAAGGGTTAGGTTTGTTCCTGAGGCACTTATCAGAGAGATTACTTTGTTTTGAACTTTATCATCACATGATGCTCCTTTGTTTTGTTGATGGGGCTCTGCCATCGTTGAGTCAGCACTGCGATCTTTGTCTTTCATGTCACTTCAGCTCTACGATCGTGGACTTCCTTTGATCATGTCTATGATTTTGAACATAGCCTTTATATCTGTATGGTTAGCATAAACTAGGGCATATTTTTCATGGTTATAAGTTAAGCATGCCTAGCACACTTATTAACTTGTTAAACCTGGATTCATCTAGAGGTTTTGTAAAGACATCAGCAAGTTGATTTTCAGTAGGGATACATTGTAAAGATATAGTTCCATTTTTCACATGATCCCTAATGAAGTGATACCTTATTTCTATATGCTTAGTCCTAGAATGCATGACAGGATTTTGAGTTATTGCTATGGCACTTGTGTTATCACAGTGAATATGTATGGATTTGAATTCAAACCCATAATCTGCTAGCTGTGCATCCATAGGATTTGAGCACAATAGCTGCCAACAGAAATGTATTCAGCTTCTACAGTTGAAGTAGATACTGAGTTTTGCTTCTTGCTAAACCTGGACACAAGTCTGTTTCCTAGCAATTGACAGGTGCCACTTGTACTCTTTCTATCTATTTTGTAGCCTACAAAATTAGCATCTGTGTATCCTGTTAGTTCAAATGAGGACTCCTTGGGATACCAAAGCCCCAAGTGAGGTGTACCCTTGAGATACCTGAAAATCCTCTTTACAGCAGTTAAATGCGATTCTTTAGGATTAGCCTAAAATCTAGCATAAATGCATGTTGCAAACATTATATCTGGTCTATTGACAGTTAGATATAAAAGAGAGCCTATCATACCTCTGTATTGAGTTATATCAATACTTTTACCTTTTTCATCTTTGTCAAGCTTGGTTGCCAGAGAAATTGGGGTTTTCATGGGAGAGGCTGATTCCATGCCATACTTCTTAAGTAAGTCTTTAATATACTTGGCTTAGTTTATGAAGATTCCTTCATCAGTCTGCTTTACTTGCAGTCCAAGGAAGAAGTTCAGCTCACCCATCATGCTCATTTCAAACTTTCTCTGCATAAGCTTGGAGAATCTCTTGCATAACTTTTCATCAGTAGAACCAAAAATGATATTATCAACATATATTTGAACAAATAAGACTTTGTCTTTATGCTTTCTAAGAAATAACGTGGTATCTACTCTACCTCTAGTGAAACCATTTTCAATAAGAAAGTTAGTTAGTGTTTAATACCATGCTCTAGGTGCTCGTTTAAGACCATATAAGGCTTTGTCTAATCTATAAACATATCTAGAAAGAGATGAATTGATGAAACCTGGAGGTTGCTCTATGTAGACTTCTCCTTGAAGTTCACCATTTAGGAATGCAATTTTGACATCCATCTGAAAGACCTTGAATTTCATGTGAGCAACAAAGGCAAGGAATATTCTGATGGCTTCTAGTCTAGCAACAAGTACAAATGTCTCATCGTAGTAAATTCCTTCTTCCTGAGAGTAGCCCTTGGCCACTAGTCTTGCCTTATTCTTGGTTATCACTCCATTTTCATCCATCTTGTTTTTGAAGACCCACTTGGTTCCAATGACAGGATGACTTTTTGGTCTTGGTACCAATCTCCATACTTTGCTTCTTTCAAACTGATTAAGTTCTTCTTGCATGGCTTCTATCCAGCTAGAGTCTTCCATATCATCCTCTATCTTCTTAGGTTCCATTTGTGATAGGAAGCTTAGATAAAAACATTCATTTTGGGTGGCAGCTCTTGCTTTGACTCTTGCACTCGGATCTCCAATGATTAAATCTTGAGTGTGATCTCTAGCCCATCTATTTCCTGTTGGGACATCTGTCCTGATGCCTTATTGTCTTAGGTCTTCAAGATCTATTCTTTCTTCTTGGTGTGGAGGTTCATTGTCTTGTATAGGCCTCTCTACGATCTCATTTCCTTGCTCAACGATTTCACTATCTGGCACTACGATCGTAGTGTTGAGCTCGACGACCTCGTTCGTTGTGTTTGAATCTGCTTGTCCGTAGTGTCTTGAAGCACTATTTTGTCCAAGTCTCATCTCATCAAAGATGATGTGAATCGAGACTTCAACACTCGGTGTCTTCTTGTTGAACACTCAGAGCCTACTTTATGCGTGGCATATCCAAAAAGATTCCTTCATCTCGACTTAGGTTGAAACATTGTCAAGCATCGCTTTCCATTGTTGAGAATGTAGCATGCATGTAGAATACATGAAAGTAGTCGACACTTGGCTTTCTTCCTTTTTCCACAGTTCATAGGAGTCTCTTAATCGTGAGAGTGTATGAGTGATCTGCTCGAGTGTAGGATGTAGTGTTGATGACTTTCCGCCGTAATTATTTAGGCGGATGGGTCGGGCTGCTAGTAGAGTTCTTCCACCTCTATCAATGTCTCGTTCTTTCTCTCACCACTCCATTTTGTTAAGGAGTTCGTGGAGTCGAGAAGTTATGATCGATGCCATTATCACGTGCGAGTAACTAGTCCATTTCTGAGAAGTCAAATTCTCTGCAATGATCATTCCTTATAGCCTTGATTTTCTCTCCTTTCTCGTTCATCACCAGCCTGAACATCTTGATCAGTTGGGAGCTTGTTTCATCCTTTGAGGTTAGAAAGAACACCCATGTGAATCTGGTGTAGTCGTCGACTATGACCAGTGAGTATCTCTTCCCTCCGAGGCTCATCGTTGGAATTGGCCCAAATAGATCCATGTGGAGCAACTGCAGGGGCTTGTCAATTGAGTTGATAGTTTTGCTCTTGAATGAGCTTATGGTCTGCTTTCCAAGATGACATGCATTGCACAACTTTTCTTTAACGAAGCTGAACTTGGGTAAGCCTGCAACTAGATCTTTTGAGGCAAGTTTGGACATGCTCTTGAAGTTGAGATGAGACAGTCTTCGATGCCATAACCAGCTTATTTCTTCAGATGCTTTAGCCAGAAAGCATATTATATCGTCTGAGCTTAGTTGTCCAAGATTTACTGTGTAGACATTTCCTTCTCTTGTTCTGGTTAACTTTATAGTAGATGTCTTCAGGTCTCTGACTTGACATTGATTGTTGAGGAATGTCACTTGATGACCCTTGTCGCAGAGTTGGCTAATGCTTAGAAGATTGTGTTGTAGTCCTTCCACATAGGCCACTTTACTGAAGGACACTGCACCATTTCCAGCTGAGCCATATCCCCTTGTCTTGCCAGAGCCGTTGTCTCCAAAGATGACTGAGGGACCTTCCTTCTCTATGTAGTTAGACAAAAGGGCTTTATTCCCAGTCATGTACCTTGAGCATCCACTGTCCAGATACCAGGTTATGATCGTGGAGCTCTTTTCCTGTGGTAACATTAAACCTTTATTTTGGTACCCATACTTGCATGGGTCCTACTTTGTTAGTACCCTTGGGGACCCAAATCTGCTTGATTTTGGGTCTCACATGCATGGAATTATAATAACACTTTGCAGCCTTGTGACCAACTTTATAGAACACAAAACATCTAATATGATGCATGCTTGCGTGTGTGTAAAAATTCTTCCTCCATTTGGACTTTTGTGGATCTTTAGTCATCTTTCTGTTAAGCTGATTTTCCTTCTTCCATGTGTCCTTGTGTTTCATGATTTGTAAGGAGTGTACCTTACCTCTACTGTACCTTCCCAGTTGGTTCGTAGAGTTGGTCTTACTCGACTCTACGATCCTTCGAGGTTGGTGAGTAGTGGCTGGATTACTCTTTTCTTTTCTGAAACCCAGGCCAGCATGAGATCCCTTACTCCTTGGAGTATGGATTGAATAATTAGAGCATGGTTTGACTGGCTCATCCTTTTGTGAGGATTTCACAAATATAATGCCTCTACTAAAACTTGAAGTATTACTGATGCTAGTTTCCTTTACCTTTTTCAAACATGGCTCTGAGGTAGATTCCCCAAAGCCTAAACCTATTCCGTCAGAGACACTTCTATGGCTAGAGATCAGGGAGTCCATGGATGAAGAGGATTTATTCCATGTAGAGATTGTCTTTTTTAGTTCCTAAATTTTAGAGGATAGACTTGACTCTCTTTGTGCATTGAGCTCATTGGTTTGTTTTAAGAGCTTATTCTTAGCTTCAAGCTTGGAGAGAGAGTCAGTACTTAGAAGGGCTGTTTCTAGTTCTTCTTGAACTTTCTCTTTTTCCTTTTGAAGAAGTGAATAGTCTTTTGACAGAACTCTAAACCATTTCATGCATTGATGCATATTAGATGTTATGCCATTCAGTGTAGTTCTCAAATCATCAATGTCTACATCAGGAGAGTTGAAGTCAAATACCTCATCTATACTTACTTCATTTATGTTGGAGTTCTGTTTGTCTTTTGCATTCTTGGCCATTAGGCAAAGATTTTCTATTTGGGGATCTTTATCTTCTCCAGATTCAGGAGTTGAGTCGTTATCTGAGTCACTCCACAATCCTCCAACTACAAGGTCGTTGTCTTTCTTCTGAGGCCTTTTGCTGCCTTTGTATTCCTTCTTTGGATGTGATTTCTTCTTTAGTTCTTCTCTAAGAGGTTTGTTGCAGTTGGCAATGAAATGGCCAGGCTTCTTGAAATTATAGCATAGATCATTCATTTGCTCTCGATCATCAGAAGTTGTCGACCTTCTTTCGTTTCTTTGGTTTTGCCTTGACGCATGAACCTTCCGAGTCTTTTTACCAAAGATTGCAAAGTCCTCATCATCATCTTCATCATATGTAGTCAATTTTAGTGTTAACCTTGAGGTACTTTACATTTGCTTTGAGAGCAACACCCTTATCCTTCTTTCTTCCTTCTGATAGAGTTTCTGCTCGTTGAGTCAGCTCCAGTTCGTATGTAAGAAGGTTGCCATATAATTATTGAACAATTATCTCATGGAGATTCTTTGACTCTCTAATAGCAGTGGTTTTAGCATCCCACCTGCTTGGTAAGGCTCTCATGAACTTTATGATTAGATCTTTGTTTGGATAGATCATTCTATAGGCTCTTAGAGAGTTGAGCAGAACGTTGAATCTTTCGTATGTGGCAATGACGTTTTCTCCTTGAACGTGTGCAAACATTTCATATTGCTGTGTCAAGAGAGATTGTTTGTTTTCTCTGACTTCTTCCGTTCCTTCATGCATGATGAGCAGTGCTTCCCAAACCTCCTTTACTATTTTGCTGTTGACCACATTTTCGAACAGATCGTCTTCTAAGGCTTGAAGCAAAATGTTCTTGGCCTTTTTGTCGAGTTGAACAACTCTCTTCTCGTTGTCAGTCCATTCTCCTTTGACTATGATTTGTATTCTGTTTGGATCGTCTGTAGTTGGTGCAAGCTTTGTAGGAACATAGGGCCTATTCTGAACAGTTTTCAATAGATCTTCATCTATTGAGTTCATGTATGCTTGCATCCGAACTTTCCAGTTGGCAAATTTATCTTTGTTGCACATAGGTGGCTTGCTGCCTCCTCCAGTCCTTGATTCGCTTGGTAAGTGTGCCATTGGATCTACTTAAGCTTTATATGCTATAAAATAGAACCTGCTCTAATACCAATTGTTAGTTCTTGGAGGCACAATAGTTCGGTCTGGTTGGACTTTGGTCTATTCTCAGTGTACTGGTCACCCTATCTGACAATTAACACTTATATTGTCAATTAAACTCAGTCTCAAAGCTTCAATATTATTTTAGATAAATCATATATCATTTATAATATTTTTCGAAAGCTTTTAATAATTTAAAAATAATTATTATAATTTATAATAATTTTTAAACAACCGTAATCATTTTTAAATAATTTAAATATTAATTAATTCCATTATCATTAATATTTAATAATATTAAAATATTAATGACATACTTGTCAAAATATTAAAGTTATTATTAATAACTTAAAATATTTTTAAATCATTAATATTCTACTTAAATGATTTTAAAATAATTAAAATCATTTTAAATCATCACCATTAAAATTTAAATATTAATGAAATTATTATAAAAATATTAAAAGTCCTTAATTATAACTTAAAATATTTTTAAATCATTTTTTCATTTTTAAATGATTTTTAAATCAATAAAACAATTTTTAATTCATTTATTTAATATAATCATTAAATAAATCTATTATCATTAATATTAATTTCTTAATGAGAATTCTCCAAAAATATTGAAAATTACTTTTATAATTCAAAATATTTATAAACACTTTATGCTTATTTAAAATGATTTTTACTCTAATTTATTCAATACACTAATTAAATAAATTAAATATCATTAATATCCAAATAATTATAAATATTAATTAAAAATATTTTGAAATTATTAAAAGTTATTTTCATAATTTAAAATAATTTTTAAAACCATTTTTGTAATTTTTAGAATTTATTTTCTATTTTTAATTAATTTCCAGAAAATAAGTAAATAGAAATTAATTAAACCGTCGCTAATGGCCTATAGCGACACTTAGCGACGCTGTTGGTGTTCTTGAGCCTCAAGAATACTGACAGCTCAGTTAGCAAGGGGCAAGGTTTGACCACGATTAAGTTTCTATCTATCATGTTTCTGGGCTTGATTAAACTTTGATCGTGTAGTATACATGTAGTACTACAATAATAAATCACTAACTTTGTCATATAATAACTCAGATTCCAAATCCGAGCATTTGAAATCGTTGTCAGGTCTGTTCTGGGTTTTCTGGGTAACCCAGAAACCCATGCAGTTTCGAGTAGTCATATTCTAGCTCGATTATCTCTATGGTCTGGTTATGATTTGTGTGATCTAATGGTTCAAACCTATCATGTTCATGACAAGGTACATTTACATAACAAAATTTTAGTTCAACAATAGCCAAACATCCAGATTTATCCCGGTCAAGGGCTGTCAGAGAACTTGCTCATACGGTTTCTCGGTTTTCCAGAAACCCAAAATCAGTCTCGGATGGCTACTTTGACCATCTCATACTTACAATCTGTTGATCGTTAACATGATCTAAAGCCATAAATATAAATTACATATGTCAGGCTACCCATTGGTTACAACAACATCCACAAATAACATCATACCGGATAGATCTGGACGTTGCAATATCTTGTCAGACCTGGCTTAAGGATTTCTGGGTTACCCAGAAATCGCCCGGTCAAGCTTAGTCAACTCACTTTGACCATGAATATCTTTCAATCTGGACATGGAATGGCTGTGATTCCACTTCCAGATCAAAGACCTCATGTCAGACTATGGATCGAAAACATAAAACAAGAAAAATCTTAAACAAACAAGAATCTGTGGCTCCTGACATTAGCTTGTCAAACCACAAATCATGTTCTTGGGCAGTTTTTGAAAAACACCATTTTAAAGCATTTTGATGCTATGGATCTATGTTAGATCATCATAGATCATCATAAAACATTCTTTAGCACATATCCAAACACATAAACACAAAAGTGTTCTTAGCATACAAGATCAAATGTCAAATTAGGGTTTATACCTCTCTTGCTAAATCTTTGATTCTTGCTTTCCTTAACTGATCTTAGTGATCTAAGGGCTGTTCTTGGGACTGATACACTTAATGATTTTGGAGGTTAGGAGAGAGAATGTAACATTCCAGAATTTGAAATGTAATACTAAATATTTATTGAATTATATAAATATTTAATGGATGTGTTTATCGTTGAATAAATATTTGTTTAATTAATTTAATTTTATTTGGAGAATTATTTGTTAAATAAATAGTTGATGAATTAAGGAAATTATTATTATATTGATATTTCAATTTAATGGTTGATTATTTGTATTGTCTTTATGTGATTAAAGGATTTATTTAATTAAGTTGTGATTTGAATTAATTAAAATAAATATGAAAGCTTGATTAATATAGTGTGACAAATAACTATATTATAAGGAGTTATTAAAATAAATTAAAGTAGTTTAATTTAGTTTTTGTCAAACAAGACTTAATATATTAATTCTTTAATATTTAAAGGGTTTTTGCCAAACAAGCCTTATGACTTTTGGGATTTCTTTTGAAATTAAATAATATAAATAAAAAAAATAAAACAATAAATATAATATATTTATATTATATACGTTTATGTTATAACTGTTAATATCATTAGTATGCGTATTAAGGTGTCAGTTTTTCTTTTACGTATTATGTGTCTATATTTGCTAAAGCTTAGAGAAGAGAAGAGTTTGAGAGTTCAGAGAATTGTAGAGAGAATTGTGAGAGTTTGAGAGTGAAACTTGAGAAAATTGTCTGCAATTGCAGGGTGTGCAAGCGAATTAAAGGTATGTTCCATAATCTCTATAGTATAAGCATGTATATATGTTTGACGGCAAAATTCTATATACTCTGTGAATCCAAAATTCTCTTGGCTTGTTGTAGAAACTAAGTTGTTGCAATTTATATGAAATTTATAATACTAGAGTTTATGGCTAAACCAGAATTCGTATGCTAATTACAGTTAATAATAGTAAAATTTTGTCAGTATATATGTTTTTTCATATGTAGCTATGTAAGTATCAATTTTAGTGGCCAATTAGTGTGTGAAATTATAAATTGAAGCTTGTATATGTTAGTTCAATGAGATACGAGCATAACGTAATTTAGATGAGATGATTTGATCATGTATTGAATTCACAGTGATGATTTTTAGGATGAATGTCAAGAAAATTGAGTTTTTATGAAAAACATGAATTTGGAGAAATTAAAATAGTTTTAGTTGGTGTTAAATTGTTCTAATTGGTTGTAAATGTGAGCAATCATGTTTATGATAGTTGTATATTTATTTTATGTGTTGATATTACTGTCTATTGGGTAAAATTTGTGTTTGTTGGGATAAAGTCGGCTACTGTTCATTAGCCTTCTCTCTGCTGTTCTGTCTGAACCTTGGTATGCAATTGCCACGGCCAAGGTAGAAAGCAGTAGCCTACGCCTAGGTCCCAAGCCTTTGTATGGGCATGTTTTTTGCACCATATGTAAGACCCCAACTTTTATGAATAAAAATGAATTTTCTATAAATATTAATTTTGAATATTATGGAGTGAATTTGATAGAATATTAAAGTTATGGGTAATATTTATAAATTTTACAAAGTAAGCAAGTTGTTATATAATATTCGATCGGTCGGGGAATATTCGTTTTAACAGAGAATATTCGTACGACGACACAATCATTGGTGGACCCCACAACGGAATTATTGTCGGATTGAGAAAATGACAAAAATATTTTTTTATGAAAATAACGGCAAAAGTTTTACCGTTAACTGTTGAAACACCCAGTGTTAAAAGTACAATAATACATGTGGTTGCATAGTAGCACAAGGTATTGATTATTGATGCTTGAGAAGTTACTCAGTTTTGTTCAATTATTGCTACAATAATTGTTGCATAGTATCTCACGTTATTTGATTCAATTATTGACGATATTTTTATATATTATTAAATCAATAATTGAGATGACAGAGTTATTAATATTATTATTTGCAATATTGACAATGTCTAGAAGTTACTCTGCCGAGGAGAGGTTTGGTCACCTAATTGCTTGATAGGAAAAATCCTTATTGGAAAGCCCCCTCTTTCCTAGGAACGACCTGGTTGTTAAATATTACGAATTATAATAATGATGATAAGTGTTGTTAAAAATATTGAGGAGATTTTTATGAAGTATTTATGGACCCCCATTTACCCATTTTTCAAAATAATCGGAAGGAAGTTATAAAGTATATATATATATATATATGTATTATATATATTTGTGTAACAAGTGGGTGGGTGGTGGTGGTCTTGGAAAATGAAGTTAATTTGGCAGGATGCAATCTTTTTCTTTTCAAAGCTTGGACTTATTTGCCAAACTTTTCAAATCATGCATTATATTTATAACTTGTGAATTAGGATGCTTCCTAATTGGTTAAAGCTCCAAGTTGGCATGTGTTAGTTTTTCTCATTGGCCAACACCTTGAAAAATGATTCATTGGCCAACACCTTAAAGCTCCAAGTTGGCATGTGTTAATTTTATATATATATTATAAAATTTGGTTTTATTTGACAATGTTGAAAATCTAGCGTATGATTTCATCCCGTGAATTTCAAACACTGTTGCATCCGTGAATTTCCTTACACAGTGCCCCTTCCATTCTCCTATAAATAGGATGCTTAGTTAGAATTGAAAATCACACCAGAATCAGAGAATTCTTCTTCTATAATCTTGAGCGGATTTCTTTAGAGTTTTAGAAAACTTTGAGCGTAGAAAACAATATAAGTTTTTTCAAGAAAATCCCCGCCCTACTAGTCGGAATACTCTTCTTTTCAAGGTAAGGGGTATTATTTATTTCATATTCTGAAGAGATATTATTTTTCGTATTCATAAGAAATTTTATTTCGTTCAATATTCGTAATGAATATTTATTTCGTTCAATGTTCGTAATGAATATTTATTTTCGTTTAATATTCATAATGAATATTATTTTCGTTTGATATTCGTAAAGAATATTATTTTGTTTAATATTCGCTTGAAATAATATTTTTTTCCATACTCTGTAGTATGTAAGTAATATTATTTCGTTTCAGATTTTGAATTCTATATTCGTTTTGTTAAAGTTTTGGATTCTATACTCCATGAAATTAGTAGAATAACCTTAATATTTGCGTTTCATTCAATATCTTTTCATGGAAATATTATTCTGAGCATTCTTGAATTTTACTCTACAAAGCAGTATCATGTTGACAATTTGAACGTTATTGATTTCTAGATAAATTTAATTATAAATTCTTTTAAAATTTATCCTTGAACTTGTTTTATTGAATTCTTATATCATTGTCATCATCCTCATGTTTATATTATGTTGAAAGTAATCTGTGGCCTGTAGTGCATAGATGAACTTGGTATGATTATGACTAGAGATTATTCAGTATAATCATGACCGTAATGTTACAAATGATGTGGTAAAAGTCCTCATTGGCCCGTAGTGCATTGATGGACAGTTGTTGGCATGATCATGACCATTAATGAATACATGAATATCCTTGGCCCGTAGTGCATGGATAATTTATGGTCGTGATACTAAAGAATATCCTTGGCTGTAGTGCATGGGTGATTCGATGATTTGGATTATTTATTAAGCTGAGTCTCATCGATAAAAGTGATGAAAAACCTTTTAAATCATAAAAGATAGTAGATTTTATTCTCTACTTGACTCTTCTAATGGATTACTTGTTCCGCTGCAGTTAAACTTGATGTTTGTTATATTTTATCAGTTTAACACTATTGAAGGCTAACGATAATTTATTTTGCATTATCTTAGTCATAATATTTCTTACTGGGCTAGTTGAGCTCACCCTTTTGCTTTCATTGTTCTCTTCAGGAATAGGTATCCGCTACCTCGCATTGATGACTTATTTGACCAGTTGCAAGGAGCACAATTCTTTTCAAAGATCGATCTTAGCTCGGATATCATCATTTCAAGATTAAAAGCGAGGATATTCCAAAAGCGCCTTGAACTTCGAGACGGGCATTATGAATTCTTAGTCATGTCTTTTGGATTGACTAATGCTCCTGCTGCTTTCATGGATATGATGAACCGTGTATTCAAGGAATATTTGGATCAGTTCGTTGTTGTCTTTATTGATGACATCCTAATATATTCCAAAAGCCATGAAGATCATGAGCATCATTTGAAGCTGATACTTGAAAGGCTTCGTGAAAACAAGTAATATCCCAAGCTAAAGAAATGCTAGTTCTGGCTTGAGGAAAGAACATTCCTTGGGCACGTGGTGTCAAAATATGGAGTGTCTGTTGACCCGGCGAAGATTGAAGCAATACAAAGTTGGGAGCAACCGAAGTCGGTGATCGAAGTGCGTAGCTTTCTGGGCTTAGCTGGTTATTATCGGAGATTCGTGGAAGGATTTTCTCGAATTGCTACTCCGTTAACTCAGTTGACTCCGAAGGATACAAAATTTGTATGGAGCGAGGAATGCAGAAGAGTTTCCAAGAGCTCAAGAGGAGACTCATTTGGCACTGCTCGCAATACCATCCGGGTTCGGATGGATTTGTTATATCTGTGATGCTTGTGCAAAGGTTTAGGATGTGTTCTCATGTAACATGGGAAGGTCATAGCCTATGCCTCACGACAACTCAAAGAATATGAGAGGAATTATCCTACTCATGATTTAGAGTTGGCAGTAGTCGTTTTCGCATTGAAAATCTGGAGAGACTACTTGTATGAGGAGAAAGTAGAAATCTATACGGATCATAAAAGCCTCAAATACTTCTTCACCCAAAAGGAACTCAATATGCGGCAACGACGTTGGCTCGAGCTGTTGAAAGATTACGATCATACCATTTAATACCATCCTGGAAAAGGAAATGTAGTAGCTGACACATTGAGTAAAAGATCGTATGCGGGTACGAGTGCGATATTGTTAACACAAAGACCCATTTTGTACGATTTACAAAGGATGGAGATTGAGTTAAAGACTCCAGGGACCCACGTGATGATGGCGAATATACAAGTAAAACCGACTTTAATCGATAAAGTTAAAAATTTTCAAGCTACTGCACTCAAATTTGATCGTATGAAGAAGAAAGTGCAAGAAGGTGCTGTTCTAGAAGCAAGAATCGATGAAGAAGGAATACTTCGAGTCAACTCTAGACTTTGCGTTCCTAACGCTTTTGACTTGAAGCATAGAATCATGATGGAGGCACACAACACCCCGTTTGCAATCCATCTTGGGAGTACCAAAATGTATCATGATCTTCGACATACATTTTGGTGGAACAATATGAAGAGAGAGATCGCGGAGTTTATCTCGAGGTGTTTAACCTGTCAACGTGTAAAGGTGGAGCATCAAGTGCCAAAGGGTCCATTGCAACCACTTGAGATTCCAAAATGGAAGTGGGAATACATTACCATGGATTTCGTTACAGGTCTTTCCAAAGTTTCTCAAGGCATAAATGCGATTTGGGTTATTATTGATAGATTAACCAAGTCAGCTCATTTCTTGCTGATACGTGAGACTTATTCCCTTGAACGTCTTGCTCGTATATACGTAAATGAGATTGTGAGATTTCATGGCATGCCAGTATCCATAGTTTCGGATCGTGACCCAAGATTCACTTCAAGATTTTGGGTTAGCTTGCAGAAAACTATAGGCACAAATTTACAATTTAGTTCAGCATACCATCCTCAAACGGACGGGCAATCGAAAAGGACTATTCAAACTCTTAAAGATCTATTTAGACTCTGTGTCCTAGATTCAAAGGAAGTTGGGATAAGTACTTTCCACTGGTGGAATTCTCCTACAACAACAGTTATCAAGCAAGTATAGGCATGGCTCCATTCGAGGCGTTGTATGGACGAAAGTGTCGCTCTCCAGTATGTTGGGACGAGGTGGGAGAAACAATGTTGTTGGGACAAGAATTAGTACGAATGACTACAGAAAAGATCCAAATGATTCGATAACGTATTTAAACCTCACAAGATCGACAAAAGAGTTATGCTGATCTTCATCGAAAGGACGTGGAATTTAATATTGGAGATCATGTACTGTTGCGTATTGCTCCATGGAAGGGAGTTACAAGATTTGGGAAGAGAGGAAAGCTCAATCCACGATTTGTTGGTCCATTTGAGATTCTTGACCGAATAGGAAATGTGGCCTAGAGACTCGCATTACCTCCAAGTATGTCTCATGTTCATAATGTTTTTCACATATCTATGCTTCGTAAATATGTGAAAGACCCGAACCATATTATTACGTTAGAACCAGACGAGATAGTCGAAGATTTAACGTATGAAGAGGTACCTGTTAAGATCTTGGATAGGAAAGAGCATGTCCTACGCACAAAAGTTATACCACAAGTTAAGGTTTTATGGAGGAACCATGCTATTGAGGAAATGACTTGGGAATTGGAATCGGAAATGAAAGTGAGGTACCCTCACATTTTTGAAACACCAGGTACGTACGTCAATTTCGAGGATAAAATTTCATGAGGAGATGTTGTAAGACCCCAACTTATTATGAATAAAATCGAATTTCCTATATTTATTATTGTGAATAATAAGGTGATAATTTGATATAATACTTTGGTTATGGGAGAAATATGTAAATGTTGCAATATAAGCAAGTAGTTATAAAATAATCATTGTTGTCGGGGAATATTCGTTTGGTCGGGGAATATTATTTTTGTCGGGAATATCCGTACGACGACGCAGTCATTTGTGGGCCCCATAACAGAATAACTGTCGGATGAAGAAAATGACAAGTTTGAGTTTTTATAAATAACGGCGTAGATGTTATCGTTAACACTGTTGGAATACCCGGTGGTTAAAATACAGTAATATTAGTGGTTGCACAGTAGTACACGATATTGCACAATATTTTTGAATTATTGATTCTTACGTAAGAAGGCACTACTCAATAATTGTTACAGTAATTACTGTTCAATATTTTATTTTATTGATTCAATAAATTCTACGTTGATATTTTATATTATTGTTATTTCAATAATTGTCACTGCATAGTATTTCCCATTATCAGATTAATAATTCATATTATTTGAATAATATTATTATATAGCATTATTGGAAATGCCTAGAAAATTCTGTCAAGGAGTGGTTTGGTCACCTAATTGGGCGCCAGTACGGAGTAATCCTTATTGGAAAGCCCCCTCTTTCCTGGGTACGGCCTGATTGTCATAATTATGATTCTGTAATATTATTTGTGAATAATTAATTATTGATTTATATGATAAGGAAATATTTATTTGATGTGGATATAAATGATGAATTTATTTATTTTATGTGGTTACAAATGAAGGAATTAATGCTGAGGTATTTTATCAGTATTTTGTCGGAATGAAGGTATTAAAAATCATCCGTTTATTGATATCAGATATTTTCTGTTTGGAATTTGGAAAAACTCAAAGCTACAAAGTTGTAGAGAATTCGATTTTGTGTGGAATGGATATAAAATTCGTATTTTTCTGATAAACGGGCTATTTTCTATGAATTACTGAAGTTTCGGAAAATAAAATGATTTTTATTAATATTGGGTGGGACCCACTTTTGTTTTTAACATGTGGGATGCAAATTTGGTTCAAAGGTGGCTGACTAGAATTTTCAGCAAAGGTTGACATGCGTAGGAAGAAAAGAAATAATAATATTTTATTATTTTAGTCTCCTATGACGTTCTAGCATTTTTCTATAAATAGACGCTTAGGTTAGAATTGAAAATCACACAAGAAACAAGTTTTCTTTCTCTCTAGATTATCGAGCGTATTTTTGTGAGTATTTTGATACTTTGAGAGTTCTTTATTGAAGACAAGTTTCACAAGACTATATCCAAATTAGCATGTAATACAGTTATTTTGAGGTAAGGGATGTTATTTTCTTCGTAAATGATATTATTTCTTTCAATATCATTATGCCAAAATATTGTTTTGAACTTTTTATCAAATTTGGAACTTTTTGTGTCGGGGTTACTATTCACGTATACGGCTCTATTCACGAATACAACACTATTCATCGAAAAATGAATTTTTTTTTTGTCCAAGATGTCAATTATGGTTACTATCTTTGATTGTATACATGATTTGATCTTTATTTTTGAATCCTGCTTCAAAATTTGTTATTATGGAGTATTATTGATCTTGGATAAACTGTAATACGAATTCCTAATATTTGTCCTTCTGTCTCACTGGATTCGTTTTCTTTAAAAAAAATTTCATCATCCTCAGTCTTAAATGATGATGTTACTGAATATCTTTGGCCTGTAGTGCAAAGATGAATGATTAACTGATGAATATCTTTGGCCCGCAGTGCAAAGATGAACATGGTTGAGATGAACATGACCGACTGGTGATACAAATGAATATCTTTGGCCTGTAGTGCAAAGATGAATATTTGATTAAAGATGTATATTGATTGTTGTTACAGGGATAAAATATTGATGATGGATTTTTAAATCTTAGAAGATAGTGGAATTCATTCTCTACGTGACTCTTCTAATGGATTGCTGTTGGTATCAAAGCTTAGGGATATGGTCTCTGGCGAAGATCAGGAAATAGAACTAGGAGGGGAGAGATGAGTAAATCCTCCGCTAGTGTGTCCTATCTAAGCTTATTTGTTGGTCGGTCATAATATAAGGATATTATGTGATATGTTAATTTGTTTAATTAACCCTTGTTTTATGACAGTATTTAAGAATGGTCACGAGAACGTTAACAATGGAGCGTATGAGACCGTGGAACAACCTTTAGTCACAAACCGGAGAGAACGTATAATGGGGAAGGCAATATTCCTCCTGTAAACAACACTAGAAAGCAAACGATGAATGATGGAATGTTTAGGAGCTTTTTGCAGTTCATACAAAATCAGACGAGGGAGACTCGTGTATAAAATACGGGTGGAAGTGATAGAAGCGCTTGATCTATCACGGCCCAAGTGATTCAAGGAGTTGGGACCACCAGAATTTATTGGAAAGCCGGATCTGATCAAGGCGAAAATGTGGGTCAAGCAAATTACCAAGATATTCGATGTCTTGGGATGTACGGAGGAACAGAAGGTTCCATTTGCCACCTTTATGTTTTGGGGTGAGGCAGACTACTAGTGGGAGTCTGTGAAGTGTACCCAGCCAGCATGTCTTGGGAAAGATTTCAGAAACTGTTCAATGACAAGTACTTTCCTGAAAGTATTCATCGTATATGAAGGAGGTAGAGTTTATTAGATCGGAACAAAACAACATGGCGGTGTCCCAAAGACGAGGCAAAGTTAAGCGAGAGTTATCAGTGTTTGCACCTCATTTGGTAGAGAATGAGGAGCGAATGACAAGGATGTTTCGAGAGGTCTAAAACACGAGATTCGACAATATCTTATCTCTCATAAATTTTCTTTATATTCAGATGTTGTAAATAGGGCTCAATTATTAGAGCGAGATAATGAGTATGTTCAACCAAGGTAACACAACCAGGGTCATACCAGTGGTAGCGGTCATCGGAGCAATGAAAACCAGCAGGAAGGAAAACATTCGGACAAAAGCGGTAACCACTCTAGTGGTAATCATGGCCGTGATAATAGAAGGAGCGAGTCGGGAGGAGATTTCAAAAAGAGAAGGTACAACAATGATAACGTGAAGACGTCAGCATAAACATCAACTGTTTCTAGGGGAGGAGAACGAGCACCAGTAGTTTGTTACAAATGCGGGAAAGAGGGACATATCAGCCAAACTGCCCACAACAATCCAAGGTATGTTATAACTGTGGAAACGAGGGCCATATAGCTCGAGACTATTCTGTAGCAAAACACAGTTCAACAGGGATGGTAACTCCAAAGGCTGCCCCAGATAAGTCAAAATCAGCGGTTCTTGGAAGAGCGTTTGTCGTGACTAGCCAAAACGCGAGAAACCCGAACGAGGTGATCACGGGTAAGCTTATCATAAACTCTTGCGAAGTTTATACCTTACTAGATACCGGTTCTACCCATTCTTTTATCTCTCCTGCTTGTGCTCAACGTTTAAACTTGACTTTGGAGAAATTAGACTTTGATTTATCAGTGGAGACTCCGTTAGGAGAAACTTTCGTTATGTCCACTGTTTATAAATCTTGCTTAATCCAAGTTGGCACCATCACATTACCTGTGGATCTTATCTCTTTAAAGATACTTGCTTTTGATGTGATTTTAGGAATTGATTGATTAACTACTCATCATGCCAAAATTGATTATTTTTATAAGGTTGTTAGTTTTCATATTCCTAACCAACCTGTCATACGAATTCAAACAACTAAACCACTAAAATAAGTCACTGTCATATCAAGCCATAAAGCTATTCGTTTATTGAAAAACGGATGTCAAGCTTTCTTAGCCCATGTTATGGATTTGAACAAAGACAAGTCAGATTTGAATAATATTTCTATTGTTAGTGAATTTCTTGAAGAACTTCCCGATCTACCCCCAGAACGTGATGTTGAATTCTTTATTGACCTTGAACCGGGTACAAAACCCATTTCTAAAATCCCATATCGAATGGCTCCTATTGAACTTCAGGAGTTAAAAGTCCAACTATAGGAATTGTTAGACATAGGTTTCATTCGTCCTAGTACATCTCCTTGGGGTGCTCCTGTTTTATTCGGAAAGAAGAAAGACGGGAGTATGCGACTTTGTATTGACTACCGAGAATTGAACCATGTCACCATCAAGAATAGGTATCCGCTACCTCGCATTGATGACCTTTTTGACAAGTTGCAAGGAGCACAATTCTTTTCAAAGATCGATCTTCGTTCTGGATATCATCAGCTGAAGATTAAAACTTAGGATATTTCAAAGACTACCTTCAGAACTCGGTACGGACATTATGAATTCTTAGTCATGTCTTTTGGATTAACTAAAGCTCCTGCTGCTTTCATGGATACGATGAATAGTGTATTCAAGGAATATTTGGATCAGTTCGTTGTTGTCTTTATTGATGACATCCTCATCTATTCGAAAAGCCGTGAAGGTCATGAGCACCATTTGAAGCTAATACTTGAAAGGCTTCGTGAAAATAAGCTATATGCCAAGCTGAAGAAATGTGAGTTCTGGCTTAAGGAAGTAGCATTCCTTGGGCACATAGTGTCAAAACATGGAGTATCTGTTGACCCGGCGAAGATTAAAGCAATATAAAGTTGGGAGCAACCAAAGTCGGTGACCGAAGTGCGTAGCTTTCTGGGCTTAGCTGGTTATTATCGGAGATTCGTGGAAGGATTTTCTCGAATCGCTACTCCGTTAAATCAGTTAACTCGGAAGGATACAAAATTTGTATGGAGCGAGGAATGCGAGAAGAGTTTCTAAGAGCTCAAGAGGAGACTCATTTTAGTACCTGTTCTGGCAATACCATCTGGTTCGGATGGATTTGTTATATACAGCGATGCTTCAGGTCCCCTTTTGACTGTACAAGAATATGTGGAGCTCGGCATGTCTGGAAACACAGGAGAACGTTCTTTTCTTTGATATTATTACCAAAGATTCATTCTCGGGTCATTCATAGCATTACTATACCTTCCCTATTCATTGCGGGTTGGTTATTCGTCAAACATTAGGTTTAGCTTACGATGTGTTTGGAAGCCCTCGCCAAACGAGTATTTCATGTAGAACCAAACAAGGAATTCCATTAATAACGGGGCGTTTTGATCCTTTGGAACAACTCGATGAATTTAGTAGATCTTTTAGGAGGCCCCAATGACCATAGATCGAACCTATCCAATTTTTACAAAGTCGATGGTTGGTCATTCACTACTTATTGCACCCTACTAGATTTCTTTTTGGGGTCAATATCAACAATGCGTTCATCCAACGATAAACCTAATCCGAATTATAGAGCTATGACACAATCAAACCCGAACGAACAAAATGTTGAATTGAATCGCATCAAAATTTCTCTTTGGGGTTATTACTCATTTTTGTACTTGCTATTTTATTTTCCAATTATTTATTCAATTAAGAAAACGAAGGAGAATAATAATTCTAGGCACTCTCTCTTAGCCCATTAGGAAGGATCTCATCTCATAATTATCCATGATCTGTTTATGTCTCTAGTACGACCGCTTGATGAAATGTGGAGGAAGTGGGGTAAATGGTCGATACTCTTGGAAGGATTCTCTTTGGATAATAGGTAATGTAGAAAGTGGTATTCTTGTGATTGGTTTAATAGGTATTTTTTTTATGGTTCATATTAGGATTGGGTTCATCCTCGTAGTAATCAGATGAATTGAGTTGTAAGTTGTATCCATGAAAGCGTAAGAACTCAACGGGACCTTCCCCTAAAATCATACAAACAAAGAAGGGAATCTGTTGAGTTCTTAAGAATTAGAATCTTTTTTCCTAAATAGCAAAACGAATTTCTTTTTCTCATTGTTTCAAAAAGACCCATTCCGCTTTTTCCGATGATGTTTTGAAAATGAACTTCATTGATTGATTCTTTGTTCTCAATAGTATCTATCGATACTTTTAAAGTTAGAAGAAAGAAGGAGTCACAAACGACTCGGATGACATACTATATATTTTCGTAGATTAGATATCCTCAACTTGTTTCTATACTAATATAACCTTAGTCTATTTATTTTAGTATCTTATCAAAAATTTCAATTTTTAGAAGTTCTATTGACTCAATAAACTTCCACTGCCTTTTGTTTGTCCACCATCAGTATATTATATGTAATATATCTAAAAGTTCGATATATCCGGAAAAATTTGAAACTAACACTAGGAATCTTTGACGAACAGGATCAAGAATCCTTTTTATTTCGACACAAGAAAGAGGTGTGGAAAATTCCTTTTCTTGTGTCGAAGACTAGGAAGACAAATAATCCCCCCTAGAATTATTTGTTCCATGCATTTATCCGCTCTATTCCCCGCTTACTTATGTCTAGTATCTAGTCGAATTTCATTCTATTAGAATAGAAAACACTATTGATGCATTTTATGACATTAAAATGTGATAATAGTAACATAGCCACACCACCCCAATTTGGATTAAAAAACAAACAAAGACAAAGAAGGGGTAAAGTCAAACGATCTTCTTCACAATCTACATACTATGACTAGGAATGCGGTACAAGGAATTCCAGACATCTCGTGGAAAAATAGTATAAATAAGCAAAGGCTTTTCATAATGTAATTTTTTATCATAGATAATCACCAAAAATCATTTTTCTTTTTATGTTATGAACTCAATGTCGATAAATCCATGAGTCTAGAAATTCATTTCGGACAATTGAACCTTCTCGAACTGCTTTCTTTTTAAGAACCAAAAAGATTTGTGCCAAAATAATGAGATGCCAAGAAGAACAAAAGGCCTTGGACACGTAATGGATCTTGAAGTACTATTTTACGCATCTCCACGACCAAATCCGCCTACATTAGGATTACTCGTCAATGGTTGATCAAATTTGATAGATTCGCATACAAACAAGAAGTTCGTACGGAGGGATAATATCAACCACTTGGACGTCCATCCGATGCATCCGTTATGGTTATTTCAGTAACCCCCTTTTCTTTTCGTATTATTTTGCCTACTATATACTGCCTTTTGTAGCATTATAAACCGTATTGTTACTCTTGCTCGAGTCGGATAAATCGACCCTTCCTGCTTTCCGCCTCACGTATATAGGATATTTTAATAAGTGAACATCTTTCTTAGTAAGCGGGTCCAGGGAAAGAATAGGAAAGGTGATTTCACTATATTTTGACCGAGAACAGCAAGGCCTATCACAAGAATATTTTTTTAGTGGGCGATAGCTCAAAAGAAAGATTGCCTATCCTTTCTTTCATCTCGGAGAAATCCGATCAACATGAGCTAATTCAAAACCCTCCGGTAAAATAAGAACAACCCTACATTCAAAGCCCCTTTTACCATTAGCAAGAACTTGTTTTAGTTGCATATCATAAGGGATTGAACAAGCGCTTCAAATACGATGATCGGGAAGTACGGCTTGTGGAACTTCAATATCCACGCTTATTAGCTAAATGGCAATTGGCACATACACAATCGCCTGATCGCTTCTCGTGGATTTTCATAACCCTAACATGCAAAAATGGGATATGCACTTGAAATGGATGTCCGAAAGTTATGATATATATCATGAGCGATGCGGAAATGGATCGAGTAATCATTCCTTTATCCAAGAAAAAGTCTTTCTAGTTTGCATGGTCCAACCATTGATCCCGAAAATTTCTACAATAAATTGGGTAGGTCGCTAATATAGTTCCCTATCCGCGATTCTCGCTATTCTTTGGAATAATATATAAATCTCCGGAAATATAAAGAGTAAGTATGATTTTCCATACTTTGCTTATGTACAACTACAAAGTAAGAAACATTAGAATTGGATTAATGTAAGTGGATCCTTTTCAATCATTCATTGAATGATAAATCACTACAAGTGACGGAGAAACACGATTTAAATAACGGAAAATCCAAAATTTAAAAAGTGTATCTAGAATGATGGAAAAGTAGAAACAAGACCCGGATAAAATTTGATCATTATGAACAAATCCAAAATCTTTGTAGACAGAGCCAATAATTAGTTCCCAACCATGGGGCGAATGGAATCCGATACATAAATCGCTTAATAAAAGAATAGAAAAAGCTTTTATTGTGTCACTTAAGTTATATAGGAATTCTAAGCCCAAGAGTTAAGAATAACAAGTTCTTCATTACCCCAAATAGAAAAACCACTTAGAATAACGAAACAGATTATATTTGTCGAGAAGTACAAAATCGTATGGATACGATCCTCATTGTATATCTTGATGAATTGGATCGTTTCTTTGTGGATTCCTATACTGAAGGTTTTGTAGATGTGTCTCCTAGTATTCCTTGATCATTTCCTCCAAGAGAAGGATTTCCTCTAATTCTATGAATTTTCTAGAATATTCTTTTCTTGAATACCATTCAAAAAAATTTGGATTGCCTAGTATTCCACCAATTAGTAACCCAAGATTCCAGACTTTTATTAAATGAAAGAGAAATCCACCAGGGCAAAAATACTAGAGATGCAAGATATAAAAGAGGAGTGAATGCTTTCTTTTTTGCCATTTTTCATTTCATCTGTGAATTTTTAATGAACCCACCTCATTAGTCGACTCTATGCGATCCAATATTTCTCTCATGCATGAGTTCTATTACAAGGTATCGAACCTATGAATCTATTCACTTTTTTTATTTGTGATTTCGCAGCTTTTTCTTTGAATCTAGAAAGAATACGAAATAGATTAAGAATCCACTTGAATGAAGAAATAATCAAAAAATATTGTTTCCAAATATCGCAATTAGTCAAATTGAAGCAAGTATCTCCTTTCGATGAATGCCCGAAAGAACCGCTTCATTTAAGTAATGAATATTCTTTTCTATCATTCTATCAAAAGACTTCAATCAATTTTACACGCAAGAAATAGGCCAATTAGCAGCCTTTTTGTTCAATTTCCCGTGGAGTAACATTCTCATCAAGACGAGTCAAGGGATGGCCCTCGACCTCTCGATGTCCATATAAAGGACACGACGAGCATAAATACCCTCTTTAGCTTCTATTATGATTGGATTTGAATATCTTTTATAAGGAATCGGAGGAAGATGCGACGATTTTTTCCAGAAATCCCCAACGAAAAATACACACCATTCCTTCTTTTCTATCAAATCGATCATAACCACCCCTACATTCAACGAAAGTGTGCACCACAAATAGGAGCTAATAAAGAGACCCATGATTCCATAGAAAGACATCACGATCCCTGTGGAAAAAAAAGGATTTCTTTGAGACGAAATAAAGATATCAAGTTTCTACCAAGATAATCGGAAGTTCCAACCAATAAGAATCCTAATGACCCTAAAAAAGGATAACGGCCCAAACAGAAATTACTTGTTTTCGAGACCGTTATAGGTTCTATCCATATATGTTTCGATCGACAACTCATACTTGATGGGGTTTCGTTTTATTGGAATTAAGAAAATACCCTGGACTTTACTCTTTTTGTTTTCAAGTAACTCTCATCAACTAGTACTAGTTTGTTTGTGAACCTTTAAGAGTAATTCATCAAATTGGTTAGATTTAAAATAATAACATACCATACCCTTCGTATGATCCCATCGATATACATATAGATACACCGACTTTTACATTTCAACCATCCGCCGATCCCGATATATTTTCAAATAGATAGAATTCCTTTACCCATATATCATCTTTCTGAGCATAAGCATAAGAGCCTCTCCTTTATGTTCTATGAAACCGCATGTTATACCATATTCCCTAAATAAAAATGTGTTATGATACAAGTCTAAGTTTTGAAAAAAAATGGATGAGAGTTGGGCCCATCGGATCTAATGATCTTATTCTTTTGAACATGAAGAGATAAAGAAGCCATTGCCATCTTAGGAAATACTAGGCCTACTAAAGGCACCAACACGGAGGGAAAGTCAAAAGTTGTCATAGAATGGATACCTCGATTTACTATTTGTACCTGTTATTTTTATTTATAAAGATATCTTATAATAATTATAATTAAGAATTGTAATTCTTATTAATTAATATTTCGAAATTGAATTTTCATTAGTATAGATCTAAGTATATATCTAAGTGAGTATATGATGGACTTATTCATCTTTCTATATAAAAGATATGTAAAAGATATATATGATAATCGCTTTTATTATTATATTCTTTTTTTTCTTCGTCTTTTGCTCTTGTCTTATAATAATTTAATAAAGAAAAGTTTCTTACAAATTATCGAAAGATTCGTTAGAATCCACCCAAAAGGGATTCTTAATCAAAATGGGATTTCATGGTAGATATATAAAGAGAAAAAACTCTATATCTATATTTTCATTTTCTATATTTGAATTATATATAACGCACGTAAAAGGCAGTAAGAGGAAATTTTTTTTATTTTCCTAATTTCACGAAAAAGAAGAATTCACTCTTTTATCTTGTTGATAGAGGCTTCTTAATTAGTAATCGGGAATATAAATATAAAAAAAAGAGTTATCTTGTAACTTTAACTTTTGATTCTTTCTACAATTAGACCTTATGTCAACAAAGAAAACCCGTTCGTCTTATTTTTACTTGGATTAGATAAACTAACTACTTGTTTGCTACAAATAAAAAATAGAACTTAATGCTCTTTAATTTTGATTCAAAGGAAAGAAAGCGTGGAGTGAAATAACTCACTCGTAACGCTTTTTAAAGGATTACGTGGTACGATTAGATCAAATAAGCCCTTACGGAATAAATATTCACCGCTTGTGAACCTTGTGTAATTGTTTTATTCAATGTTTGTTCAATTACTCTTTTACCCATAAATGCAATGTAGGCATTGGGTTCGGCAATAATGATATCCCCAACATACCAAAACTAGCGGTCACCCCACCGTAGTAGGAGATGTAAGGATTGGTACATAGAATAACTTTTTATTTGATTGATAATCATATAAAGCGAGAAGATATTTTAGCCATTTGCATCAAGCTCAAACTTCCTTCTTGCATGCGTGCTCCAGGAAGCACACACTATAATAAGAGGTAGAAATTTTTTAGTAGCGTACTCAATCAAACGGGTGATTTTCTCCCACCACGGATCCCATACTACCCCCATAAACCGAAAATCCATAACCCCGATTGCTACGGGAATACTGTTTAGTTGGCATTGGCCTATGCCTGTTTGAGCGGCCTCGATTAATCTATCTTTCTTTGATAAGAATCGACACGATCTTTATAAGGCTCTTCCTCGAATGAAATTCAATGGGATCCAGAGAAACCATGTCTTCATCCATAGGATCCCAAGTACCGGATCGATCAAAAGTTCGATTCTATCCGAACTACTCATTTTCAAATGATATCCACATTGTTCACAAAGATTCATTTTGATTTAAAAGATTTCTTATAATTTAATCCATAACAATTTTCACATTGAACCCACAAATGCCTCGTATTTTGAGTTACATCCGAGATCATTAGAACTTTCTCTTATAGTTAAATCACTACCATCCGATTACGGTTCTTATAAGGAGAACCGCAATCTCACCACAAATGGAACTATAAATGTAATTCATTCATTGTAATTGTCACTACCATTTTACAATGTGGGTCTCAATAAAGATTTGAGATCGAAGATAATTGTCAATGCAACTATTAATGTTATTATTCCAACTATATTGAGTATCATACATGTAATGATCATAGTGGGGATCGCCAATCATTAGATCCATTATTCCGATAACTAGAATTCGATAACTATAAAAAGAACTTTCTAGTTCACTCGAAAAGAATGACCATTGTCAATCTCGAAAATATGATTTTCAATATCAAAATATATGGAATAACTGTTCCCATTACTATCCCTAACTAAAAAGTTTCATCGGAGATGAAATTTCAATGTCCTTGATTGTAGAATAAATGATCAACATTATTGTAATTCAATTGTCACGACCCCCCAACTATGAATATTTTTCTTCATATCATTTATATTCGGATCTTCACTTTCTTTGGTATTTTCAATAGGACCAAGACTACCCGTTGATTTACTTAGCCCACATTGTGTTCGAACTCTTTCTTAAACAAAGATCGAATTGAACCACCATCTTTCCATAGAGTTTTCTTTCCCCTTATTTGTATGAAAATACAATAGATGAATAGTCATTCGATGAAAAATCTTTTATTTGAATCTCTTTTCCGTCAAAATAAACATAGAAATCCAATCACCGGGATTATTAACTAATAAGGAGTGTGAGTATTAAAAAATGATTTTCTTTTGTGGGACTCGAGTTAGCACTTCACTAGAGATGAATATGATGAACCCCCTTTCCAATAATATCCAATTATAAATAGAATTGGGCTTTCTACTCTACTATGTCGTGTCAAATTCGCATCGAAAAAAAGAAAGATTTTTCTCCTATGAAGAATTTTTTTGTAAAATCTCGTCAATAACTAAAATAAGTAATAAGTTTATATTCCAACACGGAAGCGAAAAGGACAATATACGGGGATGGGTAGAAAGAGTTGTGATACTTGGCTCGATCCAGAGAAATTCCGTGATAGAAAAGAATATACCAATCCTAAGGATCCATCGGATTAATTGTGGATTCAACACACCAATAGAAACGTTTGAGTTGTTTAGTCTTAGATTTTGTATATTCTTCTATATCTAGATAAGTATGTATCTATCTAAAAAATATAATATATATATGCAATAGGGTCTTTGTATTCTACTCAATCCTTTTAGTAAAAGATTGGGCCGAGTTTAATCTGCAATTCAATTAAGAGAACGAAGCGGTAATTATTGGATTACACAACATCCAAAATATCCACCGCTTCAAATTCAAATTTGATCTCCTTCCATACCTCACAAGCAATGACTAGTTCAGTGGCTCCATTTAGCGACCTCATGGATAATTTCATTACCTTCACGAGCAAGATCCGCCCCTCATTACGAGCTTGTACACATGCTTCTAGAGCTACTCGATTAGCTACGACACCGGGTGCATTTCCCCAAGGGTGTCCTAAAGTTCCTCCACCGAATCTGTAATGCGGAATCATCCCCAAAGATCTCGGTCGAGAGCATGCATATGCCAAACGTGAATACCCCTCAAGCCACAGGCGAACACACGTAGAGAGACCCAATCTTGGGTGAAATAAATACCATGACTTGATCTTTTCAATGAAATCATCACATAAAGAAATCAACAAAGCCCAAAGTGATGTCTCTTTCCCTTCAAGTTTACCTACTACTTGATCGAGTGAATATGATCTCCACCGGACATACGTAGCGCTTTAGCTAGTACACGAAAGTGTATACCATGATTCTTACGTCTATCATCAATCGCATGCATGCATTGCGCGGTGGATGTGAAGAAGTAGGCCATTATCTAAGCAATAATGAGCCAAGGTAGTATTTGCGGTGAATCCCCTGTTATGTAATCATGCATTACGATAGGAACTCCCAATTCTCCGGCAAATACAACCCTTTTCATCATGTCTTCGCATGTACCCATGATAGCATTCAAGTAATGCCCTTTGATTTCACTGTTTCATTTTGTGCTTTATAAAGTGCTTGACAAGACAAAATAAGAAACGATCTCTCCAACGCATAAATGGTTTGTGAGTTCACGTTCTCATCGTCTTTGGTAAAATCAAGTCCACCCGGAGACATTCATAAACCGCTCTCACCGTAGTTTTAGCAGATAACCCCAATTTAAGTTTAATAGTACATCCCAATGAGGGACGACCATACTTGTTCAATTTATCTCTCTCAACTTGGATGCCATGAGGCGGGCCTTGGAAAGTTTTAACATAAGCAATAGGGATTCGCAGATCTTCCAGACGTAGAGCACGCAGGCTTTGAACCCAAATACATTACCTACAATGGAAGTAAACATGTTAGTAATGTAACCTTCTTCAAAAAGGTCTAATGGGTAAGCTACATAAGCAATAAATTGAGTTTCTTCTCCAAAGAACGGGCTCTATTTTGTAGCATCGCCCTTTGTAACGATCAAGGCTAGTAAGTCCATCGGTCCACACGGTTGTCCATGTACCAAGAGAAGATTCGGCTGACTACTGCATGCCCTCGCTTCTTCAATTGGAACTCGAGTTGAGGAGTTACTCGGAATCTTCGCCAAGATATCGGTATCTTTGGGATCATAGTCGGGGAGTATAATAAGTCAATTTGTAATCTTTAACACCGACTTTGAATCCAACACTTGCTTTAGTCTCTGTTTGTGGTGACATAAATCCTCCCTACAACTCATGAATTAAGAAGTCTCACAACAACAAGGTCTACTCGACATGAATTAGGCGTTAATGAAACCTTTCACAGAATCTTTCACAAAATTCCCAATCCCAACCAATACTAATATTATCAACTAATCAAAATGCTTTATTATTGGACCATGGTATTTGATTCGCCAAATACATCATTATTGTATACTCTTTCATATATATATGGCATGCAACCCAATTCTTATTTTTTACTTTTGTTGAATTGAAATACCTAAATATAACCTAAATAATAAGAAATTCCCTCTTTGACAAAGTGGTATATGTTGTATATGTAAATCCTAGATGTGAAAATCTATGGAATTTGTTTATGAAAAGGTATAAAAAGAAAAATGCAAAGAACAAGGCTAGACGTAAATCGATGTCTTTGAAAGAAGAAATAAGAAGAACCGATGAGATAGAAATAATGAATCGTAAATAGAGAGTTGATTCGAATCCGATAATATAGAATAGATAATATAGATAGGATTGTCTATAATGATAGACAAATGAAAGACTTTCTCAAAATTCTTATACTTGAGATTTTGAAAATGGGTTGGTTGAACTTGAAAATTCACTCATTGAATTAAGTAAACAATTGAATTGGATTCGGTTGGATGGTACCAATGAAATCGCGTCTAACTCCATTTCTTATTGAATTAACCGATCAACTTAACTATCGGACATTTATTTTGAATTCGATTCGATCATTTTCGCAAAAAAATTCGACATATTTTACTTTATTTATTATTATTATGAGAATAAATCCTACTACTTGAGTTCGGGGTTTCACGCTTGAAAAAAAAAAACACTGGGAATATCACCCAAATCATTGGTTAAGTCTTTGGATATAGCTTTTCCATGGCAAGATGCCTAATATTTATAATGCTCGGTAGTTAAGGATCGAGATCGCTTCGGCCAACAAATTAATGTTACTTGTGAGGTACAACAATTATTAGGAAACAATCGAGTTAGGGTGTAGCTATGAGTGCTATGACGGTCTAACGAGAGGAATGGAAGTGATTGATCACGGAGCTCCTCTAAGTGTTCCGGTTCGATTGGAGCGACTCTTGGGCTAATTTTCAACGTGCTTGGAGAGCCTGTTGATAATTTAGGGCCTATAGATACTCGCACAACATCTCCTATTCATAGATCTGCGCCCGCCTTTATACTATGCCTCACGACAACTCAAAGAATATGAGAGGAATTATCCTACTCATGATCTAGAGTTGGCAGCAGTCGTTTTCGCGTTGAAAATCTGGAGACACTACTTGTATGGGGAGAAAGTGGAGATCTATACAAATCATAAAAGCCTTAAATACTTCTTCACCCAAAAGGAACTCAATATGCGGCAACGATGTTGGCTCGAGCTGTTGAAAGATTACGATCATACCATTAAATACCATCCTGGAAAAGCAAACGTAGTAGCTGACACATTGAGTAGAAGATCGTATGTGGGTACGAGTGCGATGTTGTTAACATAAAGATCTATTTTGTAAGATTTACAAAGGATGGAGATTGAGTTAAAGACTTCAGGGACCCACGTGATGATGACGAATATACGAGTAGAACCGACTTTAATCGATAAAGTTAAAGCTGCTCAAGTTACAGACCTGGGACTGATGCGTATGAAGAAGAAAGTGCAAGAAGGTGCTGTTCCAGATGCAAGAATCGATGAAGAAGGAATACTTCGAGTCAACTCTAGACTTTGCATTCCTAACGATTTTGACTTGAAGCATAGAATCATGATGGAGGCACACAACACCCCATTTGCAATCCATCATGGGAGTACCAAAATGTATCATGATCTTCGACATACATTTTGGTGGAACAATATGAAGAGAGAGATCGCAAAGTTTATCTCGAGGTGTTTAACCTGTCAACGTGTAAAGGAGGAGCATCAAGTGCCAAAGGGTCCTTTGCAACCACTTGAGATTCCAAAATGGAAGTGGGAACACATTACCATGGATTTCATTACAGGTCTTCCCAAAGTTTCTCAAGGCATAGATGCGATTTGGGTTATTGTTGATAGATTAACCAAGTCTGCTCATTTCTTGCCGATACGTGAGACTATTCCCTTGAACATCTTGCTTGTATGTACGTGAGTGAGATTGTGAGATTGCATGGCATGCCAGTATCCATAGTTTCGGATCGTGACCCAAGATTCACTTCAAGATTTTGGGTTAGCTTGCAGAAAGTTATGGGCACAGATTTACGATTTAGTTCAGCATACCATCCTCAAACGGACGGGCAATCAGAAAGGACTATTCAAACTCTTAAAGATCTATTAAGACTCTGTGTCCTAGATTTCAAAGGAAGTTGGGATAAGTACTTGCCACTGGTGGAATTCTCCTACAACAACAGTTATCAAACAAGTATAGGCATGGCTCCATTCGAGGCGTTGTATAGACGAAAGTGTTGTTCTCCAGTATACTGGGACTAGGTGGGAGAAGCAACGTTGTTGGGACCAGAATTAGTACGCATGACTACATAAAAGATCTAAATGATTCGACAACGTATTCAAACCTCACAAGATCGACAAAAGAGTTATGTTGATCTTCATCGAAAGGACGTGGAATTTAATATTGGAGATCATATACTGTTACGTATTGCTCCTTGGAAGGGAGTTACAAGATTTGGGAAGAGAGGAAAGCTCAATCCACGATTTGTTGGTCCATTTGAGATTCTTGACCGAATAGGAAATGTGGCCTATAGACTCGCATTACCTCCAAGTATGTCTCGTGTTCATAATGTTTTTCATATATCTATGCTTCGTAAATATGTGAAAGACCCGAACCATATTATTGCGTTAGAACCAGATGAGATAGCCGAAGATTTAAAGTACGAAGAGGTACCTATTAAGATCTTGGATAGGAAAGAGTATGTCCTAAGCACAAAGGTTATACCACAAGTTAAAGTTTTATGGAGGAACCATGCTATTGAGGAAATGACCTGGGAGTTGGAATCGGAAATGAAAGCGAGGTACCCTCACCTTTTCGAAATACCAGGTACGTACGTCAATTTCGAGGACAAAATTTCATATGGAGGAGATGTTGTAAGACCCCAACTTATTATGAATAAAATTGAATTTCCTCTATTTATTATTGTGAATAATAAGGTGATAATTTGATATAATCATTTGGTTATGGGGGAAATGTGCCAATTTTGCAAAATAAGCAAGTAGTTATAAAATAATCATTGTTGTCGGGGAATATTCGTTTGGTCGTGGAATATTCTTTTTGTCGGGAATATCATGTAACGGTATGATCATTTGTGGGCCCCATAATGAATAAGCATCGGATGAAGAAAATGACAAGTTTGAGTTTTTATAAATAATGGCGTAGTTATTACTGAATTAACACTATTGGAATACCCGGTGGTTAAAATCTGATGTCTGGCGTGGTTGCTTGCGAGTGGTACTGTCAGATTGCACAATATTTTTGAATTATTGATTCGACGTAAGAAGGCCTTTACTCAATAATTGTTACAAAGAATTCTTTATTCAATATTTTATTTTATTGATTCAATAATTGTTGCGTTGATATTTTATTTTATTGTTATTTCAATAATTGTCCTTTGCATGTATTTCCCATTATCGGATCAATAATTCATATTATTTGAATAATATTATTAGATAACATTATTGGCAATGTCTAGAAAGTTTCATCGAGGAGAGGTTTGGTCACCTAATTCTTGGCGCCCGATGAGGAGAAATCCTTATTGATAAGCCCCTCTTTCTTAGGAGAACTACGGTTGTCATAATTGCGATTTTGTAATATTATTTGTGAATAATTAATTATTGATTTATATGATAAGGAAATATTTATTTGATGTGAATATAAATGATGGATTTATTTATTTTATGTGGTTATAAATGATGGAATTAATACTGAGGTGTTTTATCAGTATTTTGTTAGAATGGAGGTATTAAAAATCATCTGTTTATTGATTTCGGATATTCTCTGTTTGGAATTTGGAAAAATTCAAAGCTACAAAGTTGTAGAGAATTCGATTTCGTGTGGAATGGACATAAAATTCGTATTTTTCTGATAAACGGGCTATTTTCTATGAATTACTAAAGTTTCGGAAAATAAAATGATTTTTATTAATATTGGGTGGGACCCACTTTTGTTTTTAACATGTGAAATTTGCAAATTTAGTTAAAGGTGGTCGGCTAGAATTTTTAAACAAAGGTTGGCATGCGTAGAAAGAAAAGAAATAATAATATTTTATTATTTTAGTCTTCTATGGCGTTCTAACATTTTCCTATAAATAGATGTAACATTCCAGAATTTTAAAGTATAATATTAAATATTTATTGATTTATATAAGTATTTAATGGATATGTTTATTGTTGAATAAATAATTGTTCTGTGATTCTGAGGATCCTTGTAAGGAGGGAATGATGTAACATTCCAGAATTTTAAAGTGTAATATTAAATATTTATTGATTTATATAAGTATTTAATGGATATGTTTATTGTTGAATAAATAATTGTTCAATTTGAAGTTGATGTGGTTTAGTTAATTATTTGTTGAATAAATAATTAAAAATTAAATATTTATTTGTAATATTAAATATTTATTGAATTATATAAATATTTAATGGCAATTTGAGTTGATGTGATTTAGTCAATTATTTGTTGAATAAATAATTAAGGAGCTAAGAAAATTAATTGTTATGAGATTATATACTAATTTGATTTAATAAGTAAGCTAGAGCGCTTATAGTGATTTAAATAAATTATAATATTTTAAATGGGAATTTTTAATTTAAAATATTAGTTGGACAAATAAAATTACAATTATAAAAGAAATTATAGTTATGTGTTATTAAATTATGTGTTAAAGTAATTTAATAGATTAATATTTTAATTGATTATTTAATTAAATAGAAGTGTGACAAATAACCTTGCTATAAAGGAGTTACTAAAATAAATTAAGGGAGTTTAATTTAGTTTTGGCCAAACAAGTCTTATTGCATAATAAGTCTTGAATCTAATGATGTGTTAGCAAACAAGGTATTAGGATTTAATCCATTTATTTTAATTAGACTTACCAAACAAGGTGTAAGGATTAATGTGTTATTTTATTAAGATTAGCCAAACAAGCCTTATGGCTTTTAAATTTCAAAACTTACATAACTGATATCTAGAGTTATATTATATAATTAATATATATTATTACTATATACGTTATATTTTCTAGTACGTATGTTAGAGAGAAGAAAGAACTCAGTTGAAAAAGAAGAAGAAGAAGAAGAAGAAGAAAACTAGAGAGAATTTGAGAGAAATCCTAACAGGTTTTGATAAAAGAATTGAGGAAAAGAAGTTTGATAATCAATAGTAGCCATCATCTTTTTAATCAAAGGGAGGAGCTTAACCTTTTCCTTTAAAAGTTTAGTTTTCCTCTTCCCAAAAAGTTCTCTGTGAAATTTTTATAAAGGATAAATTGTTGTTATGTATATAGTTTTGTATGATTATTGATTATAAGGTTATTTCATGAGTTTATATATGATTATAGAGAAATTAATTTATGTATGTATGTGTTTTATGAAGAAAATATATTACAGAGTGTTCATATGAAAAATATATGAGTATGGCCTAGTTTAAAATGAAATTAAGGTTTGATTAATTGTTAAAATATATAAATTGATTATTGGAATTGATAGAGTATGTATAATCATAACTATGATGTTTTGAAATTGCTATTTTGATTGAAAAACAAAATCACAGTGTTGATTTTCATTAAAAATGTCAACAATTGAGTTTTTGCCAAAAACATTGAAATTGGGTGTTGTAAATTTGATGTTTATGTTATTTTATGAGTAGAAACATGTTAGAAGTCTTCACAATATGTTTATATGAAGTCTATATGTGTATTACATGTTAATCAGTCTATTAGATTCGAGCTTGTAGGCCAAATTGGCTTTTTCTTGTCTTTACCGCTGTAAAGTCATCAACCGACATTGGAGTTTTTGCTTGTGGCTAGCTGACCCAATTGATACGTTAGTGGTAATATAAATATCATCACTATCATGCATAGTAGCGACCACGATGTGTAAATGTGGAAATATGATGTGAAGTTAGCGAATGGTTACGACAGTTTTAGTTTATTACACAAACTTTGAAAATAAATGTTATGTGTTAATAATAGGAATATTAAATGATGATTCCAGTAGTATTAAGCTATGAATGAACATGCTATTAAGTGTTATCTATTTGTAACATAGTTGATTATGTGAAAGGGTAATTTAACCTATATGATGTATATATTTGTTTATATAAATATACAATATTGGTAATGACTAACTATCTCAATATGACATATGTATAGGGTATTGATTCAAGTTGTAAGGTTTAGCTTGTGCTAAAGGCAAGTTTTCTAACTCTATTTTATAATTGAGCAAGTTCTCTAACTCAAAACTTCATTGTGCGAGTTTAATTTCATTTGGTACATTATTGTTTTCAAATTCAATTACAATTGTTGTAAGTTGCTACCTCTACACTTTCGTAGAGCTAGATTGCCTATTATTGAGTAGGTCATTGTATCTAGTTGCTCACGACGATACAAGTATCCCAAATCTTATAGTTTAATCTTGAGCAAGTTTTCTAATCTATTATCTTTTTAATTCAATTATTGTTTTCAATTCGATTACAATATAATGATGTAAGTTATTTGGAGCAAGTTATTCTTGTATTTAACTTGTTGTTTAGCATGCACAACTGTATATGCTATGCATGCTTATTATTCAATTCTAATTAACCTTGGCTTAGTGTTGTTCAAGCAAGGTATGCTATAGTTATTCAAATTGAATGCTATTAGATTATTCCTAATGCATGACTTTAGTTTACTATGATTGATTCAATCACGATTATTCTATAGTATAGTATTATTGGTCTTATTCAACTACTCCTTAGTTGATGTTCGTTGAATTCCAAATTACCTTGAAAGCTTATCCAAACCAAACTTACTTTGGTGCGGACTTGTATTCTAAATACTGAGATGAACAACTCTTTTAATAGAGGTTTACGCTTAGCGTTGAAATGGTTGTGCACAATACATTGTACGAAGGGTTGATCCCTCTAAGTACGTGGAGTCCTTATAGTCTTATGACTGTTAAAGTTAAAGTTGAAAGATTACTTATAACTGTGAACATGATTCGTGGTCATTAGACCCTCAGTGAATGTTATAATTTTCAGAAAGTTAATAGAATATATTGTTCAGTTCTATTGAGCCTAATATTGGCAATTGATGTAAAAGTTTAAAGATTTACTTATTGTTATTTCAAGTGGGCCTTGTTTGCTCACTCTTGCTTGTAAAATTTCTTACAGCTAAAGTTGAAACGGGTGACGTACCTAGCACCAGTAAGGGCAAAGGGAAGATGAATAAATATTGAAGACTTGTAATAGTTTTGATAATTTACTTTCAGACTTTGGTTTAAAGATTGTAATGAAGTTTATTTAAATTTCCGCATTTGAATGATTGTTGTGAAAGGTTAGATAACCTGAGAGATTTTTATTTGAGTTTAATCCTGTATGGGCAGGTTTTTATTATTCAATTTTATTATAATTGGGTAGTTAGAAATGAATGTTTTGATTAAGTGAACACCAAATCTTGAGGAAATGAAGTACCAGGATTTGGGGGTGTCACAGGTTGGTATCAAAGCCTTAGGTTGTGAACCTTAGGTGGGGGAAAAAGCCTTAGGAAGTAACCTTTGAAAAGATAGTGGAGATAACTCTTATCGAGTTTTAGGAAAGAAGTAATAAAACACTTATGTGCTTATGTGATTTTAAATTATGTACTAGTGAGTGTCGAATAGTAATGATTAATAATTAAAACTTTAAAACTTTGTTGTAAGGATGACTAATGTCGGAGAATCCAGTCAAGCTAGGGAGGAGGGACCTCAAATGCCTATACAGGAGGAGCCTCACGACATTCAGGTAGTTTGGGAACAACTCTCGCCCACGGAGTCGACCCGTTGGTCACAGTAGTTGAAGATGAGGATGATGACGTGGAAACAGATGAGGAGGATCCCATTGAGTTACCATAGGAAGATGAGGATGACGAGGACGAGGAGGAAAGGATTCCACTTAAATCGATATTTAGTCGTATATATGATGAGGTGCATGACCGCAATGTGGAACTTCAAGATACTGTCGAGGAGTTACAAGAGATAGTAGCTGAACAACAGACTGCAATGACACAAAAAGACGACGAGATCCAGGATCGTGAAGAACAATCGACAAATGTTGAGGAGAAGCTAAAATGCATCAAGAGAGAAGGAACAACTGATCGAGATGGTCGTGGAACTGAAGAACAAGCTGAAGGAAGAAGCTACCAAGAGGGTAAGAGCTGAAGATGCATACGATGAAGCTTATCAACGAACTGGAAGAGCAGTAAGGGACTCACAGGCGAAGAGGATGGAGATGGAAGAGATGGATAAAGTTTTTAACACCGTAATTAATAGAGCTCAAGATCGGGTCATGGAATATCCGATTCAGTTCGAGACGCTGCCATCATTCGTGTTAGATCGCAGAACAATGTTTCGAGTCATGGAGGAAGAACGTGATAGGGCTAAGAAGTATCTTAATAGATCATCGTAGAGAAAATGTACGTAATGCACGTAATAAGTATTAAATAATGTAAATCCCTAGTGTTAAGTAACCATGGGATATGATAATAATGATGTTGTCCTGAAACTTTTGTAGTGCAGGAAAGTAATGTAGATAGCAGAGATGCTATTGTTTTATGTTTTCTAAAAAGGTTTTGAATAAATAAAAGTTGTTACTTTATTCAAAATGTTATGTGTTATGTGGTTATTTCTTTTATGGAGGCAAGTTAATTAGAAAATACTTAAAGAAGTGAGTTAGTCTAATAGATGTTTTGTTTAAATGAAAATGCCTCCCGGACTTGAACCACCCCAGCGGAGAAACAATGAGAGAACTACCAATAACGACAATGTTGACGGTAACCCCGATTCAACAACTAGTGACACTCTTCGACGAGCGAGCGCGTTGAATCAACCACAAAACCATGGTACAACGTTTAAGGATTTCAAAGGCGGTTGGACCACGAATTCCATGGGTCTATGAATCCGATTCGAAGCTAATGAGACACGGATTATGGAGATAGAAAAGGTGTTCGATGTCGCTAGGGTAGGAGATAATCAGAAGACTACTTTCGCAACATTCATGTTGAAAGCAAAAGCTAGTTATTGGTGGCAGGCCAATAAAACTCGTGAAGGGCAATGAGTGATGACCTGAGATATGTTCAAGGAGTTGTTCTTCGAGACTTATTTCCCAGAGAGTTCGAAGAGTCAGCTAGAAGTGCAGTTTCTGGAACTAAAACAAGGAACGATGATTTGTATCTCGAGTATCTTAAAATTCAACGAATTGGCGAGGTTTACGCCATATCAGGTCAGCACAGATGAACGCAAGACAAAAAGGTTTGAACAGGGACTGAAGCCCTGGCTGTACAGTAGGGTTTCCCTGTTCCAATTGAAGACATTTGTAGCGGTGATGGAGAAAGTAGTACTCGCTGAAGGTGGAGGCGAGGCAGTGACAAAGTTCAATCAGGAACAAAAGAAGAAGAAGAATGAGAATGAGATTAAGAATGGAGGTGGTAGCTGTGGAAATAACAACAACAACAACAACAGTTTTAAGAGGAAGTGGAATGGGAACATGGGTGTTGGAAACCAACAGGGTAACCAGTAGAATAAAAAGTTTGAAGCATGTGTGACATGTGGGAAATATAAGGGTGCGTGTTTGATGGGGAAGAGAGTATGCTTCAATTGTGGCCAGGAGGGTCACATCGCCCCAAATTGCACTCAACCAAAGAAGAATGTATGCTTCACGTGCGGATCTAAGGATCACTTTGCTTTCGTGAGTGCCCTAAGAAGAAGGAGGAGTGACAACCGAAGCAATGGAGGTAACAATGGAGGTACATGGGCCATTCACGGGACTGTGACATCAAATAAACCCACATCCGGAACCTTGACATGATTGTGCAAGATGTTGTGCAATCAAAAGATGTGGTCTTGAGTATTATCCCAATCAATGATATTAATGCATATGTATTATTTGATTGGTGCTACTTGCTCGTTTATATCGATGAATTTGCTAAGAGGTTAGAATTGCCTAGAGAAAATGAATTTTCCTTTGAACATAGAAATTACGAATAAGAAAGTAATCCTGTTAGATTAGGTATACAAGAAACCGTAGGGTAAACATTAAGGAGAATATCTTGTTGGTAGATTTGATTCGATTAGACTTGGATAGTTTGATGTTATTTTGGGAATGGATTGGTACATTCAAATACGGAGGCGGTAATTATGCGCCAAAAGAAGTGTGTAAACCTTATGACTCAAAATGAAGGTAGTATTTCATGGTAGCAAGTCGCTGAACAAATGAAATGTCGGACTGACTATGCGCATCCCAAGAAATTATTGAGTCAAGTTTGTGTGGGCTATTTAGCATACATAGTCGATACTCGGAGAAGGTGCGAAACTAGAAGAAATACCGATGAGTGAGGGAATTCAAGACGTGTTTCGGAGGATTTTCCGGGACTTCCTTTGACGAGAGAAATTGAGTTCGTGATCGACTTGGCAGGGAACAACACCAAATATCGAAGGCCTCGTATGAGAATGGCTCCGTGAGACATGAAGAACCGATGGTACACGATTGCAAGAAACTCTTTGGACAAGAAATATATTCAACCAAGCGTATCGCCGTGGGGAGCGCCATTTTTTTTCGTTCAGAAGAAGGATGGATCAATGCGTCTTTGCATCAATTATAGAGAGTTAAACAAAGTCACTATTAAGAATAGGTATCCGTTGCCTAGAGTAGATGACTTGTTTGATAAGCTGAAGGGTGCTAAATATTTCTCAAAAATAGATTTAAGAAGTGGGTATCACCAATTGAAGGTAAGAATGGAGGATATACCTAGAACGACATTCAGAACTCGGTACGGACATTACGAGTTTCTGGTGATGTCTTTTGGTTTAACAAATGCCCCTGCTGCATTCATGGATTTGATGAACATGGTATTTAAACCATTCTTAGACAAGTTTGTAGTGGTATTTATTGACGACATTCTAGTGTATTCCAAGACTCAAGAAGAACACGTGGAACACTTACATTTGACATTGGAAACACTAAGAAAGGAAAAGTTGTATGCAAACTTCTCTAAGTACGAATTTTGGCTCGACCGTGTATAATTTTTGGGTCATGTTATTGACAAGGATGGGATTTCAGTGGATCCATCAAAAGTGGAAGCTGTAATCAATTGGGAACAACCAAGAACACCGTCAAAAGTGAGGAGTTTCTTAGGACTGGCCGGTTATTATAGAAGATTTATTTAAGATTTTTCTAAGATAGCCACTCCGCTATCAAATTTGCCATGGAAAGCTGTAAAATTCGTTTGGATGGAGAAATGTGAAGAGAGTTTCCAAGATTTGAAGAAAAAGTTAAGTATGGCAACTGTGTTGACATTACAAGATAATACAGGAAATTTTGTGGTGTATAGTGATGCCTCACACAAAGGGTTGGGTTGTGTTCTTATACAGAAGCGACAAAGTTATTGCGTATGCATCAAGACAATTGAAGGATTATGAGAAAGGGTATCTAACTCATGATTTGGAATTGGGCTGCGATTGTATTTACTACGAAGATATGGAACTTATCTTTATGGAGAGAAATGTGAGATCTACACAGACCATAAAAGTCTGAAGTATATTTTCACTCAGAAGGATTTGAACATGCGTCAAAGAAGGTGGATGGAATTGTGTGTAAAGTTAATGTATAAACAATTTATGTTTATATCTTCCACAAATAATAATAATAGTGATAGAATGATCGAACCGGATCCACGGTGATTCGGGACCTCGAATTCGGGGCCCTCACAGTTGGTATCAAAGTTGTTGGTTATGAAGCTTAGGTAGGAATACCTGAGACCAATAACCGCAGTGATTAGGATAAGTACTAACTCACATAGAGTTAGTTGGTCGGTAAAATTCAAAGACGAATCTCGGTGAGTTATAAGATACAGAGTTCCCTAACTCTGATAATAAAGTTGAACAGTAGTGTTGAATAGATAGAGTCTAAAAGTCTAAAAGTGCAGTGATAGAAGATCGTAAAATAAAATGATCAAGATATAGAAATGGATCGTAACATATACGATGAGATCACTCCGTGATCTGATATGGTTATAGTATGGGATGAGAATCAATTTGATGATTAAAAAGTTTACAACATGGTTGCTGAGTGAATTGGTACAGATTCAGGAAAGGATTATGAATACGAGTTGAATGAAATTCGTATTGAGAAGGGGATTAGGATTAAGTGGCGATTATGAAATATCTGTGTCACGTTATTTGATATATGCATGTTAAGAGGGTGATTCCTTTCTCATGTGTATAACAGATAGATAGGTCATAGGTAGAGGATATAAGGTTAAGTACGAGTTCTTAAAACTCATACTTATGTGACATTCTTGACTCATAGTTATATGAAATATTTATGAACCCCTCAGCGAACGGACGCCAAAGGTCAGACTAGGATAAGTTCTTAAACTCATATGATTGTGGCAGTTTATGGACTCATAAGTGTGGTTTGACGAACTGGGTATAGTTGTGTGTAAATGGAGTATTAAAGACTATAGGAACAGATAGATTGTTAAGCAAATGATTATTAGTGGATACATAAGTTTTCCAAAACTCCTAGCTATGCTAGACTTCGAAATGTTGACATCAAGCTAAATACGCACTATGTGCTTTTGAAAAAAAAAATGTAGACTCGTAATTATTTTTGAAATGGTTTAAAGTATAGTCTATGCTACTTATTTCAGCTAGACGCAAATGATTTGAAATATCAAAATATCTTTTATTTATCACTCATGTACCGTATGTAACTTCAGTGCGAGAGATGATAAAAAGTTGATGGAGTTGTAAATATAGGAATACTTAGTGTGAATTTGATCTAAAGTCGTTGTTCCACTATTGTATGATGTGTTATGACAAAGTCATACAATGACGACATCCTCAAAGCAGATCATTTGTTAATACTGATGCGGCATCATGGCGTCATTCTCAAAAAATATTTTCAAAAAAAATAAAAAAATTTAATTTGCCAACGGGGTATGGCTACACTTAAAAAATTCGATTGAATTGAATTATTGATATGAGTTTATGCTATTCGATTCAGCTAGACTAATGTTTATGAAAACTCTAAGTGTTCATTGAAAGAAATTTCCCGAACTAAATTGTTTTGGTGCGGAATCCAGTAAGACTGAGGTAGAATTTTGTGCCTATGGCAGTGAAGAGAAACAGATAAAATTAGTACATGGCCAGTACAGGACATATCGGGCTAATCACCCTTTGTGTCTGTAAGTTATGACGGTTTGCGAATGAATTTCTAAAAAACCTTTGCGAAAATGACAGACGAATAGTCTATATGACTCCTCAGCAAAATTTGAAATTTTTTATTCTTGTGAGTGGTGTATTGGGTAGCATGTGATGCTGTGTATGTATGGTGTATGGTGTATGGTGTAAGGTAAATTTCGGGGACGAAATTTTTAGATGAAGGGGTGAATGTGACAACCCGAGAATTTAGAATATTTTTAAAATTTTTATTAATTGAATTAAGGTTCAATATTAGAACCTAGACAAAAAATAAGTGTATGCGTTTGATATTTTTAAGATAGAATTTTGAGGATTAATTTCAAAATTCTGTGAAGGATTTAGGTGAATTATTCAGGATTATGTGTATGTGATTATATTCTGTGTAAATGTTATTATATGTGTTCAGTATGTGGTTAAGGGCCGGTCAAGGGTTGATCAGATAAACGATATCTGTAACAAACCCTAATTATATATTAAGAACGTCAACGTTCGGTTAGAAAACACTAGCGATTAACAAGAAACCCTAAAACCGGTTCTGGAAACCCTAATTTCAGTTTTGGGAATCCAAAACCCTAATTCGGTGCATGAAACCCTAAATCGGGAACTTAATGGCGTAAGTGTAAATAATTATAAGATTAATTAGGGTTAATCTTTACAAATTGGTTAGAAAACCCTAATTTCAAAATTGAAACCCTAATTTTTGGATTAGGAACCCTAATTTATAAACAGGGAAAACCTAATTGTTAATTTAATAATTTTAATGTTAATTAGGAAATATTAATCCTAATTTTCAAGTTATAGTAATTAGAAAATCCTAATCTAATTATGAAATCTAATTTCTAAAATTAGAAAATTATTATTTTTTATTAGAAATCCTAATTAGTGGTTTATAAACCCTAATGACCAATTACGACACTAATTGCTAAATTAGCGATTTTAATTAGGAAATGCTAATCCTAATTAGAAAGATTTAATTTATGATTAAGAAATTTTAATATAATTAGAAAATTCTAATTATAATTTAGAAATATTAATTTTCTATTTTTAAAACCTAAATTAGAAATTTTAGAAAATCAAATTGCTAAACCCTAAAGGTTTCAAACCCTAAACCCTAAATCCAAACCCTAAACCCTAAGGGTTTGGCTAATTGATAAGAATGCCATTAAATATAAAATCCAAATGACCAAAATACCCTTTTTATATTCTTTAATTAGTTAACTTATAAAATTGCCAACAACTTTAGTTGGTGACCTAATTATTTGACTTGCATGACCAAAAATCTCAGCCACAATCAGTTTTGCATGACACCTTGCATTGTATAGATACATTGTATCAAATTAAAAGAGATAAAGAGAGAAATACACAACAAGTTGCTCATTTTTCACTCTAACTCTCAACAACTCTCTCTCTCTTTCTCCCAACCTCTGAATTTACTAAGTAAATCAGTCCCTAGTTGAGCCTCTAGATCACCAAGATTAGTTAAGGAAAGCTAAGATTAAAGATTGGACAAGAAAGGTATAAACCCTAAAATCACTTTTGATCTTGTATGCTAAGGTAAAGTTTATGTTTATGTGTTTAGATTCATGCTAGAAGGTGTTTTAAGTTGATCTATGATGATCCATCATGGATCCATAGCATCAAAATGCTTTAAAAAGGAGTTTTACAAAAACTGTCCAAGAACACAAAATGTCGCCTGACAAGATAATGTCAGTGGCTGTAGATCTCTTTCAGTTTTTGATTTTTCTTATTTTATGTTTTGAATCGGTAGTCTGGTATGAGATCTTTGTTCTGCAAGTGAAATTATAGTCATTGGATGTCTAGATCGTGAGTTATTAAAGGTCAAAACCCATTGACCGACGTTGATCGGGTGAAATCTGGGTAACCTAGAAAACAGTTTCTAGGGTCTGACAAGATTTTCTAAGCTATATATATGTCAGGTGTTATGCTTTCTATTGCTGTTGTTGTAACTATCTTTTAGTATGTTATATGTACTCTCGATCCATGCCTTTATATCCTTTAAACAAGAACCTGACCTAACATAGTGCACGGTCAAACTTGGCTTGTCGAACACGATGGTCGTTTCTGGAAAACCCAGAAACGGTAGAAGCAATGTTTCTGAAAGTAGTTGACCGGCCTTAATCTCTTAGTTCTGTTGTTATTATGATGCTATGTTGTTATAATTATGAAGCCTGACATCGCCACTATAAGATTAAACCACTAGATCACCCAAATCAAACATAGAACACAAATTATAATGATCCAAAGTAGGTACCTTCAATTCTGGAAATTCTAGAAAAAGAGGAACAACGTTGTCAGACCTTTTGCTAGCTTAGATCTTGCTGTGATGTTGTGTAATGACCATGAAATTAGTTGTAGGTTGTAGTCGTACATATCGATTTTACTATCCTAACAACACCATAAAGCGACCGTAAATCAAATAATAACACTGCTTAAATGATGGTCAAACCGAAACCCTTGTAACTGACTTTGAGTTTCTGGGCAGACTCAAGAACAGCTGAAGAACACCTATAGCGACGGTTCTGTCGCTATAGGGCCCTTTAGCGACGATTCTAATATTTTTTATTTTCTGATTTTCTGGAAATTATTTAAAAATAGATAAAAATGGTTTTTAATTATTAAAAATACATAATAAATTCTGAAAAATTATTTTAAAGTCTGAAAAAATAGTTTTTAATTATTTTGAGTATATTTCATAAATATTTAATATTTTTGGAATATAAATGGTATTTAATTTATTTAATTATAATATTAAATAAAGGATTTAAAAATGATTTTAATACATGAAAAATCATGAAAAATAATATTATGGTATAAGAAAATATTTAAAGATATTTTAAGTGACTTTTAATATTTTAAGATGAATTTCATTAATTAATCAATATTAATGGTAATTAGTTTATTTAATAACTATATTAAATAAATTATGGAAAAATAGAATTAATGTTTTATAAATCATATAAAAATGATTTAAGTATTAGAAAAATATTTTAACTTATAAAATATATAACTTTTGATATTTTGTCATGAAAATATTAATATTTTAATATTAATAGTAATTACCTGGATAATGAATTTAACGGTTTAAAAATCATATAATTATGATTTTAAAGTATTAAAAATACTTTGTGATATTATAAATATATTATAATATTATGACATGTATTTCATTAATATTTGAATAATAAATAAATATTAATGATAAAGGAATTACGTGGTATTTAATTCATTTAAATACGTGTTTAATGATTGAAAGTTTACGATAAATAGTAATAATTATTTAAAAATTATTACGAACTTACGAAAAATAATTTGACTGATAATAAAATTATCTGAGATAATTGTTAACTATTAAGTCAGAGTTTAATTGAACTTAGAGTCGATAAAAGTCCGACTAGACCGTCGGAATGATAGAATTGTGTCGGTTTCAACTCGGACTTAAATAGTCTGACTTGATGCTAAGTTTTATGTGCTGAATAGACTAATAGGGTTATGTGCTATGTGTTTAGGTTATTCTATGTATATATATAATAGTATTATATTGTGATGATATTATTCTAATATTGGAGATCTATATTACTAATATTAGGTCTTCAGATAAGGAGATATAAATGCGTAGCTTGTAATCAAATTCGCATAAGTTTGTTTTTACTTAACTCTACTAAGAGTTGTTTTATTCGGATAAGCTTATGGTTAATCATTGCTGGTTGCCATGAGTTGTACTCAGTACATATTACATGTATAAGTCAGGTATGAAAGGCTGATCACCTTCATTACCAGTTGGTTCAGATATATTTGTTCATGTATAATACTCGTTCAGTCATAAATTTGTTCTTGCTAGTTCACAATTATATTGTTGAATTATAGCCAGCTTATTGTTCAGACTCTTTCAATCATGATATATCGTTATATTATTGAACTTAAACTTGCTAGGCAACTTTCATGCTCACCCTTGCTATATCATGATAAACATTGCAGATTAAGACGAACGTGTAGGATATAAGAAAAGGTTAAAGACAGTTCCAGCTTTAGTTTACGTTTGTAGTTAGAATTGTAATAGTAATGTATATAATGTTATTGTAAGTCAAGTAAGTTATGAAATGTGTATTAAGTTAAGGTTACTCGACCTTGGGGAATAGTGTGTAAAGTTAATGTATAAATAGTTTATGTTTATATCTTCCGCAAATAATAGTAATAGTGATAGAATGATCGAACCGGATCCGCGGTGATTCGGGACCTCGGATTCGGGGCCCTCACAGTTGGTATCAAAGTTGTTGGTTATGAAGCTTAGGTAGGAATACCTGAGACCAATAACCGCAGTGATTAGGATAAGTACTAACTCACATAGAGTTATTTGGTCGGTAAGATTCAAAGATGAATCTCGGTGAGTTATAAGATACAGAGTTCCCTAACTCTGATAATAAAGTTGAACAATAGTGTTGAATAGATAGAGTCTAAAAGACTAAAAGTGCAGTGATAGAAGATCGTAAAATAAAATGATCAAGATATAGAAATGGATCGTAACATATATGATGAGATCACTCAGCGAACGGACGCCAAAGGTCAGACTAGGATAAGTTTTTAAACTCATATGATTGTGGAAATTTATGGACTCATAAGTGTGGTTTGACGAACTGGGTATAGTTGTGTGTAAATTGAGTATTAAAGACTATATGAACAGATATATTGTTAAGCAAATGATTATTAGTGGAGACATAAATTTTCCGAAACTCCTAGCTATGCTAGACTTCGAAATGTTGACATCAAGCTAAATACGCACTATGTGCTTTTGAAAAAAAAAATGTAGACTCGTAATTATTTTTGAAATGGTTTAAAGTATAGTCTATGCTACTTATTTCAGCTAGACGCAAATGATTTGAAATATCAAAATATCTTTTATTTATCACTCATGTACCATGTAACCTGGTGCAGAGATGATAAAAAGTTGATGGAGTTGTAAATATATGAATACTTAGTGTGAATTTGATCTAAAGTCGCTGTTCCACTATTGTATGATGTGTTATGACAAAGTCATACAATGACGACATCCTCAAACGGACTGTTAATACAGTACGACATCATGGCGTCATTCTCAAAAATATTTTCAAAAAAAATAAAAAAATTTAATTTGCCAACGGGGTTTGGCTACACTTAAAAAATTCGATTGAATTGAATTATTGATATGAGTTTATGCTATTCGATTCAGCTAGACTATAGTTTATGAAAACTCTAAGTGTTCATTGAAAGAAATTTCCCGAACCAAATTGTTTTGGTGCGGAATCCAGTAAGACTAATTAGTGGTTTATAAACCCTAATGACCAATTACGACCCTAATTGCTAAATTAGCGATTTTAATTAGGAAATGCTAATCCTAATTAGCAAGATTTTATTTATGATTATGAAATTTTAAAATAATTAGAAAATTCTAATTATAATTTAGAAATATTAATTTTCTATTTTTAAAACCTAAATTAGAAATTTTAGAAAATTAAATTGCTAAGCCCTAAAGGTTTCAAACCCTAAACCCTAAAATGGTCCAAACCCTAAATCCTAAACCCTAAGGGTTTGGCTAATTGATAAGAATGCCATTAAATATAAAATCCAAATAACCAAAATAACCTTTTTATATTCTTTAATTAGTTAACTTGTAAAATTGCCAACAACTTTAGTTGGTGACCTAATTATTTGACTTGCATGACCAAAAATCTCAGCCACAATCAGTTTTGCATGACACCTTGCATTGTATAGATACATTGTATCAAATTATAAGAGATAAAGAGAGAGAAATACACAAAAAGTTGCTCATTTTGCACTCTAACTATCAACAACTCTCCCTCTCTCTCTCTCTCTCCCAACCTTCGAATTTACTAAGTAAATCAGTCCCTAGTTGAGCCTCTAGATCACCAAGATCAGTTAAGGAAAGCTAAGATCAAAGATTGGACAAGAAAGGTATAAACCCTAAAATCACTTTTGATCTTGTATGCTAAGGTAAAGTTTATGTTTATGTGTTTAGATTCATGCTAGAAGGTGTTTTAAGTTGATCTATGATGATCCATCATGGATCCATAACATCAAAATGCTTTAAAAAGGAGTTTTACAAAAACTGTCCAAGAACACAAAATTTCGCCTGACAAGCTAATAATGTCAGTGGCCGTAGATCTCTTTCGATTTTTGATTTTCTTGTTTTGTGTTTTGTGTTTTGAATCGGTAGTCTGGTATGAGATCTTTGTTCTGTAAGTGAAATCATAGTCATTGGATGTCCAGATCGTGAGTTATTAAAGGTCAAAACCCATTGACCGCGTTGATCGGGTGAAATCTGGGTAACCTAGAAAACAGTTTCTAGGGTCTGACAAGATTTTCTAAGCTATATATATGTCATGTGTTATGCTTTCTGTTGTTGTTGTTGTAACTATCTTTTAGTATGTTATATGTACTCTCGATCCATGCCTTTATATCCTTTAAACAAGAACCTGAACTAACATAGTGGACGGTCAAACTTGGCTTGTCGATCACGATGGTCGTTTCTGGAAAACCCAGAAACGGTAGAAGCAATGTTTCTGAAAGTAGTTGACCGGCCTTAATCTCTTAGTTCTGTTGTTATTATGATGCTATGTTGTTATAGTTATGAAGCCTGACATCTCCACTATAAGATTAAACCACTAGATCACCCAAATCAAACACAGAACGCAAATTATAATGATCCAAAGTAGGTACCTTCAATTCTGGAAATTCCAGAGAAAGAGGAACAACGTTGTCAGACCTTTTGCTAGCTTAGATCTTGCTGTGATGTTGTGTAATGACCATGAAATTAGTTGTAGGTTGTAGTCGTACATCAGTACTACTATCCTAACACCATAAAGCGACCGTAAATCAAAGAATAACATCGCTTAAATGATGGTCAAACCGAAAACCCTCAGAATCGACTTTTTGAGTTTCAAGCGGGACTCAAGAAATTTGAAGAACACCTATATGACGGTTCTGCCGCTATAAAGAATTTTAGCGACGATTTTAATATTTTTTATTTTACGATTTTTCGAAATTATTTAAAATAGATAAAAATGGTTTTAATTATTAAAATACATAATAAATTCGAAAAATTATTTTAAAATCGAAAAAATAGTTTTTAATTATTTTGAGTATATTTCATAAATATTTAATATTTTGGAATATAAATGGTATTTAATTTATTTAATTATAATATTAAATAAAGGATTTAAAAATGATTTTAATACATGAAAAATCATGAAAAATAATATTATGGTATAAGAAAATATTTAAAGATATTTTAAGTGACTTTTAATATTTTAAGATGAATTTCATTAATTAATCAATATTAATGGTAATTAGTTTATTTAATAACTATATTAAATAAATTATAGAAAAATAGAATTAATGTTTTATAAATCATATAAAAATGATTTAAGTATTAGAAAAATATTTTAAGTTATAAAATATAACTTTTGATATTTTGTCATGAAAATATTAATATTTTAATATTAATTGTAATTACTAGGATAATGAATTTAACGGTTTAAAAATCATATAATTATGATTTTAAAGTATTAAAAATACTTTGTGATATTATAAATATATTATAATATTATGACATGTATTTCACTAATATTTGAATATTAAATAAATATTAATGATAAAGGAATTAGGTGGTATTTAATTCATTTAAATATGTGTTTAATGATTGAAAGTTTACGATAAATAGTAATAATTATTTAAAAATTATTACTTAACTTTACGAAAAATAATTTGATCGATAATAAAATTATACGAGATAATTGTTAACTATTAACTCGATTTTAATTGAACTTAGAGTCGATAAAAGTCCCACTGTATCAAATCGGAATGATAGAATTGTGTCGTTTCAACTCTAGGACTTAAATAGTCCGACTTGATGCTAAGTTTTATGTCTTTGAATAGACTAATAGGGTTATGTGCTATGTGTTTAGGTTATTCTATGTATATATATAATAGTATTATATTATGATGATATTATTCTAATATTGGAGATCTATATTACTAATATTAGGTCTTGGATAAGGAGATATAAATTGCGTGAGCAGTAATCAAATGATTCGAGATAAGTTTGTTTTACTTAACTCTACTAAGAGTTGTTTTATTCGGATAAGCTTATGGTTAATCATTCTTTCGTTGCCATGAATTTTACTCTGTACATATTGCATGTATAAGTCAGGTATGAAAGGCTGATCACTTTCATTACCAGTTGGTTTAGATATATTTGTTCATGTATAATACTCGTTCAGTCATAAATTTGTTCGTGCTAGTTCACAATTATATTGTTGAATTATAGCCAGCTTATTTTTTAGACTCTTTCAATCATGATATATCGTTATATTATTGAACTTAAACTTGCTAGGCAACTTTCATGCTCACCCTTGCTATATCATGATAAACATTGCAGATTAAGACGAACGCGTCGGATACAAGGAAAGGTTAAAGACAGTTCCAGCTTTAGTTTACGTTTGTAGTTAGAATTGTAATAGTAATGTATATAATGTTATTGTAAGTCAAGTAAGTTATGAAATGTGTATTAAGTTAAGGTTATTCGACCTTGGGGAATAGTGTGTAAAGTTAATGTATAAACAGTTTATGTTTATATCTTCCACAAATAATAGTAATAGTGATAGAATGATCGAACCGAATCCGCGGTAATTCGGGACCTCGGATTCGGGGCCCTCACAGTTGGTATCAAAGTTGTTGGTTATGAAGCTTAGGTAGGAATACCTTAGACCAATACCGCTTGATGATTAGGATATAGTACTAACTCACATAGAGTTAGTTGGTCAAGTAAGATTCAAAGATGAATCTCTATGAAGTTATAAGATCTGAGAGTTCCCTAACTCTGATAATAAAGTTGAACAATAGTGTTGAATAGATAGAGTCTAAAAGTCTAAAAGTGCAGTGATAGAAGATCGTAAAATAAAATGATCAAGATATAGAAATGGATCGTAACATATATGATGAGATCACTCTGTGATCTGATATGGTTATAGTATGAGATGAGAATCAATCTGATGATTCAAAAGTTACAGCTGGGTTGTTGAGTGAATTGGTACAGATTCAGGAAAGGATTATGAATACGAGTTGAATGAAATTCATATTGAGAAGGGGATTAGGATTAAGTGGGGATTATGAAATATCTGTGTCGCGCTATTTGATGTATGCATGTTAAGAGGGTGATTCCTTTCTCATGTGTATAACAGATAAATAGGTCATAGGTAGAGGATATAAGGTTAAGTACGAGTTCTTAAAACTCATACTTCTTTGACATTCTTGACTCATAGTTATCTGAAATATTTATGAACCCCTCAGCGAATGGACGCCAAAGGTCAGACTAGGATAAGTTCTTAAACTTATATGATTGTGGCAATTTATGGACTCATAAGTGTGGTTTGACGAACTGGGTATAGTTGTGTGTAAATGGAGTATTAAAGACTATATGAACAGATATATTGTTAAGCAAATGATTATTAGTGGAGACATAAGTTTTCCAAAACTCCTAGCTATGCTAGACTTCGAAATGTTGACATCAAGCTAAATACGCACTATGTGCTTTTGAAAAAAAAAATGTAGACTCGTAATTATTTTTGAAATGGTTTAAAGTATAGTCTATGCTACTTATTTCAGCTAGACGCAAATGATTTGAAATATCAAAATATCTTTTATTTATCACTTATGTACCATGTAACCTGGTGCAGAGATGATAAAAAGTTGATGGAGTTGTAAATATAGGAATACTTAGTGTGAATTTGATCTAAAGTCGTTGTTCCACTATTGTATGATGTGTTATGACAAAGTCATACAATGACGACATCCTCAAACAGATGTGTTAATACAAAGATCAAGCATCATGAGCGTCATTCTAAAAAATATTTTCAAAAAAAAAATTAAAAATTTTAATTTGCCAACGGGGTTTGGCTACACTTAAAAAATTCGATTGAATTGAATTATTGATATGAGTTTATGCTATTCGATTCAGCTAGACTAAAGTTTATGAAAACTCTAAGTGTTCATTGAAGGAATTTCCCAACCAAATTGTTTTGGTGTGGAATCCGAAGAAGGCGAGGTAGAATTTTGTGCCTATGGCAAATGAAGAGAAGCAGATAAAATCAAGATACATGGCGATCAAGAGGACATATCAAAGCTAATCACCCTTTGTGTCTGTAAGTTATGACAGTTTGCGGATGAATTTTCATAAAACCTTTGCGAAAATGACAGACGAATAGTCTATATGACTCCTCAGCAAAATTTGAAAATTTTTACTCATGTGAGTGGTGTATTGGGTAGCATGTGATGCTGTGTATGTATGGTGTATGGTGTATGGTGTAAGGTAAATTTCGGGGACGAAATTTTTAGAAGAAGGGGTGAATGTGACAACCCAAGAATTTAGAATATTTTTAAAATTTTTATTAATTGAATTAAGATTCAATATTAGAACCTAGACAGAAAACAAGTGTATGCGTTTGATATTTTTAATATAGAATTTTGAGGATTAATTTCCAAATTTTGTGAAGGATTTAGGTGAATTATTCAGGATTATGTGTATGTGAATATGTTCTGTGTAAATGTTATTATATGTGTTAAGTATGTGGTTAAGGGCCGGTCAAGGGTTGACCAGATAAACGATATCTGTAACAAACCCTAATTATATATTAAGAATGTCAACGTTTAGTTAGAAAACACTAGCGATTAACAAGAAACCCTAAAACTGGTTCTGGAAATCCTAATTTCAGTTTTGGGAATCCAAAACCCTAATTCGGTTCATGAAACCCTAAATTGGGAACCTAGTGGCGTAAGTGTAAATAATTATAAGATTAATTAGGGTTAATCTTAACAAATTGGTTAGAAAACCCTAATTTCAAAATTGAAACCCTAATTTCTGAATTAGGAACCCTAATTTATAAATAGGAAAAACCTAATTGTTAATTTAATAATTTTAATGTTAATTAGGAAACATTAATCCTAATTTTCAATTTATAGTAATTAGAAAATCCTAATCTAATTACGTAAATCTAATTTCTAAAATTAATGGTAATTAGTTTATTTAATAACTATATTAAATAAATTATGGAAAAATAGAATTAATGTTTTATAAATCATATAAAATGATTTAAGTATTAGAAAAATAATTTAAGTTATAAAATATAACTTTTGATATTTTGTCATAAAAATATTAATATTTTAACATTAATAGTAATTCTTAGGATAATGAATTAACGGTTTAAAAATCATATAATTATGGTTTTAAAGTATTAAAAATACTTTGTGATATTATAAATATATTTTAATATTATGACATGTATTTCATTAATATTTGAATAATAAATATATATTAATGATAAAGGAATTATGTGGTATTTAATTCATTTAAATACGTGTTTAATGATTGAAAGTTTATGATAAATAGTAATAATTATTTAAAAATTATTACGAACTTACGAAAAAATAATTTGACTGATAATAAAATTATCTGAGATAATTGTTAACTATTAAGTCAGAGTTTAATTGAACTTAGAGTTGATAAAAGTCCGACTAGACCGTCGGAATGATATAATTGTGTCGGTTTCAACTCGGACTTAAATAGTCTGACTTGATGCTAAGTTTTATATGCTGAATAGACTAATAGAGTTATGTGTTATGTGTTTAGGTTATTCTATGTATATATATAATAGTATTATATTGTGATGATATTATTCTAATATTAGAGATCTATATTACTAATATTAGGTCTTCGGATAAGGCGATATAAATCATGAGCTGCAGAATCAATTCAGTTCGAGCAAGTTTGTTTTACTTAACTCTATTAAGAGTTGTTTTATTCGGATAAGTTTTATGGTTAATCATTCTTTGGTTGCCATGAGTTGTACAAAGTTACATATTACATGTATAAGTCGTATGAAAGGTCGATCACCTTCTTTTTACCGGTTGGTTCGAGATATATTTGTTCATGTATAATACTCGTTCAATATAAATTTGTTCGCTTAGTTCACAATTATATTGTTGAATTATAGCCACTTTATTGTTTTAACTCTTTCAATCATGATATATCGTTATATTATTGAACTTAAACTTGCTGGGCAACTTTCATGCTCACCCTTGCTATATCATGATAAACATTGCAAATTAAGACAAACGCGTCGGATACAAAGAAAGGTTAAAGACAGTTCCAGCTTTAGTTTACGTTTGTAGTTAGAATTGTAATAGTAATGTATATAATGTTATTGTAAGTCAAGTAAGTTATGAAATGTGTATTAAGTTAAGGTTACTCGACCTTGGGGAATAGTGTGTAAATTTAATGTATAAACAATTTATGTTTATATCTTCTGCAAATAATAGTAATAGTGATAGAATGATCGAACTGGATCCGCGGTTATTCGGGACCTCCAATTCGGGGCCCTCACAGTCAACACTGAGATTGACTCTGACTATGACGAAGACGATGATGAAGACTTTGTTATGCTGGTAAAAAGACTAAGAAGGTTCATGCGTCAAGGCAAAACCAAAGAAGCCAAAGAAGGTCAAGAATCAGAAAGCAACACGGAGCAAATGAATGATCTATGCTACAACTGCAAGAAGCCTGGCCACTTCATAGCCAACTGCAACAAACCTCTCAAAGAAGAAATAAAGAAGAAATCACATGCAAAGAAGGAATACAAAGGTAACAAAAGGCCTCAGAAGAAAGAAAAAGGCCTTGTTGCTGGAGGATCGTGGAGTGATTCAGACAATGACTCCAATCCTGAATCTAGAGATGATGAAGAACCAGAAATGGCTAATTTGTGCCTAATGGACAAACATGCAAAGGACAAACTAAACTCCAACATACATGAAGTAAGTCTCGATGAGGTATTTGAATTCAACTCTCCTGATGTAGACATTAATGATTTGAGAACTGCATTGCATGGCATAACAACTGATCTACATCAATACATGAAGTGGTTCAGAGTTCTGTCTAAGGATCATTCACTTCTTCAAGAGGAGAAAAAGAAAGTTCAAGAAGAGCTAGAAACAGCTCTTCTAAGTACTAACCTTCTCTCCAAGCTTGAGGCTGAGAATGAGATCTTAAAACAAACTAATGAGCTCAATACACAAAGAGAGTCCAATCTAACATCTAAAATTGAGGAACTAGAAAAGACTATCTCTACATGGAACAAATCCTCATCATCCATGGACTCCTTGCTCTCTAGTCAGAGAAGTAAATTTGACAGAACAAGCTTTGGCTTTGGGGAATCCACCTTAGAGCCATGTGTGAAAAAGACAAAGGAAACTAGCACTAGTAATGCCTCAAGTTTTAGTAGAAGCATTACCTTTGTGAAATCCTCACAGAAGGAAGAACCAGTCCAACCTTGTTCTACTGTTTCCATCCATACTTCAAGGAATAAAGGATCTCATGCTGGCCTGGGCTTCAGAAAAGAGTAACCCATCCTTTACTCACCAACCTCTAAGGATCGTAGAGTTAAATAAAACCAACTCTACGAACCAACTGGGAAGGTTCAGTAGAGGTAAGATACAATCCTCACATTTCATGAGACCCAAGGACATGTGGAAGAAGAAAAATCAGTTTAATAGAAGAATGACTAAAGAACCACAAAAGTCTAAATGGAGAATGATCTCTCACACACACATGCATGTATCATACTAAGTGTTTTGTGTGTAATAGAGTTGGCCACAAGATTGCAAAGTGCTATTATAATTCAATGCATATGAGACCCAAGATCAAATAGATTTGGGTCCCCAAAGGCACTAACAAAGTAGGACCCATGCAAATATGGGTACCAAAATGAAGGTTCAATGTTATGACAGGAAAAGAGCTCCACAATCAGAACCTGGTATCTGGACAGTGGATGCTCAAGACACATAACTGGGAACAAAGCCCTTCTATCTAACTACATAGAGAAGGAGGGTCCCTCAGTCATCTTTGATGACAATGGCTTGGGCAAGAAAAGAGGATATGGCTCAGCTGGTAATGGTGCAGTGTCTTTCAGCAAATTGGCATATGTGGAAGGTCTCCAACACAACCTTCTAAGCATTAGCCAACTCTGCGACAAGGGTCATTAAGTAACATTCCTCAACAACCAATGTCAAGTCAGAGATTTGAAGACATCTGCTGTAAAGCTAACCGGGATAAGAGAATGAAATGTCTACACAATGAATCTTGGTCAACTAAGCTCAGACGAGACAATATGTTTTCTGGCAAAAGCATCTGAAGAAATGAGCTAGCTATAGCATAGACGGTTGTCCCACTTAAACTTCAAAAACATGTCCAAACTGGCATCAAAAGATCTCGTTGCAGGCCTACTCAAGTTCAACTTCGTCAAAGAAAGGCCATGCAATGCATGTCAGCTTGGAAAGCAAACCAGAAGCTCATTCGAGAGCAAAACTGCCAACTCAATCGACAAGTCCTTGCAGTTGCTTCACATGGATCTATTTGGTCCAATTTCAATAACAAGTCTTGGAGGGAAAAGGTACTCACTAATTATAGTCGACGACTACACCAGATTCACATGGGTATTCTTTTTAACCTCAAAAGATGAAATAAGCTCCCAACTGATCAAGATGTTTAGGCTGGTAATGAACGAGAAAGGAGAGAAAATCAAGTCCATAAGGAGTGATCACGGAAGAGAATTTAACTTCTCAGAAATGGACCGATTCTACATACGCATAATGGCATCGATCATAATTTTCAAAGACCAATGAACTCCTCAACAAAATGGGGGTAGCTGAGAGAAAGAACAAAACTTTAATAGAGGCTGGAAGAACTCTACTAGCAGCAGCCCATCTGCTTGAATACTTCTGGACAAAAGTTGTCAACACTGCATACTACACGCATAACAGATCACTGATACACTCTACGATCAAGAAGACACCCTACGAACTATGGATAGGTAGAAAACCAAGTGTCAGCTACTTTCATGTATTGGGTTGTGCATGTTACATTCTCAACAATGGAAAGCAGTACTTGACAAAATTTCAACCCAAGTCAGACGAAGGAATCTTTCTTGGATATGCCACAGACAGTAAGGCCTATAGAGTGTTCAACAAGAAGACGCTCAATGTTGAAGTCTCAATTCACATCATCTTTGATGAAACAGACTTGGACAAAATAGTGCTTCAAGACACTATGACCTATAGTGCAGACACTACGAATGAAGTCGTTGAGCTCAACACTACGATCGTAATGCCAGACAGTGAAATCGTTGAGCAAGAAAATGAGATCGTAGAGAGGCATATGCAAGACAACGAACCACCACACCAAGAAGAAGAAATAGATCTTGAAGATTTAAGACAAGAAGGTATCAGGACAGATATCCCAATCGAAAATAGATGGGCAAGAGATCACACTCAAGATCTAATCATTGGAGATCCGAGTGCAAAAGTCAAAACAAGAGCTGTCACCCATAATGAATGCTTTTATCTAAGCTTCATGTCACAAATAGAACCAAAGAAGATAGATGATGATATGGAAGACTCCAGCTGGATAGAAGCCATGCATGAAGAACTCAACCAATTTGAATGAAGCAAAGTATGGAGATTGGTACCAAGTCCAAAGAGTTATCCTATCATTGGAACCAAGTGGGTCTTCAGAAACAAGATGGATGAAGATGGAGTAATAACCAAAAATAAGGCAAGACTGGTGGCCAAGGGTTACTCTCAGGAAGAAGGCGTTGATTATGATGAGACATTTGTACCAGTTGCCAGACTAGAAGCCATCAGAATATTCCTTGCCTTTGCTGCTCACATGAAGTTCAAGGTCTTCCAGATGGATGTCAAAAGTGCATTCCTAAATGGAGAACTCCAAGAAGAAGTCTATGTAGAGCAACATCCAGGTTTCATCAATCAATCTCTTTCCAATTATGTTTATAGATTAGACAAAGCCTTATATGGTCTTAAACAAGCACCTAGAGCATGGTATGAAACACTAACTAACTTCCTTATTGAAAATGGGTTCACTAGAGGTAGAGCAGATACCACATTATTTCTTAGAAAGCATAAAGACAAAGTCTTATTGGTTCAAATATATGTTGATGATATTATTTTTGGTTCTACTGACGAAAATTTATGCAAGAGATTCTCCAAGCTAATGCAGAGCAAGTTTGAAATGAGCGTGATGGGTGAGCTGAATTTCTTCCTTGGACTGCAAGTAAAGCAGACTGATGAAGGAATCTTCATAAACCAAGACAAGTACATCAAAGACTTACTCAAGAAGTATGGCATGGAATCAGCCTCTCCCATGAAAACCCCAATTGTTCCTGTAACCAAGCTTGACAAAGATGAAAAAGGTAAAAGTATTGATATAACTCAATACATAGGTATGATAGGCTCTCTTCTATATCTAACTGCCAGTAGACCAGACATAATGTTTGCAACATGCGTATGTGCTAGATTTCAGGATAACCTAAAGAATCCCATTTATCTATTGTAAAGAGGATTTTCAGGTATCTCAAGGGTACACCTTACTTGGGGCTTTGGTACCCCAAGGAGTCCTCATTTGAACTAACAGGATACACAGATGCTGATTTTGCAGGCTGCAAAATAGATAGAAAGAGTACCAGTGGCACCTTTCAATTGTTAGGAAACATACTTGTGTCCTGGTTTAGCAAGAAGCAAAACTCAGTATCTACTTCAAATGCGTATTTGAATACATTCTTCTTTGGCGAAACTCACGTGCTCGAGATCCTATAGATGAAAAATCAACTAGCTGATTATGGGTTTGATTTCAAATCCATTCCCATTCACTGTGATAACACAAGTGCCATAACAATAACTCATAATCCTGTTATGTATTCTAGGACTAAGCATATATAAATAAGGTATCACTTCATTAGGGTTTATGTACAAAATAGAACTATATCTTTACAATATATCCCTACTGAAAATTAACTTGCTGATGTCTTTACAAAACCTCTAGATGAATCCAGGTTTAAAAAGTTAATAAGTGAGCTAGGAATGCTTAATCTACAACCATGAAATATATGCTCTAGTATGTACTAACTATACAGATACAAAGGCTATGGTTGAAATCGTAGACATGATCAAGGGAAGTCCACGATCGTAGAGCTGAAGTGACATGAAAGAAAATGATCATAGCATAGACTCAACAATCGTAGTGCAGACTCAACGATAGCAAAACCCCATCACCAAGAAGAGCATCATGTGATGATATATTTCAAAACAAAGTAATCTCTCTAATAAGCGCCTCAGGAACAAACCTAACCCTTGACTCATTCCAAGAGGTTAGCCCTTCCTGAGCTACCTTAAAAGAATGTTAAGTCAAAAAACTCATCACAAGGATCCGGTCAGACTCGACGAATGCTGGACAGACTCGACTATCGTAGCTCAAACACGATAATTGCTGGACAGACTCAACGATCGTAGTTCAGACTCGACGAAAACAAAAGCTACCTCAACTATCGTAGTCCTCCCTAAGGACACATCAGCTCTGCAGGAGCTAAGGGAAAATCAGTACTATCCTTCTCAATTAAATTCGTAGAGCCAAGCAGAATTTGACACCTGCCCCACTAAACAAAAATGGAGAGAGGGAAACAACAAGTACAGTTCGAAAACGCCTTTTTGAAATCAAAAGTTCAAAAGGCCTATCTCTCTTCTCTTCTTCTCTCTACAAGCAGAAACCCTAACCCCAAAGAAAGCTCAAACAACCATACTCCCTTCAATGATAGAAATGGCAGCCTCCAACGTCGTCTCCAGCTACAGAGTATACTTTGATGAGTTCAAAACCGCTGAACCCAAATTTCACAAGATTTCTGACATTGTTGAAGAAGGATGGTCTCGAAGACGCTCTAGGTACGAGCACATGGATATACCCAAAGTTAATAAAGGAGTTCTACAAAAATGGATTATACAAAAATGAAGTCCTCACGACGAGAGTCAAGGACGTGGAAATCAATCTAAAAAATTTGAAACGCGTCAATCTAGCCCTAGGCTTCAAATCCGAAGGATTTTGGTTTTTATATGGCATCAATTTCCATGTAGGGCTTAAGAAGATGCATCATAAGAAATCCCCTACTGTTAGAGGATACAAGAAGAAGGAGTTTCCTCAGAGGTACAAATTTCTAGCTGACCTAAGGACACATCAGCTCTGCAGGAGCTAAGGGAAAATCAGTACTATCCTTCTCAGTTAAATTCAGAGAGCAATGAAGTTAACACCCGCCCCACCAAACAAAAATGGAGAGAAGGAAACTACAATTACAGTTCGAAAACGCCTTTTTGAAATCAAAAGTTCGAAAGGCCTATCTCTCTTCTCTCTCTCTCTACAAGCGAAACCCTAACCCCAAAGAAAGATCAAACAACCATACTCCCTTCAACGATAGAAATGGCGACCTCCAACGTCGTCTCATTTCACAGAGTATGCTTGATGAGTTTAAAAACCACTGAACCCAAATTTCACAAGATTTACGACATTGTTGAAGAAGGATGGTCTCAAGACGCCGGGTAATGCGAGCACATTGATATACCCAAAGTTAATAAAGGAGTTCTACCAAAATGTAGTATACAAAAATGAAGTCCTCACGACGAGAGTCAAGGACGTGGAAATCAATCTAAAGGTCGAAAACGTCAATCTAGCCTCAGGCTTCAAACCAAGGATTTTGGTATTTATATGGCATCAATTTCCATGTAGGGCTTAAGAAGATGCATCACAAGAAATCCCCCACCGCCGGAGGATACAAGAAGAAGGAGTTTCTCGAGAGGTACAAATTTCTAGGCGACCTAAGGACACATCACTCTGCAGGAGCTAAGGGAAAATCAAGTCTTATCCTTCTCAGTTAAATTAAGTAAAAGCTGCATGAAGTTGACACTTTGCCTACTAAACAAAAATGGAGAGAGGGAAACTACAAGTCACAGGTTCAAAAAACGCCTTTTGGAAATCAATAGTTCAAAAGGCCTATCTCTCTCTCTCTCTCTACAAGCGAAACCCTAACCCCAAAGAAAGCTCAAACAACCATACTCCCTTCAACGATAGAAATGGCGGCCTCCAACGTCGTCTCCGGCCATGTAGTATGCTTCGATGAGTTCAAAAATTGAACCCAAATTTCACAAGATTTCGACATTGTTGAAGAAGGATGGTCTCAAGACGCCAGCTGGAGTGAAAGCACATGGATATACCCAAAGTTAATAAAGGGGTTCTACCAAAATGAAAATTACAAAATGAAGTCCTCACGACGAGAGTCAAGGACGTGGAAATCAATCTAAAGGTGAAAACGCTAATCTAGCTCCTCAGCTTCAAATCCCAAGGATTTTGGTTTTATATGGCATCAATTTCCATGTAGGTCTTAAGAAGATGCATCACAAGAAATCTCCCCTTTGCGGAGGATACAAGAAGAAGGAGTTTCCTCAGAGGTACAAATTTCTAATGACCTTAGGACACATCACTCTGCAGGAGCTAAGGGAAAATCAAGGTACTATCCTTCTCGGTTAAATTGTTAGAGCCAAGCAGAAGTTGACACCTGCCCCACTAAACAAAAATGGAGAGAGGGAAACTACAAGTACAGTTCAAAAACGCCTTTTTGAAATCAAAAGTTCAAAACGCCTATCTCTCTCTCTCTTTCTACAAGCAGAAACCCTAACCCCAAAGAAAGATCAAACAACCATACTCCCTTCAACGATAGAAATGGCGACCTCAACGCCGTCTCCGGCCACTGAGTATGCTTCGATGAGTTCAAAATCATTGAACCCAAATTTCACAATATTTCGACATTGTTGAAGAAGGATGGTCTCAAGACGCCTCACGAGTACGAGCACATGGATATACCCAAAGTTAATAAAGGGTTCTACCAAAATGGAAATTACAAAATGAAGTCCTCACGACGAGAGTCAAGGACGTGGAAATCAATCTAAAGGTCGAAAAACGTCAATCTAGCCCTAGGCTTCAAATCAAGAAGGATTTTGGTTTTATATGGTATCAATTTCCATGTAGTGCTTAAGAAGATGCATCACAAGAAATCCCTCTTGTCAGAGGATACAAGAAGAAGGAGTTTCCTCGAGAGGTACAAATTTCTAGTCGACCTTAGGACACATCACCTCTGCGAGGAGCTAAGGGAAAATCAAGATTATCCTTGTCGATTAAATTCGTGAGCCAAGCGAAGTTGATTTTGTCCCACTAAACAAAAATGGAGAGAGGGAAACTACAAGCATACAGTTCAAAAAAGCCTTTTGAAATCAAAAGTTCAAAACGCCTATCTCTCTCTCTCTCTCTCTACAAGGTAAACCCTAACCCTAAAGAAAGATCAAACAACCATACTCCCTTCAACGATAGAAATGGCGACTCTCCAACGTCGTCTCCGGCCACAGAGAGTATGCTTCGATGAGTTCAAAATCATTTGAACCCAAATTTCACAAGATTTACGACATTGTTGAAGAAGGATGGTCTCAAGACGCCTGGCACGAGCACATGGATATACCCAAAGTTAATAAAGGAGTTCTACCAAAATGAAGTCCTCACGACGAGAGTCGAGGGACGTGGAAATCAATCTAAAGGTGAAAACGTCAATCTAGCTCCTAGGCTTCAAATCCAAGGATTTTGGTTTTATATGGCATCAATTTCCATGTAGGGCTTAAGAAGATGCATCACAAGAAATCCCTCATCAGGAGGATACAAGAAGAAGGAGTTTCAAGAGAGGTACAAATTTCTAGGCGACTAAGGACACATCATTTCCGCAGAGCTAAGGGAAAATCAAGATTATCCTTCTCAGTTAAATTCGTAGAGCCAATCAGAAGTTGACACCTGCCCCACTAAACAAAAATGGAGAGAGGGAAACTACAAGTACAGTTCAAAAACGCCTTTTTGAAATCAAATGTTCAAAAGGCCTATCTCTCTTCTCTCTCTCTCTACAAGCAGAAACCCTAACCCCAAAGAAAGATCAAACAACCATACTCCCTTCAACGATAGAAATGGCGACCTCAACGCCGCCTCCCGACTCTGAGTATGCTTCGATGAGTTTAAAACCGTTGAACCCAAATTTCACAAGATTTACGACATTGTTGAAGAAGGATGGTATCAAGACGCCTGGTCATGAGTGCACATGGATATACCCAAAGTTAATAAAGGAGTTCTACCAAAATGGAGTATACAAAAATGAAGTCCTCACGACGAGAGTCAAGGACGTGGAAATCAATCTAAAGGCTGAAAACGTCAATCTAGCCCTAGGCTTCAAATCCTAAGGATTTTGGTATTTATATGGCATCAATTTCCATGTAGGGCTTAAGAAGATGCATCACAAGAAATCCCCTACTGTCAGAGGATACAAGAAGAAGGAGTTTCCTCAGAGGTACAAATTTCTAGCTGACCTATGGACACATCAGCTCTGCAGGAGCTAAGGGAAAATCAGTACTATCCTTCTCAGTTAAATTCGTAGAGCCAAGCAGAAGTTGACACTTTGCCTTACAAAAAACAAAAATGAGAGAGGAAACTACAAGTATAGGTTCAAAAAACGCCTTTTGAAATCAAAAGTTCAAAAGGCCTATCTCTCTCTCTCTCTCTCTACAAGCGTAAACCCTAACCCCAAAGAAAGCTCAAACAACCATACTCCCTTCAACGATAGAAATGGCGTACTTCCAACGCCGCCTCCTCGACCATGAGAGTATGCTTCGATGAGTTCAAAATCATTTGAACCCAAATTTCACAAGATTTCGACATTGTTGAAGAATGATGGTCTCAAGACGCTACAGATACGAGCACATGGATATACCCAAAGTTAATAAAGGAGTTCTACCAAATGGAGTATACGAAAATGAAGTCCTCACGACGAGAGTCAAGGACGTGGAAATCAATCTAAAGCTGAAAACGTCAATCTAGCCTTAGGCTTCAAGTTCGAAGGATTTTGGTTTTTATATGGCATCAATTTCCATGTAGGGCTTAAGAAGATGCATCACAAGAAATCCCCTCATCGCTGAGGAGGATACAAGAAGAAGGAGTTTCCTCAGAGGTACAAATTTCTAATGACCTAAGGACACATCATTTCTGTAGGAGCTAAGGGAAAATCAAGACTATCCTTCTCGCGATTAAATTGTGAGCCAAGGTAAGTTGACACGCCCCACTAAACAAAAATGGAGAGAGGGAAACTACTAGTACAGTTCAAAAATGCCTTTTTGAAATCAAAAGTTCAAAAGGCCTATCTCTCTTCTCTCTCTCTCTACAAGCAGAAACCCTAACCCCAAAGAAAGATCAAACAACCATACTCCCTTCAACGATAGAAATGGAAGCCTCCAACGTCGTCTCCGGCTACAGAGTATGCTTCGATGAGTTCAAAATCGCTGAACCCAAATTTCACAAGATTTCTGACATTGTTGAAGAAGGATGGTCTCGAAGACGCTCTGGGTACGAGCACATGGATATACCCAAAGTTAATAAAGGAGTTCTACCAAAATGGAGTATACAAAAATGAAGTCCTCACGACGAGAGTCAAGGACGTGGAAATCAATCTAAAAGGTTGAAACGCTAATCTAGCTCCTCAGCTTCAAATCCAAGGATTTTGGTTTTTTTATATGGCATCAATTTCCATGTAGGGCTTAAGAAGATGCATCACAAGAAATCCCTATTGTCGAGGAGGATACAAGAAGAAGGAGTTTCCTCAGAGGTACAAATTTCTACCGACCTAAGGACACATCACTGCAGAGCTAAGGGAAAATCAAGACTATCCTTCTCCGCTTAAATTCGTGAGAGCCAATCGAAGTTGACACCGCCCCACTAAAAAAAAAAAATGGAGAGAGGGAAACTACAAGTGCAGTTCAAAACGCCTTTTGAAATCAAATGTTCAAAAGGCCTATCTCTCTTCTCTCTCTCTACAAGCGAAACCCTAACCCCAAAGAAAGATCAAAACAACCATACTCCCTTCAACGATAGAAATGGCGCCTCCAACGCCGCTCCGCCACAGAGTATAGCCGATGAGTTTAAAAACCTGAACCCAAATTTCACAAGATTTTCGACATTGTTGAAGAAGGATGGTATCAAGACGCCTGGGTGCGAGCACATGGATATACCCAAAGTTAATAAAGGAGTTCTACCAAAATGGAGTATACAAAATGAAGTCCTCACGACGAGAGTCAAGGACGTGGAAATCAATCTAAAGGTCGAAACGCGTCAATCTAGCCTCAGGCTTCAAATCCTAAGGATTTTGGTATTTATATGGCATCAATTTCCATGTAGGGCTTAAGAAGATGCATCACAAGAAATCCCCTACTGTCAGAGGATACAAGAAGAAGGAGTTTCCTCAGAGGTACAAATTTCTAGTGACTATGGACACATCGACTCTCGCAGAGCTAAGGGAAAATCAGTACTATCCTTCTCAGTTAAATTCGTAGAGCCAAGCAGAAGTTGACACCTGCCCCACAAAACAAAAATGGAGAGAGGGAAACTACAAGTACAGTTCAAAAACGCCTTTTGGAAATCAAAAGTTCAAAAGGCCTATCTCTCTTCTCTCTTCTCTCTATAAGCAGAAACCCTAACCCCAAAGAAAGCTCAAACAACCATACTCCCTTCAACGATAGAAATGGCAGCCTCCAACGCTGCCTCCTGGCCACAGAGAGTATGCTTCGATGAGTTCAAAATCATTGAACCCAAATTTCACAAGATTTTCGACATTGTTGAAGAAGGATGGTCTCAAGACGCCTGGTAACGAGCACATGGATATACCCAAAGTTAATAAAGGAGTTCTACCAAAATGGAGTATACAAAATGAAGTCCTCACGACGAGAGTCAAGGACGTGGAAATCAATCTAAAGGTCGAAAACGTCAATCTAGCCTTTAGGCTTCAAATCCAAGGATTTTGGTTTTATATGGCATCAATTTCCATGTAGGGCTTAAGAAGATGCATCACAAGAAATCCCCACCGTCAGAGGATACAAGAAGAAGGAGTTTCGTGAGGTACAAATTTCTAGTCGACCTAAGGACACATCAATTCTGTAGGAGCTAAGGGAAAATCAAGATTATCCTTTCTCGAGTTAAATTCGTGAGAGCCAAGCGTAAGTGACACACGCCCTACTAAACAAAAAATGGAGAGAGGAAACTACAAGCACAGTTCAAAAAACGCCTTTTTGAAATCAAAAGTTCAAAAGGCCTATCTCTCTTCTCTCTCTGTCTACAAGCAGAAACCCTAACCCCAAAGAAAGCTCAAACAACCATACTCCCTTCAACGATAGAAATGGCAGCCTCCAACGTCATCTCCGGCTACAGAGTATGCTTCGATGAGTTAAAAATCGCTGAACCCAAATTTCACAAGATTTCTAACATTGTTGAAGAAGGATGGTCTCGAAGACGCTCTGGGTCGAGCACATGGATATACCCAAAGTTAATAAAGGAGTTCTACCAAAATGGAGTATACAAAAATGAAGTCCTCACGACGAGAGTCAAGGACGTGGAAATCAATCTAAAGGCTAAAAACGTCAATCTAGCCCTAGGCTTCAAATCCGAAGGATTTTGGTTTTTATATGGCATCAATTTCCATGTAGGGCTTAAGAAGATGCATCACAAGAAATCCCCTACAATCAGAGGATACAAGAAGAAGGAGTTTCCTCAGAGGTACAAATTTCTAGCTGACCTAAGGACACATCAGCTCTGCAGGAGCTAAGGAAAATCAAGACTACCCTTCTCGTTAAATTAGTAGAGCCAATCGAAGTTGACACCCCACTAAACAAAAAAATGGAGAGAGGAAACTACAAGCATGGGGGTTCAAAAACGCCTTTTGAAATCAAATGCTCAAAAGGCCTATCTCTCTCTCTCTCTCTCTACAAGCGTAAACCCTAACCCCAAAGAAAGATCAAACAACCATACTCCCTTCAACGATAGAAATGGCGACCTCCAACGTCGTCTCTGGCCACAGAGTATGCTTGATGAGCTTAAAACCACCGAACCCAAATTTCACAAGATTTACGACATTGTTGAAGAAGGATGGTATCGAAGACGCCTGGGAGTGCGAGCACATGGATATACCCAAAGTTAATAAAGGAGTTCTACCAAAATGGAGTATACAAAAATGAAGTCCTCACGACGAGAGTCAAGGACGGAAATCAATCTAAAGGTGAAAATTTCAATCTAGCCCTAGGCTTCAAATCCGAAGGATTTTGGTATTTATATGGCATCAATTTCCATGTAGGGCTTAAGAAGATGCATCACAAGAAATCCCCTATCATCGAGGATACAAGAAGAAGGAGTTTCCTTAGAGGTACAAATTTCAAAGTTGACCTAAGACACATCACTCTGCAGGAGCTAAGGAAAATCATTACTATCCTTCTCGCTTAAATTCAGAGAGCCAAGCGAAGTTGACACCTTCCCCACTAAACAAAAATGGAGAGAGGAAACTACAAGTACATAGCTTCAAAAAACGCCTTTGGAAATCAAAAGTTCAAAAGGCCTATCCCTCTTCTCTCTCTCTCTACAAGCAGAAACCCTAACCCCAAAGAAAGCTCAAACAACCATACTCCCTTCAACGATAGAAATGGCGACCTCCAACGCCGCCTCCTCACACCAAAGAGTATGCTTCGATGAGTTCAAAATCGCTGAACCCAAATTTCACAAGATTTCTGACATTGTTGAAGAAGGATGGTCTCGAAGACGCTCTGGGTACGAGCACATGGATATACCCAAAGTTAATAAAGGGGTTCTACCAAAATTGAAATTACAAAAATGAAGTCCTCACGACGAGAGTCAAGGACGTGGAAATCAATCTAAAGGCTGAAAACGTCAATCTAGCCCTAGGCTTCAAATCCAAAGGATTTTGGTTTTTATATGGCATCAATTTCCATGTAGGGCTTAAGAAGATGCATCACAAGATCCTCTACCGTCGTCGGAGGATACAAGAAGAAGGAGTTTCCTCAGAGGTACAAATTTCTAGCTGACCTTAGGACACATCAGCTCTGCAGGAGCTAAGGGAAAATCAGTACTATCCTTCTCAGTTAAATTCGTAGAGCAAAGCGAAGTTGACACCCTCCCCACTAAAACAAAAATGGAGAGAGGGAAACTACAAGCATTTCTAAAAACGCCTTTTTGAAATCAAAAGTTCAAAACGCCTATCTCTCTTCTCTCCCTCTCTACAAGCAGAAACCCTAACCCCAAAGAAAGATCAAACAACCATACTCTCTTCAACGATAGAAATGGTAGCCTCCAACGTCGTCTCTGGCTAAAGAGTATGCTTCGATGAGTTCAAAATCGTTGAACCCAAATTTAACAAGATTTCTGACATTGTTGAAGAAGGATGGTCTCGAAGACGCTCTGGGTACGAGCACATGGATATACCCAAAGTTAATAAAGGAGTTCTACCAAAATGGAGTATACAAAAATGAAGTCCTCACGACGAGAGTCAAGGACGTGGAAATCAATCTAAAGGCTGAAAACGTCAATCTAGCCCTAGGCTTCAAATCCGAAGGATTTTGGTATTTATATGGCATCAATTTCCATGTAGGGCTTAAGAAGATGCATCACAAGAAATCCCCTACTGTCAGAGGATACAAGAAGAAGGAGTTTCCTCAGAAGTACAAATTTCTAGCTGACCTAAGGACACATCAGCTCTGCAGGAGCTAAGGGAAAATCAGTACTATCCTTCTCAGTTAAATTCGTAGAGCCAATCAGAAGTTGACACATGCCCCACTAAACAAAAATGGAGAGAGGGAAACTACAAGTACAGTTCAAAAACGCCTTTTGGAAATCAAAAGTTCAAAAGGCCTATCTCTCTTCTCTCTCTCTCTACAAGCGTAAACCCTAACCCCAAAGAAAGCTCAAACAACCATACTCCCTTCAACGATAGAAATGGCGACCTCCAACGTCGCCTCCTGCCACAGAGTATGCTTCGATGAGTTTAAAATCATTGAACCCAAATTTCACAAGATTTACGACATTGTTGAAGAAGGATGGTATCAAGACGCCTTCGGTACGAGCACATGGATATACCCAAAGTTAATAAAGGAGTTCTACCAAAATGGAGTATACAAAAATGAAGTCCTCACGACGAGAGTCAAGGACGTGGAAATCAATCTAAAGGTGAAAACGTCAATCTAGCCCTAGGCTTCAAACCAAGGATTTTGGTATTTATATGGCATCAATTTCCATGTAGGGCTTAAGAAGATGCATCACAAGAAATCCCCTCTTTGTCAGAGGATACAAGAAGAAGGAGTTTCTCAGAGGTACAAATTTCTAATCGACCTAAGGACTCATCACTCTGCAGAGCTAACGAAAATCAAGATTATCCTTCTCGGTTAAATTAAGTAGAAAGCAAAGCGAAGTTGACACCACCCCACTAAACAAAAAATGGAGAGAGGAAACTACAAGTACAGTTCAAAAACGCCTTTTTGAAATCAAATGTTCAAAAGGCCTATCTCTCTCTCTCTCTCTACTCTGTAAACCCTAACCCCAAAAGAAAGATCAAACAACCATACTCCCTTCAACGATAGAAATGGCGACCTCCAACGCCGCCTCCTGGCCACAGCAGAGTATGCTTGATGAGTTTAAAATCATTTGAACCCAAATTTCACAAGATTTCGACATTGTTGAAGAAGGATGGTATCAAGACGCCTGGTACGAGCACATGGATATACCCAAAGTTAATAAAGGAGTTCTACCAAAATGGAGTATACAAAAATGAAGTCCTCACGACGAGAGTCAAGGACGTGGAAATCAATCTAAAGGCTGAAAACGTCAATCTAGCCCTAGGCTTCAAATCCTAAGGATTTTGGTATTTATATGGCATCAATTTCCATGTAGGGCTTAAGAAGATGCATCACAAGAAATCCCCTACTGTCAGAGGATACAAGAAGAAGGAGTTTCCTCAGAGGTACAAATTTCTAGCCGACTATGGACACATCGATTTCTGTAGGAGCTAAGGAAAATCAAGATTATCCTTCTCGAGTTAAATTAAGAGAGCCAATGAAGTTGACACCTGCCCACAAAACAAAAAATGGAGAGAGGAAACTACAAGCACAGTTCAAAAACGCCTTTTTGAAATCAAAAGTTCAAAAGGCCTATCTCTCTCTCTCTCTCTCTATAAGGTAAACCCTAACCCCAAAGAAAGCTCAAACAACCATACTCCCTTCAACGATAGAAATGGCACCTCCAACGTCGTCTCAAACACAGAGTATGCTTCGATGAGTTCAAAATTTGAACCCAAATTTCACAAGATTTCGACATTGTTGAAGAAGGATGGTCTCAAGACGCCTCTGGGTACGAGCACATGGATATACCCAAAGTTAATAAAGGAGTTCTACAAAAATGGAGTATACAAAATGAAGTCCTCACGACGAGAGTCAAGGACGGAAATCAATCTAAAGGTGAAAACGCTAATCTAGCCACAGGCTTCAAATCCAAGAAGGATTTTGGTTTTATATGGCATCAATTTCCATGTAGGGCTTAAGAAGATGCATCACAAGAAATCCCCTCACCGTCGGAGGATACAAGAAGAAGGAGTTTCAGAGGTACAAATTTCTAGGTTTGACTTAAGGACACATCATTTCTGAGGAGCTAAGGAAAATCAAGACTATCCTTCTCAGTTAAATTCAGAGCCAAGCAGAAGTTGACACACCCACTAAACAAAAATGGAGAGAGGAAACTATACAGGTTCAAAAATGCCTTTTGAAATCAAAAGTTCAAAAGGCCTATCTCTCTTCTCTCTCTCTACAAGCGTAAACCCTAACCCCAAAGAAAGATCAAACAACCATACTCCCTTCAACGATAGAAATGGAAGCCTCCAACGTCGCCTCCGACTCAGAGTATGCTTGATGAGTTCAAAATCGGCGAACCCAAATTTCACAAGATTTTCGACATTGTTGAAGAAGGATGGTCTCAAGACGCCTCGGTACGAGCACATGGATATACCCAAAGTTAATAAAGGAGTTCTACCAAATGGAGTATACAAAATGAAGTCCTCACGACGAGAGTCAAGGACGGAAATCAATCTAAAGGTCGAAAACGTCAATCTAGCCTCAGGCTTCAAATCCAAGGATTTTGGTTTTATATGGCATCAATTTCCATGTAGGGCTTAAGAAGATGCATCACAAGAAATCCCTACCGCCGGAGGATACAAGAAGAAGGAGTTTCCTCAGAGGTACAAATTTCTAGTCGACCTAAGGACACATCACTCTGCAGAGCTAAGGGAAAATCAAGATTATCCTTCTCGAGTTAAATTCGTAGAGCCAATCGAAGTTGACACCGCCCACTAAACAAAAAAATGGAGAGAGGAAACTACAAATATAAGTTCAAAAACGCCTTTTGAAATCAAATGTTCAAAAGGCCTATCTCTCTCTCTCTCTCTACAAGCGTAAACCCTAACCCCAAAGAAAGATCAAACAACCATACTCCCTTCAACGATAGAAATGGCGACCTCAACGTCGTCTCCGGCCATGAGTATGCTTGATGAGTTTAAAACCATTGAACCCAAATTTCACAAGATTTACGACATTGTTGAAGAAGGATGGTATCAAGACGCTCGGGTATGCGAGCACATGGATATACCCAAAGTTAATAAAGGAGTTCTACCAAAATGGAGTATACAAAATGAAGTCCTCACGACGAGAGTCAAGGACGTGGAAATCAATCTAAAAAGGTTGAAAACGTCAATCTAGCCCTCAGCTTCAAATCCTAAGGATTTTGGTATTTATATGGCATCAATTTCCATGTAGGGCTTAAGAAGATGCATCACAAGAAATCCCTCACCGTCAGAGGATACAAGAAGAAGGTTTCCTCAGAGGTACAAATTTCTAGGTGACCTATGGACACATCATTTCTGCAGGAGCTAAGGGAAAATCAAGACTATCCTTCTCGGTTAAATTCGTAGAGCCAAGCGAAGTTGATTTTGCCCTTACAAAACAAAAATGGAGAGAGGAAACTACAAGATGCAGTTCAAAAACGCCTTTTGAAATCAAAAGTTCAAAAGGCCTATCTCTCTCTCTCTCTCTCTATAGCGTAAACCCTAACCCCAAAGCTCTCAAACAACCATACTCCCTTCAACGATAGAAATGGCACCTCCAACGTCGTCTCCCGCCACAGAGTATGCTTGATGAGTTCAAAATCGTTGAACCCAAATTTCACAAGATTTCGACATTGTTGAAGAAGGATGGTCTCAAGACGCCTCCGGTACGAGCACATGGATATACCCAAAGTTAATAAAGGAGTTCTACCAAAATGGAGTATACAAAAAATGAAGTCCTCACGACGAGAGTCAAGGACGGAAATCAATCTAAAGGTCGAAACGCTAATCTAGCCTCAGCTTCAAATCCTAAGGATTTTGGTATTTATATGGCATCAATTTCCATGTAGGGCTTAAGAAGATGCATCACAAGAAATCCCCTACATCAGGAGGATACAAGAAGAAGGAGTTTCCTCAGAGGTACAAATTTCTAGGTGACCTATGGACACATCATTTCTGCGAGAGCTAAGGTAAAATCGATCTTATCCTTCTCAGTTAAATTAAGAGAGCCAAGCGAAGTTGACACCCCTAAAACAAAAATGGAGAGAGGGAAACTACAAGTACAGTTCAAAAACGCCTTTTGGAAATCAAAAGTTCAAAAGGCCTATCTCTCTTCTCTCTCTCTCTACAAGCAGAAACCCTAACCCCAAAGAAAGCTCAAACAACCATACTCCCTTCAACGATAGAAATGGCAGCCTCCAACGTCGTCTCCGGCTACAGAGTATGCTTCGATGAGTTCAAAATCGCTGAACCCAAATTTCACAAGATTTCTGACATTGTTGAAGAAGGATGGTCTCGAAGACGCTCTGGGTACGAGCACATGGATATACCCAAAGTTAATAAAGGAGTTCTACCAAAATGGAGTATACAAAAATGAAGTCCTCACGACGAGAGTCAAGGACGTGGAAATCAATCTAAAGGTAAAAACGTCAATCTAGCCTCAGGCTTCAAATCCGAAGGATTTTGGTTTTTATATGGCATCAATTTCCATGTAGGGCTTAAGAAGATGCATCACAAGAAATCCCCTACTGTCAGAGGATACAAGAAGAAGGAGTTTCCTCAGAGGTACAAATTTCTAGCTGACCTAAGGACACATCAGCTCTGTAGGAGCTAAGGGAAAATCAGTACTATCCTTCTCAGTTAAATTAGAGAGCCAAGCGCAGAAGTTGACACACCCCCACTAAACAAAAATGGAGAGAGGAAACTACAAGCACAGTTCAAAAACGCCTTTTGAAATCAAAAGTTCAAAAGGCCTATCTCTCTCTCTCTCTCTGCTACTGTAAACCCTAACCCCTAAAGAAAGCTCAAACAACCATACTCCCTTCAACGATAGAAATGGCAGCCTCCAACGTCATCTCCGGCTACAGAGTATGCTTCGATGAGTTAAAAATCGCTGAACCCAAATTTCACAAGATTTCTAACATTGTTGAAGAAGGATGGTCTCGAAGACGCTCTGGGTCGAGCACATGGATATACCCAAAGTTAATAAAGGAGTTCTACCAAAATGGAGTATACAAAATGAAGTCCTCACGACGAGAGTCAAGGACGTGGAAATCAATCTAAAGGCTAAAAACGTCAATCTAGCCCTAGGCTTCAAATCCGAAGGATTTTGGTTTTTATATGGCATCAATTTCCATGTAGGGCTTAAGAAGATGCATCACAAGAAATCCCCTACAATCAGAGGATACAAGAAGAAGGAGTTTCCTCAGAGGTACAAATTTCTAGCTGACCTAAGGACACATCAGCTCTGCAGGAGCTAAGGGAAAATCAGTACTACCCTTCTCAGTTAAATTCGTAGAGCCAACAGAAGTTGACACTGCTTTACTAAACAAAAAATGAGAGAGGAAACTACAAGCATGCAGGTTCAAAAAGCGCCTTTTTGAAATCAAATGCTCAAAAGGCCTATCTCTTCTCTCTCTCTCTACAAGCGTAAACCCTAACCCCAAAGAAAGATCAAACAACCATACTCCCTTCAACGATAGAAATGGCGACCTCAACGCCGTCTCCGCCACTGAGTATGCTTCGATGAGCTTAAAACCGCTGAACCCAAATTTCACAAGATTTCTGACATTGTTGAAGAAGGATGGTATCGAAGACGCTCTGGGTACGAGCACATGGATATACCCAAAGTTAATAAAGGAGTTCTACCAAAATGGAGTATACAAAAATGAAGTCCTCACGACGAGAGTCAAGGACGTGGAAATCAATCTAAAGGCTGAAAATTTCAATCTAGCCCTAGGCTTCAAATCCGAAGGATTTTGGTATTTATATGGCATCAATTTCCATGTAGGGCTTAAGAAGATGCATCACAAGAAATCCCCTACTGTCAGAGGATACAAGAAGAAGGAGTTTCCTTAGAGGTACAAATTTCAAGCTGACCTAAGGACACATCAGCTCTGTAGGAGCTAAGGGAAAATCATTACTATCCTTCTCAGTTAAATTCGTAGAGCCAAGCAGAAGTTGACACCTTCCCCACTAAACAAAAATGGAGAGAGGGAAACTACAAGTACAGTTCAAAAACGCCTTTTGGAAATCAAAAGTTCAAAAGGCCTATCCCTCTTCTCTCTCTCTCTACAAGCAGAAACCCTAACCCCAAAGAAAGCTCAAACAACCATACTCCCTTCAACGATAGAAATGGCAGCCTCCAACGTCGTCTCCTGGCCATCACGAGTATGCTTGATGAGTTCAAAATCATTTGAACCCAAATTTCACAAGATTTCTGACATTGTTGAAGAAGGATGGTCTCGAAGACGCTCTGGGTACGAGCACATGGATATACCCAAAGTTAATAAAGGGGTTCTACCAAAATTGAAATTACAAAAATGAAGTCCTCACGACGAGAGTCAAGGACGTGGAAATCAATCTAAAGGCTGAAAACGTCAATCTAGCCCTAGGCTTCAAATCCGAAGGATTTTGGTTTTTATATGGCATCAATTTCCATGTAGGGCTTAAGAAGATGCATCACAAGAAATCCCCTACTGTCAGAGGATACAAGAAGAAGGAGTTTCCTCAGAGGTACAAATTTCTAGCTGACCTTAGGACACATCATTTCTGCAGAGCTAAGGAAAATCAAGACTATCCTTCTCCGTTAAATTAAGTAGAGCAAAAAGAAGTTGACACCGCCCTACTAAACAAAAAATGGAGAGAGGAAACTACAAATCATAGTTCAAAAACGCCTTTTGAAATCAAAAGTTCAAAACGCCTATCTCTCTCTCTCCTCTCTACAAGCGAAACCCTAACCCCAAAGAAAGATCAAACAACCATACTCTCTTCAACGATAGAAATGGTAGCTCCAACGTCGTCTCGGCTAAAGAGTATGCTTGATGAGTTCAAAATCGTTGAACCCAAATTTAACAAGATTTACGACATTGTTGAAGAAGGATGGTCTAGAAGACGCCTCGGAATGCGAGCACATGGATATACCCAAAGTTAATAAAGGAGTTCTACCAAAATGGAGTATACAAAAATGAAGTCCTCACGACGAGAGTCAAGGACGTGGAAATCAATCTAAAGGCTGAAAACGTCAATCTAGCCCTAGGCTTCAAATCAGAAGGATTTTGGTATTTATATGGCATCAATTTCCATGTAGGGCTTAAGAAGATGCATCACAAGAAATCCCCACGTCGGAGGATACAAGAAGAAGGAGTTTCCTCGAAGTACAAATTTCTAGTCGACTAAGGACACATCACTCTGCAGAGCTAAGGGAAAATCAATCTTATCCTTCCGGTTAAATTCGTAGAGCCAATCAGAAGTTGACACATGCCCCACTAAACAAAAATGGAGAGAGGGAAACTACAAGTACAGTTCAAAAACGCCTTTTGGAAATCAAAAGTTCAAAAGGCCTATCTCTCTTCTCTCTCTCTCTACAAGCGAAACCCTAACCCCAAAGAAAGCTCAAACAACCATACTCCCTTCAACGATAGAAATGGCGACCTCCAACGCCGCTCTCCAAGACTACTGAGTATGCTTGATGAGTTTAAAATCATTGAACCCAAATTTCACAAGATTTACGACATTGTTGAAGAAGGATGGTATCAAGACGCTGGTAGTGCGAGCACATGGATATACCCAAAGTTAATAAAGGAGTTCTACCAAAATGGAGTATACAAAAATGAAGTCCTCACGACGAGAGTCAAGGGCGTGGAAATCAATCTAAAATTTGAAAACGTCAATCTAGCCTTTCAGGCTTCAAATCCGAAGGATTTTGGTATTTATATGGCATCAATTTCCATGTAGGGCTTAAGAAGATGCATCACAAGAAATCCCCTCACCGTCGAGGAGGATACAAGAAGAAGGAGTTTCCTCAGAGGTACAAATTTCTAGGTGACCTAAGGACTCATCACTCTGCGAGAGCTAACGAAAAATCATTCTTATCCTTCTCGGTTAAATTAGAAGCCAAGCGTAAGTTGATTTTGCCCCACTAAACAAAAAATGGAGAGAGGGAAACTACAAGATACAGGTTCAAAACGCCTTTTTGAAATCAAATGTTAAAAAGGCCTATATCTCTCTCTCTCTCTCTACAAGCGTAAACCCTAACCCCTAAAGAAAGATCAAACAACCATACTCCCTTCAACGATAGAAATGGCGACCTCCAACGTCGTCTCAAAATCTACAGAGTATGCTTGATGAGTTTAAAACCATTGAACCCAAATTTCACAAGATTTCGACATTGTTGAAGAAGGATGGTATCGAAGACAGTGCTGGTACGAGCACATGGATATACCCAAAGTTAATAAAGGGGTTCTACCAAAATGGAGTATACAAAATGAAGTCCTCACGACGAGAGTCAAGGGACGTGGAAATCAATCTAAAGGTCAAAAACGCGTCAATCTAGCCCTAGGCTTCAAGTCAAGAAGGATTTTGGTTTTATATGGCATCAATTTCCATGTAGGGCTTAAGAAGATGCATCACAAGAAATCCCTCACCGTCGGAGGATACAAGAAGAAGGAGTTTCCTCAGAGGTACAAATTTCTAGGTGACCTAAGGACACATCGACTCTGCGAGGAGCTAAGGGAAAATCAGTAGTATCCTTCTCGTTAAATTCGTGAGAGCCAAGCGTAAGTTTTTGCCCCACTAAACAAAAATGGAGAGAGGGAAACTACAAGCATGCAGTTAAAACGCGCCTTTTGAAATCAAAAGTTCAAAACGCCTATCTCTCTTCTCTCTCTCTACAAGCGTAAACCCTAACCCCAAAGAAAGATCAAACAACCATACTCCCTTCAACGATAGAAATGGCGACCTCCAACGTCGTCTCCTACTACACAGTAGTATGCTTCGATGAGTTCAAAATCGCTGAACCCAAATTTCACAAGATTTCTGACATTGTTGAAGAAGGATGGTCTCGAAGACGCTCTGGGTACGAGCACATGGATATACCCAAAGTTAATAAAGGAGTTCTACCAAAATGGAGTATACAAAAATGAAGTCCTCACGACGAGAGTCAAGGACGTGGAAATCAATCTAAAGGCTGAAAACGTCAATCTAGCCCTAGGCTTCAAATCCGAAGGATTTTGGTTTTTATATGGCATCAATTTCCATGTAGGGCTTAAGAAGATGCATCACAAGAAATCCCCTACTGTCAGAGGATACAAGAAGAAGGAGTTTCCTCAGAGGTACAAATTTCTAGCTGACCTAAGGACACATCAGCTCTGCAGGAGCTAAGGGAAAATCAGTACTATCCTTCTCAGTTAAATTCGTAGAGCCAAGCAGAAGTTGACACCTGCCCCACTAAACAAAAATGGAGAGAGGGAAACTACAAGTACAGTTCAAAAACGCCTTTTTGAAATCAAAAGTTCAAAAGGCCTATCTCTCTTCTCTCTCTCTACAAGCAGAAACCCTAACCCCAAAGAAAGATCAAACAACCATACTCCCTTCAACGATAGAAATGGCGTACCTCCAACGTCATCTCAAAGCCTCTGAGTATGCTTCGATGAGTTCAAAATAGCTGAACCCAAATTTCACATGATTTCTGACATTGTTGAAGAAGGATGGTCTCGAAGACGCTCTGGGTACGAGCACATGGATATACCCAAAGTTAATAAAGGGGTTCTACCAAAATGGAAATTACAAAAATGAAGTCCTCACGACGAGAGTCAAGGACGTGGAAATCAATCTAAAGGCTGAAAACGTCAATCTAGCCCTAGGCTTCAAATCCGAAGGATTTTGGTTTTTATATGGCATCAATTTCCATGTAGGGCTTAAGAAGATGCATCACAAGAAATCCCCTACTGTCAAAGGATACAAGAAGAAGGAGTTTCCTCAGAGGTACAAATTTCTAGCTGACCTAAGGACACATCAGCTCTGCAGGAGCTAAGGGAAAATCAGTACTATCCTTCTCAATTAAATTCGTAGAGCCAAGCAGAAGTTGACACCTGCCCCACTAAACAAAAATGGAGAGAGGGAAACTACAAGTACAGTTCAAAAACGCCTTTTGGAAATCAAAAGTTCAAAAGGCCTATCTCTCTTCTCTCTCTCTCTACAAGCAGAAACCCTAACCCCAAAGAAAGCTCAAACAACCATACTCCCTTCAACGATAGAAATAAGCGACCTCCAACGTCGTCTCCTAGCCACTACTGAGTATGCTTCGATGAGTTCAAAATCATTTGAACCCAAATTTCACAAGATTTACGACATTGTTGAAGAAGGATGGTCTCAAGAAAACTCGGCTACGAGTGCGACACATGGATATACCCAAAGTTAATAAAGGAGTTCTACCAAAATGGAGTATACAAAATGAAGTCCTCACGACGAGAGTCGAGGGCGTGGAAATCAATCTAAAGGTTGAAAGCGTCAATCTAGCCTAGGCTTCAAATCAAGAAGGATTTTGGTTTTATATGGCATCAATTTCCATGTAGGGCTTAAGAAGATGCATCACAAGAAATCCCCTACTGTCAGAGGATACAAGAAGAAGGAGTTTCCTCAGAGGTACAAATTTCTAACGCGACTAAGGACACATCAGCTCTGCAGGAGCTAAGGGAAAATCAGTACTATCCTTCTCAGTTAAATTCGTAGAGCCAATCAGAAGTTGACACCTGCCCCACTAAACAAAAATGGAGAGAGGGAAACTACAAGTACAGTTCAAAAACGCCTTTTTGAAATCAAATGTTAAAAAGGCCTATCTCTCTTCTCTCTCTCTCTACAAGCAGAAACCCTAACCCCAAAGAAAGATCAAACAACCATACTCCCTTCAACGATAGAAATGGCAGCCTCCAACGTCGTCTCCGTCTACAGAGTATGCTTCGATGAGTTTAAAACCGCTGAACCCAAATTTCACAAGATTTCTGACATTGTTGAAGAAGGATGGTATCAAGACTATTGCAGATACGAGCACATGGATATACCCAAAGTTAATAAAGGAGTTCTACCAAATGGGTATACAAAATGAAGTCCTCACGACGAGAGTCAAGGACGGAAATCAATCTAAAAAAACGTCAATCTAGCCTTGAAGCTTCAAGTCAGGAAGGATTTTGGTTTTATATGGCATCAATTTCCATGTAGGGCTTAAGAAGATGCATCACAAGAAATCCCCTCATATCCGGAGGATACAAGAAGAAGGAGTTTCCTCGGAGGTACAAATTTCTAGGGTGACCTAAGGACACATCGACTCTGCAGGAGCTAAGGGAAAATCGATGAGTATCCTTCTCTCAGTTAAATTAAGTAGAGCCAATGAAGTTGACACACCTTACTAAACAAAAATGGAGAGAGGGAAACTACAAGATAGCTCAAAAACGCCTTTTGAAATCAAAAGTTCAAAACGCCTATCTCTCTCTCTCTCTCTCTACAAGCGAAACCCTAACCCCAAAGAAAGATCAAACAACCATACTCCCTTCAACGATAGAAATGGCGACCTCCAACGTCGTCTCCTGGGCTCAAGAGTATGCTTCGATGAGTTCAAAATCATTTGAACCCAAATTTCACAAGATTTACGACATTGTTGAAGAAGGATGGTCTCGAGAAGACTTCTGGGTGCGAGCACATGGATATACCCAAAGTTAATAAAGGAGTTCTACCAAAATGGAGTATACAAAAATGAAGTCCTCACGACGAGAGTCAAGGACGTGGAAATCAATCTAAAAAGGTGAAAACGTCAATCTAGCCTACAGGCTTCAAATCAGAAGGATTTTGGTTTTATATGGCATCAATTTCCATGTAGGGCTTAAGAAGATGCATCACAAGAAATCCCTCACCGTCGAGAGGATACAAGAATAAGGAGTTTCCTCGGAGGTACAAATTTCTAGGTGACCTAAGGACACATCATTTCTGCAGGAGCTAAGGAAAATCAAGACTATCCTTCTCGGTTAAATTCAGAGAGCCAAGCGAGAAGTTGACACACCTTACTAAACAAAATGGAGAGAGGAAACTACAAGCACAGTTCAAAAACGCCTTTTGAAATCAAAAGTTCAAAAGGCCTATCTCTCTCTCTCTCTCTCTACAAGCGAAACCCTAACCCCAAAGAAAGATCAAACAACCATACTCCCTTCAACGATAGAAATGGCGACCTCCAACGTCGTCTCAAACTCACAGTATGCTTGATGAGTTCAAAATCGTGAATCAAATTTCACAAGATTTACGACATTGTTGAAGAAGGATGGTCTCGAAGACGCTCTAGGTACGAGCACATGGATATACCCAAAGTTAATAAAGGAGTTCTACCAAATGGGTATACAAAATGAAGTCCTCACGACGAGAGTCAAGGACGTGGAAATCAATCTAAAGGTGAAAGCGTCAATCTAGCCCTGAAGCTTCAAGTCAGAAGGATTTTGGTTTTTATATGGCATCAATTTCCATGTAGGGCTTAAGAAGATGCATCACAAGAAATCCCTATCAGGAGGATACAAGAAGAAGGAGTTTCCTCAGAGGTACAAATTTCTAGGTGACCTAAGGACACATATTCTGCGCAGGAGCTAAAGGAAAATCAAGTAGTATCCTTCTCGGTTAAATTCGTAGAGCCAACGTAAGTTGACACGCCCCACTAAACAAAAATGGAGAGAGGAAACTACAAGTCACAGTTAAAAACGCCTTTTGAAATCAAAAGTTCAAAACGCCTATCTCTCTCTCTCTCTACAAGCGAAACCCTAACCCCAAAGAAAGATCAAACAACCATACTCCCCTTCAACGATAGAAATGGCGGCCTCCAACGCCGTCTAAAACACTGAGTATGCTTCGATGAGTTCAAAATCATTGAACCCAAATTTCACAAGATTTACGACATTGTTGAAGAAGGATGGTCTCAAGACGCTCTGGTGCGAGCACATGGATATACCCAAAGTTAATAAAGGAGTTCTACCAAAATGGAGTATACAAAAATGAAGTCCTCACGACGAGAGTCAAGGACGTGGAAAACAATCTTAAGGCTGAAAACGTCAATCTAGCCCTAGGCTTCAAATCCGAAGGATTTTGGTATTTATATGGCATCAATTTCCATGTAGGGCTTAAGAAGATGCATCACAAGAAATCTCCTACTGTCAGAGGATACAAGAAGAAGGAGTTTCCTCAGAGGTACAAATTTCTAGCTGACCTAAGGACACATCAGCTCTGCAGGAGCTAAGGAAAATCAATCTTATCCTTACCGGTTAAATTGTGAGAGCCAAGCAGAAGTTGACACCTGCCCCACTAAACAAAAATGGAGAGAGGGAAACTACAAGTACAGTTCAAAAACGCCTTTTTGAAATCAAAAGTTCAAAAGGCCTATCTCTCTTCTCTCTCTCTCTACAAGCGGAAACCCTAACCCCAAAGAAAGGTCAAACAACCATACTCCCTTCAACGATAGAAATGGCAGCCTCCAACGTCATCTCCGGCTACAGAGTATGCTTCGATGAGTTCAAAATAGCTGAACCCAAATTTCACATGATTTCTGACATTGTTGAAGAAGGATGGTCTCGAAGACGCTCTGGGTACGAGCACATGGATATACCCAAAGTTAATAAAGGGGTTCTACCAAAATGGAAATTACAAAAATGAAGTCCTCACGACGAGAGTCAAGGACGTGGAAATCAATCTAAAGGTGAAAGCGTCAATCTAGCCTAGGCTTCAAATCAAGAAGGATTTTGGTTTTATATGGCATCAATTTCCATGTAGGGCTTAAGAAGATGCATCACAAGAAATCCCCTCTCGTCAAAGGATACAAGAAGAAGGAGTTTCCTCAGAGGTACAAATTTCTAGGCGACCTAAGGACACATCATCGACTCTGCGGGAGCTAAAGGAAAATCGATACTATCCTTCTCAATTAAATTAAAGAGAGCCAAGCGAAGTTGACACTGCCCCACTAAACAAAAATGGAGAGAGGAAACTACAAGCACAGTTCAAAAAGCGCCTTTTGGAAATCAAAAGTTCAAAAGGCCTATCTCTCTCTCTCTCTCTCTCTACAAGCGAAACCCTAACCCCAAAGAAAGCTCAAACAACCATACTCCCTTCAACGATAGAAATAGCGACCTCAACGATAGTCTCTGGCCAACTCTGAGTATGCTTCGATGAGTTCAAAATCATTTGAACCCAAATTTCACAAGATTTCGACATTGTTGAAGAAGGATGGTCTCGAAGACGCTCTGAATGCGAGCACATGGATATACCCAAAGTTAATAAAGGAGTTCTACCAAAATGGAGTATACAAAAATGAAGTCCTCACGACGAGAGTCGAGGGCGTGGAAATCAATCTAAAATTTTGAAAACGTCAATCTAGCCTTCAGCTTCAAATCAAGAAGGATTTTGGTTTTATATGGCATCAATTTCCATGTAGGGCTTAAGAAGATGCATCATCAAGAAATCCCTCTTGTCGGAGGATACAAGAAGAAGGAGTTTCCTCAGAGGTACAAATTTCTAGTGACCTAAGGACACATCATTCTCTGCAGGAGCTAAGGGGAAAATCGGTACTATCCTTCTCGGTTAAATTAGTAGAGCCAATCGGGAAGTTGACACACCTTACTAAACAAAAATGGAGAGAGAGGGAAACTACAAATACAGGTTCAAAAAACGCCTTTTGAAATCAAATGTTAAAAAGGCCTATCTCTCTCTCTCTCTCTACAAGCGAAACCCTAACCCCAAAGAAAGATCAAACAACCATACTCCCTTCAACGATAGAAATGGCGACCTCCAACGTCGTCTCTCCGTCCACTGGTATGCTTTGATGAGTTTAAAAACGGCGAACCCAAATTTCACAAGATTTACGACATTGTTGAAGAAGGATGGTATCGAAGAACGATGCAGTACGAACACATGGATATACCCAAAGTTAATAAAGGAGTTCTACCAAAATGGAGTATACAAAAATGAAGTCCTCACGACGAGAGTCAAGGGCGTGGAAATCAATCTAAAAGTGAAAGCGTCAATCTAGCCCACAGGCTTCAAGTCCGAAGGATTTTGGTTTTTATATGGCATCAATTTCCATGTAGGGCTTAAGAAGATGCATCACAAGAAATCCCCTACTGTCAGAGGATACAAGAAGAAGGAGTTTCCTCAGAGGTACAAATTTCTAGCTGACCTAAGGACACATCAGCTCTGCAGGAGCTAAGGGAAAATCAGTACTATCCTTCTCAGTTAAATTCGTAGAGCCAAGCAGAAGTTGACACCTGCCCCACTAAACAAAAATGGAGAGAGGGAAACTACAAGTACAGTTCAAAAACGCCTTTTTGAAATCAAAAGTTCAAAACGCCTATCTCTCTTCTCTCTCTCTCTACAAGCAGAAACCCTAACCCCAAAGAAAGATCAAACAACCATACTCCCTTCAACGATAGAAATGGCAGCCTCCAACGTCGTCTCCGCCTCTGTAGTATGCTTGATGAGTTCAAAATCATTTGAACCCAAATTTCACAAGATTTACGACATTGTTGAAGAAGGATGGTCTCGAAGACGCTCTGAAATGCGAGCACATGGATATACCCAAAGTTAATAAAGGAGTTCTACCAAAATGGAGTATACAAAAATGAAGTCCTCACGGCGAGAGTCGAGGACGTGGAAATCAATCTAAAATTTGAAACGTCAATCTAGCCCTAGGCTTCAAATCCAGAAGGATTTTGGTTTTATATGGCATCAATTTCCATGTAGGGCTTAAGAAGATGCATCACAAGAAATCCCCTAACTGTCGGAGGATACAAGAATAAGGAGTTTCCTCGGAGGTACAAATTTCTAGGTGACCTAAGGACACATCACTCTGCGAGGAGCTAAGGAAAATCGATATTATCCTTCTCGGTTAAATTCGAGAGCCAAGCGAGAAGTTGATTTTGCCCCACTAAACAAAAATGAGAGAGGGAAACTACAAATACTGGTTCAAAAACGCCTTTTTGAAATCAAAAGTTCAAAAGGCCTATCTCTCTCTCTCTCTCTCTACTGCGAAACCCTAACCCCAAAGAAAGATCAAACAACCATACTCCCTTCAACGATAGAAATGGCGACCTCCAACGTCGCCTCTGCCACAAGAGTATGCTTGATGAGTTCAAAATCGTTGAATCCAAATTTCACAAGATTTCTGACATTGTTGAAGAAGGATGGTCTCGAAGACGCTCTAGGTACGAGCACATGGATATACCCAAAGTTAATAAAGGAGTTCTACCAAAATGGAGTATACAAAAATGAAGTCCTCACGACGAGAGTCGAGGGCGTGGAAATCAATCTAAAGGTCAAAAGCGTCAATCTAGCCCTAGGCTTCAAGTCCAAGGATTTTGGTTTTATATGGCATCAATTTCCATGTAGGGCTTAAGAAGATGCATCACAAGAAATCCCCTCATGTCGGAGGATACAAGAAGAAGGAGTTTCCTCAGAGGTACAAATTTCTAGGCGACCTAAGGACACATCGCCTCTGCGAGGAGCTAAGGGAAAATCGATAGTATCCTTCTCGGTTAAATTGTGAGAGCCAAGCGAAGTTGACACCCCACTAAACAAAAATGGAGAGAGGAAACTACAAATCACAGGTTCAAAAACGCCTTTTGAAATCAAAAGTTCAAAACGCCTATCTCTCTCTCTCTCTCTACAAGCGAAACCCTAACCCCAAAGAAAGATCAAACAACCATACTCCCTTCAACGATAGAAATGGCGACCTCCAACGTCGTCTCAAGCTCACAGGTCTGAGTATGCTTCGATGAGTTCAAAATCATTTGAACCCAAATTTCACAAGATTTACGACATTGTTGAAGAAGGATGGTCTCAAGACGCCTCTGAGTGCGAGCACATGGATATACCCAAAGTTAATAAAGGAGTTCTACCAAAATGGAGTATACAAAATGAAGTCCTCACGACGAGAGTCGAGGACGTGGAAAACAATCTTAAAATTTGAAAACGTCAATCTAGTCTAGGCTTCAAATCAGAAGGATTTTGGTATTTATATGGCATCAATTTCCATGTAGGGCTTAAGAAGATGCATCACAAGAAATCTCCCTCTTGTCGGAGGATACAAGAAGAAGGAGTTTCTCAGAGGTACAAATTTCTAGGTGACACCTGAGGACACATCATTTCTGCAGGAGCTAAGGGAAAATCGAAGACTATCCTTCTCGGTTAAATTGTGAGAGCCAAGCGAAGTTGACACACGCACTAAACAAAAAAATGGAGAGAGGAAACTACAAGAAATACAGGTTCAAAAACGCCTTTTGAAATCAAAAGTTCAAAAGGCCTATCTCTCTCTCTCTCTCTCTCTGGCGAAACCCTAACCCCAAAGAAAGATCAAACAACCATACTCCCTTCAACGATAGAAATGGCGACCTCCAACGTCGTCTCAAACTACACGGTATGCTTGATGAGTTCAAAATCATTTGAACCCAAATTTCACAAGATTTCGACATTGTTGAAGAAGGATGGTCTCGAAGACGCAGCTCAAGTGCGAGCACATGGATATACCCAAAGTTAATAAAGGAGTTCTACCAAAATGGGTATACAAAATGAAGTCCTCACGACGAGAGTCGAGGACGTGGAAATCAATCTAAAGGTGAAAACGTCAATCTAGCCTTACAGCTTCAAATCAGAAGGATTTTGGTTTTATATGGCATCAATTTCCATGTAGGGCTTAAGAAGATGCATCACAAGAAATCCCCTAACATCGGAGGATACAAGAAGAAGGAGTTTCCTCGGAGGTACAAATTTCTAGGTGACCTAAGGACACATCACTCTGCGAGAGCTAAGGAAAATCAATCTTATCCTTCTCAGTTAAATTCGTAGAGCTGCAAGAATGAAGTTGACACCGCCCACTAAACAAAAATGAGAGAGGAAACTACAAGTACAGGTTGAAAAGCGCCTTTTTGAAATCAAAAGTTCAAAAGGCCTATCTCTCTCTCTCTCTCTACAAGCGAAACCCTAACCCCAAAGAAAGATCAAACAACCATACTCCCTTCAACGATAGAAATGGCGACCTCCAACGTCGTCTCATGCCTGAGTATGCTTGATGAGTTCAAAATCATTTGAACCCAAATTTCACAAGATTTACGACATTGTTGAAGAAGGATGGTCTCGAAGACGCCTCACAGGTACGAGCACATGGATATACCCAAAGTTAATAAAGAGTTCTACCAAAATGGAGTATACAAAAATGAAGTCCTCACGACAAGAGTCAAGGACGTGGAAATCAATCTAAAGGTCAAAAACGTCAATCTAGCCCTAGGCTTCAAATCCAGAAGGATTTTGGTTTTATATGGCATCAATTTCCATGTAGGGCTTAAGAAGATGCATCACAAGAAATCCCCTACTTGTCGGGAGGATACAAGAAGAAGGAGTTTCCTCGGAGGTACAAATTTCTAAATGACCTAAGGACACATCGGCTCTGCAGAGCTAAGGAAAATCGGTACTATCCTTCTCGGTTAAATTCGTGAAGCCAAGCGGAAGTTGAAACACGCTTTACTAAACAAAAATGGAGAGAGGAAACTACAATGCAGGTTCAAAAGCGCCTTTTGAAATCAAAAGTTCAAAAGGCCTATCTCTCTCTCTCTCTCTACAAGCGAAACCCTAACCCCAAAGAAAGATCAAACAACCATACTCCCTTCAACGATAGAAATGGCGACCTCCAACGTCGTCCTCCAGCTCTGAGTATGCTTCGATGAGTTCAAAATCATTTGAACCCAAATTTCACAAGATTTACGACATTGTTGAAGAAGGATGGTCTCGAAGACGCCTGGGTACGAGCACATGGATATACCCAAAGTTAATAAAGGAGTTCTACCAAAATGGGTATACAAAATGAAGTCCTCATGACGAGAGTCAAGGACGTGGAAATCAATCTTAAAATTTGAAAACGCGTCAATCTAGCCTCAGGCTTCAAATCCGAAGGATTTTGGTTTTTATATGGCATCAATTTCCATGTAGGACTTAAGAAGATGCATCACAAGAAATCCCCTCATATGGGAGGATACAAGAAGAAGGAGTTTCCTTAGAGGTACAAATTTCTAGGCCGACTGAGGACACATCGATTCTGCGAGGAGCTAAGGGAAAATCGTATTATCCTTCTCGATTAAATTGCAGAGCCAAGCGAGTAAATTGACACTGCCCACTAAACAAAAAAATGAGAGAGGAAACTACAAAGATTCAAAACGCCTTTTGAAATCAAAAGTTCAAAAGGCCTATCTCTCTCTCTCTCTCTCTGGCAAGACGTAAACCCTAACCCCAAAGAAAGATCAAACAACCATACTCCCTTCAACGATAGAAATGGCGAGCCTCCAACGTCGTCTCAAAACTCTGAGGTATGCTTCGATGAGTTTAAAACCGCTGAACCCAAATTTCACAAGATTTCGACATTGTTGAAGAAGGATGGTATCGAAGGCAGCTAGATGCGAGCACATGGATATACCCAAAGTTAATAAAGGAGTTCTACCAAAATGGAGTATACAAAATGAAGTCCTCACGGCGAGAGTCGAGGGCGTGGAAATCAATCTAAAGGTGAAAACGTCAATCTAGCCCTGAAGCTTCAAATCAGAAGGATTTTGGTTTTATATGGCATCAATTTCCATGTAGGGCTTAAGAAGATGCATCACAAGAAATCCCCTACGGTCGGAGGATACAAGAAGAAGGAGTTTCCTCAGAGGTACAAATTTCTAGGCGACCTAAGGACACATCATTCTGCGGGAGCTAAGGAAAATCGATTACTATCCTTCTCGAGTTAAATTCGTAGAGCTGATGAAGTTGACACACCCCCACTAAACAAAAATGGAGAGAGGAAACTACAAATACAGTTCAAAAAACGCCTTTTTGAAATCAAAAGTTCAAAAGGCCTATCTCTCTCTCTCTCTCTCTACTCTGGCGAAACCCTAACCCCAAAGAAAGATCAAACAACCATACTCCTTCAACGATAGAAATGGCGACCTCCAACGTCGTCTCAAACTCTGAGTATGCTTCGATGAGTTCAAAATCATTTGAACCCAAATTTCACAAGATTTCTGACATTGTTGAAGAAGGATGGTCTCGAAGACGCTCTGGGTACGAGCACATGGATATACCCAAAGTTAATAAAGGAGTTCTACCAAAATGGAGTATACAAAAATGAAGTCCTCACGACGAGAGTCAAGGACGTGGAAATCAATCTAAAGGCTGAAAACGTCAATCTAATACTAGGCTTCAAATCAAGGATTTTGGTTTTATATGGCATCAATTTCCATGTAGGGCTTAAGAAGATGCATCACAAGAAATCCCCTACCGTCGGAGGATACAAGAAGAAGGAGTTTCCTCTGAGAGGTACAAATTTCTAAGTGACTAAGGACACATCATCATCTTCTGCAGGAGCTAAGGAAAATCGATGACTATCCTTCTCCGGTTAAATTAGTAGAACCAATCGAAATTGACACACCCCACTAAACAAAAAAAATGGAGAGAGGAAACTACAATGCAGGTTCAAAAACGCCTTTTGGAAATCAAAAGTTCAAAAGGCCTATCTCTCTTCTCTCTCTCTCTACAAGCGAAACCCTAACCCCAAAGAAAACTCAAACAACCATACTCCCTTCAACGATAGAAATGGCGACCTCCAACGTCGTCATAACTCTACAAGGTATGCTTGATGAGTTCAAAATCATTTGAACCCAAATTTCACAAGATTTCGACATTGTTGAAGAAGGATGGTCTCGAAGAAGACAGCTCTGAGATGCGAGCACATGGATATACCCAAAGTTAATAAAGGAGTTCTACCAAAATGGGTATACAAAAATGAAGTCCTCACGACGAGAGTCGAGGGCGTGGAAATCAATCTAAAGGTGAAAACGTCAATCTAGCCCTAGGCTTCAAATCAGAAGGATTTTGGTTTTATATGGCATCAATTTCCATGTAGGGCTTAAGAAGATGCATCACAAGAAATCCCCTCTTGTCGGAGGATACAAGAAGAAGGAGTTTCCTCAGAGAGGTACAAATTTTTAGGTACGACTAAGGACATCGACTCTGCGGGGAGCTAAGGGAAAATCAATCTTATCCTTCTCGAGTTAAATTCGTGAGAGCCAAGAAGAAGTTGACACGCCCCACTAAACAAAAATGGAGAGGAAACTACAAGTACAGGTTCAAAACGCCTTTTTGAAATCAAAAGTTCAAAAGGCCTATCTCTCTTCTCTCTCTCTACAAGCGAAACCCTAACCCCAAAGAAAGCTCAAACAACCATACTCCTTCAACGATAGAAATGGCACCTCCAGCGTCGTCTCCGGCATAAATTCGGTATGCCGATGAGTTCAAAATAATTTGAACCCAAATTTCACAAGATTTACGACATTGTTGAAGAAGGATGGTCTCGAAGACGCCTCGGAGTACGAAAGCACATGGATATACCCAAAGTTAATAAAGGAGTTCTACCAAAATGGGTATACAAAATGAAGTCCTCACGGCGAGAGTCAAGGGCGTGGAAATCAATCTAAAGGTCGAAAACGTCAATCTAGCCTACAAGCTTCAAATCAAGAAGGATTTTGGTTTTATATGGCATCAATTTCCATGTAGGGCTTAAGAAGATGCATCACAAGAAATCCCTCATCGGAGGATACAAGAAGAAGGAGTTTCCTCAGAGGTACAAATTTCTAGGCGACTTAAGGACACATCATTTCTGCAGGAGCTAAGGGAAAATCGATCTTATCCTTCTCGATTAAATTAAGTAGAGCCAACGAAGAAATTGACACCCGCCCCACTAAACAAAAATGGAGAGAGGAAACTACTGAAGCACAGTTCAAAAACGCCTTTTGAAATCAAAAGTTCAAAAGGCCTATCTCTCTTCTCTCTCTCTACAAGCGAAACCCTAACCCCAAAGAAAGATCAAACAACCATACTCCTTCAACGATAGAAATGGCGGCCTCAACGTCGTCTAAATTTATAGAGTATGCTCGATGAGTTCAAAAATCGTGAACCCAAATTTCACAAGATTTACGACATTGTTGAAGAAGGATGGTCTCGAAGACGCTCTGAGTACGAGCACATGGATATACCCAAAGTTAATAAAGGAGTTCTACCAAAATGGAGTATACAAAATGAAGTCCTCACGACGAGAGTCGAGGGCGTGGAAATCAATCTAAAAAGTGAAAGCGTCAATCTAGCCCTAGGCTTCAAATCAGAAGGATTTTGGTTTTATATGGCATCAATTTCCATGTAGGTCTTAAGAAGATGCATCAAAGAAATCCCCTCATCGAGAGGATACAAGAAGAAGGGTTTCCTCGGAGGTATAAATTTCTAGGTGACTGGGACACATCGCTCTCTGAGGAGCTAAGGAAAATCGAGTCTATCCTTCTCAGTTAAATTCGTAGAGCCAAGCAGAAGTTGACACCTGCCCCACTAAACAAAAATGGAGAGAGGGAAACTACAAGTACATTTCTAAAACGCCTTTTTGAAATCAAAAGTTCAAAAGGCCTATCTCTCTTCTCTCTCTCTCTACAAGCAGAAACCCTAACCCCAAAGAAAGATCAAACAACCATACTCCCTTCAACGATAGAAATGGCAGCCTCCAACGTCATCTCCGGCTACAGAGTATGCTTCGATGAGTTCAAAATTGCTGAACCCAAATTTCACAAGATTTCTGACATTGTTGAAGAAGGATGGTCTCGAAGACAGCTCTGAGGTACGAGCACATGGATATACCCAAAGTTAATAAAGGAGTTCTACCAAAATGGGTATACAAAAATGAAGTCCTCACGACGAGAGTCGAGGGCGTGGAAATCAATCTAAAATTTGAAAAGCGTCAATCTAGCCCTGAGCTTCAAATCCAAGGATTTTGGTTTTATATGGCATCAATTTCCATGTAGGGCTTAAGAAGATGCATCACAAGAAATCCCCTACTTGTCGGAGGATACAAGAAGAAGGAGTTTCCTCGGAGGTACAAATTTCTAGGCCGACCTAAGGACACATCACTCTGCGAGAGCTAAGGGAAAATCGATACTATCCTTCTCGAGTTAAATTAAGTAGAGCCAAGAAGAAGTTATTGACCCCACTAAACAAAAAATGGAGAGAGGAAACTACAAGTACATTTCTCAAAGCGCCTTTTGAAATCAAAAAGTTCAAAAGGCCTATCTCTCTTCTCTCTCTCTACAAGCGAAACCCTAACCCCAAAGAAAGATCAAACAACCATACTCCCTTCAACGATAGAAATGGCGACCTCCAACGTCATCTCGGCTAAAGAGTATGCTTCGATGAGTTCAAAATCGCTGAACCCAAATTTCACAAGATTTCTGACATTGTTGAAGAAGGATGGTCTCGAAGACGCTCTCGGTACGAGCACATGGATATACCCAAAGTTAATAAAGGAGTTCTACCAAAATGGAGTATACAAAAATGAAGTCCTCACGGCGAGAGTCGAGGGCGTGGAAATCAATCTAAAAAGTGAAAGCGTCAATCTAGCCCCCTGGGCTTCAAAGTCAGAAGGATTTTGGTTTTATATGGCATCAATTTCCATGTAGGGCTTAAGAAGATGCATCACAAGAAATCCCCTCTTGTCGGAGGATACAAGAAGAAGGAGTTTCCTCGGAGGTACAAATTTCTAGGTGACTAAGGACACATCATTTCTGCGAGAGCTAAGGAAAATCGATTAGTATCCTTCTCGGTTAAATTCGTGAGAGCCAAGAAGAAGTTGACACCGCCCCACTAAACAAAAATGAGAGAGGAAACTACAAATGCAGATTCAAAACGCCTTTTTGAAATCAAAAGTTCAAAACGCCTATCTCTCTTCTCTCTCTCTCTACAAGCAGAAACCCTAACCCCAAAGAAAGATCAAACAACCATACTCCCTTCAACGATAGAAATGGAAGCCTCCAACGTCGTCTCCAGGCTACAGAGTATGCTTGATGAGTTCAAAATGTTGAACCCAAATTTCACAAGATTTCGACATTGTTGAAGAAGGATGGTCTCGAGAAAGACGCTCTGATGCGAGCACATGGATATACCCAAAGTTAATAAAGGAGTTCTACCAAAATGGGTATACAAAAATGAAGTCCTCACGGACGAGAGTCAAGGGCGTGGAAATCAATCTAAAGGTGAAAACGTCAATCTAGCCTGGCTTCAAATCCAGAAGGATTTTGGTTTTATATGGCATCAATTTCCATGTAGGGCTTAAGAAGATGCATCACGAGAAATCCCCTACCATCGGAGGATACAAGAAGAAGGAGTTTCCTCGAGAGGTACAAATTTCTAGTCGACCTAAGGACACATCATTTCTGCGAGAGCTAAGGGAAAATCGATACTATCCTTCTCGGTTAAATTAAGTAGAGCCAATGTAAGTTGACACCGCCTTACTAAACAAAAATGGAGAGAGGGAAACTACAAGTACAGTTCGAAAACGCCTTTTTGAAATCAAAAGTTCAAAAGGCCTATCTCTCTTCTCTCACTCTCTACAAGCAGAAACCCTAACCCCAAAGAAAGATCAAACAACCACACTCCCTTCAACGATAGAAATGGCAGCCTCCAACGTCGTCTCCGGCTAAAGAGTATGCTTCGATGAGTTCAAAATCATTTGAACCCAAATTTCACAAGATTTCGACATTGTTGAAGAAGGATGGTCTCGAAGACGCTCTGGGTTCCGAGCACATGGATATACCCAAAGTTAATAAAGGAGTTCTACCAAAATGGAGTATACAAAAATGAAGTCCTCACGACGAGAGTCGAGGACGTGGAAATCAATCTAAAAGTGAAAGCGTCAATCTATTACAGGCTTCAAATCAGAAGGATTTTGGTTTTATATGGCATCAATTTCCATGTAGGCTTAAGAAGATGCATCACAAGAAATCCCCTCTTGTCGGAGGATACAAGAAGAAGGAGTTTTCTCGAGGTACAAATTTCTAGGCGACCTAAGGACACATCACTCTGCAGAGCTAAGGAAAATCGTATTATCCTTCTCGGTTAAATTAAAGTAGAGCCCAGCGAAGTTGACACCGCCTTACTAAACAAAAATGGAGAGAGGAAACTACAAATACAGTTCGATTCGCCTTTTTGAAATCAAAAGTTCAAAAGGCCTATCTCTCTTCTCTCTCTCTCTACAAGCGAAACCCTAACCCCAAAGAAAGATCAAACAACCATACTCCCTTCAACGATAGAAATGGCGACCTCCAACGCCGTCTCACATTTCTGAGTATGCTTGATGAGTTCAAAATCATTGAACCCAAATTTCACAAGATTTACGACATTGTTGAAGAAGGATGGTCTCAAGAAGCAGCTCTGATGCGAGCACATGGATATACCCAAAGTTAATAAAGGAGTTCTACCAAAATGGAGTATACAAAAAATGAAGTCCTCACGACGCGAGTCGAGGGCGTGGAAATCAATCTAAAAAAGTTTAAAACGTCAATCTAGCTACCCAGCTTCAAATCCGAAGGATTTTGGTTTTATATGGCATCAATTTCCATGTAGGGCTTAAGAAGATGCATCACAAGAAATCCCCTAACGTCGGGAGGATACAAGAAGAAGGAGTTTCCTCAGAGGTACAAATTTCTAGTGACCTAAGGACACATCATTTCTGCGAGAGAGCTAAGGGAAAATCGAGACTATCCTTCTCGGTTAAATTCAGTGAGAGCCAAGCAGAAGTTGACACCTGCCCCACTAAACAAAAATGGAGAGAAACTACAAGTATGATTCAAAACGCCTTTTGAAATCAAAAGTTCAAAAGGCCTATCTCTCTTCTCTCTCTCTACCAATGCGAAACCCTAACCCCAAAGAAAGATCAAACAACCATACTCCCTTCAACGATAGAAATGGCGACCTCCAACGTCGTCTCGACTCTGAGTATGCTTGATGAGTTCAAAATCGTGAACCCAAATTTCACAAGATTTACGACATTGTTGAAGAAGGATGGTCTCGAAGACGCTCTCTTAGTGCGAGCACATGGATATACCCAAAGTTAATAAAGGAGTTCTACCAAAATGGAGTATACAAAAATGAAGTCCTCACGACGAGAGTCAAGGGGCGTGGAAATCAATCTAAAGGTTGAAAACGTCAATCTAGCCCTACAGGCTTCAAATCCGAAGGATTTTGGTTTTTATATGGCATCAATTTCCATGTAGGGCTTAAGAAGATGCATCACAAGAAATCCCCTACTGTCAGAGGATACAAGAAGAAGGAGTTTCCTATGAAGGTACAAATTTCTAGCTGACCTAAGGACACATCAGCTCTGCAGGAGCTAAGGGAAAATCAGTAGTATCCTTCTCAGTTAAATTCGTAGAGCCAAGCAGAAGTTGACACCTGCCCCACTAAACAAAAATGGAGAGAGGGAAACTACAAGTACAGTTCAAAAACGCCTTTTTGAAATCAAAAGTTCAAAAGGCCTATCTCTCTTCTCTCTCTCTCTACAAGCAGAAACCCTAACCCCAAAGAAAGATCAAACAACCATACTCCCTTCAACGATAGAAATGGCAGCCTCCAACGTCGTCTCCGGCTACAGAGTATGCTTCGATGAGTTCAAAATCGCTGAACCCAAATTTCACAAGATTTCTGACATTGTTGAAGAAGGATGGTCTCGAAGACGCTCTGGGTACGAGCACATGGATATACCCAAAGTTAATAAAGGAGTTCTACCAAAATGGAGTATACAAAAATGAAGTCCTCACGACGAGAGTCAAGGACGTGGAAATCAATCTAAGGTCGAAACGTCAATCTAGCTCTCAGGCTTCAAATCCAGAAGGATTTTGGTTTTATATGGCATCAATTTCCATGTAGGGCTTAAGAAGATGCATCACAAGAAATCCCCTCATCGGAGGATACAAGAAGAAGGAGTTTCTAGAGGTACAAATTTCTAGTGACCTAAGGACACATCACTCTGCGAGGAGCTAAGGAAAATCAAATCTTATCCTTCTCGGTTAAATTCGTGCAGAGCCAAGAAGAAGTTGACACCTGCCCCACTAAACAAAAATGGAGAGAGGGAAACTACAAGTACAGTTCGAAAACGCCTTTTTGAAATCAAAAGTTCAAAAGGCCTATCTCTCTTCTCTCTCTCTCTACAAGCAGAAACCCTAACCCCAAAGAAAGATCAAACAACCATACTCCCTTCAACGATAGAAATGGCAGCCTCCAACGTCGTCTCCGGCTACAGAGTATGCTTCGATGAGTTTAAAACCGCTGAACCCAAATTTCACAAGATTTCTGACATTGTTGAAGAAGGATGGTATCGAAGACGCTCTGGGTACGAGCACATGGATATACCCAAAGTTAATAAAGGAGTTCTACCAAAATGGAGTATACAAAAATGAAGTCCTCACGACGAGAGTCAAGGACGTGGAAATCAATCTAAAGGCTGAAAACGTCAATCTAGCCCTAGGCTTCAAATCCGAAGGATTTTGGTTTTTATATGGCATCAATTTCCATGTAGGGCTTAAGAAGATGCATCACAAGAAATCCCCTACTGTCAGAGGATACAAGAAGAAGGAGTTTCCTCAGAGGTACAAATTTCTAGCTGACCTAAGGACACATCAGCTCTGCAGAGCTAAGGAAAATAATCAGTACTATCCTTCTCAGTTAAATTCGTAGAGCCAAGCGAAGTTGACACCTGCCCCACTAAACAAAAAATGGAGAGAGGAAACTACAAGCATACGATTCGAAAACGCCTTTTGAAATCAAAAGTTCAAAAGGCCTATCTCTTCTCTCTCTCTCTACAAGCGTAAACCCTAACCCCAAAGAAAGATCAAACAACCATACTCCCTTCAACGATAGAAATGGCGACCTCCAACGTCGCCTCTCACTCACAGAGTATGCTTCGATGAGTTCAAAATCATTTGAACCCAAATTTCACAAGATTTCGACATTGTTGAAGAAGGATGGTCTCAAGACGCTTGGTGCGAGCACATGGATATACCCAAAGTTAATAAAGGAGTTCTACCAAAATGGAGTATACAAAAATGAAGTCCTCACGTGAGAGTCAAGGACGTGGAAATCAATCTTAAAGTGAAAACGTCAATCTAGCCCTAGGCTTCAAATCAAGAAGGATTTTGGTTTTATATGGCATCAATTTCCATGTAGGGCTTAAGAAGATGCATCACAAGAAATCCCCTACCGCATCGGGAGGATACAAGAAGAAGGAGTTTCTATGAAGGTACAAATTTCTAGGTGACCTAAGGACACATCATTTCTGCAGAGCTAAGGGAAAATCAAGACTATCCTTCTCGGTTAAATTGTGAGAGCCAAGCGTAAATTGACACCTTACTAAACAAAAATGGAGAGAGGGAAACTACAAGTACAGATTCAAAACGCCTTTTGAAATCAAAAGTTCAAAAGGCCTATCTCTCTCTCTCTCTCTACAAGGAAACCCTAACCCCAAAGAAAGATCAAACAACCATACTCCCTTCAACGATAGAAATGGCGACCTCCAACGCCGTCTCAAACTGCAGAGTATGCTTCGATGAGTTCAAAATCGCGAACCCAAATTTCACAAGATTTCGACATTGTTGAAGAAGGATGGTATCAAGACGCCTGGTAGATGCGAGCACATGGATATACCCAAAGTTAATAAAGGAGTTCTACCAAAATGGAGTATACAAAAGTGAAGTCCTCACGACGAGAGTCAAGGACGTGGAAATCAATCTAAAGGTCAAAAACGTCAATCTAGCTCAGGCTTCAAATCCAAGGATTTTGGTTTTATATGGCATCAATTTCCATGTAGGGCTTAAGAAGATGCATCACAAGAAATCCCCCACCTGCCGGAGGATACAAGAAGAAGGAGTTTCCTCGGAGGTACAAATTTCTAGTGACCTAAGGACACATCACTCTGCGGGAGCTAAGGGAAAATCAAGACTATCCTTCTCAGGTTAAATTGCAGAGCCAAGCGAAGTTGACACCGTCCCACTAAACAAAAAATGGAGAGAGGGAAACTACAAGCATGATTCAAAACGCCTTTTTGAAATCAAAAGTTCAAAAGGCCTATCTCTCTCTCTCTCTCTACAAGCGAGAAACCCTAACCCCAAAGAAAGATCAAACAACCATACTCCCTTCAACGATAGAAATGGCGCCCTCCAACGCCGTCTCCGGCTCTGAGTATGCTTGATGAGTTCAAAATCGCTGAACCCAAATTTCACAAGATTTACGACATTGTTCAAGAAGGATGGTCTCAAGACGCTCTGCACGAGCACATGGATATACCCAAAGTTAATAAAGGAGTTCTACCAAAATGGAGTATACAAAAATGAAGTCCTCACGACGAGAGTCAAGGACGTGGAAATCAATCTTAAGGCTGAAAACGTCAATCTAGCCCTAGGCTTCAAATCCGAAGGATTTTGGTTTTTATATGGCATCAATTTCCATGTAGGACTTAAGAAGATGCATCACAAGAAATCCCCTACTGTCAGAGGATACAAGAAGAAGGAGTTTCCTTAGAGGTACAAATTTCTAGCTGACCTAAGGACACATCAGCTCTGCAGGAGCTAAGGGAAAATCAGTACTATCCTTCTCAGTTAAATTCGTAGAGCCAAGCAGAAATTGACACCTACCCCACTCAACAAAAATGGAGAGAGGGAAACTACAAGTACAGTTCGAAAACGCCTTTTTGAAATCAAAAGTTCAAAAGGCCTATCTCTCTTCTCTCTCTCTCTACAAGCAGAAACCCTAACCCCAAAGAAAGTTCAAACAACCATACTCCCTTCAACGATAGAAATGGCGACCTCCAACGCGTCTCCGGCCATAGTAGTATGCTTGATGAGTTCAAAATCATTGAACCCAAATTTCACAAGATTTTCGACATTGTTGAAGAAGGATGGTATCGAAGACGCCTGAGTACGAGCACATGGATATACCCAAAGTTAATAAAGGAGTTCTACCAAAATGGAGTATACAAAATGAAGTCCTCACGACGAGAGTCAAGGACGTGGAAATCAATCTAAAAGGTGAAAACGTCAATCTAGCCCTCAGGCTTCAAATCAGGAAGGATTTTGTTTTTATATGGCATCAATTTCCATGTAGGGCTTAAGAAGATGCATCACAAGAAATCCCCTCATCATCGGAGGATACAAGAAGAAGGAGTTTCCTCTGAGAGGTACAAATTTCTAGTCGACCTAAGGACACATATCACTCTGGAGAGCTAAGGAAAATCAAGATCTTATCCTTCTCGCTTAAATTCAGTAGAGCCAAGCCCGAAGTTGACACACCCCACTAAACAAAAATGGAGAGAGGAAACTACAAAATACGGTTCAAAACGCCTTTTTGAAATCAAAAGTTCAAAAGGCCTATCTCTTCTCTCTCTCTCTACAAGCAGAAACCCTAACCCCAAAGAAAGATCAAACAACCATACTCCCTTCAACGATAGAAATGGCAGCCTCCAACGTCGTCTCCGGCTACAGAGTATGCTTCGATGAGTTCAAAATCGCTGAACCCAAATTTCACAAGATTTCTGACATTGTTGAAGAAGGATGGTCTCGAAGACAACTTCTTTGTGCGAGCACATGGATATACCCAAAGTTAATAAAGGAGTTCTACCAAAATGGAGTATACAAAATGAAGTCCTCACGACGAGAGTCAAGGACGTGGAAATCAATCTAAAGTGAAAGCGTCAATCTAGCCTAGGCTTCAAATCAAGAAGGATTTTGGTTTTATATGGCATCAATTTCCATGTAGGGCTTAAGAAGATGCATCACAAGAAATCCCTATCGTCGGAGGATACAAGAAGAAGGAGTTCCTCAGAGGTACAAATTTCTAGGCGACCTAAGGACACATCATTCTGCAGGAGCTAAGGAAAATCAAGATTATCCTTCTCGATTAAATTCAGAGAGCCAAGCGAAGAAGTTGACACCGCCCCACTAAACAAAAATGGAGAGAGGAAACTACAAATCACAGTTCAAAACGCCTTTTTGAAATCAAAAGTTCAAAAGGCCTATCTCTCTCTCTCTCTCTACAAGCGAAACCCTAACCCCAAAGAAAGCTCAAACAACCATACTCCCTTCAACGATAGAAATGGCGACCTCCAACGTCGTTCTCCTGGCCAGACTCAGTAGTATGCTTCGATGAGTTCAAAATGTTGAACCCAAATTTCACAAGATTTCGACATTGTTGAAGAAGGATGGTCTCAAGACGCTTGGCAATGCGAGCACATGGATATACCCAAAGTTAATAAAGGAGTTCTACCAAAATGGAGTATACAAAATGAAGTCCTCACGACGAGAGTCAAGGGCGTGGAAATCAATCTAAAATTTGAAAACGTCAATCTAGCCCTAGGCTTCAAATCAGAAGGATTTTGGTTTTATATGGCATCAATTTCCATGTAGGGCTTAAGAAGATGCATCACAAGAAATCCCCATCGTCGAGGAGGATACAAGAAGAAGGAGTTTCCTCAGAGGTACAAATTTCTAGCTGACCTAAGGACACATCAGCTCTGCAGAGCTAAGGAAAATCAAGACCATCCTTCTCGGTTAAATTAAGTGAGAGCCAAGCGAAGTTGACACACCCCACTAAACAAAAAATGGAGAGAGGAAACTACAATATAGTTCAAAAACGCCTTTTGAAATCAAAAGTTCAAAAGGCCTATCTCTCTTCTCTCTCTCTCTACAAGCAGAAACCCTAACCCCAAAGAAAGATCAAACAACCATACTCCCTTCAACGATAGAAATGGCAGCCTCCAACGTCGTCTCCGGCTACAGAGTATGCTTCGATGAGTTCAAAATCGCTGAACCCAAATTTCACAAGATTTCTGACATTGTTGAAGAAGGATGGTCTCGAAGACGCTCTTTGTACGAGCACATGGATATACCCAAAGTTAATAAAGGAGTTCTACCAAAATGGAGTATACAAAAATGAAGTCCTCACGACGAGAGTCAAGGACGTGGAAATCAATCTAAAGGCTGAAAACGTCAATCTAGCCCTAGGCTTCAAATCCGAAGGATTTTGGTTTTTATATGGCATCAATTTCCATGTAGGGCTTAAGAAGATGCATCACAAGAAATCCCCTACTGTCAGAGGATACAAGAAGAAGGAGTTTCCTATGAAGGTACAAATTTCTAGCTGACCTAAGGACACATCAGCTCTGCAGGAGCTAAGGGAAAATCAAGACTATCCTTCTCGGTTAAATTAAGTAGAGCCAAGCGAAATTGACACTGCCCCACTAAACAAAAAATGGAGAGAGAAACTACAAGTACAGTTCAAAACGCCTTTTGGAAATCAAAAGTTCAAAAGGCCTATCTCTCTCTCTCTCTCTCTACAAGCGTAAACCCTAACCCCAAAGAAAGCTCAAACAACCATACTCCCTTCAACGATAGAAATGGCGACCTCCAACGTCGTCTCCTATGAGCAGAGTATGCTTCGATGAGTTCAAAATCATTGAACCCAAATTTCACAAGATTTCGACATTGTTCAAGAAGGATGGTCTCGAAGACGCCTCTGGAGTGCGATGGCACATGGATATACCCAAAGTTAATAAAGGAGTTCTACCAAAATGGAGTATACAAAATGAAGTCCTCACGGCGAGAGTTAAGGGCGTGGAAATCAATCTAAAAATTTGAAACGTCAATCTAGCCCTAGGCTTCAAATCAGAAGGATTTTGGTTTTATATGGCATCAATTTCCATGTAGGGCTTAAGAAGATGCATCACAAGAAATCCCCTCACTTGTCGGAGGATACAAGAAGAAGGAGTTTCCTCAGAGGTACAAATTTCTAGGTGACCTAAGGACACATCATTTCTGTAGGAGCTAAGGAAAATCAAGACTTATCCTTCTCGATTAAATTGTGAGAGCAAGAGAAGTTGACTTTTACCCCACTAAACAAAAAATGGAGAGAGGAAACTACAAGTACAGTTCAAAAAGCGCCTTTTGGAAATCAAAAGTTCAAAAGGCCTATCTCTCTCTCTCTCTCTCTACCTGCGAAACCCTAACCCCAAAGAAAGCTCAAACAACCATACTCCCTTCAACGATAGAAATGGCGACCTCCAACGTCGTCTCCATTTGCGAAGTATGCTTCGATGAGTTCAAAATCTTTGAACCCAAATTTCACAAGATTTCCGACATTGTTGAAGAAGGATGGTCTCAAAGACGCCTGGGTATGAGCACATGGATATACCCAAAGTTAATAAAGGAGTTCTACCAAAATGGGTATACAAAATGAAGTCCTCACGGACGAGAGTCAAGGGCGTGGAAATCAATCTAAAAGGTGAAAGCGTCAATCTAGCCTAGGCTTCAAATCCAGAAGGATTTTGGTTTTATATGGCATCAATTTCCATGTAGGGCTTAAGAAGATGCATCACAAGAAATCCCCTAACGTCGAGGAGGATACAAGAAGAAGGAGTTTCCTCAGAGGTACAAATTTCTAGGTGACTAAGGACACATCACTCTGCGCAGGAGCTAAGGGAAAATCGAGACTATCCTTCTCGGTTAAATTCGTAGAGCCAAGCGAAGTTGACACACTTTACTAAACAAAAAAAATGGAGAGAGGAAACTACAAGTCATAGTTCAAAAACGCCTTTTGGAAATCAAAAGTTCAAAAGGCTATATCTATCTCTCTCTCTCTCTCTACAAGCGAAACCCTAACCCCAATGAAAGCTCAAACAACCATACTCCCTTCAACGATAGAAATGGTAGCCTCCAACGTCGTCTCTCATTTGCAGAGTATGTGATGAGTTCAAAATCGCTGAACCCAAATTTCACAAGATTTCTGACATTGTTCAAGAAGGATGGTCTCGAAGACGCTCTGGGTACGAGCACATGGATATACCCAAAGTTAATAAAGGAGTTCTACCAAAATGGAGTATACAAAAATGAAGTCCTCACGACGAGAGTCAAGGACGTGGAAATCAATCTAAAGGCTGAAAAGCGTCAATCTAGCCTAGGCTTCAAATCAAGAAGGATTTTGGTTTTATATGGCATCAATTTCCATGTAGGGCTTAAGAAGATGCATCACAAGAAATCCCCTTGTCGGGAGGATACAAGAAGAAGGAGTTTCCTCGGAGGTACAAATTTCTAGGCCGACCTAAGGACACATCATCCTCTGCAGGAGCTAAGGGAAAATCGTACTATCCTTCTCGAGTTAAATTAGTGAGAGCCAAGCGGAAGTTGACACACCTTACTAAACAAAAATGAGAGAGGAAACTACAAATGCAGTTCAAAAACGCCTTTTTGAAATCAAAAGTTCAAAAGGCTATCTCTCTCTCTCTCTCTCTACAAGCGAAACCCTAACCCCAAAGAAAGCTCAAACAACCATACTCCCTTCAACGATAGAAATGGCGACCTCCAACGCGTCGTCTCCGCTACGAGTATGCTTGATGAGTTCAAAATCGTTGAACCCAAATTTCACAAGATTTCTAACATTGTTGAAGAAGGATGGTCTAGAAGACGCCTGCAGTAGTGCGAGCACATGGATATACCCAAAGTTAATAAAGGAGTTCTACAAAAATGGAGTATACAAAAATGAAGTCCTCACGGACGAGTCGAGGGCGTGGAAATCAATCTAAAAGGTGAAAGCGTCAATCTAGCCCTAAGGCTTCAAATCCAGAAGGATTTTGGTTTTTATATGGCATCAATTTCCATGTAGGTCTTAAGAAGATGCATCACAAGAAATCCCCTACTGTCAGAGGATACAAGAAGAAGGAGTTTCCTCAGAGGTATAAATTTCTAGCTGACCTAAGGACACATCAGCTCTGTAGGAGCTAAGGGAAAATCAGTACTATCCTTCTCAGTTAAATTCGTAGAGCCAAGCAGAAATTGACACCTGCCCCACTAAACAAAAATGGAGAGAGGGAAACTACAAGTACAGTTCAAAAACGCCTTTTGGAAATCAAAAGTTCAAAAGGCCTATCTCTCTTCTCTCTCTCTCTACAAGCAGAAACCCTAACCCCAAAGAAAGCTCAAACAACCATACTCCCTTCAACGATAGAAATGGCAGCCTCCAACGTCGTCTCCGGCTACAGAGTATGCTTCGATGAGTTCAAAATCGCTGAACCCAAATTTCACAAGATTTCTGACATTGTTGAAGAAGGATGGTCTCGAAGACGCTCTGGGTACGAGCACATGGATATACCCAAAGTTAATAAAGGAGTTCTACCAAAATGGAGTATACAAAAATGAAGTCCTCACGACGAGAGTCAAGGACGTGGAAATCAATCTAAAGGCTGAAAACGTCAATCTAGCCCTAGGCTTCAAATCCGAAGGATTTTGGTTTTTATATGGCATCAATTTCCATGTAGGTCTTAAGAAGATGCATCACAAGAAATCCCCTACTGTCAGAGGATACAAGAAGAAGGAGTTTCCTCAGAGGTACAAATTTCTAGCTGACCTAAGGACACATCAGCTCTGTAGGAGCTAAGGGAAAATCAGTACTATCTTTCTCAGTTAAATTCGTAGAGCCAAGCGTAAGTTGACTTTGCACCTTTACTAAACAAAAATGGAGAGAGGGAAACTACAAGTACAGTTCAAAAACGCCTTTTTGAAATCAAAAGTTCAAAAGGCCTATCTCTCTTCTCTCTCTCTCTACAAGCAGAAACCCTAACCCCAAAGAAAGCTCAAACAACCATACTCCCTTCAACGATAGAAATGGCAGCCTCCAACGTCGTCTCCGGCTACAGAGTATGCTTCGATGAGTTCAAAATCGCTAAACCCAAATTTCACAAGATTTCTGACATTGTTGAAGAAGGATGGTCTAGAAGACGCTCTGGGTACGAGCACATGGATATACCCAAAGTTAATAAAGGAGTTCTACCAAAATGGAGTATACAAAAATGAAGTCCTCACGACGAGAGTCAAGGACGTGGAAATCAATCTTAAGACTAAAAACGTCAATCTAGCCCTAGGCTTCAAATCCGAAGGATTTTGGTTTTTATATGGCATCAATTTCCATGTAGGACTTAAGAAGATGCATCACAAGAAATCCCCTACTGTCAGAGGATACAAGAAGAAGGAGTTTCCTTAGAGGTACAAATTTCTAGCTGACCTAAGGACACATCAGCTCTGCAGGAGCTAAGGGAAAATCAGTACTATCCTTCTCAGTTAAATTCGTAGAGCCAAGCAGAAGTTGACACCTGCCCCACTAAACAAAAATGGAGAGAGGGAAACTACAAGTACAGTTCAAAAACGCCTTTTTGAAATCAAAAGTTCAAAAGGCCTATCTCTCTTCTCTCTCTCTCTACAAGCAGAAACCCTAACCCCAAAGAAAGCTCAAACAACCATACTCCCTTCAACGATAGAAATGGCAGCCTCCAACGCCGTCTCAAATTTGCGAGTATGCTTCGATGAGTTCAAAATCCTTTGAACCCAAATTTCACAAGATTTCTAACATTGTTGAAGAAGGATGGTCTCAAGAAGGCGCTACTGAATGCGAGCACATGGATATACCCAAAGTTAATAAAGGAGTTCTACCAAAATGGAGTATACAAAATGAAGTCCTCGGGACGAGAGTCAAGGACGTGGAAATCAATCTAAAGGCTGAAAACGTTAATCTAGCCCTACGCTTCAAATTCGAAGGATTTTGGTTTTTATATGGCATCAATTTCCATGTAGGGCTTAAGAAGATGCATCACAAGAAATCCCCTACTGTCAGAGGATACAAGAAGAAGGAGTTTCCTTAGAGGTACAAATTTCTAGGTGACTAAGGACACATCACCTCAGTAGGAGCTAAGGGAAAATCGAGATTATCCTTCTCGGTTAAATTAAGTAGAGAGCCAAGTAGAAGTTGACACCTGCCCCACTAAACAAAAATGGAGAGAGGGAAACTACAAGTACAGTTCAAAACTCATTTTTGAAATCAAAAGTTCAAAAGGCCTATCTCTCTTTTCTCTCTCTCTCTACAAGCAGAAACCCTAACCCCAAAGAAAGCTCAAACAACCATACTCCCTTCAACGATAGAAATGGCGACCTCCAACGTCGTCTCCATTTCAGAGTATGCTTCGATGAGTTCAAAATCGTTGAACCCAAATTTCACAAGATTTCTAACATTATTGAAGAAGGATGGTCTCGAAGACGCTCTGGGTACGAGCACATGGATATACCCAAAGTTAATAAAGGAGTTCTACCAAAATGGAGTATACAAAATGAAGTCCTCACGACGAGAGTCAAGGACGTGGAAATCAATCTAAAAATTTGAAAACGTCAATCTAGCCCTCAGGCTTCAAATCCAGAAGGATTTTGGTTTTATATGGCATCAATTTCCATGTAGGGCTTAAGAAGATGCATCACAAGAAATCCCCCTTGTCGGAGGATACAAGAAGAAGGAGTTTCCTCAGAGGTACAAATTTCTAGCTGACCTAAGGACACATCAGCTATGCAGGAGCTAAGGGAAAATCAGTACAATCCTTCTCAGTTAAATTCGTAGAGCCAATCAGAAGTTGACACACGCCTTACTAAAAAAAAATGGAGAGAGGAAACTACAAATGCAGGTTCAAAAATGCCTTTTGAAATCAAATGTTCAAAAGGCCTATCTCTCTCTCTCTCTCTCTACAAGCGAAACCCTAACCCCAAAGAAAGATCAAACAACCATACTCCCTTCAACGATAGAAATGGCGTACCTCCAACGTCGTCTCCGACTCAGAGTATGCTTGATGAGTTCAAAATCGGCGAACCCAAATTTCACAAGATTTACGACATTGTTGAAGAAGGATGGTCTCGAAAACGACTGGGAGTGCGAGCACATGGATATACCCAAAGTTAATAAAGGAGTTCTACCAAAATGGAGTATACAAAAATGAAGTCCTCACGACGAGAGTCGAGGACGTGGAAATCAATCTAAAAAAGGTGAAAACGTCAATCTAGCCCTAGGCTTCAAATCAGAAGGATTTTTGTTTTATATGGCATCAATTTCCATGTAGGGCTTAAGAAGATGCATCACAAGAAATCCCCTAACATCGGAGGATACAAGAAGAAGGAGTTTCCTCGAGGTACAAATTTCTAGGCGACCTAAGGACACATTAGCTCTGCGAGAGCTAAGGGAAAATCGAAGACTATCCTTCTCGAGTTAAATTCGTGAGAGCCAAGAAGTTGACACTGCCCCACTAAATAAAAATGGAGAGAGGAAACTACAAATGCAGTTCGAAAAAGCGCCTTTTTGAAATCAAAAGTTCAAAAGGCCTATCTCTCTCTCTCTCTCTACAAGCGTAAAACCTAACCCCAAAAAGCTCAAACAACCATACTCCCTTCAACGATAGAAATGGCGACCTCCAACGTCGTCTCCGGCCACTGAGTATGCTTCGATGAGTTCAAAATCATTTGAACCCAAATTTCACAAGATTTCGACATTGTTGAAGAAGGATGGTCTCAAGACGCTTCTGAGTGCGAGCACATGGATATACCCAAAGTTAATAAAGGAGTTCTACCAAAATGGAGTATACAAAAATGAAGTCCTCACGACGAGAGTCAAGGGCGTGGAAATCAATCTAAAAGTGAAAAGCGTCAATCTAGCCTGAAGCTTCAAATCAGAAGGATTTTGGTTTTATATGGCATCAATTTCCATGTAGGTCTTAAGAAGATTCATCACAAGAAATCCCCCTCATCACAGGATACAAGAAGAAGGTGTTTCCTCGGAGGTACAAATTTCTAGGTGACCTAAGGACACATCGGCTCTGTAGGAGCTAAGGAAAATCGAGACTATCCTTCTCGGTTAAATTCGTGAGAGCCCAGCGAAGTTGACACCTACCCCACTAAACAAAAATGGAGAGAGGAAACTACAAGATACAGTTCAAAAAGCGCCTTTTGAAATCAAAAGTTCAAAAGGCTATCTATCTTCTCTCTCTCTCTCTACAAGCGAAACCCTAACCCCAAAGAAAGCTCAAACAACCATACTCCCTTCAACGATAGAAATGGCGACCTCCAACGTCGTCTCAAGCTCAGAGTATGCTTCGATGAGTTCAAAATCATTGAACCCAAATTTCACAATATTTACGACATTGTTGAAGAAGGATGGTCTCGAAGGCGCTTCTGAGTGCGAGCACATGGATATACCCAAAGTTAATAAAGGAGTTCTACCAAAATGGAGTATACAAAATGAAGTCCTCACGACGAGAGTCAAGGGCGTGGAAATCAATCTTAAATTTGGCGTCAATCTAGCCCTGGCTTCAAATCCAGAAGGATTTTGGTTTTATATGGCATCAATTTCCATGTAGGACTTAAGAAGATGCATCACAAGAAATCCCTAACATCGGAGGATACAAGAAGAAGGAGTTTTCTCAGAGGTATAAATTTCTAGCTGACCTAAGGACACATCAGCTCTGTAGGAGCTAAGGGAAAATCAGTACTATCCTTCTCAGTTAAATTCGTAGAGCCAAGTAGAAGTTGACACCTGCCCTACTAAACAAAAATGGAGAGAGGGAAACTACAAGTACAGTTCAAAAACGCCTTTTTGAAATCAAAAGTTCAAAAGGCCTATCTCTCTTCTCTCTCTCTCTCTACAAGCAGAAACCCTAACCCCAAAGAAAGCTCAAACAACCATACTCCCTTCAACGATAGAAATGGCAGCCTCCAACGTCGTCTCCGGCTACAGAGTATGCTTCGATGAGTTCAAAATCGTTTAACCCAAATTTCACAAGATTTCTAACATTGTTGAAGAAGGATGGTCTCGAAGACGCTCTGGGTACGAGCACATGGATATACCCAAAGTTAATAAAGGAGTTCTACCAAAATGGAGTATACAAAAATGAAGTCTCTCACGACGAGTCAAGGGCGTGGAAATCAATCTAAAAGGTGAAAAGCGTCAATCTAGCCCTCAGCTTCAAATCAAGAAAGATTTTGGTTTTATATGGCATCAATTTCCATGTAGGGCTTAAGAAGATGCATCACAAGAAATCCCCTACAATCGGAGGATACAAGAAGAAGGAGTTTCCTCAGAGGTACAAATTTCTAAGCCCGACCTAAGGACACATCGACTCTGCGAGAGCTAAAGGAAAATCGAAGATTATCCTTCTCGAGTTAAATTGTGAGAGCCAATCGGAAGTTGACACACCCTTACTAAACAAAAATGGAGAGAGGAAACTACAAATGCAGTTCAAAATGCCTTTTGAAATCAAATGTTCAAAAGGCCTATCTCTCTTCTCTCTCTCTCTACAAGAAGAAACCCTAACCCCAAAGAAAGATCAAACAACCATACTCCCTTAACGATAGAAATGGCAGCCTCCAACGTCGTCTCAGGCTACAGAGTATGCTTCGATGAGTTCAAAATCGCTGAACCCAAATTTCACAAGATTTCTGACATTGTTGAAGAAGGATGGTCTCAAAGACGCTCTGGGTACGAGCACATGGATATACCCAAAGTTAATAAAGGGGTTCTACCAAAATGGAAATTACAAAAATGAAGTCCTCACGACGAGAGTCAAGGACGTGGAAATCAATCTAAAAAGTGAAAGCGTCAATCTAGCTCTAGGCTTCAAATCAGAAGGATTTTGGTTTTATATGGCATCAATTTCCATGTAGGGCTTAAGAAGATGCATCACAAGAAATCCCCTCTTGTCGGAGGATACAAGAAGAAGGAGTTTCCTCGGAGGTACAAATTTCTAGTGACCTTAGGACACATCATTTCTGCGAGAGCTAAGGGAAAATCGATACTATCCTTCTCGATTAAATTAAGTAGAGCCAAGCGAAGTTGACACCTGCCCACTAAACAAAAATGGAGAGAGGGAAACTACAAGTACAGTTCAAAAACGCCTTTTGGAAATCAAAAGTTCAAAACGCCTATCTCTCTTCTCTCTTTCTCTACAAGCAGAAACCCTAACCCCAAAGAATGATCAAACAACCATACTCCCTTCAACGATAGAAATGGCAGCCTCCAACGTCGTCTTCGGCTACAGAGTATGCTTCGATGAGTTCAAAATCGTTGAACCCAAATTTCACAAGATTTCTGACATTGTTGAAGAAGGATGGTCTCGAAGACGCTCTGGGTACGAGCACATGGATATACCCAAAGTTAATAAAGGGGTTCTACCAAAATGGAAATTACAAAAATGAAGTCCTCACGACGAGAGTCGAGGGCGTGGAAATCAATCTAAAAATTTGAAAGCGTCAATTTAGCCCTAGGCTTCAAATCAGAAGGATTTTGGTTTTATATGGCATCAATTTCCATGTAGGGCTTAAGAAGATGCATCACAAGAAATCCCCTATTGTCGGAGGATACAAGAAGAAGGAGTTTCCTCAGAGGTACAAATTTCTAAGTGACCTTAGGACACATCATTTCTGCTGAGAGCTAAGGAAAATCGAGATTATCCTTCTCGGTTAAATTCGTAGAGCCAAGCGAAGTTGACACCCCCACTAAACAAAAATGGAGAGTGGGAAACTACAATCTGAGTTCAAAAACGCCTTTTGAAATCAAAAGTTCAAAACGCTATCTCTCTCTCTCTCTCTCTCTCTGGCGAAACCCTAACCCCAAAGAAAGATCAAACAAGCATACTCCCTTCAACGATAGAAATGGCGACCTCAACGTCGTCTCCGCCACACGGTATGCTTGATGAGTTCAAAATCATTTGAACCCAAATTTCACAAGATTTACGACATTGTTGAAGAAGGATGGTCTCGAAGGCGACCTTTGTACGAGCACTTGGATATACCCAAAGTTAATAAAGGAGTTCTACCAAAATGGAGTATACAAAAATGAAGTCCTCATGACGAGAGTCAAGGACGTGGAAATCAATCTAAAAAATTTGAAAACGTCAATCTAACCTGAGGCTTCAAATCGAAGGATTTTGGTATTTATATAGCATCAATTTCCATGTAGGGCTTAAGAAGATGCATCACAAGAAATCCCCCTACATCGGGAGGATACAAGAAGAAGGAGTTTCCTCAGACGTACAAATTTCTAAGTGACCTAAGGACACATCATTTCTGCGAGGAGCTAAGGGAAAATCAAGTACAATCCTTCTCGATTAAATTAAGTGAGAGCCAAGCGAAGTTGACACACACCCCACTAAACAAAAATGGAGAGAGGGAAACTACAAGTACATTTCTAAAACGCCTTTTGAAATCAAAAGTTCAAAAGGCCTATCTCTCTCTCTCTCTCTCTGGCGAAACCCTAAACCCGAAAGAAAGATCAAACAACCATACTCCCTTCAACGATAGAAATGGCGACCTCCAGCGTCGTCTCCGGCCACTGAGTATGTGATGAGTTCAAAATGTTGAACCCAAATTTCACAAGATTTACGACATTGTTGAAGAAGGATGGTCTCGAAGACGCTCTGGGTGCGAGCACATGGATATACCTAAAGTTAATAAAGGAGTTCTACCAAAATGGAGTATACAAAATGAAGTCCTCACGACGAGAGTCGAGGGCGTGGAAATCAATCTAAAAATTGAAAAGCGTCAATCTAGCCTACAGGCTTCAAATCAGAAGGATTTTGGTTTTATATGGCATCAATTTCCATGTAGGGCTTAAGAAGATGCATCACAAGAAATCCCCCTCACATCAGGAGGATACAAGAAGAAGGAGTTTCCTCGGAGGTACAAATTTCTAGGCGACCTAAGGACACATCATTTCTGCGAGGAGCTAAGGAAAATTAGTACTATCCTTCTCGAGTTAAATTAAATTAGAGCCAAGAAGAAGTTGACTTTTTGCCCCACTAAACAAAAATGGAGAGGAAACTACAAATACAGGTTCAAAGCGCCTTTTTGAAATCAAAAGTTCAAAAGGCCTATCTCTCTTCTCTCTCTCTCAAGCGAAACCCTAACCCCAAAGAAAGATCAAACAACCATACTCCCTTCAACGATAGAAATGGCGACCTCAACGTCATCTCCGGCCACTGAGTATGCTTCGATGAGTTCAAAATCATTGAACCCAAATTTCACAAGATTTACGACATTGTTGAAGAAGGATGGTCTCGAAGACGCTTCTGAGTGCGAGCACATGGATATACCCAAAGTTAATAAAGGAGTTCTACCAAAATGGAGTATACAAAATGAAGTCCTCATGACGAGAGTCAAGGGCGTGAAATCAATCTAAAAGGTGAAAGCGTCAATCTAGCCCTGAAGCTTCAAATCAGAAGGATTTTGGTTTTATATGGCATCAATTTCCATGTAGGGCTTAAGAAGATGCATCACAAGAAATCCCCCTCATCGGAGGATACAAGAAGAAGGAGTTTCCTCGGAGGTACAAATTTCTAGGTGACCTAAGGACACATCACTCTGCGAGGAGCTAAGGGAAAATTAGTACTATCCTTACCGGATTAAATTCGTAGAAAGCCAGCGAAGTTGACAGTTTGCCCCACTAAACAAAAAATGAGAGAGAGGAAACTACAGTCTACAGGTTCGAAAGCGCCTTTTTGAAATCAAAAGTTCAAAAGGCCTATCTCTCTCTCTCTCTCTCTCTGGCGAAACCCTAACCCCAAAGAAAGATCAAACAACCATACTCCCTTCAACGATAGAAATGGCGACCTCAACGTCATCTCAAACTCTGAGTATGCTTGATGAGTTCAAAATCATTGAACCCAAATTTCACAAGATTTACGACATTGTTGAAGAAGGATGGTCTCGAAGACGCTCTGGGTACGAGCACATGGATATACCCAAAGTTAATAAAGGAGTTCTACCAAAATGGAGTATACAAAAATGAAGTCCTCACGGCGAGAGTCAAGGGCGTGGAAATCAATCTAAAAAAATTTGAAAGCGTCAATCTAGCTACTGAAGCTTCAAATCAGAAGGATTTTGGTTTTATATGGCATCAATTTCCATGTATGGCTTAAGAAGATGCATCACAAGAAATCCCCTCTTGTCGGAGGATACAAGAAGAAGGAGTTTCCTCGAGAGGTACAAATTTCTAGGTGACCTAAGGACACATCATTTCTGCGAGGAGCTAAGGGAAAATCAGTATTATCCTTCTCGGTTAAATTAAGTAGAGGCAAGAAGTTGACACTGCCTTACTAAACAAAAATGGAGAGAGGAAACTACAGATATGCAGTTCAAAACGCCTTTTTGAAATCAAAAGTTCAAAAGGCCTATCTCTCTCTCTCTCTCTACAAGCGAAACCCTAACCCCAAAGAAAGCTCAAACAACCATACTCCCTTCAACGATAGAAATGGCGACCTCAACGTCGTCTCTGCCACTGAGTATGCTTCGATGAGTTCAAAATCGTTGAACCCAAATTTCACAAGATTTCTAACATTGTTGAAGAAGGATGGTCTAGAAGACGCTCTGGGTACGAGCACATGGATATACCCAAAGTTAATAAAGGAGTTCTACAAAATGGAGTATACAAAATGAAGTCCTCACGACGAGAGTCAGGACGTGGAAATCAATCTAAAAAATTCGAAACGTCAATCTATTACAGGCTTCAAATCAGAAGGATTTTGGTTTTATATGGCATCAATTTCCATGTAGGTCTTAAGAAGATGCATCACAAGAAATCCCCTACTGTCAGAGGATACAAGAAGAAGGAGTTTCCTCAGAGGTATAAATTTCTAGCTGACCTAAGGACACATCAGCTCTGTAGGAGCTAAGGGAAAATCAGTACTATCCTTCTCAGTTAAATTCGTAGAGCCAAGCAGAAGTTGACACCTGCCCCACTAAACAAAAAATGGAGAGAGGAAACTACAATGCAGTTCGAAAACGCCTTTTGAAATCAAAAGTTCAAAAGGCCTATCTCTTCTCTCTCTCTCAAGCGAAACCCTAACCCTAAAGAAAGATCAAACAACCATACTCCCTTCAACGATAGAAATGGCGACCTCAAGCGTCATCTCCGGCCTCTGAGTATGCTTCGATGAGTTCAAAATCGCTGAACCCAAATTTCACAAGATTTCGACATTGTTGAAGAAGGATGGTCTCAAGACGCCTCTGAGATGCGAGCACATGGATATACCCAAATTTAATAAAGGAGTTCTACCAAAATGGAGTATACAAAATGAAGTCCTCACGACGAGAGTCAGGGCGTGGAAATCAATCTAAAAGTACGAAAACGTCAATCTAGCCCTAGGCTTCAAATCAGAAGGATTTTGGTTTTATATGGCATCAATTTCCATGTAGGGCTTAAGAAGATGCATCACAAGAAATCCCCACATCGAGAGGATACAAGAAGAAGGAGTTTCCTCGGAGGTACAAATTTCTAGCCGACTAAGGACACATCATTCTCTGCGAGAGCTAAGGAAAATCAAGATTATCCTTCTCAAGTTAAATTTGAGAGCCAAGCGAAGTTGACACACCCCACTAAACAAAAATGAGAGAGGAAACTACAAATGCACGATTAAAACGCCTTTTGAAATCAAAAGTTCAAAAGGCCTATCTCTCTCTCTCTCTCTACAAGCGAAACCCTAACCCCAAAGAAAGATCAAACAACCATACTCCTTCAACGATAGAAATGGCGACCTCCAACGTCATCTCTGGCTCTGAGTATGCTTTGATGAGTTCAAAATCATTTGAACCCAAATTTCACAAGATTTACGACATTGTTGAAGAAGGATGGTCTCAAGACGCCTCTGGTGCGAGCACATGGATATACCCAAAGTTAATAAAGGAGTTCTACCAAAATGGAGTATACAAAAATGAAGTCCTCACGACGAAATTCAAGGACGTGGAAATCAATCTAAAGGCTGAAAACGTCAATCTAGCCCTAGGCTTCAAATCCGAAGGATTTTGGTTTTTGTATGGCATCAATTTCCATGTAGGGCTTAAGAAGATGCATCACAAGAAATCCCCTACTGTCAGAGGATACAAGAAGAAGGAGTTTCCTCAGAGGTACAAATTTCTAGCTAACATTATTGGGAAGTGTATATGCTGCAAAAGCATTGGGCACGATTCTCAGAATGAGGTCTGACTAAAGCTCATGATCATAAGGCGTGGGATCTGACTTAACTATGGAGCCCTACTGCTAGAATGGATAGGAAAGTGGATTCTCAACTTGAAGAAGACAAAGGGACTTCAAAAGATGCTCTACGGGCGGTATAAGCATCATCTTACAATCAACTTTGGGCAATAAGATTGGGGACAATGAAGGAGTGTCCATCAATCCAAACACACGAATGACCCGACAACTGTTTAAGAATTGGAAAAGGAATCCAGCTGAGTATGTATGCATGACGACTGAGTCTAGTGGAAGAACTGGTGATCTAAAGGAATTAGGCATACCAAGAAACATGTCAGTCATCAAATAGACTGCAGAAGAAGAAGAAGAAATCAATAAGTGAGAACCATCTGCCTTTATCAGAAAAAGAAAGGGTAAGAGGAAGCTTAAGGCTAGGACGGAAGAAGAACCTCAGGGATCCACAACTGATAAACCTGTAGAGTCCTCTGACGTTGAGACTCTAAGGATCCTGAGAAAGAGGCAACAAGCAGGTCGAAAGAGGAAGAAGATAGAGCTACCATATCTAAATTGGCCAAGAAGAATAAGATCAGCCACAAATCCAAAAGGCCATCTATCTCTTCAATCGTAGAGTCTCTACTGATCGTAGAGACTAGACCAAACACATCAAGCAAGGAAGTAGCTGTATAACACATATTGGTTGATCAACAGGACAAAACTTAAGTTCAAGAAAGTCCTGAGGTTGTGGCTTAGCCTAGAAAACCAAGATGAAAACAGGTCAAGAAATATATCCTTGTCAATGAAGAAATGCTCAAGGAGGAAGACAAGAGAATGGGCATTTGCCAAAAGGAAGGCATCCAAAGCAAAGAAAAGATGACAATGCTCAAATAGGGGGAAATACACAAGTTCTCACCTTACAAAGCACTTTCAAAAGTGGGAGACACACGAAGTCTCTCGATAGAAAATGCTCTAGCTGAGGGGGAGCCATTAGTCCTACAAATGAATGATCATGTTGAGGGGGATCCTCATGATATCCTCTTGACAGAAGAAGCTGCTCCTACAGAAAATGAGGGAGAACCAGAGCAAGAACAAAATGAAGTCATTGAGGTATTGGAATCATCAAAAGAAGACAGTGAAGAAAAGGGAGAAGAAGATGATGATGACCTTGAGATCACAGGTGTGGGCTGTGACGGGTACATGAATTATCTCTACAATCAGATGTTCTCTTACCTACCCATGATGTCATATCATCTGTAAGACCATAACTTTTTATAAATGAAATTAAATTTCCTCTATTTTATTATTTTAAAATAGTAAGGGTTGAATTGATTAATGTGGTTAGTTATGGGTAAAATGCGCAAATATTTCAAATAAGCAAGTGGTTATAAAATATTCATTGTTGTCAGGGAATATTTGTTTTGGTGGAATATGGAATATTCTTCTTGTCGGGAATATTGATCGACGCCTTGCGACCAATATTATGGGCCCCATAATTGAAAAAGCGATTGGATGAAGAAAATGACAAGTATGAGTTTTTATAAATAACGGCATAGTTATTCTGAATTAACACTGTTGTTGGAATACTAAGGTGGTTAAAACACGTAATACACATTGTTACGTTGCACATAGCACGGTATTGCACCAATTATTGATTCTTACGTAAGAAGGCACTACTCAATAATTGTTACAGTAATTACTATTCAATATTTTATTTTATTAATTCAATAATTGCTACATTGAAATTTTATATTATTGTTGTTTTAATAATTGTCACTACACAGTATTTCCCATTATCAGATCAATGATTCATATTATTTATAAATAATTAATTATTGATTTATATGACAAGAAAAATATTCATTTTATATGGATATAGATGGAGAAAATTTTAATGTGACAATTGTTGAAAATTAATATTTTATCTTTTCTAATAAAATAATTTATTATTATATTATAATAATATAATAATGGTGATATTTTTACAATGAATGTGGGATATACGAGTAAATGAGGAGAAAGAGTATTTTTGTTACTAAAAATATTTAAAACATGTTTTTCATGTTTGTGGACCCCATTTTTTGACTGAAATTTGATTATAGCTTGTAAAATAGTCCGTATGTGGATTTCGATCAATTTCTGTTTGGAATTTGAAAAAACTTAAACTTACAAAGTTGTAGAGAATTGAATTTCCTATAGAAAGACGTAAGATTCAAAGTTTCCTATAGAAAGACGTAAGAATTGAAGTTCCAGAATAATTGATTTTTGAAGTTTTAAATGATTTTTATATGAAAAACGTTTTTGGTGAGTTTGGCACATGTGTGGCTGATGTTTTGGATCAGTGGAGGTGTGCGTAGGAATTTATAATATATATATTAATATTTTATTAAATTTTCTGCTTTGGTGTTCTAAGCATTTTTCTATAAATAGGGTGCTTAGGTTAGAATTGAAAATCACACCAGAAACTAAAGATTTCTCTCTCTATATTATCGAGCGTATTTTGTGAGTATTTTGATACTTTGAGTGTTGCTACACGGTGCAAGTTCCTTCAGCACTATATCAGTCAGAAGTACTGTTTTTTCAAGGTAAGGGATGTTGTTTTCTTCTTAAATGATATTATTTTCTTCAATATCATTATGCCAAAATATTGGTCCGAACTTTTATCAAATTTGGAACTTTTGTGTAGGAGGTTACTATTCACGATATCGACACTATTCACGATATCTGACACTATTCACGAATCGACACTATTCAATAGAAAAAATAAAATTTTCTTCTTTTGTCCAAGATGTCTATTATGGTTACTATCTTTGATTGTATCCATGTTTTGATCTTTATTTTTGAATTCTGCTTAAAAATTGGTTATTATGGAGTATTATTGAACTTAGATAAAACTGTAATATGAATCCCTAATATTTGTTCTTTTGTTTCACTGGATTCGTTTTCTTTAAAATATTTTTCACCATCCTCAGTCCTAAATGATGATATTACTGAATATCTTTGGCATGTAGTGAAAAGATGAATGATTTTTGATGAATATCTTTGGCCCGTAATGCAAAGATGAACAGGTGTTTAGATGAACATGACCAACTGGTGAATATCTTTGGCCTGTAGTGCAAAGATGAATATTTGATTCCAGATATATATTGATTTATGTTACAGGGATAAAATGTTGACAATGGACTTTTAAATTCATATATAGAAGATAGTAGATTTTATTCTCTACTTAACTCTTCTAATGAATTATTATTTCCGTTGCGAATATTGATTTAAAACTTGTTGTCTATTGTATTCTATTAGATTTTTCCCTGTTGAGGACTAACGATAATTTGTTCTATATTATCTTAGTCATAATGTTCTTTACTGGGCTAGTTGAGCTCACTATTTTCCTTTTTGTTCCATTTTTCTTCTCAGGAGGCGAGAATGGAGTGAGTACTAGTCGGGGTGTGGAATGACGGTTCTAGAAGTTGTTCTAGTAGTCCTCACTATTTTGTAAAATAGTGTATTAATAATTGTAATGAGGACTTATTTGAGTGTGGATATTATCTAGATGACGATATTTGTATTTAAAATCACAGTTGAAGTGTTGTCGTATTTTGCACGACAGTTGTATTAATAAAGTTGTAGTTGTTTCTATACCATGTATTTGGCGACTCAGAATGGGTGTTGTATACCTATTTTGGGGGCGTCACATCATTAAGCCCAAATCCTAAACTCATGGAACCATATGTTTTGGAGCTTCAAAGAATATCCAGTCATCATTGTGCTAGCTCATGGATTTCCAGGCACCTTCAAATTTGCCAAGAAGCTCATCACAAATGATCCCTCCTCAAGAGTGGTGCATGATGTATTAACTATTCCAATCCTTTTTAGAGTAAACCATTATCCCCTATCTTTTTCCAGCCAATTTTATGAATTTCCAAGTTGGTTGGAAGTGGTTCTAAATCCACCAAGTCAACTCCCATCTACAGAATCCTAAAATTCTGTAATTGATGAACCAGATATTCCAAACTTCATATTGATCCCAACTCCCATCATCTCTACGATCACTGACTCTAGCCCCATCGTAGATTCCCAAGGAGAAATCGTAGAACCACCTATTCCAGACACCCAAACACTGGCCCCTCCATCAGATATTCCCTCTACATCCTCCAATGAATATTTTAGCCTTGATCTTTCCCTCTACTCCTTGCAAGATCAATTCAAGAAAACATTCCCTCCTTTAAACAATCCTCAACTCAGTGATCTACTCTCAGATCTGACCACGAAAGCTGACTTGAATGAAGTGTCCAAGAACATGATCAAGGATATCGATGAAAGCCTTGAAACTCACTCAGAACACATTAATCTCAGGCTGACACAAATGATCACTACTGCAAACAATCTCCAAGGCATCCTAAATGCTGAGCGTACAAAGAAGTTGAGGGAGATCATCAAGGAAATGATTAAAAGCATAAAGGATAGAGACGATACTCACTTCCGAATAACCAATAAACAAATAGAGGTTGTTCTAGAATTACAGAAATCTCAAGAAGCCTAGAATAACCTTATGATGGAGAACATCATCAGTTTGAAAACTGTAGTTAAAGAATTTCAGAAAGCCTACGTAAACCAAGAACAAAGAATGACCTTTGTTCTAGTCGTCCCTCCAAAGCAGAAGCTCGATCTAAAGCTCTGATTAAGGAAAATCGAGAGGACATTGCTCAAACTCAAAGCCAACTCAACGAGCTTGTCCAAGGAGTGACTCAACTATCTGAAAACATTCGAACCCTTGATGCTGACATAAAGGGGGAGAATAAAGGGAAAGGAGAAGGAGGTAAAGGAGAAGGAGGCCAGGGCAGAGGCAGAGGAAGGAGTCCTCCTGTAAGACAATTCAACCAACAGACTCCACGATCAAGAAATCAGACTCAACGATCCGATCGTGAGAAGTCTTAATGGTGCGAAATTAATAAGAGTCGAGGCCGACTACCAAACTCACAAAATGTGACCACTCTGAGCCTAAGAATGCCAATTGGAGATCCTGCATTCATGAATAGGCATGATCACAACCCAAGGATATGCCCAAGTGAGCTGGAAGACATAGTCAGAAGGGATGAAGCAAGCAGGAAAAGAAGGGCTGAGGAGTATGCCAATCCTCTACACAAAAGACCAAAGAAATAGAGATAAGTGAAAGTTTAAATTCTTATTGATGTAAAGCTAAATTGTAATACTCTTCAACCATCAATAAATTCATGCTTATTCTCTAGAAATTTCAGCTGCTCACTAAAATACTAAGTCATATTTACTTTCCTACAAATGCATCTAGAAACTAATAATCATGACAACAAATCTCCTTGGTTATGTCATCATCAAATAGGGGGAGATTGTTGGGAGAGTGCATATTTTGATTTGATGTTTAAATGTAAATGTTCATGATTATTTGTGAAGTCCTTCAAGGAATATATGTACAAGGACTTAGTGATAGATCAAATTTGTTAGGTTGATCTAAGCTCTTAATGTGTATCATTCTATAAATGAATGTATAGATAGAGAGATCAAAGCTGTTAGGTTGATCTTAAGATGTAATAGATAGGCTTCGAAGAATTCGTAGTGTATCAATCTGATCAATATTGCAGAAGTCAAGGCAGAAACATAAAGCTTCAAGGATCGTAGTGTGCCTGCCTTGAAGGGCCTCTTCAGAAATTGTAGAGTGGTCCCAACGTTTGCCGAGCCAACTCAGAGATCGTAGTGTGCTCTCAGAAACGTAGAGTTTACAACTCAAGCAAGCGAAGATCGTAGTGTACAAGTATTTAAGAGAAATCGTAGTGCTCTCTGCTGATAGCATCAGACCAATAAGCACCAAGGCGACAAGTCACCACGATCTGAATCGTAGAGTATCATATGCCTTATGTTAAAAGCATCAAGCCTCACGCTTTGTGTGGAGACAAACTCCAACAAATTTGGAATGGATTCTAAACATTGTAGTACTCACCAGTCCCAAAAGCATAAGAGATATCCTTAGTATGCAACAAAGAAGCGTATTGAAGAAGCTAAGGAAAGTACCATTGGTAAGGAAAAAAACATCTTTTCAGGTGTTAGGTGAGAAAGCAGTCTGCTGTGTCAGTGGGCCAGAATGCAATTCAGAAGATGTGCAGAAAAGTCTCCATCAAAGAATAGAAATGTTAAACGCATTTAATCTTTCAACGGATGGATGCAACGGATAGTTTTCAAGATCACATATATGCAAATCAAGCAGATGAGAGAATTAAGCAAGCATTGAACAAAAACGTACAAGAACTCTCAACGCTCAACTCTGTGATCTAAGAAAGGAAATCTTGCTCAGCTACTCAATTCTTTCGAACAAGTGCTTAATAGCAACTGAGTAGCAACCATCAAGAACTCAACAACTACTAATCAACTGAAGTAAAAGTTCCAAGTCTGAAGGACTTTAAGAGTTCTAAGTGAACTGTGAAGAGCCAAGTCTATTGGACTTGAATAGTTTAAGAGTGAACTAAGAAGTTCCTAGACTGTTGGTCTAGAAGGAATCTGAGTGATTTAGAAAAGAGTAAAAGACATCCTTAGTGGATTTCCTACTCGAGGAATAGAAGAGTGGACTAGGAGCTATAAGTGCTCTGACCCACTTAAAACGACTGTGTCTATTACATTCTTTCTATAACTGTCATATCTACCATAACTGCTATAACTGCCTCACTCTCGTAAACTCACTATCTTAAGGGAGATTAAAACAAATATTAATTCCGCTAAGTTTTAATCATTATCAATTAACAAGCTAAAACGAAAAGATTTTTAAATATCTATTCAACTCCCCCCCCCCCTTCTAGATAACTATTGTGCCTTCGGGAACTAACAGGGTTTTCTCGCTCCAAAGCCTACGAACATCTCATTGCAGTTGGTGGATAGGTCAGTCACATACCCGAGAGGCATTGTGGAGGACATATTGGTTAAGGTAGACAAGTTCATATTTCCCGCGGATTTCATTATTTTTGATTTTGAGGAAGATAAGAATATCCCAATCATCCTTGGGAGACCATTTTTCGCTACGAGTAGGACACTCATTAATGTACAAAAAGGTGAACTAACGATGAGGGTCCAAGATCAAGAAGTAAAATTCAACGTTTTCAAGACCATGAAATTTCCTATGGATGAAGAAGATTGTTTCTGGATGGATATCATTGATCAGATAATCAGCGAAGACATGGGAGAGAGTTTGGTTAACGATCCATTGGAAACGATATTATTGGGAGATGAAGAATCAAATGATCCAGAATTTGTGGACTACTTGCAGATGCTGGACTCCCAGCCACGAGTTAGCAGATTTAGAGCACCATCTGAACCATTGCACACGAATGAAAAAGCCATAACAAGGATAAAACCGTCATTAGAGGAGCCACCAACTCAAGAACTTAAGCCACTCCCTAAAAACCTCAGGTATGCATACTTAGGCCATTCTAATTCTTTACTTGTTATTATTTCTGCTGCACTTAACGAATTGTAGGAAGAAAAGTTGCTGAGAGTGCTACTATTGTTATTATTACTGTTATTATTATTATTATTATTATTATTATTATTATTATTATTATTATTATTATTATTATTATTATTATTATTATTATTATTATTATTATTATTATTATTATTATTATTATTATTATTATTATTATTATTATTATTATTACTTTTATTGTTATTATTATTATTAGTATAATTATTATTATTATTATTATTATTATTATTATTATTATTATTATTATTATTATTATTATTATTATTAGTAGTAGTAGTACTACTATTGTTATTAATATTATTATTATTATTATTATTATTATTATTATTATTATTATCTTAATTTAAGGCAACATGTTAATAATCGTTGCAAAAGTTGTATAAAATATGCAACGAAAATAAAAATTGTTGCCAATGAATGTGGTCCATATATAGGCGTAAATAAATATAGCAACAAAAAACATTCGATTTACTAACGATGAGGAGAAATCAAGTGGTTAGAAATTTTGCAACGAATTTCTAACGAATTTTGTTTTCAAATTTTGCAACTACTTATGAATTTCGTTGCAAAAAGTGAAAGCGTGACTCAATCTACAACGAAGGACAAGTTTCATTGCAAAATATACACTTTTAGCAACGACTTATAAAGTCGTTGACTGAAAAATTGTCGTTAAAGCCCCATTTTTAGCAATAGAAAAATGTTTGTTGCCCAGGATGATGGGAAATCAAGTGGCCAAAAATTTTGCAACGAATTTCTAACGAAAACTTTTCTCGCCAATGAATTAGCAACGAAAATTTGCAACGACTTATGAATTTCATTGCAAAAAGTAAAAGCCTGACACAATCTGCAACGAAGGACAAAATTCGTTGCTAAACATATACTTTTAGCAACAACTTCTAAAGTCGTTGCCTGAAAAATCGTTTCTAAATGCCCATTTTTTTGTAGTGAATCGGCTATAGGATGGACAATCGCGGATATCAAAGGAATCAGCCCATCCTTTTGCAAGTGGGTTAGTCCGGTGCAATGTGTGCCGAAAAAAGGAGGAATAATCGTGGTTCAAAATGATGACAATGAGCTAATTCTGACAAGGACAATGACTAGTTGGAGGGTTTACATGGACTATAGGAAGTTGAATAAGGCAACCCACAAAGATCACTTTCCTTTGCCCTTTATCTATCAGATGTTGGAAAAATTAGCGGGACATGAGTACTATTGCTTATTGGATGGATATTCGGGTTATAATCAGATCGTCATTGCTCCTGAAGATCAAGAGAAGACTACGTTCACGTGCACATACGGCACATTCGCATTCAGGAGAATGTCGTTCAGCTTGTGTAATGCACCCGCGACCTTCCAAAGATGTATGATGGCCATCTTCTCGGACATGGTGGAGAAAAATGTGGAAGTCTTCATGGATGACTTCTCTGTCTATGGGGATGATTTTGATGCATGTTTGGAGAATTTGGGAATGGTCTTACAAAGATTCACATACACGAATTTGGTCCTTAACTGGGAAAAGTGCCACTTCATGGTTGAAGAAGGCATAATTTTAGGGCACAAGGTCTCAGCTCAAGGATTAGAGGTTGATAAAGCAAAGTTGGAAACAATTGAAAAGATTCCTCCACCGAGTTCAGTTAAAGGAATTAGAAGTTTTCTAGGACATGTTGGGTTCTACAAGAGATTCATAAAGGACTTCTCTAAAATTGCAAAACCTCTATGCAGTCTTTTAAAGAAGGATTTGGTTTTCAAGTTTGATGAGGAGTGTAAATTGGCATTCGAGTTGTTGAAGAAGAAATTGACCACAGCTCCCGTAATCGTCGCGCCGGATTGGACCATGCCCTTTGAGCTAATGTGTGATGCAAGCGACTATGCGATTGGGGCTGTTTTTGATCAACTCTGAGAGAATGTATTTCATGCCATATATTATGCAAGTAAGACACTTACAGAGACTCAAATGAACTACACAACTATGGAAAAGGAATTGCTTGCAGTGGTGTATGCGTTTGATAAATTCTGGGCGTACTTGATCGAGACAAAGGTAGTAGTTTATACAGATCACTCGGCCATTCAGTACTTAATTTCAAAAAAAGATGCTAAGCCACGCCTTATCAGATGGATTCTCCTTTTACAAGAGTTTGATTTAGAAATAAAGGAAAGAAAGGGAACGGATAACCAAGTCGCCGATCATTTGTCTAGGCTGGAAAATCATAATAAATAGGAAGAGGACAAGTGTGTAATCAATGAGTCATTCCCGGATGAGCAACTATTTGGGATAAATACAGAATTTTCATGGTGCGCGGACTTCGCAAATTATCTAGTGAGCAACATTCTTCCCCTTGATCTTACGCGACAACAGAAAAAGAAGTTTCTTCATGACGTCAAATGGTATATGTGGGATGAGCCTTACTTATTCAAACAGTGCGCCGACAAGATGATTAGAAGGTGTGTGCCCCACAGTGAAGTGAAGAACATACTGCATGAATGCCACTCATCGGCATATGGGGGACACTATGGTAGTGAGAGAACAGCGGCAAAAGTGCTTCAAGCCGGTTTTTATTGGCCTACATTATTTAAAGACGCCCAACAATTTATTAAAACTTGTGATAGATGTCAACGGGTGGCCAACATATCGAAAGGGAATGAGATGCCTCTTCAATCTATTTTAGAAGTTGAGATTTTTTTTGTATGGGGCATAGATTTCATGAGGCCATTCCCTTCCTCATTTACTAATCAGTACATTTTGCTTGTAGTGGACTATGTATCAAAGTGGGTTGAAGCAGTAGCACTCCCGACTAACAATGCCAAAGTGGTTCTCAAATTTTTGCAGAAGAATATTTTTACGAGGTTTGGCACGCTGAGAGCTATTATAAGTGATGAAGGTAGTCACTTCTACAACTGATCGTTCACAGCTCTCTTGACAAAGTATGGGGTCAACCATAAGGTAGCTACAGCGTATCATCCCTAAACAAGTGGGCAAGCTGAGGTTTCGAACAGGGAGGTGAAGAGAATTTTGGAAAAGGTAATGAATCTGAATCGAAAGGATTAGTCTCTCAAGTTGAATGATGCACTATGGGCTTACCGGACTGCGTATAAAACACCTATTGGTATGTCACCATACTAATTACTATGCGGGAAAGCTTGTCACCTACCTGTAGAGTTACAGCATAAGGCCTACTGGGCTATTCAGAAACTGAACTTCGATCAAGCAACTGTGGGTGAAAAGAGACTACTTCAGTTAAATGAACTCGATGAATTCCTCCTACAAGCTTACGAGAACTTGAAACTATACAAAGAAAAGGTCAAGAAATGGAACGGCCAGAAAATCATGCACCGAACGTTCGACCCGGGGCAATCAGTACTACTGTTCAACTCACGATTAAGGTTATTCCCAGGCAAGCTTAAGTCAAGGTGGTCGGGACCATTCACCATCAAAACAGTTTCCCCACATGGCGCCGTTACACTCTACAGTCGAAATCCATTGGAAACGTTCAAGGTCAACGTTCAACGGTTGATGCATTATTGGTATGACGATTCCAATTGGGACGTCATCGTAATCACACTATCCGACGCACCATAAACAGGAAGTATTCAGGCTAAACGACTTAAAATCAAGCGCTAATTGGAAGGAAACCCAATCATATTTTTTATTTTCCATATATTTCAGTCATGCTAGTAGATTATAGTTTAGATTGATTAGGATACAATAATTTCATTCATTAATCGCTAAGTTATAATTTTCTTGTTAATTGTTTTACCATGCTTCAAAATGCTCAATCTTTACTCATAGCTATGTTTCATGGTTTGTAGGACGTAATCTGATAATAGTTGAAGTAACAAGGAAGGAAAAGGGATAAAAGAGGCCAGGTACAGGAAATCCACCACCGCAAGGGAAGCCTCCTCAAACCACAAAACCCATGGAGGGCGAGGATCTCTGAGTTCAAAAGTTAGGGAGCAAGCCAGCGTAAGAAACCTTTTAAACTTAGTACCCCGTCAGGCGAGGGTCTTAGAACCCAATCGACTTATTGGCAGTTACAAGAGCACACACCAATGACTCTCCTTATTCCTCCATTACAACTACAGCCTTCATCCATTACACCCTATTCTCTCCCATATTTTAGATTAATAGACTCGATCTTCCCACTCTATTACCATAATCACCTACTTCAACCCATTACTCCAACCCACAAACCTCTCCCTCACACCATTCCTATAAATTCAGTCCCTCTTGACCCAAACTCACCACATACTTTCCACTCCTTCTACAAAACCTACGAATTTAGCAAAGTAATAGGCAAGTGTATAGCAGTGAAGTGTGAGTCACAATACTACAAGTTCTTCATCTTCTCTCACCATATTTGCCACTAAAATCGCCAAGTTTGGGGGAAGAAAGCAGTGTGCACACCAAGTGTTCGACAGTCTGTGTGAGTAAAAGTTGGGGAAAGAATAGTGTGTTAAGGCATCCGAAATTCAATGACGTCTCAACCTACATCCAAACGACAAAGGGGAGAAAGTTCAAGGCCCGCACAACCGACACGGACCTATATCGCCGTAAATTCAAAAGTGTCATCGCCGCCGACCGATATGATTACATGTCTATAAAAGCACTCACACTGGAGCGGGGGTTGGCACCGGATCATGTGGATGGGGAGATGATGCAGCAAATATATCAGAAAGGGTGGAACAAATTCACTGAGGAACCCGAGGCCATCGTTGTCAACGTGGTCAAAGAGTTTTATGTTAAGGCCGAGAACAAAGAACCTTTTAACGCTTTTGTGCGGGGTAGATTGGTTCCGTTCAGTACTGATGCCATCAACACTTATTATCAGTTACGAGTACCTCGTCAGTGCCAATATGCTCATTTACGTGATTTTGACCCTGAATTTGACGTTGTTCTCAAAGAAATGACTAAACCGGGAATAACATGCATCAAGGGTCGAAAAGGGGGTACGGTTTTTCATAGCAAAGATCTCAGCAGGTATGGGAAGATTTGGTACGCCTTCTTATGTGTGAAACTGTTTCCATCCACGCACACCTCTGATGTCACCAAAGAAAAGGATCTACTATTATATGCGATTGTGCAAGATTTCATCATCGACGTCGGGGCCATAATCAGCTTTTCCATTCGCCGATGCTTGCGAGGCAATTTTTCAGGTGGCTTACCACACCCATCACTCATTTGTGGGTTGTGTCGCCAAGCAGGAGTTCGATGGTCTGATGATGAACCCACTCAGATGTCGTTGTAGCTACTAGATTCCAGAATGATAGCGCGATATTCAATGTGGGCCGGAGGTGAATCACATCCTTGAGGGTTAGGTGTTGTATTTCCATCAGCTTCGGAGGACGAAGTTGAGGCTGAAGACACCTCGGATGATGAGGACGAGACTATGGGAGAGCAAGGAACTAAGGCAGAACCATCTTCCGACGCCATATCTAGCCCTAAGTTTCTTGCATTTAAATGACAAATGGAGGAGCACAACAAGGTAGCACGAAGGGAGATGAGGCGGCTCGCAGCGAGACAAGACCATATGTTTGATGCTATGAACATGTCATTCGCATCATAGAACACGACGCTCCAAAGCTTCAATCCTACTGCTCAATTTCTATACTAGCAACTGGGTCCAATGTCACGCTTTCCACCAAGTGATTCTGTGGAAGAAGAAGAACACAACACACCACCACCCCAGGCCTAAAGTGATTACATGAAAGTCCTCAGATTTTTACTGCTATATCTATACAATGAAGGCATTGTAATTTTTAAGTTTGAGGGAGTTAGATTGTATTTAGCATTTTATGTTTACATGCATAATGTCATTAGTTAGGTTTACATTTGTTATTGCACTTTAGTTTTGCATGTTAGTTTTAAGCATTCATGTAATCATATAGTTCATAGTAGCTTAGGTGAATAATAGTTTAGGATAGTTTTGTTATTTCTGCATTTTGTTATGCTATGTTAGTCATATATAAAAAATAAAAAAATAAAAAAATTTAATTAGAATTGTCTTGTTTTGCATATATCCAACAGTTATTGTAGTTCATTTTTATTGTGGCCAATGATGAGATTGAGATTAAGTAAACATATACAGGACCCATTATTAGAACTGTGATGTATTTTTGAATTATGACTCGGATCTTGTGCTTGTTTAAAACTGATATAAAAAAGTTAGCACATTAATAATATATGTGTTGATTGAGTAGTTTAAAGTGATACATAAATAGTTTCTAAAGGATAATGTTAGTGTAAATAAGAGAATGACAAGAATAGGCAGTGAAGATGACGATTGAGGCAAGAACCTAAGTTTGGGGAAAAGAGTAGGATATATAAGCTTCAGGAAAAAAATACAATTTATAGCGTGACTAGTCTTGTTTCGGGGCCTTTGCTACTTGAGCAAGTACGCCCATAGGGGTGTCTTAACACCTAGCGCCCTAAGGTCTTTTATGGTCTGGGAGTCGTTGGTTGAAAGCTCGCTAAGGGGTAGCACTGTTAGCCTAATGGAATGAGGCATTGCACAGTCATCTATTAAAAAAAAGAAAAGAAAAATTAAGAGAAGATGGGAAATAAAGGCAAAGAACCCCCGTCAATGAAAAAAGAGAGCACGAATACCCTATTCAGACCCCTAATCTTGGTAATTGTTTGATTTTAGTTAGAATTTGTTTGTTTTTGAAATTTTTAAGTTTATTCTGTATGATTCCTAATAAGAGATTGGTTAAGTGTTAAATTTGGATTAATATCAGTTAGCATAGATGTTGATCACACACACACTATATCAGTGATGACGGTTTAAGATTCGAGGATTGATAAGAAGTTATTGATTGGTTTTAATATGGAGCGTTATAGTGTTTGCTTAATTTTTCTGAGCCGATGGAATAAATTTGATTCTATGATACTGTTGGATTCATAGACATAAAGTTAGATACATTACATATCATTGCATTGTATAGCATGTTAGTTCATTTGATAGCATGTGCTCGAGGACTAGCCCATTTTAAGTTTGGGGGATTTTGATAAGTAGATTTTATATCCACGAATCGGTTCCTAATCCAAGCTTAATCGATGTTAATTTCTCATGTTTATGTTCTATTTTACTTGTTTATTGTTATTTAATGTGTAGGTGTGGTGGTGTGGCGTTGGAGCATGAAAGGAGTACATTTTATGGCAACCAAGTAGCAAGAAGAGAGCTAGAAAAAAGAAATCAGAAATCAGTTAAGATGCCCTACCCCCGTCGGGGCAGGCCTTATTAAGCATAACACCACCACCGCGGCGGGGGGTCTTCAGCTCTGAAGGACAGGGGCTAAGCCCACTGGGGCGGGCATTTCCTATGTAAACACCCTCGCCGGGCGGGGGGTGTCGAGTCCGGGCTCTCCTATCTTGATTCAAACACTGCTGGAACTTGGATTTTGGTACTTGCATAGTAGTAGGACTCTTGTTGACGTGGAACTGAGCTGAGATGGTGGTTGTAAAACATATAACTACAACACAAACATAAGATGAGAGACATCATAAAAAGAAATTAACGGAGACTAAGGATAGAATTGGATAACGGGCATCAGAGTGAAGATTTTGAAGAAGTTTATATCGGTTACGGATTAAGGCTAAAGTGAAGGGTGTTCTGCGTTATTCTTCTACTTTAGTTTTATATTTGTAATTGAGAAGATGATATCTTTAATTTATTCAGTTATTATTTCATTTATGATGAACTAAATACTTTTTAGGCTTAAGACGGATCTTTAGGTGGAACGATGATTATGTAATCTTTGATTTCAGTTTAATAAGCTATTATCCGATTTATCTATATTAATTTGAACTTGAATTTATGAATTGCCTGATCGACGATTCTTTGTGGACTTGTATGAACTCGAGAGATGAAATACGGGTCTAGACTTAATTAATATAGCATGTGTTCTTGATTTATGTGAATGAACAAAATCTTGATGAATGTTAGGGTAGAGATATGCTTGACATCACATGTAATCAGATAAAGAGCTTGAACTTAAACCTTCTTTAATTGTAATTCACATAGAGATATAGTGAGTTAGTTGATTAAGGTGTTTAACTTATTTCTATCTTAATTGTGGATTTGGGTTACTACGGTATTAGTGCATAGAGAGGTGGCTAGTGCTACATACGTGTTCTTGATTAATAAGTTGGGATAGTGAGTTAACTGGAATAAAGGTGTAATAGTCTGAGTGATGCTTAGAGTGATTCAAAAGCCTAATTCTCCATTATTTGTTTGAAAATTCAGTTTTTAGAATTTATTGATTGTTTGGTGATTTTAATATTTTTAATACTTTTAGTTATAAACTGGAAATTGATTAGTTTAATAAAATTAGGATTAATAGAAAATTGGTAATTGTGAGGTTTAAATTCTTATTACAGTTTCTGAGGGAACGATACTCTACTTACTATTATATTACTTGTTGACCACGTATACTTGTGTGTTGTGCGTAACTAGATTTTACTCAACAATAGCGATTAGGTTTTAAGTATTATTTCCGATGGAATTTCGTCGAGGTTAGTTCCATCGACAATAAGGGATCCTCGATGCACAATTCGTCGACATTAATAGTTATTCCGTCGAGGTTGTTATTGGCACTAGAGGGAAACTTTCGTGCCACAAGCATGGTATAAGACCGACTGAATTCTGTCAACTTTGTTCTATTCTCGAGGGATTTATGAACGACTGCATATTCCTTCAGGAATATATTAATTCCGAGCGAATCAATTCAGTCGACCTTAATTCTGTCAAAAATAGTCCTATTTCTTATAGTGGAACCTAGTGTGTACAAAAGGGTCAGTGGGAGAGTCATGACATTCCTAGTATTATATGTTGATATACTACGGATAAGGAGTGTCATACCAATGCTACAGTCAATAAAGATACTAACTATTCCCCCATGAATGATTTAGGAAAAGTATCTTAATTGGGGATACGAATCTATATAGATAGATTTAAAAGGATGCTCGACTTAACCCAAGGAACGCATATTCATTTGATGTTAAAGCCTTTTAGCATGAAAAACTCCAAGAGATGTCTCATGTTGATGAGTAATGGTGTGTATGTCTCTTAATATTCCCCATAAACTCCTGGAAAGAGAGATCGCATGAGTAACTATCATGTATGCAATGAAATGTATGAGACCTGATGTTGATTGGCCATATTCTGGAAAAGATCACTGTAAGATAGTGAAAACATCTTAAATTACTTAACCGGCACTAAAGATGAGATCATATTCTGGTTGTTGTCCTCTAACATTGTTGACAGATTCTTCTGCCCGTTGGTTTCGAGTTTGACGTCTTGGCGGCATTATCTGGTTAAATAAAACATAATCTATATTTTATTAACTTACATTCTAAACCTTATCGTATAAGTTTAATATTTCAAACTTATTTCATTAATTAACCATAGATTCATATTCATTCAACTATTTCATAGTACATATGTAACGCCCCCAAAATAGGTCCAATCCAACCAACCTATTCTAAGTCGCCAAAAACATGGTACAGAAAACAACTACAACTTTATTACTACAATTGTCGTGCAAATATAATAACACATATGCTGTGAGTTTTGATACAAATATATACCAACTGTGACTCTCATCTCAACCTTGGATAGCACATCACAATGGCACCTTACATAAAGGTACAGTCAAAAATTATTTTAGAAATTAAAACCTTTGGGAAGTTCTCAAGGAAACCTTCGTATATGGGAGGCCATACGTCTAGGTTATGATAGATATCATATATTCATAGAATTATCCTTGGTTGACCCAATAGACCCCAAAGAAAAATGAGCAGATTACTATCATGTTCTTTCCAATGGTGAGTCTTCTCTTGACATATAACTATCTCCACTGTTACCCCCACTCGACCCAGCTACACTCTTATTACCTGAAATGAATTGTGAAGCAAAAGGGTGAGCACAACTAGCTCAGTAAAGAATATCATAACTAAAGATAATTAAATTATCAATAGCCTTCGTCAGAAATAAATCAGAGATTTAGAACATGTGGTAGATGATAAAAAAATTCAACCATAGTTGCAGCGGAACGAACCATAATGTCTATTATCTTCTCTATGTTAAAAGTCCACCAACAATGTTTTATCCCTGTAACATCAATCAACAGTTCCTGTCCACAATCATATGAATAACTCATAATCATATTTGTGGTTCCAAATTCCTTTCTCATCCGTAAGCGAAGATAATTTTCATCAATTGTCTTTACGAAACATCAAAGATCATGGTTATACCAAATCACAGTTCATGTTCATAATCATACTAATAAATCCATCTTTGCACTACGGGCCAAAGATATTCATTAACATGTCATCTTTGCACTACGGGCCAAAGATATTCAACAACAGGTCATCTTTGCGCTACGTGCCAAAGATATTCATATCTCAAAGAAATATATAATCATTTCAGAATTTATATAAACAATAATTATAACCATGTTGATCAATTCACCTTGCACTTAAGCTAAAAATATTCCATTGTAAATTCAATGGTCATGATCATACTAGTCAACAATTCAACTTTGCACTACTGGCCAAAGAGAACCCATACTCGCGATCATACCAATACTTTACCCATCTTTACACTCAAGTCAAAGAGAAATTCCATCACCAGGGTTATAAAAATGTTATATATGATAATAAAAACAATATGATCTACAACTATATTTAATTTCAAGAATAAGATTCATAAATCAATGATTTCATAACACCTTAATCCAAATGTTATAAATCACTTAATAATCTCATAATCTAATATTATTAATATTACCCCAATATCTTAATCATTTCTTAAACTTATAAATAATTTATTTTAATTGTTTATACTTTACTAATTAATGCATTTAATCATTCTAAAATGCCAAACTCATAAGATTTCATCATGATAACCAAAACCCTCATCAAAAAATCTGCATATACCTTATATAGGATTCTTAAGCCATAAAATCCTATTTTCCAAATTTCTTACTTCACATAACATATTTAATTCATTTACTCATAACTAGACCATTTTCATGAAAAATACCAAATCAGTTCAAAAAAATATTTCTTTTCTGGGATTTACCAAAATATAGTCCCATATTGAACATATATTTTTCTCAGAATTTTTAAAATTCATTTACTATTTTTCATATGGCCAAAACTATCGAATATTTAGACATTTATCATAAATTGTACTTTTGTCCAAATATTCTGAAATTTGCACGGTATACTTCTGTTATATACATGTACTTCCAATAAAAATTTTATCAATTTTGGAGTAAACCACAAGGAGTTATAAGCGTTTACTTTTAAAATAGTCTTTTCTCATAAAATCCATAACTCATAATCTATATATCCAAAAATCGCCATTTTTGGACACAATCAACAAAACTCATCAAATTATCATTTTAAATTTTTTCAGAAGTTTTGAAGGTTCGCAAAAATTTCGAAATTGAAAAACATAATAACCCTTAAAATCCCTTATTATCCCTTACCTTAAAAGATCAGTATTGGAATGTCGGATATAACATTGAACGAACTTGCACCGTATAGCAACACTCAAGATATCTAAATACTCACAAAATACGCTCGATAATATAGAGAGAGAAAACTTCAATTTCTGGTGTGATTTTTAATTCTAACCTAAGCACCTTATTTATAGGAAATTGCTTAGAACACCAAAGCAGAAAATTTAATAAAATATTAATATATTTATATTATTTTCCTTAGCCCACCTTGACCATCTGAATTCAGCCACCAAATAATGACAAAAACCAAAAAAACGTTTTTGTAATTAAAAATAATTAAAACTTTCAAAAATCAATTATTTCGGAACTACGGAACTTCAATAATTCATAATAAATAGCCTTTTATCAGAAAAATTAAAACCACGTGTCTTTTCAATAGGAAATTTCATTATCTACAACTTTGCAGAAGAAAGTTTTTCCAAATTCCAAACCGAAATTGACCGAAATTCACAAACGGACGATTTTACAGGCTATAATCAAATTTCAGTCAAGAAATGGAGTCCACCGACACACAAAACATGTGTTAATCATTTAATGCAACAAAAATACTCTTTCTCCTCATATACTCATATATCTCATATTCATTGTAAAAATATCATCATTATTATATAATTAAAATATAATAATATATTTAAATGAATTATTTTATCAGAAAAGATAAAATATCAATTTTTAACAATTGTCACATTAAAAATTTTCTCTATCTATATCCACATTAAATGAATATTTTCCTTATCATATAAATCAATAATTAATTATTCACAAATAATATTATAGAATCACAATATTGACAACCAGGATGTTCCCAGGAAAGAGGGGGCTTTCCAATAAGGATTTCTCCTTACTGGCGCGCAATTAGGTGACCAAACCTCTCCTTAGATAGAACTTTCTAGACATTGCCAATAATGTTATCTAATAATATTATTTAGATAATATGAATTATTGCTTCGGTAATGGAAAATACGGTGCCGTGACAATTATTGAAACAACAATAATATAAAATATCAACGTAGCAATTATTGAACCAATAAAATAAAATATTGAACAGTAATTACTGTAACAATTATTGAATAGTGCCTTCTTACGTAAAAAAAAATATCATGCTTCGTGAATAGTACTCGTGAATAGTAACTCGTGAATAGTAACTCATGAATAGTAACTCGTGAATAGTAACTCATGAATAGTAATTATAAGAAAAATTGAATATTTTTATTTCATAAAATTCGGGGTCTTACAACATAGCATAGCACATACTGTTTTAAACATCCGATATCCCTTCGTGACCACCAAAGTCTGGAATCGCTACTACAACTTACAGTAAAGTTGGGATTATTATAATACACAAGTACAGTACCAAACATACATAATTAAATACTAATTCTACCTATTTCCTACACCTCTTTCCTGATTCTGGACAACCCTTCGCCTGATGACCTTCCAATCCACAAATAAAACATGCACCTGGTTTATAGTCGGGACAATACAGAGTGGTGTGTCCTTCATAACTGCAAAGATAACATATATTTTTCCATTTATTCTTATCGAATTTTCCTAAGTCGTGGCCTTCTATCTTCCTTTTCCCCTTCTTGCTCAGAGCTGCACACGATATGTTGCTTGTGGCTCCCATTTGATCAATTTGGATCTTAAGATTATCTTGTTCTTCCATTGTTTCTAGTAAGGCTTTTCGCAGCTGACTATTCAACAACTTTTCTATTTCCCACAGCTTTTCCAGAGAAGAAACCTTGTTCCTCAGATTCTGCTCCTCCGTTGATGCTTGATCAGCTTCAACTTTAGTGTCTGAATCACTATCTGTTAGTTCCAACATTTTTGGGTCCGGTACTATATTTTCCAAAATGATCACCTCATCAAGGTTATCTTCAATGTGAGCCTCTAGTTCAGCTATTGGCTTTGATATTGGCTCCTTCTTTACGATCTTAGGGTATCCTAATCCTTTTCTTCCTGACATCTATACATAAATTATCCTGATTAGCATATAATATATACACACAGCAAGTAAAAGTTTTATATAAGTTATCTTTTATTTTTGTTTGACGATGAATTTATTTGATTCATCTCCTTTTAAACTCTATATGAGTTATTTGTACCTTCAACGTTTTCCTCTGCTCTAAGGTTATAGCATAAGGTCTACTCCTACCTATGGTTTCTAACCCTAAAGCTTTGATACCAACCTGTGACGCCCCCAAATTCAGGTACTTGAAACCCAAATTCAGTGCTTCACGATACCATTTCTTTGAAAGGAATAATAATAATAATGTCATAAATATCAAACTTAATTTACATATCAAAGTTTTCTAAATCTCAGTTACGCGACCTTAAAACATTTCATTACATGATAGATAATAAATAACATCATCTTATTTAAGTCTAGCTATTACATAAGATAACACAAACTTATTCTGATAGCTTTCTTTTCCCTTTGTTCCTGGCAGAGCCCTCTGGTTGGTCATACTTAACTGAAAACATTTAATTTAAGCAAGGATAAGCATTTAAGTGCCCAACAAGTAATAACAATTATAAATATTAGCTGAAAGGATTAAATGTTTTATTTGTACTACCCTTCTACAATAAATCAATGGTTGTGAAGTAATCTAAACTGATAATAATAACATAACAACTCTCTATCAAATTTTTGAAACTACGTATTGACTATAAATAGGGTTAAGGTGACATACTATGAACATTGTTCTCAATTTTCGAATAGGTTTGTGAGAACTTCATCCGCAAAAACCGTCATAACTTACAGACGCGGGGGTGATCAACCAGATTATCTGTTGTATTGATCAATACTACATGCAAGAATGATATTATCGTTCACTCTGTCCGCCTTGGGCGCATAAAAGTTTTCCCATGTGTGGGATGTTCATACTTAGTCTGGAATCCGAACCAAAATAATTTGATTGAATATGAAAGGTTTTATCATATTCAACGATATTTCTAAATATGTGTCTAGCTGGTCAAATAGCTTAGACGACTCTTACTTCATATATACATACTAGTATCAATAGGTGTGTGTATATATATATATATATATATATATATATATATATATATATATATATATATATATATATATCAACATGTGATTAAATATAATGACTATCCAAGTGGGGACACTTGTATAACCATGTTTAGAAAATAACAAACAGAATATATATATCTGAATTACAATATAGAACCATGTTGATAATCAATGATCGGATATAACATATATAATAATAGGTTTAATATTCTAGTACAATAATAATATAATTCTGAAACTTTTTTACTCATGTCCATTGCATAAATAAAATGCAAAGGTAAAGATACTTGCTTACTATATCCGTTGAATAAAGTAAAACAAGAGTTTAGGATACTTGTCTGGTCTGCTGCTTACATAACTTGGTTCTATTTTTAATTCAACGACCTATCATTTATAAGATTGTTCTATTGATTAGAATAACATATCATAACACATAGTATTGTTATTTACAGTTAATACGTAACCTAATAACATCTTCACGTAGTTATATTAGTCATTAAGACACAAACAAATACTTATACAGTCAAACTATATAAGTTCGAATCAAATTCGGTAGCATTCTGGTGTATCGACGGCTTTATCGGGTAATTATAGAGTTTAAAATTCTAATCTGTATCTCAAATATTACTCTGGATAATTTAAATATCAATCATATTATTTTTTCATGACTTATAATAATTTATAATTAATTATCATAATTTGTCAAACTCTGGAATCATTATTAAATGATTTAAATATTAAATATTTCTATTTAAATAATATTAAAATATTTATGCAACCCTTGTCAAAATAACAAAGTTATTTTATAATAACTCAAAATATTTTTAAAGTATTAATTATTACCCTTAAATGATTTTTAAAACATTTAAAATCATTTTTAAACAATTACAATTAATATTTAAATATTAAGGTATTATTCACTAAATATTAAAAGTCATTTATAATAACTTAAAATATTTTTAAACCACTTATATCCTTTTTAAATGATTTTAATTCAATCAAATCATTTTTAATCTATTTATTTAATATTATTATTAAATAAATCTAATATCATTAATATTAACTAATTAATGAAATTTATCTTAAAATATTAAAAGTAATACTTTTTAACTTAGAATATCTTTAAACTCTTTATTTGCATTTAAAATAATTTTTTATAATATTAAAATTATTTTTAAACTAATTTATTTAATATAATTATTAAATAAATCTAATATTATTAATTTTATATAATTAATGAAATTTACATTAAAATATTGAAAGTTACATTTTATAACTTAAAATATTATTAAATATCTTATTATCATTTAAAATGATTTTTAATATTAGAAAATCATTTTTAGTTAATTTATTTAATGCATTTATTAAATAAATTAAATATTAATAATATTCAAATAATTACTAATATTTATGAAAAATATGTCAAATTATTAAAAGTTAATTTTTATAACTTAAAATAATTTTAAAACTCATTTTATAATTTTTATAACTTAAAATAATTTTTAGTCCTCATGTCATAGTACATATATCATTCATCAGGTCAGACAAACAACATCAGATTCATAAGATATCACATGGTCAAACCTTGTCAGAGACAACGTTCATCAGTTTTCTGGGTTACCCAGAAAAGCCGAGTCCGTCTTCAAATCGTGCTAGTTTTGACCATTGATCGATTTCATTACATTAGTTAATTAAGTTATATAGGAGCATGAATATGTAGTACACATACAAGAGTATAATCTAAATACCATAACACAAGCAAAACATCAAACACATGCACGATCTAGGAACACGAACTTCTTGTCAGACGCTGAAAAACAACTTCTGGGTTACCCAGAAAATAAAAGTCAATGTCGAGCGAGCTACTTTGACCATCCCCTACTTACAATATATTGATTGTTTGAGTGCTATAAAGGCATGGATCTAGAGTCTATCTAACAGGCTACAAACTAGATACAACAACAGTTCCAAATATCCTAACACCTGACAGATATGGGCCTTCGAAAAACTTGTCAGAGACTGATTTTGAGTTTCTGGGTTGCCCAGAAACTCTTGGTCATACTCGGTCAACTGAGTTTGACCAAGAATAACATTCATTCTGGACATGATCTAAGCATGATTTCAAGTCCAGATCAAAGTCCTTCTAGCATACTACATGTTCAAAACATAAAACACACAAAATCAAAAAAATAAAGAGATTTACAACCCTTGACATTCATTGTCAGACCACAGTTTTAAACTTTTTCTAGATTTTGTAAATCCTTACTTTCGAGCATATAAATGTTATGGATCCACTATTTAGCAACTCAGATCATTGATTCAAAACTTATATAATATATTTAAACATTTAAACATCAAATCCAACATGACTTTAAAGATCAAATTTCTAGGGTTAGGTTTATACCTCTTATAAACAAAATCTTGAATCTAACTTCTTGATATGTTATGGGTGGACTTGGGACTTGATTAGGGACTAGTCTAGCAAGAGAATTTCGGATGTTTGAGTTGAGAGAGAAGTGAGTTGAGTGTTGGTGAAAAAAATGATCAAGTTAGTAACCTTTCCCTCTCTCAATCTATATATAATATGGTGTAATGCTCATGGTTGATCATGTGGCCAGATTTTTATTGATTAAAGGCTATTACTAGACCACATGGTGATAAGTGGATTTTATATCCATGAGTCGATGTTCATTTCAAGCTTAATTCGAGTTACTTTTTCGTTTTCGTGTTCGTTTTTACTCGTTTCTTGTTCTTTTATGTGTAGGGTGGTCGTTGAGGCAAAGCATGGAAAAATGAGGTATTTTGGAGTAAAAGTGGAATTAATGTGGAAAATGGAGCAGTCAATTTGTAGAAGGCACCCCCGTCGGGGCGGACCCTTTTTGCATGTGCACCCCCGCCGGGGTGGGGGGTCTCGATCAGTGAACTCTCCTGTTTGATGTTGGACTGTGCTGTTACATGGGTTCTAGTGTTATAATCACATATAGACTCCAGAAGAAAGAGGATTCGACTGGGACACTAAAGGGCACGTCCAATGACTCGACTAACAACAGATTCGGCAACACACAGGAGCACATTACAAGATTATTTCCATATTTTCACAAAAAAGCTTTGGAGGAGTATTTTGAAGAGATTTTCGTGATGATTGCAATTCTAGGCTACGTGAAGGGTGTTCATCATTATTCTTCTCTTTAGACTTTTATTTGTAATGGCACGGATGTTTTCATTAGATTATTCAGTTTTTATTTCATTCATTATGAACTAATTCGCTTGTTAGGCTTATGATAGATCCTTGGGTGAAACGATGATTTTATAATTTTGATTTCCTGTTCAATAAAATATTTTCAGTTTATCTATGTTAATTTGAGCGTGAATTTATAAATTGCTTGATCAATAATTCTTTGTAAATTTTTATGGAATCGAGAGAGGATATTCAAATCTAGACTTAGTTAATATAGCATGTGTAAGACCCCAAAATAATTAATAAATGAAATTTAATTTCCTCTAATTATTATTTTGAAATAGTAAGGGTTGATGTGATTAATGTGGATGGTTATGGGTAAAATCATAAATATTTCAAAATAAGTAAGTGGTTATAAAATATTCATTGTTGTTAGGGAATATTCGTTTTGGTCGTGGAATATTAAATCGCTTCGGGAATATTTAGATGCGACTGAAGTAGTGACCATATGTGGGCCCCATAATGTAAAAGCGATTGGATGAAGAAAGCGACAAATATAAGTTGTTTAAAAATAACGGCGTAGTTAGTGCAAATTAATCTTTGTTAAAATACTCGGTGGTTAAAAACACGGTAGCACGGTATTGCACCAATTATTGATTCTTACGTAAAAAGGCACTACTCAATAATGGTTACGGTGATAATTCTTTGTTCGTTATTTTATTTTATTGATTCAATAATTTTTGTGTTGATATTTTATATTCTTGTTGTTTCAATAATTGTCACTACGGTATTTTTCATTATCGAAGCAATAATTCATATTATCTGAATAATATTATTGGATAACATTATTGGCGATGTCTAGAAAGTTCTGTCCTCAAGGAGAGGTTTGGTCACCTAATTACGGCGCCAAGATGAGGAGAAATTCTTATTGGAAAGCCCTCTTTCTTTGAAGGAGCTGCTGGTTGTCAATATTGTGATTACAGTAATATTATTTGTGAATAATTAATTATTGATTCATATGATGAGGAAAATATTGATTTTATGTGGATATAGATTGAGAAAATTTTTAATGTGACAATTGTTGAAAATTGAAATTTTATCTTTTACGATAAAATAATTCATTTAAATATATATATTATTATATTTTAATAATATAATAACGGTGATATTTTTATAACGAATGTGGGATATATGAGTATACGAGGAGGAAGAGTATTTTTGTTGTAATAAATGTTTAAAACATGTTAAACATGTAAATTGGACCCCATTTCTATTTGAAATTTGATTATAGCACGTAAAATCGCTTCTTGTTTATGGATTTCGGTCAATTTCTATTTCAATTTGGAAACACTTTCTTACGCAAAGTTGTAGGGAATTGAATTTCCTATAAAAATTAGCGAGATTGAATTTTTCCGACAAAAGGGCTATTTATTATGAATTATTGAAATTACGAAGCTCAAAATAATTAATTTTGGAAGTTTTAAATATTTTTTTAATAAAAACGTTTTTTCTCACTTTTTCTAGAAGATGAGCATGTGGGATATGTTAGAAATCTGATTTTCCAAGGAGGCGTATGAAATTTATTATTAATAATATATTTTAATAAATTTTACGCTTTGGTGTTCTAAGCATTTTCCTATAAATAGGGTGCTTAGGTTAGAATTGAAAATCACACGAAGCTGAAGTTTTCTCTCTCTATATTATCGGCGTATTCTTGTGAGTATTTTGAGTATACTTTGAGTATTGCTATATCTGATTGCAAGTTCAAGTTATAGCCTATATCCAGGGTTGTTTATTTAAGTATAAAATCTTTCGAGGTAAGGGATATTATTTTTTTCAGTAATGATATTATTTCTTCAATATCATTATCTTTGAAATATTGATCTGAAGTTTTTATCAAATTTGGAACTTTTGGTGTCGAGTTACTTATTCACATTATCTGGAACTATTCACGATCGACATTATTCACGAATCTGACTATTCATCAAAAAATAAATTTTTTCCTTTTTGTCCAAAATATCTATTCTGGATACTAGCTTTGATTGTATCCATGTTTTGATCATTCTTGAATTTTACACCACTATGATTATTTTTGAGGTATTTTTGGACATGGATAAAACAAAATACGAATCCTTAATCCTTAATCCTTAATCCTTGTCATTTTGTTTCACTGGATTCGTTTCTTTAAAAATATTTTTCATCATCCTCAGTCTTAAATGATGATATTATTGAATATCTTCTTTTTGTAGTGCAAAGATGAATGATTTCGATGAATATCTTTGGCTTTTGTAGTGCAAAGATGAGCAGTGTTTAGATGAACACGACCAGTGATGAATATCTTTGGGTTTGTAGTGCAAAAGATGAATATTTGATTCAGATATATATTGATTGATGTTCTGAGGATAAAAGATAGGCGATGAACTTTTAAATTCATACATAGAAGATAGTAGTTTGCATTCTCTACTTAACTCTTCTAATGAATTATTATTTCATTGCGAATATTGATTTAAAACTTGTTGTCTATTGTATTCTATTAGATTTTTCCTGTTGAAGACTAACGATAATTTTGTTGTATATTATCTTAATCATAATATTCTTTTTTGGGCTAGTTGAGCTCACCCTTTTCCCTTTTTTGTTCCATTTTTCTTCTCGGGGAGGCGAGAATGTAGCTAGATTTAGTCGGGGTATGGAATGATGGTTATAGAGAGAGTTGTTTAGTAGTCCTCACCATTTTTGTAAAATAATGTATCAATATTTGTATTCAAACTCACAGTTTTACTATTGTAATAATAAAGTTGTAGTTGTTTCTGTACCATATATTGACAACTCAAAATGGGTGATGTATACCTATTTTGGAGGCGTCACAGCATGTGTTATGAATTTGTGAATAGCAGATTCTTGATTATTGTTAAGGTAGAGATATGCTTGACATCGCATGTAATCGGATAGAGAACTTAATCTTAAACCTTCTTTAATTTCAGTTCACATAGAGATATAGTGAGTTGGTTGATTTAGGTGTTTAATTTGGTTCTATCTAATTTGTGGATTTGAGTTAATACGGTATTAGTGCATCGAGAGGTGGCTAGTACTACATTCGTGCTCTTGATTAATAAACTGAGATATTGAGTTGAATTGGAATAAAGGTTTAAAAATCCGAGTGAAGCTTAGGGTGAAATCATATGTCTAATTCTCCATTATTTGATTAAAATTCCGGATTTTGATATTTGTGATTGTTTTGTGAAAGTTTAGTTATTTATTAATTTAGTTTCTATAATTTTAAACCATTGAATTAAATAGTTTAATTGAATTAGGATTAATAAAAAATTGGTAATTGTGAAGTTAAATTTCTTGCTAATTTGTCTTCGTGGGAACAATACTCTACTCATTACTATATTACTTGTTGACTACGTATACTTGTGTGTTTTGCGTATATTGATTTTACCCAACAATTTTTTGGCGTCGTTGCCGGGGAAAATTTAGCCTGGATTTTAATATTTTTACAATATCAGTTTAATTAGTCCAGTTTTACTTAAACATTTTTGTTTTTGTTTTTGTTCTTCATATTTCAGGTTTTTGACATTGGTTTTTGCAAACACGATCCAAAAATACAGACTTGCTTCCTTTTGAGGACGACACTGAAAGAAGATTTCAGAGGTTAAGTAAGTTGATCAAGGAAATAAGGAACAAATTCGAAAATTCTGATAAGGAAGAAGCAATGGGCTTAGAAGACGAAGCGTTGAGGATTTTTTGCAACACCTAAGATGACTGATCTGTAGTCGAGCATCACTAGGCCTGCAATAGCTGCGAATACTTTTAAAATCAAGCTTGGGACCATTCAGATGATGCAGAATTCAGTTCAGTTTGGGGGAATGGCAAATGATGATCCGAACAAGCATTTAATCAGTTTTCTGGAAATGTGCGACACTTTTAAGTACAATGGGGTGTCGGATGAGGCAATGAGACTTCGCTTGTTCCCGTTCACTTTACGGGACAAGGCGAAGAGTTGGTTACATTCTCTGCCGCCGGGATCGATAACTACGTGAGAAGACTTGGCTCAGAAATTCCTTGCCAAATTTTTCCCACTGGCGAAAAGTGCCAAAATGAGGAATGACATAACAATGTTTGAGCAGCAAAATGTGGAGTCGCTATATGAGGCATGGGAGAGGTACAAGGAGTTACTTAGAAAGTTCCCACACCATGGATTGCTCAAGTCGCTGCAAATGAACACCTTTTATAACGTATTACATTGGAATGTCAAAACGAGTATTCGACCTTGACGTCGGATTAGACATTCATGGCTAAGAGTTACGAGGAAGCCTACAATTTGATTGAAACCATGGCGGCCAATAACTACCAAAGGGCCCATAAGAAGAATGACATGCAAAGGCGATCGAGGTTTTGGAAGTAGATGGGGTGATGCTTGACTATACAACCGCAGATTCTGCTTATTTATCCAAGAAGTTGGATGCTATGACGAGGGCTCGAAATCTGAGTGGGTTGCGATAGTATCGTGAATTGTGTGCGGGTGATCATCCTACAGATTAGTGCGCAATTAATCCAACATTCATCCAGTTCATAAGTAACTATAACAGAATTTCACAAAATACATACCCAAACACCTTCAACCAGGGGAATATAAACCACCCAAATTTCTCGTGGAGCAATAACCAGCAAAATCAATCTCCACGACCGTCATATCCCTCAGGTTTTCAGAGTCACCAACAACCGGTTCAACATCAGGAAAGGAAATCAGATTTTGAGGAAATGGTGTCGAAGTATATAACTAGCAATGAGGTAGCAATGAAAAATCAAGCAATGGTAATGAAATCACAAGAGATGGCTATTAAGAATTTAGAAAATCAGATAGGACAGATGGCGTTAGCATTGAATAATAGACCACAAGGAACGTTACCAAGTGACACTGAGAGAAATCTGAAGGGTATTCATGAGCAATGTCAAGCAGTTATGTTGAGAAGTGGAAAACATCTCGAGGGTAATAATGCAGAAAATTCAGCGACACCAGAGGAAAAAGTTGATGACAGTAACGTGGTTGAAGGTAACAAGTTTGAGGATAAACAAAGTGAGGACATAAAATTAAACAATAAGCCAATTATTTATCCTCCACCACCGTTTCAGCAGAGGGTTCAAAAACAGAAATTAGATAAGCAGTTCACAAAGTTTTTAGAAGTGTTCAAGAAACTCCAGATTAACATCTCATCCGCAGAAGCCCTAGAGAAAATGCCGAGTTATGCGAAGTTCATGAAAGGAATTCTGTTGAGGAAAAAGAAATGGGAAGATTTTGACACAGTGGCACTAACAGAGGAGTGTAGTGCGATGTTACAGCAGAAGCTACCACTAAAACTTAAGGAACCGAGGAGCTTTAATATCCCATGCACGATCGGGAAAATGTCATTTAACAAATGTTTATGTGATTTGGGGGCGAGTGTGAACCTTATGCCATTGTCAGTATACACAGAATTGGGTTTGCCCGCACCAAAGCCTACGAATATTTCATTGCAGCTGGCGGATAGGCCAGTCACATACCCGAGAGGCATAGTAGAGGAAATTTTGGTTAAAGTGGATAAGTTTATATTCCCAGCGGACTTTATCATTCTGGATTTCGAGGAGGATAAGAACATCCCGATTATCTTAGGGAGACCTTTCTTGGCCACGGGAAGGACACTCATAGACGTGCAAAAAGGAGAACCTACTATGAGAGTCCAAGATCAAGAAATCAAATTTAATGTGTTCAAGGCCATGAAATTCCCTACGGATGAGGAAGAATCTTTTCGGATGGATTTAATTGAGCAAATCATCGGTGAAGATATGAGTAAGAGTTTGGTCAACGATTCATTAGAAACAACTTTACTAGGGGATGAAGATAATGACGACCCAGAATTTGTGGACTACTTACAGATGTTAGACTCATTGCCACGAGTTAGCCGATTCAGAGCATTGTTTGAACCTTTGCACACTGAGGAGACAGCCGGAGAAAAACTGAAACCGTCATTGGAGGAGCCACCAACATTGGAACTTAAGCCACTCCCTAAACACCTCAGGTATGCATACTTAGGCAATTCAAATTCTTTACCTGTAATTATTTCTGTTGTACTTAACGAATTGCAGGAAGAAAAGTTGTCGAGGGTGCTTCGGGAACACAAATCAATGATTGGTTGGATAATTGCGAAATTAAAGGGAATCAGCCCTTCGTTTTGCATGCACAAGATTCTGATGGAAGATGATGCAAAACCGACGGTGGAGCAACAACGACGACTTAACCCGATTATGAAGGAAGTGGTAAAGAAGGAAATTCTGAAATTATTGGATGCCGGTATCATCTATCCGATTTTTGACAGAAAGTGGGTTAGTCTGGGTCATTGTGTGCCAAAAAGGGGGAATAGACAAGGTAGTGCGAGAATGAGGATAACGAGTTAATTCCAACAAAACGTTGGAGGTTAGAGGGTGTGCATCGATTATAGGAGGTTGAATAAGGCAACCCAAAAAGATCACTTCCCGCTACCCTTTATCGATCAAATGTTAGACAGATTAGCGGGACATGATTACTATTGTTTATTGGATGGATACTCGGGCTATAACCAGATCGCCATCGCTCTTGAGGATCAAGAAAAGACAACATTTACGTGCCTTTACGGCACATTTGCATTTAGGAGGATGTCATTCGGCTTATGCAATGCACCTACAACCTTCCAATGGTGTATGATGGCCATTTTTTCAGATATGGTGGAGAAAAATGTTGAAGTCATCATGGGCGATTTTTCGGTCTATGGAGAGAACTTTGATACTTGCCTAGGGAATCTGGTCATAGTATTGCAGCGATGTAAGGATACAAACCTCATACTCAATTGGGAAAAATGCCACTTCATGGTTGAAGAAGGCATAATTTTGGGCCATAAGGTGTCGGCTCAAGGATTGGAGGTGGACAAAGCAAAGCTGGAAACAATCGAGAAACTGCCTCCACCGAGCTCAGTTAAGGGTATTAGAAGTTTTTTGTGACATGCTGGATTTTACAAGAGGTTCATAAAGGAATTCTCTAAAATTGCAAAACCTCTATGCAGTCTTTTAGAGAAGGATGCTACTTTCAGTTTTACTGAGGAATGCAAATCAACATTTGAATCATTGAAGAAGAAATTAACTACAGCCCCCATGATAGTCACACCGGATTGGAATATGCCATTCGAATTAATGTGTGATCTGACGACTATCTTGATTTAGAAAACATTTTGGAATAAAGACGAGACAAGGTGTTTCACGCCATATACTATGCAAGCAAAACACTCACAGAGACTCAAATGAATTATACAACCACGGAAAAGGAATTGCTTGCAGTGGTGTACGCGTTTGACAAATTCTGGGCATACTTGATCAGGACTAAGGAGATAGTTTACATGGACCATTCGGCGATTCGGTACCTAATAGCGAAAAAAGATGCTAAACCACGCCTTATCCGATGGATTCTCCTACTTCTAGAGTTTGACTTAGAAATTAAAGATAGAAAGGGGACGGAGAATCAAGTAGTCGATCACTTGTCTTGGCTGGAAAACCAAGGGAAAGCGAAAGAAGACAGATGTGAAATTAACGAGTCATTCCCAGATAAGCAACTGTTTGGGATTTCTGCAGAATTTCCTTGGTATGAGGATTATGCAAATTTTCTTGTGAGCAATATTCTTCCACCTGACCTCACAAGACAACAGAAAAAGAAGTTTCTTCATAATGTAAAGTGGTACATATGGGACGAACCGTATTTGTTCAAATAATGCGCCAACAAAATGATTAGACGGTGCGTCCCCTATAGTGAAGTGAAGAACACTATGCATGAGTGCCATTCATCGACATATGGCGGGCATTATGGCAGCGAGTGGACAGCAGCAAAGGTGTTGCAAGCCGGGTTTTATTGGCCCACATTATTCAAAGATGCCCACCAATTTGTCAAACAATGCGATAGGTGTCAAAGGGTGGGAAACATCTCAAAACGGAATGAGATGCCCCTACAAACAATTCTTGAAGTGGAAATCTTTGATTTATGGGGCATCAATTTCATGGGGCCATTCCCTTCGTCTCTGAACAATCAGTATATTCTACTCGCAGTGGATTACGTTTCAAAATGGGTTGAAGTTGTAGCACTACCATCCAACGATGTCAAGGTGGTCCTCAAATTCCTACAGAAAAACATTTTCACGAGGTTTGGCACGCCAAGAGCATTAATCAGTGACGAAGGTAGTCACTTCTGTAATAAGGCATTCATAGCTCTTTTGACACGGTATGGGGTCAACCACAAGGTGTGACGACAGTATCATCCCCTCAAACAAGTAAGGCGGTGAGGTCTCAAAAGGAAGTAAAGAAAATATTGGAGAAAGTAGTAAATCTGAGTCGTAAGGATTGGTCACTTCGGTTGGACGATGAATTATGGGCATACCAGACTGCGTACAAAACTCCGATCGGGATATCACCATATCAACTACTGTACGGGAAGGCATGTCACTTACCGGTCGAACTACATCACAAGGGTTATTGGGTGGTTCAAAAATTCAATTCCGATCAAGCATCTATAGGGGAAAAAAGACTACTTCAACTGAATGAGCTCGATTCTTCCTTCACGCCTATGAGAACTCCAAATTATACAAAGAAAAGGTAAAAAGATTGCACGAATAGAAAATTATGCATCGAACATTCGAGTCGGGTCAATCAGTCCTCTTATTCAACTCACGGCTGCGATTATTCCCACGAAAGCTGAAGTCAAGATGGTCGGGACCATTCACTATAAAAGCGGGTATTCTCTCATGGCGTCGTTGAACTCTACAGTTGTAATCCATTAGAGACGTTTAAGGTCAATGGTCAACAGATAAAGCATTACTGGGGTGGCGATTCAAACTGGGATGTCGTCAACATTACCCTCACTGATACACAGTGAAACAGGGAGTAGTCAGGCTGAATGACTTAAAATCAAGCGCTAATTGGGAGGCAACCCAATATTTCGTTATTTTTCGTAGTTTCATTTATAATTTTTAGAATGTAGTTTTTATTAAGTATTAGGTAGGTATTATAGAGTAAACATTTTGTTGAATATCTCAATCATACTCCACGTAATCAATAAGCAAACATCTTGCATGTTTATGGTTGTAGGAGGAGTCAAAAGTGAGTAATAGCAACAACAGGCAAGAAAAGAAGAAAAAAAGGCTAATTTTGATCTGCATAATTTGAAGCCAAAAATCCGGAGTCAGGGGGCATGCCCGTCGGGACGGGCTCTATTAGCTTTGTACCCCATTTGGTGAAGGGGTCCCGAACTTAGGCACTTCAAATTCGGCAGTTACATATGTTAGACTCCACAACTCCCATAACTTCTCCCTCAATTAAGACTCCTCATAACCACCACCCACAATCCACTACCTCTCCCCACCTCTTCAATCCACCAATAAACACCCGTACACCACCTCAATATATTACCACATCTTAACCTAATTTCCTCACACCACTCTTCAATTATAATCATTAAATTTTGAATTAGGGCCTTCATAGAGGATAGTTGTAACCATTTGGGAGGCAAGCATATCACTATTCTCAAGTTATCAAGCTTTATTCCCCATATTGGAGTGCCAATTTCATAAGTGTGGGGGAGAACCATTTGTGCACACCAAGTGTTCGTCACTGTGTTTCAACCAAGTTTGGGGGAGAGCTAAGGCAAGTTAAGCAATAGAGAGAAACCATGGCATCACAACAAACATCTAAACACCAAAGGGGAGAGAGTTCAAGATCCGCACCATCGACACGAACCTTTGATCGCCGGAAATTTGTGAGTGCCGCTACCGCCGACCGGTATGAGTACATGTTAACCAAAGCCCTTACACCGGAGCGGGGATTGGCCCCTGATGCCCATGATGGGGAGATGATGCCTCAAATCTATCAAAAGGGGTGGACCAAATTCACCGAAGATCTGGAACCCGCTGTGGTTAACATTGTCAAGGAATTTTACGCCAATGCTCAGGACAAAGCTCCATTCAACGTGTATGTGTGGGGTCACTTGGTTCCGTTTAGTGCCGATGCAATAAACACTATTTATCAACTACGGGTACCTCACCAATGCCAATATGCTCAACTACGTGATTTTGATCCGGACTTTGATGAAATAATCACAGGGATGACAAAGCCGGGAACATCTTGGATGAAAGGATGGAGGGGAGGCACAATGTTCTATAGCAAGGACCTTAGCCTGTAACGAAAAATATGGTACGCATTCTTATGCGCTAAATTGCTTCCGTCCCAACACACCTCAGACGTCACCAAAGAGAAGGCGTTGATGTTGTACGCAATTGTGCAAGATTTCATTTTCGACGTCGGGGCTATTATCTGTTTCTCCATCCGTCGGTGTTTACGTGGAAATTTTTCGGCGGCTTGCCACACCCATCACTCATATGTGGGTTGTGTTGCAAAGAAGGGGTGAGATGGTTCGATGATGAGCCCACACAAATGTCGCTCGCATTGCTTGATTCTAGAATGATAGTGCGGTATTCTGTATGGGTAGGAGGCGAGTCACACCCATGAGGTCTAGGCTTTATTTTTCCGTCAGCTTCGGAAGACAAAGTTGATGCTACAGAGGCATTGGAGGATGATGATGTGGCTATGGAAGATCAAGGAACCTAGCAGGTATCGCAGACCGAGGCACTATCCAGTTCTCTGTTCCTTGACTTTCAACGTCAAATGGATGCCCACAACAAGGCTGCACATCAGGAGATGAGGCGATTGTTGCCTCTTTTTTAGTCTTAATAAAAGAGCTCTAACTCATGCAAGCATACATGTGTCAACAAGCAATACAGAGAAAGTAAAGTATCGATCCCACAGAGAATGTTGTTTAATTTAAATGACTATGCATTCAATAAATCACTATATTTATATGCTCAGACTAATGACTAAGATTGGTTTGTTACTCGAATCGCAATTAACAACTAAAACAATAATAACAATGAAATAAATCAAATCTGGAAATAATGGGATCTTAACTTCATTTAATATTTCATTTAATCACCACTATCATGCATGACTTGTTCACATATCACAGGAAAGTAGCCAAGAGCACTAAAAGAGTCATAACCATTTTTCAATGCACTATGACCTACTTACACATCATCCACAAATGATAGATTCAATGTAATCATCAATATAACCAAAATCACTATATGTCTATGTGAATTTGCAACTATATTGAATTTAAGTTCAAGCCCTTATTTTAACTTATACGGTGAGGTAGTATATGTCTATCTGGTTCACGAAATACACAAGCCATATAAAACAGCCCCATATACGCATACTATCATGATTATAATCCATACTTGCATGTTCATTGTCAATTCCATACAAGTACTAAAACGAATGGTGATCAAGCATTCATACATACAAAACAATCATGATAGATATCCAATATAATATGTAAAACAATCCAACATTCAAGTATGCAATCAAACTACATATTAAAATCCGTTAGAATCCCATAATGGAGTTTAGTTCATGATTGAACCAAAAACCATTATGTGATCAAATCTAAGCATGATTAATAAACAAACAATTGAAAGATGAAAGATAGAACAATCAAACCCAATTGCTGAATAAAATCCACTATTAATATTCAAATCCGCATAACAATCCAGCAGATACTAATAACAAATCCACTATGGAAGGAAATCCCAAGAAGAAGTAGAAAAATAGAGTTTTTGGCTTCGTTCTCCGTTGGAATATCTCCTAGAAAGTAAACCCTAGTTACGATGTTAAACAAATACGTAAAAACTGAATAATAGTAAAAGTGATACGTCTGACACCAGTCAGCAATCGTTTTAAAACCATTACAACCCTTAAAAATTTCAAATTAAAATACATATTTCGGCATTAGTCGGGCATCGCCAGCGGCGGGCGCGCGCCTCCCCGATGTAATCCTCGCTTGACGGTAGCGCGACTGCACGGTGTGTCATGATGTCTAGCCGGGTGCTCATTGGTAGCAGCGTCTCAAGCTTTGTCATGCTGGCGTGGCCGCCATGACTTCTCGCAATTGAGATTCTCGGTTACTGCTTGCCATTGCATTAATTGCTCTGCTTTGCTCATTCCTTTGTTCATGCCTGCTTAGTCTCCTGATCCTCTCGATCCTCATAGCACGCGTCCACAGCTTGTGCCTTTCCTCATGCGTCCATTCGCCTCATGCCCTCTAAGTCCACCAAATTAGGCCATATCCTGCACTTTTTCACCAAAAGGAGTTTTAAGTATACGCAATGCAAACTAACATGAATTGCAGCTAAAACATACTAAAATGTACTTGAGATGGGCATAGTTCGCATGAATTGGTACTCCATAAGTAGGTATAAAACCCACTTATCAAATACTCCCAAACTTGAACCGTTGCTTGCCCTCAAGCAATGCAAATTAATGAACAATGAAAATGCAGCTATATTACTATGCAACTAAATTATGATGCAACTAATCTCACATTGTTCCAACTATCTGAGAAATTCAGTCTAATTTGCCTCAGCGAATTTTTTTTCTAGATTCAAACTAAACTACAGGCATAATGTCATACACTCAGATAATTCACAAATGCTATAGAGACGCTGTGTGTGTGCGTGTGTTGTGTTCGCCAAAACTTTATTTAGGCACAGAATAGTCATGCTATATTGCTCAAAATAGAAAATTATAGCTTAAATCAAGACTTATGTATATATATGCAACTAAGACTATTCCAACATCTTAAAATAAACTAAGGTTCAATAATGGGCTTAACTGCTTTATTTCTACTCACGAGGGCGACTTTCGTACTTTTCTGCGGTGTTTATTGCTATTTTTCTTTTTCTTTTTTTTTTCACATGACTGTGCAATGTCTTACTCCATTAGGCACACTTCTACCGCTTAGCGAGCTTTCAACCAATGACTCCCAGACCATGAAAGACCTTAGGGTGCTAGGTGTAGAGACAATCCCCTCGTGCGAACTTACTCAAGTAGCCAGGGCCCCGAAATAAGACTAGCCACATTATTACTATTTTTTTTTCTTTTTTTTTTCTACATAGCATACCTATGTTTTCCCAAAGTTTAAACATCAATGTTTTATACAGTCTAAAATCACTTTTCACATATTTCCCTTTTTAAAACTACATTTTCTATCGAGCAATGCAACACATACTTCTTATACCTACAAGTGATTGTGAACACATTCGTGCAAACCAAAAGCATTTAAATAGCATTATGAATTGCATTGTGTAAAACATTATATCTCAGCTACATATTATCCAAAATACTCCAAAATCATTTAAAATTTCACTGTCATCATTGGCTAGACTAGACTTTCCATATAGCAAGCACTGTGAGATATGCAAACTAAAAATGGCATGCAACTATAACATGCAACTATATGCAAAAATTTAAACTAAACATGCAATAACTATACAAATTAAACTAATCATGCAAAACTACATGCAACTACACTACTCCCCAATACCCCCAAACTTATAATATTCAATTCCCCATTGAATGAAGGTAAAGGGTAATGAAAAACTCCCCTAATTATTAGTGGTGCCACCCTCCTCGGGTGGTGAATCTGGTGGTGGATATGGCGCTGCGGTTCTGAACTGAGGCCATTCTAGCATTGTTCCTTGATGCGCAAAAGCTTCGGCCAAGGCCCTTGTGAGTCCCGTCACAAATGTGCCCAAATTATCGTACATGGCATCGACTTTTCGCTCCAACCTTCGGAGTTGGCGATCACCATGGGTGGCACGTGCGTGCGTGGATGGGCATGCCTCATCTGTCTGAGAAAGGGGTCTTTGTGATGACTCTCTGAAAAGTAAATTTGAATGATGAATCTTAATCCGCGTGGGTGTGGTACACCACCCGTCCACTCCTTGAACTTTGTAATAGTAGCATGAGTGATTGCGTGGCTTGGGTGCTACAGCTGCTCATTATTCCATTGGACTCCTTGTTGGGTACAGAGCATGGCTACCATAGATGCATGTGGAATAGTCCCAGTTCTGCTCCCTCGCATATAACGCAGCATGTTTTGATGAATTAAATGGCCTACATCAATGTACTTGCCTTTGATGATTCCCCATAAAATAATAGCACGCTCAGTGGTTATTGCATTGTAGTGAGCTGACGGAACTAGCTTGGCACAGATAAACAGGTTCCATACTTGGGTATCGATTCAATGCGGACGATAGAAATGATTTTGGTTCAGTTGTCCCTACCTAATACTTCCATTAGGTGACCGGAATACACAAATCAGTAATCATAATTGCTAGATCCATTTCTAAATATGCACCTTCTATCCAATTGTTAGACCCGGTGAGTGGTGCGTCATATATGTTGAATACTGCTCTGATCGCTGAAGGTCAAAAATTCACCTGCTCTTCTCGAACCAGCGTTATGCCTCTTGTTATCATCTCCTCAGCATTCGCATAAAATTATCTAACAATCCCCATGGGGATAGGAATAGGAGATGCAGTCAAGCCAACCCAGTCTCTTTCGGGTATCATATACCAGAGTTGGCCATCCTGCTTCTCAGGTAGAAGTCCCCGTTCCTTCATAAAAGATTTTGCCACACTCCGATAATAGTCCTGCTGGGCCTCCAAACTGATAAATTTACTCTCGTCCAAGACATCCTCTTCTTGGTTATCGGAGGAAGACGCAGATGAAGAAGAGATGGAGATTTGCGTTGTGTTTTTTTGGACCCATGCGGTGATAGAGAGAATGCAGAGGAATTATTAATGAGTGTACCCCCAAACTTACTGCTACACAACCCAAGCAGAACCCTAGATTAATGTCAGGAAGGAGATTTATGGGTATGAACTTTTATGAGAGTTGATGAGTCTTATGAATATGGCAGAACAGAAGAATACGCTTCTATTATATCAGCTGAGAAACCCAATTAGACCACGACTCGGATTTTATACTTTTAAAAATATTTCCACGTCTGCTATCGCGCGCGGTCGCGCTTCCTTGCAATGGTTTTCAAGCGGTAGCCATGCTGTAGTGGCATGATGCTATGGTATCATGGTCTCGTAATATAATCATCATGCTTGTCATCGCGCGACCTTGCTTTCGTGATTCTTTGAGTTTACTCCCAAACTGATTACATGAGATTTCACTTTAAAATTCCTGCAGCATACCATATACCCGTATCAATGTGTGAATTCTAGAATAAGCATAAATGAATAAGTAGATTCTATACAATACTAAAACAATGTCCCATGCATGCTCTATTACACACTTACTTATGCTCACATAGCTCTCTATTACGAATGAAATAAAGATGAACTCGCTAAATACACTAGTGAATAAATAAAAGGAAAATAGAGATAGAGATAATGGGTTGTCTCCCATCAAGCGCTAAGTTATAGTCAGTTAGCTTGACTGTCTCGGATGCTCATGTTGAAGAAAGAATTGAGGCGACTTTCTGTCTGTCTACCTCACGACCAAAGTAATGCTTTAAGTGTTGTCCATTCACCTTAAAAGGCTTGTCTGGCAACGTATCGAATACTTCAATTGCACCATGCGGAAAAACAGTTTTCACTGTAAATGGTCCTGACCACCTCGATTTCAGCTTCTCGGGAAAAAGTTTAAGTCTGGAGTTATAAAGCAAAACCCTTTATCCCGGTTCAAATGCTTTCTCAATGATTTTTCTATCATGCCATTTCTTCACTTTCTCCTTATACAACTTCGAATTTTTGTATGCCTGCAATCTGAATTCATCCAACTCATTGAGTTGGTGTAGGCGTTTCTCCCCGACAGCTTTTAAATCAAAATTTAGCTTTCGAATTACCCAATATGCTTTGTGCTCTAGTTCCATAGAAAGGTGGCAGGCTTCTCCATACACGAGCTGAAAAGGTGACATACCCAACGGTGTCTTATATGCCGTCCTAAAAGCCCATACTGCATCATCTAACTTCAATGACCAGTCCTTCCTCGTGGGATTCACAACTTTCTCCAGGATTCTCTTAACTTCTCGAGTCGACACTTTAGCTTGGCCATTCGTTTGTGGGTGATATGTTGTAGCAATGCAATGATTCAACCCATATTTATCCAAGAAAGTTGTAAACTGCCTGTTGCAAAAGTGACTGCCTTCGTCACTGATTATAGCCCTTGGAGTCCCAAACCTCGTGAAGATACTTCTTTGTAAAAATTTGAGGATGACCTTGGCATCATTTGTCGGAAGAGCTGCCACTTCTACCCATTTCGAGACATAATCTACAGCGAGAAGAATGTAGAGATTTCCGCAGGAAGAAACAAAAGGCCCCATGAAATAAATTCCCCATACATCAAAAATTTCTACTTCCAAGATTGTATTCAATGGCATTTTATTCCTTTTAGAGATGTTCCCCACTCGCTGACATCTATCACATCACTGGACAAAACTGTATGCATCCTAAAAAATTGTCGGCCAGTAGAATCCTGCTTGTAGTATTTTAGTCGTTGTTCTTTCACCATCATAGTGACCGCCATACACAGTAGAGTGACAATCCTACAGAATCCCCTCGGTCTCGCTATACGGAATACACCTTCTTATAACTTGATCAAAACACTATTTAAACAAATAAGGCTCATCCCATATATACCATTTGACATCATGCAGAAATTTCTTCTTTTGATAACCCACCAAATTAGAAGGTAGCATTTTACTCACCAAATAGTTTGCATAGTCTGCAAACCATGGAACTTCCCCTTTCACCACAAACAACTGTTGATCTGGAAAGGATTCATTGATTAAAACCTTGTGATTTGTCTCCCTTTCTGGATTCTTAAGTCGAGATAAGTGGTCCGCCACTTGGTTTTCAGTGCCATTCCTGTCCTTGATTTCCAAATCAAATTCCTGCAGTAATAAAATCCATCTGATCAACCGAGGCTTTGCATCCTTCTTCGCCACTAAATGTCGAATTGAGGCGTGATTCGTATACACTATCACCTTTGTGTCGATCAAATATGCTCGAAATTTATCAAAGGCGAACACCACTGCCAATAACTCTTTCTCCGTGGTGGTGTAGTTCAAATGTGCATCTATAAGGGTCTTGCTGGCATAATAAATAACATGAAACATCTTCTCTTTCTTCTGCCCCAAAGCAGCCCCTACGGCATAATCACTGGCATCACACATCAGCCCAAATGGCAATTCCCAATCTGGTGCAGTAATAATCGGTGTTGATGTTAATTTCCCTTTTAGGTGCTCAAATACCGACACGCAAGCCTCATCAAAGTTAAAATGTGCATCCTTCTCCAATAAAACTGCATAGTGGTTTAGTTATCTTGGAGAAGTCTTTGATGAATCTGCGGTAGAAACCTGCATGTCCCAGAAAGCTGCGAACACCTTTTACCGAAGTAGGTGGTGGCAATTTCTCTATTGTTTCCAGCTTTGCCCTATCTACCTCTAGTCCCTTCTTCGATACTTTGTGTCCCAGTATGATTCCTTCTTGTACCATAAAATGGCATTTTTCCCAGTTCAGTACTAGATTTGTTTCAACACACCGCTTCAAAACCATCACCAAATTTCAAGGCATAGATTAAACGAGTCCCCGAAGACTGAGAAGTCATTAATAAATACTTCCACATTCTGCTCCACCATATCTGAAAATATAGCCATTATGCATCTCTGAAATGTGGCTGGAGCATTGCACAACCCAAAAGACATCCTTCTAAAGGCGAATGTTCCGTAAGGACATGTGAAAGTTGTTCTTCCTGGTCTTCTTGAGCTATCATTATTTGATTATAGCCCGAATATCCGTCCAGTAGGCAATAGTACTCATGACCCGCTAATCTGTCCAACATCTGATTAATTAATGGAAGTGGAAAATGATCTTTCCTTGTAGCTTTGTTGAGCCTGCGGTAGTCCATGCATACTCTCCACCCTATCACTATTCGTGTTAGAATCAACTCATTATTCTCATTAGTCACTACAGTCATGCCACCCTTTTTTGGTACACACTGCACTGGGCTCACCCATGAGCTATCTGAGATCGGATAGATTATGCCTGCATCCAGCCATTTTAGCACCTCTTTCTTAACCACTTCTTTCATTATCGGATTAGGTCTCCTTTGTTGCTCAACCGATGACTTACTTTCATCTTCCATCAGGATTTTATGCATGCAAAATGAAGGGCTGATCCCTTTGATATCCGCTATGGTCCAGCTAATAGCTGATTTGAACTCTCGAAGCACTCGTAGCAGTTTTCTTCTTGAAAAGATGTTAATGCAGAAGAAATAATCACAGGTAGCTTTGAATCTTTATATAAAAATGTGTACCTGAGATGTTCTGGAAGTGGTTTTAATTCAAGTTCTGGAGGTGTCTCAAGAGATGGCTTTAATTTTACTGAGGATTCGTCCGCTTTTGTCAATGGTTCAACAGGTGTTCTGAATTTTCTGACTTGTGGAGTGGTATCCCGATATTGCACAAGTTCGTCAAGTTCCTCGTCCTCTAAATCTGAATTTTCAGCAATTACACTCCTCAAAGGTTCATCATCAACTCGACTCTGTACTTCATCATTTACGACCTGATCCACCAAATCAACCAGGAAACATTCCTCTTCATCTGCTGAAAACTTCATAGCTTTGAAGACATTAAAGGTGACCTCTTGATCATGAACACGCATAGTGAGTTCCCCCTTCTGCACATCTATTAGAGTCTTTCCTGTGGCTAAGAATGGTCTCCCCAGTATAATTGGTATACTTTTATCTTCCTCGTAATCCAAAATAATGAAGTCAGCCGGAAAGATAAATCTGTCCACCATTACTAATACATCTTCAACAATTCCCCGCGGATACGTGATGGATCTGTCAGCTAACTGCAAAGAAATGTTTGTTGGCCTTGGATCCGGAAATCCCAACTGATTGAATACTGACAAGGGAATCAAATTTATGCTTGCCCCAAGATCACACAAACATTTCTCAAAATTCATCTTCCCGATTGTGCACGGGATTGTGAAATTGCCCGGATCCTTAAACTTCGGAGGTAACTTCTCTGTCAAGCATCTTGACCGCATTCTCCGTCAAGGCCTCTTGTCTCAAATTAAATCTAATCTTCTTTTCCTTGATAGTATACCCTTCATGAACTTTGCATAGCTTGGCATTTGTTCTAATGCCTCGGCGAAAGGTATATTGATTTGCAGCTTTTTGAATATATCAAGAAACTTGCTGAATTGTGTATCTTCCCTTTTCTTATTTAATCTCTGTGGATACGGAACTTGAGTATGAATTAGTGGTATTGAACTCTTAAGCTTTTCCTCTGAACCTGCTTTATCTTCCTCTTCCTGCTGAACCCCAGACTTTTCCAATTTTTCTTCCTTATCAGTCACCTACTCTGCCTCCACATGGCTGCGCACGACCTCTTCTCTTCTGTAAAACAGCGGTATGCCGATCTTAAAGATCTCCTATGTTTTTCCCAGATCTTAATGTAATTGCTTGACACTGTTCTTTCCCTTCTCTTCTTAGATTTGTCTATGTATTACTTGGTAATGAACCCTGGGGCCTGTTAGTAAGCATGTTCGCCATCTGCCCCATTTGAGTATCCAGATTCTTAATAGCCACTACTTGGCTTTTGATCATAACCTCTATATTTGCCATGTATTTCATAATCATCTCCTCCATTTCTGATTTCTTTTCTTGCTGAGGTGCAGCTGGAGTATGATGTTGTTGTTGTTGTTGTTGAGAAAATCCCGTCTGAAAAGGTGGTCTAGGATTAAACCGGTGGGTCATATTTGGTTGTGTCTCAAAATCGATTATTTGATTGAAACTGATTCTGTTGATTCCCTTGGTTATTTGACCAACTAAAGTTTGGATGATTTCGGTTGTTGGGGTGGTATGTGTTCTGAAACTAACATTGGTCTTTTTCTGATTGTTCACATATCGACCGACTCGAGTGATAGCACATTGATAAACGAGTGTGACTCAAGACAAATCTCACATACGAAGGCAACCGTCTTTGTTTTACCTTCTGCTAAAGTATCTATCTTCTTTGCCATGGCTGCCATCTGTGCTGACAACTAAGTAATAGCATCTACCTGCACCACACCTGCAACTTTGGGTTGTGGCATCCGAGATGTAGGATTTTGAAAATCGTTCGATGTCATTGTCTCGATAAGGTTATAGGCTTCTTCATAGCTTTTTGCCCATAATGCCCCTCCTGCAGCTACATCTATAATCGATCTCAACTTCCATCCCAATCCATTATAGAACGTGTTGATCACCATCCAATCTGGCATACCGTAATGTGGACACTTCCCCAGCATTTTTTTGTATCTCTCCCATGCTTCATATAAGGACTCACCCTGTTGTTGCTCAAACTGAGAGATAGCTATCCTCATCTTTGCAGTCTTAGCCATTGGGAAGAACTTAGCTAAGAACTTTTGTACTAAGTCCTCCCATGTAGTTATAGATCCTGCTGGCAACAAATGAAGCCAACTTCTTGCTTTATCCCTCAATGAGAATGGGAATAGCCTAAGTCTGATAGCATCCTCCGTCACACCGTTGTATTTGAATGTATCACAGATTTCGATGAAACTCAACAGGTGTTCATTCGGATCATCTGTAGCGGCACCCCCAAACTGCACCGAATTCTGTACCATCTGAATAGTGCCCATTTTTATCTCGAATGTATTAGCTGCTATTGCTGGTCTGACGATGATAGACTAGAGTCCATTAATATTGGGCATGGAATATTCCTTCAGAGCCCTATGCTCCTCTCTTTGTTCTTCTCCTTATGCCTCGACTGCCATATTAGATGTCGTACTTTTAAACTGTGCTTGTAAATTTCTATGAACACTCGCTTTTCAACCTCTCCCGTTTATGTTGTCCTGAACAGGTGTTAAGTCGGGGTTGGATGACCGCGTGCGCATAAAAATTTATCCAAATTCCTGAAACAAAAAAATAAAAACTGAAAATGAGATAAGACTAGAATTGTCTAAGTCATACAATATAGCTTAAAACGAATGATAATAATAATAAATTAAACGCCTTTCCCCGGCAACAACGCCAAAAACTTGTTGCCTCTTATTTAGTCTGAACAAAAGAGCTCGCACTCATGCAAGCATACGTGTGTTAAAAAGCAATACAGAGCAAGTAAAGTATTGATCCCACAGGGAAAGTTCTTTAATTTAAATCACTATGCATTCATTAAATCACTATATTTATATGCTCAAACTAATGACTAAGATTGGTTTGTTACTCGAATCGCAATTAACAACTAAAACAATAATAACGACGGAATAAATCAAATCTGGAAATAATGGGATCTTAACTTCATTTAATCACCACTATCATGCATGACTTGTTCATATATCACAGGAAAGTAGCCAAGAGCACTAAAAGAGTCATAACCATTTTTCAATGCACTATGACCTACTTACACATCATCCACAAATGATAGATTCTATGTAATCATCAATATAACCAAAATCACTATATGTCTATTTGAATTTGCAACTATATTGAATTTAAGTTCAAGCCCTTATTATAACTTATACGGTGAAACAGTATATGTCTATCTGGTTCACGAAATACACAAGCCATATAAAACAGCCCCATATACGCATACTATCATGATTACAATCCATACTTGCATGTTCATTGTCAATTCCATACAAGTACTAAAACGAATGGTGATCAAGCATTCATACATGCAAAACAATCATGATAGACATCCCATATAATATGTAAAACAATCCATCATTCAAGCATGCAATCAAACTACATATTAAAATCCATTAGAATCCCATAATGGAGTTTAGTTCATAACTGAACCAAAATCCATTATGGGATCAAATCTAAGCATGATTAATAAACAAACAATTGAAAGATGAAAGATAGAACAATTAAACCCAATTGCTGAATAGAATCCACTATTAATATTCAAATCCACATAACAATCCAGCAGATACTAATAACAAATCCACTCTAGAAGGAAATCCCAAGAAGAAGTAGAAAAATAGAGTTTTTGGCTTCGTTCTCCGTTGGAATCTCTCCAAGAAAGTAAACCCTAATTACGATGTTAAAAAATACGTAAAAAATGAATAATAGTAAAAGTGATACGTCTGACACCAGTTAGCAATCGTTTTAAAACCATTACAACCCTTAAAAATTACAAATTAAAATAATAGCTCAGCATTAGTCAGTGAGCATCATACACCGCTGGGCTCCCCAAAGTGTAATCTCTCGCGTGAGCTGACGACTTAGTAGTGTGTCATGATTTCCAATGGGTGTTTCCATGCGGCATGCAGGCGGCTTCAGAATCGAGATTTCGGGTTCTCACAACTCTGCTCATTCTCATCCGCGCTCATTCCTTTGTTCATGCCTCGCTTAGTCTCTCGATCCTCTCGATCCTCATAGCACGCGCCCTGCCTTGTGCCTTGCCTCGTGCGTCCATTCGCCTCATGCCCTCTAAGTCCACCAAATTAGGTCGCTTCCTACACTTTTTCAAAGAAAAGGAGTTTTAAGTATACGCAATGCAAACTAACATGAATTGCAGCTAAAACATACTAAAATGTACTTGAGATGGGCATAGTTCGCATGAATTGGTACTCCATAAGTAGGTATAAAACCCACTTATCAGCGACTTGCATTGAGGCAAGACCACATGTTTGATGCTATGAACTCGTCGTTCGCTTCACTCAACACGACCTTTCAGAGTTTCAATCCATCAACCCAATTTCCATATCAGTAGCCGATGTCACTGCTGAGGTTTCCTCCTAGCGACTCAGACGAAGAAGATCAACCACCACCTCCCCAGACTTAGGCGATTGCAGGGAAGTCCTCATGCACTTAATTTTGATTTTTATCCAATGAGGGCATTGTGTTACTTAAGTTTGGGGAATTTAAATTTTTGTTTGCATGTATATGTAGTAGCAGGGTTATTTTTGTTTGCATTCTAGTTTGCATAGTAGCTTAGGTTATTGCATAGTAGTTTAGGTTATTTTTGATATTACATTATTTTCATTTCTGTTATTATCACATTTTATCTATAAAAAATAAAAATAAAAAATAAAAAATAAAAATAAAATTAGTTAAATATTGTGTTTGCATATGTCCAACAGTGTTGCAGTTCATGTTATTTGTGGGCCAATGATGAGAGTGTGAACAAGTTAACTAATACAGTATTGATTATTAGAACTATGATATAATTTCTGTTATGAATCGAATCTTGCGCTTATTTGAAACTATTATAAAAAGGTAAGCACGCTAATAACATCTTTGTTGACTGGTCAGTTCAAATTGATACATAAATAGTTTCTAAAGGATAATACTAGAGTAAATGAGAAAACAACAAGGATAGGCAGTGAATGCGAAACTTAGTCAAGAACTTAAGTTTGGGGGAAATGTAGGGTGTATAAGCTTTAATAAAAAAAATAAAATGAAACAAATTGAGTCTTGTGGTGGGTTGAGGAGAAATACTCCTCATAAACACAAGCGTGAGATGGAGCATAAAACGCACTCACCAACTATCTATCTAAAAAGGAAAAAAGAAAAATATGGGAAAAGAGCAAAAAGCCCCCATGAAGAAAAAAAATGAGATAAAAGAAGTATAAGCACCCTGAATGAACCCTTGAGTTTGGTATTGTTTAGTGCCTATTTTTCGAATTTTTAAGTTTTCACTGTATGATTCCTTCTAAGAAATTGATTATGTATTGAATTTGAATCTGTATCAGTTATCATGGATGTTTAACACACACGCACACTATACCATTGATGATGGCTTAAGATTTGAGAATTAATACGAAGTTGTGGATTGGTTTTGGTGATTAATAGTGTAAAGTTTGCTTGTTCTCTCTGAGGCTGATAAGAAAATTTTGATGCTACGATATTGTTGGATTCGAAAGCTTGTAGATTACATTTATTCCATCCCATTGCATTGCACATAGCTTGTAGATTGTTTTGTGCTCGAGGACTAGCACGGTTTATGTTTGGGGGATTTTGATAAGTGGATTTTATATCCACGAGTCGATGTTCATTTCAAGCTTAATTCGTGTTACTTTCTCATTTTTGTATTCGTTTTTACTCGTTTCTTGTTCTTTTATGTGTAGGGTGGTCGTTGAGGCAAAACATGGAGAAAGGAGTTATTTTGGAGCAAAAGTGGAATTAATATGGAAAATAGAGCAGCCAACTTGCAAAAGGCACCCCCGCCGAGGCGGGGGGTCTCGATCAGTGAACTCTTCTATTTGATGTTGGACTGTGCTGTTAGATGGGTTCTAGTGTTATAATCACATAGGGACTGCAGAAGAAAGAGGATTCAATTGGGACACTAAAGGGCACATCCAATGACTCGACTAACAACAGATTCGGCAACACACAGGAGCTCGTTATAAGATTATTTCCATATTTTCACAAAAAAAGCTTTGGAGGAGTATTTTGAAGATATTTTTGTGAAGATTGCAATTCTAGGCTACGTGAAGGGTGTTCATCACTATTCTTCTCTTTAGTCTTTTATTTGTAATGGCACGGATGTTTTCGTTAGATTATTCAGTTTTTATTTCATTCGTTATGAACTAATTCGCTTATTAGGCTTGTGATAGATCCTTGAGTGAAACAATGATTTTATAATTTTGATTTCTAGTTCAATAAAATATTATCTATGTTAATTTGAGCGTGAATTTATGAATTGCTTGATCAACAATTCTTTGGGGATTTGTATAGAATCGAGAGAGGATATTCAAATCTCGACTTAGTTAATATAGCATGTGTCATAAATTTGTGAATAACAGATTCTTGATTATTGTTAAGGTAGAGATATGCTTGACATCGCCTATAATCGGATAGAGAACTTAATCTTAAACCTTCTTTAATTTCAGTTCACATAGAGATATAGTGAGTTGGTTGATTTAGGTGTTTAACTTGGTTCTATCTAATTTGTGGATTTGAGTTAATACGGTATTAGTGCATCAAGAGGTGGCTAGTACTACATTTGTGTTCTTGATTAATAAACTGAGATATTGAGTTGAATTGGAATAAAGGTTTTAAAATCAGAGTGAAGCTTAGGGTAAAATCATAAGTCTAATTCTCCATTATTTGATTAAAATTCTGGATTTTAATATTTGTGATTGTTTTGTGAAAGTTTAGTTATTTATTAATTTAGTTTCTATAATTTTAAACCATTGAATTGAATAGTTTAATAGAATTAGGATTAATAGAAAATTGGTAATTGTGAAGTTAAATTTCTTGCTAATTTGTCTTCGTGGGAACGATACTCTACTCATTACTATATTACTTGTTGACCACGTATACTTGCGTGTTTTGCGTATATAGATTTTACCCAACACATGGCTAGCTAGAGTTGGTCACCAACCACCCACTAGGTCTAGATCTACACTCCACCTTAATAAAATATTAAAAAGGGCAATTTGGTCATTTGGTTTTTATTTTTAGTGGCAATGTTGTCAATTCCTTTCTAACCCTTATGCTGTGTTTGGTTTGGTGGAATAAGAGAGGTAATGGAATAAATCATTCCGTTGGAATAAAAAATATCATAATTGGTTTCTATCTTCCGTTGGAAAGATGTTTTCAGGTCGGAATATTGCCCAACTGTAAAAATAAAATTCATTCCCGGAGGGGGAGGCAGGAATGAATCATTCCATTTCTTATTTGAAGTGAATTGACAGATATACCCCCTATATGAAATAGGGCATTTACGGGTCAGATTTCATCGATCGATTGTTTCATTTCTTTGCCAGAGAGAACGCATTTAGAGAGAGCATTTGAGACGAGGAGAGAAGATAAAGGCATATATCGATCAACACCTTCCAATCATCGATTTTTTTTATCACAAATCTATACTAGTGCTTGAAGTTCCGATCTAATCGTAGTTTTTTTCTGCATGTAATTTGAAATGTGTCCAAAAGTTTTGAATTAAATCAAATACCTTCCAAATCTCTCACTAATTTCGGTATGATTTTTTATAGTTATATATATATATATATATATATATATATATATATATATATATATATATGTGTGTGTGTGTGTGTGTGTGTGTGTGTGTGTGTGTGTGTGTGTGTATTGTTTGATTTTGATTTTGTTCAGAAGTGATCTGTGGGTTCAATTGTTGTTCTTGATACTTAAATTTTGAACCTACGAGAATCAATTGTTGAACCTACGAGAATCAATTGTTGTTCTGGATACTATTTGATGTCTAATTTATCAAATCAAGTTCAGGGAAAATTGATGTCTAATTGATGTTTAGGGAAAATTGATGTTTAGTGAGATTTATCTTAAATTTTGTATTGTTTTATTCCCGGGCGATAAGAACAAACAACAATACTTTTTTAGTTCAAGTTTGCTAATGATATACTTTTCACTTGTTTGTTTTGTAATTCATTGCACTTGGTATCATGAATTTATGCACAAGTCTATGTTTGTGTATTGTTTCTTTATGGAGGCCTGAAATGTAGAGAATAAGATATAGGAACGTGTAAAAGCTGCATAATCAACACAATTCTCCCATATTTCCCCTTTGTGTTTAAATGAAGCATGAGTTTGGCTTATGGGTTGTTTACTTTCTTAAAGTTCTTATTTTTAAGTTGTAATAGCTGGTCCTTGTGGATTTATGTTGATATTAGAATTAATTTGAACCCATTTATAAAATTCATCCTAGTATTTGTCGTTAAGATCGGAGAATGGTGGTCGAATTTGTTACATATCAATAGTCATTCATTGTAAAGACCCATAAAAAAATAATTCTGACTTTCATTATACTTATTATGTATGAACCAGATCTTTGTTTTGAAGCCTAACGAATGAACTGTTTCATTATTGCTTTCATTATAGTATGTTTCTTAAATTTGTTTTGAAATTGTTTTACAATATGTTTATTGTTTGAGTTTGCTCTTACTTTTTCAATTGAATTGCAGTCATGGCTCGTCGTAGACTAGACAAACGGAAGAGAATGAAGAGATTAATTGCCTTTTTTTATTTTTGGTCCGAAATAGTTGCCATGGTTACCTTATTCATGCAATTTGTTATATCTATGGCACGACATAGACATATGAGAGCACTTAATCGACCAAAGTACACCCTTTCTTGCTCGAGCGGTCTAAAATTTATGAGGGAGCTAGTGTATGACAATGACATTACATGCCACAATTACCTTAGAATGGATAGGGCAAGTTTTACCAAATTATGTGATATTTTACATACCACAGGCAAACTTAGTAGTACAAAGTACCTTCAAATAGATGAATAAGTTTCCATATTCTTGTATGTGCTAGCCCATCATGTGAAAAATCGTGTCATAGTATTACAATTTTGTCGATCTAGTGAGACAATTAGTAGGCATTTCAACAACGTACTCAATGCAGTGATAAGATTGGAAGGTCAACTTTTTAAGAAACCGGAACCTATACGTGAAAACTCTACTGACAATAAGTGGAAATGGTTCAAGGTATTTCTTTAACTTAGATATTTGTTATCCTACCGTAACAACCTTTTTTAAATTACATATTTATCATTATGTTTTTGAAAAAGATAAGTATTTCTTACTAGGGTTGTCTAGGGGCTTTGGATGGAACATACATAAAGGTTCATGTCCCTGAAGAAGATAAACCTAGGTATCGAAATCGAAAAAATGAGATTACAACTAACGTGTTAGGTGTTTGCTCCCCGGAGATGCAATTTATCTACGTCTTACCTGGTTGGGAAGGGTCCGCGGCAGATGGTAGGGTACTTTATTCTACAATGCATCGTAATCATGGTTTGAAAGTAAATCGAGGTAAGAAATAAGAAATATCTTAATATAATTTAATATGTATAGACTCACACTAACAAAAACAAGCAAACACAACCCCATTTAACATCCTTTTTTATTTAGTTAAGGTAACTACTACCTTATAGATGCTGGATATACCAATGGAGAGGGCTTTCTTGCGCCTTTTAGAGGTCAAAGATATCATTTAAATGATTAGTTAGATGGACATCGACCTACGACTGCCAAAGAATTGTTTAACATGAAGCACTCCTCAGCTAGAAATGTCATAGAGCGTTGTTTTGGCCTTCTGAAGAAAAGATGGGGAATTCTTAGAAGTCCTTCATTTTATCCTATTCGAACATAAAATAAAATAATTGTTGCTTGTTGCCTAATGCACAACTTTATAAGGCAAGAAATGGCTATTGATCCGTTTGAAGATGAGGAGATAGAAGTCAACCATGAGGAAACTAGAGTTGATGAAGACTACATCAATACAGTTGAGACATCCCATGTGTGGACAAACTTTAGAGAAAATCTTGCCATTGAGATGTTTGATGTGTGGAGGGCTGACCATAGTTTATAGTTTAAAATTGTGTTATTTATTATTAGTAGTACCTTTCAATGCTTATTGTATCGATTAATAGGATTTTGTATGATACTTATGTTTTAAGATTGAGATGTTTAGTAGTTTGAGATTATTAACTGGCTTAGCTATCTCCTTTTTTTAATGATGGCAACTGGTAGCTAGGCTTCTTTCTTTTTATTTTGAGAAAAGATTGATATGCCATTTAAACTTATAAATTGTGGGTGATGCTTGATTTATGAAGACCCCCTTTTCTATCTTTTGGCATGGCTATAGTTGGTTACTTGTCAAAATATTTGTATAGTTTGTTTTGTTTTTTAATGAATGAATGAATGATAATATATAAGACAAAAAAAATGAAGTTTGTTTTGTTTTTATACTCTTGACTTACACGATTCTGTTGTAGAAGAATCATGTTTCTTAATAAGAATCATGTTGTAAATGAAATGATGTGGACCCAAAGTTTTGATTTTCATAGTTCTCTCTAGGAAGAGCATATAACATGTTTTGTGTTTGGTGTTTTAAAGTTTCAGACACATTGGAAAATGTTTTTTAAATTAAAAAATCAAGAAAATGTTTTTGTGGTTATAAACTTTTTTTTTTCTTTATTAACCTTTTTTAAGCAAATTTGATCATGCAGGGCATGGAAGATGCCCAAGAGAAAATGTTATTAATCGCAAGTTAAATGGTCAATGGTGGTGTAAAATTATAACACATCCCATTTGCACTGAAAAAACAAGGAGAAGATATATACATATTTGATTATTTGTACATTGATAAACTAGCTTTTTTCAAAGTTAGGTTGTCGTGTTTATATTAATTTTCTTAAATGCCCTAAATTTACTAGTATTACCATCATATTTGCAAATATATTTGAAATTTAATACTATGTAGGCAACTATAAAGCAATATGATCAAATATGTGCAAAAGTTTTCCATAGACATAATATGTAGATTTATATACTATATGAATTGAATTGAATTTATATTCGGTTTGGCGGACTTCAATTTATGATGGATTCTCAAGTAAATGATGAAGCAAGGGGCAAGAGTAAGCATAAATGGGTTGAAAATGAAGATGACAAGCTTGTGGAATGTATGCTATACATATTAAATACTAATGGAACTTTGTATAGGGCTGATAATGGTTTTAAGCCTGGGCTTGGCTATTGAGAAAGCATTGGCTGAGAAATTGCCTGCAGCAGGAATAAAGGAAAAACCACATATTGAGTCAAGGTTGAAAACATTGAAAATTGAATGGGCAGTTGTATATGATATGCTGCATGGAAAAGACAGTAGTGGATTTGGTTGGGATGTTGAAAATCATGTGCTTGAAGCCTCTAAAGATGTCTGGATTCCATATCTTAAGGTAAGTCATTTTTTAAGATTCGAAGCATTTAATTTCTAAGGTAATTCTCATACAATAGAATAATTCTTATGTTTTAAGATTGAGATGTTTGAATATATGATCAGAGTTTTTTTTAATTACTGTGTTATTTTTTTCTCTTACTTGTTTTAGGTGCACCAAAAGAGAGCAAAGTGGAAGAATAAGACTTTTCCACATTATTTGGATCTCAGTGTTATATTTGGCAAGGATAGAGCAACTGGAAAAGATGCTCTATCGGCTGCGGAAATGGTCGAGTTAGATGAAGAGATCCAAATAAATGATGGAGATGATGACTTGATTCCAACTCGTAGTGCGGAAATATCTAGCAAGTCCTCAAGTTTCAAGAAAAGGAAGAGAAAATCAAGTTTCGATATTGATTCTGAATCAGCCATGGAGAGGGCTGCTACTATTCTTGCTGCACAACTCGAGAAATCATCTGCTCAATTTGCTAACTTTCTTGGATTGGAGGCTTCATTAAATTAGCAACGGAAGAATCTCAGTAATGCATTGAGTAATGTGCCCGGTCTAACTGATAATGAGCGTAACAAGGTCATATTTAAGCTTGCTCGTGAGGAGGAGTTGATGGTGGTCTTTTTTAGCCTTCCCGGTGAGCGAAAAGAGGGTTTCGTCAAAGATTTATTGAGTGGAGTGTTATACTAGTTATTTAGACATTTTATTATATTACTTATGAACGAATAATGATATTGGGATTTTGATGGAATGCATTACTACTTGATTAGACATTTTATTAAGTTGTTGGTTGTTAAATGAAATTATGCATTATGTTATTGAATTTTATCATCACTTTATATTATTGAGTGGGGTGTTATACTAGTTGATTTAGTTTTGTTGGTTGTATTTTATTTTTACACTACTTATCTTTAGATTTCATCAATTAAAATAAAGTTAATTCTAGAGAAATAAAAAATATATATATATATAAAAAAGATAACTTACAAGTAAGAAAAAAATTATAAAAAAATTATATGAAAAGTATAGTAAAAAAAAAAGAATAATATAATTATAAAAAAATCTAGAGAAATATGTGTTAAAATTTTAATATAAATTGAATTTAAGTTAAATTTGAACATTTGGGGGTATTTAGGTCACTTTCTAATTATTTATTTCATTCTTAGATGTATTCCTAACATCAACCAAACATGTACATGGAATATTAAAAAATTATTCCATTCCCTTCCTTATTCCATTCCCTCATCTATTCCATTCTCTAATCTATTCCATTCCTTCAATCCAAACGTAGAGTTAGGGTTTGACCCTTAAGGTTTAACCCTAAGGTTTTCTAAACTCATAATCTAGATTTGAGTAATAATGGCAAAATTGGAATCTTAGTTTCTAGAAATGTGAATTAGGGTTCCCTAATTGAATTAGGTTTCCTAATCACTTTAGACTTTCAAATTAGACTTTATAATTTACTAATCACCATAAGCTTGCTAAATTGGTAATTAGGGTTTATAACTTAGCAATTAGGGTTTTGATTTAATAATTAGTGTTTCTAAATATTAATTAGGGTTTACCTAATTAACATTAAATATAATAATTTCCATAAATTACATTACACAATAACTTAACAAATCTTATAGTCATAATTGACTCATGTACTATAGTTTATCAGTAATGCTAAGGTTTTGCACTGTGTTACTATAACTGTTCCACACATTAACATTCCACATATAACAGACATGTTTATATCACTGAAATATAAATAATATTATATCAATATTCTCATTCCTTATTAAGAATCCAGAATTAGGGTTTTGAATCCATATCCGACCTCACTTTCATATATACTATTTAATTAAGTTAAAATAATTAACTTAACTACTATAACAAAATACATATCATAATAATCCTTATGATCATATCATATATATATTATTCATATTTCATGGAAAATAATTAATAAATATTTTTATTATAAAATTAATTTATAATACTTAATATAATCTATAATGATCAATAATTCATAAAAGAATTTATTTATAATTATTCATATGATAAATAAATTTTATTTATCACATAAATACATATATTTTTCTTTGCACATAATCCTACCTTTATATATAACAAAAATTAAATGCAAAATTTATTATTTAATTATATTGAAAATATTGGGTTATTACATCCACCATCCCTTATAAGGATTCCGTCCCCGGAATCACCGCTTCAAAACTTATAGACACTAGGGCAAATAGCATACACAGTTATTTCAAGTAGATCTCGATCAAATTCGATCGAAATAATCTTTAACTATTCAACATAAAGCTTTGTCTATCTGATTATGCGGAAATCTGATTTCTAACAGAACTCAAATTTCTCCTTCAAAATTTCTTTATAACATAATTTACTTATATTTAAGAAAATCGTATATACGAAAATATAATTCATACGAATAATACCTGAAGTTCCATCCCTTGCTGCTATGGTATCCTAAACCGTCATGTTGAAGACTCTTGTGGTTGATTTCGTTGAAGTTGGTCCCATTATCGCCATTTTTCCACTGCCGCTTCCTGCATTCACGCTCCCTATATCCATTCTCCTTTTTGGATAATCCTTCACCTTATGCTCTGTGGATCCACACAGAAAACACTCATTACTCATCCTAGGATTGGGGCAGTTAGGAGAGATATGTCCCTCCTGCCCACACTTGTAGCACACAAACTTGCCTTTAAGACACAAACCTGAATGACACTTCCCACAATTCTTACACTGCACATCCTGCTTTTTCACACCTTCCTGCTTGACTTGAACACTCCCCACATTGTTCCATTTCCTTTTCTCACCCCTACTTCCACTACCTACTTCTACCTTCCCAGCTCCCTCACCCTTATTCTTTCTCTCCTTATTGTAGAGACTCATGGCCTCACTTCCCCCTTCAACTATGATATCCTTTTCTAAGAGTGCGGCAAATGTGTTGATCTGCAACACCGCCACCTTATTGTAGAGCCAGGATTTTAGGCCTAGCTCAAACCTCCTTGCCTTTCTAGCCTCCGTATCCACTTGGTGTGGAGCGAACCTAGCTAACTCATTGAACTTTTCAGCATACTCCGCAACTGTCAAGTTCTCCTGCTTCAATTCCAAAAACTTCACCTCCATCCTAGCCTGTACACTAGCTGAGAAATATTTCTCAAAGAATAGCATCTTAAACCTAGTCCATGCTATCACTCCTTCTCCGGCCCTAGCTTGATTTGCCTCCCACCAGAAATTCGCCTCTCCTTTCATCATATAGGTGGCAAAAGCTGTCTTTTGCCCTTCATCTACCCTAGCGACTACAAATGCTTTTTCTATTTCCTTAACCCAAGTTTGGGCTTCTATCGGGTCAGTGGTACCTCTAAATTTTGGCGGTCTTACGGCCTTAAAATCTTTGAAGTTTGCAAATCGATTGTCTGGTTGATTTCCTGCGGCCGACATTCCATTCTACATGGCTTGAGCTACCATGTTCGCGAAATTCTGCATCAGGTCTGGTTGTTGTCCTCCAACATTGTTAACAGATTCTTCCGCTTAGATTGGTTTCGAAGTTTGACGCTCAAGGCATTATCTGGTTAAATAAAGCATAATCTATATTTTATTAACTTACATTCTAAACCTTATCGTATAAGTTTAATATTTCAAACTTATTTCATTAATCAACCATAGATTCATATGCATTCAACTATTTCATAGTACATAGCATAGTACATACTGTTTTAAACATCCGATATCCCTTTGTGACCACAAAAGTCTGGAATCGCTGCTACAACTTACAGCAATGTTGGGATTATTATAATATACACGTACATACCAAACATACATAATTAAATACTAATTCTACATATTTCCTACACCTCTTTCCTAATTCCGGACAACCCTTCGCCTGATGACCTTCCAATCCACAAATAAAACATGCACCTGGTTTATAGTCGGGACAATACAGAGTGGTATGTCCTTTGTAAACACTCAAAATTTTCTGTACACCTGTCACTAACATTGCAGGAGGACAGATTCATCTTTTAAGAGGGAACCCTAAAAGACAATCCATATCCATTCCGGATACTACCGGAAGTTTTGCATCAACCCCGGAACACACAATGGGAGTGACAAATCCAACCTCGGAGATAACCCCGAGGCGTGCAGATCCAATACCGAAACACACACCGGAGAAGACCGATTAATCTCAGAGATAACCCCGAGGTATCCAGTCTCAGTCCCCATCATGGGAATAGCCACCAACCTTGGTGATAACCCCAAGGAATGCGCTTTCGGTGATAACCCTTTAAATGCTTGTTTAAATGCAACCACCTAATCTCTACGGCGCTCACAACGAGATATCAGTACTCAAACCCGGAGATAACACCGGAGGACAGCACACCTCAAAGATGACAATGAGGACCTTCAATAATTATGCTAATTCAATCCCAAATAAGATCGAAAGCAAAATCGCTTTTATCACCATTAATCCGTGATAACACCGGTGAGGGCAACATCGCTATCTCGCCAACACGATGCCACACCACGTCGTCTCAACATTTCATACACATCTCTACGCAACGATGTCCCACAAGAATCAAGGATAATCAATCCCGAGTGACTATCATGTGGGGTAACAGATAGAATTTGAAGCTTCAAGAAGGAGGGCATCGCCCCATCTTCAATGACTTCAGACAAACTCTAATCCTATGCCATCAGACAACTCTCGACAACAAGTGGTCCGAAATAGGTCCTGTATACCTCAATCGGATGCCCAGATTGCACTTCTGAAAGTTCGAGTGGACATTACAGTGCTCGAGTACACGTACTACGAGATGACCCGACCCGAGAAACCTGGGCCCACTAGGGTTGCCTCTGGTACACCTGCGGCTCCACCCTCTTTAAATAGAGGGCATGGGGTGGCCATTTTGCAAGAGAAAACGGCGAGGAAGCCCTGCCCAATTTGCTCTGCACTCACCCCATACAGTGTACTTTCTCATTTTAAACACCTGCGAGCTCATATATAGCTACTTTTGTACCTACAAAAGCCAGTGTTTACCCACTTTAAAGATATAGAAGTCTTCTTTGGTAGTCAACTGTAAGCCTTCTCACACACTTTAAAGCCTTTCTCTTCATCTCTGCACACACCCTTCTTCACGTTGAGAGTCGTGGTCATACGTAGATTTTCCGGACTTTGGTCCGTGGTTTTATTTCAGGTTGTATATATATATATTTATATCGGACTAACATTATCGAAAGTTATACCTCAATTGAGTTTCTTTATATATATATATATATATATATATATATATATATATATATATATATATATATATATATATATATATATTAATCAAGCGCATTACCTCCGCTCGATGAGCCTGGATTTTACATCCGTGCGTTTACTCGCTTTTATATATATATATATATATATTTCATCCCACACGGAGTTTACTTCGTGGTGGTTGATCACTTTTTACTTTTCTTTACGTTTTTCGTCCCGCCTGGAGTTTACTACATGGCGGCTTGATCGCTTTATTACAACTTTCTTTACATTTCGCCCCACGAGTTCCTTCGTGGTGGTCGATCAGATTATGACTTTATTTACGTTTCATCCCTTACTCGAGTTTCCTCCGTGGCGCTTGATAGTTTTTCTGATTTTATTTACATTTCGATCCCCATTGAGGTGCTTCGTGGTTGGTGATCATGTCTCGTATATATATATATCTACAGCTTTTATATATATACCTGCTTACTACTTTCATACAAATTGTGGTATCTTGTGCGCCTAGGAATCATGTGATCACAGATTCAGCCCATTGGATCTAGATTCGGTTCCCGTGATGGACATTTTCAGCCGTAAGCAGCTTGTAAATTATTATGCGGTGTCTGAATTTCCTCAGATGGTTCTCATACCCACAAGGAAGTCGGCATTATTTTGTACATTATTTTCTTATAGATGCTTCGCATCTAAAATCAATCAAGCCGAGCATTTAATAAAATGGGAGTGTAAAAGGTCTCAATTACTATTGAGCATCAGGGTTTGAAAAACCTCTTTTATAAAACATCACTGCCATATCTTGCTAAAAACTGAATTTTACATAAATTCAAACCCTGTATATATAGGTGAGAACGAGGCCTCGTGACTACTTCCAAATAACAAAGACATTGACCCACACACACACACATTCGGATAATAGTTTCCTAAAAGAGGCGGTCACCATGCAGAACACTTGATGTCTGGGGTGCCTAACACCTTCCCTCCGCATAACCAAGTCCCCGAACCCTAATGAATCTCGATTTCACTGACCCGTTTAGAAGTGTCACATCATTGGGACAATGTGCAAACCTTTTCTCGGTTATGTTGGTACAACCATTTAAAAAACCAACTGGCGACTCTTAACAGTCCATCGTCGATCGGACCTTTTTCACTTGTTTTTTCAAACAAATCTTACCTAAAATGAGAACACCAAAGAACAAGTAATGTAAAGGGACATCTAAAAATCCCGACGTCGATTGTGTGGCGACTCTATTTGGGACACCAAAGAAGAGGACTTAAGCCGCTATTACAATCTTTTCAAAAATGTTATCTACTTGTGTGTGGATGTTGCATTTACATTTATGATGAATGTGTACGAATGCATTTACTTATTGCACTTAGTGCTTCCCACCATAACTGTTTGTGATATTAGTGCTTTGCACATGTCATCATTTTCATACGGTGAGACGCGATGTATGTGAATGTATGTTGTGTGGTCCATCCACCAGGAGGCTATCCCATCGGTGTTTGATTACTGGACTCGTGGGAGGACTAATTCCCCGAGGCTCAGGAAAGGCACCACCCAAATTCGCTTCAGTTGAAAGACCGGATTAACTTCCCGTTGAGTAAATTGCGATGATTTGGGAACCTTCATGCCAAAAAGCCGCGAGAGTAACCTCCATGTAATGAGAGTCTCTTCATGCTCTCATTTTAATTACTTGTAAACACAATTACTTGTAATTTCCTTCCATATTTATCTCCATGTAATGAGAAATATGAAGAAATGTGTACACATACATATTTTAATTAACATGCTACAAACCGCTGACATCCGTTTTACAAAATAAAATTCCTAAAATGGACACATCACATAGCATGTTATTATACACATTCCCTAAAGACTAACCTATGCAAGTCTTTCGCAGGGAACCAATCAGACCTACTACCCGGTCAAAATCCAAAAAGGCTACAGGCCTATAGTCAATCATATCATCATCCGACCAGACTGAACTTAATCCATTTTCTCGCAAAGAATTCGACGGATTAAGCAAACAAATTACAGATTTGGTCGTTTCTACTCAAACAACTACACCAAATCCAATCGTGGTCCAAAATACCCGTACATCTTTGAATCCTCCACACAAGGGGGAACCCAGGTCATTACAATACCTGAACTATAATTGGATACCACCAACAAAACTCGTGATGTCGCCCCATCCCAATCGGAGATCCGGATAATCGGTGACATAAAAAAGAAAGTCCTCCAAATGGAAGAGACCCTTCATGCTATCAAAGGAATTGGAACACACGGGAGTGTTTCATATGCTGATCTTTGCATTTTCCCTGGTGTTCATTATCTAGAAAAGTTTAAAACTCCAAACTTTGAAAAATATGACGGGTTAGGAGATCCTTACACACATTTAAAGGTGTTTATTGGAGAACTTAGATCTTATGCATAGGACGAAAAGCTCAGAATGCAATTGTTCCAAAAAAGTCTAACTGGAGAAGCCCGTTCGTGGTGCACAAGATTAGACAATTCAAAGATCCATAGCTGGGAAGAGCTAGCACATGCTTTCCACACTCAATACAGCTTTCAATCAGCTTTCCTGATCGGTATCAAATTACCAAGATCAAGAAACAGTCTAACGAGTCATTCAGAGAGTATGCTCAAAGGTGGAGATGCCTGGCTGCCCAAGTTAGTCCTTCCATAACAGAATCAAAGATGGTCATGACTTTCATAGACATACAAGAAGCTCCTTTCTATGAAAGAGTTTTAGCCGGCATCGTCAAACTATTTTCTGAAATGGTCAAACATGGGGAGATGGCTGAGACGGGATTGAAGTCCGGGAAAATTCAAGACCTAGCTACACTCAAAGCTGTTGCTGATCACATCCAATCCGGAAATTATGGAAACAACCCTCGGAGGGTCCATAAAAAGAAAGAGGAAGATGTTTCCCTGATACTATAGGGTCAAAAAGGCAATCAGAACATGCCTATTCAAAGGAGAAACTACACTCCCTTTTAAGCACAGTCTACGAACCCTCCAATACCAAAAGGTGGAGAAGTCAAATGCCCTCGAATGTTCACACCCTTAGGGGACACCCTCGAGAACATTCTCAATCTTTCCGACAACACAGTAAGAAAATTTACATCTTCTTCCACCACCAAAACCCTAATGGATGCGGGGTTTCAATCTTTGCTCAAAATGTGCTTATCATGCCGGGCACTGGACATGATATCGTGGATTATTGGGCCTTGAAACACAAGATCCAAGACCTAATAGACAACAGTGAGATTGTGGTCACCAAACTAGATCAGCCTCACGTTCAAGACAACCCTATTCCTCAACACAAAGAAGAAGAGGTCAACATGATCAATTGGAGCAACGGACAGAATTCCAATTTCAACTGTGAATCCTCCCAGACCCTCAAAGACAGTGTTGACAAATGGGATTATGCCAAGTTCCAATTCACAATGGAACGAAAGATGAAAGCTCTATGTAAGCAAATTGAACAATTGGCAGAACTGGTGACTTATCAGCATCAAGTTACACGCCAATTAATCAACCAGGAGCATGCCAGTCTCCTACCTTTTGTCATGAATATTCCCTCATCACTTTAAGAAAATGAAATACTGGAAGACAAAGTGACAAAGAGAGCAAATGCCAAGGCCTGTCGTGATTTTGCCAACAAAAGGGAATTCACCTATTTGGGCCAACCTATGGAGGAAATCCTTCATATGTTAATCAATGAAGGAAGGATCAGTTCCCTTCTACCTCCAATCAACCCTTGTTCAGGACGATACAACTCTAATGGAGTATGTCAATATCACTCCCAGTCTCGCGGTCACAGCACAGAAGAATGATGGGCACTCCGCCACCTCATCCAAAATTAAATTGACAGTGGTGTCCTGCACTTAGTAGACGATGATACTATGTTACGTGCAAGTGAGAATTCAGGTCCTACTAAGTGGAAGAGTGTGGTAGCAGTCATATCCACTGAAACAGATGGGGTTAACAAATCACTCACAATGCCAATCATTCAACTCAAAGGAAGCAACAATCCTTTGAAAGTGGCCGCTCCCGAGCCAATCAACTTGTCGTGCAGAGCACAATATCCTATTGTTAGCTTGAGCAAAGTTCCGTGGAATTATGGAGAAGGTGAAGGATCCACCTCACATACAAGCTCGCCATGTTGTCGAAGGAAAATCCACTGTATCTTCCCCAATGGGTGATGAAGTCTACCATCAAATCAAAGGGGAAAATACCCATGGAGAAGATTGAAAAATTCCTCCGCACTATGGGTCATAACGAAGCCAAGGTGGTTTTAAGCTTAAAAGAAGCTCCACAACAAATATCAATTTTGGACTTGGTCCTAACTTCCGAGAATCACCGGAAGGTCTTGTTGAAGGTTTTAGAAGAGGCCTATCTACCAAGATCAGTTGATACGGAAAAATTTCAACATCTGGTGGATCACATTTTCATTAACAATGTGATATCCTTCACTGATGATGACATACCGCCCGAGGGGACCGGTCATTGTAAGCCGTTGCACATTGTGGTCTTATCCTCCGGATACATTCTAGCTGGAGTCTTGATAGATGGAGGTTCATCTCTAAATATATGTCCATACACTACCTTGGTGAAGATGAATATCAATCTCAACCGAATTTGGAGTAGCCATACTATCATCAAAGCTTTTGATGGAGCCCGTCGAAATTCGGTCGGAGTAATTGAACTGTCAATCGAAATTGGTCCTCATACATTCTGTGTATCTTTCCATGTACTCAAGATAGATTCGGGATACAACCTGCTCTTAGAACGACCATGGATCCATATGACAGGGGCAGTCCCCTCCACTCTTCATCAACAGTTGAAATACATTATCAACAATAGCCTGGTCACGGTCAACGCTGAACCAGAGTGTCCTCAACACGGGGACATGCCATTCATCAATGCCAATGCAGATGTTGAACCAGTCAGTTTTCATGCCTTGGAAGTAAGCAATACCCAATACCATGCTATTGGAATGCCATTACCCGAACCCAAGATTTCTTCCGAGGTAATGTCAGCTACTCAAGAAATGATGTCATTGGGTCATAAACTGGGACAAGGGCTGGGTAAAGATTTCCAGGGTATCAAATACCCAATTCGATTAACCAAGCAAACTGGAACAGCTGCGCTAGGCTATTCTGCCAGTTCTAGTCATAGGAATCCTCATAAGCATCAGCAGATTCTTTCAGCTTCAACCATGCGGCGTTTATCTTCGCCTTCAAACTCTTAGTCCGCACAACCTCCTGTAAAGGTGCCAGCCAATGTAATGGCTATGTTATTTCCCAAGCTGGTACCAATAAAGGAGAAAGAAGTCTTTGTTCCAAATCCTGCAGTTAAAGAGGAGGAACGAAGAATCAAACAAGACGTCATCCGAATGATGTCAGGCATACGCATCATCGTTCATGATGAACATACCAATAGATACACCCCAGACGATGATTGCCCAGACGTAATGGCCATCATTCAGGACAGGGAGGATGATGACAATCCCTCCATCACTGCGGTCCACCCGGACTTTGCCCTTGCCTAATTGGAACAAAGACTCCTTGCATTGGTCGTCATAGGGTAAAGCGGCAAAAACTTTTTTCTACTCAGATATAATACCCGCTTACTTTTCTATATAGTATTAGCGGTTTATTTTGCCAAGATATTCTAACATCATGTATGATCAAACACATTTCATATATACTAAGTGAAAAAGCATATTTTATTTCATGACTCTAAATTTAGATGTGTATCAGATTTCACGACATTTCAAGTGCCTCTTTCTCCACAAGGATTGTACCTTTGATGTAGAGATGAATTCAAACCTTGATGGATATACAAGATGACATTGAGGTGCCTCCGAAATTCAGAATGGGTCGAGACAAACCCAAACCCAACCTTGATCAAACCACTTTTTTCAATCTCGGAACCTTAGAAAGCCCTAAGTTAATCCAGATTGGTTCAGACCTTACCCCAAACCAATGGGATGACATGGTTACGTTATTAACCCAATTCCAAGATGTGTTTGCATGGTCTCATGAAGACATGGTGGGTTTGTCCACTGACATTGTCCTTCATCGCATTCCCATTAAAGAGGGATTTAAGCCAGTCAAGCAAAAGCTCAGGCGATTGAAACCTGAATGGAGTTTAAAGGTGAAAGAAGAAATTGTGAAACAATTTCAAGCTGGCATCATCATGGTGTCTACATATCCTGAGTGGATATCCAACATTGTCCCCATACCTAAACCCAGAGGGAAGGTACGAGTTTACGTGGATTACCAGTATTTGAACAAAGCTTGCTTAAAAGATAGCTTTCCCGTGCCATTTATCCACATTCTTATTGATAATATTGCGCAATACGACATGTACTCCTTTGTTGATTACTTCATAGGGTATCATCAGATCATGGTTGCTGAGGAAGATCGTGAGAAAACTGCTTTCATCACGCCTTGGGGAACCTTTTGCTATAGACGAATGTCATTCAGCCTCATCAATGCCGGAGCCACTTATCAACGAGCTATGATGGCTCTTTTCCATAACTTAATGCACAAAGAGATTGAGATCTACGTGGATGACATCATTGTCAAGTCTCGGAAGGAGGATGACCATATAGACCATCTTAGAAAGTTGTTCAACAGGTTGCGTAAGTACAACTTGAAGTTGAATCCAGCTAAATGCGCCTTTGGCGTTAAATCAGGCAAGTTGCTAGGATTTCTAGTCAGCCACAAAGGAATTGAGCTGGATCCTGCCAAAATTTAGGCCATCACGGAAATGCCCATTTCTCAGACAGAAAAGGAAATACGGGGATTTTTGGGAATAATCAACTTTATTAGTAGGTTTATCTCTCAACTCACAGCAACCTGTGAGCCAATCTTCAAGCTATTAAGGAAGAACTCCTCCATGAAATGGAATGATGAGTGTCAAAATGTCTTCCTCACAATCAAGAAACAGCTAGTCAAAGCTCCCGTGTTGGTTCCACCTAGGGATGATGTTCCCCTGTTCATGTACCTGTCCATAAGTGACAATGTCATGGGCTGCATGCTGGGACAGAAGGATGATAGAGGCCAAGAACGAGCTATCTATTACCTCAGCAAAAGATTCAGCAGCAGTGAACACAAGTACACTCTGATCAAAAAGACGTGTTGTGTTTTAGCATGGGCTTCCATGAGGTTACAGCATTATCTCCATGGTCACACCACACATCTCATATCCCGCGTGGATCCTCTCAAGTACGTGTTCAACAAACCCATATAAAATTGCCGACTGTCCAGATGGCAGTTGATCCTACAATAATTTGACATCGTATATGTGACTCAAAAGTCCATCAAAGGTCAAGGAATTGCATATCAACTGGCCGCCGCACCTTCAGGGGATTTTAAACCCTTGGAAACATATTTCCCCGATGAAGGAGTAATGACATTGTAGCAACACCATCAGTACAATACGCGCCAATCATGGAAGATTTATTTTGATGGAGCTGTTAATCTGGAAGGTTCTGGAGCTGGAGCACTTCTAGTATCTGATACGGGGGAGCAGTATCCCGTCGCCGCCAAATTGCAGTTTGTCAGCACCAATAATACGGCTGAGTATGAAGGCTATCTCATGGGGGCTAAAACTTGTTCGTTCAATGGGCATCAGGCGCTTAACTGTCTTTCGAGATTCAGAGTTGGTAATCAGACAATCCACCAGAATCTATCAAACTAAGGAACTACATTTGTTGCCCTACCATCGACAAGTTTTATGGATGGTTTTGGAGTTCGAAGAAATCTCCTTTCTACACATTCCTCGTAATAGGAATGACTTTGCGAACGCATTAGCAACTTTGGCCTCCTTGATTCGCATATCAGACAAGGAACACTTGCCAATCGTCACAATTTCCCTGCATAAGGCCCCAGCCAATGGGAATTACGTTCGAGAAGTATCAGATGAGCTACCTCCCATCCAACATCCTTGGTATTAGCATATCAAGGAATATCTACGAGATGGATCTACACCCGCGGAAGCGAGCCCGACTGAGAAAAGGTGGATCCATCGACTTGCTATGAAATTCTACCTGAGTGGAGATGCGCTCTACAAAAGATATGCAGGACTAGGTCTCCTCAGATGTTTAGATAAAGATCAAGCCCAAAGGCTTATGGATGAAATCCATGGCGGAGTCTGTGGCCACCACATGAGTGGCCCCCTCCTTGTCAAGAAAGTCCTCAGGACAGGACATTATTGGCTATTGATAAGTAGGTTTTTAACCTATGAATTATGTTCATTTGGCTTGTTATATTGTTAGTTTTTGGGTATTTCTATGTTACTTTTGATGGGGTTTATGTTTGTTGTAGGTAATTCAGACTCATCCAGCGAATGGGAGCATTGGAGGACATTTTGAGCGACATTACAATTTTCTAGTGGTCAAGCTGCTGAGCGTTACCTGTCTATCGAAAGCGGTGAAGCTGAGTGCTTGTTGGGCATGGCAGTCACGATGGGCTAGCGCGGAGTGCGTTGTGGAGACGTTAAGGCGGTAGCGGACCACCTTTAATCAAAAAGTGGAACTTGACTGGGGAAGTCTTTTGAATTCGGGGAGTCTTTCAAGCGTAAATTAGAGGTGGATTATAAGTCATGGTATGAGGGGAGAGGATATATATGCTGATCTAGGCATACTTAGAGCGTATCATTCATTCATTCAAAAAAACGAAACTTACTTGAAGAAGGATTGAGGAGAGCAAGGGCTTGGAGGAACGAAGAAGAGAAATAATTTCACGAAGATTTCAGAATTAAAGGGCGAGAAGGGTGGTGTATCATTATTCTTCTCTAATTTCTATCTTCTGTAATTGGGATGATGTTTTCTTTTATCTATTCGGTATTTAATTCATTTTTTATGGGCTAAATTACTTGTTAGGCTTATAATGGATCTCTAAGTGGAACTATGATTGTGTAACCTTGGTTTTCAGTTTAATTAAGCTATTATGCAGTTTATCTATATTAATTGGAGCTTGAATTTATGAATTGCTTGATCGACAATTTTTATGTGGATTTATATAAATTCGAGAGATGAAATATAAATCTAGACTTAGTTAATATAGCATGTGTCATGAATTTTGTGAATAGCAGATTCTTGATTATTGTTGAGATAGAGATATGATCGACATCACATGTAATCGTGAAGAGAACTTGAACTTAAACCTTACTTAATTAAAATTCACGTAGAGATATAGTGAGTTAATTAATTGAGGTGTTTGACTTGATTCTATCTTAATTATAGATTTAGGTTAATACGGTGTTAATATATCGAGAGGTGATTAATACTATTTATGTGTTATTGATTAATAAACTGGGATAGTGATTTAAACTGGAATAAGGTGATAATAATCAGAGGGATGCTTAGAGTGAAGTTACGAGCTTAATTCTCAAATATTTGTTTGAAAATCTAGACTTAGGGTTTGTTGGTATTTAGTTGATTTTTGATAATTTTGATATTTTCGATATAAACTGGAAATTAATTAGTTTGATAAAATTTGAATTAATAGAAGATTGGTAGTTGCAAGGAAAATTTGTGCGAAATCTCTGAGGGAACGATACTTTACTTACTATTATATTACTTGTTGACCACGTATACTTGCGTGTTGAGCATATATAGATTTTACCCAACAAGTTTTTGGCGTCGTTTCCAGGGATTTCAATACAGATTTTATTATTTTTGCAATATCAGTTTAATTAGTCCAGTTTTACTTAAACACTTTCTGTTTTGTTTTGTTCTTCGAATTTCAGGTTTTTGATTTTGGTTTATGCAAACTCGATCAAAAAATCCAGACTTGCTTCCTTTTGAGGATGACATCGATAGAAGGTTTCAGAGGTTAAGTAAGTGGATAAAGGAAACAAGGGACGAATTCGAAAACTCTGATAAGGAAGAAGAAATGGCTGTCGAAGATCAGAAAGCGTTGAGAGATTTTGCGACACCTAAGGTGACTGAGCTGCAGTCGAGTATCACTAGGCCTGCAATAGCTGCAAACACGTTCAAAATCAAGCCTGAGACAATTCAAATGATGCAGAATTCAGTGCAGTTTGGGGGAATGGCTAATGACGATCCGAACGAGCATTTAATCAGTTTTCTGGAAATATGCGACACTTTCAAGTATAATGGGGTGTCAGATGAGGCAGTTAGACTTCGCTTGTTCTCATTTTCTCTGCGAGACAAGGTGAAGAGTTGGTTACACTCTCTACCAGCGGGTTCGATAAAGATGTGGGAGGACCTGGCTCAGAAATTCTTAGCAAAATTCTTCCCCCCACTGCAAAAACTGCAAAGATGAGGAATGAGATTACCATGTTTGATCAGCAACATGGGGAGTCACTGTACGAGGCGTGGGAGAGATACAAAGAATTACTTAGAAAATGCCCACATCACAAACTGCCCAAATGGCTGCAATGGAACACATTTTACAACGGACTACATGGGAATCTCAGGACGAGTATTGATGCGACATCGGGGGGAACGTTTATGGCTAAGACATATGAGGAGGCATACCAGTTGATAGAGACTCTAGCGGCTATCAATTATCAGTGGCCCACGAAGAATTACACAACCAACGGTTGCTGGAGTGTTAGAAGTAGATGGAGTGATGGCAATAACAGCACAGATTTTAGCACTCGCTAAGAAGTTCGACGTGTGGTCCGGGGGACAGACGCAGACAGTTGCAATTATTTGTGAGTTATGTAGTAAATTCCACATCAAACATCTTAACTCTGTCATCTATCGTCCTAAGATGAACGGTGTTGTTGAAGCGGCTAACAAAAACATCAAGAAGATTATGCAAAAGATGTTCGCCAACCACAAAGTTTGGCCTGACCTATTGCCTCTTACTCTGTTAGCCTACAGAACCTCAATGCGCACTACCACTGGGGCAACCCCCTACACATTAACCTATGGGATGGAAGCAGTGCTCCCTATAGAAGTTGAAATGGAATCCCTCAAAGTGTTGATATACGCTCAGTTGGATGAAGACCAATGGGTACAAGACAGGTATCACCAATTGTCTCTAATATACGAAAGGCGAACCGCGGCTATCTTCCATGGTCAGTTATATCAACAAAGGATTGGCAGATCCTATAACAAAAAAGTCTGGCTACGGCAGATTAAATAACATGACTTGGTTTTGAAGAAGATCATTGGCAACCAAGATCAATCGAAGGGAAAATTCACTCCTAACTGGGAAGGCCCGTTTGTTGTCAAGGAAATATTGACAGGAGGCGCTCTCAGATTGCAAGAAATGGACGGCGATGAATTTCCACAACTCATCAATTCGGACGCCGTGAAACGGTACTATGTCTAAAGTTGCCATCAAGCAAACACCCTGGTATTGGACCATCATATCACCAGTCATTTCGGTTCTTTAACCCTTTACCACATACAACTCTTCTACACTTTGCCCCTCAGGGAAACATACCTTTCAAGCTAGCAACCTGGATTCTCTGCGTTCCTACGACTTAGGTCATCCCACTATGGATTGAACCTCTTGCATTTGCTGTGAAACCCCAGATTTTATGAATAAAGATTTAAATTTATCGAAATATTTTTTTTAATATTATGGTGTGGATTTGATATAATGTTATAGTTGTGGGTAGTATTTAAAAATTTTTCAAAGTATGCAAGTTTTTATAAAATATTTGATTGGTCGGAGAATATTCTTTTTGTTGGGGAATATTCGTACGACGGCACAATCATTGGTGGACCCCATAACGGAAGCATTGTCGTAGTTAGAAAACGACAGAATTATATTTTTATAAAAATAACGGCGGAAGTTTTATCGTTAACTGTTGAACTACCCGGTAGTAAAAGAAATACGATGTCTGGCGTGGTTGCATAGTAGCTTATGGTATTGATTATTGATGCTTACGTGAGAAGTCACTCGAGTTATGCTCATTATTATTGCTCTGATAATTGTCGTGATCATATCTCTCATATTATTGATTCGATTATTGTCATAGATCATCTCAGATAATATGTTATTTTATTAAATCAATAATTGAGACGATAAAGTTATTCATATTATTAAATTGCAATATTTACAATGTCTAGAAGTTTTGTCAAGGAGAGGTTTGGTCACCTAATTGCGCGCCAATAGGAGAGAAATCCTTATGGAAAGCCCTCTTTCTGGAACGACATTTTGGTTGATAAATAGTGCGAGTTATAATATTAATGACGAATGTTATTAAAATTGAAGTTGTGTTCGGAGATGAATTTGGAGACGCGGACGTGATATTTGAGTCCGGAACGATGAAATTAGTAAAAATAGTCTATAAACACAAAATTTTCCGGAATTCACTATTTGGTCAAAAAGTCAACAGTTGACTTTTTTGGGAAAGGTCAAACTTTGAAATTTCAAAATTTATATTTTTTATAAAAATGGTTTCATTGTGTTGGAATTATTTGTGTTAGTGAAAATTGACAATTATTTCGATAATAATTGATGTCTGGAGGTTATATCATTTAATCGGGTATTTAACCAGGATAAATGAGCAATTGATTGCTATTATTTCACATGATTATAACTATTTGTTCACATGTGTATACTATTGTTTCACATTCTTGTTACTATTAGGGGAGTTGGTGCAAGATTGATAATACTTGTATGACTAAGTTAAAATGGAGGTATAGATGGAGGTACTATATAACGTAATTAAGTATTTTCACATGTCAGGACTATTGATTCACATAATTTACTATTGAATCACATTATTTACTATTAGGGAGGTGGTGCAAGTTTGATAATACTTCCATGACTAAATTACAAATAAAGGAAAAGTTGGAGGTATTGTACTGTAATTTTTCGAGCCCCAAAACGTGCAATTATTGAAACTATATTTTTCTATAAATAGAAGCTCATTCTTCCTTCATTTCTCACCAATTCACAAAAGCTTTAGAGCGATTATTATAGAGAGAAATTATAGAAAGAAGAAGAGAAGATTGCTACCTCACTATTCCAGTATCCAGTTTTTCTAAGGAAAGGAGTATTATTTCTTTCTTATGTATGAAGAGAACTTCTATTATTCCATTCTTTATTATTCTCGTTGGAATAACTCAGATATGTGAGCTACCCTATACTTGGTGAAATTCTTACGTTGTTCCATTCTTTATTATTCTCGTTGAATACCCTCATGCATGCGTTCTACCATGGGACCGATTTAAATCTTTATTATTCATTGGAATATCATGTATCATGCTTTTACTTTAGGACTGATTAAAATCTTTATTATTACATTGGAATATCATGTTCAGACGTTTCTACTACTTGGGACCGATTAAAAGTCTTTATTATTCTCGTTGGAATATCCTATCATGCATTTTTGTGGGACTGATTCCGTCTTTATTATTCGTTAGAATATCCTCGTCTGCATGCGCTTTTCTGTGGGACTGTTTCCGTTATTTATTATTATGTTGGAATAACTGCATGCATGGCCTTCATCGTATGCCCGGTGATTTCTTTTGTTATTCCATTCATTTTATACTCGGTTGGTTAAAGTTTTGACTTCTATACTCCATGAAATTAGTGGAATATCCTTGATATTTGCGCTTCATCCAAAGATCTTTTCATGGAAATATTCTTTCCGAGCATTCTTAAATTTTACTCTACAAAGCAAGATCATGTTGACAATTTGGACGTTATTAGTTCCTCGATAAAATAATTCTTGAACTTATTTTATTGAATTCTTATATCATTGTCATCATCCTCATGTTTATATTTTGTTGAAAGTCATCTCATGGCCTATAGTGCATAGATGGACTTGGTATGATTATGACCGAGGATTATTGATTGTAATCATGGACCGTAATGTTACAAATGATGTGGTAAAAGTCCTCATTGGCCCGTAGTGCAAAGGAGTTCTTGCGGACTAGAAAGGTCAAATCGAGAATAAAAATGCCACGCGATTAAGCAAAACGGTATACAATCCTGGTCTTCTCATATCAAACTTTGAGTCTGTACATCGCTCATTGGTAGTCACCCGAACACGAGGTATACCCTGCCAATGATCTCATTTGTCACAACTCACATCCGGCAATACCTTGTACAGGTCCGATGCCGCCAACTCCGGGTCATTACCCTTAAAGATCAACGTAGATCCCCGACGGGGGTCACAACGTGAGTCCCCGACGGGGGTTGTAAGACCCCAACTTATTATAAATAAAATTGAATTTCCTTTATTTATTATTTTGAAATAGTAAGGGTTAATTTGATTAATGTGGTTAGTTATGGGTAAAATGCGCAAATATTTCAAATAAGTAAGTGGTTATAAAATATTTATTTTTATCAGAGAATATTCGTTTGGTCGTTGAATATTCTTTGTGAGACCCCAGATTTTATGAATAAAGATTTAATTTTCTCAAAATAATATTTTTTAATATTATGGTGTTGATTTGATGTAATGTTATAGTTATGAGTAATATTTACAAATTTTGCAAAGTAAGCAAGTTGTTATAAAATATTCGTTTGGTCGGAGAATATTCTTTTTGTCGGAGAATATCCGTACGATGGTACAATCATTGGTGGACCCCACAACAGAATTATTGTCGGATAGAGAAAACGACAAAACTACTTTATGAAAATAACGGCAGAAGTTTTACCGTTAATCGTTGAAACACCCGGTGTTAAAAGTACAAGATGTCTGGCGTAGTTGCATAGTAGTACACGATATTGATTATTGATGCTTATGTGAGAAATCACTCAGTATTGTTCAATCGGGTATTCGGGATACTTTTCGTGTCGGAGTACTATTCACGAGTTACTATTTACGAGTTATTATTCACGAGTTACTATTCATGAGTTACTATTCACGAGTTACTATTCATAGAGTACTATTCACCCGTAAAATATATTTTTGTTCGGTCCAAATTATTTTTGGGTACAATATTATTCCATGAGGAGATGTGCTAACTTTTCAGACCGTTGGTTGAAGATATAATAGTAAATCAATATGGACCGCTGGTGGAAAGTTATAATAGTGAATCAATATGGATCGCTGGTTTAAAGTTTTAATAGTAAATCAGTATGGACCGTTGCTTTAAGTTTTAATAGTAAATCAATATGGACCGTCCATTTAAAAGTATATCAATCTGGACCATTCATGAGTTAGTTACTATGCAATCCATTTTTCTATAAATAGAAGCTCATTCCTTCATTATTTCTTACAAATTCACTGAAACTCTAGAGAGAGAAATTATAGAGAAACTATAGAAAAGTATTCTGCTATTTTCCTACTCTTATATTCAGTTTCTTTTACGGTAAGGGGTATTATTTCTTTTATATTCATGAAGAGAACTTCTGTTATTCCATTATTTATTATTCTGTTGGAATAACCTGTATACGCGGGCTACCCTATACTTGGTGAAATTCTGATGTTATTTCATTATTTATTATTCTGCCGGAATATCCTGTCTGTGCGTTTACGTCGGACCTGGTTCCATTATTTATTATTCTGTCAAAATATCATGTCTGTGCATTTACGCCGTACCTGGTTCCATTCTTTATTATTCTATTGGAATATCCTGTCTATGCGTTTTATGCCGGACCTGGTTCCGTTATTTATTATTCTGTTGGAATAACCTGCCTGTGCGATCTATCGTATGCATGGTGATTTCTTTTGTTATTCCATTCTTTATTATACTCAGTTGGTTAAAACTTTAACTTCTATACTCCATGAAATTAGTGGAATATCCTTGATATTTGCGCTTCATCTAGTATCTTTTTATGGAAATATTCTTCTGAGCATTCTTGAGTTTTACTCTACAAAGAAGTATTATGTTAACAATTTGGACGTTATTAGTTCTCGCATAAATTAATTCTTGAACTTGTTTTATTGAATTTTATATCATGTCATCATCCTCATGTTTATATTACGTTGAAAGTCATATGTATTCAGAGTGCATAGATGGATTTGGTATGATTATGACCGAGGATTATTCGGTATAATCATAGTAGTAATGTTACAAATGATGTGGGGAAAAAAGTCCTCATTATCCCGTAGTGCATTGATGGACAGTTTTTGGTATGAGGCTATGGATTCTCTTTGGTCGTAGTGCAAAGATGAATTATTTTATGGCATGATCAGGACCGTTGATGAAAATGTGATTATCTTAAGCCGTAGTGCATGGATAATTCGTGGTACGTGATACTAAAGAATATCCTTGGCAGAAGTAGTGGGGTGATTCGATGATGTGGATTATTTATTAAGCTGAGTCCCAACGATAAAAGTGATGAAAAACCTTTTAAATCATAGAAGATAGTAGATTTTATTCCCTACTTGACTCTTCTAATGGATTTCTTGTTCCGCTGCAGTTAAACTTGATAGTTATTATATTTTATAAGTTTAACAATTGTTGAAGGCTAATGATAAATTATTCTCGCATTATCTTAGTCATAATATTTCTTCATTGGGCTAGTTGAGCTCGCCTTTCTTTCTTTTCTTTATTCTCTTGTGAAATGAGAACGTGGTTGGGACTAGTGGGAACAGAGTAATGGTCCTAGATGGTGCATTAGTAGTCCTCACTATTCTGTAAAATAGTGTGATAATAATTGTAATGAGGACTCCTTTTGAGTTTGTATACTCTCTAGTAGACAATATTTGTATTCAAACTCACAATTTGTGTTTTGTCGTATTGTACACGACAGTTGTATTATTAAGTTGTATTTGAATTCTGTACCATGTATCTGGCGACTCAAGATGGGTGATGTATACCTAATTTTGGGGGCGTCACAGTTGGTATCAAAGCTTAGGGATATGAACCCTAGCTGAGATGTGAGACAAGAACTAGGAGGGGAGAGACGCGGAATTCCTTCGCTAGTATAACCTACCTAAGTTTATTTAGTATTTAACTGGTCGGTCAGAGTATAGGGATAATATGTGATATATTAATTAACCCTTGTTTTGTGGCAGTATTAGAAAATGACATCCGAGAATGTTGAGAATAAAAATGGAGCACATGAGACCGTGGAGACACCTCTAATCACCAACCAAGATAATGTGATCAGAGATATCCATGTGGTGATTGAGGAATTAAAAGTTGCACTCAAGCTAGTCGCAAAGGTAGCAACTGAGAGTGAGGAAGAAGATGAACCTGAGGAGGATTTATTAGAAGAACTTATTGATCAAAATGTAGAATTGCAAAATCGTATTCATGAGTTAGAAAGTCAAGAACTAAGGGTACGTGGAGTAAAGGAATGTAACAATTCAAAATTTTATTACCCGATGTGCGATAGCTGAACAGGCGCGCTCTTTAGCAGAGTATACGATATTAAAGCTGGAATCTGAGAATTCAAATGTCAAGGAGCAGCTGAAAGAAGAAACAACTGAATGAGTGAGAATGAAAGATGCATGGGTAAAAGCCACACGACGCGTTGATATTGTGGAAAGAGAAGTCCGATCCAAGAAAGCTAAAATAGATGATATGTATTTCTCTTTTTCGACAGCAATTAGGAGAACCCATCATCGAGTTTTGAATTACCCTATACATTGCGGTCAACCCCAATTCGATATGGATCGAAGGCTAATGATTCAGATCATGGAGCAAGAGTATGACGAAGCAATTGAGGGTGGAATATGCCCTATAGCGAAAGTTAATTCCAGTGGTAATAACGACACCAAAGACTGTCCCGAACAAGTTAAATTCTGTAGTTTAAGGGAGAGCGTTTTTTGTGACAAGGAATCGAGCGAAGTTATCAAGGGTTAGTTAATTATAAATTCTTGCGAAGTCTATACCTTATTGGATACCGGTTCTACCTATTCTTTTATCTCTCTTGCTTGCGCTCAACGTTTAAATTTAACTCCGGAGAAGTTAGACTTTGACTTATTGGTTGAAACTTCGTTAGTAGAAACCTTCGTTACCTCCACTATTTATAAATCTTGTTGATTCAAATTGACACTTTCACGTTACCTGTCAATCTTATCTCTTTGAAAATACTTGCCTTTGATGCAATTTTTAGAAATCGATTGGTTAACTACTCATCATACTTTTCGTAAGGTTGTTAGCTTTCATATTCCTAACCAACCTGTTATGCAAATTCAAGCAACCAAACCACTAAAGACGATCATTGTCATATCAAGCCATAAGTAAAGAGCCCCGGTCCTTTTGTTGTTGACTTCCTTGTGTAAAATGCACCGAAGCCAGATTTTCTGTAGGCAATGTCGTGAATGACGATGACAAGTTGATAGGTATCAATGTGACATGTTATCCAAGTCTTGGATGAGAGTCATAGTTTTGAATGATATTTCTATTTTTAATAAATTTCCTGACGTATTCTTGAAGACTTTTTAGCCTACCCCTAAAGCGTGAAATCGAATTTTGTATTGACCCTAGTACAAAACCCATTTCTAAAACTCTCAAATATTTTCTTCACCTAAAACGAACGTGTAATGTGCCAAAGATGTTGGCTCAAGATATTGAAGATTACGATCGTACCATTCAATATCATCATGGGAAAAATGAACGTGGTAGCTGACGCGTTGAGTAGAGGATCGTATGCGTTTACGAGTGTGATGTTGTTAACACAAAGACACATTTCGTATAACTTACAACTGATGGAGATAGAGTTAAAGACTCTAGGGACCCACGTGAAGATAACGAATATAAGATTAGAATAGACTCGAATCGATAAAGTTAAAGCCGCTCAAGCTACATACTCAGAGCTGATGAATGTGAAGAAGAAGGTTCAAGAGGGCGTTATTCTAGAAGCAAAAATCGATGAAGAGAGGAAATCTCAACCCTCGATTTTATTGGCCCATTTGAAATCCTCGATGAAGTAGGAATTGTGGCTTATAGACTCGTTTTACCGCCAAGTATGTCGCGTGTTCATAACGTTTTTAACGTATCGATGTTACGTAAATATGTGGATGACCCGAACCACATTATTAATTTAGAACCGGACGAGAAAGCAGAAGATTTAACGTATGAGGAGATACGTGTTAATATCTTGGATAAGAAGGATCATATTCGACGCTTAAAGGTTATACCTCAAGAGTTAGAATTTGAAGTGAAGTCAAGGTATCCTCACCTGTTCGGCATACCAGGTACGTACGTAAATTTCGAGGGTGAAATTTCATAAGGAGGGGAGATTGTGAGACCCCAGATTTTATGAATAAAGATTTAATTTTCTCGAAATAATATTTTTTAATATTATGGTGTTGATTTGATGTAATGTTATAGTTATGGGTAATATTTACAAATTTTGCAAAGTAAGCAAGTTGTTATAAAATATTCGTTTGGCCGGGGAATATTCTTTTTGTCGGGGAATATCCGTATGACGGTACAATCATTGGTGGTCCCCGCAACGGAATTATTATCGGATTGAGAAAACGACAAAAATACTTTATGAAAATAACGGCGGAAGTTTTATCGTTAATTGTTGAAACACCTGGTGTTAAAAGTACAGTAATACACGTGGTTGCATACTAGTACACAGTATTGATTATTGATGTTTATGTGAGAAGTCACTCAGTATTTTTCAATCGGGTATTCGGGACACTTTTCGTGTCGGAGTACTATTCACGAGTTACTATTCACGAGTTACTATTCATGAGTAACTATTCATGAGTTACTATTCACAGAGTACTATTCACCCGTAAAATATATTTCTGTTCTGTCCAAATTATTTTTGGGTACAATATTATTCCATGAGGAGATGTGCTAATTTGTCAGACCGTTGGTTGAAGATATAATAGTAAATCAATATGGACCGCTGGTGGAAAGTTATAATAGTGAATCAATATGGATCGCTGGTTTAAAGTTTTAATAGTAAATCAGTATGGACCGTTGCTTTAAGTTTTAATAGTAAATCAATATGGATCGTCCGTTTAAAAGTAAATCAATCTGGACCGTTCATGACTTAGTTACTATGCAGTCCATTTTTCTATAAATAGAAGCTCATTCCTTCATTATTTCTTACGAATTCATTGAAAGTCTAGAGAGAGAAACTATAGAAAAGTATTCTGCTACTTCCCTACTTTTATATTCAGTTTCTTTTACGGTAAGGGGTATTATTTCTTTTATATTCATGAAGAGAACTTCGTTATTCCATTATTTATTATTACGTTGGAATAACTCAGATATCTGCAAGCTACCCTATACTTGGTGAAATTCTTCTGTTATTTCATTACTTATTATTCTGTCGGAATATCTTGTTTGTACATTTACGTCGGACCTGGTTCCATTATTTATTATTACGTTTAATATCTTGTCTGCATATTATTTACGCTTGTAACTTGGTTCCATTCTTTATTATTATATTGAAATATCCTGTTTGTGCGCTTTTTTACGTTGGGACTGGTTCCGTTATTTATTATTCGTTGGAATAACTTTCGCATATGCTTGATCTATCGCATACATGGTGATTTCTTTTGTTATTCCATTCTTTATTATACTCAGTTGGTTAAAACTTTGACTTCTATACTCCATGAAATTAGTGGAATATCCTTGATATTTGCGCTTCATCTAGTATCTTTTTATGGAAATAGTCTTCTGAGCATTCTTGAATTTTACTCTACAAAGCAATATCATGTTGACAATTTGAACGTTATCAGTTCCTAGATAAATTAATTCTTGAACTTGTTTTATTGAATTCTTATATCATTGTCATCATCCTCATGTTTATATTATGTTGAAAGTCATTTGTGGCCTGTAGTGCATAGATGGACTTGGTATGATTATGACCAGGAATTTTTCGGTAAAATCATAACCGTAATGTTACAAATGATGTGGAAAAAGTCCTCATTAGCCCGTAGTGCATTGATGGACAGATTTTGGTATGATTATGGCTATGGATTCTCTTTGGCCGTAGTGCAAAGATGAATTTTTTTATGGCATGATCAGGACCGTTGATGAAAACGTGATTATCTTAAGCCGTAGTGCATGAATAATTCGTGGTCGTAATACTAAAGAATATCCTTGGCCGTAGTGCAGGGGTGATTCGATGATGTAGATTATTTATTAAGATGTGTCCCAGCGATAAAAGTGATGAAAAACCTTTTAAATCATAGAAGATAGTAGATTTTATTTCCTACTTGACTCTTCTAATGGATTGCTTATTCCGCTGCAGTTAAACTTGATAGTTATTATATTTTATAAGTTTAACACTATTGAAGGCTAATGATAAATTATTCTGCAATATCTTAGTCATAAAATTTCTTACTGGGCTAGTTGAGCTCACCCTTTCTTTCACTGTTCTCTTCAGGAAATGAGAACGTAGCTGGGACTAGTCGAGGAGCAGAGTGATGGTCCTAGATGGTGCATTAGTAGTCCTCACTATTTTGTGAAATAGTGTGATAATAATTGTAATGAGGACTCCTTTTGAGTTTGTATACTCTCTAGTAGACAATATTTGTATTCAAACTCACAGTTTTATGTTTTGTCGTATTGCATACTTTACGGTTGTTTTATTAAGTTGTATTTGAATTCTGTACCATGTATCTGGCGACCCAAGATGGGTGATGTATACCTAATTTTGGGGGCGTCACATTCTTACTGTCGGGGAATATTCGTACGATGGCGCAGCCTTGTGTGGGCCCCATAACGGAAAGCGATTGGATGAAGAAAATGACAAGTATAAGTTGTTTATAAATAACTAGCGAAGTTATTACTCAATTAATCTTGTTGAAATACCCATTGGTTAAAACACAAGAATACGCATTGTTGCACAAGAGTACACTGCAGTATTGCACCAATTATTGATTCTTACGTAAGAAGGCACTACTCAATCATTGTTACAAAGAATTACTTTTCAATATTTTATTTTATTGATTCAATAATTGCTACGTTGATATTTTATATTATCGTTGTTTCAATAATTGTCTTTGCATGTATGATTTTCATTATCGAAGCAATAATTCATATTATCGAATAATATTATTAGATAACATTATTGGCAATGTCTAGAAAGTTCATTTCTAAGGAGAAGTTTGGTCACTAATTGCTGGCGCATGATAAGGAGAGATCCTTATTGGAAAGCCCCCTCTTTCCTGGGAACGGCCTAGTTGCTAGTACTGTGATTCTGTAATATTATTTGTGAATAATTAATAATCGATTTATATGATAAGGAAAATATTGATTTTATGTGGATATAGATGGAGAAAATTTTTAATGTGACAATTGTTGAAAATTAATATTTTATCTTTTTTTGATAAAATAATTCATTATTATATTTTAATAACATAATAATGGGGATATTTTTACAATGAATGTGGGATATATGAGTATATGAGGAGGAAGAGTATTTTTGTTGCAAAAGTTGTTTAAAACATGTTAAATATGTCTGTGGGCCTATTTCTTGACTGAAATTTGATTATAGCATGTAAAATCGCTCGTTTGTGGATTTCGGTTAATTTCTGTTTGGAATTTGGAAAAAATTTCTTCTGCAAAGTTGTAGAGAATGGAATTTCCTATGGAAAGGACATCAGGTTCAAATTTTTCTGATAAAAGGGCTATTTATTATGAATTATTGAAGTTCCGGAGTAATTGATTTTTGGAGTTTAAAATGTTTTATTTAAGAAAAACGTTTTTTTTTTGTTTTTGTTGGGTGAGTGGCTGATGTTGTGGACTGATGGTGTGCGTGGGAAAATTTATATAAATATATTAATATTTTATTAAATTTTCTGCTTTGGTGTTCTAAGCATTTTCCTATAAATAGGGTGCTTAGGTTAGAATTGAAAATCACACCAGAAACTGAAGTTTTCTCTCTCTTTTTCTCTCTATATTATCGAGCGTATTCTTGTGAGTATTTTAAGACTTTGAGTGTTGCTATACGGTGAAAGTTTTCTTCAGCTCTATATCCAGTATTCCAGCCAGAAGTACTATTCTTTCGAGGTAAGGGATGTTATTTTCTTCTAAAATGATATTATTTTCTTCAATATCATTATGCCGAAATATTGGTTTGAACTTTTTATCAAATTTGGAACTTTTTGTATCGGGGTTACTATTCACGTATACGATACTATTCACGTATACGGCACTATTCACGAATACGGCACTATTCACAAAAAAATTAAATTTTCGTTTTTCGTCCAAAATATCTATTATGGATACTAGCTTTGATTGTATCCATGTTTTGATCATTCTTGAATTTTACTCCACTATGATTCTTTATGAGGTATTTTTGGACATGGAATAGTTGAAATATGAATCCTTAATATTTATTCTTTTGTTTCACTGGATTCGTTTTCTTTAAATTATTTTTCATCATCCTCAGTCCTAAATGATGATATTACTGAATATATTTGGCATGTAGTGCAAAGATGAATGATTTTCGATGAATATCTTTGGCCTCGTGTAGTGCAAAGATGAGCAGTGTTTAGATGAACATGATTAATCGATTAATATCTTTGGCCTCAGTGCAAAGATGAATATTTGATTCGGATATATATTGATTGATGTTACAGGATAAAATATCGACGATGAACTTTTAAATTCATATATAGTAAGATAGTAGATTTCATTCTCTACTTAACTCTTCTAATGAATTATTATTTCGCTTCTTAATATTGATTTAAAAGCTGGGTTGTCTATTGTATTCTATTAGATTTTTCCCTGTTGAGAACTAACGATAATTTGTTCTATGTTATCTTAGTCATAATATTCTTTACTAGGCTAGTTGAGCTCACCATTTTTCTTTTTGTTCCATTTTTTCTCAGGAGGCGAGAATATAGCGAGTACTAGTCGGGGTATGGAATGATGGTTCTAGAAGTTGTTTTAGTAGTCTTCGCCATTTTTGTAAAATAATGTATCAATAATTGTAATGAGGACTTATTTGAGTGTGGATATTGTCTAGATGAAAATATTTGTATTTAAACTCACAGTTTTTATGTTGTATTAATAAAGTTGTAGTTGTTTCTGTACCATGTATTTTGACGACTCAGAATGGGTGTTGTATACCTATTTTGGGGGTGTCACAGGGGTTACAACGTGAGTCCCCGATGGGGGTTACAACGTAGATCCCCGACGAGGGTTACAACGTGAGTCCCCGACGGGGGTTACAACATGAAGCCCTGGCAGGGGATTTCAACGCATATTCAAGCCGTTGACACACATATCAACGAAGGTCAAGCAGCCTTGATGTTATTTCTGTCGATAGCGATTAAACCTATCAGAGCTCTAGAGTTATTCGAGGATTTCATGCTCAATTACTCATATTCCCCGGCGGGGGTCACAACGCAATGTGTCATTGATTCACACATCAGTGAAGGTCAAGCAACCTTGACAATCTACCCACAGAATATCTGCCATTGATTCACACGTCAGCGAAGGTCAAGCAACCTTGACAGTCTATCCCACAAGATTTTTCAGCCGTTGATTCACATGTCGGTGAAGTACACGTCAATGAAGGTCAGGCATCCCTGACAGTGTTTGCTGTTGGCAGTAAATCTAATAGAATCGTGACACATCCTGGCGATACCAACCTGGAAAGGTCAACGTTATCAAAGAGGATCGATGATGGAATATGTTATTCACATCCTCAAACAGATCAAGCTTTATCCCCACAGATCTCTTACACATGAGAGGTACATCTTTAGGATCAAGTCATTATCAAAGATACAGGAATTTAATGATAACTCCAACGTCAACTTCCTAACAGATTCGGATTACATGTCAAATCTGGTCATCATTGCCAATCTCCAGTTAAAGGATCCAGCAATCATCCCCAGCATGTTCAGCCATAACCCCGTACACATGCATCATACATTTGCATCATGTTGCTACATATAGTACCATATTTGTCTTGTTGTGTTTCAAATGTCTAGGATTCTTTATCCTACCCATGCATCGCCATGCATGAGTATGATAAAGAGGGGCATCTGTAGACACGAAATTTTCTGTACACCTATCATTAACATTGCAGGAGGACAGATTCATCTTTTAAGAGGGAACCCTGAAAGACAATCCATATCCATTAGGATACTAGGAAGTTCAAAGATCAACCCCGGAACACACTTAATCGAGTAATAAATCCAACTCTGGAGATAACCCCGAGGCGTGCAGATCCATTACCGGAACACACCCCGAAGAAGACCGATTAATCTCGGAGATAACCCCGAGGTATCCAGTCTCATCCCCCATCATGGGAATAGCCAACAACATTGGTGATAACCCCAAGGAATGCAGTTTTGTCGATAACCCCAGAAATTCTTGTTTCAAATGCAACTAACTTCAATCTCGGTGCTCATAACGAGATACTATGTACCAACCTGGAGATAACACCGGGAGGACAGGCACACCTCAAAGATGACAATAAGGACCTTCAACAATTGCAGCAGTCCAATCTCAACGAAGCACTAAGCAACATCTGCTTTATCAGCCCAAACCGGCGATAACACCAGTGAGGATCAACATCGTCATCTCACCAACACGATGCCACACCACGTTGTCTCAACATCTCAACATTTCATACACATCTCTACGCAACGATGTCCCACAAGAATCAAGGATAATAAATCCCGAGTGACTATTGTACGGGGTAACGGATAGAATTTGAAGCTTAAAGATAAGAGGGCATCGTCTCATCTTCAATGACTTCGTACAAACTCTAATCTTATGCCATTGTACAACTCTCAAAAATGGCATTCCGAAATAGGTCCTATATACCTCAATCGGATGCCCGAATTGCACTTCTGAAAGCTCGAGTTGACATTATAGTGCACACGTCACGAGCGATCCGAGGCAGAAACTCGGGCCCACCCGGGTTGCCTCTGGTACACCTGCGGCTCCACCCTCTATAAATAGAGGGCTTGGGGTGGCCATTTTGCAAGAGAAAACGGTGAGGAAGCCCTACCCAATTTGCTCTGCACTCACCCCATACAATGTACTTTCTCAATTTAAACACATGTGAGCTCATATATAGCTACTTTTGTACCTACGAAAGCCAGTGTTTACCCACTTTAAAGATATAGAAGTCTTCTTTGGCTGTCAACTGTAAGCCTTCTCACAAACTTTAAAGCCTTTCTCTTCATCTCTGCACACACCCTTCTTCACGTTGAGAGTCGGTTATACAGATTTGCCGGACTTTGGTCCAAGGGTTTAATTTCAGCTTTGTATATATATATATATATATATATATATATGGACTAACATTATCGAGTTATGCCTCGATTGAGCCTGAACTTGATGCGAGCATTTATTTGCTTATATATATATATATATATATATATATATATATATATATATATTAACTGTGTGTCGGACTCTATTCGATGAGCCTTGATTTTACATCCAGTGCGTTTACTCGCTTTTATATATATATATATATACATATATATATATACATATATATGTATATGAACTGTGGTCGGACTCTGTTCAATGAGCCTGGATTTTATATCTGGTGCGTTTATTCGCTTATATATATATATATTTCGTCCCACGTGGAGTTTACTTCGTGGTGGTTGATTGTTTTTACAAATTTCTTTACGTTTCGTCCTGCCTGGAGTTTACTTCGTGGAAGTTGATCACTTTGTACAGCTTTCTTTACATTTCATCCTACTCGAGTTCCCTTCGTGGCGGTTGACCGTATTTTATGACTTTTATTTACGCTTTCGTCACTTTGGAGTTTCCTCTGTGGCGGTTGATAGCTTTTATGACTTTTATTTACATTTTGATCCCCATGGAGGTGTTTCGTGGTTGGTGATCATGTCTCGATATATATATATATATATATATATATATATATATATATATATATATATATATATATTTACTACTTTTATATATATACCGCTTAATACTTTCATACAAATCACAGATTTGTGTGCCTAGGAATCATGTGATCACAGATTGATCCATTGGATCTAGATTCTATATCTTAGTGATGGACATTTTCAATGTAGCGACTTGTAAATTAGTATGTGGTGTCCTGAATTTCTCGAGATGGTTCTCATACCCACGAGGAAGTCGGCATTATTTTGTACTTTATTTTCTTATAGATGCTTCGCATCTTGAAAATAAAATCAATCAATCCGAGCATTTAATAAAATGGGAGTGTAAAAGGTCTCAATTACTATTGAGCATCAGGGTTTGAAAAACCTCTTTTATAAAATATCACTGCCATATCTTGCTAAAAACTGAATTTTACATAAATTCAAACCTCAGATATATAGGTTAACGAGGCCTCGTGACTACTTCCAAATAACAAAGACATTGACCCACACACACACACACATTCAGATAATAGTTTCATGAAAAGAGGTGGTCACTGGTGGTAGTAACACGGATGCATATGGGTGCCTAACACCTTCCCTCCGCGATAACCAAGTCCCCGGACCTAATGAATCTTGGTTTCACCGAATTCGTTTAGCAAATGTCACATCATTGGGTCAATGTGAAAACCTTTTCTATTGTGTTCTATAACCATTTAAAAACCAATCTGGCGACTCTTAATCATCCATCATCATCGACATTATACATGTCGGACCTTTTTCACTTGGTTTTCCAAACAAATCACACCTAAAATGAGAACACCAAAGAACAAGTAACGGAAATGGACATTTTAAAATCCCGACGTCGACATCCTTCATAACCGCAAAGATAACATATCTTTTTCCATTTTTTCTTATCGAATTTTCCTAAGTCGTGGACTTCTATCTTCCTTTTGCCCTTCTTGCTCGGAGCTGCACACGATATGTTGTTTGTGGCTCCCATTTGATCAATTTGGATTTTAAGCTTATCTTATTCTTCCATTGTTTCTAGTAAGGCTTTTCGCAGCTGACTATTCAACAGTTTTTCTATTTTCCACATCTTTTCCAGAGAAGAAACCTTGTTCCTCAGATTCTACACCTCCGTTGATGCTTGATCAGCTTCAACTTTAGTGTCTGAATCACTATCTGTTAGTTCCAACGTTTCTGGGTCCGATACTATATTTTCCAAAATGATCACCTCATCAAGGTTATCTTCAACGTGAGCCTCTAGTTCAGCTATTGGCTTTGATATTGGCTCCTTCTTTACGATCTTAGGGTATCCTAATCATTTTCCTCCTGACATCTACACCTAAATTATCCTGATTAGCATATAATATATACACACAGCAAGTAAAAGTTTTATATAAGTTATCTTTTATTTTTGTTTAATGATGAATTTATTCGATTCATCTCCTTTTAAACTCTATATGAGTTATTTGTACCTTCAATGTTTTTCTCTACTCTAAGGTTATAGCCTAAGGTCTACTCCCACCTACGGTTTCTAACCCTAAAGCTCGACATTAACTTTGTGGACGCCCCCAAATTCAGGTACTTGAAACCCGAATTCAGTGCTTTACGATACCATTTCTTTGAGCAGAATAATAATAATAATGTCATAAATATCAAACTTAATTTAAATATCAGTGTTTTCTAAATCCCAGTTACGCGACCTTAAAACATTTCATTACATGATAGATAATAAATAACATCATCTTATTTAAGTCTAGCTATTACATAAGATAACACAAACTTATTCTGATAGCTTTCCTTTCCCTTTGTTCCTGGCAGAGCCCTCTGGTTGGTCATACTTAACTAAAAACATTTAATTTAAGCAAGGATGAGCATTTGAGTGCCTAGTAAGTAATAACAATTATAAATATTAGCTGAAAGGATTAAATGTTTTCTTTGTACTACCCTTCTACAACAAATCAATAGTTGTGAAGTAATCTGAACTGATAATAATAACATAACAACTCTCTATCAAATTTTTGAAACTACGTACTGACTATAAATAGGGTTAAGGTGACATACTATGAACATTGTTCTCAATTTTCGAATAGGTTTAGCAGAACTTCATCCACAAACCGTCATAACTTACGGGCACAGAGGGTGATCAGCCCGTTATGCCCTGTATTGATCAATACTACATACAAGAACGATATTATCGTTCACTCTGTCTACCTTGGGCGCATAAAAGTTTTCTCATGTGTGGGATGTTCATACTTAGTCTGGAATCCGAACCAAAACAATTTGATTGGATATAAAAAGGTTTTATCATATTCAACGATATTTCTAAATATGTGTCTAGCTGGTCAAATAGCTTAGACGACTCTTACTTCATGTATACATACTAGTATCAATAGGTGTATATATATATATATATATATCAACATGTGATTAAATACAATGACTATCCAAGTAGGGACACTTGTATAACCATGTTTAGAAAATAACAAACAGAATATATATATATATATATATCTGAATTACAATATAGTACCATGTTGATAATCAATGATCGGATATAACATATATAACAACATGGTTAATATTCTAGTACAATAATAATATAATTCTGAAACTTTCTTACTCATGTCCATTGCATAAAGAAAATGCAAAGGTAAAGATACTTGCTTACTATATCCGTTGAATAAAGTAACACAAGAGTTTAGGATACTTGTTTGGTCTGCTGCTTACACAACTTAGTTCTATCTTTAATTCAACGACCTATCACTTATAAGATTGTTCTATTGATTAGAATAACATATCATAACACATAGTACTGTTATTTACAGTCAATATGTAACCTAATCACATCTTCACATAGTTATATTACTCATTAAGACACAAACAAATACTTATACAGTCAAACTATATAGGTTTGAATCAAATTCGGTAGCATTCTGGTGTATCGAAGGCTTTATCGGGTAATTATAGAGTTTAAAACTCTAATCTGTATCTCAAATATTATTCTGGATAATTCAAATATCAATCATATTATTTTTTTCATGACTTATAATAATTTATAATTAATTATCATAATTTTTCAAACTCTGAAATCATTATTAAATGATTTAAATATTAAATAATTCTATTTAAATAATATTAAAATATTTATGCAACCCTTGTCAAAATAACAAAGTTATTTTATAATAACTCAAAATATTTTTAAAGTATTAATTATTACCCTTAAATGATTTTTAAAACATTTAAAATCATTTTAAACAATTACCATTAATATTTAAATATAAAGGTATTATTCACTAAATATTAAAAGTCATTTATAATAACTTAAAATATTTTTAAACCACTTATATCCTTTTTAAATGATTTTTAATTCAATAAAATCATTTTTAATCTATTTATTTAATATTATTATTAAATAAATCTAATATCATTAATATTAACTAATTAATGAAATTTATCTTAAAATATTAAAAGTAATACTTTATGACTTAGAATATCTTTAAACTCTTTATTTGCATTTAAAATAATTTTATAATATTAAAATCATTTTTAAACTAATTTATTTAATATAATTATTAAATAAATCTAATATCATTAATATTATATAATTAATGAAATTTACATTAAAATATTGAAAGTTACATTTTATAACTTAAAATGTTATTAAATATCTTATTATCATGTAAAATGGTTTTAATATTAGAAATCATTTTTAGTTAATTTATTTAATGCGGTTATTAAATAAATCAAATATTAATAATATTCAAATAATTACTAATATTTATGGAAAATATGTCAAATTATTAAAAGTTAATTTTTTATAACTTAAAATAATTTTTAAAACTGATTTTATAATTTTTAGAATTTATTTACTATTTTTAAATAATTTTTAGAAATTTAATTAATTAAAATTAATAAACCTGTCGCTATAGCCTTTAGCGACAAAATCTGTCGCCTTAGGTGTTCTTGAGCTCAAGAACATTGACAAGGTAGTGTTCAAGTGGCTCCCTTTGACCGTCTTTAATTCACTGTCTAAACTTGATCTAAGCTAACTAAGACACTGACATTGTAATATTGTTGTAACACTACAAGATCCAACTATCATCTAAGTCATAACACATCACAATAAGTAGATCTAGCCCCTCAAACTCGTTGTCAGAGATTCCTGGGTTTTCTAGGTTACCCAGAAACCCAATCCGCTTCGAGTAAGAAGTTTGAGGCTTAATTTTCTTCGAGTTCTGATAATTTTTAAAGTGTTTTAATGGGTCAGGGTTGTAGTCCTCATGTCATAGTACATATATCATTCATCAGGTCAGTCAAACAACATCAGATTCATAAGATATCACACGGTCAAACCTTGTCAGAGACAACGTTCATCAGTTTTCTGGGTTACCCAGAAAACTCAATCCGTGCTCGTCCAGGCTAGTTTTACCATTGATCAGTTTCATTATGTTGGTTAATTAAGTTATATAGGACCATGAATATGTAGTATACATACAAGAGTATAATCTAAATACCATAACACAAGCAAAACATCAAACACATGCAAGATCTAGGAACACGAACTTCTTGTCAGACGCTAAAAAATAACTTCTGGGTTACCCAGAAAATAAAAGTTAATGTCGAGCGAGCTACTTTGACCATCCCCAACTTATAATATGTTGATTATTTGAGTGTTATAAAGGCATGGATCTAGAGTCTATCTAACAGGCTACAAACTAGATGCAACAACAGTTCCAAATATCCTAACACCTGACAGATATGGGCCTTCGAAAAACTTGTCAGAGACAGATTTTGAGTTTCTGGGTTGCCCAGAAACTCTTGGTCATGCTCGGTCAACTGAGTTTGACCAAGAATAACTTTCATTCTGGACATGATCTAAGCATGATTTCAAGTCCAGATCAAAGTCCTTCTAGCATACTACATGTTCAAAACATAAAATGTGACGCCCCCAAAATCGGTATACATCACCTATTCTGAGTCGCCTAATACATGGTACAGAATACAAATACAACCTTAAATATACAACATAAGTTCTGAGTTTTAATACAAATATTGTCTTCTAGACAGTATTCAAACTCAAAATAAGTCCTCAATACATTTATTATCACATTATTTCATAGAATAGTGAGGACTACTAATGCTATCATCTGGATCGTCACTTCGTTCCCTGACTAGTCTCTGCTACGTTCTCATTTCCTGAAGAAAACAATGAAAGCAAAAGGGTGAGCTCAACTAGCCCAGTAAGAAATATTATGACTAAGATAATGCGAGAATAAATTATCATTAGCCTTCAACAAAGTTGTTAAACCGATAAAATATAACAAACATCAACTTTAATTGCAATGAATTCGTGATTACATCGAATAATTCACGTCATAATCATACCATTTCTATTGATGACTTTCAACATAAATAATAATAATGAATGTCATAAATATCAAACTTAATTTATAATATCAAGTTGTCTAAATCCTTTGTAAAGCACGCGACTTTAAAACATTTCATTACATGATAGATAATAAATATCATCAATTTTATTTAAGTCTAGTGTATTACATAAGATAACACAAACGACGATAGCGCTTTGCTTGAAACTCAACTCAAAGCTTTTTTCCTTTGTTCTTGTCATAAAATCCTATCGAGTTGTCGATCATACATATTTCATTCGAAAACATTTAAATTTAAGCAAGAATGAGCATTAATATGATAGCTTTCCTTTCCTTTGTTCTCGCTTAAACCCCATACATGGTGAAAACATTTAAATGAAGCAAGAATAATAACAATTATAAATATTAGCTGAAAGGATTAAATGTTTTCTTTGAACGACTCTTCAACAACGAAGCAATAGTTGTGAAGTATTGAAGCAACACTAAACAACATAACAATTCTTATTTCAATTTTGAAACTACGTATTGACTATAAATGGAGAGCAGTCGATAGACTATGAACATAGTTTTCAGTTTTCAAAAAGGTTTAGCATAACTTCATCTCATAAACCGTCATAACTTATGAGCACGGGGGTGATCACCCGTTATGCCCTGTGATTGATCAATACTACATACCGAACGATATTCTCGTTCATCATATATCACTTTCAAAGCACAAAAGTTTTTCCCAGATTAGGGATGTTCATACTTAGTTTGGGATTCGAACCAAAACAATTTGATTGGATACAAGAAGGTTTTATCATATTCAACGATATTTCTAAATATGTGTCTAGGTGATCAAATAGCTTAGACGACTTACTCCATGTATATATATGGTATATATATATATATATATATATATATATATATATATCAACATGTGTTTAACTACATAATGATTATCCAAGTGAGGACACTTGTATAATCATATTTCAAAATTAACAAATGTAATATATATATGAGTTATATGATATAATATCATGTTGATAAACAATGATGGGGATATATATATATATAATAATATGGTTAATAATCTAGTACAATAATAATATAAATCTGAAACTTTCTTACTCATGTCCATTGCATAAAGAAAATACAAATGTAAAGATACTTGCTTACGATATCCGTTGAATAAAGTAAAACAAGAGTTTAGGATACTTGCACAACGTAAATGGTTGTTTAGATACTTACTCAAATAAAAGAGTAAGAGTTAAGAAACTTGTGTGGTCTGCTGCTTACACAACTTAGTTTTATCTTTAATTCAACGACCTATCATTTATAAGATTGTTCTATTGATTAGAATAACATATCATAACACATAGTACGATCTCTGTTATTTACAGTCAACACATATCCTAATCACATTGTCTCATAATTATATTAATCATTAAGACATAAACAAATACTTATACAGTCAAACTATATAGTTTCAGATCAATTTTGGTAGCATTTTTGAAAATCAAACGACTTTTATCGAGTAATTATCGAGTTTAAAACTCTATCATGCATCTTCAATATTATCACGGATATTTTAAATACCATTCATATTATTTTTAAATGACTTATAATAATTTTTAAATAATTATTATAATTTATCTTGATTTTTCAAACTCTAGAATCATTATTAAATGATTTAAATATTAGATAATTCTATTATCATTAATATTTAAATAATATCCAAATATTAATGCAACCATTGCCAAAATATCAAAGTTATTTTTAATAACTCAAAATATTTTTAAAGTATTAATATTACCTTTAAATGATTTTTAAAACATTTAAAATCATTTTAAAAACAATTACCATTAATATTAAAATATTAAGGTATTATTCACTAAAATATTAAAAGTCACTTATAATTACTTAAAATATTTTTAAACCATTTATATCCTTTTTAAATGATTTTTAAATCAATAAAATCATTTTTAATCTATTTATTTAATATAATTATTAAATAAATCTAATATCATTAATATTAAATAATTAATGAAATTTATCTCAAAATATTAAAAGTTTTGTTTTATAACTTAGAATATCTTTAAACTCTTTATTTTCATTTAAAATGATTTTTATAATATTAAAATCATTTTTAAACTAATTTATTTAATATAATTATTAAATAAATCTAATATCATTAATATTAAGTAATTAATGAAATTTACTTTAAAATATTGAAAGTTACATTTTATAACTTAAAATATTATTAAATACCTTATTATCATTTAAAATGATTTTTAATATAATAAAATCATTTTTAGTTAATTTATTTAGTGCATTTACTAAATAAATAATATTCAAATAATTACTAATATTTATGGAAAATATGCCAAATTATTAAAAGTTAATGTTTATGACTTAAAATAATTTTTAAAATTGATTTTATAATTTTTGAATTTATTTATTTACTATTTTTAAATGATTTTTAGAATTTATTTCTATTTTTAAATCATTTTCTAAAATTAGAAAATAAAAATAATAGGAACTGTCTGCTATAGGCTATAATATTAAAATCTATCATCTTAGGTGTTCTTGAGCTCAAGAACACGACAAGGCAATTAACGAGGGGCCTACGTTTGACCAAGTTTAAAAATTTGTATCATAGTGTTTCTGGGCTAGCCATTGATTAGATCTTATAGTACTAGTGTAACACTACATTTAACAACAACTAACAAGGTCAAACAATAACACAACCGAGAGATATAAGCCATCAAAGTGGCTGTCAGAGACTGTTCTTCATTTCTGGGTTACCCTGAATGAAGAACAGTTCGAGGGTCTTACTTTGGGCCTCCACTACTTGTTATACGTGTGTTCTCTTTTTTGTGATATTAAGGTTTAGGGTGTAGTAGACAGACATGTAGGTGTACAGATCTATTACATAACATAATCATAACAACACACAAACGCTAGATCTAACCAAACCAAAGTGAAGGCCAGAAGCTGTTCTTGAACATTTCGGGTTACCCAGAAAATGTTTCGAAAGCGTTTTTAATCAACCTATGTTTGACCAACTTTTTAGATTCGATTCGACACGATTTCGAGTAATCTAGAGGCATGAATATATGTAGTACTCATGTCATTCTACAAGTATATACAACAACATGGCCTAAACACTTTTTTAAGATCAAAGTCAAGAGATCAACCCCGCCTAAACTTTCGTTGTCGAGAGATTTTTGGGTTTCGGGTTACCCGATCGATCTCGAGGTTTTATAAGTGTTGAACGTGCTTTCAACTTGTAGTTCATGACATACTATAAAATACCAATATTCATCTAACAAGAAACAATGATATAACCTTGATTAAATTTTCAGATAATCATAGCTTATATATAGAATACATGATTCATAACATCAAACACAACAAACAACTATTATACAAGGATCTACATGACTTCAAACCTTTAAACACCAAAACAATTGCGAACACGGACCAAAATTTCTAACTTTTTTAGATTTCTAAAATCATCAATTTCGAGCATCTAAGTGTTATGGATCTGAGTTATAACAACCCAGATCACTAAATGGCACCTTCTAACATAACTTTAAACCTTTAAACATAACATCTAACATGAAATCAAAAATCGAATTTTAGGTTTTAGGGTTTTACCTTTCTTGACTAATTCTTGAATCTGAGCTTTTGATCTGCTACAAGTGTTAGTGGGGCTTGATTAGGGACTGGTCTAGCAAGATATTTTCGGAGGTTTTGAGTTGAGAGAGTCTTGGTTGAGTGTTGGTGTAAAATATGAGCAAACTAGTAACATTTCTCTCTCTCAATCTATATATAATATGGTGTAATGTTATGGTTGATCATGATGATCGACCCTTTGATTGATTAAAGGCTATTACTAGACCACATGGCTAGCTAGAGTTGGTCACCAACCACCTACTAGGTCTAGATCTACACTCCACCTTAATAAAATATTAAAAAGGGTAGTTTGGTCATTTAGTTTTTACTTTTAGTGGCAATGTTGACATTTTATCTCACCCGTTAGGGTTTAACCCTAGAGCTCCAAAAGTCCAAGTTCTAGGATTTTGAGATTAGGGCTAAAATGGGAATCTTAGTTTTTAAAAATGTGAATTAGGGTTCTCTAATTAAATTAGGTTTACTAATTACCTAGAATTTATAAATTAGACTTTATAATATACTAATTATCATTAACCTTGCTAAATTAATAATTAGGGTTTACAATTTAGTAATTAGGGTTTTAATTTAGTAATTATGGTTTTTATATATTAATTAGGGTTTACCTAATTAATATTAAATATAATAATAATTGTTATTAATTACATAACACATAACTTAATAATTTTTATAGTCGTAATTGACTTATGTACTATAGTTTATCAGTAATGCTAGGGTTTGCACTGCTTTACTAAAACTGTTCCCCACATTAACATTACACACATATCAAGCATGTTTATATTACTGAAATATAATTAATATTATATTAATATTCTCATTCCTTATTCAAAATTCAGAATTAGGGTTTTGAATCCATATCTGACATAACCTTCATATATACCATTATTAATTAAGTTAAAATAATTAACTTAACTAATATAATAAAATACAAATCATAATAATCCTTATAATCATATCATATATATAATAATCATATTTTCATGTAAAATAAATAATAAATATTTTTATTACAAAATTAATTTATAATAAGAATATAACCTATAATGATCAATAATTTTTAAAAGAATTTATTTATAATTATTCATATAATAAATAAGTTTTATTTGTCACATAAATACCTATACTTTTTTTTTGCACATAATCCCACTTTTTATATATAAAAAAAAATTAAATGCAAAATTTATTATTTAATTATTTTGAAAATACTGGGGTATTACATCCACCCTCCCTTATAAGGATTCCGTCCCCGTAATCACCGCTTCAAAACTTATAGATACTAGGGAAAATAACATACACAAATATTTCAAGTAGATCTCGATCGATTCGATCGAATCGATCTTTAACTTTAACTATTCAACATAAAACTTGTCCATCTAATAATACTAATGAAATTTGATTTCTAATGTAACTCAAATTTCTCCTTCAAAATTTCTTTATAATAAAATAAAATCATATATAATAAAAATGAAATTGATTCGAATAATACGAAGTTCCATCCCGTGCTACTACGGTATCCTCGAATCGTCATGTTGAAGACTCTTGCGGTTGGTTTTGTTGAAGTTGGTCCGTTATCGCCATTGTTCCGTTCGCTTCTCCCCGCATTCACGCTTCCATCCATCCATCCTTCTTTTTGGACGGTCCTTGACCTTATGTTCCATTGATCCACATAGAAAACACCCATTGTTTCGTCCTAGGATTGGGGGCAGTTAGAGAGATATGTCCCTCCCGCCCCACACTTATAGCACACACGAACTTACCACTAAGACACTCTCACCGAATGATTTTTCCCACAATTCTTACATTCGCACACCGCTTCCTCACACCTTCCTGTTTGACTTGGACATTTCCAAAATTGTTCCACTTTTCTTTCCATTCCTACTACCACACTACTACTTCTACCTTCCCAGTTCCCTCAACCTTACCCTTCTTTCTTTTTTCTCTTATTGTAGAGGCTCATGGCCTCACTTCCCCTTCGGCTATGATAGCCTTCTCCAAAAGTGCTGCAAAAGTATTTATCTGCAATACCGCCACCTTATTGTAGAGCCAGGGTTTTAAGCCCAGCTCAAACCTCCTTGCCTTCCTTGCCTCCGTATCAACTTGATGCGGAGCAAACCTAGCTAATTCATTGAACTTTGCGGCATACTCCGCAACTGTCATGTTCTCCTGCTTCAACTCTAAAAACTTCACCTCCATCCTAGCCTGCACACCGGATGAGAAATAGTTCTCAAAGAACAGCGTCTTAAACCTAGTCCATGTTATCACCCTTCTCCGCCCTAACTTGATTTGCCTCCCACCGTAAATTCCCTCTCTCCTTTCATCATATAGGTGGAAAAAGTTTATCTTTTGCCCCTCAGCTACCCTAGCGACTACAAACGCTTTTTCTATTTCCTTAACCCAAGTTTGGGCTTCTATCGGGTCAGTGGTACCTCTAAATTCGGCGGTCCTACGACCTTAAAATCTTTGAAGTTTGCAAATCGATTGTCTGGTTGATTTCGCGGTACGACATTCCATTCTCGCATGGCTTGAGCTACCATGTTCGTAAATTTCGCATCAAGTCCGGTTGTTGTCCTCCAAAGATTGTTGATGATTCTTTCTCGCCCTTTGGTTTCGAAGTTTGACGTCTTGGTGGCATTTTCTCGTTAAATAAAACAAAATCTATATTTTATTAACTTACATTCTAAACCTTATCGTATAAGTTAAATATTTTAAACTTGTTTCATTAACCAAACATAGATTCATATTCATTCAACTATTTCATAGTACATAACATAGCACATATCGCTTTTAAACATCCGATATCCCTTTTGTGACCACAAAAGTCGAGAATCGCTACTACAACTTATACAAAAGTTGGAAGTTAGAATATATTACATATACATACTTATCATAGAACACACATATTCAAATAGTACTTATACTTCTTATTCACTACGCCTTTTCCTGATCCTGGACAATTTTTCGCTCGATGACCTTCCAACCCACAAATAAAACATGCACCTGGTTTATAGTCGGGACAATACAGAGTGGTATGTCCCTCATAACCGCAAATGTAACATATCTTTTTCCTTTCTTCTTATCGAATTTTCCTAACGTCGTGGTCTTCTATCTTTCTTTTCCTTTCTTGCTTGGAGTCGCATTACGATATATGTTGCTCTTGGCTCCCATCCGATTAATTTGGATCTTAAGTTTATCTTGTTCTTCCATCATTTCGATTAATGCCTTTCAGAATTGGCTATTTAGTAGCTTTTCTATTTCCCACAACTTTTCAGAGAAGAAACCTTGTTCCTCGATTTTCGACTTTGGTTGATGCTTGATCACTCCAACTTTGGTGTCCGAATCACTATCTCGTCGGTTCCACCATTTCGGGTCGGTATTATATTCTCTAAAATGATCACCTCATCAAGGTTATCTTCAACGTGAGCCTCTATTTCATTTATTGGCTTTGATATTGGCTCGGTTATGGAGATTGACTCTTCTTTACGATCGAAGGTATCCTAATTCTTTTCTCCCGACATCTACACATAAATTATCTAGATTAGTATATATATATACACACAAACAAAATAAAGTTTTATATAAGTTATCTTTTATTTTGTTTGACGATGAATTTATTCAATTCATCTCCTTTAAACTCTATATGAGTTATTTGTATTTTAAACGTTTTCCTCTCGCTTCTAAGGTTATAGCCTAAGGTCTACTCCCACCTATGGTTTCTAACCTTAAAGCTCTGATACCAACCTGTGACGCCCCCAAATTCAGGTACTTGAAACCCGAACTCAAAGTGCTTCACGATACCATTTTTTTCGAAAGCGAATAATAATAATAATGTCATAAATATCAAACTTAATTTACATATCGAGTTTTCTAAATCCCCAGTACGCGACCTTTAAAACATTTCATTACATGATAGATAATAAATATCATCAATTTATTTAAGTCTAGCTATTACATAAGATAACGCAAACTTAATCGATAGCTTTCTTTTCCTTTGTTCTCGGCAGAAGAACCTTCAGTCGATCATACATAGCTGAAAACATTTAAATTAAGCAAGAATGAGCATTTAAGTGCCCAACAAGTAATAACAATTATAAATATTAGCTGAAAGGATTAAATGTTTTCTTTGAACGACTCTTCAACAACGAAGCAATAGTTGTGAAGTACTGAAGCAACACTAAACAACATAACAATTCTTATTTCAATTTTGAAACTACGTATTGACTATAAATGGAGAGCATTCGATAGACTATGAACATAGTTTTCAGTTTTCAAAAAGGTCAAACAGAACTTCATCTGCAAACCGTCATAACTTACAGGCACACGGGGGTGATCAGCCCGTTATGCCCTGTATTGATCAATACTACATACCAGAACGATATTCTCGTTCATCATATCCGCCTCAGGCGCACAAAAGTTTTTCCCAGATTAGGGATGTTCATACTTAGTCGGGATTCCGAACCAAAACAATTTGATTGGATACAAGAAGGTTTTATCATATTCAACGATATTTCTAAATCGTGTCTAATGATCAAATAGCTTAGACGATTTATATACTATATATATATATATATATATATATATATATATATATATATATATATATATATATATATCAACATGTGTTTAACTATAATGATTATCCAAGTGAGGACACTTGTATAATCATATTTCAAAATTAACAAAATGTATATATATATATATGAGTTATATGATATAATATCATGTTGATAAACAATGATCGGATATAATATATATGACAATATGGTTAATAATCTAGTACAATAATAATATAAATCTGAAACTTTCTTACTCATGTCCATTGCATAAAGAAAATGCAAATGTAAAGATACTTGCTTACGATATCCGTTGAATAAAGTAAAACAAGAGTTTAGGATACTTGCATAACGTAAATGGTTAGTTTAGATACTTACTCAAATAAAAGAGTAAGAATTAAGAAACTTTATGCAATCTTAGGAACTCGCGCTTACACAACTTAGTTATATCTTTAATTCAACGACCTATCATTTATAAGATTGTTCTATTGATTAGAATAACATATCATAACACATAGTAGATTATTATTTACAATCAACACATATCCTAATCACATTGTCTCATAATTATATTAATCATTAAGACATAAACAAATACTTATACAAACCAAACTATATAGAGTTCGGATCAATTTTTGAGTAGCATTTTTGAAAAATAATTTAAGCGCTTTTATCGGGTAATTATCGAGTTTAAAACTCTATCATGCATTTCAATATTATCCTCGGATATTTTAAATACCACTCATATTATTTTTAAATGACTTATAATAATTTCTAAATAATTATTATAATTTATCTTGATTTTTCAAACTCTAGAATCATTATTAAATGATTTAAATATTAGATAATTCTATTATCATTAATATTTAAATAATATTATAAATATTAATGCAACCATTGCCAAAATATCAAAGTTATTTTTAATAACTCAAAATATTTTTAAAGTATTAATATTATTACCTTTAAATGATTTTTAAAACATTTAAAATCATTTTTAAACAATTACCATTAATATTAAAATATTAAGGTATTATTCACTAAAATATTAAAAGTCATTTATAATTACTTAAAATATTTTTAAACCATTTATATCCTTTTTAAATGATTTTTAAATCAATAAAATCATTTTAAATCTATTTATTTAATATTATTATTAAATAAATCTAATATCATTAATATTAAATAATTAATGAAATTTATCTCAAAATATTAAAAGTTATGTTTTATAACTTAGAATATCTTTAAACTCTTTATTTTCATTTAAAATGATTTTTATAATATTAAAATTATTTTTAAACTAATTTATTTAATATAATTATTAAATAAATCTAATATCATTAATATTAAGTAATTAATGAAATTTACTTTAAAATATTGAAAGTTACATTTTATAACTTAAAATATTATTAAATACCTTATTATCATTTAAAATGATTTTTAATATAATAAAATCATTTTTAGTTAATTTATTTAGTGCATTTATCAAATAAATAATATTCAAATAATTACTAATATTTATGGAAAATATGCCAAATTATTAAAAGTTAATGTTTATGACTTAAAATAATTTTTAAAACTGATTTTATAATTTTTTGGAATTTATTTACTATTTTAAATGATTTTTAGAATTTATTTCTATTTTTTAATTATTTTCTAAAAATTAGAAAAAAATAATAATAAGAACTGTCATTATAGGCTATAGCGACATTTGTCTGTCATTTTAGGTGTTCTTGAGCTCAAGAACACCGACAAGGCAAATTAACGAGGGCTACGTTTGACCAAGTTTAATTCAAAGTTGTATAGTGTTTCGGGCTAGCCATTGATTAGATCTTGTAGTACTAGTGTAACACTACATTTAACAACAACTAACAAGGTCAAACAATAACACAACCGAGAGATATAAGCCATCAAAGTGGGTTGTCGAGAGATATTTTTCATTTCGGGTTACCCGAATGAAGAACAAATTTTCGAGGGTCTTACTTTGGGCCTCCACTACTTGTTATCGTGTAAGGTTTTTGTGATATTAAGTTTTAGTTTGTGTAGACAACATGTAGGTGTACAGATCTATACATAACATAACATAATCATAACAACAACACAAACGCTAGATCTAACCCGGCCAAAGTGAAGGCCAGAATCGTTCTTGAACATTTTCGGGTTACCTAGAAATGTTCTTTGAACTTCTGCTTAGTTTCGCTTGGTCAACCTATGTTGACCAACTTTAGATTCGATTCAATACACGATTCTCGAGTAATCTAGAGGCATGGATATATGTAGTACTCATGTCACCACAAGTATATAACAACAACATGGCCCAAACACTTAACAACTAATCAAAGTCAATAAGGAACTTAAAGATCAAAACGGGTTACCCTAAAGTTAAGCTTTAATCGTCGAGTTCGACCAATTACTACGATCGATTTTTTATAAGGTTACCTTTAAACTTGATCATGACATACTATAATTTGGTCATCCTAACAACGCTCCTGAACCAAATTAAAAATAAAATCATTATGGTTACATGATATTAACCTTAATTAAAGTTCTTTAGATCAACATGCCTATATATAGATACTAAATGATTCATAACATCAAAACACAACAAAACAAAACTAAAATACCAAAAGGATCTATGAGCACGGATCGACATTACACATTCAATCGTCGTCATCCAAAATTTCTAAACTTTTCCAGATTTCTAAAATCATCAATTTTGAGCATCTAAGTGTTATGGATCCGAGTTATAACAACCCAGATCACTAAATGGCACCTTCTAACATAACTTTAAACATTTAAACATAACATCTAACATGAAATCAAAAATCAAATTTTAGGTTTTAGGGTTTTACCTTTCTTGACAAATTCTTGAATCGAGCTCGATCTGCTACAAGTGTTAGTGGGGCTTGATTAGGGACCTGGTCTAGCAAGATATTTTGGAGGTTTTGAGTTGAGAGAGTCTTGGTTGAGTGTTGGTGAAAAAAATGAGCAAGTTAGTAACATTTTTCTCTCTCAATCTATATATAATATGGTGTAATGTTATGGTTGATCATGATGATCGATTTTTTGATTGATTAAAGGCTATTACTAGACACATGGCTAGCTAGAGTTGGTCACCAACCACCTACTAGGTCTAGATCTACACTCCACCTTATTAAAATATTAAAAAGGGTAGTTTGGTCATTTGGTTTTTACTTTTAGTGGCAATGTTGACATTTCATCTCACCCATTAGGGTTTAACCCCAGAGCTCCAAAAGTCCAAGTTCTAGGATTTTGAGATTAGGGCTAAAATGGGAATCTTAGTTTCTAAAAATGTGAATTAGGGTTCTCTAATTAAATTAGGTTTACTAATTACCTAGAATTTATAAATTAGACTTTATAATATACTAATTACCATTAACCTTGCTAAATTAATAATTAGGGTTTACAATTTAGCAATTAGGGTTCTAATTTAGTAATTAGGGTTTCTAAGTATTAATTAGGGTTTACCTAATTAATATTAAATATAATAATAATTGTTATTAATTACATAACACATAACTTAATAATTTTTTTATAGTCAGTAATTGATTTATGTATTATAGTTTATCAAGAATGCTAGGTTTGCATCGCTTTACTAAACCTATTCCACACATTAACATTACACACATATCAAGCATGTTTATATTATTGAAATATAATTAATATTATATTAATATTCTCATTCCTTATTCAAAATCCGTAATTAGGGTTTTGAATCCATATCCCATATAACCTTCATATATATATACCATTATTAATTAAGTTAAAATAATTAACTTAACTAATATAATAAAATACAAATCATAATAATCCTTATAATCATATCATATATATAATAATCATATTTTCATGGAAAATAAATAATAAATATTTTTATTACAAAATTAATTTATAATAAGAATATAACCTATAATGATCAATAATTCTTAAAAGAATTTATTTATAATTATTCATATAATAAATAAGTTTTATTTGTCACATAAATACCTATACTTTTCAAATTTTGCACATAATCCCACCTTTTTTTATATAATAAACAAAAAAAAATTAAATGCAAAATTTATTATTTAATTATTTTGAAAAAATACTGGGTATTGGTGAATTCGTAAGAAATAATGAAGGAATGAGCTTCTATTTATAGGAGAATGGAAAGGCAACTTGTGTAAGATTTTTTTCTCACAGAATGAACAATGTTTGAAATTCACTGGCTGAAATCATACACTAGATTTTCAAAACCAAATTTTATAATATATATAATATAACACATGTTATATTAGAAAAATCCTACCACCCGTGCATCATTTTTCAAGGTGCTGGCCAATTAGAAGAGAGGGAAAAAAAACTATCACATGTCAAGTTGAGAAAATGGCCTCATTCACATGTTTGATAGCATTATTGGATTTGTTCAACCAATAAGGTGCAAGCTTTGAAAATAATATCACATATCCTGTCAACTTCATCCACCACCACAACCCACTCACCCACATTTTATATATATATATATATATATATATATATATATATATATATATATATATATATATACATATTAATCACACACCCCCACCACTCTCTTAATTTCCCCACCGTGTGATCATCTTTTTCTTTTCTTTTCTTCTCCCCCCTACATGCCAACTAACACATATATAATATATATAAATACGTACCTTATATATATATATATATATATAAACCTTATATATACATATAAGTAATAAAACAAAACTGAGATAACTTTCTCCCAACGATTTTGAAAAATAAGAAAGTGGGGGGTTCATATAATAAGCCACCCTACAACAAATACTTCATAAAAATTTCCTCAATATTTTTAACAACATTTATCATCATTATTATAATTCACAATATTAATCGACCAGGTCGTTCCTAGGAAAGAGGGGGCTTTCAAATAAGGATTTCTCCCTATTGGCGCGCAATTAGGTGACCAAACCTCTCCCTGGCAGAACTTCTATACATCGTTAATATTGCAAATAATAATATTAATAACTCTGTCATTTCAATTATTGATTTAATAATATATAAAATATCGACAATAATTAAATCAAATAACGTGAGATACTATGCAACAATTACTGTGGCAATAATTAAACAAAATTGAGTGACTTCTCACGTAAGCATCAATAATCAATACTGTGTGCTACTATGCAACCACGCGTATTATTGTACTTTTACTATCGAGTAGTTTAACAGTTTTAACTGTAAAACTTCCGCCGTTATTTTCATAAAAATATTTTTGTCGTTTTCTCAATCCAACAATAATTCCGTTATGGGGTCCACCAATGATTGTGCCATCGTACGAATATTCCCTGTTAAAACGAATATTCCACGACCAATCGAATATTATAAAACAACTTGCATACTTTGAAAAATTTATAAATACTACCCACAACTATAACATTATATCAAATTCATTCCATAATATTCAAAAATGATATTTATAGAAAAATCATCTTTATTAAAAAGTTGGGGTCTTACATAAAACACACAAAATCATAAACATAAAGAGATCTATAGCCCCTGACATTCGTTGTCAGACCACAGTTTTAAACTTTTTCCAGATTTTGTAAATCTTTACTTTCGAGCATATAAATGTTATGGATCCACTATTTAGCAACCCAGATCATTGATTCACAACTTATATAACATATTTAAACATTTAAACATCAAATCCAACATGACTTTAAAGATCAAATTTCTAGGGTTAGGTTTATACCTCTTATGAACAAAATCTTGAATCTGACTTCTTGATCTGTTATGGGTGGACTTGGGACTTGATTAGGGACTGGTCTAACAAGAGAAGTTCGGATGTTTGAGTTGAGAGAGAAGTGAGTTGAGTGTTGGTGAAAAAATGATCAAGTTAGTAACCTTTCTCTCTCTCAATCTATATATAATATGGTGTAATGCTCATGGTTGATAATGTGGCCAGATTTTTATTGATTAAAGGCTATTACTAGACCACATGGCTAGCTAGAGTTGGTCACCAACCACCCACTAGGTCTAGATCTACACTTCACCTTAATAAAATATTAAAAAGGGCAATTTGGTCATTTGGTTTTTACTTTTAGTGGCATGGTTATCAATTCCTTTCTAACCCTTAGGGTTTGATCCTTAGGGTTTAACCCTAAGGTTTCCTAAACTCATAATCTAGATTTGTGTAATAAGAGCAAAATAGGAATCTTAGTTTCTAGAAATGTGAATTAGGGTTCCCTAATTGAATTAGATTTCCTAATCACTTTAGACTTGCAAATTAGACTTTATAATGTACTAATCACCATAAGCTTGCTAAATTGGTAATTAGGGTTTATAACTTAGCAATTAGGGTTTTGATTTAATAATTAGTGTTTCTAAATATTAATTAGGGTTTACCTAATTAACATTAAATATAATAATTTCCATAAATTACATTACACAATAACTTAACAAATCTTATAGTCATAATTGACTCATGTACTATAGTTTATCAATAATGTTAGGGTTTTGCACTGTGTTACTATAACTGTTCCATACATTAACATTCCACACATAACAGACATGTTTATATCACTGAAATATAAATAATATTATATCAATATTCTCATTCCTTATTCAAAATCCAGAATTAGGGTTTTGAATCCATATCCGACCGCACTTTCATATATACTAGTTAATTAAGTTAAAATAATTAACTTAACTACTATAACAAAATACATATCATAATAATCCTTATAATCATATCATATATATAATATTCATATTTCATGGAAAATATTTAATAAATATTTTTATTATAAAATTAATTTATAATAAGAATATAATCTATAATGATCAATAATTCATAAAAGAATTTATTTATAATTATTCATATGATGAATAATTTTATTTATCACATAAATACATATATTTTTCTTTTGCACATAATCCTACCTTTATATATAAAAAAAATTAAATGCAAAATTTATTATTTAATTATATTGAAAATATTGGGTTATTACAGTGGACTCTCAAGAACAAAATTACATATCCATTAACTAAAACTTATCTTGTGGCATCCCTAAATTCTGGTACTAATCACCACGAATCTGGTATACTAAATTTATAACTATTACGGAAGATATAAAATTAATTTGTTTATACATTAAACTTTACACATAATCCCCAAGGTCGATAACCTTAACTTATTACCTGAATTCAATATCCTATCTGACATACAATGTCATTTGTCTTCGCTTGTATCCGAAGTATTCGTCCTAATCTGCAATGTTTATCATGATATAGCAAGGCTGAGCAACAAGTTTGCCCAGCAATTTTAAGTTCAAAGAAAAGATATACCGTGATTGAAAGTGTAAAATCCCAACTTTTATGAATAAAGATGAATTTTTCTCTAAATATATTTTTTAATATTATGGTGTGGATTTGATATAATGTTATAGTTGTGGGTAATATTTATAATTGCAAAGTAAGAAAGTTGTTATAAAATATTCGATTGGTCGAGAATATTCGTTTTAACAGGAAATATTCGTACGACGGCACAATCATTGGTGGACCCCACAACGGAATTATTGTCGGAGTTAGATAATGACATAAATATCTTTCTATAAAAATAATGGCAAAAGTTTTACCATTAACTGTTAAAATACCCGGTGATAAAAGTACAATAATACGCGTGGTTGCATAGTAGCAAAGGGTATTGATTATTGATGCTTACGTGAGAAGTCACTCAGTTATACATAATTATTGATACAGTAATTGTTGCATAGTATCTCACGTTATTTGATTCAATTATTATCAATATTTTATATATTATTAAATTAATAATTGAGATGACAAGTCATTCTTATTATTATTTGCATAATTAACAATGTCTAGAAAGTTCTGTCGAGAAAAGGGCTTTGGTCACCTAATTGTGCGCCAATAGGGAGAAATCCTTATCGGAAAGCCCCATCTTTCCTGGGAACAATTTGGTTGTTAATATTGCGAGTTATAATAATGATGAATAAATGTTGTTAAAAATATTGAGAGGATTTTTATGAAGTATTTGTTGTAAATTTTGCTTATTATTTGGACCTCCATTTACCCATTTTTCAAAATAATCAGTAGAAAATTATTCAGTATATATATAAATATGTATATATATAAGGTGGGGCCCATATGTTGGATGAAATATAAGGTGGGCCCACATATTTATGACTTTGGGGGGGGGTGTAGGATTTTGTCACGGGAGGAAACGTATTATTATTATATATATTATAATAAGTTTTGTTTTTTATGAAAAATAGAATATATTATATTTTATTATGCATAGTGTCTGTATAGTGTTTGCATAGTAAATCAGAAAAAAAATTCTTTCGCTAGTTGCATCTGTGATTATGTTTACTGTGCGTCCGTGATTTTAATTTTCAAATAGTATCCTTCCATTCTCCTATAAATAGGAAGCTTAGTTTAGAAATGAAAATCACACCAGAATCACAAAATTCTTCTTCTATAATATTGAGCGTATTTCTTTCGAGTTTTAGGAAGCTTTGAGTATAGAAAATAGTATAAGTTTTCTTCAAGAATATCATCGTTCTACCAGTCAGAAGTACTCAATTTTTAAGGTAAGGGGTATTAATTTTGTTCAATACTCATAAGAAAAAATATTTTCTTCCATACTCTGTAGTATGTAAGTAATATTATTTCATTTCAGATTCTGAATTCTACACTGATTTTGTTAAATTATGGCTTTTATACTCCGTGAAATTAATAGAATATCCTTAAAATTTGCGCTTCATCTAGTTTCTTTTCACGAAAATATTATTCTGAGCATTCTTGATAATTTTTAATCTTTTCACGACGGGGTACTATTCACTCAAGTACTATTCACCCGGGGTACTATTCATGACTAAAATTGATTTCTTTTCAGTCCAAATCATTTTTGATACAATATTATTCTTGAATTTTACTCCACAAAGTAGTATCATGTTGACAATTTGGACATTATTGAATTTTGGATAAATTTAATTATAAATCTTTAAAATTTATCATTTGCTTTCATTTAATTGAATTCTTATATCATTGTCATCATCCTCATGCTTATATTGTGATGAAAGTCATCTTTAGCCCGTTGTGCATGGATGGACTGTTGATTGGTATGATTATGACCAGGGATCATTCGGTATAATCATGACCTATAATGTTACAAATAATGTGATAAAAGTCCTCATTGGTCCGTAATGCACTGATGGACAGTTGTTGGCATGATCATGACCATTAGTGATTACACGAATATCCTTGGCCCGTAGTGCATGGATAATTCGTGGACGTGATACTAATGAATATCCTTGGCCCGTAGTGCATGGATAATTTGATGATGTAGATTATTTATTAAGCTGAGTCTCAGTTATAAAGTTGATGATAAACTTTTTAAATCATAGAAGATAGTAGATATCATGCTCTACTTGACTCTTCTAATGGATTGCTTATTCCGCTACAGTTAAACTTGATGTTTATGGTATTTTAATCAGTTTAACACTGTTGAAGGCTAACGATAATTTTTTATGTATTATCTTAGTCATAATATTTCTTACTGGACTAGTTAAGCTCACCCTTTTGCTTTCATTGTTCTCTTCAGGAAATGAGAATATAGCTGGGAAATCTAACATGTAAAAATAATCTAGGTCATAATACGACCTTTAAGCACATAACACATAATATTATCAATAAAAAATCATTTATTCAATAATTATCCTTAAGCTTAATTACAAGACTATCTGATTTCTCAAGTCGTCATAGAAGCTTATTATAATCTTAGCAGCACCTCTCAACATTACTCATTAAACAGTGATTTGATTTTCTTAATGACTTTCATCCAAGTCTAAGTGACTTGAGGAGGTCTAAGTGACCTAGCCTAAATAACATTTCCAAGACCGTGTGACTTGAAGAGATCTTAGTGATCCAGGACTAAGTGTCTATATTCTGAGACTAAGTGACTCGAAGGAACCTAAGTGGTCTAGTTGTAATAGATTTTAGTTATCTGGTCTTAGTGACTCCATCCTTAGTGAATTCCTATTTGTTGAAGTAAAAGAGTGGACTAGGAGTTATTCAACTCCGAATTACTTAAAACTTGCTTGTGTCATTTACTTTTCAGAACAAACTTTCAGTCATATCATTTATCATGTTTGGGTGATTGAAAACTACAAGACTAAATTTAGAACTGAGATTCCTCAATCTTTAAGGGCGTGTTTCAAAGTATATTTCTCTGTGTATAATTAATCTTAACTAACTAATTATCTGGTAATACATCTTTAAATAAGTAAAAAAATTTAAAGATTTATTCAGCCCCCTTCTAAGATCTCTATTGTGTCTTAGGGAAACAAAATAGTTGTTTTTCATATTTAATATTACTCTTCAATTGCTCTATTTTTGTAAGGTTGGACAAAGATTACAAAAATAATAAATGTCGAAGACGAAATACGTGAAAAAAATAATTTGAGAACTAAATGTGAAAAATAACAATAATTTAGAGACTAATAAAGAGTTTATCCCAATTTTATTTTATTTATTATTATTATTATTTCTCTCTTACCTTGTACATCTATGTTATTAACTTACTTGCACTTTTATCAGTTCATGGGACGAGGGAGAATTTAATATCATCATTATAGATGGCCCAACTTTACCTGAGCTGGGTGTAGGGGTGGGCAAAACTTTTGGTATATTCGATTTTTAGGGAAATCGAACTGATTCGAACCGGCTGATTCGGGACAAATAGTAACCGGTACGGGTTCGGTACACCGAACCGGTATATACCAGTTTTTGGATTCGGGAACGGGAAGGAGTTTTGCTTGTTCGGTATATACCGAACCTAACCGATTGTACCGATTAATCAAAAAATATATATTTATATTTTTATATATATAAGATCGTGATTTTATCAACAAGATTCAATTTTTATAGATTAAAAAAATCAAAATTTCTTATATTCAATCTTACCACTAAATTCGACTTGAAAAACATACAAAATGCCCCTCTTGAATCGACTCATATATATATATATATATATATATATATATGGCATTAGTGGTGGCGTGTGGGGCGATGTTCGGTTGATCTGGCGGTGATAAGAGGTATTGACGAACGACGGTGGAAAGCGGTGAGGAAATAGAAACAGGGAAAAGGAATATGAAAAGATGAAGAGAGAAATATGAAGAGCGGCTATTCTAATAGTGAGGCGTGAAGTAGGATGAATTACATATTCTATTACATTTTTAAAAATAATTACAACAATAGTGTACTCATAAAATATTTACACAGTTAATACAATTTCATATTTATTTACAATATTAGTGCAATTAGGATTCTTTAATTTAGGGAATTAGTATGCAATTAGGATTCATTAATTTAGGGATTAGTTATCCCCATGACTTCTTCTCTCTCTCATCTAGAACAACTGCATTAGTTAGTCATCACTCTTCTTCTTCATTCAACGTATTCTCTCTCTCTCTCTCTCTCTCTCTCTATATATATATATATATATATATATATATATATATATATATATATATATATATTATGTATAGTCGAGTTCTTTGTAACTTATACGCCTCTTTTCTATTTATGTTTCCATGAAGTGGGTAGTCAGTTCTTCTTCCCTTTCCTTTTTTTTGCAGAGGAGAGAGAATTTAGAATTCAGGAGTTGCAGAGGAGAGAAAATTTCAGGAGGTCGGAGAATATTATTGGTAACTAATATCAGTATCAGTCCATACCCATTAAACGGACTCGGGTCTCCACAATCTTGATATCCAGTCTCAGTGAGGATCATTACTGACGAAACTATAAACCAGACCCAGTGAGGATCCTTACCGACGAAAAAAGAATATACCGACGGGGGACAGATTATTACCGACAGAATGCATCTCATCACAAATAAGGCAACATTTAGTTAAGAGACCCGTATCATAAGCAGAAGCAAAACAAAGAAGAAGAAAAAAAACTCATTCTCTGTGGGAAACTCCTCCCCATGTGCAGTTATTTTGTTTGATGAAATTGAGAAAGCGTGTGTTCCTTCAAATACTGGATGATGGTAACCAAACCTTCATACCAATGTAACCAAACTGTCATATCAAAGTAACCAATCAACCTCCACACTTTCAATTTTTTCTTAGTGCAATTGGTAACTAAACCTTCAGGTCAAGGTAAGCAAACCTTCATACCAAGGTGACAAAACCTTCATACCAAGGTAACCAATTCACATCCTCACACGCAATTTTTTCATAGTGCGGTTGGTAGCCAAACCTTCAGACCAAGGTAACAAATTCAATTTTATTAAGTTACCAATTTCATTTGAATGTGATGCAGTTGGTAGCCAACCATTCATACAAAGGTAACCATTTTAGTATTTATGAGTTACAAAATAGTCATAAAAAAAATTTCAGAACAGTAAAAGTTACATCTATTTATTTTTAAACTTTTTGTAGGGTGAATCTTCTTCTTCTTCTCATTGGCGTTTTGGACAATGCGAAATTGCCATGGTGTGGCGAGAGAAATGAAAGAGAAGTCGAGAGAGAGAACTAAAAAATAAAAATTGAAACAGAGCATAATTTACATGTACAAATATTTTATTTATTTATTTACTTATTTGTTAACTATTATTTCAAAGTGTATGTGAGGGAGATGAAAATTTGAATTTGAATATTTGAATTATTATTTTGAATTTGAATTTATTTTTGTTGTTAGATCCAAATATTTGAATTATTAATTATAGCAATTATTTCTCCTTAATTTTAGGTTTCCTTATTAATGTGAATTGTACTATTTTTGTAATATGGATCATAATTACACTCTTTTTGTAATTATTTTGTTGATGCACTAATGGTGTAATTACTTTCTAATTGTTGTATATTTATGTAAAGAACCCCGTGAAGTACTAATCAAATAATATTAAGGTTTTTTGCTCTCTCAACTCATCACAAGCCCATCAATGGACCATGTGGATCTGGACCAACTAATACAAGTCCGTAATAAATTTACTAATATATCATGTGGACCTAGACCAACTAATACAAGCCCATCATAGGAGTCTGGACAAGCACAATTCTTTTTTAATTAACATGTACAAAAATGGTAAAAATGGGTACCAAATCAGTTAATCGGTTCGGAAAATTGGTCTAACTAATACCAGTATCGGTACACAATTTAATTACTTTTGATTATAGATTCGGTACGGTTCAGGTCGATACGATCCGGTTTTTACCGATGCCCAACTGCTAGCGGGGTGTATCAGGCTCATTTGGAATTGAGCCCTTCAATTCTTTCTGGGCAAAACTATGTTTTTCACCATTATACTTGGCACGTTTTACTTAATACACCACTGAACTTTTAATTTTTTGGATTACCCCATTAAACTAATTAAATTTTTAATTGGGCCATTACATCCCAAAATAGTTGATAGGCGTTAAAAGTAAATGACGTTAGTATTGATGTGGCAAAAAAAAAAAAAATTGCTTATGTGGTAAAAAAAATCAAAAAGCAGATTTTTAAAAAAAAATTAACATTTTAAAGTTTTAAAAATAACAAAAACATAATAAAATATAACAAAAAAAATAAAAAAATTTTAAAAACATATTTTTAAATTTTTTTAAAAAACAAATTTTTAATTTTTTTTAAAAAATAGAATTTCTATAAAAATATATTTTTTAAGAAATGTTTTTTTAAAAATAGAATTCTATAAAAATGATTTTTTTTAAAAACAGTTTTTTAAAAAACAGCTTTTTTAAACAAACAGATTTTTTTAAAAGTAGAATTCTAAAAAAAATATACTTTTTTAAAAACATATTTTTTTTAAAAAATAGAAATTTTTAAAACAGCTTTTTTTAAAAAACAGATTTTTAAAAAAGAGAATTTTTAAAAACAGATTTTTTAAAAAATGGAACTTTTAAAAAACAGATTTTTCAAAAAAGTAGAACTTTTTTAAAAAATTGATTTTTTAAAAAAGAATTTTTTAACAAAAGATTTTTTAAAAATCGCCTTTTTTTAAAAAACAGTTTTTTTTTAAAACATAATTTTTGAAAAAACTGTTTTTAAAACATGTATATTTTAAAAAAATTCTATTTAAAAAAATGTTTTTTTAAAAAAGCTGTTTTTAAAAAAAATCATTTTTATAGAATTTTATTTTTTTCAAAAATCTGTTTTTAAAAAAAATATATTTTTTGTATTTTATTATGTTTTTGTTATTTTAAAACTTTAAAATGTTAATTTTTTTTTAAAATCATTTTTTTTTTTTTTGCCACATAAACAATTTTTATTTTTTTTTTTGGCATCGAGGTAGCGTCGCCATTCTCTTTTAACGTCTGTCAACTATTTTGGACGGAATGACCCAATTAAAATTTTTTAATTAGTTTAATGAGGTAATTCAAAAAATTAAAAATTCAGTGGTGTATTAAGTAAAACGTGCCAAGTATATTGGTTAAAAATATAGTTTTGTCATTCTTTCTGCTATAATAAACTCAATTACGCTTAACACTTATTTATTATTATAAGCTGATGAAACGGCATCGTTGTGTTGCATTTGGGCGTTAGTTCTCAGTCCAAACCCACCTCCACAATCCAAAACCCCTAAACTGAACAGTCACCCTCCACCTCCACCTCCACCTCCACCTCCACCTCCAGAATCCAAAACCCCTAAACTGAACACTCACAGCCTGTGATTTAGCTGCAAAAATGGAGACAACGGAGGCCAATCAGAAAATTGAAGAAACTACCCTTGTCAACCAAGCCAATGACGACACCTGTCCTCCTCCGCCATCTCTATCTAAGAGCGCGCAGAAGAAGCTGCTAAAGCAACAGAAATTCGAAGCGAAAAAGGTAGAGAAAAAAGCCGCCGTCAAAGAGCAGAAAAGGAAAGAATCGGAGAGGAAGCGAAAGGAATGGGAGGAAAAGCTGGCGAGCTTATCGGAAGAGGAGAGGTTAAAGCTTATAGGGTCGAGAAAGGGGCTGAGGAAAGAGAGAATGGATAAGAGGTCAGAGGAGAGAGAAAATAAGGTCCAGAGGCTTAATGGGGCTAAGCAAAATGGACAGGATGTAGTTATTGATCTGGAATTTTCTCATCTCATGGCTCCTAACGAAATCAACAGCCTCGTACAACAGGTCTTCTTTTCAATTTCATTTTCTGCCTTAATTGTTTCCTTTTTTTTTTTTCTGATGTTGTTTTGTATGATAATTTGAAAGTTCAATAGCATTTTGTTGTCCCTAAAAAAATGTAATGTTGAAGATCAAAATTGAACTATAACCATATATTGGACTACTTTTTTTTGTACTCACTCTACTTGCCGAAAGCGAGAGTTCTATTTTATACATTCATGGATTTAACTTCTTAACTTAATTTTAATGATAATATCCATATTTAAATAAAAGCTAAGTTTAGGCACTAGTCATTGGGGGTAGATTTGGAACATTATGACACTTTTTCGTCTATTATTAAAATGCTTACTCTCTTTTTGGACGCACAAGATAGATGGACTATCTTTTAGAGGCTGATGAAATACTTTTTTATTTGTATTTCTTGTCAATGTTAGTAGTTCATAAAATCAATTACTTTGGTTTGAGTGAAAATGGTTTTTAGAATACTATTAAACTTAATCTAAATAAGTAAAAGGGACACTGACAATATTTATGGGGAAAGCAAAGCGCTAGTTTATTACTCCCCCTTTTCCAAAAAAAATAGTACCATTTGCAAAATCTGTAAATCTTAAGTTATCCCTAAATTCGTTGGATGTTCAGATTAATAGTGATGGTATCATAACGAAATTATGAACCGTATCATCTACCAAAAATTCTCAAATTGTGAATCGTATTTTACGATATGGAAAAACTAGCAAAAGCACAATCATTACATATTTAAACATATAGAGAACTCAATTTTATTGGAAAATAAAGTATGTTAACTTAAGTGCAAGTTAAAATGTTAAAGTAGTAAATAGGCATATACACAAACATCATATTTTCAAATTATAGTTTGAAGAGGTTAAACTAGAGGCTTATTTAATAATGAGATAAGCTTTTCATTAGTCTCCAAACTCTAATTGTTTTTCACGTTTAGTCCCCTAACTATTTTTCCGCATATTTCGTCCTCAAATTATGTTTCTTTCATGTTAGTCCCCAAAATATAGTATATTTTTCACGTTTATTTCCCAAACTGTAGATGTTGTTCACGTGTTGTCCTCAATGCATAGTTGTTTTTCCTATTTAGTACCCTTCAATTGCCTTATTTTTATATGGTTAAACAAATATTATAGAAATAATAAAGTCAAAGGACGAATACGCGGAAAATATAGTTTGGGGACTAAACGTGAAAAACAACTATAATTTGGGGACTAGCGAAGAGGTTACCCCTTTAATAATCAATATTATTTAAGTAATATTTATGGATAACCTCTTTGTTAGTCCCTAAACTATAGTTGTTTTTCACATTTAGTCCCCAAACTATTTTTTCTGCATATTTCGTCCTCGGACTTTATTATTTCTGTAATCTTTGTCCAACCTTACAAAAAATATAGTAATTGAAGTGTATATGAAAAATATATAGTTTGAGGACTAATCGTGAAATACTATATTTTGGGGACTAACATGAAAGAAACATATAGACAAATATGCAGAAAAATAGTTAGGGGACTAAAAGTAAAAAACGACTATAGTTTGGAAACTAACGAAGAGGTTATCCCTAATATTTATTAAGAAACAAGTGAAAAATACTTACCTTTTAACTTATAAGTATAAACCCAACGTGAAAAGTCCAAATTGCAAAGTTTAGACCAAAAGACAACTCCAAAACTATTTACTTATGTCTCCATTTGAGATTGAGACATGAGAAACAGAAAGTGGAGAAAAAGTCCTTTGAAAAAAGATGAGAAATTCTATAAAATATTTTAAAACTTATTATTATATAGATCGAGTTGACATATATTCTGCTTATAAAAAGTCTTTAATGTATTATGTAACTCTTGTCATGTTCGTCTCTAACTTAAAAATGTATCGATCATATCGTACGATACGGCTCGCTTTCTGATATACTAGAGATAATGTATTGGATTGGATTGCTTTTGTATCGTATCATAACCTAAGATATGTATGTGTATCATACCAGTATGATACCAACAATTCTGACATTGAGCTTCCAATTGCTCTTAAAATGTTGAAGCCTAGTGTGAGTAGCATTGTTGAATAATCTGAAGAAAACTTAATGAGTTGGAAACTAATCAATATAACTATTTTATATATTTATGTGTTTTTATCCAAATGTGGTTTTAGAAAAGAGGAAATGGCAGTGATTTAGAACAATCAAATGTTGTCATTTTGCTATTGTCTTAAAGAATTTAGAATACTTTTTATAACTTGCTATATTTTGTGATACTTAGTGATGCTTTTTGATTAATTTGGTTATGTAGTATCATGCAGGCATTTTGTAAACAGGAATGATTTAGTGAAAGGTGTAATATGTCTGAAACTTTGTCTGAAGCATTCAAAGATCTTCAAGTCAGGGTCTATTTACATTTGTACTTTATTCCTGTTAGCTAATATTTTTTTTCTTTTTATTTATATATCCTATGCGTGTTTGCTTGTAGCAAGTAGAACTTTATTCTCCGCAGCAAAATACATTTCATATGTTGCTGTTTCTTGAATGGAACATTTAGACCTCTTAGCTCCAACAGAAATGTGCTCCAAGAACTCGTAGGTTGTCACTTGTCAGACTACTTTAGTTTGGATTTTAGTATGCAATCTTTTTTTTTTTAATACGTAAGATATATTTAAACAAAGCCATAACTAAAGGGGGTGCCATCCAAGTACACATGGAGTATACAAAGAGCAGGCGATTAAAAAAAACACAACTTGCAAATGAAAAGCCCTATGCAACCATGAACACTCGCCCCTCTTTGGGCTTAAAGAAACCTCTCTAAGGAAATCAATAAAAAGCACCACAAAACTGGGGTAATATTAGTATGCAATCTTTAATCAACTAATATTATGTTTGGGGGGAGGCTACGGTGTTTGATGATAATTATCATTCTCCCCCTTTGATTTTGAGAGAGATTCTTTTCCGGATTTTCTTTGGGCTACATCTTTGGTAGCTTTTAGAGTGGTGGCATGTCCATAGTGATTGGCGGGCTGCTCTTCGTTAGCCTTCTAGTTTTGTTCCACTTTGTTTTTATTGGAGAACTCCATGTCCTCCCTTGTTGTAATTCTGCCTCTTTCTAATCAAAATTCTTCTTTTATCAAGAATAAGAGATAAAACATTATGCTTGGGACCTTGGGTGCTTTATTTATTGAGGCCCCATTAGTACCTTTTCTTGGTATCATGAAAGTTTCTAACTGGTGAACTGGAACTTCATTCACATTCATGATTATCAATGATGTGCATCACCCACCATGGGTGATATGCAATACAAAATTGATATCAAGATTATCAATGTTGTGCTTTGTTTCATTTGTTTGTTTATGTGTGTATTATCTGTTTTATTGTTTCGAGTTTGACACTGGATGCCTTAAATAGTGTTATGTTGTCTTCTAAAGTTTTAATTTCCAAGGCGACATAATTATCATATATTGGTAACATGCAGATTATGTATTGCTACGCGGTAAATGGTAGATGTAGTTCCCCTGCCCATCTTTGGTTGACTGGCTGCCAGGGTGAAATGGAAAGACAACTGCAAAGGCTACCAGGGTTTGATAAGTGGATTATTGATAAGGATACTCGACCGTATATTGAAACATTTGAAGATCAGAAAGAACATCTGGTATACCTCACAGCAGATTCAGAAACTATGCTAGATGAGCTTGATCCAAAGAAAATATATATTGTTGGTGGATTAGTGGATCGGAACCGATGGAAGGGGATAACCATGAAGAAAGCAGAAGAGCAGAACATTCAAACAGCAAGACTCCCAATAGGAAACTTCTTGAAGATGTCTAGTTCCCAGGTATTGTTTATTATAGTATTTGTGAAATTCACATAAGGCACACTTAGAAGGGGGGTTGAATAAGTGTGGGAACAAACTATGACTGAATTTTAAACTTTAAACCAAACTACTGAATTCAGTCTACTATATTGATGAATGCAGCTTGCTAAATTAATATGGCCTACTGAATTAAATCTTTGATTTTGTGAAAATGACTTGAATTTATAACTTTGTGAAACCACTTGGTGTTAATGAATTTTCTTCAGATAATGAAAATATTTAGGTTTTAATTATCAAAATAATTAATTAACTTTTGTGAGCAAATAAAGCAAAGCAAGCGATAAAATGAACACTAAGATTTTTTACGTGGTTCAGCTATTACCCTCTATAATAGTAGCCTAGTCCACGTCCAATACCAACTAGTATTGGAGATTCACTTTATTTCTTTAAATCGACTCTTTTTACAAAACAGATTCTATCAACACTTTGAATTACAATAATTTACTTGACCACTTTTGCTCCTTGTGCACTAATGCACCCCTTAAGCACCTATGCTTCCTTGAACCTGTTTATAAACAATTCTTAATCCACCAGGATTAAATTATTTTAGATAACACTTAGTCTAAATAAGAAGATTACAAATATAGAGGTCTAATGATTAAAGCAAATAAGCAATTTTAACAATTCAAGGCTCAACTAATGTATGCAATGATCAAAAAGTAAGAGATAGATCACCAATTTATAGCTCACGAAAATTCACTGAAAATTAATCGGAGTATAATTGCACAACATCCGAATAATTGCACCAAAATAATTATATAGCCTTTCAATATATATCAGTACACTATATAATTCATGTGTTGTATATTAAACTGATATCTCAATTGAATTTATAGCCAGAAATTATTACCGTTGCAAATATAGTTCCGTTATATAAAATCAAAATATGTTTCCGTTTGAGAACCAATCTGAAGGATAATCCATGTATATCTTTGGTTATAACAAAACATATGTTTGTTAGACTTTTTCAAAGGCAGTCCACTAAGATAGAAATTGTTCCATGTATATCTCAATTCATTTATCTGTTTTGACTTCTCCAATATCAAGTCTCCTATAGGTAGTCATGACTTTTAATTTAAAGCTACCGCCACAAGTCATACTTCCTTTATAAGATATATCAATTCCGTAATAAACACAAAGGAAAGATAACACAACTTTTGAAATAAACAAACAGTGTTAGTTCCGTAAATATGCAAAGTGACTCATCAAAACAACTTTATAGGATAATCATGATATGTGAGTTCTGAGGCTTATGCAAGCAAACCACTTAATTGATAGTAATCATGACTCTTAACTACCGTCACATATATATATCATACTGCCTTTTGAATAACCCAATATAAAAATGTGAATTCCGTAATACATGTAAAGGGTTAATAATTATGATCTTATATTACCGAGATATGTGCATTTCAAAAGAAATGGCATTATATATATAAATACACTTTCACAATAAATCTTTCACCTTCCTGATAGCTATTTTCAAGGATTAGCAAGCATGGCAATATATAAATACTAACCACTTTAAATCGGACATTAATATCAGTTAGCATTTTATTTTAAAATCTTTAAGCATGCATAAAGTACTAATCATGTTAAATGCACACATAAAATGTCCTAGAGCCTTGAATTGAAAAATTAAATATTTGCAATGACCCTACATAAAATCTTAGGACACAAATGTCTTCAAAGTCTTTCAACGATCATTTTATCAATCTTCCTGAAATTTCACAATAACAAATTAATATACAAACTCAAGTCATCATCAAAACAATAAGGTTAGAATATTAACAAGTCAACAATTTGCCATGTTTCTTTTTTTTAGAGTGTACTCCACTTCTTTTCTTCGTCTAATGCAAACTTTTTCTAGGACATTTCTGCCTGTCAGAACTGAAATAAAATGATGAAAAATTACACTTTTTGTTGTTTCACTAGAACTCGTCGCGCATGATTCTTATATTTTGGCAGCACTTGTTGCTGTTCAATATACAGCCTAAAACTGCATATATTATATGAAAAGGCAATAATATGTATTATGCTCTTGCAGAACTGAAAGCATGAAAAATTTCACATCAAGTCATTTGCTAATAATTTATTTTTAGTTTGGTAAGATGCCAAAGTTTCATGCATTTGATGCAGCTAGCAAGTATGTAGGATGTGAAATCCATTTAATAAGTTTGTACACGACTCGTGGTTAGTGCCATCAGTTTTGACTTGGTTTTCTTAGGAGTCTGGATTCATTTTGAGAGAGGTCTCCTTAGATTTATTAGTGATGAGCATGGATAAAAATGTTTGAAATGTTCTCCCACTTGAACAGAATCTGCAATTTACACTCTTGTAGTATTACAACCAACATATCCTCATAAATTGTGTCTCACAAATGTGTTGAAATTTATCATAGTAGTTGTGATTCACAATAGCTCATGGTAAATAGAATTAAGGTGAACTTTTTTGCTCTTCCTGTAATGTGCAACTGGAAAATAGTTACATTCATATTCATAAAATACACTCTCTGCGTCTGGTTTTAGCTGCCCCCCCTATTTATTTGTGGGGCAAAGGTCTAAAAATGCCCCTGACATTTACCCCGATATCTCCCTTACACTGAACTTTTTTTTTCTTCCAAAAGTGACCTTAACGTTACAAATTTAAGGTCTGTCACCTTGACAAACGGAGCTGACACCTCATCTAATTTTGTTGACGAGGCTGAAAAGAGAAATTTAACTTCTAATTAAAACACACAATAAACAATTATACTAACACTACTATAAATTAATTATTTTTAGTATAATTTATATTAATAAAATTAAAATACAAAAATACTAAATAAATAAATTAATTAAAGCTTAAATATAGAACATTTTCTAATAAAACAAAATATCATTTAATTAAACCAAAAAGAAAAATTCTAAAATTCAAATAATGTAATGGCTGTGTTTGGAAACACTGTTATCCTTTTTCTATCTCTCTCTCTCCTCCTCGCCGGATGAACAAATCACAAGGATCGCCTGAAAACTCTTTCGTAAATCCACTAGTCACTCTACGATCACGTCCGGCGAAAGCACTTTCTTTGGTGACTGATTTGCCGTTCCCTCGCTCTCCATTACACCTGCCTAGTTCTTCTCCTGAAGAGGTACTAACAAGTATCTGTATGTGTGTGCTTGCCGAGAAAATCTGGAACCCGCATATTACATACATATATGAATCGTTGTTTCTGTAGATGTGGACTCCGGTTGTAGTAAAATTGTTTGAATTTTCAGTTTTCAAAAGGAAATGTGTAATTTTTCTTTTGTTACTTTTTCTAACAACCAAAACAGAGTATACCGTTGCTCTTTTTATGAGTTTGTTTAATATGCAGTGTAATTGTTTGAATTTTAGTTAGATCATGTGAAAACATATATAAAAGAAAACTTTATTTGTTATCATTAAAAAAGTTTTGGCTTTCGGAGTAAAAAAAAGTAGCGGCATTAGATGTAAGCAGAGATGAGTTTGTGAAATTTTGTTGCCGGTTTGAAGGATCATCAAATATATACATCAGATCTGAAAAAGGATCTTCAAGCATCAAATTAATTAATACTTTCGCATGCCTCACGAAGAAATACATCAGATCTGAAAAAGGAGTTGTGTGTGTATACATACAAAATACATACATCAGATCTAAAGCTTTCTCTCTCATAATTTGTTATGTGGATCTCTTTGAAAAAGGAGTTCTGTGTATATACATACATAATACATACATCAGATCTAAAACTTTCTCTCGTGATACGTTATCTGGATCTAAAGCTCTCTCTCATAATATATTTAGAACATTTAAAATAACAATTTTTTGAGAACCCAGGTGAAAATACATGCCTAGTCAGCAAAAAATACCCAGGTGTCAACTCCGTTTGTCAAGGTGACATGTCTGTTAACGGGAGGGGTATAATTGAGCTTAAATTTGTAACGTTAAGGACACTTTTGGAAATAAAAAGTTCAGGGTGTAAGTGGGATATCGGGGTAATGTTAGGGGTATTTTTGGACCTTTGCCCATTTATTTGTGTTGGAAAACATGTTTCCTTTTATTTGGGAAAACATGTTTCCTTGTTTTACTCCAGAATTAGGCTACATGTTTCCTTGTTTTACTCCTAGAATTAGGTTACATGTTTCCTTATTTTACTCCTAGAATTAGGCTAACCTTTGTGTATAAATTCTGTAACTTACAATCTGAAAAATCAACAAAGAGAGTTCATTTCTTACATAGTATCAGAGCTAAGGATATTCTAAACAGATTTTTCCATTCCTTTGTTCATTTTTCTGCAGTTTTCCAATTCTGTTATTCTGCAGTATTTTATTATTTGAATCAAAGCAGCTTTTCATAAACCAAAAGCCCTTCTTGGATCGGAGACAACTGTTAGTAATTGGACTTGATAGTCAATAATTTGTGACTTGTGAAAGATGTCAGTAGGAGAGGAGGTAGTTCGGAGACAACAACAACATGGAGAATTGCAAAATATCCAGGCTGCCTATAGATTGAATAAAAAAAACTATCTCAAATAGTCCCAGTTCGTTCGTACCATACTTAAAGGAAAGGGAAAGTTAAGTCATCTTATGGGTACGGGGCCAAAATCGGGAGATCCTAAGTTTGAAGCATGGGATGAAGAAGATTCGATGATTATGGCGTGGCTGTGGAACTCAATGATTCGTGAGATTAGTGATACTTGTATGTTCTTGGCAACTGCTAAGGATATTTGGGATGCAATACAACAGACATATTCGAAGGCAAGAGGTGCGGCTCAAGTATATGAGGTGAAGGTGAAAACAATGGCTGCTAAACAAGACAATAAAATAGTTACAGAATATGCTAATCAATTGAAAGCCTTGTGGCAAGAACTTGATCATTATAGGATGATTAAAATCACATGTCCTGAAGATGTTGTCCTAAAGAATTTTATTGAGCAAGATAGTTCAAGTGAGTCCAGATTCTTGGCAAGCAGGAGGTTCCGTGCTTTAATAAAGTAGTAACACTGGTTCAAGGTGAGGAAAGCAGAAGAGGACTTATGCTTGAACCATAACGCATGGACAACTCAACTATGGTAGCTAGTGGGGGAAATAATTCAGCCACAAACATGAAAAAACACCATTTTTTGAGGATAAGAAACCTGAACAATCAAATGCTGATTATTGTTACAGTTTATGATGCACTTTTTGCAAGATGAAACACCATACTTGTGAGGTGCTGGAAGCTTTGTGGAAAACCTACAATGGTCAGACGCATGTCACAACGGCACAACAGAATGAAGCAGCACCAAAGGAGTCGGGCAATCTCAACCAAGAAGAGATCGAGAGGGTGAGATCTCTAATTGGCAACCTCGACTAACCTTCAGGTACTTGTTCATTGGCGTATTTAGGTAAGTCTCCATCCTCTGTTGGATTAAATGTCTCGAATACAACCTGGCCGGCTCTTGGATCATGGATTCAGGAGCTACTGATTAAGGCTATAAACGAGTCGAACCGAACCGAACAGAGAGCTATTCGAATTCGACTCGAATTTGAATTGTATTTGAAAAATTCTACTCAGATTCGACTCGACTCGAATATTTATTACTCGAATTCGATCCGACTCGGATCAAATTATATTCAAACTACTCGTGAGCTTCAAATTCAAGTTTGAATTCGAGTCTCCACATAATAATTAGTTTTATAATAAATATAATAAATGAGAAAATATATTTAGTATTACACTTTACAAATATAAAAATCAGAATAAAAATTTAAAAAAAACTAAATAATAATAATTAATTGTCCTAATTTGATTTAAATTTGTATATATTATAAGAGAATATATAGAGCATCTAATCGAATATATATCAATCGAGTATGTATCGAATCACAATCTAGAATTCGAGTAGTTTGAATCTTAAACAAGTCGAGTATAACTTGTTCAGATTCTATTCATATTTTTATTCGAACTATTTTTAATACTCATATTTTGATTATATTATTAACGAATTCGAGTCGTGCTTATATTTTTTCGAGTCGAGCCCGAATCGAGCCGAACTTCTTTTCATTTACAACCTTACTAACGATAATATGCAATGTTTTAAAAAAAAGGGGCCCGGGCTTGGGAGGTTGAGCTGGACTAAGCTTCAGCGGATTTTTTTTTTAAGCCAATTTTAATAATTTATCTTACATTTATTCAAATAAAACAATAATATAAATCAAAACAGTCTATAATAAAGACAATAAAGACCTTTGCTTAAAGTTCAAACAAATCCATATTGCTAATATCAAAGTTCAAATACAAACATGCAATTGTTCAAAGTTCAAACATATTTTTAACGTATTAGTTTTATTCATAAACAAGATTGCTATTAAATAATAAAATTTAAAATTTCAAGAATTTAATTCAATAGTAAAACTTAAGAAACTAAACATAAATTTAAGAATTATATTGAATTAAATTAAATATTACAAATGTATCACCATTTATATAATTTGAAGTTGGTACAAGTTCAAAAAATTACAACTATAATAAAATTATTCATTTTGACTTTATATTGTTCACTTCTTGTTGTGATTTGATATGCTACAACTTGTATTATGAATTTGGTAAATCATTAGAAAAATAAATATATTAAGATTTGATTTTGTTAGTTATTAAATAAAAAAAGCTCTTCCTAGACCCCGCCTAATTTCCTGGAGGGATTTTTTCGTCGCCTTGGACTTAGGTGAGGCGCCAAGGGGCCAAGGTGGGGCCTAGCGCTTAGGTGGGGATTTTCAGAACACTGATAATATAACTTACTCACCAAATGACTTTTACACATACTTCCAAGCAGTAGGAAAATATCCACAGCTAATGGTAGCAGGTGTAGGAGATGTTAAAAAAAGCTCATCATTGACTTTAAAAAATGTTCTTTATGTCCCCAGATTATCCACAAACCTTGTCTCCATACAAAAGCTTACTCAAGATTTAGGTTGCAGTGTGATCTTTCATCATAATTATTGTGTATTTCAGGACCAAAATTCGAGGAAGATGATTGGACATGCTAGAGAACGGGATGGACTCTATTACCTAGAAGCATCAAGCCAGTCAAATATCACCAACGGCAAATTATCTTTTGTTTCAGAACTTTATTCATCCAATGAAGAAAAAGTTTGGTTTCACCACCGCCGACTTGGACATCCGCCATTTAGAGTCATTAAAATTATGTTTTCGTCTTTATTTCAAGGTCCGGAGGTTGAAAACTTTCATTGTGAAGTGTGTGAACTTGCCAAACACAAACGTGTACCTTTTCCAAGTAGTGATAATAGAAGTTCTCTTCCCTTTTATCTCATTCACAGTGATATTTTGGGGTCCATCTACTATTTCTAATGTTTCTGGGGTAAGATGGTTTGTGTCATTCATTGATGATTGTACTCGTGTTACTTGGCTTTTCTTACTTAAACATAAATCTAAGGTCAGAACTGTTCTCCCAAATTTTTGTTCCATGATTAAGAACCAATTTGGGGTCGCTATCAAAAGTTTTAGGTTAGATAATGCGAGGGATTATTTCAATCAAGTACTAACTCCTTATTTTCAAAAGGAAGGAATAGTACACAAGTCATCACCGTGTCGCCTACAACAAAACAGTCATGAGAAAAAAAAAGGTCATCTCCTTCAGTCGACTCGAGCCTTCTTATTCCAAAAAAATGTGCCTAAATCTTTTTGGGGAGAAGCAGTTCTTACAACCACTCATCTTATAAATTGTTTGCCTTCCAGAGTCTTGGATTCGAGAGTCCAATGGACATACTCTCAACATTCTATCCAAACATACGCACTACAAATATTCTTGTCCCTAAGAAATTTGGGTGCGTATCATTTGTCTATCTTCATAGTCAAAATAGAGGGTAACTAGACCCAAGGGCGTTAAAATGCGTATTTGTGGGTTATTCCTACACTCAAAAAGGGTACAAGTATTATCACCCTCCATCGAAGAAATTTTATGTCTCGGTGGATGTTACTTTCAATGAACAAACACCTTACTTCATCTCACCTTATCTTCAGGGGGAGAATTCAATACTTGAAGATAAGAACAAGGATTTCTTGCTCGATATGTCGTCACTTCCAAAACCAATTTCTAGTAATTCGAAGTCACATATGCGAGCAAAGCGTTGAGTCCATGCCAAATCTTGTGTTTGAACCCGTGCCGGAAATTTTAGACACTCCCAACTCTGCCCTTAAGAATGTGAGATTTGACAAAGGCAAGGTGTATTCGAGGAAGAAGACAATTGTCCCTGAATCAGCGCAAGTCCAAGAATCCAACCCAGATCTTGAGAAGGAGGTAACAATTTCTAATTCTTCATTACAAACTAAAATTGAATCCCATGTAGAAAATAATGACCAGGACCTTCTTATTGCTAATAGGAAAGGAACTAGAGAGTGCACAAAACGACCTTTATATCCTCTTGCATACTTTCTTTCCTTTAAACATTTTTCTCCATCACATGCTTTCCTTGTTAACTTGAACACCATTACCATCCCTACCACCTTATCCGAGGCTTTGACCAATGAAAAATGGAGACAAGCCATGAATGTAGAAATGGAAGCATTGGAGAAGAATAAAACGTGGGAGTTAGTGAAGTTGCCTGACGGAAAGAAACCCGTAGGGTGTAAATGGGTCTATACAGTAAAATATAGAGCAGATGGGTCAATAGAGAGATACAAGGTTGGTAGCCAAGGGTTATACTCAAACCTATGAGATTGACTAACTAGAGACTTTTGCTCCGGTTGCAAAGATGAATACTGTTAGAATCCTAATGCCATTGGCAGCTAATTATGGTTGGGAGTTGCAATAATTTGATGTCAAGAATGCATTTTTGCACGGAGAACTAGAAGAAAAAATTTATATGGAGGTCCCACCGGGTTATGGGAATAACTTGGGTGTTCATACTGTGTGTAAATTGAAGAAAGCCTTGTATGGACTTAAGTAATCACCACGGGCATGGTTTGACAGATTTGCGAGAGTTATGATTGCCATGGGGTATAAACAAAGCAAAGGGGATCACACGCTGTTCATTAAACTCTCATCTTCGGGGGAGTCACAACATTATTAGTGTATGTTGATGATATAATAGTAACGAGGAATGATGATAATGAGAGACAACTTCTAAGTCAATGTTTGGCTAAAGAATTTGAGATCAAAGCATTAGGAAAGCTTAAATATTTTCTTGGGATCGAAGTGCCTCACTCTAGTCAGGGGATTTTTATCTCCCAATAGAAGTATGTTACTGATCTCCTTAAAGAAACATGCAAGACATCATGCAAACCAGCAAGTACTCCAATAAACCAAAATCTTAGACTTGGAATGGTAGAGGAAGACGTTGCAATAAATAAAGAAATATATCAGTGCCTGGTAGGAAAACTCATTTTTATCTATCGCATACACAACCGGACATAGCATACGCAGTGAGTGTGATTAGACAGTTCATGCATAGCCCAAAGGAAGTTCATCTGCAAGCAGCACACCGAATGTTACAATATCTCAAAGGGACATCGGGAAAGGGTGTTATGTTCAAAAGAAATGGAGGTTTGGTGCTTAAGGCATATACGGATGTTGATTATCTTTGGGTCAATAGTTGGATGATGAGGAGGTCAACAACAGGATATTATACATTTCTTGGCGGTAATCTCGTGACATGGAGGAGCAAGAAACATGTGGTAGCACGGTCTAGTGCAGAGGCAGAATTTCGAGCAATAGCCTAAGGTGTGTGTAAATTACTTTGGTTTGGTTGAAGATCATCTTATAAGATTTGAAAATCAAGTGGGATGACCCAATGAGACTTTATTGTGACAATAAGTATAGCTCACAACCCGATACAACATGATTGCACGAAGCACATTGAAATTGACAGACACTTCATCAAGGAGAAACTGGAGAGTGGGCTGATATGTACCCCTTATGTGTATACACATGGCCAACTTGCGGATGTACTTACCAAGGGGTTAAGTAACTCTGTATTTCAAAGTTTTGTATCCAATCTGGGAATGAAAAACATTCATTCACCAGCTTGAGGGGGAGTGTTGGAAAACATGTTTCCTTTTATTCGGGAAAACACTCTTAGAACTAGAATTAGGCCAACCTTTGTGTAACAACTTTGCAATTTCTTCTCTCTTGCTATTCACTGGTGGATCAAGATGTTTATAGTAATGGCAATGTGTTGTTATATTGTTCAAAAACTGTCATGTCAATTTCTTTTAGTTTTATTACGATCTGATGTTATATTGTTTGGAAACAGCCCTTGGATGTGTTTTTTTTATAAGAACAGTTTAAAAGCCAATTCTTTTGAATATGTACTCTAATTATGGAAGATTGTCAACATTCATTCAGTAAGATTTTTGTTCTTTTTTTTTCTTTCCTATTAGTCTAAATGTTGTTATTTTGTTCTTCTGAGAACATCAAATTTACTTTTGACCACTTCTAAGCCTTATTTGCTAACTAATGGATTGAATCCTGATCAACCATCAGGCAGTTTTTTTTTTCTCCTCTGAAATATGGTCAATGTGATTGCAGGTTCTCACAGTGAATCAAGTGATAGAGATACTCCTCAAGTTCTTGGAAACTAGAGACTGGAGGGATTCATTCTTTCAAGTGATTCCTCAAAGGAAAAGATTTGAAGCTGATTCAGAAGAAAATAAAGCAGAAATAGCAGGGCAAGAAAATGAAGAAAAGTGTGATCAAGAGCGAAAAAGGTCCTGTATTGGAAGTTGAAGAAAATATGGGTAATTTGTTGCTGGTCTGCAGCATTGTCATAGTATGTTTTAAAGCAAGCAGATCCTAAAATCAAAATGAAAACGTCCTAGCACAAAGAATGTTTCTTTTCTATTTATCCATTAACAATGTGTTAAACTAGATCTAGAATTGAGGATACAGTTGATGTCCAATCCAGTCAGTTTTATGCTTGGCAAACTATTTACAACAATACTGTGCAGCATTACCCTACCTTGCTTCTGAAATAGGTAAGGTTGGAGGAAAAAAATGCTATTGATCTTTGTATATGATGACATTGAGCTGAAGACAACAAAGATGTGATGAATTCTAAAGCACTTGCGAGTCTCTTCAGTCTCAAGTGTGCAATTTTTTATACCAGTTTTGATTAATTCAAGGATTTCAATAGCTGATGGTTTAATAATTACATCATTCCAGATTCAGCTTCCTCTGGTGTGGTTAATTAGTTAAATTATATTCTTATGTTCTAAATTATAAGATATTTACTTTTGAAAGTTAATTTGAGAAATTTTCAAACTCAAAATTGAGATAATTTATTAGAAATTATGACAACTAGAACTTATAGTAGTATTTTTAAGCTAGTCGTTATATTGACTAAAATTAAAGAAATGTATATTAATTTTGAGTTTGAAATTGTCTTTAGAACAGAGGATGTATTTGTTTTAGTTACAATAGTTCAGTGCTCCAATTTAATAGTAGTGAAGATTGGAAATTTTATTTTGGTAATGGAACTCTTTTTGTGAATTGAGTCCTGCTATATATTGCGACAAATTTATGTTGACTTATAATTGTCATGCTTATCAATATATGAAATTGATAAGAATTACAAGGATTCTTAGTTATTACACATCTCTATTGATACTTATGGATGTAACTGACTAATGAACGTAACTAACAATCAAATAGTCGACAAAAAACATTCGGATTAGATTAGTTGCCAAGTAGCTGTATCAAACAGCTATGGTCAATTTTAAGGGGACGGAGAATGGAAAACAAATACTTAAAAAGAAATTGCATTTTGGAGAAACCTTAGCCGACAGTTCTGCACCAATCGCCGAGAGAATCATGTTCCTTACAATACTAGTACTACTGGAAACACCTCATTTCTCATTTTACAGTTTCATAATTCTACTCTTTGCATTTGGCATATGGCTCAAGGCCAGCAACTGCTGCCCCCGAGGGGCCAGCATTGTGGGCATCCTTCAGAAAACCTCCCATTGCCGCAGCCCCAAAGAACCCGTTGCGAAACACTGGTGCAAATGCTGCAAACCCCAACGAACTGGGGTCCACTGACCTCTTCACCAAAGGCTCGCCCCTCAAGGAGCCACGCTCGCCACCATCAATCTCACGAAAGCGGTTCAGATAGATTGTGAGGGGCTCAATGTAGTCGTCAAAGCCAAGGTTACTCATAGCCCAGAGCACGTCCTCGGCAGTGATGGTCTTGCGCTGCTCCTGTTGGCACCTAGCATTGGCTTCACCTGTGACGAAGCTGATGAACTCAGACACACACTCCTGGATTGTTTCCTTGGCGTCGTCAGAGATTTTGGCATGGGTTGGGATAATCTTGCGCATTAGTCTTATCACATTAGCAATTGGCATGAAGCGATCTTGCTCCCTCACGGTGCATTCGTTGTCATCTGCGGTTGAGTTGTTGATCTTCTGCTCTGGCAGCCCTACGTTGATTTCTGGCAGTTTCATCCCCAGTCGAAAAAGGTTAACAAAAGTGAAGCAGCTACAATTTTTTCTCAAGAAGTTACATAATCATGTCAACACTACTACGCTAAAAACTCTATCAAATTAGGAGTAAACAATAAAACAAAAATAAAACCTTAAAATTACAAATCTGACTTTTTGTGGGATGGAGGTCATAAAAAGTTGTTCATTTCTTCATAAAATATTCAAATTGAACTCCAAAAATTAAAATGTAATATAGTAACTCTAACTGAAAAAGAAGAATCACATTTTTAAATAACTGCAGGGTTCAGGGGACAAACATACTGCAAGTCTAGGGAGTATTAGTGAAAAGACTCAAGCAGGTTGATGATGGCATACAGACCTGACAATTTAGGTTGAGAACCATCTAATTAACCAAAACTACGTGGGTCTTATTAAGTTGATTAACTAGTTTTTTTGTTACGAGTTAGTTTGGTTTTGGATCTATATTATAAATTAAAGATATAGTCTAAAACTAATTTGACCCATATTAATCAAGCCATCCTTATATTCAAATGTTTGATCACCCCATAACATGTTTGTGTTACCTGGCAATTTAGTAACGAGGAATTATTTCTCAATTATCCATCCTTATATTCAAATCTTTGAATAGCTACTAGTAATTTTAAAGAAATATGAAATGACTGAAGATAATGGTTTATTATATTATTAAATAGATAAATATATTATTAAATAGATAAATATTAATTAGGATTTTGAAAAGATAATTGTAATTATTAGATTATTAAATATATATTTAAATAATAAATACTAAATTATATTTTATAGGTTACTTCGATCAATTATTAAGTTAAACATTTGAATATAGTGCATTTTTATTTAGTTATGTTTTTTTGTAAAAACTAATTATTTTAATTTTATTTAAGTTTAATAGAATTTTATTTAATTCATATTTCAAATTTTGAGCTTAACAATGGTCCAATTAAATAAATTATTTATAATATTTAATTCTATATTCATTCACCTTCTATCTCTAATTATTTATAATATTTAATTTCTAATTTCGAGGTTACCATTATATTTATGATAGTTCCCAAATCAATGAATCATATCTATACTAAAAGTGGTGTTCCTACTGTAGTCTCCTCCTGCTGCTGCTTTTAGGTTTCAGTTATTTTTTATTATTTGGAAAACAAAATTCTTAAAAAACATTAAGAATTTATTATAATTTTCTTAATACTACACAATATGTTTGGATACCACGACTGCTACTATTACAACTTTTCTTTCTACTAACGCATTTCAAATATTTTACTTCTTCTGATTTATATAAAGAGTCTAATTTCAGCACAAAGTAATCCACGAAAATTAATGTTAATTATTTAATTTAGTGATATTTAAATTCAAATGTTAACAAGTTAATACTATTAATTTATATTTTAAAACAAAAAGAGTATAATAAGGTTTTGGAAGCTTGTCATTACTCCTAATTAGATTCTTTATAACAATAACTACCAAATTACTATTTTTTTGGGTTCTATCAAAACAACCTCACTTGATTTTGTTTCCACTAATTTGTGAAATTTAAATGTTAGAGTATTAATTTATTACAATTTAAATTTTAGAAATTAATTAAAATGAAACTCAAATAGAATTTTATTTGTAGAATGGATGAGATATCAAATTACTACCGAATCAACATAGTAGTAGAATTTTTTATCATAACTAGAAATCAAATTTTAATTTTGTGAAAATATTATAAATACACGTAGAAATATCAATTTTCATCATTTTTTTTTATAGAAGAGTGGGTCTATATGTTAATAGTTAAAGAGTCCTTCTATCATTTATCCGGCGTTTTCCGACCGGGTAGTGATCGTCGATTTTTTTTTTTTTTTTTTTGCCTACAAAATAATTAATGTAATTTATTAGAATCGAAAATTTTTAAAATACAAATGATTTAAGTGTCTTTTTTGGTTACGTAAAAAGCAGGGTTATACGAGTCTATATACTTATTTGTTTTTTTACGTGTATCCAAATGACACATAAATCATTGCATTTTATAAAAATTTCAGTTCCAATAAATCACATTAATTATTTTATAGTCAAAAGCAAAAAAAAAAAAAAAAAAAAAAATTCCGGCCGGTCACTACCCCGGTCGGAAAACGCCGGTCCGCCTAGAATTTTTCATAGTTAAAACAGCTAACATGAGATGACATTAATATGTCCACCCAAAACATGCCATTTTCATCAAACCTCTCTCTGTTACTTCAGTAGTAACAGGAGAAAGAGTTCGTCCGATTCACCGTAACCATTTTAACCATATTTATATGGGTTCAAACCATATAATTCTTATTCAGACCGTATAATTCTGTTTTTGTATATGTATTCAAATTACACTTAAAACACTATATTTTATAAAAATTCTTATTAAAATAAATACTATACATTTTTTTGAGAATCACAATCAAAAAAAAAATTCTGAAAATGTTTCATTTTCCAGTCCAATAAACCGATCTGCCAAGACTTACTGTTTTTTTTTGTCAGGTTTAATGACATGTGGAAGGAGAATTCATGCAATAAAGGAAAAAAGAACAAGTTTACTATTCCAATGTTCACTTAATCTGTATTCCAAGATGAAAAAAATAATCAAATTCATAGAGTACTAATTATATTTTGTCGGTATATAAATTCAAAAGTGATATAAATTTATTTACATATATATTTATGATTATAAACTATCTAAACAACATTACTAATTATGAAACTTATTATTTTTAAAATTTAGATAAACATGACGATTAATGAACATTTGAATTGTCAATATTCATCTTATTTTTAGAATTGAGGAAGTAGCTGAGTAGCTTTTTCGATTAAAAAAACATGTCATATTAGTACTCCTCCATACTAAATTATAAAATTAATATTGACTTTCAAAAAATCAATTTATAATATTTTTTAATTTAAAATTTACGTAATTCATATAAATTTTGAAAATAATAAATCTTATTTATAATAGATATAGATAATTTATTATATTCAAAATTGTATTGACATAAATTAAATGAATTTAAATGAATTTTGAGTTTAAATATATTTAAATTGACTTTTAAAAATTCAATATTAGTCTAATAATTTGAAACAGAGGGATTACTTTTTAAGCTTATAAAACTTTACCATTTTACCCTCGCCTTCGGAAAAAAAAAAACTTATGACAATTGGGTTGTACATAAATTACTCCATAAATGATACGGAGTATTTTTGAAACTTTGACCAACTTAATTGGAAGATGGTCAAAAATCAAAGTGAGACTAAAGGGGCATGCATATACAAATAAGTAATGGAGCACATGGCGTATCCAGATTTTTTTTTCCAATAGAGATAAATTTTAATTAATTTTGTTGTTGAATTTAAATAAATTTTTTTTAAATTAATCATAATATTAAATAATCATAATAATATTTTTAAATTATAATAAATATTCATAATCTAAACTAAAAAAAAAATTTCAAATAAAAAACATTTTGGATATAATTTAGATAACTTATTTCGGTTACTTGTCATAGTTCAATTTGAATGATTGTTCAAATATTCAAATATTCAAACCAAATTTACTTTATACTCTATATTCAAACAAAACCATGAATTAGTTTCAAAGTATAAGCTAGTTTTGATATTTTTTATAAGTTTCAAATAAATTTTACTTGAAATAAGAACACCAAAAATTATATAGGATCAATTAGTCATTTTTTATTATAAAATAAAGTAAAATCATTATAAGCTATCACATTAATAAAAGACATAAACTACTCAAACAAAATGATCACATTTTCAATCAAAGATCAAACAACCCAAAAACAAAATTCCAATCAGACTAAACAAAACCACAATCAACAAAATTGAAACAAACAATCCTTCACAGTTCACACGTTGATGAACATTCAAAACAAAAAATTATACAAAAAACACTTGTAAGATTTCACCAAGTTTTAAAACTAAGGTGTTGTTTGTTTACGTGCATCTGATTGCCTCTTAATGGACTGTCTCTTATATTCGCTAAGAGGCATGATGTTATTTGTTTGTTTTTGTGTTACCTCTGAATGCCTCTTAATCGGTAAGACAGAAAATAAAATCTTAATAATTAAGAGGTACCTCTTAATGAAATATTTTTGATAATTTTTTTTAATATAAATATATTCAACAATATTATGCACTTATTTTTATTAAATTGAATATTTAAAATTATTAAATAAAAAATTTACCATTTACCATTTAAAATGATAAAATAGTATTATTAAGAGACAACTTATTTTAAGTTATCAAACAATTTTTTAGATTCAAACCTCATAACTATTCAGATGATCTAATTAATTAAGACATCATAATCATTTAGATTTTAATTCTCAGGTTTATCAAACACAACCTAAGAAGATATTTGTACTTGTATTTAGAATTAATTTATAAATTTTTTTTTGCCTCCTCTAAATTTAACTCTTTCATTAATATGTCACTTTAAATTTATTAATTTATTTATTTGTTAGGCCTCTATACCTATAAAAAAAAATCCAACAGGAATAGTTGACTATCCTGCCCATCAGCCACCGGGAGCACTTCTGTATTATAGATTTCGTCATCATGTACTGTCCTTTACTCGTCTGAAATGTTCAGCAGAACACATAAAGCAAATAAAATAACATCCATGTTCCCCTTTCAGGGCTTTAATTTTCTGGCTTATATTTGTACAATTTGTACTCCATTTTTTAGTATCAAGATTTTTGTTACATGCATTGCTCATACTCAGTAATGCTACTTCTATCGAAGACAAAGATAGGAACTGAAGGTTACAAAAACGACTCTGGGTGTTACCGTCGTTTAATCAAGTAATTTGGGCAAAATTAGAACGCAACTGGAAAACAAAATTTGCGCTCTCCTTTTTCCCTTCGACGGTAAGCAAAATACATTTCGTCTGTCGCTAAAGGGAAGAAAGAGAGAGATTGCAAATTTCCCTTGTTTCTGTATCCTTCAGTTCCTATCCTTTGGCGGGAGTAGCCTTACTCTATAACTAGGTACTTCTCCTTTCCTTTTTATTTGTCTTTTTAGAGAATTTTTTTTATTTTTAAACCTGTCATTTGTAAATTTTTTAAAAGAATTAAATACTTAGTTTTTTTCAATTCAAACGTAATAGTAATATTTGTATTTGAAACTTTTAAAAATCCAAACATACTTGAAAATTTTGTTACATTCAATTTATAAATGCAACATCTAGAAGTCAAACACAACATAACAAAAATAATACAGTGCTTTTACATATCCAAACGTTGAGTTCGGAACTTATTCACCCCGAACTCATCCCTTTAAATTTTACAATGATTCGCTTATTCAAGTGTTTCATACTTTTAGCGACGGAAAACATTCTAAAAGTATGAGCAACATTATATATAACCGAACCGTCACGGTCTATCGCTAAAGAGGGGTGAGTGCTTTGATAATGATATTTAAGATCCTGAGATTCAAACGTTATAAACCCTAAAGATTTATTCCATATTCCATGTAAAATGAAACTTATTTTTATAGCCAACGCAAATAAACAGCTCATTTAATTTGTGAACCATCTGGAACCAACATCCGTTTCAAAGTGGGGATAACAAAGTGGGTGGACTTTTAAGTGTAGATGATCAAATAAAGATCAAGGTAATTAATTTGGGGTGAGAGAGAGGGTGTAAGGCAAAATTGCCACGTGTAAAGATGATATCATGTGGGGCCGTATAGCATACAGTCTGCATGCACGCCACTTGTGTTCATATTGTCTTTGGCGATTCCATAAACCCCATTGTCATAACCTTTACTAGTCTTTTTTTGTCCATGCCCAAAGAAAATGCTCAAGCAGTTGAAGGCTATGAAGAACAAGACCAGAAGGTAAAGTTGGACCTTAAAAGCCTATTTTATAAATAGAGATATAAAATAAAAACAAAGAGAGAAAAAGGAAAACTCTTAAATCAACCCGCAAGGACTTGACAAGATGGTCTCTGGCGTTTTTTCCCAAATCTTAATAAAAATAAAAAAGATCTTCAAAATTATTTGATATGAATGTAACTATTTTAGTAAAATTAGTTCCATATAAGCGAAAATTAAGATACATTTGCATTTCTCATAGAAATTTATATATAAATGCACAAAAGAAAAACTGATCAAACAAATTAAACCTAGCTTGTATACATTTTTCAAATAAATAAACCGAAATAAAATGCATTTTTATAAGTAATAAATTACCCGAGTTTGACTGCGGCTGAGGGGGCCTGCGGTAGCCATGGAAGCCGCCTCCATTTCCTCCGCGTTCCATCTATTTTCTTTCTCTAAAACTCTTTATCTCTCTAAAACAGTAGAGTGAAAATGAAATTAAGTTGATATTGACAAATGGATAAATTTATAATAGTGGGTATTTATCAAAAAAAGAGAGGAAAAAAAGGGGGGTTGTGCCACGTGGCAGAAGGCGTGATGAACAAGGAGACGTTATAGGGGAGTATAAGCAATTGGTCTTAATACACAGTTGGGCTGGGGAAGCATGCACTGAGCCAGTGAGGAGAGGAGCATTGACCGGCAGTCATAAAACTCATACTAGCTATAGAGTAATAGAGTATATGGCCATCTTTAATTAAGAAATTTATAGTTCCAATTCAAATGAATTATGGGTGTAATTACGAAACATCAAACATATATACTTTATTGGGTTGCTATATCCCTTTAGATTGTGATTTTGGTTTCCAAGTTGTAATAACTCATTTGTCCTATTTGAGTCTGTTATAAATTAAATTGTGGAAAATGATATTTATAATTTAAATAATTCCTCCCCTTATTTTTCATTTTATTTCTACACTATGTTTAAAAGTTTTTAACAAAAAAAAAAGAAAGAATAGAAAGTTTAAATTTTTAAAAAAACAAGAGAATTAGTAGAAGATTATAAGTTACTAGTAACCTGAAGGCACGACGTAACGCAAAATTAGATTAAAATTCGAAAAATACTACATTATCTAAAGACTTTTTGGAACCTAAAATAACTTACAATCACACATAACAATTATCATAATTCACCACACCACCACAATAATTAATTTTCCTTTAAAAATAGATATTCAGAAAAATCTAAACATGTCTACAAAACTTACAAATCATCAATAACAATTTTTATAATTCACCACACTACCACAATAACAATTATTATTATTATTATTATTATAGTTGTTGTTGTTGTTGTTGTTGTTATTATTATTATAATTGTTGTTATTATTATTATTGTTATTATTATTGTTGTTGTTATTATTACTATTATTATTATTATTATTATATAATTATAAATATTGTTATTATTATTATTATTATTATTATTATTATTATTGTTATTATTATTGTTGTTATTGTTATTACTATTATTATTACTATTATCATAATTATTATTATAATTATAATAATCTATATAATAAAAGAGAACTCAATTTGAATTCTATAATAAGAAAGCACAACAACGACTCAGATTCATTCTAACTTAATCTAAAGGCTCATATTTCATCTTACACACAAAATCCCACCCAAATTTCCTCCTCCTTCTCTCTTATCTCTCATCTATCAGTCCCTCCGCCTTCTCTCTTTCTCTCTCATATTCTTGTCCTTCTTTTCTTTCTCTCTCCTCTCTCCTCTCTCCTCTCTCATCTCTCTTACTTTCTCCTGGGTCAATTTCTTTTCCTCTTCCTCCATTTACTTAATCAATTACTCCATTCGTTCTAAATTAATTGCTCAGTTTTGACTTTTTAAAGTCAAATTGACCATTTTAAAACTAATCTTTTTACTATTTTTTGCTAAAATATAAGTGAAGAGATTATAACCAAAAGAAAGTATATACAATTTATTACTAATCCTAATTTTTATAATTTTAAAAATATATTTATATATGCTTAATTATTAATTCTAAAAATAGTTAATTTGACTTAAAAAGTCAAAACCGAAAGCAAATTAATTTGGGATTTAGGAGAGAGTAGTATTTTAATATTTTATTTTAAATTATAATAATTTTTTTTATGTATACATTTAAAATGTATAATACATAAAAAATATCAATGGTAAGAAAACAAAATTAAAACAAGATCATAATTTACTTATAAAAATTATTCTTATAAATTTTTTTTTCGATAAATATTGGTATAGAACCGATGATTGTATCATATATACTGTCATTTATTGACTGTTATCTTTATTCGCTTGAAAATTAGGTTCTTCTTTCCGCCTCATTCTTCAAGAAGAATGAGAGAAGAAGGACATAAGAAGAGAACTCTAATTTTTAAACAGAATAAAGATGAAACCCTAATGTTTAACAGAGTATAACATTTTTTGTACAATCACCAGTTTATAACTTTTTTCACTTCGGGTACCAAATTATATAAGTCGTGTCCTTAATATTTATCGGAGTGTAATATTTTTCGAGTACAATCACCAGCTTAGAATTTTTTCACTTTGATACCAAATCAGTAAGTCGTGGTCCCAAAGACATGTATCAAAAAATTGATTTATCCCTTATGTTAATTATCACATCATGCCAACAATTAACCAATTTTCTAATATGTTTAACATTTGTTCTATTTGATAAAGAAAAAGAAAAAAAAAGAATCTATTTATAAGTAAATTTTTTTATATGTAAATTATGATCTTGTTTTTAATTTTGTTTTCTTACCATTGATATTTTTTATGTATTATACATTTTAAATGTATGCATACTCCAAAAAATTATTATAATTAAAAATAAAATATTAAAATACCAATTGATTAAGTAAATGGAGGAAGAGGGGAAAAGATTGACCCATTAGAAAGAGTGAGAGAGATGAGAGAGGAGAGAGAAAGAAAAGGAGAGGAATAAGAGAGAGAAAGAGAGAAGGCGGAGGGAATGAGAGAGGAGAGAGGAGAGAGGAGAGAGGAGAGAGAGGAGAGAGAAAGAGAAGGATGAGAAAATCTGGGCGTAATTTTGTGTGTGAGATGAAATGTGAGCCTTTAGATTAAGTTAGAATGAATATGAGTCGTTGTTGTGCTTTCTCAAATTATAGAATTCAAATTGAGTTCTGTTTTATTATATAGATTTTTTTTCTTATTTTTATTTACATCTTGTTACCGAGTATATAAAGGAAAAAAATAAGTAAATTTAAGTTTTACATTTAAATCACTATTTTACTCTTATATTAATTTTGTTTTGTTTGTAATGTAGAGAGTATCATAAGGATTATTGTAAGACCCCAACTTATTATAAATAAAATCGAATTTCCTCTAATTATTATTGTGAATAATAAGGTGTTAATTTGATATAATACTTTGGTTATGGGTGAAATGTACAAATTTTGCAAAATAAGCAAGTGATTATAAAATATTCATTGTTGTTGGGAATATTCGCTTGGTCGTGGAATATTCTTTCGTTTGGGAATATTCGCACGACAAATGTTAAACCATTTGTGGGCCCCATAACGGATAAATTCACGATGAAAAAATGAGAAATTTGAGTTTTTACAAATAATTCACAGAAGTAGTTACCGTTAACACTGTTGGAATACCCAATGGTTAAAATATAGTAATACTGGCGTGGTTGCACAAAGAGAAATACCGGTTTTTGCACAAAGATTTTGAATTATTGATTCTTACGTAGAAGGCACTACTCCATAATTGTTATAGTAATTCACTGCTCAATATTTTATTTTATTGATTCAATAATTGTTGCGTTGATATTTTATATTATTGTTGTTTCAATAATTGTCATCGCATGACAAGATTTCCATTATCGATCAATAATTCATATTATTTGAATAATATTATTAGATAGCATTATTGGCAATGTCTAGAAAGTTCTCACAAGGAGAGGTTTGGTCACCTAATTCAAGGCCAAGAAGGAGAAATCCTTATCTAAAGCCCCTCTTTCGGGGAACGAATTCACTGATTGTCATAATTGTGATTCTCGTAATATTATTTGTGAATAATTAATTATTAATTTATATGATAAGGAAATATTTATTTTATGTGGATATAATTGATGGATATATTTATTTTACGTGGATATAATTGAAGGAATTAATGTTGAGGTGTTTTTGTCGGAATGAAGGTATTAAAAATTAAATCACTGTTCTTGAGATATATTGCGTGAGTTATAATTTTTAATCTGACCGTTGGATCATTGTGATTTTTGGATATGTTATACATATATAAGTTGAGTATATGTCCACAAATTTTGAATAGCTAAAAATGAACGTATGATTTGTTATGAATTTTAAGAGGCGACTGGTTCAGAAATTGTTAAAGTTTTAGAATTTATCATTTTGGTGGAAAATTCTAGAATTGGTGGGCCCCTCTTGTGGTTGATGAAGAAATGTGCTGAATTTTATTTTAAATGTGGTGGGTGGAAATAGTAGAAGGTAAAGCCACCCAGAAGCAGTCAAGTCCTGCTTGACAAGTAAGCTAATATTTTCCTATAAATAGAGGGCTAAGTTAGAATTGAAAATCACACCAGAAACATAAGCTTTCTCTCTTTCTCTCTTTATATTATCGAGTGTATTTTGTGAGTATTTAAATACTTTGTGAGTTTCTATTTATCAGTGCAAGTTTCCTTCAGCCTTGTATCGATATTCCGATCAGAAGTACTGTTATTTTGAGGTAAGGGATGTTATTTTCTTCATAAATGATATTATTTCTTTCGATATCATTATGCCAAAATATTGGTCTGAACTTTTATCAAATTTGGAAGTTTTTGTGTTTGAGAGTTACTATTCACGATATCTGGCACTATTCACGATGATACGATTAATTATTCACTTAATACGACACTATTCATCGAAAAATAAAATTCTTCCTTTTATTCAAGATGTCTATTATGGTTACTATCTTTGATTGTATCCATGTTTTGATCTTTATTCTTGAATTTTGCTTCAAAATTGGTTATTATGGAGTATTATTGATTTTCGATAAACCGTAATACTGAATCTCTAATATTTGTTATTTTGTTTCAATGGATTCGCTCCTTTAAAATATTTTTCATCATCCTCAAATCCTAAATGATGATATTATGAATATCTTTGGCTCAGAGTGCAAAGATGAATGATTACCTAATAAATATCTTTGGCCCGTAGTGCAAAAGATGAACAGTGTTGAGATGAACATGACTAACCTGGTGATACAAATGAATATCGTCAATTCAGAGTGCAAAAAGATGAATATTTGATTCAAAATGTATATTGATTGATGTTACATGGATAAAATATTGATGATGGACTTTTAAATCTTAGAAGATAGTGGAATTCTTTCTCTACTTGACTCTTCTAATGTATCATTGCTTCACCGCAAGCTTGTTGATCTAAAACTTGTTGTCTATTATATTTTATCGATTTTTTCCTCGTTGAAGACTAATGATAAATTGTTGTATATTATCTTAGTCATAATATTCTTTTATCGGGCTAGTTGAGCTCACCATTTTCCTTTTGTTCTATTTTCTTCTTAGGAGGTGAGAACATAACAGAACTAAATGGTATGGAGTTATGGGTCAGGATAGTTGTATTAGTAGTCCTCACTATTTTGTAAAATAGTGTATCAATAATTGTAATGAGGACTCCTTTTGAGTTTGTATACTCTCTATTAGACAATAGTTGTATTCAAACTCACAGTATATGTGTTGTCGTATTTTGCACGACAATTGTATTACTGAAGTTGTATTTGTTTATGTACCATGTATTTGGTGACTCAGAATGGGTGATGTATACCTATTTTGGGGGCGTCACAATTGGTATCAAAGCTTAGGGTAGGGATATGATCCCTGGTTGAGATGTGAGACAAGAACTAGGAGGGGAGAGTCGGGGAATTCTTTCGCTAGTATGACCTTATTTGTTATTTGGTTGGTCAGTTAGAGCATATGTGATATGTTAATTTGTTAATTAACCCTTGTTTTATGGAAGTATTTAAGAATGACAGCGGGAAATATTAATGATGGAGTGAATGAGACAGTGGAGACACCTTTAATCACCACCCAGGGGAACGTGCAACAGGAAGGCAATATTCCTCCTATAAATAACACTACCGAACAAATGATGAATGATGGGATGTTTAGAAGCTTTTTGCAATTCATGCAAAATCAGACGAGGGAGACTCGTGCACAAAATACATGTGAAAATGATAGCAATGCGCGACTTGTCATAGCCAAGTAGTTCAAAGAGTTGGGACCACCAGAATTTATTGGAAAGCCGGATCCGATATAGGCAGAAATGTGGGTCAAACAAATTACCAAGATATTCGATGTCTTGGGATGCACGAAGGAATAGAAGGTTCCATTCGCCACATTTATGTTCCGCGGTGAGGCAGACTACTGGTGGGAGTCTGTGAAACGCACTCAGCCTCTCGCACTCAACATGTCTTGGGAAACGTTTCAGAAACTATTCAATGACAAGTACTTTCCTGAAAGTATTCGTCATATGAAGGAGGTAGAGTTTATCGACCGGAAAAAAATAACATGATTGTCCCAAAGATGAGGCGTAAGTTCATTGAGTTATCTAGGTTTGCACCTCATTTGGTAGAGAATGAGGAACGAATGACGGGGATGTTTCTGAGAGGTCTAAAACCCGAGATTCGGCAATATCTTATCTCTCATAATTTTTTTTTATATTCAGATGTTGTAAACATGGCTCAATTATTAAAGCGAGATAATGAGTATGTTCAACCAAGGTCACATCTTGGCAATGGCATCATCCGAGCAATGACAACCAAATAGGATGAAAACATTCTATTAAAAGCAGAACCACTCCGGTGGTAATCGTGGTACGTGAAAATAGAAGAAGCGAGTCGAGATGATATTTCAAGAAGAGAAGGTACAACAATGATATCATGAAGACGTCAGCATAAACATCAACTATTTTTAGGGGAGGAGAACGAGCACCGGTCGTTTGTTATAAGTGCGGGAAAGATGGACAAATCAGCCCAAACTGCCCACAACAATCCAAGGTGTGTTATAACTGTGGAAAAGAAGGTCATATAGCTAGAGATTGTCTAGTTGCGAAACCAAGTTCAACGGGGATAGTGACTCCAAAGGCTATCCCAGACAAGTCAAAGTCGGTGGTTCCAGGAAGGGCGTTTGTTGTGACTGCCCAAAACGCGAGGAACCCGAACGAGGTGATCACGGGTAAGCTTATCATAAACTCTTGTGAAATTTATACCTTACTAGATACCGGTTCTACCCATTCTTTTATCTCTCCTGCTTGTGCTCAACGTTTAAACTTGATTCCGAAGAAGTTAGACCTTGACTTATCTGTTGAGACTCCGTTAGGAGAAACTTTCATTACATCTACTGTTTATAAATCTTGCTTGATTCAATTTGGTACCATCACATTACCTGCCGATCTTATTTCGTTGAAAATTCTTGCATTTGATGTGATTTTAGGGATTGATTGGTTAACCACGCATCATGCTAAAATTGATTATTTTCGTAAGGTTGTTAGTTTTTATATTCCTAACCAACCTATTATGCGAATTCAAACAACCAAACCATTAAAGTCAGTCAACTGTCATATCAAGCCATAAAGCTATTCGTTTATTGAAAAATGGATGTTAAGCTTTCTTAGCCCATGTCACGAACTTGAACAAAAACACGTCAGATTTGAATAATATTTCTATTGTTAGTGAATTTCCTGATGTGATTCCTGAAGAACTTCCTGGTCTACCCCCAGAATGTGAAATTGAATTCTTTATTGACCTTGAACTTGATACAAAGCCCATTTCTAAAACCCCATATCGAATGGCTCCTATTGAACTTCAGGAGTTAAAGGACCAACTACATGAGTTGTTGGACATCGGGTTCATTCGTCCTAGTACATCTCCTTGGGGTGCTCCTGTGTTATTCGTAAAGAAGAAAGACGGGAGTATGCGACTTTGTATTGACTACCGAGAATTGAACCATGTCACTATCAAGAATAGGTATCCGCTACCTCGCATAGATGACTTGTTCGACCAGTTACAAGGAACACAATTTTTTTCAAAGATCTATCTTCGTTCTGGATATCATCAGCTGAAGATTAAAACTGAGGATATTCCAAAGACTGCCTTCAGTACTCGGTAAGGGCATTATGAATTCTTAGTCATGTCTTTTGGATTGACTAATGCTCCTGCTGCTTTTATGGATATGATGAACCGTGTGTTCAAAGAATATTTGGATTAGTTCATTGTTGTCTTTATTGATGACATCCTCATCTATTCCAAAAGCCGTGAAGATCATGAGCACCATTTGAAGCTGGTACTGCAAAGGCTTTGTGATAACAAGTTATATGCCAAGTTGAAGAAATGCGAGTTCTGGCTTGAGGAAGTAGCATTCCTTGGGCATGTAGTGTCAAAACATGGAGTATCCGGTCGACTCGACGAAGATTGAAGCCATACAAAGTTGGGAGCAACCGAAGTCGGTGACCGAGGTACGTATCTTTCTGGGCTTAGCTGGTTACTATCGAAGATTCGTGGAAGGATTTTCTCGAATCGCTACTCCGTTAACTCAGCTGACTCGTAAAGATATAAAATTCGGTTGGAGCGAGGATTGTGAGAAGAGTTTTCAAGAACTCAAGAAGAGACTCATTTTGGCACCTGTTCTGACAATACCATCTGGTTCGGATGGATTTGTTATCTACAGCGATGCTTCAGGCAAAGGGTTAGGATGTGTTCTCATGTAACATGGGAAAGTCATAGCCTATGCCTCGCGACAACTCAAAGAATATGAGAGGAATTATCCTAATTATGATTTGGAGTTGGCAGCAGTTGTTTTCGCGTTGAAGATCTGAAGACACTACTGTCAGGAATAAACATGTGAATGATATTCCTATTTAATATATGATTTGATTATGATATATATGTGAATGAATATGCAAGTATGCTTGCATTAAGAAAAGCTGTAAAGTCCTTTGATAGATAATAGAAATATATGTACAAGGACTTAGAATGAATTGATCAAATATGTTAGGTTGATCCTACATAAGCAAAACAGCTTTGTAAAGTCCTTAAAAAGAAATGATGTACAAGGACTATAAATATAGAAAGATCAAGCTTGTTTGGTTGATCTTATGATGTAATAGATAGGCTTGTCTAATCGTCGAGCACTGCACCAGAAGTCGTAGTCTGCCGGGAGAGTCAAGGTTAACTTGAGAGCTATCGAGGCAGAATAGGAGTATGCAAGATAGTAGATCTCGGAGTTCGTAGACTTCCAGGGGAAACGAAGAAGGACCGTAGTGTGTTGAGTAGAGCTTCCTCGGGATCGTAGAGTATCTTTGAGAAGTCATGTTCAGAATCGTAGAGACAACCTACCTATGAGCAGACCGATCATCTGCCGAAGCCAAGACAGAAACGTAGACTACACTCAGAGTCGTAGAGTTTACTGATGCCGAAGCCAAGTTAAGGATCGTAGATCACACTCTGAGTTCGTAGAGTCTATTGATTACATGCAGAGATCGTAGTCAAGCAAGATCGATGAAGACAACAAGCACAAGGCGTAAATCGAGAGTGTCAAGATCGATCTCGGGATCGTAGTGTCTGCATGGTAGAAGCTAAATCGTAGAGTGCAGAACTACAACCTCAACAGAAGTGCTCACAATGCCAAGACAGAATCGTAGAGCATATACAGTTCTTAACAAATGAGCACTCCTAGAATATCTAAAGGAATGAAGCCTCTGGTTGACACTGCAAAGATGCATTCCACCTTAAGGGAACTAGAGAGCATTTAACGAATAGCATGCAGGCTAGCAGAAGATCTAAGTACCAACCCAACCCAATCAACATCAAGATTGAGATATAAGGCCATTCGTGATAAAGTCTTCCACGAGGAGATCCAAAGAAGATTTTAAGTCGACTCAAGGAAAGTCAAGAAACCGCAAGAGCTATCAAGTGAACTGAAGATAACGATCTTGGAAGCACCAAGATCGTAGTGTTTGCCAAACAAAGAAAGAACTGATGGAAGGTGAACCGAGATACTAGTCAGCCTCTGAAAAGCAAGGCTAAAGTGATTAAGTGTAGGGTCAGTTCATTGATGATAAGTGAACGGGAGATCACAAGGAGAAAGCAAGCTGGATGCGCCACAAATCTGAAGTGTCTTGATATTCAGAAGGGGACCAGAAAAGGAATTAAGCCATCACCGAGAACGGTCAAGCAAATAAAAGTATTGAAGCACTGCACAATAGAAGGAAGAGGTGTACTACATTGGAGATCCAATCAACACTCTTCAAGATCGTAGTGTTAACTCTACCACCAATGAGCAACACTCAACAAGACACTACGATCAGTCCTCAAGACGGCATCGTAATTGTAGAGTTCGAACTCCCGAAAGATCAAGCATTGACAACGGTTCAATCTGAAGGATGGTATTCGGACAAAAGCTTATTGAGAACATCGATGTAAAAGGACAACCCTCGATCGAGAAATCGGAAGGAGATAATAAAGTCTTCAACCGCCCAAGACATTAAAGTGACAACTCGACGGTAGTGAAACGAAGAGATCGCAATGTCGATAAAGTATGACATGTCACATCGTGCAGCCCCACTGCCAACTCGAGATCTCAGAAGATATTTGAATAGCCTTCAAGGGCTACTTTCCAACGGAAGGATTGGGAAGGAGTATAAATCTAGAAGAGCTTCAAAGATCGAGGGTTGCTGGAGTTGCTGAGTTTGGAGATAAGGTGGACTGATCTAAACTATGTGAGATAGTGAGTCCGAAGGCTCACTCTACGATCCACCAAGAACACTCAGAAGTCAGAAAAAGAAAGAAGTAGAAGTGTGAGTTCTACTATGTAGAAGTAAGAGTTCTACTACATGAAGAGTGTTCTGAACTGCCGAGAGAAAGAAGAGCATCATGTCATCTTGATGTCCATCATGGGAAGACTCTAAATACAATAGAGAAGAGCCTACAGTCATCTTAGAAAGTCCATCATGAGAAGGCATCAAGTAGCAAGAAAGGAGATCACAAAAGCCATCTTGGTGTCAAGCATGAGATAGCTTCTAAGTATCTAACAGAAGAGCTTACAGTCATCTTAGAAGCCTATCATGTGCAGCCATCAAGTACCAAGGAGAAGGATCTTCAAGGTAGTTCATAAAGGGGTTATCCGAAATGGTTGAGTAACCAAAGAAGTTGAGCATCATGCAACACTCAGCTGCACTTCAAGGATGATCAAGCCAAGCTGCTAAGGATAGAAGATGTTCAGGGCATAAAGACATCTTAGCAGCTCAGTACCGACTCCAACAACAACAAACAAACAACTCAACAAAGCCAGGGCCTAAGGGGTCCTTGTCCGAAGGGACTAAACAAAGCAGGGCCAGAAGGGTCCTTGTCCCAAGGGACTAAACGAAGTTCCAAGCCTGCTGGGCTTGAAGAGTTCCTAGGAACTAGAGGAGTCCCAAGGTCTTTGGCCTGAAGAGTTCTTAGTGAATCAAGTCCCAAGGTCAGCTGGCCTTGAAGGAATCGTGATAGATTCTGTGGTCTTGCCCTTCCTTAGTGGAAATCCTACTAGTTGAAAGCAGAAGAGTGGATTAGGAGCTTGAGTCTCTGAACCACTTAAAACCCCTTGTGTCTTTTACATTATGTCATTTACATTATGTACTATAAATGCTATAACTGCTATGTATGTTTTAACTGCTTACAACTAAACTAACTCTACGAATAATGTATGTATGATTATGAATATATCAATGAAGGGGATCTTTTAATTATTCCACTGTGCTTGAAAAGATTCTTAAGTTTGTCATATGCTAATTTAATAGCTATACAAAATAAACCTGAAAAGTATTTGAAATAAAAAGGATCTATTCAACCCCCCTTCTAGATCTATTGTGCCCTTTGGGAACTAACAACTACCTGTATGAGGAGAAAGTGGAGATCTATACAGATCATAAAAGCCTCAAATATTTCTTCACCCAAAAAGAACTCAACATGCGGCAACGACGTTGGCTTGAGCTGTTGAAAGATTACGATCATACCATCCAATATCATCCTGGAAAAACAAACGTGGTAGCTGACGCATTAAGTAGAAGATCATATGCGGGTACGAGTGCAATGTTGTTAACACAAAGGTCCATTTTGTATGACTTGCAAAGGATGGAGATAGAGGTAAAGGCTCCAAGTACCCACGTGATGATATCAAACATACGAGTAGAACCAACTTTAATGGATAAAGTTAAAGCTGCTCAAGATATGGACATGGAGCTGATGCGTATGAAGAAGAAAGTGCAAGAAGGTGCTATTCCAGAAGCAAGAATCGATGAAGAAGGAATACTTCGAGTTAACTCCAGACTTTGTGTTCCTAACGATTCTGACTTGAAGCATAGAATCATGATGGAGGCACACAACACACCGTTTGTAATCCATCTTGGGAGTACCAAAATGTATCATGATCTTCGACATACATTTTGGTGGAACAATATGAAGAGAGAGATCGCGAAATTTATCTCGAGGTGTTTAACTTGTCAACGTGTAAAGGCGGAGCATCAAGTGCCTAAGGGTCCATTACAACCACTTGAGATTCTGAAATGGAAGTGGGAACACATTACTATGGATTTTGTTACGGGTCTTCCCAAGGTTTCTCAAGGCATAGATACGATTTGGGTTATTATTGATAGATTAACCAAGTCCGCCCATTTCTTGCCTATACGGGAGACTTATTCCCTTGAACGTCTTGCTAGTATATACGTGAATGAGATTGTAAGATTGCATGGCATGCCAGTATCCATAGTTTATGATCGTGACCCAAGATTCACTTCACAATTTTGAGTTAGCTTGCAGAAAGCTATGGGCACAGATTTACAATTCAGTTCGGCATACCATCCTCAAACGGACGGGCAATCAGAGAGGACTATTCAAAGTCTTGAAGATCTATTAAGACTCTGTGTCCTAGATTTCAAAAGTAGTTGGGATAAGTACCTACCATTGGTGGAATTCTCTTACAACAACAGTTATCAAGCAAGTATAGGCATGGCTCCATTTGAAGCATTGTATAAACGAAAGTGTCGTTCTCCAGTATGTTGGGATGAGGTGGGAGAATCAACGTTGCTAGGACCAAAATTGGTACGAATGACTACAGAGAAGATCCAAATGATCCGACAACGTATACAAATGGCACATGATCGACAAAAGAGTTATGCGGATCTTCATCGGGATGATGTGGAATTTAATATTGGGGATCATGTATTGTTACGTGTTGCACCATAGAAGGGAGTTACAAGATTTGGGAAGAGAGGAAATCTCAATCCACAATTTGTTGGTCCATTTGAGATTCTTGACCGAATAGGAAATGTGGCCTATAGACTCGCATTACCTCCAAGCATGTCTCGTGTTCATAATGTTTTTCACATATCTATGTTTCGTAAATATGTGAAAGACCCAAACCACATTATTGAGTTAGAACCAGACGAGATAGCCAAAGATTTAACGTACGAGGAGGTACCTGTTAAGATCTTGGATAGGAAAGATAATGTCCTACGCACGAAGGTTATACCACAAGTTAAGGTTTTGTGGAGAAACCATGCTATTGAAGAAATGACCTGGGAGTTGGAATCAGAAATGAAAGCAAGGTATCCTCACCTTTTCGAAACACCAGGTACATACGTCAATTTCGAGGACGAAATTTCATAAGGAGGGGAGGTTGTAAGACCCCAACTTATTATAAATAAAATCGAATTTCCTCTAATTATTATTGTGAATAATAAGGTTTTAATTTGATAAAATGCTTTGGTAATGGGTGAAATGTGCAAATTTTGCAAAATAAGCAAGTGGTTATAAAATATTCATTGTTGTCGCATGGAATATTCGTTTGGTCGTGGAATATTCTTTCCGGTTGGGAATATTAAATTTACAAAGGTAAACCATTTGTGGGCCCCATAATGAGATAGCGGTCGAGATGAAAAAAATGACAAATTTGAGTTTTTACAAATAACGGCGTAGTTGTTATCTGAATTAACATTGTTGGAATACTGGCGGTTAAAATACGATGAATACGCGTGGTTTAAAGATAGCACACGGTTTTTGCATGATATTTTTGAATTATTGATTCTTACGTAAGAAGGCACTACTCAATAATTGTTACGGAAATTCTTATTCAATATTTTATTTTATTGATTCAATAATTGTTGCGTTGATATTTTATATTATTGTTGTTTCAATAATTGTCATTGCACATTATTTCCCATTATCAGATCAATAATTCATATTATTTGAATAATATTATTAGATAGCATTATTGGCAATATCTAGAAAGTTCTGTCAAGGAGAGGTTTGGTCACCTAATTGCGCGCCAGTAAGGAGAAATCCTTGTCGTAAAGCCCCCTCTTTCTTAGGAACAACCTGATTGTCAAAATTGTGATTCTGTAATATTATTTGTGAATAATTAATTATTAATTTATATGATAAGGAAATATTTATTTTATGTGGATATAATTGATGGATATATTTATTTTATGTGGATATAATTGAAGGAATTAATGTTGAGGTGTTTTTGTCGGAATGGAGGTATTAAAAATTAAATCACTGTTTTTGAGAAATATTGCGTGAGTTATAATTTTTAATCTGACCGTTGGATCGTTGTGATTTTTGGATATGTTATACATATATAAGTTGAGTATATGTCCACAAATTTTGAATCGCTAAAAATGAACGTATGATTTGTTATGAATTTTAAGAGGTGACTGGTTCAGAAATTGTTGAAGTTTCAGAATTTATCATTTTGGTTAAAAATTCTAGAATTGGTGGGCCCCACTTATGGTTGGTGAAGAAATGTGCTGAATTTTATTTCAAATGTGGTGGGTGGCAATAGTAGCAGGTAAAGCCATCAGGTAGCAGGTCAAGTCTGCTTCGGTGTGCTAACATTTTCCTATAAATAGAGGGCTAAGTTAAAATTAAAAATCACACCAGAAACATAAGCTTTCTCTCTTTGTCTCTCTATATTACCGAGTGTATTTTGTGAGTATTTAGATATTTATCAGTGCAAGTTTCCTTCAGCCTTATACCGATATTACGATCAGAAATACTATTATTTTGAGGTAAGAGATGTTATTTTCTTCATAAATGATATTATTTCTTTCGATATCATTATGCCAAAATATTGGTCTGAACTTTTTATCAAATTTAGAACTTTTTGTGTCGGGGTTACTATTCACGTATACGGCATACGACACTATTCACCGAAAAATGAAATTCTTCCTTTTTATTCAAGATGTCTATTATGGTTACTATCTTTGATTGTATCCATGTTTTGATCTTTATTCTTGAATTTTTCTTCAAAATTGGTTATTATGGAGTATTATTGATCTTGGATAAACTGTAATACGAATATCTAATATTTGTTATTTTGTTTCACTGGATTCGTTCCTTTAAAATATTTTTCATCATCCTCAGTCCTAAATGATGATATTACTGAATATCTTTGGCCTGTAGTGCAAAGAAGAATGATTACCTAATGAATATCTTTGGCCCGTAGTGCAAAGATGAACAGGTTTTGAGATGAAATGACCAATTGGTGATACAAATGAATATCTTTGGCTTGTAGTGCAAAGATGAATATTTGATTCAAGATGTATATTGATTGATGTTATAGGGATAAAATATTGATGATGGACTTTTAAATCTTAGAAGATAGTGGAATTCTTTCTCTACTTGACTCTTCTAATGGATTGTTATTTCCGCTGCAGTTGTTGATCTAAAACTTGTTGTCTATTATATTTTATCGATTTTCCCGTTGAAGACTAATGATAAATTGTTGTATATTATCTTAGTTATAATATTCTTTCTTGGGCTAGTTGAGCTCATTATTTTCCTTTTGTTCCATTTTCTTCTCTCGGAGGTGAGTAAGCAGGGAACCAAATAGGGGTATGTAGTGATGGGTCGGGGATAGTTGTATTAGTAGTCCTCACTATTTTGTAAAATAGTGTATCAATAATTGTAATGAGGACTCCTTTTGAGTTCGTATACTCTCTATTAGACAATAGTTGTATTCAAACTCACAGTATATGTGTTGTCGTATTTTGCACGACAATTGTATTACTAAAGTTGTATTTGTTTATGTACTATGTATTTGGCGACTCAGAATGGGTGATGTATACCTATTTTGGGGGTGTCACAATTACAAAAAAGAATTCTCATGTAATTTAGTTTTGCGTCTAAATTTGTAGATTTTTTTAACAAAAAAAAATCAAATTTTTCGTCCATTTTTTTTCTTTTTTCTTTTGTTCATTAAAAAAATTAATAACAAGAAAATTGGATAAAAAAGGGTAAGTTTACTTTTTTTTATCCATTTTTGTCCATTTTAAAACTTAAAAGCATAGTGTGAATGCTCATTGTGTCTAAAATCTAATGCTAAGCCTATTTGTTGATATTGTAAATCAAATTTCGAATTTATTTCCTGTATTATTATAAACCTAGTGGGTTACTGGTATAGAGGAATTTTTTTTACCATACAAAGTCATATGTTTGAATTTTCATACTTCCCATCATAATATAAGTTATTAAAAACAAAGTTCATTATACAAAAAGAGTATTAATTTATAATGTAAATTACAAATAAAGGAAAAAAGTATTGTTGGGGCATGATTATTTGGGTCCAGATGATTCGGTGGATTATAGTCCATGTGGTGGAAGTTTCTCCACGTAGGAATCTGTTTTGGACAATTGGAGAACTTGAATCTAAGATTCCTATATGTATTTAATTTCTAACTCCTAAGGAAAGTGTCATGATATAATCCAATTTACTTTCTTTAAAGAGATTCAGTTCTATCCCGTTATGATATTCACCTAATGAGGAATTATATTTTCATAATGGGGCAGGTTTGGAAGATGAGGTGTGATCACTATAAATACAAGGCTATACGCTAGTTCACATGATTTGAAAATTTTCAAAATATATTTCTAACCATGCACATCATTGATATGGTGTATGGTAAACGATGGAGTCATCCATACAGTTGAACCTAGTGTTGGATGTGATCGAAAGATCGTCAGCCAATTTTGGTACGGTGTAGTATGACAAAGTCACATAATGGCGGAATCCTCAACGTACTACTAATCTAGTACGGTATTATGATGTCATAAAAGAATTTTTGGTTTTCTTTTAAATTATGAAGAAGGTCAATTAAGTTAGCTAAAATATTTTGATTGAAGTCCGAGTTGTTGATAAAAGTCTAAGCTATTTGATTAGGCTAGACGGCTGTTGAAAAACTGTGACGCCCCCAAAATTAGGTATACATCACCCATCTTGAGTCGCCAGATACATGGTACAAAAGTTAAATACAACTTAATAATACAACTGTCGTGTACAATACGACAAAACATAAATTGTGAGTTTGAATACAAATATTGTCTACTAGAGATTATTCAAACTCAAAAGGAGTCCTCATTACAATTATTATCACACTATTTCACAGAATAGTGAGGACTACTAATGCACCATCTAGGACCATCACTCTGTTCCCCGACTAGTCCCAAATACGTTCTCATTTCCTGAAGAGAACAGTAAAAAAAAGGGTGAGCTCAACTAGCCCAGTAAGAAATATTATGAGTAAGATAATGCAGAATAATTTATCGTTAGCCTTCAACAGTGTTAAACTGATAAAATACGATAACTATCAAGTTTAACTGCAGCGGAACAAGCAATCCATTAGAAGAGTCAAGTAGGGAATAAAATCTACTCTCTTCTATGATTTAAAAGGTTTTTCATCACTTTTATTTGGGACTCAAATTTTAATAAATAATCCACATCATCGAATCACCCCGCAGACTACGGCCAAGGATATTCTTTAGTATCACGACCACAAATTATCCATGCACTACTGGTGCCAAGGACATTCGTGTATTCATTAATGGTCATGATCATGCCAACAATCGTCCATCAATGCACTACTACCAATGAGGACTTTTTCCATATCATTTATAACATTACGGGCCATGATTACAATCGAATAATCCTCGGTCATAATCATACCAAGTACATCTATGCACACAAAGTGCCATGCCAGATGACTTTCAACAAAATATAAACATGAGGATGATGACAATGATATAAGAATTCAATAAAACAAGTTCAAGCATTAATTTATCTAGGAACTGATAACGTCCAATTTGTCAACATGATACTGCTTTGTAGAGTAAAATTCAAGAATGCTCAGAAGAATATTTCCATGAAAAGATACTGGATGAAGCATAAATATCAAGGATATTCCACTAATTTCATGGAGTATAGAAGTCAAAGTTTTAACCAATTGAGTATAATAAAGAATGGAATAACAAAAGAAATCACCATGCATACGATAGACCGCATACGTAAAGTTATTCCAATGAGAATAATAAAGGATGGAACCAGTCCGTCAGAATGCATATGCATGTGATATTCGATAGAATAATAAATAATGGAACCGGGTTAAGAGTAAACGCATTGCATGGGATATTCCGGCAGAATAATAAAGAACGAAATATTAGAAGAATGTCACCATGTATAGGGTAGCCCGCGTATACAGGTTATTCAAACAGAATAATAAATAATGGAATAACAGAAGTTCTCTTCATGAGTACAATAAATAACATCCCTTAACGTTAAAGAAACTGAATATAAGAGTAGGGAAGTAACAAGATACTTTTCTATAGGTTCTCTTGTAATTCTCTCTAGAGTTTGGTGAATTAAGTAAGAAATAATGAAGGAATGAGCTTCTATTTATAGGAAAATGGAATGAATAATAACTAATTCATGAACGGTCCAGATTAATTTACTATTAAACGGACGGTCCATATTGGTTTACTATTAAAAACTTAAAACAATGGTCCATACTGATTTACTATTAAAACTTTAAACTAGCGATCCATATTTATTTACTATTATAACTCCACCAGCGGTCCATATTGACTTACTATTATATCTTCAACCAACGGTCTGAAAAATTAGCACATCTCCTCATGGAATAATATTGTACCCAAATACCCGAATGCACAATACTAGAGTGAATAGTAATCGGGTGAATAGTAACCCGTGAATAGTAACTCATGAATAGTAACTCATAAATAGTAACTCATGAATAGTAACTCGTGAATAGTAACTCTGACACAAATAGTGTCCCGAATACCCAATTGAACAATATATCCTCCAGACATCAATTATACTAACACAAATAAGTCCAACACAATGGAACTATAAAATTCATCTTTAATCAACACGAACTTATTCATCATTAATATTATAATTCACAATATTTAACAACCAGGTCGTTCCCAGGAAAGATGGGGCTTTCCGATAAGGATTTCTCCTTATTGGTGCGCAATTAGGTGACCAAACCTCTCCTTGACAGAACTTCTAGACATTGTCAATATTGCAAATAATAATATGAATAACTTTGCCATCTTAATTATTGATTTAATAATATATTATATAATACAGATGATACTGTAACAATAATTGAATCAATAATATGAGAGATATAATGCAGCAATTACTGTAGCAATAATTGAGTACAACTGAGTGACTTCTCACGTAAGCATCAATAATCAATACCGTGTGTTACTGTGCAACAATGCGTATTACTGCACTTTTACTACCGGGTAATTCAACAGTTTTAACGGTAACACCTCCGTCGTTATTTTCATAAAGTATTTTTGTCGTTTTCTCAATCCGACAATAATTCCGTTGTGGGGTCCACCAATGATTGTGCCGTTGTACGAATATTCCTTGTTAAAATAAATATTCCCCGACCAATCGAATATTATATAACAACTTGCGTACTTTGAAAAATTTATAAATATTACCCACAACTATAACATTATATCAAATCAATACCATAATATTCGAAAATATAATTCAAGAAAATTATTCTTTATTCATAAAAGTTGGGGTCTTACAACCTCCCCTTCTTATGAAATTTTGTCCTCGAAATTAGGTTAAATACCTGGTATGTCGAAGAGATGAGGATACCTTGACTTCATCTCAGATTCTAACTCCCAAGTCATTTCATCCACATCGTGGTTTCTCCACAAAACTTTGACTTGAGGTATGACCTTGGAGCGTAGAACATGATCCTTCTTATCCAAGATTTTAACAGGTAACTCTTCATATGTTAAATCTTCCTCTATCTCGTCTGGTTCTAACTCAATAATGTGGTTCGGGTCTTTCACATATTTACGTAACATGGATATGTGAAAAACGTTATGAACACGAGATATACTTGGCGGTAAGGCGAATGTATAGGCCACAGTTCCCACTCGCTCAAGAATTAAAAATGGGCCAATGAACCGAGGATTGAGCTTTCCTCTCTTTCCAAAACTCATAACTCCTTTCCATGGAGCAACACGTAACAACACATGATCTCCAATATCGAATTCTACGTCCTTTCGATGAAGATCAACATAACTCTTTTGTCGATCTTGTGAAGTTTTTATACGTTATCGGATCGTTTGAATCTTTTTTGTAGTCATACGTACAACCTCTGGTCCCAACAACGTTGCTTCACCCACCTCATCCCAGCATACTGGAGAACGACACTTTCTTCCATACAACGCCTCAAATGGAGCCATGCCAATACTTACTTGATAACTGTTGTTGTAGGAAAACTCCACTAATGGTAAGAATTTGTCCCAACTTCCCTTGAAGTCAAGGACACAAAGTCTTAATAGATCTTCAAGAGTTTGAATATTCCTCTCCATTTATCTCATCTGTCCCGAGGATGATATGCCGAGCTAAATTGTAAGTCTATGCCCATAGCTTTTTGCAAACTAACCCAAAATTGTGAAGTGAATCTTGGGTCTCGATCATAAACTAGGGATACCGGCATACCATGCAGTCTTACAATCTTATTTATATACATACGAGCAAGACGTTCAAGTGTATAAGTTTCTCGTATCGGTAAGAAATGAGCAGACTTGGTCAATCTATCAACAATGACCAAAATCGCATCTATGCTTTGAGAAACCTTAGGAAGACCGGTAATGAAATCCATGGTAATGTTCTCCCACTTCCATTCTGGAATTTTAAGTGGTTGCAATGGACCTTTTGGTACTTGATGCTCCGCCTTGACTCGTTGACAAGTTAAACACCTTGAGATAAACTCCGCTATCTCTCTCTTCATATTGCTCCACCAAAATGTATGTCGAAGATCATGATACATTTTGGTACTCCTAGGATGGATTGCAAACGGTGTGTTGTGTGTCTCCATCATGATTTTATACTTTAAATCAGGGTCGTTAGGAACACAAAGTCTGGAGTTGACTCGAAGTATCCCTTCTTCATCGATTCTTGCTTCCGGCATAACACCTTCTTGCACTTTCTTCCTCATATGCATCAGCTCCGTGTCTGTAGCTTGAGCAGCTTTAACTTTATCAATTAAAGTCGGTTCTACTCGTATATTCGCCATCATCACATGGGTCCCTGGAGTTTTTAACTCTATCTCCATCCTTTGCAAGTCACACAAAATGGGCCTTTGCGTTGACAATATCTCACTTATACTTGCATATGATCTTCTACTCAATGCGTCAGCTACCACGTTCGCTTTTCCAGGATGGTATTGGATGGTATGATCATAATCTTTCAACAGTTCAAGACAACGTCATTGTCGCATGTTGAGTTCCTTTTAAGTGAAGAAATATTTGAGGCTTTTATAATCCGTAAAGATCTCCACTTTCTCCCCATACAAGTAATGCCTCCAAATTTTAAGTGCGAAGACAACAGCTGCTAACTCTAGATCATGAGTAGGATAATTCCTCTCATATTCTTTGAGTTGTCTTGAGGCATAGGCTATGACTTTCCCATGTTGCATGAGAACACATCCCAACCCTTTGCCAAGCGGCCATCAGAGATAACAAATCCTCCGAGCAGGATGGTATTGTCGTAACAGTCTTTGAAATGAGTCTCCTCTTGAGTTTTTGAAAACTCTTCTCACATTCTTCGCTCCAACCGAACTTTGTATCTTTCCGAGTCAGCTGAGTTAATGGAGTAGCGATTCGAGAAAATCCTTCCACGAATCTCCGATAATAACCAGCTAAACCGAGAAAGCTACGTACTTGATCATCGATTTAGGGTTGCTCCAAACTTTGAATAGCTTCAATCTTGCGGGTCAACAGATATTCCATGACTTGATACTACGTGCCCAAGGAATGCTACTTCCTCAAGCCAGAACTCGCATTTCTTCAACTTGGCATAAAGCTTGTATTCACGAAGCTTTTGGAGTGTCAGCCTTAAGTGTTGCTCATGATCTTAACGACTTTTGGAATAAATAAGGATGTCATCAATAACGACGACCACAAAGTGATCCAAATATTCCTTAAATACTCGGTTCATCATATCCATGAACGCAGCAGGAGCATTAGTCAATCCAAAGGACATGACTAGGAATTCATTATGCCCGTACCGAGTTCTGAAAGCCGTCTTTGGAATGTCATCGGTTCTAATCTTCAATTGGTGATATCCGGAACCAAGATCAATCTTTGAAAAGAATTTGGCTCCTTGCAACTGGTCAAACAGGTCATCAATACGTGGCAATGGGTACCTATTTTTGACGGTGACATGATTCAACTCTCGATAATCAATACAATGTTGCATACTCCCATTTTTCTTCTTCACGAATAGAACAGAGCACCCCAAGGAGACGCATTTAGGAATAATGAAACCAATGTCTAACAATTCTCGTAATTGGGTCTTTAACTCCACAATTTCAATAGGAGCCATTCGATATGGGGCTTTGGAAATGGGTTTTGTACCAAAAGTTCAAGGTAGATAAAAATTCAATTTCACGCTTTCTACGGGGTAGGCGGGGAAGTTCTTCAGGGAATACGTGGAATTTATTAACAATAGAAATATCGTTCAAAACTGACGTATTTTTGTTTAAATCTGTGACATGAGCTAAGAAAGCTTGACATCTATTTTTCAATAAACGAATAGCTTTATGGCTTGAAATGACCGTGATTGATTTTAAAGGTTTGGTCGCTTGAATTCACATAATAGTTCGATTAGGAATATGAAAACTAACAACCTTACGAAAATAATCAATTTTTGCATGATGAGTATTTAACCAATCAATCCCTAGAATTACGTCAAACGCAAGTATTTTTAAAGAAATAAGATCGACCGGTAATGTGCGGTTACCGATTTGAACCAAACAAGACTTATAAACAGTGGATGTAATGAAGGTTTCTCCCAACGGAGTTTCCACAGATAAGTCAAAGTCTAATTTCTCCGGAGTCAAATTTAATCATTGAGAGCAAGTAGGAGAAATAAAAGAATGGGTAGAACTGGTATCAAATAAAGTATAGACTTCGCTAGAGTTTATGATAATCTTACCCGTGATGACCTCATTCGGGTTCCTTGCTCGGGAGGTCACAACAAACGCTCTCCTGCAGACTAACGGCTTTGACTTTTCTAGGAAGGCCTTTGGTGCCTCCATCCCCAATTGAACTTGTCTTTCGGTGAGCGACAAAATCGGGCTAAGTGACCTTCTCTTCCACAATTATAACATGCTTTTGGACGACATCGCAGATTTGGACCGATGTGTCCCTCCCTCCGCATTTGAAGCATATGATAGGTGGTCGTTCTCCTTCCTTAACTACTGGTGTTTGGTCTTTGACGTCCTTCCATCATTATTGAATCTCCTCTTCTTGAAATGTCCATTCTTATTATTTTGGCCCTGATTACCACCGAAGTGGTTAACATTTCTGGCCTGTTGATTCCCTCCACGCTTGTTGTCACCGCTTCGATGACTGCTCTCCTTTGGTTGCGTTGACTCATTATCGCGCTCCACTAACTGAGCCCTATTTACAACATCTGAATACAAACACAGTTTATGAGAAATAAGATGTTGACGTATCTCAGGTTTCAAACCTCTCACAAAAACATTCGCGTCATTCGCTTCTCATTATCCACCAAATGGGATGCAAATCGGGACAACTCTGCAAATTTAGCCTCATACTGCGACACTGTCATATTATTTTGCTCCAGCTTGATAAACTCCACCTCTTTTATGTGACGAATACTTTCGGGAATGTACTTGTCGTTGAATAGTTCTTGGAACTTCTCCCAAGACATCTTGAAACGGTAGAGGTTGAGTATGCTTTTACCGATTCCCACCGAAGAATCGCCTCTCCTCGCAACATAAAGCGCGCAAAGGGAACCTTTTGCTCATCGGAGCATCCCAAGACATCAAATATCTTGGTGATCTGCTTTATCCATGCTTCCGCCTTTAGTGGTTTTGGCTCTCCAATAAACTCCGGTGGTCCCAGCTCCTTGAACTGTTTAGCGGTGACCGTCCGAAAGTTTCCAGTGTTTCCACCTATATTTTGGACAGGAACCGCTCTCGCCTGCTGTTGCATGAATTGCATAAAGCCTTTGAACATTTGATCATTCATCATTTGGTCAGTGTTGTTGTTTGCGTGAGAATTGTCACCTTCCTGATGCACATTATCCTGATTATTGATATGTGGTGAATCAATGGTCGCCTGTGCTCCATTGCTATTCTCAACATTCTCAGATGTCATTTTTAGATACTGCCACAAAACAAAAGGTTAATTAACATGTCACATATTATCCTTATATTCTGACCGACCAATTAAATACAAAAAAACTAAGGTAGGTCATACTAGCGAAGGAATTCCCCGTCTCTCCCCTCCTAGTTTTATTGTCACATCTTAGCCAGGGATCATATCCCTAAGATTTGATACCAACTGTGACGCCCCCAAAATTAGGTATACATCACCCATCTTGAGTCGCCAGATACATGGTACAGAAGTTAAATACAACTTAATAATACAACTGTCGTGTACAATACGACAAAACATAAACTGTGAGTTTGAATACAAATATTGTCTACTAGAGATTATACAAACTCAAAAGGAGTTCTCATTACAATTATTATCACACTATTTCATAGAATAGTGAAAACTACTAATGCACCATCTAGGACCATCACTCTGTTCCCCGACTAGTCCCAGCTACGTTCTCATTTCAAGAGAAAGATAAAGAAAAGAAAGGGTGAGTTCAACTAGCCCAGTAAGAAATATTATGACTAAGATAATGCAGAATAATTTATCGTTAGCCTTCAACAGTGTTAAACTGATAAAATACAATAACTATCAAGTTTAATCAAGCAATGAACAAGCAATCCATTAGAAGAGTTTAGTAGGGAATAAAATCTACTATCTTCTATGATTTAAAAGGTTTTCATCACTTTTATCACCGGGACTCAAATTTTTAATAAATAATCCACATCATCGAATCACCCCTGCACTATGGCCAAGGATATTCTTTAGTATCACGACCACAAATTATCCATGCACTACGGGCCAAGGACATTCGTGTATTCATTAATGGTCATGATCATGCCACCAACTATCCATCAATGCACTACGGCCAATGAGGACTTTTTCCACATCATTTGTAACATTACGGTCATGATTACAAGAATAATCCTCGGTCATAATCATACCAAGTCCATCTATGCACTCTGAGCCGCCATGGGCGACTTTCAACAAAATATAAACATGAGGATGATGACAATGATATAAGAATTCAATAAAACAAGTTCAAGAATTAATTTATCTAGGAACTGATAACGTCCAATTTGTCAACATGATACTGCTTTGTAGAGTAAAATTCAAGAATGCTCAGAAGAATATTTCCATGAAAAGATACTGAATGAAGCGCAAATATCAAGGATATTCCACTAATTTCATGGAGTATAGAAGTCAACGTTTTAACCAACTGAGTATAATAAAGAATGGAATAACAAAAGAAAACACCATGCATGTTATAGACCGCACAGGCAGGTTATTCCAACAGAATAATAAAGGATGGAACCAGGTCCGGCCAGAACGCACGCAGATGGGATATTCGGCTGAATAATAAATAATGGAACCCGGTCCCAACAGAACGTTACGCAAATGAGTGATATTCTGACGTAATAATAAATAATGGAACCAGTCCCAAGCATAAACGCAGATGTGATATTAAAATGTAATAATAAAGAATGTAATATTAGAAGAATGTCACCATGTATAGGGTAGCCCACGTATACAGGTTATTCCAATAGAATAAAAAAAATTATGGAATAACAGAAGTTCTATTCATGAGTACAATAAATAACATCCCTTACTGTAAAAGAAACTGAATATAAGAGTAGGGAAGTAGCAGAATACTTTTCTATAGGTTCTCTTGTAATTCTCTCTCTAGAGTTTCAGTGAATTCGTAAGAAATAATGAAGGAATGAGCTTCTATTTATAGGAAAATGGAATGAATAATAACTAATTTATGAACGGTCCAGATTGATTTACTATTAAACGGATGGTCTATATTGGTTTACTATTAAAACTTAAAACAACGGTCCATACTGATTTACTATTAAAAGTTTAAACCAGCGATCCATATTGATTTACTATTATAACTCCACCAGCGGTCCATATTGACTTACTATTATATCTTCAACCAACGGTCTTAAAAATTAGCACATCTCTTCATGGAATAATATTGTACCCAAATACTCGAATGCACAATACTAGAGTAAATAGTAACCGGGTGAATAGTAACTCATGAATAGTAACTCGTGAATAGTAACTCCGACACGAAAAGTGTCCCGAATACCCAATTGAATAATATATCCTTCAGACATCAATTATACTAACACAAATAAGTCCAACACAATGGAACTATAAAATTCATCTTTAATCAACACGAACTTATTCATCATTAATATTATAATTCACAATATTTAAAACCGTGTCGTTCCCGGAAAGAGGGGCTTTCCGATAAGGATTTCTCTTATTATTAAAGCGCAATTAGGTGACCAAACTCTCCTCGATGTAACTTCTAGACATTGTCAATATTGCAAATAATAATATGAATAACTTTGCCATCTTAATTATTGATTTAATAATATATTATATAATACAGATGATACTGTAACAATAATTGAATCAATAATATGAGAGATATAATGCAGCAATTACTGTAGCAATAATTGAGTACAACTGAGTGACTTCTCACGTAAGCATCAATAATCAATACTGCAGGTATTCTTTGTGCAACAATGCGACATCGCACTTTTTACTAATGGGTAATTCAACGATTTTAACGGTAACACTCTCCGTCGTTATTTTCATAAAGTATTTTTGTCGCTTTCTCAATCCGACAATAATTCCGTTGTGGGGTCCACCAATGATTGTGCCGTTGTACGAATATTCCTTGTTAAAATAAATATTCCCCGACCAATCGAATATTATATAACAACTTGCGTACTTTGAAAAATTTATAAATATTACCCACAACTATAACATTATATCAAATCAATACCATAATATTCGAAAATATAATTCAAGAAAATTATTCTTTATTCATAAAAGTTGGGGTCTTACAAAAATATTTATGGAATTCAAGCGTTCTTAAGTAATTATGCCAAACCAGATTTCTCTGGTGCGGATTCCGTTGTTGAAAAGCTTAAGTAAACAACCCTATAAGGGGACATGTTTTCGGGGACAATGGTTCCGAGCGTAACACATATAGTCGTTACAAAACACTACGTTGCAGTCCAACGTAGTGGTACAATAGGCTAGCCACCTAGTGTACGCGTGGAGGGTGTTTTCAGTCTTTGTGATTGATAAACACTCTAGTTTGCAGTGTGAAGGAATTTGTTGAAGCATTTGTAAACCTAGAGAAGAGTTCATGGTCTTGTGACCCCTCAGCATAATTTGGAATCTAATATTATTCATACTACTTCCCGATTATTGAAAAATCGTGGAAGATTCTTATTCTTCTGAAGGATGAATGTAGTAAGTAGAATGTTCCTTAGAAAGGGGAATGTGGTAGAATGCAAGTGAGCAAGTTATAATAAAACTTCCGAAAAGAGAATGGATAAAATTATTCAAAAGAATGTGTAATATTCAGAATATCACCGGGTAGAGGAAGTTTCGGTGATTCCGAGGATGGAATCCTTATAAGGGGGAGAGGATGTAAGAACCCGAATTTTCAGAAAATATTAAAATAAGAATTTAGTAAAAAAGATTCTTAAGGCTTTTGAAGGGTTCGGACAAGAATATATATGTGTTACGAGATATGTGATATGGTGTTGCATGAGGTAATATAAACTATGCAATAAGTGATTTCTGTGTTTAATAAATTTATTATTATTATATAATTGTTGTTTATTGAAGAGGCGAGTTATTTGAAGTAAAGAAGATGGATAGAAATCTATCTATCGATATTAAATAATTTATGTGCATGAAATTATTATATCATAGTAAGTTGGTGACGTTAAATATCTTTGATAATCACCAATTTCTTGAGTATATATATGAGTAAGTATCAAGTCTAAGACAGTGCAACCGTATCATTTAATGGTGGATGTATAGGAGCTGGGCTAAACGATTCCTTCAGAGAGCGGAGGTATATACGAATTAGTAACCGATATAACTCACTGTGAAAACAGGGTAGACGAGACGGAAACTAATTTGTTGGTTGTTTGTGGGAAACCACTCAGTGTACTATATTGAATACTATTAAAGACTCGATGTGTACTAGGTTTAGACTTGTATATATGTACGTTGTTGACGAGAGAAGAAAATTGATACACCTTTAAAGTGGTTAGAGAATTATTGAGCAATTTGATACACGGCGAGAAGAGAAGATTAAAGGAATGTATATATGTGATATATATATACCTTGAATTATAGGATTTGGTGGAAGAGAAATAATTATAGTATATTTCTACTAAAGGATATTAAAATAAATTTTAGCATTTGACTATTTTAATAAAAGGGGGAATATTATTTTGATATTACCTTTATATAGCTTTGTACGAGGAAATGTGTGGGATTAAGTAATGTGGTAAATATATTAAAACATATTTGCTATATAAGTTGATGGAAACAATTTATCATAATAGGAAATAAACTTATTTTCTATATATAGTGTGTACGTGTGTCGTGCGTGTAAATATTTTAATAATACAAAGTTATTATATTAAGAATAATATCTTGCGAAAATGAGTAAATTGTGTTATTATGATTAGTTCTTATATTTAGAGAAAACATGATAAAAACATCTTATGTTATGGAGAAGTACATAATTTTGATTATAGTAATGTGGTGGGAAATGAATAAGTAATGAGAATAAGTAATAAGCTTAATGTAAGCTTGTGTAATATGCCTAGAGTGGCAAAGTGAAGGAATAAGCATTCATTAAATAATTTAATGAATGAATAATTGAAGGAATTAATTTGTATGTGCAATGATTTTATATTATATAGTAGCTACATCTATATGATATGAAATGAAGTGTGACATTTAATTGAGACTAATGATATACATATGATAAAAGTGATTAAATCATAAAATTGATTTAAATAAGTTTTGTTATCTCATCCTAGGTGATGAGGCAATTATATGTGTACCCTAAAAGATGGGAGTAAATAAATATGTGTTATTAAAATATTTATTTCAATACCAATGTGTAAGTAAATAGTAAAAAGAGATATTAAGTTATTAGTGAGCAATTAAATTAAGTCCACACATGTTTTAAAGATTAAAATATGTGGACTAATGTATATTGAAACTATATGATATGAATTCATCATAAAATGTGTATGTGACAATATGCATGTGGGTAAACATTAAAATAAAATATACATGGATTATATGTATGTTTCATAACACCTACTACCTAGAAATATTAAATCATAATGTGGCACTAAGTTATAATTATTGTAAGGTTGAGATGTGGATAAAATGTGACATAAGAGTAGGAATTAGTATAAATGTTGCAAGAATTCTGAGATATGGTATTGTCCCAAATTGAGAGTCCCAATTGCTTCCTCACATCTCAGTCACGTGTTTAGACAAAAAGGCTAAGGCCTATGTTATTCATTTTCTTCCAAGCTTGCTAGATCATGATCATGGAGGGAGTGGGCATAATGATGATCTCCAACAACCAATTACTAACTTCTTCTCGCTTTTAAGGATTTCTCTTCTTTTCTTGGACAAAGCCATAAATTGGGTAAGAGCTTCTCTATAAATTGGGAGCTTCCCCTCATAAATTATGTTGCTTGAATTCTTGATAGTTATATAGAGAGTTTGTTGCTGAGATTGAGAAGCAAGCTTAGTAATTCAAAACTCCAAGAGGTATAACCTTTACTTTAAATTCTAAGTTTTGAGTAGATGAATTCATTAGAGATTTCATGAATTAGCTAAGAATTGATATGTAGGATAATGGTAACATGTTAGTAGAGTCTATGTATATGTTATAAATGCAATGCGATAGTATTCAAGCATCAAGAGGTAATAATTTTAAGTTAAATGCTCTAAATTTCCTAAATTTGCAATTTCTTGGAAATGTCATGAAATAGTCATTTTTAAGTCCAAAATTTGATGGCTAAGGGTTGTTATAATCCATGAATTGTTGTTAGATATTGTTAATATAGTCAAATGCGAAATCAACGGAAGTTAAACGAACCAATTTGGTTTGGAAACGAATTCGTAGTGAATGAGTTTGTTAAATTGTCCAAAACATGAACATTTGCATGAACATGAGTTATAGATTCATATTTGGGTTAGTTGATGTTTATGTTAATTATTGGGTAGTTGGTATGTTGTATTTCTATGAATTATGAATCCATAGAATCGAAAATGGACTAATTTGGACATGTATAACTCAAATTATGAAGGTTAGAAAGTAGTTTGGCTTGTTATTTTGTAGCAGAGCATGAAACCGTGCACTTACAGTAGCTAGGCCCGTCCCTACGGGCTATTTATAGGGCAAGACCCCCTCCCCGGTGGGGGTGGTCTAACTTGCAACTGCTTAGAAAATTTGACAGAACATGTTTTGATAAAATGACCATAACCTTTTCATACGAACTTCGATTGAGGAGATTCAAGATGATCCGGGACGGGAATGAATAGACCTAAAACTTTTGTGCTTTAAGTATTTCAATTTGAGGTCATTATTAAGGGTCTAAATAGTCATCTTTGTGACTATTACGTAATCGAAGGCCATCGGAGGGCGTCGAGCGAGCACATACGCAAGTATAGTGCTCCCGACGATGGAATATGTTATTCTAAGTGATGTAACATAAAAATGCATGATAATAGACATGACATATAAGAATACCTTACTCATTATAGAATACTTTAGCATGGCTTAGTATGTGTTTTGAAAAGAAACTTGGAGTTTTTGAAAATGAATATTTACTAACCTTGAGTCTTTAAAATTATGATATTTTAACACATACATCTTGTTGAGTTATGAGTATACTTTAAAAGTTGCACCTAGTTGCTTTACCTGCCTAGAATAACTTTTTAAAGTGAAGCGTGAGCAGCATTGTGCCCTTAGCTAGACATGGCACTTATGTTCATCTTTTAGCTAAACATGAATTGGACGTTTCAAGTGTGATTTAAAAATCGTTTTCAAATAAACTATGCTATACATATGAATACATGCTAGTAGAGGATTATTAGTTTAAAAGCTTATATCATTGAATCTTGTTAAAGAAAGTTGTCAACTTACAATAGCATAGTTGAAAATGATGTTTTCTAAAGAAAACTTGAAACTTTATGAACAAACTTAAAGTAACTTTATTAAAGTTCTAAATTGATAACATATATTCATGGATTAGTTAGCTATGAAATGAGATTAAAAGTTTTGCTTTACCTTGGCCTAGAATAAATTTTAAAAGTGAACGTGAAGTAGTTGAATTGGACGTTTCAAGTGTGATTTAAAATGTTTTCAAATAAACTATGCTATATACATATGAAGCATTCTAGTAGAGGATTATTAGTTTAAAAGCTTATATCATCAGTTGTTGCTTTATTGATTGAAATAAATCATTTCGAAACTAAGTAGTTTGAATATGAATGACGTAGATCATGTATCTATAAACTTTAAAAATGTGTCGAACACATAGCAAGTCAAGTGTGTGATAAATGTATAGGAATGTTGATGTCAAGTACGGGTGGTTAGGTATACCTATACATACCTTGCTATTCTAAGAGTATGATGAGAAAGTGAAGTGTATGTTTTACAAACCTAGTTAGGAGACAATATTTGTTTTTATATTAAGTGCGTATTAAATGTATGACTAATGGATATGAATCCATGATTATATAACTGTGTAGGAATACACGAAGTGCAGATAAGCATTAAGCAGTTAAGTCGTAGTTCATAAACTACGAATCAGGCAAGTCTTTCAGTTCCTATTTGATATATGAAATCTATAACTGTTAATTGAGCTATATTATGCCATGAGAATGTTGATGTATATATATGAAATTCATATGAGATATGTATGAAATGTGAAAGTTGATCTTTAACGATATGTTTGTGATATAAATCTCTATGCCTGTTATGTGAGAAGTAAATGCGTAGTAAATATTAATGGATTATGAATGCATGTGCTGAGTATACTATTATATGCTATGTCTTTTATGAAAGCTATTAGAATTGTTGGGTCGTCGAGCTCACCCTTGCAAATAACCACTTTTGCAAGTGAAGGACACACGATAAATATTACGTGCTTCTTGATTGATAAAGTAGATTACATCAAAGGAGATTGATTTGTTTAATTAAATATATTATCTTGAACCATGTTTAGGTTCTAGAGATATACTTGATATATACTTACGATGTGTAATACATGTTAGCTTGTAAAGTTGTATTAGTTAAAACATAGAGAAATTCGAATCAAGATGTAAAAGGTTTATCTGAGAATTGAATATAATGAATCATAACATAATTTGATTCAAGGTTATGTAATTGATCCAAGTTAAGATATCAATAAAAGATTTATTTTCAAAGGAGATTGAAAAGTTTAAATTATTTCGAATATTTATATAACATTGAATATGATGTAATACAGGAATAGTAAATGATCAAGATTAGAAACTTATAAAAGTTTGGGGTCATTATACAGATCTTGGAAGTGGAGAGAATTTATATTCTAAATTTTAATAAGCCAAGTTATATTCATTAAGTTATGAATAATATATATAAATAGTTTGACGATAGTAGTATCGTGGCGGACCGGATCCGAGGTTCGAAGGGACCCGGATTTGGGGCGTCACATGTTGGTATGAAAGCTGTATGTTATAAACTTAGGTAAGTGTACCTTAGGCTATAACCTGAGAGAGAAAAGATAAAGATTAAAATATATAAATGAAGATTCAAAGAAGAATCTTGAAGTATCTAAGAGAATGATAATTCAGGAGTTTCCTAACTCCAATAATAAGAATGTTAAGATGTTATCTATAAGATGAAGATGACAAAGATAATGAGGAAGAACTCGAGTGGAGTTTTGTTGATAATAGGGAAAGAACCCTAAGGTAAATTTATGATCACAACGTGATCGGATTGAGCTATGAAGTGATAAATAGTCTGTAACGACTAAGTGTGTATAGCTTGATGCTATAAGAGATTGTACTATGAAATGGTACGATATTAACTCATGAGGAGTTGTACGTGAATGGATGCGAAGAATTCGTATCGAGCAAAGAGCAAGTTAAGAGTAAGATAAAGTTAAGTTGGATTTCAGTTGAGGACTCATGTGAGAGCTGAGTTGTACAAACCTTTGTGTGGGCGAAGGCTTTGTGCTCACGCTCGGTTTCTCACAATGATAATCAATGGAATGTCGGTGTCGCGCTATCGATATACTTGTGGTGAGAAGGTGATTCTTTTCTTAGATCATATTTGATAGATAGAAAATATTAAGATTAAGATAGAGAATATTAAGATTAGGCGCGAGTTCTTAAAACTCATGTACATGGTACGTTCGTGACTCATAAGTATATGAAATGTTTTTGAACCCCTCAGCGAATGGACGCCTATGGTCTGACTAGGATAAGTTCTTAAACTCATATAATTGTGGCAAGTTCCTGAATTTCCAAAGTGTGGTAAGTTTGATGAACTGTATCGGGTATATATATGTTATGAAGTTAGAAATTTTGGTATAGTAAAGATTGAAGTTGATGGAGAAACGTGGATTTTCTAAATCTTCTAGCTCTGCTAGATTTTCAAAGTTTATTGACTTCGTGCTGAGGATTCACACTTCTGTTTTCTTGAAAAACATTGGATCTTGTGATTGAACCAATGATGTTTAAAAACAATACCTTTATTGTTATGTCTATGCCAATTGTTTCGGCTAAGACAAAAATGATTTAAAAATTTTCAAAATGTACTTCTAACCATGCGCATCATTGATATGGTGTATGGTAAACGATGGAGTCATCCATGCAGTTGAACCTAGTGTTGGTTGTGATCGAAAGATCGTCAACCAATTTTGGTACGGTGTAGTATGACAAAGTCACATAATGGCGGAATCCTCAACGTACTACTAATCTAGTACGGTATCATGATGTCATAAAAGAATTTTTGGTTTTCTTTTAAATTATGAAGAAGGTCAATTAAGTTAGCTAAAATATTTTTATTGAATTCCGAGTTGTTGATAAAAGTCTAAGCTATTTGATTCGGCTAGACGGCTGCTAAAAAATATTTATGGAATTCAAGCGTTCTTGAGTAGTTATGCCAAACCAGATTTCTCTGGTATGGATTCCGTTGTTGAAAAACTGAGGTGAACAACCCTATAAGGGGATATGTTTTTGGGGACAATGGTTCCGAGCGTAACACATATAGTCGTTACAAAATACTACGTTTCAGCCCAACATAGTGGTACAATAGGCTTGCCACCTAGTGTACATGTGGAGGGTGTTTTCAGTCTTTGTGATTGATAAACACTCTAGTTTGCAGTGTGAAGGATTTTGTTGAAGCATTTGTAAACCTAGAGAAGAGTTCACGGTCTTGTGACCCCTCAACATAATTTGGAATCTAAGATTATTCATACTACTTCCCGATTATTGAAAAACCGTGGAAGATTCTTATTCTTCTAAAGGATGAATGTAGTAATTAGAATGTTCCTTAGAAAGGAGAATGTGGTAGAATGCATGTGAGCAAGTTATAATAAAACTTCCAAAAAGAGAATGGATAAAATTATTCAAAAGAATGTGTAATATTAGAATAGCATCGAGTAGAGGAAGTTTGGTGATTAGAGGACGGAATCCTTATAAGGGAGAGGATGTAAGAACCCTAAATTTTTGAAAATATTAAAATAAAAATTTAGTAAATAAAATTCTTAAAAGGAGATGTTGAAGGGTTATATATAAGAATATATATATATATATATTACGAGATATGTGATATGGTGTTGCATGAGGTAATATAAACTATGTAATAAGTGATTGGTGTGTGTTTAATAAATTTATATTATTATATATGTTGTTTATTATAAAGGCGAGTTATTTAGTAAAGAAGATGGATAAAATCTATCTATCGATATTAAATAATTTTATGCATGAAATTATTTTATCATAGTAAGTTGGTGACGTTAAATATCTTTGATAATCACCAATTTCTTGAGTAGTATATGTATGAGTAAGTATCAAGTCTAAGGCAAAGGCAACAAGTATCATTTAATGGTGGATGTATAGGAGCTGGGCTAAACGATTCCTTCAGAGAGCGGATGTATATATGAATTAGTAACTGATCTAACTCACTGTGAAAACAGGGTAGACGAGACGAAAACTAATTTGTTTTTGTGGGAAACCACTCAGCGTACTATATTGAATACTATTAAAGACTCGATGTGTGCTAGGTTTAGACTTGTATATATGTACGTTATTGATGAGAGAAGAAAATCGATATTCTTTAAATAAATATTGGTTAGAGAATTATTGATTAATTTGAGATATGGTTAAAAGGGAAGATTAAAGGAATGTATATATTGTATATATATACAATGAATTATAGGAAAGGAAGAGAAATAATTATAGTATATTTCTACTAAAGGATATTAAAATAAATTCTAGTATTTGATTATTTTAATAAAAGGGGAATATTATTTTGATATTACCTTATATAGCTTTGACTTAGGAAATGTGTGGGATTAAGTAATGTGGTAAATATATTAAAACATATTTGCTATATAAGTTGATGGAAACAATTTATCATAATAGAAATAAACTTATTTTCTATATATATGTGTACGTGTGTCGTGCATGTAAATATTTTAATAATACAAAAATATTATATTAAGAATAATATATTGAGAAAATGAGTAAATCTTGTTATTATGATTAGTTCTTATATTTAGAGAAAACATGATAAAAACATCTTATGTTATGGATTATAGGAAGTACATAATTTTGATTATTTTAATGTGGTAGGGAATGTTAAATGAATAAGTATAATGAGAATAAGTAATAAGAACCTTGTGTTATAATAGTTCGATGTAAATTGAACATAAGCTTGGAAATGAATAAGTAATAAGCTTAATGTAAGATTGTGTAATAAGTGAAGTAAAGGAATAAGCATTCATTAAATAATTTAATGAATGAATAATTGAAGGAATTAATTTGTATGTGCAATGATTTTATATTATATAGTAGCTACATCTATATGATATGAAATGAAGTGTGACATTTAATTGGGACTAATGATATACATATGATAAAAGTGATTAAATCATAAAATTGATTTAAATAAGTTTTGTTATCTCATCCTAGGTGATGAGGCAATTATATGTGTACCCTAAAAGATGGGAGTAAATAAATATGTGTTATTAAAATATTTATTTCAATACCAATGTGTAAGTAAATAGTAAAAAGAGATATTAAGTTATTAGTGAGCAATTAAATTAAGTCCACACATGTTTTAAAGATTAAAATATGTGGACTAATGTATATTGAAACTATATGATATGAATTCATCATAAAATGTGTATGTGACAATATGCATGTGGGTAAACATTAAAATAAAATATACATGGATTATATGTATGTTTCATAACACCTACTACCTAGAAATATTAAATCATAATGTGGCACTAAGTTATAAATTATTGTAAGGTTGAGATGTGGATAAAATGTGACATAAGAGTAGGAATTAGTATAAATGTTGCAAGAATTCTGAGATATGGTATTGTCCCAAATTGAGAGTCCCAATTGATCCCTCACATCTCAGTCACGTGTTTAGACAAAAAGGCTAAAGCCTATGTTCTTCATTTTCTTCCAAGCTTGCTAGATCATGATCATGGAGGGAGTGGGCATAATGATGATCTCCAACAATCAATTACTAACTTCTTCTTGCCTAAGGGATTCCTCTTCTTTTTCTTGGACAAAGCCATGAATTGGGTAAGAGCTTCTCTATAAATTGGGAGCTCCCCTCATAAATTATGTTGCTTGAATTCTTGATAGTTATATAGAGAGTTTGTTGTTGAGATTGAGAAGCAAGCTTAGTAATTCAAAACTCCAAGAGGTATAACCCTTAATTTAAATTCTTAGTTTAGAGTAGATGAATTCATAAGAGATTTCATGAATTAGCTAAGAATTGATATGTAGGATAATGGTAACATGTTAGTAGAGTCTATGTATATGTTATAAATGTAATGCGATAGTATTCAAGCATCAAGAGGTAATAATTTTAAGTTACATGCTCTTGATTTCCTAAGTTTGCAATTTCTTGGAAATGTCATGAAATAGTCACTTTTAAGTCCAGAAATTGATGGCTAAGGGTTGTTATAATCCATGAATTGTTTTTAGATATGTTAATATAGTCAAATGTGAAATCAACGGAAGTTAAATGAACCAATTTGGTTTGGAAACGAATTCGTAGTGAATGATTTCTCTAAATTGTCCAAAACATGAACATTTGCATGAACATGAGTTATAGATTCATATTTGGGTTAGTTGATGTTTATGTTAATTATTGGGTAGTTGGTATGTTGTAGTTCTATGAATTACGAATCCATAGAATCGAAAACGGACTAATTTGGACATGTATAACTCAAATTATGAAGGTTAGAAAGTAGTTTGGCTTGTTATTTTATAGCAGAGCATGAAACCGTGCACTTACAGTAGCTACGCCCGCCCCGAAGGGCTATTTATAGGGCAAGACCCCCACCCCGGTGGGGGTAGTCTGACTTGTAACTGCTTAGAAAATCTGACAGAACATGTTTTGGTAAAACGACCATAACCTTTTCATACGAACTCCGATTGAGGAGATTCAAGATTATCTGGAACGAGAACGAATAGACCTACAACTTTCGTGGTTTAAGTATTTCAATTTGAGGTCATTAGGAATGGTCTAAAGAGTCATCTTTGTGACTATTACGTAATCGAAGGCCATTGGAGGGCGTCGAGCTAGCACATACGCAAGTATAGTGCTCCCGACGATGGAATATGTTATTCTAAGTGATGTAACATAAAAATGCATGATAATAGAAATGACATATAAGATTACCTTACTCATTATAGAATGCTTTAGCATAGCTTAGTATGTGTTTTGAAAAGAAACTTGGAGTTTTGGAAAATGAATATTGACTAACCTTTAGTCTTTGAAATTATGATATTTTAACACATACATCTTGTTGAGTTATGAGTATACTTAAGAATGAGAAGTGATTTAAAGTTACTTTACTTATTATCAACTTACAATAGCTTAGTTGAAAATGATTTCTAAAGAAAACTTGAAACTTTAAGAACGAACTTAAAGTAACTTGTGTACTTAAAGTTCTAAACATGATAACATATATTCATGGATTAGTTAGCTATGAAATGAAATTCAAATTTGCACCTAGTTGCTTTACCTTGGCCTAGAATAACTTTTAAAAGTGAACGTGAACGCCTTGTGCCCCTAGACATGACGATTATGTTCATTTTTTAGCTAAGCATGAATTGGACGTTTCAAGTGTGTTTTAAAATATGTTTTCAAATAAACTATGCTATATACATGTGAAGCATGCTAGTAGAGGCCTATTAGTTTAAAAGCTTATATCATCGAATCTTGTTAAAGAAAGTTGTTAAGCTTTATTGATTGAAATAAATCATTACGAAACTAAGTGGTTTGAATATGAACGACGTAGATCACGTATCTATAAACTTTAAAAATGTGTCGAACACATAGCGAGTCAAGTGTGTGATAAATGTATAGGAATGTTGATGTCAAGTACGGGTGGTTAGGTATACCTATACATACCTAGCTATTCTAAGAGTATGATGAGAAAGTGAAGTGTATGTTTTACAAACCTAGTTAGGAGACAATATTTGTTCTTATATTAAGAGCGTATGAAATGTATGACTAATGGATATGAATCCATGATTATATAACTGTGTAGGAATACACGAAGTGCAGATAAGCGTTAAGCAGTTAAGTCGTAGTTCATAAACTACGAATTAGGCAAGTCTTTCAGTTCCTATTTGATATATGAAATCTATAACTGTTAATTGAGCTATATTATGCCATGAGAATGTTGATGTATATATATGAAATTCATATGAAATATGTATGAAATGTGAAAGTTGATCTTTAATGATATGTTTGTGATATAAATCTCTATGCATGTTATGTGAGAAGTAACATGCGTAGTAAATATTAATGGATTATGAATGCATGTGCTGAGTATACTATTATATGCTATGTGCTGCATGAAAACTATTAGAATTCTTTGGGTCAGTTGTCGAGCTCACCTTGCAAATAACCACTTTTGCAAAAGTTAAGGGACACAAGATAAAGGTTACGTGCTACTTGATTGATAAAGTTCAATTACATCAAAGGAGATTGATTTGTTTAATTAAATATATTCTCTTGAACCATGTTTAGGCTCTAGTAGATAAACTTGATAGTAGTTACGATGTGTAATACATGTTAGCTTGTAAAGTTGTACTATGTAATACATAGAGAAATTTGAATCGAGATGTAAAGGTTTATATTGTAATTCGAATATAATGAATGATAACATAATTTGATTTAAGGTTATGTAATTGATCCAAGTTTAGATATCAATAAAAGATTATTTTTCAAAGGAGATTGAAAAAGTTTAAATTATTTTGAATATTTTTATAACATTGAATATGATGTAATACAGGAATAGTAAATGATCAAGATTAGAAACTTATAAAAGTTTGGGGTCATTATACAGATCTTGGAAGTGGAGATAATTTATATTCTAAATTGTAATAAGCCAAGTTATATTCATTAAGTTATGAATAGTGTATATAAATACTTTGACGATAGTAGTATCGTGGCGGACCAGATTCGAGGTTCGAATGGACCCGATTTTGGGGGCGTCACAGAATTGTAGGTTAGCCAAACATGGCCTTGTGGCCTTTGGCTTATTCAACTGACGCCTTTTCATTATTTAACTGATATTACAATCACTATGCCTATTAAGGTTATCAGTTTATTTTTATGCTTGGCCATTTTCTTTACGCATACTTGGCTAAGTCTTAGAGTTCAGAGAGTTGAGAATTGAGAGAGATTGAGAGGAAACCTAAGAAATTCACAACAATTTCAGTTGGTTAGCAAGGATTGTCTAATCATAAGAAGGTAATTCTCTATAATTTGATATATATATATATATATATATATATATATATAGATTTTATGGCAAAATTGTGAAGCTTTCAAACTCTATGAATTCTAGTTTCTGTAAATTGTTGTTATGTAACCTGTGTATGATGATTATATATAGTTATGATGTTTGAGCTTGTATGAAAAGCAAGAATTCGTATGCTAATTACAGTTTAAAAAGGAAGAAAAGTATGACAGTGTATATTTTTCCATATGGCTTGTGAATAGTACCAATTTTAGTGGCCAATTCGTATGCTAAACTGTAAATTAAGTCTTGTTTATGCTAGCTTATTAAGAAACGAGCATAACATAATTTGAAATAAGTGTTTTGGCCAAGTTTTGAGATGTCAGTGATGATTTTTGTGGAAGAAGTTCAAAAATGGAGTTTTATATGAAAATATGGAATTTTGAGAAATTAAACTAGTTTTAGTTGATGATAAATTGTGTTAATTGGTTGTAAATGTTAGCAAACATGTTTGTAATAGTCTGTACCATTTGTAGATGTTAATTTCATTATTTGATGGGTGAAATTCGTGTTAGTTGGGCTAAAAATGGCTACTGTTCATGCTGAGTCTGCGTTTGTCGCACGCAAATTCAAGAATCGCGCCATTGGGTTTCTAATGATCGAAGCACTAAAGCTAATTGCTGTAAAGTTGAAAGCAAGAGATGAAAGCAGCAATTTGCTGTTGTTTTGAGCCTTGAAAGCCTGAGCGTTCTTACACTATTTGCAAGTTATATGTATCGGACTTATATTAGTCTAGCATGCACGTTAATGATGTCGAGATATAATATAGACTACAATAACGGGTTATCATATGTTGTAATGCAAAGTGTAAAGATTTGAAATAACTATTTAAATAAACTATAAAATGAAACCAAATGTGATGTTTGCGAAGGTTAGAGATAAACGGTTAGGCGATGTTGGCTCGTAATGAGATTTTAGATTCGTTAAGTATGTTAACCAATATGGTTAGATGCTAAGTTAAGGTGATGACCTAAATGATGGTTTAAACCCTTAAAGCTAATGTTCATACAACTAATTGTTGTTGCGATTTTAATGATGTATGTTGGGTAATTGGAGATTATTTTACACCCGTGTAGCTTACAAACAATGCAAGTTCTTTAACCCTACTCTTATAATAATTCTGCAAGTTTCTAAACCTTATCTTTGTCATTGAGCAAGACTATTGATTCTATTCTGATGAATGATTGAATAAGCTCATGTGACCTAATTCGTTACATCAAATGAGTTTCACATTCTCATTTCTTGTTATTAGTATTCAAAACATATATTGTTCTCACACATTAATTCAAAGGAGATTGTTTTAATTATTGCAAGTAGATCTCAATCATAATCTGATCGAACTGATCTTTAACTATTCACATAAAGCTTGTCTTTCTGATTAAACGAAAATTTGATTCCTAAAAGAACTCAAATTCCTCTTTCAAAATTTCTTTATAAAATAATAGCTATATATAAGAAAATAATATATAAGAAAATAAAATTTGTTCGAGTAATCCCTGGAGTTGCATCCCCGGCTGCTACAGTTTCTTGAACGGTCATGTTGAAGACTCCTTCGGTTGGTTCTGTTGGTTCATTTGTTGAAGTCGATCCCGTTATCGCCAATGTCCTGCTGCTTTTCCTCGTATTCGCATTCTTTGCCTCCCTTCTCCTTCTTGGACAGTCTTTCTTCTTATGCTCCTTTGATTCACAAATAAAACACCCACTATAGATTATTGGATTGGGGCAGTTAGGAGAGATATGTCGCTCCTGCCCACACTTGTAGCACACATTCTTTCCTTTTAAACACTCCTGAAAAATTCTTTCCACAATTTTTACCATGCACAACTTGTTTCTTTCCACCTTCTGGCCTATTTTTCGTATGCTCAACATTATCACCTTTCCTCTTTCCAGCTCTACTACCACTACTCCCTTTTCCGGCTTTAACTTGAGTTGTCTCCCACCAAAGATTCACCCCTCCTTTCGTTGTATAGGTGGCAAAAGCTGTTTGTTGCCCCTCTGTTACCCTAGCTATCATAACCACTTCATTAGGGTTAGTTGATCCTCTAAATTCTGGCAGTTCATTTGTCTTGAAGTTTTTGAAGTTTGCCGATCGATTGCCTAGCTGATTTCCTGTAGCTGGTAATCCATTCTGCATAGCTTGAGTGTCTATATTCGTCAAATTCTGCATCGGGTCTGGTTGTCCTCTAGCTTTGTTGATAGGTTCTTCTGTCCTTTGGTTTCGATTTCGTCTTGGCGGCATTATCTGCTTTAAATAAATCACGTTCATCTAACTAATTCATAGTACTTTTTAGCATAACACATATTGCTTTAAACATCCGCTATCCCTTTGTGACACACAAGTCAGGAATCGCAGCCATAACTTATACAAAAGTTAAGAATATTATTTTACACAGACATACCTATCATTTACACCACATAGAATCATACCTATTCAAGTAATACTAATAACACTTATTTCTTATGCCTTAACTAATGATCAATTGCTTAGTGTTCTATATATTTCCATTATCCTCAATAATCCATTCACACCTAACTACACCTAGTTTGTCCAACTTACCATATATTATGAGTTTAAGAACTCACCATAAACATATGAGTTTAAGAACTCGACATTGACCACATATTCTTTAACTATACTCTACCTATCAGTTATACTATCGTTTCAGGGTCCAGTACTATACTTTCCAAAATAACCACCTCATTAAGGTAGCTTTCAATGTGAGCCTCTATTTCAGCTATTGGCTTCGATATTGGCTCGTTTATGGAGGCTGACTTCTACTTTACGATTTAAGGGTATCCTAATCCTTTTCTATCTATCATTTACACACTTAAGTTATCCTGATTATCAACTAATATATACATACAACAAATAATAGTTTTTATACAAGTTATCTTTTATTTCGTTTAACGATGAATTTATTCAATTCATCTCCTTATAAACTCTATATGAGTTATTTGTATTTTCAACGTTTTCCTCTGTTCTAAGGTTATAGCCTAAGGTCTAACCCACCTAAGGTTTTTAACCCTAAGCTCTGATACCATGATGTGACGCTTCTAAATTCGTGTACACGAAACCCGAACTCGGTTTTCACGATACCATTTCTATGAGCGAAATAATACTAATAATAATAACAATAATATAAATAACAAACTTAGTTTACATATATCAGAGTCTAATCCCAAGTACGCAACCTTTTCTATAATTCCTTACATGATAGATAATATATATAACATTGCCTTAATACTGTCTAACTATTACAAAAGATACCATTACATATATTCAGTTTGCTTTCCTTTTTCACTTGTTCTTGTCCGAACCTTCAGGTTGATCACGCTTAGCTAAAAACATTTAAATTAAGCAAGGATGAGCATTTGAGTGCCCAGTAAGTAATAATAATTAGAAATATAATTAGCTGAAAGATATAAATGTTTTCTTTGTACATCACTTCTATAATGATTCAAGAGTTGTGAAGTAAACTAAACCGATTTCAATAACATAACAATTCTATCCCAACTTTTTGAAACTACGTATTGACTATATATATAGGTATTAGTCGACAGAATATGAACATTGTTTTTAGTTTTCGCTAAGGTTTAGCAGAACTTCATCTACAAACCGTCATAACTTACAGGCACGAGGGTGATCTGCCCAATGTGCCCTGTATTGATCTATACTACATTGCTAGAACGATATTATCGTTCATCCTTAGTCCGCCTTGGCGCATAAAATTTTTTCCATGATCGAGATGTTCATACCTAGTTTGGAATCCGAACAAAAATAATTTGATTGGATACAAAAAGGTTTTATCATATTCAACGACATTTCAAAATTTGTGTCTAGCTGATCAAGTAGCTTAGACGGCTTATATATATATATATATATATATATATATAAACATATGTTTAAGTACAGTGATTATCCAAGTGGGGTCACTTGTATAACCATATTTCAAAATTAACGAATAGAATATATATATGAATTACTATATAGTAACATGTTGATAATCAATGATCGGATATAGAATATAGCACAATAGGGTTAATAATATAGCATAATAATAATATAATTCTGAAACTTCTTACTCATGTCCATTGCATAAAGGAAATGCAAATGTAAGATACTTGCCTGATGCGCTGCTTACACTTCGTAACTTAGTTCTATCTTTATATAACACCTATCAGTAATAAGATCATTTGATCGATTAGAATAACATACTATAACACATATCACTGCTTATTGCAGTCAGCACATAACCTAATCATATTGTTTCATATGTTCCACAACCATTGAATCACAAATAAACACATATCAAATCAAATTATCTAAGTCAAGATCAATTTCTGAAACATGTCGGTGTACCGACGACTTAATCAGGTAATTATCGAGTCTAAGACTCTATTCTGTAACTCAATATCTATAAATATCAGTCATATTATTTTTAAATGACTTATAATAATTTTAAAACATTTATTATAATTTATCATGAATTTTCAAACATCGGAATCATTATTAAATGATTTAAATATTAAACAATTCTATTATCATTAATATTTAATTAATATTAAACTATTAATGAAATCATTTCCAAAATGTTAACGTTATTTATAATAACTTGAAATACTTTTAAAGTATTAATATTACACTTAAATGATTTTAAAATATTTAAAATCATTTTAAATAATTACCATTAATATTTAAATATTAATGTACTATTTATCAAAATATTAAAAGTCATTATTTATAACTTAAAATATTTTTAATTCATTTATATCCTTTTTAAATGATTTTTAAATTAATAAAACCATTTTAAACTATTTATTATTAAATAAATTTAATATCATTAATAATAAATTAATAATTATTAATATTAAATTATAAATAAAATTATCCTTTAAATATTAAAAGTTATATTTTATAACTTAAAATATCTTTAAACACTTTATTTTCATTTAAAATGATTATTATAATATTAAAATCATTTTTAAACTAAATTATTTAATATAATCATTAAATAACTTTAATATCATTAATAATAATTAATTAATGAAATTTATCTTTAAATATGGAAAGTTATATTTTATAACTTCAAAATATTTTAAATACCTTATTATTATTTAAAATGATTTTAATATAATAAAATCATTTTTAATTAATTTATTTAATTCATTTAGTAAATTTCTTAATTATCATTAATATTAATTTATTAATGAAATTTATCACAAAATATTAAAAGTCATTAAAAATAACTTAAAATATTTTCTTATATCATAATATAATTTTAAATGATTTTTCAAATATTAAAATCATTTTATCTAATTTATTTAATATTATATTTAAATAAATTAAATAGTAATAATATTTCAAAAATATTAAATATTTATGAAATATACTTAAAATATTGAAAACTAATTTGAGAGTTTAAAATAATATTTAATAATTTATTTGGTATTTTTAATAATTAAAACTATTTTTGTCTATTTATTTAAAGAAATTAAATAATTTTTTGAAAAATAATAAATCTTTATCTGTCATTAAAGGGCCTATAAGCGACAAAACTATCATTATATAGGTGTTCTTGAGCTGTTCTTGGCCAAACCTAGAAACCAATGTCAGTTGACGAGGTAGCTAGTTTGACCAACAATAGTTTGTAAACCATGATGATTCTGGGCATGATCTTAGTCAGATCTTGTAGTACTCGTGCAAGACTACAGGATCCAGCCACCAACAAGTTCATAACATAACTAACTTGCAAGATCTAGGCTCATGAACAAGCTGTCAGAGCTGTTCTTCATTTTCTGGGTTACCCAGAAATGAAAACAGTTCGACTGCTCATATTTGGGCTACCACAACTTGTGGTCTAGGTGATGTTTTAGTGATTTAAGAGGTCCAGGTTGTAGAACACATGTAGTTCTACATATCTATCACCAAAAAGTATCATAACAACAACATAAAAGAAAGATACAATCCGGTCAAAGTTTGTCAGTCGTCATGCTCATCAGTTTTCTGGGTTACCTAGAAAACTGATTTCATGAACGTCTGACCTACTTTGACTAGCCACCAAATCCAATATATAGGATATCTAGTGGTTATAAAAGAATTTATGTGAAGCTAGACTAACATACTACAACATGGTTACAACAAATAACTCAAAAAATCATAAACCGGCAGATCCAAGGCCAATAAAAACTTGTCAGATGCTGTTCTTGGCTTTCTGGGCAGCCCAGAAAAGGCCCAGTCAATGCCGATCAACGACTTTTGACCGTTAATAACTACCAAACTAGACATCAAATACCTCTGATTCTTTTTTCAGATTAAAGACAACATTACAGGCTACACATAACAACTTACAAACAACAAATATCGAAAACAACCAAAGCTCTGTGGCCACTGACATTCGTTGTCAGAGCACAATTTAATTTTTTTCAAGATTTTGTAAAATGCTAGATCCGAGCCTATAGATGTTATGGATCTAACATCTATCAACCCAGATCATCCTTAGACACTACATACAACATATTTAACACATCAAACTAACATCTAACAACAGAATTAATGGACAGATTTTCTAGGGTTTGTTTATACCTTGATGATCCAATTCTTGATTCTGGCTACGGATGTTGTTATATGTATTAGTGGGGCTTGATTATGTGACTAATATACTAGTATATTTCGGAGGTTAGAGAGAGAGAGAGAGGGTCTAGTTGAGTGTTTGTGAAAAATATAAGTAACAAATAAATTTTCTCTCTCTTCCAATCTATTTATACAAGTCTTGATGCATGAATTGGCTGAGATTACTTGATTTCCTGGAGATATAAGGTCACATGGGAAGTCAATGTTTGGCCAACAACTCCACCAACTCTAACACTTGGCAAAATCCAATAATTCAAGAGGGGCATTTTGGTCTTTTTGCTTGGAAATTTAATGGCCATTTTGTCATTTGGCAAACCCTTAGGGTTTGACCCTTAGGGTTTAACCCTAAGGTTTATCACAAATCAAATGTAGGATTTCCAATTTAGGGTTTGGACAAAAATAAAATTAAATAACTTTTAGTTTCTAAAATTTTGAAATTAGAGTTTTCTTAATTATAATTTTAAATTTCTAATTATACATGAACATTAGGGTATTATAATATAATTAACCTTGCCACTTAAGCAATTAAGGTTTTCATTAGCCATTAGGATTCCTAAATATCAGTTAGGGTTTTGATTTCGTAATTAGGATTTCGCGACAGTAATTAGGGTTTTATAATTATTAACTTAGGGTTCTAATCATTACGGTCTTTAATTACTAAATAGGTTTACTTTGATTAGCAATATAAAATCTATCATACATGATATTAATCACTGTAACACAATTTCTGACTGATCACAAATTCAAGTTTAGGTTTCAAATTAGGGTTTCTAATTATTAGAAATTCAAATCTAAACTAGGGTTTTAAATTTACAATTAGGGTTTCCTAATTAGCATATCATGAAGTAACACATATCATAAATCATATAACATAATTATATAACAGTCTTAAATTTCCCATTTAAATTGAAAAACAGGGTTAAACAAATTAATGCTAGGGTTGAGTCAATATACACCATAATTGACCAATCATTATCAAGACTTACATACATAAAGTACATATTTATAAAGATTGAAAAATCAAAATATTATAATATTATTATCATTCCTTGATCAAAACCCAGAATTAGGGTTTGAATTCCATATCTGATTTAGCTGCCGTAATTAACTTTATTAATTAAGTTAAAATAATTAACTTAATAATCTGTACTAAAATTCATATAATAAAATAATTATTATAATTATTCTAAAAATCATTTCATATATTATTTAAATAATATATAATTATATTTTCATGGAAAATAATTAATAAAAATATTTCTACTATAAAATTAATTATTATAAGAATATACTTTATAATAATCAATAATTCTTAAATAAAATTATTTGTAAATATTCATGTAATAAATATATTTTATTTACCACATAAATACATATACACATTATCTTGTACAAATCCTCATCCTTAAAAAAAATTTATATGCAAAATTTCTAATTTATTTATACAGAAAATATCGGGTTGTTACATTCACCCTCCCTTATAAAGATTCTGTCCCCGGAATCACCGTTTTAAAACCTATACATATCATGGTACATAGCATACACAATTATTGCAAGTAGATCTCAATCATAATCTGATCGAACTGATCTTTAACTATTCACATAAAGCTTATCTTTCTGATTAAACGGAAATTTGATTCCTAAAAGAACTCAAATTCCTCCTTCAAAATATCTTTATAAAATAATTACTATATATAAGAAAATAATATATAAGAAAATAAAATTTGTTCGAGTAATACCTGGAGTTGAATCCTCAATTGCTTCTGATTTCTTGAGCAGTCATTATTGAAGACTCCTTGGTTGGTTACTGTTGGTTCATTTGTTGAAGTCGGTCCCGTTATCGCCAATGTCCTGCTGCTTTTCCTCGTATTCGCATTCTTTGCCTCCCTTCTCCTTCTTGGACAATCTTTCACCTTATGCTCCTTTGATTCATAAATAAAACACCCACTATAGATTAGTGGATTGGGGCAGTTAGGAGAGATATGTCGCTCCTGCCCACACTTGTAGCACACATTCTTTCCTTTTAAACACTCTCCCGAACGATTCTTTCCACAATTTCTACCATGCACAACTTGTTTCTTTCCACCTTCTGGCCTATTTTTCGTATGCCCAACATTATCACCTTTCCTCTTTCCAGCTCTACTACCACTACTCCCTTTTCCGGCTTTAACTTGAGATGTCTCCCACCAAAGATTCACCCCTCCTTTCGTTGTATAGGTGGAAAAAGCTGTCTGTTGCCCCTCTGTTACCCTAGCTATCACAACCACTTCATTAGGGTTAGTTGATCCTCTAAATTCTGGTAGTTCGTTTGTCTTGAAGTTTTTGAAGTTTGCCGATCGATTACCTAACTGATTTCCTGTAGCTGGTAATCCATTCTGCATAGCTTGAGTGTCTATATTCGTCAAATTCTGCATCGGGTCTGGTTGTCCTCTAGCTTTGTTGACAGGTTCTTCTGTCCTTTGGTTTCGTTTTTGTCTTGGCGGCATTATCTGCTTTAAATAAATCATGTTCATCTAACTAATTCATAGTACTTTTTAGCATAACACATATTGCTTTAAATAACCGCTAACCCTTTGTGACACACAAGTCAGGAATCGCAGCCATAACTTATACAAAAGTTAAGAATATTATATTACACAGACATACCTATCATTTACACCACATAGAATCATACCTATTCAAGTAATACTAATAACACTTATTTCTTATGCCTTCACCAATGATCAATTGCTTAGTGTTCTATATATTTCCATTATCCTCAATAATCCATTCACACCTAACTACACCTAGTTCGTCCAACTTACCATATATTATGAGTTTAAGAACTCACCACAAACATATGAGTTTAAGAACTCGACATTGACCACATATTCTTTAACTATACTCTACCTATCAGTTATATTATCGTTTCAGGGTCCAGTACTATACTTTCCAAAATAACCACCTCATTGAGGTAGCTTTCAATGTGAGCCTCTATTTCAGCTATTGGCTTCGATATTGGCTCGTTTATGGAGGCTGACTTCTACTTTACGATTTGAGGGTATCCTAATCCTTTTCTATCTATCATTTACACACTTAAGTTATCCTGATTATCAACATACAAGTTATTTTTTATTTCGTTTAACGATGAATTTATTCAATTCATCTCCTTATAAACTCTATATGAGTTATTTGTATTTTCAACGTTTCCCTCTGTTCTAAGGTTATAGCCTAAGGTCTAACCCACCTAAGGTTTTTAACCCTAAGCTCTGATACCATGATGTGACGTCCCCAAATTCAGGTACCTGAAACCCGAACTCGGTGCTTCACGATACCATTTCTATGAGCGGAATAATACTAATAATAATAACAATAATATAAATAACAAACTTAGTTTACATATATCAGATTCTAATCCCAAGTACGCAACCTTTACTATAATTCCTTACATGATAGATAATATATATAACATTGCCTTAATACTATCTAACTATTACAAAAGATACCATTACATATATTCAGTTTGATTTCCTTTTTCACTTGTTCTTGTTCGAACCTTTAGGTTGATCACGTTTAGCTGAAAACATTTAAATTAAGCAAGGATGAGCATTTGAGTGCCTAGTAAATAATAACAATTAGAAATATAATTAGCTGAAAGATATAAATGTTTTCTTTGTACATCACTTCTACAATGATTCAAGAGTTGTGAAGTAAACTAAACCGATTTCAATAACATAACAATTCTATCCCAACTTTTTGAAACTACGTATTGACTATATATATAGGTATTAGTCGACAGATTATGAACATTGTTTTTAGTTTTTGCTAAGGTTTAGCAGAACTTCATCTGCAAACCGTCATAACTTACAGGCACGAGGGTGATCTGCCCAATGTGCCCTGTATTGATCAATACTACATTGCTAGAACGATATTATCGTTCATCCTTTGTCCGCCTTGGCGCATAAAAATTTTCCCGTGATCTGGATGTTCATACCTAGTCTGGAATCCGAACCAAAACAATTTGATTGGATACAAAATGGTTTTATCATATTCAACGACATTTCAAAATTTGTGTCTAGCTGATAAAGTAGCTTAGACGGCTTATATATATATATATATATATATATATATATATATCAACATGTGTTTAAGTACAATGATTATCCAAGTGGGGTCACTTGTATAACCATATTTCGAAATTAACGAACAAAATATATATATATATGAATTACTATATACTAACATGTTGATAATCAATGATCGGATATAGAATATAGCACAATAGGGTTAATAATATAGCATAATAATAATATAATTCTGAAATTTCTTACCTATGTCCATTGCATAAAGGAAATGTAAAGGTAAGATACTTGCATGATGCGCTGCTTACAGTTCGTAACTTAGTTCTATCTTTATATAACACCTATCTGTAATAAGATTATTTGATCGATTAGAATAACATACTATAACACATATCACTGCTTATTGCAGTCAGCACATAACCTAATCATATTGTCACATATGTTCCACAACCATTGAATCACAAATAAACACATATCAAATCAAATTATCTAAGTCCGGATCAATTTAAAACACGTAGCCGATAAAATCAAAGCGGCTTAATCGGAGTAATTATCGAGTCTAAGACTCTATTACGTAACTCAATATCTATAAATATCGATCATATTATTTTTAAATGACTTATAATAATTTTAAAACATTTATTATAATTTATCATGAATTTTCAAACATCTAATCGTTATTAAATGATTTAAATATTAAACAATTCTATTATCATTAATATTTAATTAATATTAAACTATTAATGAAATCATTTCCAAAATGTTAAAGTTATTTATAATAACTTGAAATACTTTTAAAGTATTAATATTACCCTTAAATGATTTTTAAAATATTTAAAATCATTTTAAATAATTACCATTAATATTTAAATATTAATGTACTATTTATCAAAATATTAAAAGTCATTATTTATAACTTAAAATATTTTTAATTCATTTATATCCTTTTAAATAATTTTTAAATTAATAAAACCATTTTTAAACTATTTATTATTAAATAAATTTAATATCATTAATAATAAATTAATAATTATTAATATTAAATTATAAATGAAATTATCCTTCAAATATTAAAAGTTATATTTTATAACTTAAAATATCTTTAAACACTTTATTTTCATTTAAAATGATTATTATAATATTAAAATCATTTTTAAACTAAATTATTTAATATAATTATTAAATAACTTTAATATCATTAATAATAATTAATTAATGAAATTTATCTTTAAATATGGAAAGTTATATTTTATAACTTCAAAATATTTTTAAATACCTTATTATTATTAATTATATTTTATAACTTCAAAATATTTTTTTTTAACTTCAAAGTTATATTTTATAACTTAATTATTATTAATATTAATTTATTAATGAAATTTATCACAAAATATTAAAAGTCATTAAAAATAACTTAAAATATTTTCTTATATCATAATATAATTTTAAATGATTTTTCAAATATTAAAATCATTTTTATCTAATTTATTTAATATTATAATTAAATAAATTAAATACTAATAATATTCAAAAATATTAAATATTTATGAAATATACTTAAAATAATTAAAAACTAATTTTAGAGTTTAAAATAATTTTAATAATTTATTTGGTATTTTTAATAATTAAAAACTATTTTTGTCTATTTATTTAATGAAATTAAATAATTTTTGAAAAATAATAAATATATGCATTCTGTCATTAAAGGCCTATAGCATTTAAATCGTATAGGTGTTCTTGAGTCGTTCTTGGCTAAACCCGAAACCAATGTCGATTGTTGAGGTAGTTAGTTTGACCAACAATAGTTTTGTGGATTAGTGATGATTATGGGCATGATCTTGGTCAGATCTTGTGGTACTCGTGCAAGACTACAGGATCCAGCCACCAACAGGTTTATAACATAACTAACTTGCAAGATCTAGGCTCATGAACAAGCTGTCAGAGCTGTTCTTCATTTTCTTGGTTACCCAGAAATGAAGAACAGTTCGACTGCTCATATTTGGGCCACTACTAGAAAATCAAGATATGGCGACGAGGTATAACAACGGTCAGCGCGGAACCGTAGCAATAGATATATATAGCGACGGTCACTGTCTGACCATCGATATAAGCCTCTGAAGGTATTCTATTCCGAGGGTCACAATATGGCCGTCGGTATAGGTCTTTTTTTTGGGATTTTAGCGAGGGTCACAAAGGGGCGTTTTATCAGTATTGTTCTTTCCCCCAAACCAAACTCTCTCTCAGTCGCACGATCTCAGTCACTGAATCTCACTCACTTTACATCTCCTCTTCAGTATTCTCACTCCATCTCACTCCGTCTGGCTTGGAAGGATCATATTGACTGGCTGTTTGAGCAGGAAACACACGATCGAGTGTCCGCCGGACTTCGTCTCACTCCATCTCTCCGTCCGGCTTGAAAGGATCATATTGACAGAGGGTTTGAGCAGGTATAATATCATTCTCTAGGTTTTTAATTTTATTTACCCCTTAGTTGTTTTGATTTCCTCTATTTCTCCCATCCCTCTAACAAGCCCTAAATTTACTAATTTTGGGACACCCTTCTGTGGGGTGTTTCATGGTTTTGGATTCGCCATGGAATCAAGAAATTTCATTGCTTGTTCCTCTCGGAGGATTACGGTGGTACAAAGGGAACAAAAGTTCCTTCCGATTCTTTACGGAGATGGACATTCCATGATCATCGATGATGGGTGGCTTATAATTAGTAAATAGAAATAATTAGTAAGTAGAAGAAGAACATGAAGAGAAGAATAATGTTTCTGATCTGAGATTTTAACCAATACCCAATACAAGTCTGACTCGAAATCAATCATGGCTAAGATGTACTATGTGCTCATTGTATCATGTAGTTTGGAAAATAAATGATGTAAATAAAGTCATTCTTCTTCATCTTGTTCCTACTATTTCTAGTATTTCAAAATTTGTTTTGCATTCTAAAGTTTTCGAAGTGAACATTCGTTTCAGCTAACTGATGATGCACATGTTATATGCTTGAGTCTGGTATATATGCTTTTTCTAGGGAATTAATGTATGTATATGAACTAGCTAGTCACGGAAATTAGAAGTGTAATTAAGAAATTTTGGCAAAGGAGAGAAATTTGTGGCAAGTAGGTTTGGTTTGCAGATAGATTTTGTTTCTAGGGATATGATGATGAGAATTAAGTTGAGGAGATAGAATATAATTGAATTGAAATTAAAGAGGATCAGTTCATTAATGTGAACAAGAAGAAGAAGAAGAAGTTGAAGAATGTGAAGAAAATTTTTTACGTGGTTGTCGGGTTGGATCGATGGATTTGCATATACTTTTCTGTGGTTCTCGGGTTGGGGTTGCCAGCTGCCATAATGCTCAAGTAATTAATTAAGCTATATATAAACTTTGCATTCTTTTTTTTCCTTTGATAATTGCGTGACCTTGTATATTAGTAGAATTTTGTACTAGAGTATATATGGTTATAGAAATTTGAAATCATGAAACCCCGATTTAATTATATAATAATGCATGTGTGGTAAATTTAGGGAGGGAGGGAGCAATTATATGAATATCTGAGGGGTGGGAAGGGGACTTGGCATAAATCTTACATATATACACCTTTTTTGTTTTGTTTGAGTGAACTGGGAGTTTGGTTGGCGCATAGATTTCTATACGCAATATCATTCTGATGGTTGTTCAATTTGATTTAGGGACATAATATTATGGATAAGATGTGGATGGAATTACCAAGATATTCTAGAGAATATCTTGCAGGCATAGAGAAATTTTTGGACTTTGGTTTCGAAAAAGTGGGCATGGTAACGGGAAGAATTCCTTGCCCATGTAAGAATTGTGTAAATGGCCGATACCAGATTCGAGCTACTATTCGTGAACATTTGATTTGTGATGGATTTATGTTTGGCTACACGAATTGGGTGCATCAAGGGGAAGATGTGATTGTCAGGGATGTGAGTAATGATGATGTTCATGAAGAACCATCACAATCCGAAGATGAGCATCGTATGCCTAAGATGGTAAATGATATATTTAGGGATCACGGTGTGGAATCGTCGGCTGAAGCTATAAAATACCAAAAGTACATGGCAGAGGCCAATCAACCTTTATATCTTGGATGTGAAATTGAGACTGTCCTTTCATTCATTGTATGACTTTTCAATCATAAAAATGTTAGTAAATGGACTGATGTGTCCTTTGATGGTTTGCTCTGTAAGTTCAAGTCATCATTTCCATCATTTGCAAACTTGCCTGATAATTTTTATGAAATGAAAAAAATGGTTGGAAATTTAGGGTTTGGTTATGAGAAGATTGATGCATGCGAGAATGATTGTATGCTCTTTTGGAGGGAGAATGAAAAATTAGAGTCTTGTATAGTGTGCAAATCATTGAGATGGAAGCAGACTGAGATTGTTGTACCAGAGACTGCAGAAATAGATACAAATGCTAAGAGGAGAAAAGTAGCTGTGAAGCAATACGTCATTTCACAATTAATTAAAGATTGCAGAGGCTATTTATATACATAGAAGCGCAAAATACATGATGTGGCATCATGTAAAAACGCATTTAAAAGATGGAGTGAATCGTCATCTAGCTGACTCTGTAGCTTGGAAGCATTTGGATACAATGTACTCTACATTCTCTCAAGAACATCGAAATGTAAGACTCGGACTGTCCACTGACGACATGAGTCCCTTTACCCATGGGTCACCATATAGTATATGGCCAGTGACAGTTGTTGTTTATAACTTACCAACATGGATGTGTATGAAGCAGGAGTATTTTATCATGCCATTGTTAATACCTGGTCCAAACTCTCCATGTAATGATATTGACGTGTATATGCAACCTTTAATTGAAGAGTTGAAGATACTATGGAGTAATGGGGTTAAAACGTATGATGCATCTACCAGTACAAAGTTCCAAATCGTCTTTGCCTTTGTTGTGGACAATTAGTGATTTTCCAGCTCTTGCTATGTTGTCTGGTTGGAGCACTAAAGGTAAGTTGGCTTGTCCATCATGTCAAATGAACACTCGTTCTTATAGATTGCAAAGTAAGGAATGTTATATCGGGCATCATTGTTTTCTAGAGTCGAGTCATAGTTATAGGTTTGATACACGAATATTTAACGGAGAATGTGACCATAGTGAAGCTCCGGTGGTGCCATCAGGATTTGATATTCTTGAACAAGTTAATGCCATTAATTTCACTTTTGGAAAGACACCCACTAGCACGAAGACCGTTCCCCATGACTCAAAACATAATTGGAGGAAGAAACCTATTTTCTTTGAATTGCCATATTGGCGGATACTTTTGTTGCGCCACAATCTAGATGGAATGCACATTGCTAAAAATATTTGTGATAGCCTGATTGGGGCATTGTTGAGCGTGCAAGGAAAGACAAAAGATAATTTAAAAGCACGATTGGACTTGATGAAAATGGGTATAAGAAGAGAGCTCCATCCAATACCCGTGCAAGCAAGCAATTCAAAGTACCTTTTGCCGGCTGCAAGCTACTCAATGTCTAAGAAAGAAAGATATGATTTCTTGCAAGTGTTGAAAAATGTTAAGGTACCTAATGGATATGCTTCAAATATTTCACGTTGCATCAATTTGAAGGGGGGAAAGATCTCAGGTCTTAAAAGTCACGACTGCCATATTTTAATGCAACAATTACTTCCAATAGCAATACGATGTACCAACTTGCCTAGATATGTCTGCTCAACTATAATTGAACTTTGTAACTACTTTAGAGAATTATGTTCCAACTACAACACATCAGAATATTATGAACGGTTGAACAAGAAAATTCCGTTAATACTTTGCAAGCTTGAGATGGTGTTTCCTCCTACTTTCTTTGATATAATGGTACATGTGTGTGTCCACCTTGCTGAAGAGGCGAAGATAGCTGGAAATGTGAAATATTGACAAATGTGGGCTTTTGAAAGATACATGGGCAAGTTGAAAGGGTATTTTCGCAATAGAAGTCGTCCAGAAGGGTCAATTGTAGAAGGGTATATTGCTGAAGAATGTGTTACATTTTGCTCAAGATATTTGAGTCAAAACAATGCTGCATGGAAACGAGTTGGAAGAAATGAAGCTGGATACGAACAATGTGAATCAAGTTTATCTGTATTCAGAAACTTAGGGAGATTTCTTAGTGTCCCAAAGGTTTGTACTCTATGTGGCGATGATGTCAAGAGTGCACATCTGTATGTGTTATTCAATTGTACAGAGGTTGAGTCATATCTAACGTGAGTAAATAAAGAATGACATTTATTCTTCGAAATAATAATTACTTTTGTTAGCCAACTATGACAAAAAAATATTTTCTTATTTTGTTTGTAGTATTTGGCAAGATTCGCGTGAGCAAAAATCGACGCCGAGGGAAATTGACAATGCTAAGAAAAAGGAATTTCCTGAATGGTTTAAGAATTATGTAAGTGCTACATTATGTGAACGTAATTTTATTAATGGATATTAATAATAAATGGGGACTTTTCTTATATCGCTACCATTTTGTTGATGGCAACTATTAATGATGCTTCAAATGAAGTTCAAGCTCTTGCATTTGGCCCAAATTTGATAGCCAGGAGAGGAGATGGTTATTTGATAAATGGGTATTGATTCTATATTACAAGTTGTGAGAGTAAGAGGAGAACGCAGAATAGTGGGGTATATGTGGTAGCAACTACTCGTGGATATTCCTCTGCTAGAGACCGAAATCCTAGGGAAGATGTAGTTGAATACTTTGGTATTTTGGAAGATGTTGTTGAATTAGATTATTATGGATCTGGAAAGGTTGTCCTATTCAAGTGTAAGTGGTATGACAGTTTAGCACGTGATAGAGGGGTCAAAACTGATGACTATGGCTTCACACTTGTAAATAATCAAAAGTTTGGTTCAACCGATGAGCCCTTTGTAATGCCTTCTCAGGTTCAACAAATATTTTATGTTAATGATCAAAAGGATAACAATTGGCGTGTGGTTATACGAACAAAGCCGAGAGATTTATGTGAAGATGTTGAAGTAGATTCTGATAGTGACGAGTTACCCAATACCAATGAATAATTCATCACTCCAGTTCCTGAAGTTGATATTGAAAACATAAATTGGGTTAGGAATGACGTTGATGCTGAATTAGTTGAAAATGGATGAAAAAGACTTAAAAGTAGGCGAAAGACAGGATCTGAAACTGATACATCTCGTTTCAAAAGACGAATGATTGAACATATTGTTGATGGAGATGAAGATGAGAATGGAGCTGAAGACGAAGACGAAGATGAAGAGGAGGATCCCGAAGATGAAGAGGAGGGTCCAGAAGATGAAGAGGAGGGTGATAGTGTGGAAAATGAAGATGAGGAAGAATTAAGAAGATAAACGTCACAATTGATAGAACTGTCTTGTTTCACTTTGTATGGAGGATTAAAACAGGGAAATAAGTGCATAAGATTTTCTTTCTGTATCATTTTTAGAAGGAACTGATGTTTTTGATTTGGGCCATTAAGGGGCTTCTTTTTGTTCTAGAAATGGACTTGACATAAATTATCCTGTTTGTTTTGTTTTAATGATTATAGAGTTCCAGAATTCATATATATGATTGCAAATATCACTGATTACTTCCTTTATGAGTTCCAGAATTCATTTTTTGTAACTTGGTAGTATCCAATTTTTTTTATCAAATAGTTTAGTTTAGAATAATAGTCTAATTATAATTAATTCAATCCATAGATTTATCATCAATATTCGAATATTCCGATTGAAGTTGTTGTAGATTTGCTAATTTGAGTTGTTTGTCCTGCAAAGAAAGAGACTTTGCATGGTGGTCTATCTGTCAATAAGAAGAGAGTCGAGAGGGGATTTCACAACTAAAGGTTTGTGTTCTTGACATATGCTTTTACATATGTTTGATCAAACTTCAGGACAATCTCTCTTTCTTCAATTCTTTTTATATTTATAGGTGATTTGTTAAAGATAAAAAGACTCGAGATCATGAGAATTACAGACAAAGTTGAAGTTTTAAAATAAAAGCGAGTAACTTGAAGCCTTTAATTTTCTTTTTTCTTTTTATGCATATAATATTGTGCATTGGACAAACACGATGTACTTGTTGCATGTTAGTTTCTGTGGTCTTAAAGAGAGGAACAAATTTTTTTCCACAAGTTGGGTCTTTTGGACGATTGTCAATGATCATCCAAAGAACCTTACGGCAAGAGCCTCCAAGCAAAAAAAGAATAACTTCATCATCCTTATTTGCATATCATTTCAAAGCCCCTAATACACCACCCAATGGTGAACTCTTTATCTGTGGCCGTTAAGAACTTGAATCATCCGTACTTGCATATCATTTCAGCCCCTCCACTACATCCAATGGTGAACTCTTTATTCATGGACACTACCAACTGCTGGACTCTTTATTGTTATAAGTAACCAACAATTTTATAACATTGTTGAGGACCAGAACCATACTTGAGATTATGCAGTCATGCCAACATTCCCAAATGATACATGAAACAATTGGTGATCTATACTATATGAATAGAATTTGGTAAAAAAAATAACTCAGCTGTCATTTGATATAGTAGTTCAGTGACAAATGATACTAACTGATGCATGTAATACTAACAGAAATCTTGACATTCTCATATTAAACTTGCGTTTATTATGTTTTAAATATCTATTTTTTATTTCTCAAGTTGCTTTAATGGCTTCTAATAGAACGTCTAGATCTCGTGCTAACTGTTCCAATGGCCCGAAAATGAATGAAAATGCAGATAATGAGATCCATGCCGATGAAACTCATGCAAAGGAGGAAAGTAATCATGAAAATGCTGAAGGTACCATGCCTATATATACACATATACTAGCATTGTCATGATCAACCATTCATCATCATGCACTAAGCAATTCTTTCTCTCTTTTAGGTTCTCGACCTAAGAGGAAGCGTGGACCAACGATGGGAGAAAAGTTATGGTCATATCTTGATGCACCCAAGCAAGTAATTTATGATGCAAATGGTCAACCTGTTGGAGGAGATGCCAATAAGTTAACAACCTTTCTCGGGTGTCTTGCTCGTAATGGAGAATTTTTTCCAATAAGTGCTCCAACATGGTCCAATATGACAGAGGCTAACATGACAAGGGCTTGGAATGAAATTCAGGTTATTAATCATAGCATTTTATATAATCTTTATTAAGCACTTTGAAGGTAATTTAATATATGTGTAAATTTGTTTGTTGTAGAAGCGATTTACCATGATCACCCCTATGCTAAAAGAAAACTGATGGCTATCATGAACAATAGGTGGAGAGATTGGAAGTCTAACTTAAAGAGTACTAATTTTGTGCCTGGTGACTATGCTAAATCTATAGCGAATACTATCAACAATGATCAAGTAAATCCTAATCAATGGGCTGCGTTGGTTGATTATTGGCTAACTGATGATGCACAGGTTGTGTTTATTTTAATCTTATGTATTATCAATTATTAGTTATTGTTATATATTATTATTAATTAATAAATACATGCAATGCAGGAAATAGCAACAAAAAATTGTGAAAATTGAAAAAAATTGTTGGTAGGTCATACGTTGGGCACTAAATCAATTCCAAAAAAGAAGCATGAATTGGTAATATTTGATGTTATTTCAATATTTTTTTTCGTTAATTATGTACTAGACTTTTATAAATAGAGTATTTCTTGAATTATGTATTATTGTTTGTTTTATTTGTAGTACCAAATAAATAAAAAAGAGATTGATCGAGCCGAGATGTATATACAGTCTCACACTCGAAGCGATAACTCAATTTTACCGGGAGCATCCTCGAATGTGGTGCGTATTTATCAATCCTCAAATGTCTTATTCCTTCACTAGCTAGATGGTCATATATTGATGTCTCATTTTAGTACATTTTAGTAATATCTGAATTTGTGAATTTAGTAACATTAAGAGCATATCTCTGAATTTGTGAATTCATGACATATCTCTGTTGGAATATGATTGTATGGTAGCTCATAGAAAGAGAAGTTCTATTGTGAATCAGTTTGTATTTAATGTAATAGTAGGATGTGCTTGTTATTTAGATTTTGATATATATTTATATTATTTTTAAATGGTTGTTGTTCATGATATTTTCATATTTAAGTTATGTATATTTTGCCTTGTATATTTTTATAGGAAAAAATCATTGAGTTAAAGAAAACTCGAGAATCGGTGGTGAAAAGCGATGTCTGAGACCTTGATGATATACTTGCACAAGTGCTTGGACCGGAGCGACATGGTAGACTTCGACAAGGTGGAGTTGGTGCCACAATTACAAATACTTGGGGGCGTCGTGACACGACTAATGAGGTAGAACGTGAGAATCAAGAATTGAAAGCTGAGTTGAAAAAGGTGTGGGAAAAAGGAGACGATACTGCAAGGAAAGTGGATGAACTATTATCAATCATGACAGAATTTTTGAAGAAATCATCAGTTCCAAATGCTCATTCCAAATCAGGTGTTGCTCTCTCACTCCACTTATACTTAAAAAAATTTCTCTATCTCTCTGTTTGTATGGATTAACAAGTTCACTAATATACAATTTCTCTAATCAGGATCGATCCACAGAAGGAGATAATGGTGATATTAGTGGATCAAATAATCATATAGATGACCTGTGACATGTCTCGTGCTGCTAGAGATATGTTACATGTGATGCTGGAAATTTGTTAGATGTAACACTATTTTGGATGGAAATTTGTTAGATGTGATACTGAAAATATGTTAAATGTGCTACTAGTTATGTACTGTTTTGATACATCGTAACAGTGTTTTGGATGGTTATATATATTTAGATGATATTATACATTAATAGACTTTATTTGTTTTGTTCTTTTAGTTGTAAATGTTATATTCAGATTGGATGGTTGAATGTAATTATGCTTCTTAATAGGTATAAGAAATATTGTATAAGAACAGCAAATTATTTCAAAAGCTGGAAACGATATAGCGACGGTCAGGACCGTCGCTATAGATAAACAATATTGGCGCCGTAAAACATCTATACCGACGGCCACGACCGTAGCCATACATCACAGTAATTTGCGCCACTTTTCTATAGCGACGGCCAAGACAGTCGCAGTAGCTCTCAGACAAGCGCGCCAAATCTTTTTTTAGCGACGGCCACGACTGTCGCTATATCTATTCCCCGACCGTCGGTCAACAATTTCATGCGCGTTTTTGTGAAGTTTTCTGGCGAAGGTCCGACCGTCGCGATAGAAGAAATGATCGTCGCTAAAGCTTTCAAATGACGACTTATATGGCGATTTGGTTCTTGTAAACCGTCGCTATAGCCTTTATAGCGTTTTTAAGCTATAGCGACGGTCGGTGACCGTCGCTATAGCCTTATTTTCTAGTAGTGGGCTTCCATAACTTGTGATCTAGGTGATGTTTTAGTGATTTAAGAGGTCCAGGTTGTAGAACACATGTAGTTCTACAGATCTATCACCAAAAAGTATCATAACAACAACACAAAAGAAAGATACAATCCGGTCAAAGTCTGTCAGTCGTCATGCTCATCAATTTTCTGGGTTACCCAGAAAACTGATTTCATGAACGTCTGACCTACATTGACCAGCCACCAAATCCAATAATGAGTTTAAGAACTCACCACAAACATATGAGTTTAAGAACTCGACATTGACCACATATTCTTTAGCTATACTCTACCTATCAGTTATACTATCGTTTCAGGGTCCAGTACTATACTTTCCAAAATAACCACCTCATTGAGGTAGCTTTCAATGTGAGCCTCTATTTCAGCTATTGGCTTCGATATTGGCTCGTTTATGGAGGTTGACTTCTACTTTACGATTTGAGGGTATCCTAATCCTTTTCTATCTATCATTTACACACTTAAGTTATCCTGATTATCAACTAATATATATATACAACGAATAATAGTTTTTATACAAGTTATCTTTTATTTCGTTTAACGATGAATTTATTCAATTCATCTCCTTATAAACTCTATATGAGTTATTTGAATTTTCAATGTTTCCCTCTGTTCTAAGGTTATAGCTTAAGGTCTAATCCACCTAAGGTTTTTAACCCTAAGCTCTGATACCATGATGTGACGCCCCCAAATTTAGGTACCTGAAACCCGAACTCGGTGCTTCACGATGCCATTTCTATGAGCGGAATAATACTAATAATAATAAAAATAATATAAATAACAAACTTAGTTTACATATATCAGATTCTAATCCCAAGTACGCAACCTTTACTATAATTCCTTATATGATAGATAATATATATAACATTGCCTTAATACTGTCTAACTATTACAAAAGATACCATTACATATAATCAGTTTGCTTTCCTTTTTCACTTGTTCTTGTCTGAACCTTCAGGTTGATCACGTTTAGCTGAAAACATTTAAATTAAGCAAGGATGAGCATTTGAGTGCCCAGCAAGTAATAACAATTAGAAATATAATTAGCTGAAAGATATAAATGTTTTCTTTGTACATCACTTCTACAACGATTCAAGAGTTGTGAAGTAAACTAAACTAATTTCAATAACATAACAATTCTATCCCAACTTTTTGAAACTACGTATTGACTATATATATAGGTATTAGTCGACAGATTATGAACATTATTTTTAGTTTTCGCTAAGGTTTAGCAGAACTTTATCTGGAAACCGTCATAACTTACAGGCACGAGGGTGATCTGCCCAATGTGCCCTGTATTGATCAATACTACATTACTAGAACGATATTATCGTTCATCCTTAGTCCGCCTTGGCGCATAAAATTTTTTCCATGATCGAGATGTTCATACCTAGTTTGGAATCCGAACAAAAATAATTTGATTGGATACAAAAAGGTTTTATCATATTCAACGACATTTCAAAATTTGTGTCTAGCTGATCAAGTAGCTTAGACGGCTTATATATATATATATATATATATATAAACATATGTTTAAGTACAGTGATTATCCAAGTGGGGTCACTTGTATAACCATATTTCAAAATTAACGAATAGAATATATATATGAATTACTATATAGTAACATGTTGATAATCAATGATCGGATATAGAATATAGCACAATAGGGTTAATAATATAGCATAATAATAATATAATTCTGAAACTTCTTACTCATGTCCATTGCATAAAGGAAATGCAAATGTAAGATACTTGCCTGATGCGCTGCTTACACTTCGTAACTTAGTTCTATCTTTATATAACACCTATCAGTAATAAGATCATTTGATCGATTAGAATAACATACTATAACACATATCACTGCTTATTGCAGTCAGCACATAACCTAATCATATTGTTTCATATGTTCCACAACCATTGAATCACAAATAAACACATATCAAATCAAATTATCTAAGTCAAGATCAATTTCTGAAACATGTCGGTGTACCGACGGCTTAATCGGGTAATTATCGAGTCTAAGACTCTATTCTGTAACTCAATATCTATAAATATCAGTCACATTATTTTTAAATGACTTATAATAATTTTAAAATATTTATTATAATTTATCATGAATTTTTAAACATCGGAATCATTATTAAATGATTTAAATATTAAACAATTCTATTATCATTAATATTTAATTAATATTAAACTATTAATGAAATTATTTCCAAAATGTTAAAGTTATTTATAATAACTTGAAATACTTTTTAAAGTATTAATATTACCTTAAATGATTTTTAAAATATTTAAAATTATTTTTATATAATTACCATTAATATTTAAATATTAATGTACTATTTATCAAAATATTAAAAGTCATTATTTATAACTTAAAATATTTTTAATTCATTTATATCCTTTTAAATGATTTTAAATTAATAAAACCATTTTTAAACTATTTATTATTAAATAAATTTAATATCATTAATAATAAATTAATAATTATTAATATTAAATTATAAATGAAATTATCCTTCAAATATTAAAAGTTATATTTTATAACTTAAAATATCTTTAAACACTTTATTTTCATTTAAAATGATTGTTATAATATTAAAATCATTTTTTAAACTAAATTATTTAATATAATTATTAAATAACTTTAATATCATTAATAATAATTAATTAATGAAATTTATCTTTAAATATGAAAAGTTATATTTTATAACTTCAAAATATTTTTAAATACCTTATTATTATTTAAAATGATTTTTAATATAAAAATCATTTTTAATTAATTTATTTAATTCATTTAGTAAATAACTTAATTATCATTAATATTAATTTATTAATGAAATTTATCACAAAATATTAAAAGTCATTAAAAATAACTTAAAATATTTTCTTATATCATAATATAATTTTAAATGATTTTTCAAATATTAAAATCATTTTTATCTAATTTATTTTATATTATAATTAAATAAATTAAATACTAATAATATTTCAAAAAATATTAAATATTTATGAAATATACTTAAAATAATTAAAACTAATTTTCGGAGTTTAAAATAATTTTTACTAATTTATTTGGTATTTTAATAATTAAAAACTATTCTTTTCTATTTATTTAATGAAATTAAATAATTTTGAAAAAATAATAAATCATTGTGTCGTTAAAGGGCCTATAGCGTATTTAAACTTATATAGGTGTTCTTGTTTGCTTTTTGGCCAAACCCAGAAACCAATGTCTGTTGACGAGGTAGGTAGTTTGACCAACAATAATTTTTAAACCGTGATGATTCTGGGCATGATCTTGGTCAGATCTTGTAGTACTTGTGCAAGACTACAGGATCCAACCACCAACAGGTTCATAACATAACTAACTTGCAAGATCTAGGCTCATGAACAAAGTTGTCGAGTCGTTCTTCATTTTCCAGGTTACCCGAAATGAAGAAACGATTCGATTCGCTTCATATTGGGCTTCCACAACTTGTGATCTAGGTGATGTTTTAGTGATTTAAGAGGTCCGGGTTGTAGAACACATGTAGTTCTGCTGGATCTATCACCAAAAAGTATCATAACAACAACACAAAAGAAAGATACAATCAATTCGAAAATCTGTCAATCGTAAATGCTCATCGGTTTTACGGGTTGCCCAAAACCGATTTCATAAACGTTTGACCTACTTTTGACCAAACCACCAAATCAATATATATGATATCTAGTGGTTATAAAAGAATTTATGTGAAGCTAGACTAACATACTACAACATTATTACAACAAATAACTCAAAACATCATAAATCGGACAGATCCAAGGCCAATAAAAACTTGTTAGATGTTGTTCTTGGCTTTCTGGGCTGCCCAGAAAAGGCCCAGTCAATGCTGGTCAACGGCTTTTGACTGTTAATAACTACCAACCTAGACATCAAATACCTCTGATTCTTTTTGCAGATTAAAGACAACATTACAGGCTACACATAACAACTTACAAACAACAAATATCGAAAACGACCAAAGATCTATGGCCACTGACATTCGTTGTCAGAGCACAGTTTAATTTTTTTTTTCAAGATTTTGTAAAATGCTAGATCCGAGCCTATAGATGTTATGGATCTAACATCTATCAATCCAGATCATCCTTAGACACTACATACAACATATTTAACACATCAAACTAACATCTAACAACAGAATTAATGGACAGATTTTCTAGGGTTTGTTTATACCTTGATGATCCAATTCTTGATTCTGGCTACTGATGTTGTTATATGTATTAGTGGGGCTTGATTATGTGACTAATATACTAGTATATTTCGGAGGTTAGAGAGAGAGAGAGGGTCTAGTTGAGTGTTTGTGAAAAATGTAAGTAACAAATGAATTTTCTCTCTCTTCCAATCTATTTATACAAGTCTTGATGCATGAATTGGCTGAGATTACTTGATTTGTTGGAGATATAAGGTCACATGGGAAGTCAATGTTTGGCTAACAACTCCACCAACTCTAACACTTGGCAAAATCCAATAATTCAAGAGGGGCATTTTAGTATTTTCGCTTGGAAATTTAATGGCCATTTTGTCATTTGGCAAACCCTTAGGGTTTAACCCTAAGGTTTAGCACAAATCAAATGCAGGATTTCTAATTTAGGGTTTGGACAAAAATAAAATTAAATAACTTTTAGTTTCTAAAATTTTGAAATTAGGGTTTTCTTAATTATAATTTTAAATTTCTAATTATACATGAACATTAGGGTATTATAATATAATTAACCTTTCCACTTAAGAAATTAAGGTTTTCAATTAGCAATTAGGATTCCTAAATATCAGTTAGGGTTTTGATTTCGCAATTAGGGTTTCGCGACAGTAATTAGGGTTTTATAATTATTAACTTAGGGTTCTAATCATTACGGTCTTTAATTACTAATTAGGTTTACTTTAATTAGCAATATAAAATCTATCATACATGATATTAATCACTGTAACACAATTTCTGACTGATCACAAATTCAAGTTTAGGTTTCAAATTAGGGTTTCTAATTATTAGAAATTCAAATCTAAACTAGGGTTTTAAATTTATAATTAGGGTTTCCTAATTAGCATATCATGAAGTAATACATAACATAAATCATATAACACAGTTATATAACAGTATTAAATTTCCCATTTAAATTGAAAAACAGGGTTAAACAAATTAATGCTAGGGTTTGAGTCAATATACACCATAATTGTCCAACCGTCAATAGTACGTATATACACTACATATTTATAGCACCGAAAAATCAAAATATTATAATATTATAATATTATAATATTATTATCATTCCTTGATCAAAACCCAGAATTAGGGTTTGGATTCCATATCTGATTTATCTGCCGTAATTAACTTTATTAATAAAATTAAAATAATTAACTTAATAATCTGTACTAAAATTTATATAATAAAATAATTATTATAATTATTCTAAAAATCATTTCATATATTATTTAAATAATATATAATTATATTTTCATGGAAAATAATTAATAAAAACATTTCTACTATAAAATTAATTATTATAAGAATATACTTTATAATAATCAATAATTCTAAAATAAAATTATTTGTAAATATTCATGTAATAAATATATTTTTATTTACCACATAAATACATATACACATTATCTTGTACAAATCCTCATCCTTAAAAAAAATTTATATGCAAAATTTCTGATTTATTTATATAGAAAATATTAGGTTGTTACAACTTTGATAGCCTTGTTCAGTTATACATTCTTGTATTAAACCTTTAGCGATGGAAATTGAATAAGTGTTCTAAAATTCTAGAAACACTGATAAGCTAGTTCCAAACTAAACTTTCTTTAGTGCGAAAATTCTAAATTCAAACTGAGACGAACAACCCAAACATAGGGGCTTTTATACGTGTAACGTTTAGATGTTTGTGCACAATACATGGTACGAAGGGCTGATCCCCCTGAGTACGTTAAGAAGAGTCTGTACATTCTAATGACTGTTAAGGTTAAGGTAATAATACCTAGACACCGTGGACATAGTTCGTGGTCTTAAGACCCTCAGATAATTAAAGTTCGAACTTATTTTCTATTTTGATTCGTAGAACAAGTTCTTTATTATTCAGTATTCGTTGTTCATTCTCATGTTGTTGTTATACTATCTTTATGTTAGTGAGCAATTGTTTTCTCACTCTTTCAATTAAACAATGCAGCTAAAGTCGAAAGAGATGATGAGCCATCCACTAGTAAGGGAAAGGGCAAGATGTCTAAGTAATGAAGAATTAGTTAAAGTTTATTTAAATGCTTGAAGTTTTAAGACTTGTTTTATTTTATAATGTATTCCGCAAACTGATGTAATAATTTTAAGGTTAGATTACCTGGGATTATTTTGAGATGATGATGTAACCCTTTAATGGGAAAGTTTATTGTTTAAAGTTATTTAATGTTTTATCCTTTATTATGGGTAGTTAGATGTAATTATTGTAATAGTGAGCACCAAATTCGGTGGAAATGAAGTACCCGAATTTGGGGTGTCACAGGTTGGTATCAAAGCCTTAGGTTATGAACCTTAGGTGGGGAAACCTTAGAAAGTAGCCTTTAAGAAGTTAGAAAATATAGAGGTGATTAACTCTTATCGGGTTTTAAGGAATGGATTAAGGCATCCATTGAAACTAAACAATAAAAGACATTATGTGCTATGTGTTAATAACTTATGTGCTTGCGAGTATCGATAATGTTAAGTAAAATTTAAAATATTTTGTTGTCGGGGATGTCTAACGAAGGAGGATCGATCCGACTAGGGAGGTGATACCTCGGTACTAGAGATGATGAACCCGGGATATTCACGTAGTGCGGAAGCGATTGATCGAGGAGGATGAGCCATGACCAGATCCAGGAGGATAGTCACGAGGATATAGAGGAGGATGATGATGATGAGGATCTGAGGAGTTTCCACCAAACTCCATATCGGTGAGATGTATGATGCTTTGTATGATCGTAACATAGAGTTCTGAGGATAATGTTGAGGAAATTTGAAGGAGATGGTTGAGATGCATCACGTTGCATTGGAGCGAGAAGGATGCGGAGATTCAAGAACTTGATTCAAAACTTGGAAACACAGAATGGGATCTAGTTCATACCAAAGGTTGACATGAAGACCTATTGGCGATGAACGAGAAGATGAAACTGACATGGAGAAGTTGAAAGATGACTTCAAAGAGGAATCGACTAAGCGTGTAAAGCGCAGAGGATGCTTGGATGAAGGCGACTCAACGTGCAGATCGTGCTGAGGCTAAAGTTCAAGTGAAGAAAGCCAAGATGAAGGAGATGGATTATTCTTTTAATTCTGTGATTGATAGGGCCCAGGATCGAGTCCATTATTACCCACCTCAGTTTGAAGACTCGCCGTGGTTCGTGATAGATCGTAGGACGGCGTACCGTATCTTGGAGGGAGAGCTTCGAGAGGCCTTACGACGTCTTAATATGCCTAGATAGAATAAGAGTGATAATAATATGAGGTTAATTATGTGAATAAATAAGTTGTGAATCCTTTATTTTGAGATAAATAAAGGGATATTATGAGTATGTAATCCTGAAACTGGTTTAGTTCAGGAAAGTGGATGTTTATAACAAATATGCTATCTTTAGTATGTTTAAAACATTATGAATGAATAAAATATTAGAGTTTATTTAAAATGTTATGCGTTATAGCTTTAATCTTGGAATGTTTAAGTTAAACTTTAAATACCCAAAAAGTTGAGTAATGAACTGATAAGCGTATATTTTAACAGAAAATGCCTCCTAGAAGAAGACAACCACGTCAACAAGCACCTCCTGAGGGGTCTACTAACAATAACAATGAGACCAAGCGCTAATCCAGTTAAGTGATTTGGTAGCTTTGTTGATGGGAGCACTTGCGAATCAAGCATAAGCTCAAATTACGACTTTCAAAGAATTCAAAGCGGTTGGACGCCCGGAGTTTCAAGGTCTATGAATCCGGTGGAAGCCCAAACTTTGGATCATGGAAATGGAGAAGGTGTTTGGCGTTGCTAGAGTTAACGAAGATCAGAAAGAGCGCATTTATGACGTTTATGCTTAAGTTCGAAAGCTAGCTCTTGGTGGCAAGCAAATAAAGTTAAGTGGAGGACAAGGAGGTGGTAGCGTGGGATAGATTTAAGGAGATGTTCTTTGAAATGTACTTTCCAATGAGTTCTCGAGAACCGGTTGGAGGTGCAATTTCTTGAGCTTAAGCAAGGAACTATGATGGTGCAGAATATCTTTGCGAAGTTTAACGAGTTGGCAAGGTTTGCCACTTATCAAGTCAATCTACGGATGAGCGTAAAGGCGAGAAGGTTCGAACAAGTTGAAACCACGTTTGTATAGCAAGGTTTCAATGTTCGATTAAATACATTTGTGGTTGTCTTTGGAAAAGGCAATTATCGCGGAAGGTGGGCGATGCCTTGACCAAGTATAACCAAAATCGAAGAAGAGGAAGAATGATAACGAGAGAAAAAATTTGGTGGGAGTAATGTTGGAAGTAACAATGAGAAGAGGAAGTGGAGCGAGAATTCGACTCTGGGGAGGACAATGAGGAAAGCGAGAAGAAAAAGTTTGAAGCTTGTGCTACTTTGTGGAAAAAACCATACATGGGGTATGTTTGAAGGAAAGCGGAGTGTGTTTCAATTTGTGGTGGGAGGGACACATTTGCGAACTATTTTAGTCAGAAGAAAGGGCATGTTTTACTGCGGTTCGAAGATCACATGGCTCGTGATTGTCTAAAAAAGCCGGTGAGGAAGTGCAAGTGGTGGAAAAGGAAACAACAATGGTGGTGGTGCATTGACTATCTTTGGACCCATTTCGGTCAAAGCCGACCCTACTGCGAGAACTTTCAATATGGCCAAATGCGGGATGCGATTCGATCTAAGGATGTGGTGTCGGGTATCATTAGATTAATGGTATTAATGCTTATGTTACTATTTGATTCGGGTGCTACTTGTTCATTTATATCAGATGAATTTGCTCAGAACTTAGATTTGCCTCAGGAAGAATTAGAATTTCCCTTAAGCATAGAGATTGCAAATAAGGAAGTGATTCTGTTAGATTAAGTATATAAAATTATAAAGTGGTTATAAAGGGTCAAGAGATGAGGTAGACTTAATACCAATTAGATTTGGGGAGTTTGATGTTATCTTTGGGAATGGATTGGTTATTCAATCACGGAGGCGATGATTGATTGCCAAAGAAAGTGTGTTAACCTTATGACTCGTCAAAGGTTGTGTTCTATGGTAACAAATCACCTCGACAAGCAAGTTGTCGATGGTGATGCAAAGCAAGAAGTTGTTAAGATAAGGATGTGTAGGATACTTAGCCTACATGGTTGATACAGAAGAAAAGTGCGAAGTTAGAAGAGATCTCGATCATAAGAGATTTTATAAGCGTATTTCGGACGATTTGTTGGGTCTTCCGCGGATCGACAAATTAAGTTCGTGATTGATTTAGTACCGAGGCGGCCCGAGATATCTAAGGCACCATCTGAGAATGGCCCGGTAGAGATGAAAGAGTTGATGGTGCAATTGCAAGAATTGCTCGACAAAAAAGTATATCCGGTGAGTGTATACATGGCATGGGGAGTGCCGGTGTTATTTGTTAAGAAGAAAGATGGATCGATGCGGCTCTGCATTGATTCTGAGAGAATTGAATAAGGTCACGATTAAAAATAAGTATCCATTACCAAGAATCGATGACTGTTTGATCAATTTGAAGGGTGCGAGTATTTTCAAGATAGACTTGAGGAGTGGTTATCATCAATTGAAGGTGAGGCGGAAGACGTCTAGAAGGCAACATTGAGAACTTCGGTATGGTCATTCTGAGTTTCTGGTTATGTCATTTGGTTTAACAATGCACTGCGGCGGCGTTCATGGACTTGATGAACAGGTGTTTAAACCATTCTTAGACAAATTTGTGGTGGTGTTTATTGATGATATATTGGTATATTCTAAGACCAAGGAAGAACATGTTGAACACTTAAAGTGGCGTTGGAGACATTGAGAAAGGAGAAGTTGTACGCAAAAATTTTCAAAATGTGAGTTTTGGATGGAATGTATGTCAGTTTCTCGGGCATGTTATTGATAAAGACGGAATTTTGGTAGATCCATCAAAAGTTGAAGCTGTAGTAAACTGGGATCAGTAGAAGACACCATCGTAGAGATAAGGAGTTTCTTAGGGTTAGTAGGATACTATAGGCGTTTTATTGAGGACTTTTTCAAGATCGCGACCCGTTGTGAATTTAACTAGGAAGGCGGTTAAGTTTGTTTGGACGGAGAAGTGTGAGGAAAGTTTTCACGAATTGAAAAAGAGGTTAAGTCAACATTTTTGTGTTATCATTGCTGATGATCTGAGGAATTTTGTAGTGTATAGTGGCGCATCGCATAAAGGACTAGGTTGTGTGCTTATCGCGAGCAGCAGAGTTATGCGTATGCATCACGTCGATTAAAAGATTATGAAAAGGGTATCAGAGACTCATGACTTAGAGTTGGCTGCGGTAGTGTTTGCCCTGAAGATTTGGAGACATTATCTTTATGGAGAGAGGTGTGAGATATATACTGACCATAAAAGTCTGAAGTATATCTTTACACAAAAGACTTAAACATGCGACAAAGAAGATGGTTGGAACTAATCAAAGACTATATTTGCGAGATTTTCTATCATCCGGAAAAGCGAATGTTGTTCTTTGATGCCTTAAGTAGGAAGGGCGGGAGAAGTTAATGATGTTAAGCTGCTGCTCAAGAGAAGCTAGTGTCGGAAATGGCTAAGATGGAGTTGGAAATTAAATATCCGAGCAAAATCAGGATGAAAAGTTATTTCGGATAGGAAATAATTCAACATTGGTAGATAAAGTGAAGAATGCACAACTTTAGGATGAAGAATGCGAAAAGATAAAATAGAAGATATCTCGAAGGTGTGGAAAACAAATTCAAAATCGATTTGGAAGGGTTACTTGATTGAAAGGAGAATTTGGGTTCGCATGATACCAGGAAATTAAAAAGAAATTTTGAGTGAAGCTCACAACTCACGATATTCGATTCACCTGGAAGTACAAAAATGTGCGGGATCTTAGACATCATTTTTGGTGGCCGAATATGAAGAAGGATGTGGTGAGTGTGTGGTGAAATGCTTAGCGTGTCGAGAAAGTTAAAATTTGAACATCAAAAGGCCAAGTGGATTATTACAACCATTGGAGATACGAGAATGGAAATGGGAGCATATCTGATGGATTTTGTGGTAGGTCTTCAAGGACCCAACAAAGATTTACGATCTTATTTGGGTGATTGTCGATCGATTAATGAAGTCGGCACACTTTTACCAATCAAGATTAGATTTACCTAGATCGGTTAGCAAAAGCGTACGTGAAGGAAATTGTTTCAAGACACGGTGTACTGTGTCCATTGTATCGAACAGAGATCCACGTTTCACATCTAATTTACGGAAGCGATTACAAGAATGTTTGGGAACACGGTGAGAATGAGCACAACGTACCATCCTCAAGCCAAGCGGACAAAGCGAGAGAACCATCAAACATTAGAAGATATGCTCGGAGCATGTATCATGGATTTCAAGGGAAATTGGGATGACCATACGCCATTGGTTGAATTTTCCTATAATAATAGTTATCGCGAGTATTGGCATGCCGCCTTTACGAAGCGTTATCTGATGAAAATCTAGAACTTCGTTATCTTTGGGATGAGGTAGGTGAGCGTCGGCTATTGGGTCGAGTTGGTGCAACAAACCGTCGAAATCATCAAGGTGATTGAGCAAGATTGATAGTTGCTTGCAGGATAAGCGGAAGAAATATATCGATCAACATCGACAAAATTGGGAATTCGATGTTGGTAGTTATGTTTTCTTGAAAGTATCTCCTGGAAGGAAAATTTGATTTGGCAAGAAAAGGAAATTAAGCCCTAGGTTTATAGGTCCTTTTGAAGTGCTTGACGTGTGGGTGAAGTGGCATACTGAGGTAGCTTTACCTCCGAATTAATGCATATCCATAATAGTTTTCCACATCTCGGTGTTGAGACCATATAAGCTTTGATTATAAACATGTTATAGAATATGAGCCCTTACAGTTTGAGAAAGACTTAACATATGAAGAAGTCCCTGTTCAAATTATTGACAGAAAAGAGCAAGTACTGAGGAATAAAAGGTGATACCTTCTGTTAAGGTAATCTGGAGGAACCACAATGCTGAGGAAGCTACGTGGGAACTTGAAAGCGTTATGATGAAGAATTATCCTCAATTGTTTGCTTGATTTTTGTATAGCGATTCGGGGATAAAATCTTGTTAAGAGAGGAAGAATGTAATGAATGAATTTTTTGAGTTGTGATTACGGGGATGAGAATCCTTTTAAGGAGGAAGGATGTAATGATCGAGAAATTTGTAATTTAATTTAAATATTTATTGAGTTAAATAAATATTTTAAATAATTTATTTATTGAGGAAAATAAATAATTAATGAATTATGGTGAGTTAATAACTAAATTGATTAATGTTAATTAAATTGAGTATTGATAATTTATTTGAAGGATTTAATTTAAGGAAATAATTAAATTAAATCAATTTCTTAATATTTAAGAAAATAATTAAATTAAATGAATTGTTTAATTTAAAGGAAATAAATAAATTAAATAAAGTGATGTTTCTAATTTATTAATTAAATTAGATATATATAATTATTTATTAATTATAAGTATAATGATAATAAGGTTTTTTATTATTATTATTAGTTATTTAAATTAGTTAAACTAAAATTATTTAAATAGCGTGTGACACAAAGTAACTATATAATATAAATAATATAAAAATAATTTAGTTTGGGAATTGTTGGTTAGCCAAACATGGCCTTGTGGCCTTTGGTTTTATTCAATGGCGCCTTTTCATTATTTAAGCGATATTACAATCACTATGCCTATTAAGGTTATCGGTTTATTTTTACGCTTGGCATTTTCTTTACGCATACTTGGCTAAGTCTTAGAGTTGAGAGAGAGTTGAGAAGTTGAGAATTGAGAGAGATTGAGAGAAACCTAAGAAATTCACAGCAATTTGAGGTTGGTTAGAAAAGGATTGTCTAAGCATAAGAAGGTAATTCTCTATAATTTATATATATATATATATATATATATAGGTTTTATATACAAAATGTTGAAGCTTTCAAACTCTGTGAATTCTAGTTTTTGTAAATTGTTGTTATGTAATTTGTGTATGATGATTATATATAGTTATGATGTTTGAGTTTGTATGAAAAGCAAGAATTCGTATGCTAATTACGGTTTAAAAAAAGGAAGAAAAGTATGACGTGTGTATATTTTTCCATATGGCTTGTGAATAGTACCAATTTTAGTGGCCAATTCGTATGCTAAACTGTAAATTGAGTCTTGTTTATGCTAGCTTATTAAGAAACGAGCATAACGTAATTTGAATTAAGTGTTTTGGCAAAGTTTTGAGATGTCAGTGATGATTTTTTGTGGAAGAAGTTCAAAAATGGAGTTTTATATGAAAATATGGAATTTTGAGAAATTAAACTAGTTTTAGTTGATGATAAATTGTGTTAATTGGTTGTAAATGTTAGCAAACATGTTTGTAATAGTCTGTACCAATTCTAGATGTTAATTTCACTATTTGATGGGTGAAATTCGTGTTAGTTAGGCTAAAAGCGAGCTCTTTATTCATTACGAGTCTGCATCAATACGTGCACCAAACGTAGCAATTACTGTTGTTCCAAAAAAAAAAAAAAATATATGCCCTTTGCTTGATCCAATGCAATAGCAGTGCGCCATTGGGTTTTCTGCGATTCGAGCACCCGGTAGCAATGCTAGTGTGCCAATGCGAAGACGAAGCACAGATATTGTATGCCACAAACCCATGCGGTGACTTTCTACCTATTTGCGAGTTATGTGTATCGGACTTATATTAGTCTAGCATGCACGTTAATGATGTCGAGACATAATATAGACTACAATAACGAGGTTGTCATGTGTTGTAATACAAAGTGTAAAGATTTGAAATAACTATTTAAATAAATTATAAAATGAAACCAAATGTGATGTTTGCAAAGTTAGAGATGAGCGGTTAAGCGATGTTTGATCGTAGTGAGATTTCGGATCGTTAAGTATGTTAACATACATGGTTAGATGCTAAGTTAAGGTTATGACCTAAATGATGGTTTAAACCCTTAAAGCTAATGTTCATACAACTAATTGTTGTTGCGGTTTTAATGATGTATGTAGGATAATTGGAGATTATTTTACACTTGTGTAGCTTACAAACAAGGCAAGTTCTTTAACCTACTCTTATAATAATTGTGCAAGTTTCTAAACCTTATCTTTGTCATTGAAGCAAGACTATTGATTCTATTACGATGAATGATTGAATAAGCTCATGTAACCTAATTTCGTTACATCGAATGAGTTTCACATTCTCATTTCTTGTTATTAGTATTCAAAACATATATTGTTCTAACACATTGATTGAAAGGAGATTGTTTTAATTCCTTGAATATAATACTTTGCATATATATCATGCTTATTAGGTTATATATTGTTGATATCAGATCTTTGACTTTGATAGCCTTGTTCGGTTATACATTCTTGTATTAAACCTTTATTGATGGAAATTGAATAAGTGTTCTAAAATTCTAGAAACAACGATAAGCTAGTTCAAACTAAACTTTCTTTAGTCTAGAAATTCTAAATTCAAGCGAGACGAACAACCTAACATAGGGGGATTTTATGCGTGTAACGTTTAGATGTTTGTGCACAATACATGGTACAAAAATTTGATCCCCACGAGTACGTTAAGAAGAGTGCTGTATATCTAATAATATTTATTAAGGTTAAGGTAATAATACCTAAACACCAGTGGACATAGTTAAGTGGTCTTAAGACCCTCGGATAATTAAAGTTTGAACTTGTTTTCTATTTTGATTAAGTAGAACAAGTTCTTTATTATTCGATATTAGATTTGTTCACTCTCATGTTGTTATTATACTATCTTTATGTCGGTGAGCAATTGTTTGCTCACTCTTGCAATTAAACAATGCGACTAAAGTCGAAAGAGGTGATGAGCCATCTACTAGCAAGGAAAGGGCAAGATGTCTAAGTGATGAAGAATTAGTTAAAGTTTATTTAAATGCTTGAAGTTTTAAGACTTGTTTTATTTTATAATGTATTCATGGCTGATGTAATAATTTTAAGGTTAGATTACAGGATTTATTTTGAGATGATGATGTAACCCTTTAATGGGAAGATTATTGTTTAAGTTATTTGGGTTTAATGTTTTATCCTTTATTATGGGTAGTTAGATGTAATTATTTTGATAGTGAGCACCAAATTCATTGGAAATGAAGTACGGATTTGGGGGTGTCTAACTTTAATCCTTTCCAGGCTCATAACTTAATCGTTATAAGTCAGAATTGGCTTGTTCAAAAGCCGTTATCTCACATATCTTGTGTACTATGATTTCATTAGGACATCTTACGTTTTAAAATCTGTTAACACAGAATTCATCGTTTAAATTCTTTATTACGCATTCGTTAAATGTTCATGAATGCTCATAGCTCGTTTCTTCATTTTAAGTCAGAATTCGACCATTCTCGAGTCCACAACTCTAAAATGCAAAGTTATACTACACGCCATCGAAAACCAAGGTTTCTGAGTTAAACGGTGACTTTTGACTTTCAATTCGAGAATTTCATGATTTTGATGATTATCGTCTAATCTCGTAAATTTTGCCATAACTTCGTTACTTGAGATATTTACACCGTTTAAAATGGATTTATTCCATCATTCTATCATCCTAGCCAATCATATTTCATCTAATCCTATACACGATAGTTTTAAACTTGTCCATCAACAACAAATGATAATTCTTCATGTGTTCTTCATTATTTCATAATTCAGATAATGTATAAAAACCTCACAAGATCGAAAAAAGAGTTATGATAATCTTCATCGAAGGGACGTGGAATTCAATGTTGGAGATCATGTGTTGTTACGTGTTACTCCATGGATAGGAGTTACAAGATTTGGAAAGAGAAGAAATCTCAATCCTCGATTCATTAATTGGCCCATTTGAAATCCTCGATCAAGTAGAAATTGTGGCCTATAGACCCGCCTTACCGCCAAGTATGTCTCGTGTTCATAACATTTTTTACATATCTATGTTACGAAAATATGTGGAGGACCCGAACCACATTATTGAATTAGAACCAGACGAGATAACGGAAGATTTAACGTATGAAGAGGTACCTGTTAAAATCTTGGATAAGAAGGAACATATTCTACGCTCCAAGGTTATATCTCAAGTCAAAGTGTTGTAGTAGAATATCCTTGAAGTTTGTGTTTCATCAAGTATCGTTCCACTGGAATATTTTTCTGGACATTCTTGTTAAATTTTAATCTTTTCATGCTAGAGTACTATTCATGGGTACTATTAATACAGACATCACTATTCATACATACGGTACTATTCACAGGGTCTTATTCACGAAGTACTATTCATGGGGTACAATTCACAAAATACTATTCATATTATACTATTCACTCGGATACTATTCACCTAGGGTACTATTCATGACAAAAATTAATTTCTTTTCTGTCCAAATTATTTTTGATACATGAATATTATTCTTGAATTTTACTCCAAAAAGTAGTATCATGTTGACAATTTGGACATTCTTGAACTCTGGATAAATTGAATTATAAATCTTTAAAATTTATCTTTGCTCTTACTTAATTTAATTTTTATATCATTGTCATCATCCTCATGCTTATATTGTGATGAAAGTCATCTTTGGCGCATAGTGCATAGATGGACTGTTGATTGGTATGATTATGACTATGTATCGGTATAATCATGACCTTTAATGTTACAAATAATGTGGTAAAAGTCCTCATTGGCCCGTTGTGCATTGATGGACAGTTGTTGGCATGATCATGACCACTGGTGATATTAATGAAGATCCTTGGCCCGTAGTGCATGGATAATTTATGGATGTGATACTAACGAATATCCTTGGCCCGTAGTGCATGGGTAATTCGATGATGTGGATTATTTATTGAGTTATGTTACAGTGATAAAATATTGATGATGAACTTTTAAATCATAAAAGATAGTATATATTATGCTCTACTTGCCTATTCTAATGGATTGCTTGTTCCGCTGCAGTTAGACTTGTTATCTATTATATTCTATCAGTTTTACACTATTGAAGGCTAACGATAATTTATTCTGCATTATCTTAGTCATAATATTCTTTACTGGGCTAGTTAAGCTCACCCTTTGCTTTCACTGTTCTCTTCAGGAAATAAGAATATAGCCGGGACTAGTCGGGGAATGGAGGTACGATCTGAGATGGTGGTTGTAGTAGTCCTTACTATTTTATAAAATAGTGTGATAATAATTGTAATGAGGACTCCATTTGAGTTTGGATATTATCTACGAGATAATATTCGTGTTAAAACTCTCAGCTATGTTTTGTCGTATTTTACATGACAGTTGTATATTTAAGTTTGTATTTGAATTCTGTACCATGTATTTGGAGACTCAGAATGGGTTGTATATACCTATTTTGGGGGTGTCACAGTTGGTATCAAAGCCAGGTTATATGATCCTTGACTAAGATGTGAGTCCAGAACTAGGAGGGGAGACACGGGTAAATCCTTCGGTAGTATGACCTACTTAAGCTTTTTTTTATTATTTAATTAGTCGGTCAGAATATAGGGATAATATGTGACATGTCAATTAACCCTTGTTTTGTGGCAGTGTTTGAAAATTACATCTGAAACTATTTAGTTAAGCAATGGAGCACACGAGATCGTTGAGTCACCGCTGATCAATAACCAGGATAATGTGCATCAGGAAGGCAATAATCCTCAGGTAAACAACAACATTGACCAACTGCTGAACGATGGGATGTTTAGAAGATTTTTGTAATTCATGCAACATCAGGCGAGAGAGACACCTGTTCAAAATATAGGTGGAAACACTGGCAACTCACGGCTGGTCACCGCTAAGCAGTTCAAGGAGCTGGGACCACCAGAGTTTTTGGGAAAGCCGAAACCACTTAAGGCAGAGACATGGATAAAGCAGATCACCAAGATATTTGATGTCTTAGGATGTTCAAGAAGAGCAAAGGTTCCTTTGTCACCTTCATATTGCGAGAGAGAGATTATTGGTGGGAATCTGTAAAAGCGTACTCAACTGCCGCCTTTGAAGATGTCTTGGGAGAAGTTCTAAGAATTGTTCAATGACAAGTACTTTCCCGAAAGTAATCATCACATGAAGGAGGTGGAATTCATCAAGATGGAACAAAATAATATGACCGTGTCTGTAATGACCCCAAAATTCATACCATTTAAATCTCAACTTTGGTCGTTAACCATACATTAAATCTCTAATTTTACATCATTATTCGATATTAAAAACACTAAATTTGCGGAATATTTAAAACGTTTATACATTTCCTTCTTTCTTGCCCTGAATCGCAACCTTTACATTACATCTCTTTGATTCAATCTTATATCATGAATCGTTACAACAAAATGACTATATAAAGTCTTACATCATAAATAGATATCCATATACATCGGATAGCTCAATTTACAATTCAACATGTTACATTCAAAATCTTACATACATTTCTCATAAAACATAAGTAATCTTCGTGAATATAGATCTCTATAACACACTTAGCACATATCCTTACCTTAATTCCTTGACCTGCAAAAGTGGTTATTTGCAAGGTTGAGCTCGACAACCCAGCAAAATCTAATAGTTTTCATGCATCACATAACACATCATAATATGCTAAACATACATATCATAATAATTAAAGTAACATGACATACATGCTTTTAATTCACATAGCAAATATAAAGATTGAGTTCCTTACTCAATCCTCCTTATTTAACCAAAACAATGCAGTCATAAATTGACTTTAATATTTTATGATTTCAACATGTATAACATATTATGCAATTTAAAACAGTTCATCAAGTCCACGTAACAAATAGGAACCGAAAGACTTGCCTTGATCATTGTTTACCAATAATAGTTTAACAGCTTACAGATATCTGCACTTCACGTGCCCTACACAATTATATAATCATTCACATTAACCATTAGTCATATAACAATGCATAATAGTTGTAATGTAAACTTTACTCTACGTCTCATAACCCTTCCTATCATAAATACACAATGTTCAACTTAATTGTGTTAACTTTCAACTTATATCTCACTTATTTCATATTCGCAGTTCATTCAAGTGCTTAAGTCTTGCTAGGACTACTTATTGGTTTTATATTAAACCTATTTCATATCCTATCATATTCATTTCAATTGAATTGAAACACTTTTTAAGTTCATTAACACTTGGCACGACGTTTCGACGTTCATTCGTCACACGCCCGATTTGCCTCTCTTGTGTATGCTTACTATGCTTCTATAACTTATCTAATACAATATTTATTAATGTTAAGCATCATTATATTTACTAATATTCAAGTTTTGTAACTTAGGACATCATCTTTTATCGTCAGGAGCACTACACATTCATATGTGCATGCCCGACGCCCTCCGATTGCCCTCGAAAACATAATAGTCCTAAAGATGACCATTTAGACTACTGTTAAAGACCTTAAATTGCAAAACGTAAAGAACGAACATTGTAGGTCTACTCGTCCTCATTCTGGATCATCTTGAATCACCTCAATCGGAGTTCGTCTGAGAAAGTTATGGTCGTTTTGCTACAAGAGGTCAAAATTGTCCGACTCAGACTATAATTCTGGCGCTGGGGCACGAGGACTAAGCTAGCCAGTGGCGCCGGGGCACGAACTTTGGCGTTGGGGCATGAATTTCAGCGCTGGGGTGCAAAATTCAGGCACTGGGGCGCCGAAACTTGCAGAACCCAACCACGGGAGAACATAACTAATTTTTTGTCTATTTAACACTGCTAACATCTAAATTAACATGCTAACTTATATAAATTACACATATACACACTACCCAACATGCATATACTAGTTTAAACCACTAAACAATAATTTTAGAAAACTTAAATCATTGTACGCATGTTTTAAAAACCAAAACTCCATTATTTACAGTTATTTAGCACAGTGAACACTGTCATACCAATTTGATTCCAAATTTAATTACTTTAAACTTTGATTCTCTGTAGTTCATACCCAATTAACCATTCGCAGTTCAATTTCACAATTTCACAATTAACATATACTAATTTTGATATTTCTACAAACCACGTTCATACGTGAATGTTTACCGTAAAAACTAATTCCTTTTCTTTAACACGTAATTAGCATACAATCTTGTCTATATGTATTAAACATACAATCACATATCTATATATGTTGGTATAACAATTACAAAAATATGGTTTACAATCACATATCTATATATGAGTATCTAATATTAAGGTCATAGACATACCTTGTGTTGTTAAGAAATCTTGTTAAACACTTAGACAGCTTGAAGAACTCAACGTTTCTCTAGAATCCCAACCTTTTCTCTCTTGACTTCCTCTGACAATTCTCTCTAAAACCCTTTGTAACTTTTTCTCTTTTCTTTTCTCAGTATTAGAGTGAAGCTACTAAGCGTAAACTAACTCATAGGCTAGCCAACGTAAATAATAATAATACACCTACTAATGACCTTATTAAAAATAGCAGTTACCAAACATATAACGTATAACTTGTATTTATATTTTATTGATTTATTTTATGTATTAATCTATATTATTATAATTTAAAATTCAAAAGAAATCCAAAAGCCATAGGGCTTTGTTTGGCAAACTAATTCAAAACTACTTTAATTTATTTTAATAACTACTTATAATATAGCTATTTGTCACACTTCTAATTAATTAAGTTTTCATACTTAATTTAATTAATTCTAATAACAATTCATTGCATAATATAATAATTTATTTAATCATTATAAACTCTCTAGCTTAATTATTAAATTAAATTAGAATATTATCTCATAATAATTAATTTCCTTAACTCCTTAATTATTTATCAAACAAATAATTAACCAAATTAAATCGAATCAATTAAACAAATATTTATTCAACGATAAACACATCCATTAAATATTTATATAATTCAATAAATATTTAAATATTATAATTAAAAATCCGGATTGTTACATTATTCCTCTCTTACAAGGATTACATCCTCGTAATCACAACTCAAACCACTCATTCATTTCAATCTTCCCTACTTACAAAGATTCTATCCCCAGAATCAAAGACACAAATTAAACAAATAACTCAGAGTAATCTTTCATCATTTTGTCTAAATATAGGTTTTATATTTCCTACTACATTCATTACCTTAACTTTTTTGTTTTAGTGACGAAAATATGTTACTCAATTTAAATCATCTAATTTTAATGACGACAATATTGTCATATTTATGATTATTCTTTCGTCATGTTATTGTGTTTATCGTCACCAAAAATAAGAAAATAAATGACGACAGAACAATTCGTCACCTAATAATATATTTAACATGACAAATATGTCGTTGTCATTTCATATTTTAAATAATATTACAAAATAATTTGTCACCAAAGAGTTATTTTTTAGAACATATTTTTCAATGTCAATAATGCTTATAGTGACGATACATCTCGTCACATAAAAAGTTATTAATAGTGACAGAATTATTTGTTGTAACTGAATGAAAAACTAAATATAAAATTATAGATCTAGAAATAAGAAAAAAGATTACACCAAAATGATGACTAATAAATTCCAATCCTTTAAATAAAATCATAGTGTTATTACAACAACACTAGCAGAACTGAGCAACAAACTCAGCCTTACCAACAGAAGAATGCAGTTAATTAATACTCAAATACATGTGAACTATTTTCACAATCAAGTGCAAATTAATGAGCTAATGACCACCATGTGCATGAACTATTTTCACGTAAACTCCAAACGCACCAAACTTTCTGATTTCATCCTTCAGCACATCTATTTTCTGCTTTACATGACAAAGAATTTGCCAGAAAGTTGTCATATGCTTAGGTCAAGAGTCGCATAGTAACAGAATGGTAAATCTACAAGAGAAGAAACTACGGTAATCTCTAGTGCACTACGAGCAATAGGAATAGTCCTGCAACATCAGAAAGATTCAAATAATTCACAAACTTTTCAATAGATTAATAATTGCAAGCCATGTATCAAGAGTTGGAAAAGGAGTAATGCAAGTGAAAATACTCGCTGCTATACGTTAAGGAAGCATATACTAACCTGAAAACGACTATCCGGAAAAAAACAACTACATCTAGACCCCCAATTTCCAATAAATCTTCTTCAGATGTCTCCCAAGCCTCAACTATCCAGCTAGGTGTAGGAACAAGTCTGTCAAAGCAGAAAGGAGCCTGATCTTTTGATTGTACTTGAGCAAACCTTTGCCCAAAGTACACACTTACATTTCCTGGTTGTTTTCTTAAAACTGAATACAGTGAAGAGAGCGTAGTGCACAAGGCTATATTTATTCCAGCAGAAGTCAACAAACCAGATACATTCATCTCCTTCCACAATATCTGAAACCTTAAGACGTTTCATTACCCAAAAATAGCATGAGTAAAGCCAGTAAATTCTCAGAACAACTGATATTGTAGGGCAAAAAAAAGTGACACACCAGTCCAGAAGCTGCAAAATAAAATAAAAAAATAAAATCACTGTGCTATTTGAAATAGTCCAGCAAAGGTGTATATGTTATAGTAGCAAAATAAATATTGTTGGCCCATAAGATTGTGCACAAGCATTAACCAACATAAATGTTTACCTATTACTAGTAATATGGCTCCCCTTTCTCTTTCTTTTTGGGTTTAATTTCACTTGTTAAGAGAGGAGGGATGAGGAACATGCAAAAGCATAGGGTTAATGTAGAAGAGCGGGGCATTAACCTTAGTACAAAATATTCATGTATACAAAATTAGTCCTGAATATACTCAACTTAAAAAAGCAGCAAGCACATAAAAAGCTAAATAATATTCCATGATCACTTGCATAATGGTAAATAGTATCCTAAATACAGAGGGGAGGGAAATAAAACTACAGTACAAATGTCAAAAGAAAATGCCATCCTAGAAGATCATTTTTTCTATCTATTAGAAAGTGAAGCAAAGAAACTAAAATGGCCTGTAAATATATTTCACATGAGTAAATTGAATTTGCTCTATGGAATCCATGAAGCATTTTAATGTAGAATGTGCTTTCCAAATCTCAATAGCACAAAATATGTAATTCATCAATTTATGAACTATATAATATGGAAAAACACCTAATAAATGAATTAAAACCATATTGGATACGATTACCATCAACAGTTCTCACAATACATGCCTGTCAGATACTTTCAATTAATTGCCACACTCAAAAAATAAAATTTACTTTCATACAGTAAATTAGTTCTTCTCTAATATTTCTGATAATTTGTCAAGTACTCGAATTATTTACTTCTTTTTAGATTGTATTTAATTTACATATCTCGCAATTACCAATATCACTTTTCAATAGTTAAAGGTTAAAAACTCCTCTGAACGGAATTGTTTATTAATTCTATGTCTATGACTCTATATATCATAATAACTTTTCTTAGAATTTTTTTATTTCAAGTAAATAAATGATTGTGAGGCTACTACTTACTTGCTCACTTGGGCCAACTCAATCATGTTTCTCTTTCTTTCTCTAATCCTGATGGTAGATTGTGGTCATTGGATTCTTCTATAAATTTTTAGTGCAAGTCTTTTATGGAATATCTATTCCGCTATTTGTATTCTATCTCCTAAAGACTTCAGCCTATCTTCTTTACTTGGAAGGTAAAGATTCCCTCAAAAATCAAGGCTTTTGTTTGGTCAGCAGTCAGGGTTTAGAGTCGCGGTATCGGAAGACGTATTGGACAGTCAATATCATGTATTGGTATCGATATAGAGTGATACACAACAAAAAACTATATATAACTGAAAAGAGTATAAGATAGACAGATATTGACTGTACCTTTTAAGTAGAGACCGTCAGAGGAAGAGAGTGTAACTTCAATGAAATGAGGATGTTCAAGCTGCCGATTTCTACAGAGATAGTAAACTACAGCAACTTTTCGATTGGGCGGCTGCTGCTGATAATACTTGGGCGATTTCTCTGCCCACACTTTGGCTGGGGCTGGCCATCGATTGATTTACTTTGCTGGGTCGACACTTTATCCCTCCTCCTTCGCGTTCTCCTCCGTCCGCCGCTCCATCATTGCAGCAAAGGAACTGATTTTGAATGAATCACTAAACGCCTCTTCAATTTTAGGTTTCTAAAGTTAGATCCCTAAATTTTTTGTGGACTGGTTGGGTTGGAGACAAAAATACATTAGGAAAAAGAATGAGAAAAAGTTTGATCTGAAATATTTTTCTACCTAAATTATATTCAATTTTCTTAATTATATCTATTTTGTTCAAATTTTTTTAGAATAGGCTCTTTCTCTTAATCAAATTAATTAATTTAAGAACAATTTTTTAAAAAAAATTATTTTTTTAAAAAAAAGTTTTAATTTTTTTAAAAAAGATTTTATTTTTAAACAAATATTTTTTAAAAAATAAAAACTTCAACGATTGCTATTGGGAGTAAAAGCTCTCACGTCTAATTTGGGAAAAACTACTGAACGCCATTTGAAATGGCGTTGAATTTTTAGATATTTTTTTGGCTAAAAATCAGAAAGGCAACCAACGTTACTTTAAAAAATATTTTTTTCAAAAATGAATTTTAAAAAAGAATTATCTTAATTTTTTTTTAAATGATTTTATTTTTTTATAGAAATTTGAAAAAAAAATAAAAATGTGATCCAATGCCAAACTAACCGGCATTGTAACTTTTTTTAAATTTTTTATAAAACAAATTTGTAAAAAAAAAGAGTAAGATGTAACATCACATAAACGTTGGAATCTTTTTTTTTTATCTCTTATATTTGTTTACAAATATCAATATTTTTTTATGTTTATTCTCTGTCATCGGCGTTGAAAATGAAAGAGTATATAAGACTTCAGCTAAAAAAAATATAAATAAAAATTCTAATGTTAATTAAAGTAACGTTGCATCTTACTCTTCTTTTTTACAAATTCAATTTTTTTAAAAATAAATAAATAAAATAGGGATAAAATTGACATTACATTAATATGAGTCAAACTATCTTATTGGGAATGACTTATAAGCCATTTTTAAATAACTTTATTCTATTTTAGTTCATCAAACATAATAAAATTTTCTTCATTTTTTATGTTTTTTCTTAGAACTGATAGTATTATAATTTAATTTTATAATATATTTAGAAAAAAGGTAAAAGGAGAATTAGGAATAGCTAGGGGTATACCATTACTATTATTCTTTTTATATTTTATTTTTGGACTTAAAAATATGTTCATGATTTAAGTTACTCCCTCCGTCTAAGAATAAAAGTTCTTATTATTTTATGTAATCTCAAGTTAAATATTTACTTATATTATATAATATCACTAGTCATGTATAGAAAAATATGCAATTAGATGAGAATTTAAATATGAATAATTTTATCATTTGACATTTTTTTTTAAATTCGCAAAAAATTAATCATCACTTTTATTTCTCGGAGTGAGGGAGTACTTGTAAGTATATCCTACTTCTATCTAGAAATAGGAAACATTGGGAAGCATAGATATAATAATCAGGTTTGATGAGGTTGAGTTTATTTGGGTCGGAGGCCCGGAACTAACATGCTTGGCAATCGATTGTCACAAATACTATTTCAACAACAATAATCTATATTGTTTATCGCAACATTGGATGATGCGAATTGAAATGGATTTCTCTCTGCCGCTACAAGTTGCAACGACATGAGAAATTACTCATTTGCTGATGTGCTACACTGTCTACCGCTAATAGTTATGGCGGTAGTTTAGTTAAATAATAAATTAGAATGACTTAGTGGTAGCTTAATGGCCCAATAATCCATAGGTCTTAGGTTCAAAATCTAGTTGTGATATTTTTGCTTCTTATGTTATATTTTTTGTGTATTAGATAAATTCTATTACCATATATATATATAGTTATAAATTTATCTCTAAATATTCATATAAATATTTATAAACAAATATTCATATAAATTTATAAATATTTCATCTAAAATTTACATTAATGTTGAGATTTGTTTAGTTAACTAATAAATTAGAATGGCTCAATGGTAGCTTAATGGCCCAATAACCTATAAGTCTTAGGTTTGAAACCTAGTTGTAATATTTTTGCTTCTTGTGTTATATTTTTTGTGTATTAGAAATATTCTATTATCATATATATATATATATATATATATATAAATTTACCTCTAATATTTATATGAATATTCGTTGCCCGAAAAATCGTTGCTAAAGACCCATTTTTTTTGTAGTGTTGTCACTTATCTACTCATCTAATTAGTGACGCACTATTATCTCGTCATTTAAAATTGGTATTTGTGACAATAAAAATTATCATAATTTATTAATTTTTTCGTCTTTACAAAATTTACCTCAAATAAAATTGTGACGATATTACGATTTTGTCACTAAAATATAAAAAATTATGACGAACCATTTTGTCACTTATCCACGATCTAATTAGTGACGCTATTATTATCTCATCATATAAAATTTGTATTTATGACAATACAAATTGTCATAAATTATTATTATTTTTGTCTTTAAAAATTTCCCTCAAAAGTTTTCGTAAAAATTTTGCCTCCAAATAAAATTTGTGACGATATTACGTACTCTGTCACTAAATATAAGAATTTATGACGACCCATTTTCATCACTTATCCACTCATCTAATTAGTGACAAACTATTATCTCGTCATATAAAATTGATATTTATGACAATACAAATTGTCATAAATTATCTTTTTTTTCGTCTTTAAAAAATTTCCCTCCAAAATTTTGCCTCAAAATAAAATTGTGACGAATTTGTATTTGGCGTCACTAAATGTGAACATTAGCGACAAAAGCACATTGTCACTAAATTTTACAAATAATTAATGACAAACTATTATGTTGTCATCGAAAGAAATATTTTGTGATAATAAATACTGTCATCAATTATTAAAAAATGTCACTAAAAGGTTTCCCTCTAAAATTTTGGTACGAAATTCTATCTCCAAAATAACTTGTGACGAAATTTTGTTAATCATCATCAAATGTGTAAATTAGTGACGAAATAAATGATTAATAGTAACAAAGGTAAAAGTCGTCACAAAAGCAAAAGTTTTAGTGACGATTATGAATTTCGTAATTATTAATTAACAAATTGTGACAAAAATTTGTGCGTGGCAAAAATTTTCGTCATAGAATGTGTGATTTCTTGTAGTGATAATTAACCATTAACCACATACTGTACAGACATATAATCACAATACACAACCATATAAATCCTTCACAAAATTTTTTAAATCCATACTCTATTTCCAGTCTAGGTCTTATTATTTAACCTTTAGTTAGTCAATCAAGATTTTATTAATCTTATAAATTTTTTGGTTTTAATATTCACCCCTTCTTCTAAGAATTTCATCCTCGAAATTACAGCCTACTACACTCTACTCCTTTCATTCACCAAAACTAGGTTTTCAATATAACCTTTATCCAATCATATTAGATTCTACCCATAAGTAATGAGTTCATACTAATTCATATCCACCATCGCATACTACCACAACATCACTCTAAAGTGTTAAAAAAAATCATATCATGTTGAGGGGTCATATAGACCATGAACTTTCATTTTAATTTTTTTTGAAAAGGTTTATATAGAAATTCATCTGCAAACCGTCATGACTTACGGGCACAAAGGGTGATCAACCCATTATGCCCTGTATTGATCAATATTACATGCTGGAACGATATTTACGTTCATCATATCCGCCTTTGGCACACAAAAGTTTCCCAATTTCGGGATGTTCACCTCAGTCTTATCATAGGATTCTGCACCAAAATAATTGGTTCAGCAAAAGATTTCAAACAATACTTTGAATTTCATAAACATTTGTCTAGCTGAATCAAATAGCTTAGACTCATACAAATAATTCGAATTTTAATCGAAACATGTCTGGCCAAATCCAGTTGGCAATAGTTTATCTTTAAAATTTCAAAAATAATTTTATGATGTCATGATACTGCACTGTATTTACAATCCGTTTGAGGATTCCGTCATTTTGTTACTTTGTCATAATACATCATTCCATAGTGGCTGACGATCTTTAGATCGCATACAAACTAAGTAATTTTGCATTGATAACTCCATCATTTTTATCATCTTTGGACCGGGTTACATGATGCATTAATGATATAAAATACATTTTGATATTACAAATAATTTTCGTCTAGCCAAAAAAATTAGAATAGACTTTTCTTTTAAACGGTTCAAAACCATTGAAAATCAGTTTTAGTATTATTATATCGTAACAGATAACGAGATGTTAGTGGCTCACAGTCTATATACACACTTTTGTCACCGTAGGTTACTGATAACAAAATTTATTTTTATTTTTAAAGGTACATCAGTGCAAATTTAGCTTGATGTCAAAAATTTCAAAGTCTAGCATAGCTAGAAGATTTTTAATACCTATGTTTCCACAATCAACTTCACTTTCTATACTGATCCATTGCTTAATAATTTTATCTATTTCTATCATCCTCAATTCTCCATTCACAACTTTTCTATACCCCAATATAGTTCATCATACTTACCACACGTTATGAGTTCAGGAACTTTCCATAATAATATGAGTTTAGGAACTTATCCCAACAATACATAGTTCAAGAACCAATCAGGAACTGTCCATACGCGTAGGGGTTCAAAAAAATACCATACGATTATGAGTCACAAAGTTACCATAAGTATGAGTTTTAAGAACTCGCACCTAACCTTATATCCTCTACATATCCGTTATACACTTGAGAAAAGAATCACCTTCTCAACATGTATATAGCAAATAGTGTGACACAAACATTTCAATGATTATCAAGGTGATAGACTAAGTGGTCGTTAAACCAAGCACAAAATCCCTTTCCATACAGAGGCTTGTACAACTCAGCTATCAGATGAGTCCTCAATTGAAATCCCACATATGTCTAGCTTTTCCTTACTCCATTCGAATTTTATTAAATCTGTATCTCATCATCCATAACACTTTTCTGAGTTTGCATAGTACTATTTCATAGTACAACTTAGGTACATCAATTTTGTTATAAATTTTCAATCATTTGATTGATCCTCCTCCCTGTTATGAACTTATCAGATCACGTTGTGATCTCATATTATAATCATATTTTATTACAATTCTTTTCTATGTTATGGTCGTTTTATTTTACAATCTTCTTTCCCTTTATACTTTTAGTCTTTTAGACTCTATTTATTCATCTTTATTATCAGAGTTAGGTAACTCTGGATCTTTATTACTTGTCAAGATTCTTCTTTGAATCTTATTGACTTATTAATACCTTGCCCATATTCATTCATTAGAACTTAAACTCTATTTGAGTTTATTCATTATCCCCATCCCTGCGGTTATAGCCTAAGGTAACCCTACCTAAGGTTTATAACCTCTGACTTTGATACCAAACCTAACGCCCCCAATTCGGGTACTTTTTACCTCGAACATTGTACGTTACGATAAATCATTTCTATAACTAATGCGAAAGATATAAACATAAATTGTTTATACAATAACCTTTACACATAAATCCCAAGGTCTTTAACCTTAACTTAATACAAACATACATATTCTACACGACTTCCAATGTCGTTTGCATCCAATACTTTTACAATTTTTCTACATAATAATCCAATTTCGGACTTCGTCTTTGCCTTTGTCTTTATTCAAGCCTTCGTCCTAATATGAAAATGTTATCATGATATAGCAAGGGTGAGCAACAAATTTTCCCAGCAAGTTTTAAGTTCAAATGAAGATATATCATGCTTGAAAAGAATAATACGTTGACTAACTTTCAACAATATAATGATTATGAAAGAAAATGAATCAATTTTTATAACTGAATGACCGAGTCAATAATGATGAATGGCCAAAAATAAACATTAACAAATTTAACTGAACCAAATGGTAATGAAGGTGATCAGCCTTTCATACCTGATGAACATACACAACATTCACAACGTACGAATCAATAAATCATAGATGTCATATAATCAACAATGATTAATGTGACGCCCCCAAAATAGGTATACATCACCCATCTTGAGTCGCCAAATACATGGTACAAAAATTCAAATACAACTTAATTGTACAACAGTCGTGTAAAATACGACTAAACAGATGCTGTGAGTTTTAATACAAATATTGTCATCTAGACAATATACAAACTCAATGGGGTCCTCATTACATTTATTATCACACTATTTTGTAGAATAGTGAGGACTACTAATGCTATCATCGGGACCGGTCACCCGCTCCTGCACTAGTCCTCGCTACGTTCTCATTTCACCAAGAGAACAATGAAAGCAAAAGGTGAGCTCAACTAGCCCAGTAAGAAATATTATGACTAAGATAATGCAGAATAAATTATTATTAGCCTTCAACAGTGTTAAACTGATAAAATATAACAAACATCAAGTTTAACTGCAGCGGAACAAGCAATCCATTAGAAGAGTCAAGTAGAGAATAAAATCTACTATCTTTTATGATTTAAAAGGTTTTTCATTACTTTTATCGCTGAGACTTAGCTTAATAAATAATCCACATCATCCCTGCACTACGGCCAAGGATATTCATTAGTATCACGACCACAATTATCCATGCACTACGGGCCAAGGATATTCGTGTATTCATCAATGGTCATGATCATGCCAACAACTGTCCATCAATGCACTATGGGCCAATGAGGACTTTTTACACATCATTTGTAACATTGCGGTCATGATTACACCGAATAATCCCTGGTCATAATCATACCAAGTCCATCTATGCACTACATGCCACAGATGACTTTCAACATAATATAAACATGAGGATGATGACAATGATATAAGAATTCAATAATACAAGTTCAAGAATTAATTTATCCAGGAACTATTAACGTTCAAATTGTCAACATGATACTTCTTTGTAGAGTAACACTCAAGAATGCTTAGAAGAATATTTCCATGAAAAGATACTGGATGAAGCGCAAATATCAAGGATATTCCACTAACTTCATGGAGTATATAAGTTAAAAAATTAACCAACTGAGTATAATAAAGAATGGAATAACAAAAGAAATCACCAGGCATGCGATAGACCGCACAGACAGGTTATTCCAACAAAGTAATAAATAACGGAACTGTGTCACGCGTAAACGCATGGATGGGATATTCCAAATGTAAAACTAAATAATGGAACCGTGTCATGCGTGATTTATTGCATGGATATTCCGCGAGAATAATAAACAACGAAACTATGTCATGCGTAAACGCACAGATAGGATGTTCCAACATAATAATAAAGAATGGAATAACAGAATAATTTCACCAAGTATAGGGTAACCCGCGTATACAGGTTATTCCAACAGAATAATAAAAAATGGAATAACAGAAGTTCTCTTCATGAATAAGAAAGAGAAAATATCCCTTATGAGTACAACAAATAATATCCCTTACCGTAAAAGAAGAGTATTCCGACTGGTAGGGCGAGGATATACTCGAAGAAAACTTGCACTACACTCAAAGCTTTCTTAAACTCTAAAGAAATACACTCAAGATTATAGAATAGAATTCTCTGAATTTCTAGTGTGATTTTTTATTCTAACTAAGCATCCTATTTATAGGAGAATGGAAATGATACTATTTAAAAAAATCACGGATGCAACAGCTTTTTAAAAATTTTACTTTAATTTGAATTCGGCCTTTGATTTCAATAATTACATATAAAACAAATTTTAATATATATATATATATATATATATATATATATATATATATAACACATGTTATATAAAAACTTATATATATAACCCTCCCGACTTTTTTTCTCCCACCTTCCCCATCCGTGACATCCCATTTGAAAAACAACCTCCCAAAGAATTCAATTTTTTCATATATGGTTCTACATGTGGCCCCCACATGTGGGTCCAGTTTTATTATATTAAATAAATTTCTACCGATTATTTTGAAAAATGGGGGTCCATAAAAATAAGCAAAACTCCATAAAATCACCTTAATAATTTTAACAACATTTATCACCTTTATTATAATTCACAATATTAATCGACCAGGTCGTTCCCAGGAAAGAGGGGGCTTTTCAATAAGAATTTCTCCATATTGGCCAAGCAATTAGGTGACCAAACCTCTCCTCGATGTAACTTCTAGACATCGTTAATATTGCAAATAATAATATTAATAACTTTGTCGTCTCAATTATTGATTTAATAATATATAAAACATTGACAATAATTGAATCAATTAACGTGAGATACTATGCAGCAATTACTGTAGCAATATTTGAACAAAACTGAGTGACTTCTCACGTAAGTATCAATAATCAATCTGCAGTGCTACTATGCAACGACACGCGTATTCATCGTATTTCTTTAACACCGGTGTTTCAACAAATTAATCAGTAAAACTTCCGTAGATTATTTTCATAAAGTATTTTTGTCATTTTCTCAATCCGACAATAATTCCGTTGTGGGATCCACCAATAATTATGCTGTTGTACGAATATTCCCCGACCAATCGAATATTATATAACAACTTGCGTACTTTGCAAAATTTATAAATATTACCCACAACTATAACATTATATCAAATTCATTCCATAATATTTAAAAATGATATTTATAGAAAAATTATCTTTATTAAAAGTTGGGGTCTTACAACTTCCCCTTCTTATGAAATTTTGCCCTCGAAATTAGGGTACGTACCTGGTATGTCGAAGAGGTAAGGATACCTTGATTTCATTTGATTCTAACTCCCAGGTCATTTCCTCAACATCGTGGTTTCTCCACAAAACTTTGACTTGAGGTATAACCTTGGAGCGTAGAATATGTTCCTTCTTATCCAAGATTTGAACAGGAACCTCTTCATACGTCAAATCTTCCGCTATTTCGTCCGGTTCTAACTCAATAATGTGGTTCGGGTCTTTCACATATTTACGTAGCATGGTGATGAATGGGTAGTATACCCATAAATTGGATATATTTAGACTTAAATTATTGCATTCTTAAAGTATTTAGTAGCATTTTTATTGTGTTTATATCTTGTTTTGCAAATCTGGAAGCTGAAGGGGCAATTATGGGAAATTCAAGCATTTAATGGCAATTTGGTAATTTTAAAGAAGTCCAACAACGGGTATACTGAATCTACTACTCTCCTACAAAGACCGGGTATTGAGCCTCGGCTGGCTTTGACCGGATTAGCGCGTTTGACTTCTGGTTGGACTTAATTTGTCTATTTGGGGCTAATGTAAAACCTAATTGGATGAGGATTGGGGGAGGCTATAAAAAGAAACTAATTGCTGAAATATAAGGGGGGAATTGGATTTATTATTCTTAGAGGATTCAAGGAGTTCTTCCATTGAAGGTTACACAAGATTACTTGGAGATTCAGGATTGGCTACAGAGTTTCTTCTTTTTCTCCTTATTTTCAATTTGTAATTCTTTAAGGATGATTTGTCAACAATTAATGGTTCTTATTTCCGTGATGAACTAATTCTTTAATTAAGATTTCAATTGAACCTTTTATGATTATAATTTAGTTATTCTTTCATTCTAATTATTTCTGTTGAAGTGGATTATTTATCATGTTTTGATTCTATTGATTAATTATTTGGCCAATAATTACCGTGTTACTCTAGAAGGAATTGAGAAAGGACTTCTAGGGTTAGAACTAGACATGATAACATGTGACTTAGTTATTTGCACGGTGAATAATTAGGTTTGTGAATTGAATGGAAATATCTGTTCACCGCATGTAACATATAAGGAATTGGGAGTGAAAATAGTTTAATTCAATTGTTTTGCATAGGAATATAGCAAGATTAATCTGGATTAAATAGAAGTCAATCGATCACTTGGAAGAGGGCTTTTGACATTTGAGAATTCTGTTAACAATCCAAATCGACATAATAATTGGGATGATTAGATAAGCGATTTATAGTTCATAATTGGGGATATTGAAGTCTTAATATTTACCTAACTAAGTCATTCACTCAAGTAGTAGCTTAGTTATTCGCTTATCTTAGTACAGTATCTTTAAGTGTTTTATTTTGAGTTAATAATTCAGAAAATCGTAATTTATCATTGTTTGAATAAAATTGAATTGATATAGTATTAGTAGTTGGGATTTATTAATTAGAATTCCCTGTGGGAACGATACTCAACTTATCACTTTATTACTTGTTGACTGCAGTATACTTGCGTGTTGTGTCTAACTAGATTTTACTCAACAAGTTTTTGGCGGCAGATTCTTGGGGAATTTTTATTAATATTAATTTCATATTAGTTATAATCAATTCGGTTTTAATTTGAACGCTATTTAATCTTTCTTCTTGGATTTGCGAGGAATTCGTGTATGCACACTAGATCGAAAGCTAGAAAAGGAACTCTTACGTATATGAACAACCTTGAGAAGAAGTTCGCATAAAGGTGCGATTGAATAGTGAGGTTATACATTTGGAAGAAGAAATGACAAATAAGAATTACTCGTGAACATGGCGGAGAAGCCAAGCAGAAATCACTTAGGGATTACATACGCCAAATGTCACGGATTCTGATCAAGTATTAAGAGACCGCAATCAATGCGATCAGTTTGAGATAAAACCGGGATCAATTCGGATGCTCTGAGAATCACATGCCGTTTGGGGTAATTCGATAGGCGATCCTAATGAACATATCTTGAGTTTCTTGGAAGTTTGCGATACCTTCAAATTTAACAATGTATCGGAAGATGCTATAAGGTTGAGGATGTTCCCGTTTCCTTTAAAAGATAAAGCACGAAGCTGGTTACACTCCTTGCCTCCTGGTTCAATCACCACATGGGATGACTTAGCTCAAAAATTTTTAGCTAAGTTCTTCCCACCAGCGAAGTCGGCAAAACTACGGAACGACATTCATACTTTCGCACAACTTGAGTCAGAATCGTTATATGAGGCGTGGGAAAGGTTTAAGGATATGCTCCGTAAGTGCCCTCATCATGGAATCCCGCAGTGGATGCAATTAGGGATATTTTGTGATGGTTTGCACGCATCCACGAGGTCTAGTATTGATGCAGCAGCGGGAGGAGCGATTATGTCCAAAAATTTTGATGAGGCGTATCAATTGTTAGAAACAATGGCCACCAACAACTATCAGTGGCCCATGACGAGGACCAACCATCCAAAAGCATCAGGAAAATATGAAGTGGACGCGCTAACAGCATTAACAGCACAAGTGACTGCAATAGCTAAGCATATAGAAATATGGCGTCCACAAGCCACACAGCAGGTAGCGATGGTTTGTGAGTTGTGTGCTGGGGGTCATGCTACGGATCAATGTGCCATAAATTCTAATCAAAGACTGATTCAGTAGGAAATTATAATCGCTTCAACTCAACCAGATCCCACTCAAAATGCTTATAATCCAGTTGGAAGAATCATCCAGGTTCTCATGGAGTAATAATCAAAGCAGCCATTTCCACCACCAGACAACAACACACCTCCGATTCCAAAATCAACCTCAACAACCCGAGAGGGTATCAAGTTGGGAAGCGACCTTGGAAAAATTTATTAGAGCCTCGATAAAAAAGAACGAGGAACAAGACAAGAAATTGAATCAATTAGATATGACTTTGAAAAGCCATGGGGCATCGTTAAAGAATCTGGAAAATCAATTGGGGGCAAATAGCACATGCATTGAATACCCGCCCACTAGGAACGCCTCCGAGTGATCTGTAAATAAATCCGGCAGAAATGAGCACCGTAAGCAAAGTAATCTTCTGAAGTGGGAAGGAGTTGCAAGCAGTTAAGGATAAGGACAAGGGGATAACGTAACAACCAAAAATGAAGAAGTTGTGAAACCGGAAAGATAAGAGGAAATAGAGAGGAAAATGCACCGGGTCATCTACAACAATGCCACCCATACCATATCCGCAGAGATTTCGAGAAATCCAAGTTAGATAAGCGTTTTTAAGATTTTTGGATATTTTTAAAAATTGCATATCAACATCCCATTCAAATAGAAAGCGTTAGAACAAATCTGAGGAGTTACGCTTAAGTTCATGAAGGATGTGCTATATCATAAAAGGAAATCGGGGATTTTGAAGCAGTGGCGCTTATAGAAGAATGTAGCGCAATTATTCGTAACAAGTTACCTCCTAAGTTGAAAGATCCGGTAGCTTTTTCTATTCCATGCGACATTGGTAATCGCCGGGGGAAAGCACTTTTTGTGATTTGGGGGCTAGTATTAATTTGATGCCATTATCGATCCACAATCAATTCGGGCTCCAAGCACCAAAATCGACAAATATCGATTTCTTTCATAGCGAGCCGATCGATTATATATCCACGAGGTATCGTTGAAAGGCGTATTAGTAAGGGTGGATAAATTCATCTTTCCAAAGAGACTTCGTTATCTTGGATTGTGAAGCGATCACGGAACTTCCCATCATTCTCGGACGACCATTCTTAGCAACGGGAGAACATTAATCGCGTGCAAAAAGGAGAATTGACGATGAGAGTTGATGATCAGCAGTCACTTTTAATGTGTTTAAAGCAATGTCTTATCCGAAGCAAAAAGGTGAGTGTTTCATGGTGGATTTAATGGAGAGATAGTTAATCACAAGATTTGCGGTAATTACTCGTGAGGATCCGATAGAATCCATGTTGGTTAGAACAGCACAACGATAGTCTTGATGCGAACAATGAGCGGTCAAATGGCTAGACACACCATCATTCTGTAGGAAAAGTAATCAACCATTCGACACCCTTGATAGGCCCAAAGCGGAAGGTAAAAAGTGCAAACCCTCGATAGAAGAGCCACCGGTGTTGGAATTAAAGCCACTCCCTCTCATCTTGAATATGCTTATCTAGGGAAAGATTCGACTCTACCAGTTATTGTTTCGACAACGTTAATCGACACCCAAAAAAAAAAATTGCTACGAGTTTCGCTGCGAGTTCGAGCAGCGATTGGGTGGACTATAGCGGACATTCGAGGTATTAGCTCATCTTTACAGTATGCATAAGATTTTAATGGAAGAGGGATCAAAACCAACCATTGAGATGCAACGAAGGTTAAATCCCATTATGAAAGAGGTGGTGAAGAAGGAAATTATAAAATGGTTGGATCTGGCAGGTATTACATGTGTCTGCAAGAAAAAAGGAGGCATGGTCGTGGTAAAAAGCGAAGTGCATGAGCTCATCGACTAGAATCATTACAGTGGAGAGTATGTATGGATTACCTGTAAGTTGAATAAAGCCACCCGCAAGGATCACTTTCCCTTGCCGTTCATTGATCGATGTTGGACAAAGTTAAGCGGGACATCAATTCTCTTTGTCTGTTAGATGGATATTCAGGTACAATCAAATTGCCATAGCACCGGAAGATCAAGAAAAGACCACGTTCACATGTCCATACAGATACGTTTGCATTCGGGCGTATGTCCTTTGGTTTATGTAATGCGCCAAGCAACCTTTCAACGTTGTATGATGGCAATCTTCTCCGATATGGTCGAGCAAATTTAGAGGTGTTCATGGATGATTTCTCCGTGTTGGAGATAGTTTTGACTCGTGTTTGAAGAATCGATCTTGGTGTTAAAAAGATGTATGGAGACTAACACGGTGCTTAAGCGGGAAAAATGTCATTTTATGGTACAAGAAGGGTTATTACGGGCCATAAGGTTTCCATGATCCGGATTGGAGGTGGATAGGCGTAAGATTGATACAATTGAGAAGCGCCTCCTCCTCCTTCATCGTAAAAGGCATTCGGAGCTTCTTGGGACATGCGGGGGGTTCTATAAACGCTTTATTAAAGATTTTTCAAAGATCTCAAACCCCTATGCTCACTCTTGGAGAAAGATGTACCGTTTAAGATGGATCGGGCATGCATCGAGGCATTTGAGGTATTAAAGAAGAAATTGGTCTCTCTGACCAATCATTAGAAGCGCTTGGATTGGTCTTTGAATTCGAATTGATGTGCGACGCTTGATGATTACGCTGTGATGGGAGCCAGATTGGGACAACATCATGATAAGATTTTTCATACTATCAACTACTCTAGTAAGACGTTGACGGATGCCCGGTGAACTACACAACAACCGAAAAGGAATTACTTGCAGTGGTGTTTGCTTTTGACAAATTTAGAACTTATCTCCTCGGCACTAAGGTAATTGTCTACACCGATCATTCAAACCTATTAAATATCGATTGAGAAGAAAGATGCTAAACCACGATTAATACGGTGGAGTCTTTGTTGTTACAAGAATTTGATCCGGAGATCCCGGAGATGGAAAAGTCTGAGAAAATCAAGTGGCGGATCATCCATCTCGGTTGGAAAATAAAAAGGAGCAGTAAAGAAGACAACTCGTTGATTAATGAAAAATTTTCGGATGAGCAACTATTAGGGTAACTATCATATTGCCTTGGTATCTTTGACTATGTCAACTATGTGGTTGCCAAGGTGTTACCGCCGGATTTGACCTCACAACAACGAAAGAAGTTTCTCCACGATGTGAAGCAATACTTTTGGGATGAACCATTTCTGTTTAAAGCATGTGCAGATCAAATGATAAGACGTTGTGTACCTCACGAAGAAATGGATAGTATATTAGGCCACTATCACTCCTCAGATTACGGAGGTCATTATTCCAGTGATCGAACAGCAGCCAAAGTACTACAATCGGGATTTTTCTGGCCGTCTTTATTCAAAGATGCTTATCTCTTTGTCTTTGAAATGCGATCGATGCCAACAAGCGTAGGTAATATCTCCAAGCGCAATGAAATGCCACTTAACACAATTCTAGAGGTGGAACCATTAGGACGTGTGGGGTATCGACTTTATGGGACCCTTTCCATCTTCGCTTAATAATCATTACATCTTATTAGCAATCGATTATGTTTCCAAATGGGTAGAAGCGCGCTATGGCGTTACCCACGAATGATGCCAACGTTGTCACCCGATTTTTAAAGAAGAACATTTTACGGATTTGGGACACCGAGGGCTATAATAAGTGATGAGGAACTCACTTACGTAACAAGCGAGTTCACTAAATTGCTTGTAAAGTATGGAGTTAAATCACAAAATTGCAAATGATATCACCCACAAACCAATGGCCAAGCGGAGGTGTCGAATCGGGAAGTTAAGAGGATCCTAGAAAAAGTAGTCAATCCGTCACGAAAAGATTGGGCATTGCGTCTTGACGACGCTCTATGGGCTTATCGAACAGCGTAACAAAAATCCGATCGGCATGTCCCCGTCGCATGTAATGGTATTTGGAAAGGCGTGTCATCTCCGGTCGAAGTTAGAATACTGATTGCACACTGGGCCATTCGGAAATTAAACTTTGATCTAGAAGAAGACGGTGAAAAATGGTTCTCGTAGTTGAACGAGATGGATGAATTCGAGTTCAGCGCCTATTAAAAACGCTTAAGCTCTACAAGGAGAAAGTCAAAGCTTGGCACGATAAAAAATTCTCGATAGAACATTTGCACCGCCATCAAGTACTACTTATTCAACTCACGCTTGCGTCTATTTCAGGAAAATTGAAATCCAATTGTGGTCCAGGACCATTTGTAGTTATATCTCACTACTCCACACGGAAACATTGAGGTTGAGGAACCCGAACTCAAAGCGTACATTCAAGGTCAATGGTCAACGTCTCGAAACATTATTGAGCGGACCAATCGAACATCAAGATACGGTCCAAAGACCTCTCGACCCAATGGACAATCGAACAACACGAAAAGTCAATGACGATTTGTAAACCAAACGCTTCTTGGGAGGCAACCCATTATGTTCCATAATTTTTTTCTTATTATTTGATTTTATTTCTTTTAGATTTAAACTTTTCTTATTTTTCTTGTTATCTTTTAGTAGAAGAATCCAAGTTTACTAAACTAATTCCTAACCTGGTCCATGTATGCACGTTACGGTGAAGTCCGGCCCCGGCGCTACCACATCACTAAGGATTCCAAGGCGCCCGTGCGCTAAGCTCAAGCGAAAACAAGGCCCAGGCGCCTTGGCGTTGGCTTCGGTTCAACAAATACCAACAGCTTAACCATCTCACTTGATTTCGGTCAGTCCGGCGCTTGGCGCCCATGCAGTTATAACCCGGGCGCCCGTGGCTGAGGTCAAAGAATGACCTTACTACTTTAAACCCTCGACCGTGCCTTCTAGCCCACCTTCTTACCCCACGCCGGCACAGCAGGTCAGTCACGCCTTTCTCCCTCTCCATATCACAAGGTTATTAAACTTTGAATACTTTTCTTCCACCCATCCACCACGCATCAATCACTTCGTTCCATATTGGTGCGTCTGCATCTTGTGTCTTAGAATTCTACTCCTCCAACTTCTTTAAAGGTAGCAAATGTATAATTTGATGTGTATTTCAACTATTGCGAATTAAGATGTTCTTCATTCATTCTTCTTTTCATCACGGAAATCTAATGGAGCTCATAGATAAGCATTCTTTGTTTGGCGTACTCCTACACACGAGATTCGTGCATGCTAAATGCATGGCATGAATAATTGTGAATTAGTAATGGATTGAACAAGTTCTCGATTCTTTGCCTAGGTGTTTGACAAATTGTCCGACTCAATAATCATGTGCAACTTACATACTTGCAGAGTTTCATGCCTCACCCCCCCTGCGTACTCACACTACCAAGATTTTATATCGATTTTTCATGTCTTGCTAGGCACACATTTATCCAGCCGTACATTCTTTTAAAGCTAAAATATGAGTATGTTTTTTATTTGCGAATTCTCGACATGGCATCCAAAGCGTCATCGAAGCTCGAGGTAGGGGCCGCCTCAACTTCACCTCCCAAATTTGACAATGAGGCATTTTGTTAGTGTCGCGGCTCAAAAACCTTCTGTTAGCATGGCTACCCGCTCACTAGTCCCGAACGTGGTCTCCGTCTGATCAAACCAAGGATGGAGAAATAGCGATGATGATTCTTTGAGCAAACTGGTTCTCCTCACTTAAAAACGACTGACATAGCGATGATTGCGGTGGTCAAAGAATTCTATGCCAACTTGCACGAGCATGACCATTATAGGGGTATTTGTCGGAGGTAAAAGCCGTGGAATTGGCGAGGAGGATATCAATGGGTGCTATCAACTACCCTTAGAGGGCCTTCATGATGAATATGCTCGCTTTAGTGGTGATGGCCGGACTATGACAAGATTATTAGAGGCGTGTCAATCAAGGCACTACTATCCATGAGCGTGGCAGCATGACTTTTCCATTGTCTCACCTCAGTCTATATGGAAAGGCATGGTATGCCTTCATATGTGCTAAATTGATGCCCTGCACTCATGTGAGTCACGTCACCAAAGAAAGGGTTGTGCTATTATACTCCATCATACAAGGCCTAAGAATCGATGTCGGCCATCTTATTTAGCAATCTATGCTCCGCGCATCTCGCGGCGGGACCACAGGAGGGTTACCACATCCGTCACTGATCTGCGTCTTATGTGCTAAGTTTGGGGTCAAATGGAAATCAGACGAGATGATTCAAACTCCTATGCCCGTGTTGGACCACAACTTGATCCGTCGTTATAAAGTGTGGTCCAGTGGCGCTAATCACCCTAGGGACCTGGGTTTCATTATCCCCCAAATTCGTCTCCACAAGCCCCACCACCTCGGGCTCCACCTACTTGGCCCCTCGGCGCCAGGCTCATCGCGGTGTGGTCCCCGTCGCCGCCCAAATGGAGATAGGCAATTTGGTTTTACAACACGTGAGTCCCAGAATGTGCGCTTTATCGGAACGTCAAGACGTGATTTTCAAGTATTTAGTTGACCCGATTTCTTTGCCGTAATGCTGACCATCCAAACCCATCCAAGGCGTTCCACTTAGCCATTTCCCTACACCCCGTTTTGCCGATGATTTCCCGTCCGATCAAGAGATGAGCAAGGGCGATGATGCTCCCAGGAAGAATAATTTCGTCGTGGAAGTCCTGCATTTTATTTTTACTTATTTTTCGCATGAGGACATTGCTCTACAGCTTAGTTTGGGGTGGTTACGTTTTATTTTTAACGGTTGTAGTTTGTTAGTAGTTTGTGGATTGATTATTAGTAAAGTTGCATTTAGGATTGCATGTTAATTCCAGTTTTTGATAGCGCGTATATCTGGGGCCAATGATGAAAGTAGAATCGCATGAACAAGTCTAGTAAGGATTGTTGATTCGGTGATATGATTTTCGTGACTTGAATTGGATCTTTATCTGTTTGACATTGATATTATAGGAAAGCACTTTGAAAACGACCATGTTGGCTATGATAGTTTAAATGGTTAGATAATAGAGTTCTAAAGGAGGATTGCTAGTGATATGGAAGAACAATTTGAATAACTAGAGGAGACTGAATTTATGCATAAACTCGAGTTTGGGGGAAAACATTTGGAATATAAAAAAAAAATGTTGAGTCTTGTGGTGGGTTGAGGGGAACCACTCCCCATAAACACAATCGTGAGATGGAGCGTAAAACGCACTCATCAACCATCAATAAAAAAAAATAAAAAATAAAAAAAACAAATAATAATAATGATAATATCTGAGGTGACTAGTCTTGTTTGGGGCTCGTGTTACTTGGCAAGCACGCTCAAGGGTATCTCTTAAAACCTAGCGCCCTAAGGTCTTATATGGTGCAGGAGTCGTTGGTGAAAAGCTCGCTAAGGGGTAACACTCATAGCCTAATGGGATGAGACGTTGCCACGATCATTTATGTAGAGCAAACAAAAAAAAAAGTATTCTATTTTGACTTTTGAATTGGGTAAAGTGTTTGAGTTCGGTTGAAACAAGTATATTTGATGAGTTCTCAAGTTCACCTTTTGTATGATGCTTACTAAGAAAATTATTATCTTTCACATTTTTGTCTTTCATGGGTTAGCATGGTCGTGGACACACACGCACAATATCAGTAATAACTGATTTAGATCCGTTGATTGTTGTGATATTGTTGATCTGTCTTTACATGATGAATTAGCATGTTTACGTGATTTTCTGAGGCATATGGATCTACGTGAGCTCTTGAATTGCTGGAATTACGAACATATAAATATAAATAGTTTGCATGTGCATGATGTTTAGTTTTATTTTGTGATCTTATGTCTTGGTCGCATGAGGCACTTAACGATTTAAGTTTGGGGGTATTTGATGAATGGGTAGTATACCCATAAATTGGATATATTTAGACTTAAATTATTGCATTCTTAAAGTATTTAGTAGCATTTTATTGTGTTTATATCTTGTTTTGCGGATCTCGGAAGTTTGGAGGGGCAATTATGGGAAATTCAAGCATTTAATGGCAATTTGGTAATTTTAAAGAAGTCGGTAACAAGGGCTACTGAACTCAGATCTACCTACAAATAGGAAGTATTTGAGCCTCTACAGCTTTGATAGGATTAGCGTTTGACTTACGGGTTGGACTTAATTTGTCTATTTGGGGCTAATGTAAAACCTAATTGGATGAGGATTGGGGAGGCTATAAAAAGAAACTAATTCTTTGAAATATAATGGGGAATTGGATTTATTATTCTTAGAGGATTCAAGGAGTTCTTCCATTGAAGGTTACACAAGATTACTTGGAGATTCAGGATTGGCTACAGAGTTTCTTCTTTTTTCTCCTTATTTTCAATTTGTAATTCTTTAAGGATGATTTGTCAACAATTAATGGTTCTTATTTCCGTGATGAACTAATTCTTTAATTAAGATTTCAATTGAACCTTTTATGATTATAATTTAGTTATTCTTTCATTCTAATTATTTACATTGAAGTGGATTGTTTATCATGTTTTGATTCTATTGATTAATTATTTGGCCAATAATTATCGTGTTACTCTAGAAGGAATTGGGAAAGGACTTCTAGGGTTAGAACTAGACATGATAACATGTGACTTAGTTATTTGTACGGTGAATAATTAGGTTTGTGAATTGAATGGAAATATCATTCACCGCATGTAACATATAAGGAATTGGGAGTGGAAGAGTTTAATTTAATTGTTTTGCATAGGAATATAGCAAGATTAATCTGGATTAAATAAGTCAATCGATCACTTGGAAGAGGGCTTTTGACATTTGAGAATTCTCATTAACAATCCGAATGACATAATAATTGGGATGATTAGATAAGCGATTTATAGTTCATAATTGGGGATATTGAAGTCTTAATATTTACCTAACGGAAGTCATTCACTCAAGTAGTAGCTTAGTTATTCGCTTATCTTAGTACAGTATCTTTAAGTGTTTTATTTTGAGTTAATAATTGAGAAAATACATGGATATGTGAAAACGTTATAAACACGAGACATACTTGGCGGTAAAGCAAGTCTATAGGCCACAGTTCCTACTCGATCGAGGATTAAAAATGGGTCGATGAATCGAGGATTGAGCTTTCCTCTCTTTCAAAATCTCGTAACTCCTTTCCTTGGAGCAACACGTAACAACACATGATCTCTTATATCGAATTCCACATCCTTTCGATGAAGATCAGCATAACTCTTTTGTCGATCTTGTGAGCTTTTTATACGTTGCCGGATCGTTTGAATCTTTTCTGTAGTCATACGTACCAACTCCGGTCCCAATAACATTGCTTCTCCCACCTCATCCCAAGCATCTTTGGAGAGCGACACTTTCTTCCATATAACGCTTCGAATGGAGCCATGACAATACTTGCATGATAAATGTTGTTGTAGGAAAACTCCACCAATGGTAAGAACTTGTCCCAACTTCCTTGAAATCAAGGACACATAGTCCTAATAGATCTTCAAGAGTTTGAATCATCCTCTCGATCGCCTGTCCGTCCCTCGAGGATGATATGTCGAGCTAAATCGTAAATCTGTGCTCATAGCTTTTTGCAAAACAACCCAAAATCGTGAAGTGAATCTTGGGTCTTGATTAGAAACTATGGATACCGCATACCATACCTTGCAATCTCTTATGTACATCTGAGCAAGACATTCAAGTGTATAAGGTTTCTCGATCGCATAAAAAATGAGCAGATTTGGTCAATCTATCAACGATGACCCAAATCGCATCTATGCCTTGAGAAACATTGGGAAGACCCCGATTACGAAATCCATGGTAATGTGCTCCCACTTCCATTCGGAATTTCAAGTGGTTGCAATGGACATTTTGGTACTTGATGCTCCGCTTTAACTCGTTGAAAAGTTAAACACCTTGAGATAAACAACACTATCTCTCTCTTCATATTGCTCCACCAAAATGTATAGCGAAGATAATGATACATTTTGGTACTCCCGTGATGGATTGCAAATGGTGTGTTATGCGCCTCCATCATGATTTTATACTTTAAATCGTGGTCGTTAGGAACACAAAGTCCGGAGTTGACTCAAAGTATTCCTTCTTCATCGATTCTTGCTTCCAAGATAGCACCTTCTTGCACTTTCTTTCCTCATACACATCATTTCTAGGGTGCATAGCTTCGAGCAACTTTAACTTTATCAATTAAAGTCACTTCTACTCATATATTCGCCATCATCACATGGGTCCCTCGAGTTTTTAACTCTATCTCCATTCTTTGCAAGTCACACAAAATGAGCATTTGTGTTGACAATATCGCATTCGTACTTGTATATGATCTTCACTCAATGCGTCGGCTACCACATTCACTTTTCGGGATGGTATTGGATGGTATGATCATAATCTTTCAATGATTCAAGCCAACGCGTCGTTGTCGCATGTTGAGTTCCTTTTGAGTGAAGAAATATTTGAGGCTTTTATGATCCATAAAGATCTCCACTTTCTCCCCATACAAGTAATGCCTCCAAATTTGAAGTGCGAAGACAACAATTTGCCAACTCTAGATCATGAGTAGGATAATTTCTCTCATATTCTTTGAGTTGTCTTGAGGCATAGGCTATGACTTTCCCATGTTGCATGAGAACACATCCCAACCCTTTGCGAAGCATCATCAGAGATGAGCGGATGGTACAAATGACGCCCCCAAAATTAGGTATACATCACCCATCTTGAGTCGCCAGATACATTGTCGAATTCAAATACAACTCCTCTTGAGTTCTTGAAAACTCTTCTGAATTCTTTGTCTACTAGAGAGTATACAAACTCAAAGAAGTCCTCATTACAATTATTGTCACACTATTTAATGGAATAGTGAGGACTACTAATACAATCATCTGGTCCATCACTCCATTCCCCGACTCGTCCCAGCTATATTCTCATTTCCTGAAGAGAACAGTGAAAGAAAGGGTGAGCTCAACTAGCCCAGTAAGAAATATTATGACTAAGATAATGCAACATAAATTATCATTAGCCTTCAACAGTGTTAAACTGATAAAATATAACAAACATCAAGTTTAGTTGCAGCGGAACAAGCAATCCATTAGAAGAGTCAAGTAGAGAATAAAATCTACTATCTTCTATGGTTTAAAAGGTTTTCATGACTTTTATTTTGAGACTCGACAATAAATAATCAACATCATCGAATCACCCCTGCACTACGGCCAAGGATATTCTTTAGTATCACGACCACAAATTATCCATGCACTATAGCCAAGGACATTCGTGTATTCATTAATGGTCATGATCATGCCAACAACTGTCCATCAATGCACTACGGGCCAATGAGGACTTTTACAACATCATTTGTAACATTACGGTCATGATTACACCGAACAATCCCTGGTCATAATCATACCAAGTCCATCTATGCACTACAGGCCACAGATGACTTTCAACATAATATAAACATGAGGATGATGACAATGATATAAGAATTCAATAAAACAAGTTCAAGAATTAATTTATCCAGGAACTGATAACGTCCAAATTTCCAACATGATACTGCTTTGTAGAGTAAAATTCAAGAATGCTCAGAAGAATATTTCTATGAAAAGATACTAGATGAAGCGCAAATATCAAGGATATTCCACTAATTTCATGGAGTATAGAAGTCAAAACTTTAACCAACTGAGTATAATAACGAATGGAATAACAAAAGAAATCACCATGCATGCGGTACTTTGCATAGACAGGTTATTCCAATAGATTAATAAATAATGAACGGAAAGTCAAATAAATTGCATCGATAGGATATTTCAGCGAATAATAAAAATGGAACCGTGTCCGGCGTAAACGCATGCATGCATACATGATATTCCAACAGAATAATAATAAAGACGGAACCAGGTCCGACGTAAACGCACAGACAGGATATTCCAACAGAATAAATATAAAGACGGAACCAGGTCTTGCGTAAACGTACAGACAGGATATTCCAACAGAATAATAATAAAGACGGAATATTAGAAGAATGTCACCAAGTATAGGGTAGTTCGCGTATACTGGTTATTCCAGTAGAATAATAAAGAATGGAATAACAGAAGTTCTCTTCATGAATACAAAAGAAATAACACCCCTTACCGTAAAAGAAACTGAATATAAGAGTAGGGAAGGAGCAGAATACTTTTCTATAGCTTCTCTATAATTTCTCTCTCTAGAGTTTCAGTGAATTCGTAAGAAATAATGAAGAAATGAGCTTCTATTTATAGAAAAATGGACTGCATAGTAACTAACTCATGAATGGTCGAGATTGATTTACTTTAATCTGACGGTCCATATTTAAAGTAAAATCTTTTAAATAAAATATAATATATATATATATTATATATATAACATGTGTTTTTTAAAAAATATCACAGATTCATCCCCGATTCAATATCAATTCAATATCAATCTATATATATATATATATATATATATATATATATATAAAAGTCTCAATAATGCATTTTTTCACAAGACAATCCAACTCCTTTTTTCTTTGATTTCTGTGAACCCCCCCCACCCATTTCAAAACATGTGACAAAATTATATATATATATATATATATATATATATATATATATATATATATATATATATATATATATATATATATAAATCAAACAACTTCTACAAGCAGTTTTGACAATAATTGAATCAAATAATGTGAGATACTATGCAAACAATTACTATAGCAATAATTGAACAAAACCGAGTGACTTCTCACGTAAGCATCAATAATCAATACGGTGTGCTCTTTATGCAACTAACACGCGTATTCATTGTACTTTTAACACGGGTGTTTTAACGATTAACGGTAAAACTTCCGCCGTTATTTTCATAAAGTATTTTTGTCGTTTTCTCAATCCGACAATAATTCTGTTGTGGGGTCCACCAATGATTGTGCCGTTGTATGAATATTCCCTACTAAAACAAATATTCCCCGACCAATCGAATATTATATAACAACTTGCGTACTTTGCAAAATTTATAAATATTACCCACAACTATTTATATCAAATTCATTCTTAATATTCAAAAAAATTCATCTTTATTCACAAAAGTTGGGGTCTTACAACCTCCACTTCTTATGAAATTTTGCCCTTGAAATTAGGGTACGCACCTAGTATGTCGAAGAGGTAAGGATACCTTGATTTCATTTCAGATTCTAACTCCCAAGTCATTTCCTCAACATCATGGTTTCTCCACAAAACTTTGACTTGAGGTATAACCTTGGAGCGTAGAATATGTTCCTTCTTATCCAAGATTTGAACAAGAATCTTCATACGTCAAATCTTTTGCTATTTCGTCCGATTCTAACTCAATAATGTGGTTCGGGTCTATCACATATTTATGTAACATGGATATATGAAAAACGTTATAACACGAGACATACTTGGCGGTAAAGCAAGTCTATAGGCCAACTTTGTTCCTACTCGATCAAGGATTAAAATGGGCCGATGAATCGAGGATTGAGCTTTTCTCTCTTTCCAAATCTTGTAACTCCTTTCCATGGAGCAACACGTAACAACACATGATCTCCTATATCGAATTCCACGTCCTTTCGATGAAGATCAAGATAACTCTTTTGTCGATCTTGTGAGATTTTTATACGTTTTCGGATCGTTTGAATCTTTTAAAGTAGTCATACGTACCAACTCCGGCCCCAACAACATTGCTTCACCCACCTCATCCCAAAGATAATCGAGAGCGACACTTTCTTCCATATAACGCTTCGAATGGAGCCATGACAATACTTGCATGATAAGCTGTTGTTGTAGGAAAACTCCACCAATGGTAAGAACTTGTCCCAACTTCCTTGAAGTCAAGGACACATAGTCTTAATAGATCTTCAAGAGTTTGAATCATCCTCTCCGACTTCCCGTCAGTCTAAGGATGATATGCCGAGCTAAATCAAATCCGTTCTCATAGCTTTTTGCAAACTAACCCAAAAATTATGAAGTGAATCTTGGGTCTCGATTAGAAACTATGGATACTGGCATACCATACCATGCAATCTCGTTTATGTACATCTGAGCAAGACGTTCAAGTGTATAAGTTTCTCGATCGATAAAAAATGAGCGGAGACTTGGTCAATCTATCAACGATGACCCAAATCGCATCTATGCCTTGAGAAACATTAGGAAGACCGTAACGAAATCCATGGTAATGTGCTCCTACTTCCATTATGGAATTTCAAGTGGTTGCAATGGACATTTTGGTACTTGATGCTCGCTTTAACTCGTTGAAAAGTTAGACACGTTGAGATAAACAACACTATCTCTCTCTTCATATTGCTCCACCAAAATGTATGGCGAAGATAATGATACATATTGGTACTCCCGTGATGGATTGCAAATGGTGTGTTGTGCGCCTCCATCATGATTTTATACTTTAAATCGGCGTCGTTAGGAACACAAAGTCTGGAGTTGACTCAAAGTATTCCTTCTTCATCGATTCTTGCTTCCGGCATAGCACCTTCTTGCACTTTCTTCCTCATACGCATCAGCTCCAGGTCCGTAGCTTGAGCAACTTTAACTTTATCAATTAAAGTCAGTTCTACTCGTATATTCGCCATCATCACATGGGTCCCTGGAGTCTTTAACTCTATCTCCATCCTTTGCAAGTCACACAAAATGAGCATTTGTGTTGACAATATCGCATTCAATACTTGTATATGATCTTCTACTCAATAAATCGGCTACCACATTCACTTTTCGAGGATGGTATGGAATTGTATGATCATAATCTTTCAACAGTTCAAGCCAACGTCGTTGTCGCATGTTGAGTTCCTTTTGAGTGAAGAAATATTGGAGGCTTTTATGATCCGTAAAGATCTCCACTTTCTCCCCATACAAGTAATGCCTCCAAATTTTAAGTGTGAAGACAACAACTGCCAACTCTAGATCATGAGTAGGATAATTCCTCTCATATTCTTTGAGTTGTCTTGAGGCATAGGCTATGATTTTCCCATGTTGCATGAGAACACAACCCAACCCTTTACCCGAAGCATCTTGTGAGGCGACAAAATCCTCCGAGGCGGATGGTATTGTCGAGCAGTCTTTGAAATAAGTCTCCTCTTGAGTTCTTGAAAACTCTTCTCACATTCTTCGTTCCAACCGAACTTTGTATCTTTCCGAGTCAGCTGAGTTAATGGAGTAGCGATTCTAGAAAATCCTTCCACGAATCTCCGATAATAACAAGCTAAACCGAGAAAGCTACGTACTTCGGTCACTAATTTAGGTTGCTCCCAGCTTTGAATAGCTTCAATCTTTGCCGTCAATAAATATTCCGCTACTTCCTCTAGCCAGAACTCGCATTTCTTCAATTTGACATAAAGCTTGTATTCACAATGCTTTTGGAGTGTCAGCCTCAAGTGTTGCTCATAATCTTCACGGCTTTTGGAATAAATAAGGATGTCATCAATAAAGACGACCACAAAGTGATCCAAATATTCATTAAATACTCGGTTCATCATATCCACGAAGGCAACAGGAGCATTAGTCAATCCAAAGGACATGACTAGGAATTCATAATGCCCGTACCGAGTTCTGAAAGTCGTCTTTGGAATGTCATCGATTCTAATCTTCAATTGGTGATATCCGAAATGAAGATCAATCTTTGAAAAGAATTTGGCTCCTTGCGACTGGTCAAACAGGTCATCAATACGTGGCAATGGGTACCTATTTTTGATGGTGACATGATTCAACTCCCGATAATCAATACAAAGTCGCATACTCCCATCTTTCTTTTTCACGAATAGAACAGGAGCACCCCAAGGAGAAGTACTAGGATGAATAAAGCCAATGTCTAACAATTCTGTGATTGGGTCTTTAACTCCACGAAGTTTAATAGGAGCCATTCGATATGGGGCATTGGAAATGGGTTTTGTCTTAGGGTTCAAGGTCGATACAAAATTCAATTTCACGCCTCGGGGTAGGCTGGGAAGTTCTTTAGGGAATACGTCCGGAAATTTATTAACAATAGAAATATCATAACGCCCCAAAATAGGTCCATTCCATCCAACCCATTCTGAGTTGCCAAATACATGGTACAAAAAATAACTACAACTTTAATACAACAATTGTCGTACAAAATACAACAACACATATCTTTGTGAGTTTGGATACAAATATATACTAATCAGTACGTCACAATGACACCTTACATAAAGGTATAGTAATAAAAGCTATTTTTAAAAATTAGAATCTTTGGGAAGTGCTCAAGGAAACCTTCGTATACAAAGGGAGGCCATGCGTACAGGTTATGATAGATATCATATGTCCGAGAGAATTATCCTTGGTTGACCTAATAGACCCCAAAGAAAACTAGAAGATTACTATCATATTCTTTCCAATGGTGAGTCTTCTCTTGACATATCATTATCTCCACTGTCTCTAATTGAGAGTTATATTTCAAATAGACTCCAAGATCATATAGATAGTGCTGGTAGATGTACTCAGCAAGTGGATGAGCACAACCCTATCTTATGATGACTCGAGGTTGTATGTCATTAAACATCTTGTATAATAGTGACAAAACACCCTTCCAAGTTAAATTCACCTCACCCTCAACATCTATAGACCACCGTTCTATTCCCTTGTTATTCCCCCGCTCGACCCAGCTACACTTTTATTACCTGAAAGGAATTGTGAAGCAAAAGGGTGAGCACAACTAGCTCAGTAAAAAAAATATCATGACTAAAGGTAATTAAATTATCAATAGCCTTCATCAATAATAAATCAGAGATTTAGAACATATGGTAGATGATAAAAAATTTCAACCATAGTTGCGGTGAACGAAGCAATCCATTAGAAGAGTCAAATAGCCTATAAAGTCTATTATCTTTTCCATGTTAAAAGTTCACCAACAATGTTTTATCCCTGTAACATCAATCAACAATTCCTCATCCCACAATCACATGTATAACTCATAATCGTAATTGTTGTTCTAAATTCCTTTTCTCATTGAGCGAAGATAATTTTCATCACTTGTCTTTACGAAATATTAAAGATCATGGTTATACCAAATCACGATTCTGCTCATAATCATACTAATAAATTCATCTTGCACTACGGGCCAAAAGATATTCATCAACGATTCATCTTTGCACTACTGGGCCAAAGATATTCATCAATCTTTGCACTCTGGGCCAAAGATATTCATCAACAGATTCATCTTTGCACTACTGAGCCAAAGATATTCCTCAATGATCATATTTGCACTCTGAGGCCAAATATATTCATCAACGATTCATATTTGCACTCTGGCCAAATATATTAATATCTCAAATAAATACATAATTATTTCGAATTTATATAAACCATAATTATAACCATATATGTTGATCAATTCACCTTTGCACTTAAGCTAAAGATATTCAATTATAAATTCAATGGTCATGATCGTATTAGTCAACAATTCAACTTTGCCTTTCATTGGCCAAAGAGAACCTATAGTCACGATCATACCAATAATCTATTCATCTTTACACTCAAGTCAAAGAGAAATATCATCATTAGGATTATAAGAATGTTAAATATGATAATAAAAATAATATAATCAACATATAGATTTAATCTCAAGAGTAAGATTCATAAATCAATGATCTCATAACACCTTAATCAAAATGTTATAAATCACTTAATAATCTCATAATCTAATATTATTAATACTACCACAATATTTTAATCATTTCTTAAACTTATAAATAATTTATTTTAATTGTTTACACTTTACTAATAAATGCATTTAATCATCTTAAAATGCCAACCTCATAAGATCTCATCACCAATAGCCAAAACCCTCATCAAAAATCTGCATATATCTCATATATAATTCTCAAGCCATAAAATCATATTTTCTAATTTTCTTAATTCACATAACATATTTAATTCATTTACTCATAACTAGAACATTTTCATGAAAAATAACAAATCAGTTCCAAAAATATTTCTTTTCTGGAATTTAGCAGAATATAGTCCTATATTGAACATATATTTTTCTCAGAATTTTTAAAAGTCATTTACTATTTTTCACATGGCCAAAACCACCGAATATTTAAACATTTATCATAAATTGTACTTTTATCCAAAAATTCTAAAATTTACACGATATACTGATATTATATAGATGTACTCCCAAAAAAAATTTCATCAATTTTGGAATTAACCACAAGGAGTTATAAGGGTTTTCTTTTAAAATAGTCTTTCATCATAAAATTCATAACTCTTAATCTATACATCCAAAAATTGCCATTTTTGGACACAATCAACAAAACTCATCAAATTATCATTTCAAATTTTTCCAGAATTTTTGAAGGTTCAGAAGAATTTCGAAATAATAACCCTTAAAATCCCTTATTATCCCTTACCTCAAAAGAAGCGACTTGCTTGATGGAATAATGTTGACGCGAACTAACACATAGTATAACAATACTCAAAGTATACTCAAAATACTCACAAGAATACGCTCGATAATATAGAGAGAGAAAACTTCAGTTTCTGGTGTGATTTTCAATTATAACCTAAGTACCCTATTTATAGGAAATTGCTTAGAACACCAAAGCAGAAAATTTATTAAAATATTAATATATATATATATATAATCTTCACGCACACCTAGCATCAACCAATTTCAGCAACTAAGCATGTGTTAAATATGCCCACACATTAAAAAAACGTTTTTCTCAATTAATTAACTTAAAACTCCAAAAAAATAATAATTAATTAATCCAGAACTTCAATAATTCACAATAAATAGCCCTTTTTGTCGGAAAATTGAATCTCATGAAGTTTTTATAGGAAATTCAATTCTCACACAATGGCGCAGAGGGAACCTTTGCCTCTCGGAGCATCCCAAGACATCAAATATCTTGGTGATACGCTTTATCCATGCTTCCGCCTTAAGTGGTTTTGGCTCTCGATAAACTCCGGTGGTCCCAATTTGGAACACCCCAGTCCCACATCGAAAGATAGGGAAAAAAATTGTCTGTATATAAGGAAATAAGTTACTACCAATAGTACCTTCAAGTCATGACCTTTTGGGAGCCTGTGGTGGGCTAAAATGACCCAAGAAGATACTATTGGGCCGATGAGAGTTGAGGCCTTATTTTGATGGATTTGATTCGATTCGGACTTAGGATTTGACCCGAGATTTGTTAGGACTCTGGATTTGACCAGGAGTTGTTTCATATGGTATCGAGCCGACTTTCAAAAGCTTCTGGTCGTGTCATCCGATCGAGTTGCCGGAGGTGGGGACATGAAGGCTGGTGGTATTATCCCACAATGGAGAGATGGAGGTCTGGAGGTGGGGACACGAAGCCAGCCGGTGTTATCCCACAATGGCTAGAGAGGCAAAGATCTTTGGGCCGTGTGTGTGTGATTGGTTCTAGCGGGGACGTCAAAAATTTAAGTGGGGGAGTTTGTAACACCCCAGTCCCACATCGTAAGATAGGGGAAAAATTGTCTGTATATAAGGAAATAAGTTACTACCAATAGTACCTTTAAGTCATGACCTTTTGGGAGCCTGTGGTGGGCTAAGATAACCCAAGAAGATACTATTGGGCCAGTAGTTTGAGGCCTTATTTTGATGGATTTGATTCGATTCGGACTTGGGATTTGACCCAGATTTGTTAGAACTCGTGGATTTGACCAAAGTTGTTTCACCTGACTTCTTGAAGCTGCTTAGTGGTGGTGACCGTCAAGAGAGTTTCAGTGTTTCCACCTACATTTTGGATAGAGCCACTCATCATTTTGTTTGTATGAGGATTGTCGCCTTCCGATACACATTATCCACGAGCCACTATTGATATGAATGGTAAAAATTCCATCATTCATCGGTCGGTGTTGTTGTTTGTATGAGGTTGTCGCCTTTCGATACACATTATCTGATTATTGATATTGAATCAGCGGTCGCTTTGTGCTCCATTTCTATTCTCAACATTCTCGGATGTCTTTTTTAGATACTGCCACAAAACAAAAGGTTAATTTACATGCAACATATTATCCCTATATTTTGACCGACCAATTAAATACCAAAAAAAAAAACTTAAGTAGGTCATACTAGCGAAGGAATTCACCGTCTCTCCCCTCCTAGTTCTAGTCTCACATCATAGCCAGGGATCATATCCTTAAGCTTTGATACCAACTGTGATGCCCCCAAAATTAGGTATACATCACCCATCTTGAGTCGCCAGATACATGGTGCGTAATTCAAATACAACTTAATAATAATCTGTGTGTACAATACGACAAAACATAAAGCGTGAGTTTGAATACAAATATTGTCTACTAGAGAGTATACAAACTCCAAAGAAGTCCTCATTACAATTATTGTCACACTATTTAACAGAATAGTGAGGACTACTAATACAATCATCGGTCCATCACTCGTTCCCGAGCTCATCCCAGCTATATTCTCATTTCTGAAGAGAACGGTGAAAGAAAGGGTGAAATTTGAACTAGCCCAAGAAGAAATATTATGACTAAGATAATGCGAGAATAAATTATCATTAGCCTTCAACGATGTTAACCGATAAAATATAACAAACATCAAGTTTAAGCTGCAATGAACAAGCAATCCATTAGAAGAGTCAAGTAGAGAATAAAATCTACTTTCTTCTATGATTTAAAAGGTTTTTCATTACTTTTATCGCTAAGACTCAGCTTAATAAATAATCTACATCATCGAATCACCCTTGCGCTACGGCTAAGGATATTCTTTAGTATCACAACCACAAATTATTCGTGCACTACAGCCAAGGACATTCGTGTATTCATTAATGGTCATGATCATGCCAACACTGTCCATCAATGCACTACAGGCTAATGAGGACTTTTACCACATCATTTGTAATATTACGGTCATGATTACACCAAATAATCCCTGGTAATAATCATACCAAGTCCATCTATGCACTACAGGCCACAGATGACTTTCAACATAATATAAACATGAGGATGATGACAATGATATAAGAATTCAATAAAACAAGTTCAAGAATTAATTTATCCAGGAACTGATAACGTCCAAATTGTCAACATGGTACTGCTTTGTAGAGTAAAATTCAAGAATGCTCAGAAGAATATTTCTATGAAAAGATACTGGATGAAGCGCAAATATCAAGGATATTCCACTAATTTCATGGAGTATAGAAGTCAAAACTTTTACAAACTGAGTATAATAACGAATGAAATAACAAAAGAAATCACCATGCATGCGGTGCCCGCGCCATGAGCGAGTTATTCCAACAGATTAATAAGTAATGAGAACCGAGGTCAAGCCGAAATTACGCAAGCGGGATGTTCCAATGAGAATAATAAAAAGCGGAACCGAGTCCGGCATAAACGCATGTAGACATGATATTCCAATGCGAATAATAATAAAAAAGCGGAACCCGGTCCCAGTAAGCGCCTGAACATGATATTCCAAATGAATAATAATAAAAAGCGAGAACGGGTTTTGGCGTAAGCGCACGCATGAGGATATTCCAACGAGAATAATAATAAAGGCGGAATATTAGAAGAATGTCGCCAAGTATAGGGTAGTCCGGCGATATCTTTGGTTATTCAGTGAGAATAATAAAGAATGGAATAATGAAGTTCTCTTCATGAATACAAAAGAAATAATATCCCTTACCGTAGTAAAAGCGAATATAAGAGTAGGGAAGGAGCAGAATACTTTTCTATAGCTTCTCTATAATTTCTCTTTCAGAGTTTGGTGAATTCGTAAGAAATAATGAAGGAATGAGCTTTTATTTATGAAAAATGGATTTGCATAGTAACTAACTCATGAGCAATTCGAGATTGATTTACTTTAATCGACGGTCCATATTTAAAGCAAAATCTTTTAAATAAAATATATATATATATATATATATATATATATATATATATATATATATATATAACATCTGCTTTTTAAAAAAGTCACGAGATTCATCCCCGAATCCAATATCAATTTAATCTCTCTCTCTCTCTATATATATATATATATAAACAAAGTTAACAAAAGTTAATATATATATATATATATATATATATATATATATATATATAAAAGTCTCAATAATACATTTTTTCCACAAGACAATCCAACTCCTTTTTTCTTTGATTTTACGTGAACCCCCCCACCACCATTTCACAACATGTGGCAAAATTATATATATATAATACGTATATATATTTATATATACATATATATAAAAACTGAAACAACTTCTATGAAGCGGTTTTGACAATAATTGAATCAAATAACGTGAGATACTATGCAACAATTACTGTAACAATAATTGAACCAAACTAAGTGGCTTCTCACGTAAACATCAATAATCAAAACCGGTGTACTCTTTGACGTGCAACTACAGTACATTGTACTTATAACTTAGGGTGTTTCAGCAGTTAACGATAAAACTTCCGCCTGTTATTTTTCATAAAGTATTTTTGTCGTTTTCTCAATCCAACAATAATTCCGGCCAGGAGTCCACTAATGATTGTGCAGTTGTCCAAATATTCCTGCTAAAGCGAATATTCCCTGACCAATCGAATATTATATAACAACTTGCGTACTTTGCAAAATTTATAAATATTACCCACATCTATAACATTATATCAAATTCATTCCATAATATTCAAAAATAATATTTATAAAAAATTCATCTTTATTCACAAAAGTTGGGGTCTTACAGGTATTGTCAGAACAGGTGATGAAATGAGTCTCCTCTTGAGTTCTTGAAAACTCTTCTCACATTCTTCGCTCCAACCAAACTTTGTATCTTTCTGAGTCAGCTGAGTTAATAGAGTAGCGATTCGAGAAAATCTTTCCACGAATCTCCGATAATAACCAGCTAAACCGAGAAAGCTACGTACTTCGGTCACTGATTTAGGTTGCTCCCAGCTTTGAATTGCTTCAAGTTTTGTCGGGTCAACAGATATTCCATGACTTGATACTACGTGCCCAAGGAATGCTACTTCCTCAAGCCAGAACTCGCATTTCTTCAACTTGGCATAAATTTTTTATTCACGAAGCTTTTGGAGTACCAGCCTCAAGTGTTGCTCATGATCTTCACGACTTTTGGAATAAATAAGGATGTCATCAATAAAGACGACCACAAAGTGATCCAAATGTTCCTTGAATACTCGGTTCATCATATCCATGAAGGCAGTAGAAGCATTAGTCAATCCAAAGGACATGACTAGGAATTCATAATGCCGTCTTAGGGATTCAAAAGCCGTCTTTGGAATGTCATCATTCTAATCTTCAATTGGTGATATCCGGAACGAAGATCAATCTTTGAAAAGAATTTGGCTCCTTGCAACTGGTCAAGCAGGTCATCAATACGTGACAATGGGTACCTATTTTTGATGGTGACATGATTCAACTCCTGATAATCAATACAAAGTCGCATACTTCCATCTTTCTTCTTCACGAATAGAATAGGAGCACCCCAAGGAGAAGTACTAGGACGAATAAAGCTAATGTCTAACTATTCCTACAGTTGGGTCTTTAACTCCTGAAGTTCAATAGGAGTCATTCAATATGGGGCTTTGGAAATGGGTTTTGTACCGGGTTCAAGGTCGATACAAAATTCAATTTCACGCTCTGGGGGTAGGCTAGGAAGTTCTTCAGGGAATACGTCAGGGAATTTATCAACAATAGAAATATCATTCAAAACTGATGTATTTTTGTTTAGATCCGTGACATGAGCTAAGAAAGCTTGACATCCGTTTTTCAATAAACGAATAGCTTTATGGCTTGAGATGACCGTGATTGATTTTAATGGTTTGGTCACTTGAATTCGCATAATAGGTTAGTTAGGAATATAAAAGCTAACAACCTTACGAAAACAATCAATTTTAGCATAATGAGTAGTTAACCAATCAATCCCTAGAATCACATCAAATGCAAGTATTTTCAATGAAATAAGATCGACGGTGTAATGTGAGGGCACCGATTTGAACCAAACAAGACTTATAAGCGATGGATGTAATGAAGGTTTCTCCCAGCGGAGTTTCCACGAGATAAGTCAAAGTCTAATTTCTCCTGAGTCAAATTTAATCGTTGGCGCAAGTAAGAGAAATAAAAAAGAATGGGTAGGCGGTATCAAATAAGGTATAGACTTCATTAGAGTTTATGATAAGCTTACCCGTGATGACCTCGTTTGGGTTCCTTACTTTACGGGAGGTCACAACAAACGCTTCTCCTCGACTACTAGGCTTTAACTTTTTGGGACTACCTTTGGTGCCTCCATCCTAATTGAACTTGTCTTGAGGAACGACAAAATCGAAGTGCTAAGTGACCTTCTCTTCCACAATTATAACATGCTTTGGACGGCATCGCATGATTTTGACCGATGTCCCTCCCTCGCATTTGAAGCATATGATAGGTGGTCGTTCTCCTTCCTTAACAATGAGTGCTGGTTGTGACAACCCGAGAATTTTGAAAATTTTAATTAATTGATTTAAGGTTCAAAATTAGAGCCTAGATAGAAAATTAATGTATGCGTTTGATGTTTTTAAGATAGAATTTTGAGGATTTCAAAATTCTGTGAAGGATTTAGGTGACTTATTCAGGATTAAGGAAATACGTGATTATGTTCTGTGTAAATGTTATTATATGTGTACAGTATGTGGTTAAGGGTCAAGGGTTGACCAGATAAACAATATCTGTAAAAACCCTACGTCAACGTTCGGTTAGAAAACCCTAGCGATTAATAAGAAACCCTAGAAATCGGTTCTGGAAACCCTAATTTCAGTTCTGGAAATTCGAAACCCTAATTCGGGAATTTAAAACCCTAATCTGGGGACTTAAATAATTATTATATTGCTTAAGTGCTATTAATTAGAAAATTAATTAGGGTAAAGCTTAATTACATAGCGAACCCTAATTTCAAATACTTAAACCCTAATTTCGGGATTTGAAACCCTAATTTATAATTAGGGAAAACCTAATTGTTCATTTAATAATTTTAATATTAATTAGGATATATTAATTCTAATTTTCAAGTTAAGTAATTAGAAAACCCTAATCTAATTACGAAATCTAATTTTTATTTTAGAAAATTAATTTTCTATTAGAAACCCAAATTTTGGGTTATAAACCCTAATCCGTGATTTTGACCCTAATTGCTTAATTAGCGATTTTAATTAGGAAATACTAATCCTAATTAGCAATATTTAAATTGTGATTAAGAAATTTTAATATAATTAAAAAATTCTAATTATAATTTAGAAATATTAATTTTCTATTTTTGAAAACCTAAATTGAAAATTTTAGAAAATAAATTGCAAACTCTAAATTGGCTCAAACCCTAAACCCTAAAAATTTCCAAACCCTAAACCCTAAGGGTTTGGGACAATGTCCATAATGCCATTAAAATTAAATGCAAAAAGACTAGAATGCCCTTTTTATTTATTTTAATAAGTTGGTGTTGTAGGTTTTGACTTTTAGGGGAGTTGCTCACCAAAAACATAGCCCTAACATGTGCATATATCTCAACAATCAGCCATCTAGCCAGCCATATTCAATGAATCAAAATATTATAAAGATTAGAAAGAGAAATAATACTCACTTTAGTTTACAAACCCATACAAGACCTTCTCACTCTAGAAATTCGGGAATATAGAGTGAAAAAGTGAGATACATTAAGCTAAGATCATACTTTAGCTTGCATATAACAGATCATCAAAGTCAGATTCATGGATCAAAGTTCAAAAGGTATAAGAACCCTAAATTTCGAAATTTTTGAATTTGATGTTTAATGTTGTTGGTTGGTTAGAAATGTGTTAGAGGGTGTCTTTGAGTGATCTGGGTTGATAAATCATGGATCTATAACACTTAGATGAACGAATCAAGCATTTTTAGAAGTCTGGAAAAATGGAAAAATATGGCCTGACAGTCGAATGTCAGAGTCCTTAGATCTTTCTATGTTAATGATTTGGGTTGTTTTAAGTGTTTAACTTGTAGTATGTTGTATTGTCTTTGATCTGGTACTTGAAGCAAGGCCAGATCATGTCTATATCGTAAGTTATGAAGGATCAAAGGTCGTTGACCCGCATTGACCAAGCGATGCAGGTAACCCAGATTTACCCAGAAACCGTCTGACAACGATTTGCAGGGTCTTGATCTTGCTTCTGGTAAGGGTTTATGACATGATGTTAGTGTGATGCTGTAGCTGGACATATGGACTACACGTATATTCCCTTATATTACTCAGATCCTTAACTGATTCATAGTTAATGATGGTCAAACTACCGTTGACCGTATGACCTGATGAAGATTCTGGGAAAACCCAGATCTTCAAGACCCATTTACTGACCCCTTATTTGACCGGCCTTAATCTCTTAGATTCGGTGTTGTTATGATGTTCTGATTTTATGTCGTTATACCCTGTCATATGGTCTACAACTTTGAGCAAATATATTACGCAAAACAAGTCCATTATGGTATGATTTAAAGATGTAAAGTAGGTACCTTGGCTGTTCTTCATTTCTGGGTAACCCAGAAAATGAAGAACAGGCCTGACAAGAGTTTTGCACGCCAGATCGTTATGATATGTTCTGTTATGACTTATATGATGATTACAACTTGTAGTATTACATACCGACTCCACGAACAAGATTTAAAAAGACCCAGAACCAACAAGAATATAGTTTAAATTGTGGTCAAACCAAGCTCCTCGGTGTCTGACATGCGTTTCTGGGTTTGTTGAAGAACAGCCCAAGAACACCATTAGCGACGGATTCGTCACCTAGGGTACCTTTAGCGACACTTAATTACTGGAAATTATTAATTTAATTAATAAATCGAATTAAATAGATTTTAATTATTAAAAATACTTAGAAAATTCCGAAAAATTATTTTAAATTCTGAAAAATAGTTTTTAATTATTTAGAGTATATTTCATAAATATTTAATATTTTTGGAATATAAATGGTATTTAATTTATATAATTATAATATTAAATAAATTATTTAAAAATGATTTAAATACATGAAAAATCATGAAAAATAATATTATGGTATAATAAAATATTTTAAGTTATTTTTAGTGACTTTTAATATTTTGTGATGAAATTCATTAATTAATCAATATTAATGATAATTAGTTTATTTAACAAGTATATTAAATAAATTATGGAAAAATAGAATTAATGCTTTATAAATCATATAAAAAATGATTTAAGTGTTATAAAAATATTTGAAGTTATAAATATAACTTTTGATATTTTGTCATGAAAATATTAATATTTTAATATTAAAAGCAATTATCGGATAATGAATTTAAAAGTTTTAAAATCATATAAATATGATTTTAAAGTATTAAAATGCTTTGTGATATTATAAATATATTATAATATTATGACATATATTTCATTAATATTTGATAATAAATAAATATTAATGATAAAAGAATTATGTGGTATTTAATTTATTTAAATACGTTATTAATGATTGAAAATTCAAGATAAATAGTAATAATTATTTAAAAATTATTACGAGCATATGAAAAATATTTTGACTGATAATAAATTATCTGAGATAATTGTGAAGTGTTTAGTCAGAGTTTAATTGAATTTAAACTCGAAGTTTTGTCCGACTAGACCGTCGGGATGTCAGATTTGTGCCAGGTTCAACTCAGACTGTAAAAGTTTGACTTGATACCGTGTCTTATGTGTGTAATAGACTGATAGTGTTATGTGTTTAGGTTATTCTATGATTATATATATAATAGTATTATTACTGTGATGATATTATTCTAATATTGGAGATCTATATTACTAATATTAGGTCTTCGGATAAAGCGTTATAAATTGCGTTGCTGTAATCAACGGTTCAGGCAAGTATATTTTTACTTAACTTTACTAAGAGTGTTTCATTCGGATAAGCTTATGGTTAATCATTGCTGATTGCCATGAATTGTACTCTGTACATATTGCATGTATAAATCAGGTATAAAAGGCTGATCACCTTCATTACCAGTTGGTTCAGATATATTTGTTCATGTATAATACTTGTTCAGTCATAAATTTGTTCCTACTAGTTCACAGTTATATTGTTGAATTATAGCCAGCCAATTATTCAAATCATTTCAATCATGATATATCGTTATATTGTTGAATTTAAACTTGTTGGGCAATCCTTATGCTCACCCTTGCTATATCATGATAAAACATTGCAGATTAAGGCGAATGCTTCGGATACAATGAAAGGTTAAAGACGGTTCCGACTTTAGTAGTAGCGTGTGATAGATTTGTAATTGTGTTGTATCTTATGTTTTATAAGTCAAGTAAGTTATGAAATGTGTATTAAGTTAAGGTTACTCGACCTTGGGGATTATGTGTAAGTTTAATGTATAAACAATTTATGTTTATATCTTCCGCAAATATAGTAATAGTTGTATAGAATGATCGAACCGGATCCGCGTTGATTCGGGACCTCGAATTCAGGACCGTCACACTGGTGATGTCGTCCTTCCATCATTGTTGAATCTCCTCTTCTTGAAACGTCCATTCTTATTGTTTTGGCCCTGATTACCTCCGAAGTGGTTACCATTTCTGGCCTGTTGATTCCCTCCACGCTTGTTGTCACCGCTTTGATGACTGCTCTCACTAGTATTATTATTTTATCGGTTGCTCTCTTTTGGTTGCGTTGACTCGTTATCGCGCTCCACTAACTGAGCCCTATTTACAACATATGAATACAAACACAGTTTATGAGAAATAAGATATCGACGTATCTCCGGCTTCAAACCTCTTAAAAACATCCGCGTCATTCTCTCTTCATTATCAACCAAGTGGGACGCAAACCGGGACAACTCGGCAAACTTAGCTTCGTACTGCGACACGGCCATATTATTATGTTCCAACTTGATGAACTCTATCTCCTTCATGTGACGAATACTTTCAGGAAAGTACTTGTCATTGAACAGTTCTTGGAATTTCTCCCAAGACATCTTGGTCACGTGTAGGTTGAGCACGTTTCTGGAATTCCCACCGATGTCTGCCTCTCCTCGCAACATAAAGGTGGCAAAGGGAACCTTTTGTTCCTCGGCGCATCCCAAGACATCAAATATCTTGGTGATCTACTTTATCCACGTTTTTGCCTTAAGTGGTTTTGGCTCTCCAATAAACTCCGGTGCTCCCAGCTCCTTGAACTGTTTAGCGGTGATCGTTCGAGAGTTTTTAGTGTTTCCACCTACATTTTGGACAAGAGCCACTCTCGCCTGATGTTGCATAAATTGCATAAAGCCTCTGAACATTCAATCATTCATCATTTGGTCAGTGTTGTTGTTTGCATGAGGATTGTCGCCTTCCTGATGCATATTATCTTAATTATTGATATGTGGTGAATCAACGGTCTCCTGTGCTCCATTGCTATTCTCAACATTCTCGGATGTCATTTTCAGATACTGTCATAAAACAAAGGTTAATTAACATGTAACATATTATCCCTATATTCTGACCGACCAATTAAATACCAAATAAACTTAGGTAGGTCATACTAGCGAAGGAATTCCCCGTTATCCCTCCTAGTTCTATTCTCACATCTTAGCCATAGATCATATCCCTAAGCTCTGATACCAACTGTGACGCCCCAAAAATAGGAATACATCACCCATCTTGAGTCGCCAAATACATGGTACAAAAATTCAAATACAACTTAATTATACAACAGTCGTGTAAAATACGACTAAACATATGTTATGAGTTTTAATACAAATATTGACATCTAGATAATATACAAACTCAATGGGGTCCTCATTACATTTATTATCACACTATTTCATAGAATAGTGATGACTACTAATGCTATCATCTGGACCGTCACTCCGTTCCCCGACTAGTCCCTGCTACGTTCTCATTTCTTGAAGAGAACAATGAAAGCAAAAGGGTGAGCTCAACTAGCCCAGTAAGAAATATTATTGATAACATAATGCCAGAATAAATTATCATTAGCCTTCAACGATTGTTAAAAGCTGATAAAATATAACAAACATCAAGTTTAACTGCAGCGGAACAAGCAATCCATTAGAAGAGTCAAGTAGAGAATAAAATCTACTTTCTTCTATGATTTAAAAGGTTTTTCATTACTTTTATCGCTAAGACTCAGCTTAATAAATAATCCACATCATCCATTCACCACGGCCAAGGGTATTCATTAGTATCACGACCATAATTATCCATGCACTACGGTCCAATGATATTCGTGTATTCATCAATGGTCATGATCATGCCAACAACTGTCCATCAATGCACTACGGGCCAATGAGGACTTTTTCCACATCATTTGTAACATTACGGTCATGATTACACCGAATAATCCCTCGTTATAACCATACCAAGCCCATCTATACACTACAGGCCACATATGACTTTCAACATAATATAAACATGAGGATGATGACAATGATATATGATTCAATAAAACAAGTTCAAGAATTAATTTATCCAGGAACTATTAACGTCCAAATTGTCAACATGATACTTCTTTGTAGAGTAACAGTCAAGAATACTCAGAAGAATATTTCCATGAAAAGATACTTGATGAAGCGTAAATATCAAGGATATTCCACTAATTTCATGGAGTATATAAGTCAAAACTTTAACCAACTGAGTATAATAAAGAATGGAATAACAAAAGAAATCACCAGGCATGCGATAGACAAAGATGCATAAAAGTTATTCCAAGCGAGAATAATAAATAATGGAACCCAATTAAATGCGTAAATGCACGATGCAGAATATTCCAATGTAATACTAAATAATGGAACGGTGTGCGTAGAAGCGCTTACGTACGGGATATTCTAATAGAATAATAAACAACAAAACCAGGTCATGCGTAAACGCACAGACAAGATGTTCTAACAGAATAATAAAGAATGGAATAACATAAGAATTTCACCAAGTATAGGGTATCCCGCGTATACAGGTTATTCCAACAGAATAATAAAGAATGGAATAACAAAAGTTCTCTTCACGAATAAGAAAGAAAGAATACCCCTTATGAGTACAACAAATAATATCCCTTACCGTAAAAGAAGAGTATTCCGACTGGTAGGGCGAGGATATACTCGAAGAAAACTTGCACTACGCTCAAAGCTTTCTTAAACTCTAAAGAAATACGCTCAAGATTATAGAAGAGAATTCTCTGAATTTCTGGTGTGATTTTTTATTCTAACTAAGCATCCTATTTATAGGAGAATGGAAATGATACTATTTGGAAAAATCACGGATGCAACAGTTTTTAAAAATTTTACGAACTTAATTCAGACGCCTGATTTCAATAATTACATATAAAACAAATTTTAATAATATAAATATATATATAACACATGTTATATAAAAACTTATATATACAACCCTCCTGACTTTTTCTCCCACCTTCCCCCACCCGTGACATCCCATTTGAAAAACAACCTCCCATCAATTCAATTTTCCATATATGGGCCCCACATATGGCCCCCACATTTGGGTCCACCTTTATTATATTAAATAACTTTCTACTGATTATTTTGAAAAATGGGGGTCCATAAAAATAAGCAAAACTCCATAAAATCACCTTAATAATTTTAACAACATTTATCACCTTTATTATAATTCACAATATTAATCGACCAGGTCGTTCCCAGGAAAGAGGGGGCTTTCCAATAAGGATTTCTCCCTATTGGCGCGCAATTAGGTGACCAAACCTCTCCTTGACAGAACTTCTAGACGTCATTAATATTGCAAATAATAATATTAATAACTTTGTCGTCTCAATTATTGATTTAATAATATATAAAATATTGACAATAATTGAATCAATTAACGTGAGATATTATGCAGCAATTACTGTAGCAATAATTGAATTAAACTGAGTGACTTCTCACGTAAGCATCAATAATCAATACCGTGTGCTACTATGTAACCATGCGTATTATTGTACTTTTAACATCGGGTATTTCAACAGTTAACGTTAAAACTTCCTCCGTTATTTTTATAAAGTATTTTTGTCATTTTCTCAATCCGACAATAATTCTGTTGTGGGGTCCACCAATGATTGTGCCGTTGTACGAATATTCCCTGTTAAAACAAATATTCCCCGACCAACCGACTATTATATAACAACTTGTGTACTTTGCAAAATTTATAAATATTACCCACAACTATAACATTATATCAAATTCATTTCATAATATTCAAAAATGATATTTATAGAAAAATTATCTTTATTAAAAGTTGGGGTCTTACAATTAACCACGAACATTGTTTACAATAACAACTCGAGTTCAAGTTTGGAAACTTTCATGTACCGTCGATTACTGCTACGCAATCTAATTAAGCTTCAATTGAAAGACCTATTATTGATAATATCGATCTCTCAATTAGAATAATATCATAACATCTACCACTGTTAAATACAATCATAATATAACTTAAACACATTACCACATATCCCTAACAGTCACTAAAACACACAAGACCCAGTATCAAGTCAAACTATTTCAGTATGATTTGAGTTCGGTACTATGCGGAGGATATAAACATAAATTGTTTATACAATAACCTTTACACATAAATCCCAAGGTCTTTAACCTTAACTTAATACAAATATACATATTCTACACGACTTACAATGTTGTTTGCATCCAATACTTTTACAATTTTTCTACATAATAATCAAATTTCGGACTTCGTCTTTGCCTTGGTCTTTATTCAAGCCTTCGTCCTAATATGAAAATGTTATCATGATATAGCAAGGGTGAGCAACAAATTTGCCCAGCAAGTTTTAAGTTCAAATGAAGATATATCATGCTTGAAAAGAATAATACGCTGACAAACTTTCAACAATATAATGATTATGAAAGAGCATGAATCAATTTTTATAACTGAATGACCGAGTCAATAATGATGAAGATATATCATGCTTGAAAAGAATAATACGCTGACAAACTTTCAACAATATAATGATGATTAGGAAACTTGCATATCATTAGTCGATTCGCTCGCCACATAATCTAATTAAGCTTCAATTGAAAGACCTATTATTGATAATATCGATCTCTCAACTAGAATAATATCATAACATCTACAACTGTTAAATACAATCATAATATAACTTAAACACATTACCATATATCCCTAACAGTCACTAAAACACACAAGACCCGGTATCAAGTCAAACTATTTCAGTATGATTTGAGTTCGGTACTATTCGACGTCCCGATTGCCCTATCGGATAATTATCGAGTTTATTTTCAATTAAACTCTACTTAACTGCTTCAATATTATTTTAGATAATTTAATTATCAGTCATAATATTTTTCAGTAGCTCATAATAATTTTCAAATAATTATTATCATTTATAATGATTTTTCAATAATTCCAAATATTAATGAAATACCTGTCAAAATATCAAAAGTTATTTATTATAACTCAGTCTATTTTTAATACCTCAATATCACATTTAAATGATTTTTAAAACATTTAAAATCATTCTTAAATAACTGCCATTAATATGAAAATATTAATGTATTTCCTGTCAAGATATCAAAATCAATGTCAAAATATTTAATGTTATATATTATAACTTAAAACATTTTTAAAACCTTTAAATCATTTTAAATGATTTTTAAAACATTAAAACTATTTTGCATAATTTATTTAATATAATTATTAAATAAATTTATTATCATTAATATTAATTTATTAATGAAATCCATACCAAAATATTAAAAGTTATTCATTATAACTTCAAATATTTTTAACACTTTAATATCCTTTTAAATGATTTTTAAAATATTAAAATTATTTTTAACTAATTTATTTAATACAATTATTAAAATATTTAATATCATTAATATTTATATAAATTAAAATATTAATGAAATTTATCTCAAATTCTTAAAAGTTAATTTTTATAGCTTAAAATAATTTTTAAAACTTAATTATGAATTTTTCTTTATTTTTTTTCTATTTATTCAAATTAAATAAATTAATTTTCATTTAAGCGTCGCTAAAGGCCTATCGCGACAAAAATTATCGATATAGGTGTTCTTGAGCCTTGAAGAACACTCATGGTCAGTGTTTTGGTACCTAATTTGACCCTCTTAAATTTCTTATTCTTGATGTTTTTGGGCATGCGAGTGTATTAGTTATGTAGTATTGATGTAATACTACATGTACTGACAATATTCAGGGTTAAACTACATCATATCATGAAGATATAAGAGCTCAAACTAGCTGTCAGAACTGTTCTTGAGTTTCTAGGTTACCCAAAACTTCGAGATGATGTCGAGGGTCCATTCTAGCCTTTATAACTTGGATTACGGGCATTGATTAAGAGTTAAAGTGTCACACTTGTGTAGTATGTATGTCAAGGTACAAAAGTAATACACTTATGTACCTTAAAAACATCACAGAAGCAAGATCCGGCTTGGTGAAAAACCTTCCAGAACTTCTTCTTTAGGATTTCTGGATTTTTCGAAACTTCATATAGGCGATTGGTCAACCCATATTTGACCATCAATAACTTTGATTCTAGTCATGATCTAGGTGTTCAAGTGTCATGGTTTGGTAGTCCATATGTAAGAGTATAAAAGATTTAAACTCTCAAGGCTTAAAAACTTAACAACCAAGATCAAAGCCCTGCAAAAACTTATCAGACAGTTTCTGGAAAATCTAGGTTTTCCAGATTCCAGTTTCTGTGATTGGTCAACTATGTTTGACCATTAATAACTTAGAATCTAGACATGTTATGGACTTAATTCCACTTCCAGTGTACTCTCCTCATTGCATACTATATCAATGATATACTTACAACCTCAAACAATAAACACAGAATAATCTAGAGGCTCTGACATTTGACTGTCACACCACATATTTAGGGTTTATGTCAGTTTCTAAAATCCTTATTTTCATGCACTTAGATGTTATGGATCCATGATGTATCATCATAGATCACTAAATAACATCACATAACTCATATTTAAACATCAAAACACATAACCTACTAAAATTTTACGGATCTAGCATGAATTATGGTTTATACCTTGTTGCTCCAATCTTTGATTTTTGTCATCTTGATCTGATCTTGGCTAGCTAAGAGGTGATCTTGGTATAACTTTAGACTGACTTCCTCTCAAAATTTCGAAAGTTAGAGAGAGAGAAATGGTCTTGGCTAATGAGAACTAATGCAAGATATTTCTTACTTTAAGTTTTAAATCTTTTGATTCCAGATGTTGCTAGGTGGCCAAAATGCCTGAATGGTGTTAGTTTAGAACACTTGGCAAACTCAAGTGGTGACTCACCAAGATTTGGTAAAATCCTTAACTTAAAAGTTAAGTAAAAAGGGCATTTTAGTAATTTTGCACCTACTTATGGGTATTTTGGTCATTTCCCCAACAATTCGAAGGGTAATTTGGTTATTTCACATATATCACATAACTCTTAACTCTTAGGGTTTTATACTTAGCATTAGGATTCCTAGATTACGGTTTTAAAATTTCCGATTAGGGATTACGATTTCAAAAACTGAAATTAGGGTTTCCAAAGTTGGTATTAAGGTTTCTAACTTATCATTAGGGTTTCTTAACTGAACAGTAAAGTTCTTAACATAAACATTAGGGTTTTCCAATGTTATAACTTATCTGATTCATACTTAACCATTAACCACATACTGTACAGACATATAATCACAATACACAAAACCATATAAGTCCTTCATAAATTTTTTTAAATCCATACTCTATTTCCAGTCTAGGTCTTATTATTTAACCTTTAGTTAATCAAACAAGATTTTATTAATCTTATAAATTTTTGGGTTTTCACATTCACCCCTTCTTTTAAGAATTTCATTCTCGAAATTCTGACTCTACTACACTCTCTTTGCTTTTTATTCACCAAAACTAGGTTTTCAATATAACCTTTATCCAATCATATCAGATTCTACCCATAAGTAATGAGTTCACACTATTTAATATCCATCACCACATACTACTACAACATCACTCTAAAGATTTAAAAAAATCATATCATGTTGAGGGGTCATATAGACCATGAAAAGGTTTGTACAAAAATTCATCTGCAAACCATCATGAATTACGGGCACGAAGGGTGATCAGCCCGTTATGCCCTTTATTGATCAATACTACATGCTAGAATGATATTTACGTTCATCATATCCGCCTTTGGCACAAAAGTTTCCCAATTTCGGGATGTTCACCTCAGTCTTATCATAGGATTCCGCACCAAAATAATTGGTTCAACAAAAGATTTCAAACAATACTTTGAATTTCATAAACATTTGTCTAGCTGAATCAAATAGCTTAGACTCATACAAATAATTCGAATTTTAATCGATACATGTCTGGCCAAATCTAGTTGACAATAGTTTATCTTTAAAATTTCAAAAATAATTTTATGACGTCATGATACCGCATTGTATTTACAGTCCGTTTGAGGATTCCGTCATTTTGTGACTTTGTTATAATACATCATTCCATAGTGGCTGACAATCTTTAGATCGCATACACACTAAGTAATTTTGCATTGATAACTCCATCATTTTTATCATCTTTGGACCAGGTTACATGATGCATTAATGATATAAAATACATTTTGATATTACAAATAATTTTTGTCTAGTCGAAAAAACTAGCATAGACTTTTCTTTTAAACGGTTCAAAACCATTGAAAATCTGTTTTAGTATTATCATATCGTAACAGATAACGAGATGTTAGTGGCTCACTGTCTATATACACACTTTTGTCACCGTGAGTTCTTCGATAACAAAATTTTTTTTATTTTTAAAGGCACATCAGTGAAAATTTAGCTTGATGTCAAAAATTTCAAAGTCTAACATAGCTAGAAGATTTGTAATACCTATGTTTCCACAATCAACTTTACTTTCTATACTGATCCATTGCTTAATAATTTTATCTATTTCTATCATCCTCAATTCTCCATTCACAACTTTTCTATACCCCAATATAGTTCATCAAACTTACTACACGTTATGAGTTAGGAACTTTCCACAATAATATGAGTTTAGGAACTTATCCCAACAATACGTAGTTCAAGAACCAATCGAGAACCGTCCATACACGAGGGGTTCAAAAAAATACCATATGATTATGAGTCACAAAGTTACCATAAGTACGAGTTTTAAGAACTAGACCTAACCTTATATCCTCTACATATATCCGTTATACACTTGAGAAAAGAATCACCTTCTCAACATGTATATAGCAAATAAGCCGCGACACAAACATTTTAATGATTATCAAGGTGATAGACTAAGTGGTCGTTAAACCAAGCACAAAATCCCTTTCCATACAGAGGCTTGTACAACCCAAATTTATCACATGAGTCCTCAATTGAAATCCTATATAAGTCTAGCTTTTCCTTACTCCATTCAATTTTATTAAATCTGTATTTCATCATCCATAACACTTTTCTGAGTTTGCATTGTACTATTTCATAGTACAACTTAGGTACATTATTCTATTATAAAATTTTCAATCATTTGATTGATCCTCATCCCTGTTATGAACTTATCGAGGATCACGTTGTGATCTCGTATTATAATCGTATTATATTACAATTCTTTTCTATGTTATGGTCGTTTTATTTTTACGATCTTCTTTCCCTTTATACTTTGTCTTTTAGACTTAATCTATTCATCTTTATTATCGAGTTAGGTAACTCTTGGATCTTTATTACTTGTCAAGATTCTTTTTGAATCTTATTGACTTATTAATACCTTGCCCATATTCATTCATTAGAACTTAAACTCTATTTTGAGTTTGTTCATTATCCCCATCCTATGAGTTATAGCCTAAGGTAACCCTACCTAAGGTTTATAACCTACAACTTTGATACCAACTATAACGCCTCCCCCCCCCAAATTCGGGTACTTTTTACCTCTAACATTGTACGTTACGATAAATCATTTCTATAACTAATGCGGAGGATATAAACATAAATTGTTTATACAATAACCTTTACACATAAATCCCAAGGTCTTTAACCTTAACTTAATACAAACATACATATTCTATACGACTTACAATGTTGTTTGCATCCAATACTTTTACAATTTTTCTACATAATAATCAAATTTAGGACTTCGTCTTTGCGCTTTGTCTTTATTCAAGCCTTCGGCCCTAATATGAAAATGTTATCATGATATAGCAAGGGTGAGCAACAAATTTGCCCAAACAAGTTTTAAGTTCAAATGAAGATATATCAAAAGAAAAGAATAATACGCCGATAAACTTTCAACAATATAATGATTATGAAAGAGCATGAATCAATTTTTATAACTGAATGACCGAGTCAATAATGATGAAGATATATCATGCTTGAAAAGAATAATACGCTGACAAACTTTCAACAATATAATGATGATTAGGAAACTTGAATGTACTGGAATCGATTATCGCTCACTTAATCTAATTAAGCTTCAATTGAAAGACCTATTATTGATAATATCGATCTCTCAACTAGAATAATATCATAACATCTACAACTGTTAAATACAATCATAATATAACTTAAACACATTACCATATATCCCTAATACCATTACTAAAACACACAAGACCCTAAAGATCAAGTCAAACTATTTCAGTATGATTTGAGTTCGGTACTATTCGACGTCCCGATTGCCCTATCGGATAATTATCGAGTTTATTTTCAATTAAACTCTACTTAACTGCTTCAATATTATTTTAGATAATTTAATTATCAGTCATAATATTTTTCAGTAGCTCATAATAATTTTCAAATAATTATTATCATTTATAATGATTTTTCAATAATTCCAAATATTAATGAAATACCTGTCAAAATATCAAAAGTTATTTATTATAACTCAGACTATTTTTAATACCTCAATATCACATTTAAATGATTTTTTAAAACATTTAAAATCATTCTTAAATAAGCGCCATTAATATGAAAATATTAATGTATTTCTGTCAAGATATCAAAATCAATGTCAAAATATTTAATGTTATATATTATAACTTAAAACATTTTTAAAACCTTTAAATCATTTTAAATGATTTTTAAAACATTAAAACTATTTTTGCATAATTTATTTAATATAATTATTAAATAAATTTATTATCATTAATATTAATTTATTAATGAAATCCATACCAAAATATTAAAAGTTATTCATTATAACTTAAAATATTTTTAACACTTTAATATCCTTTTTAAATGATTTTTAAAATATTAAAATTATTTTTAACTAATTTATTTAATACAATTATTAAAATATTTAATATCATTAATATTTATATAAATTAAAATATTAATGAAATTTATCTCAAATTCTTAAAAGTTAATTTTTATAGCTTAAAATAATTTTTAAAACTTAATTATGAATTTTTCTTTATTTTTTTCTATTTATTCAAATTAAATAAATTAATTTTCATTTAAACTGTCACTAAAGGCCTATCGCGACAAAAATTATCGATATAGGTGTTCTTGAGCCTTGAAGAACACTCATGGTCAGTGTTTTGGTACCTAATTTGACCCTCTTAAATTTCTTATTCTTGATGTTTTTGGGCATGCGAGTGTATTAGTTATGTAGTATTGATGTAATACTACATGTACTGACAATATTCAGGGTTAAACTACATCATATCATGAAGATATAAGAGCTCAAACTAGCTGTCAGAACTGTTCTTGAGTTTCTAGGTTACCCAAAAACTCAGACAGTGTCAAGGGTCCATTTTCTAGCCTTTATAACTTGGATTCTGGGCATTAATTAAGAGTTAAAGTGTCACACTTGTGTAGTATGTATGTCAAGGTACAAAAGTAATACACTTATGTACCTTAAAAACATCACAGAAGCAAGATCTGGCTTGGTCAAAAAACCTTCCAGAACTTCTTCTTTAGGATTTCTGGATTTTTCAGAAACTCATATGGGCAGTTGGTCAACCCATATTTGACCATCAATAACTTTGATTCTAGTCATGATCTAGGTGTTCAAGTGTCATGGTTTGGTAGTCCATATGTAAGAGTATAAAAGATTTAAACTCTCAAGGCTTAAAAACTTAACAACCAAGATCAAAGCCCTGCAAAAAAAACTCATCGGTTTACGCCGAAAATCTAGGTTTTCCAGATTCCAGTTTCTGTGATTGGTCAACTATGTTTGACCATTAATAACTTAGAATCTAGACATGTTATGGACTTAATTCCACTTCCAAAGGTACTCTCTCCTCATTGCATACTATATCAATGATATACTTACAACCTCAAACAATAAAACATGAGAATAATCTAGAGGCTCTGACATTTGACTGTCACACCACATATTTAGGGTTTATGTCAGTTTCTAAAATCCTTATTTTCATGCACTTAGATGTTATGGATCCATGATGTATCATCATAGATCACTAAATAACATCACATAACTCATATTTAAACATCAAAACACATAACCTACTAAAATTTTACGGATCTAGCATGAATTATGGTTTATACCTTGTTGCTCCAATCTTTGATTTTTGTCATCTTGATCTGATCTTGGCTAGCTAAGAGGTGATCTTGGTATAACTTTAGACTGACTTCCTCTCAAAATTTCGAAAGTTAGAGAGAGAGAAATGGTCTTGGCTAATGAGAACTAATGCAAGATATTTCTTACTTTAAGTTTTAAATCTTTTGATTCCAGATGTTGCTAGGTGGCCAAAATGCCTGAATGGTGTTAGTTTAGAACACTTGGCAAACTCAAGTGGTGACTCACCAAGATTTGGTAAAATCCTTAACTTAAAAGTTAAGTAAAAGGGCATTTTAGTAATTTTGCACCTACTATGGGTATTTTGGTCATTTCCCCAACAATTCGAAGGGTAATTTGGTTATTTCACATATATCACATAACTCTTAACTCTTAGGGTTTTATACTTAGCATTAGGATTCCTAGATTACGGTTTTAAAATTTCCGATTAGGGATTACGATTTCAAAAACTGAAATTAGGGTTTCCAAAGTTGGAATTAAGGTTTCTAACTTATCATTAGGGTTTCTTAACTGAACAGTAAAGTTCTTAACATAACATTAGGGTTTTCCAATGTTATAACTTATCTGATTCATACTTAACCATTAACCACATACTGTACAGACATATAATCACAATACACAAAACCATATAAGTCCTTCATAAATTTTTTTAAATCCATACTCTATTTCCAGTCTAGGTCTTATTATTTAACCTTTAGTTAATCAAACAAGATTTTATTAATCTTATAAATTTTTGGGTTTTCACATTCACCCCTTCTTTTAAGAATTTCATTCTCGAAATTACAGCCTACTACACTCTACTGTTTTTATTCACCAAAACTAGGTTTTCAATATAACCTTTATCCAATCATATCAGATTCTACCCATAAGTAATGAGTTCACACTATTTAATATCCATCACCACATACTACTACAACATCACTCTAAAGATTTAAAAAAATCATATCATGTTGAGGGGTCATATAGACCATGAAAAGGTTTGTACAAAAATTCATCTGCAAACCATCATGAATTACGGGCACGAAGGGTGATCAGCCCGTTATGCCCTTTATTGATCAATACTACATGCTAGAATGATATTTACGTTCATCATATCCGCCTTTGGCACACAAAAGTTTCCCAATTTTGGGATGTTCACCTCAGTCTTATCATAGGATTCCGCACCAAAATAATTGGTTCAACAAAAGATTTCAAACAATACTTTGAATTTCATAAACATTTGTCTAGCTGAATCAAATAGCTTAGACTCATACAAATAATTCGAATTTTAATCGATACATGTCTGGCCAAATCTAGTTGACAATAGTTTATCTTTAAAATTTCAAAAATAATTTTATGACGTCATGATACCGCATTGTATTTACAGTCCGTTTGAGGATTAATCATTTTGTGACTTTGTTATAATACATCATTCCATAGTGGCTGACAATCTTTAGATCGCATACACACTAAGTAATTTTGCATTGATAACTCCATCATTTTTATCATCTTTGGACCAGGTTACATGATGCATTAATGATATAAAATACATTTTGATATTACAAATAATTTTTGTCTAGTCGAAAAAACTAGCATAGACTTTTCTTTTAAACGGTTCAAAACCATTGAAAATCTGTTTTAGTATTATCATATCGTAACAGATAACGAGATGTTAGTGGCTCACAGTCTATATACACACTTTTGTCACCGTAGGTTACTGATAACAAAATTTTTTTTATTTTTAAAGGCACATCAGTGAAAATTTAGCTTGATGTCAAAAATTTCAAAGTCTAACATAGCTAGAAGATTTGTAATACCTATGTTTCCACAATCAACTTTACTTTCTATACTGATCCATTGCTTAATAATTTTATCTATTTCTATCATCCTCAATTCTCCATTCACAACTTTTCTATACCCCAATATAGTTCATCAAACTTACCACACGTTATGAGTTCAGGAACTTTCCACAATAATATGAGTTTAGGAACTTATCCCAACAATACGTAGTTCAAGAACCAATCAGGAACTGTCCATACACGTAGGGGTTCAAAAAAATACCATATGATTATGAGTCACAAAGTTACCATAAGTACGAGTTTTAAGAACTCGCACCTAACCTTATATCCTCTACATATCCGTTATACACTTGAGAAAAGAATCACCTTCTCAACATGTATATAGCAAATAGCGCGACACAAACATTTTAATGATTATCAAGGTGATAGACTAAGTGGTCGTTAAACCAAGCACAAAATCCCTTTCCATACAGAGGCTTGTACAACTCAGCTATCACATGAGTCCTCAATTGAAATCCCATATAAGTCTAGCTTTTCCTTACTCCATTCGAATTTTATTAAATCTGTATTTCATCATCCATAACACTTTTCTGAGTTTGCATTGTACTATTTCATAGTACAACTTAGGTACATTATTCTATTATAAAATTTTCAATCATTTGATTGATCCTCATCCCTGTTATGAACTTATCAGATCACGTTGTGATCTCGTATTATAATCGTATTATATTACAATTCTTTTCTATGTTATGGTCGTTTTATTTTACGATCTTCTTTCCCTTTATACTTTGTCTTTTAGACTTAATCTATTCATCTTTATTATCAGAGTTAGGTAACTCTGGATCTTTATTACTTGTCAAGATTCTTTTTTGAATCTTATTGACTTATTAATACCTTGCCCATATTCATTCATTAGAACTTAAACTCTATTTGAGTTTGTTCATTATCCCCATCCCTGCGGTTATAGCCTAAGGTAACCCTACCTAAGGTTTATAACCTACAACTTTAATACCAACTATAACGCCCCCCCCCAAATTCGGGTACTTTTTACCTCTAACATTGTACGTTACGATAAATCATTTCTATAACTAATGCGGAGGATATAAACATAAATTGTTTATACAATAACCTTTACACATAAATCCCAAGGTCTTTAACCTTAACTTAATACAAACATACATATTCTATACGACTTACAATGTTGTTTGCATCCAATACTTTTACAATTTTTCTACATAATAATCAAATTTCGGACTTCGTCTTTGCCTTGGTCTTTATTCAAGCCTTCGTCCTAATATGAAAATGTTATCATGATATAGCAAGGGTGAGCAACAAATTTTCCCAGCAAGTTTTAAGTTCAAATGAAGATATATCATGCTTGAAAAGAATAATACGCCGATAAACTTTCAACAATATAATGATTATGAAAGAGCATGAATCAATTTTTATAACTGAATGACCGAGTCAATAATGATGAAGATATATCATGCTTGAAAAGAATAATACGCTGAAAAACTTTCAACAATATAATGATGATTAGGAAACTTGCATGTACCGTCGATTACTGCTACGCAATCTAATTAAGCTTCAATTGAAAGACCTATTATTGATAATATCGATCTCTCAACTAGAATAATATCATAACATCTACCACTGTTAAATACAATCATAATATAACTTAAACACATTACCATATATCCCTAATGGTCACTAAAAACACACAAGACCCAGATCAAGTCAAACTATTTTCAAGATGATTTGAGTTCTAAGATTATTCGAATAAATCCGATTGCCTATTCGGATAATTATCGAGTTTATTTTCAATTAAACTCTACTTAACTCGCTTCAATATTATTTTAGATAATTTAATTATCATTCATAATATTTTGATAGCTCATAATAATTTTCAAATAATTATTATCATTTATAATGATTTTTCAATGATTCATATCATTTTAAATAATTTAAATACCAAATAATTCCATCATCATTAATAATTAATTAATTCCAAATATTAATGAAATATTGCCAAAATATCAAAATTTATTTATTATAACTCGTATTATTTTTAATACCTCAATATCACATTTAAATAATTTTTAAAACATTTAAAATCATTCTTAAATAATCGCCATTAATATTAAAATTTTAATGTATTTTCGTCAAGATATCAAAATCAATGTCAAAATATTTAAAGTTATATATTATAACTTAAAACATTTTTAAAACCTTTTAATCATTTTAAATAATTTTTAAAACATTAAAAATATTTTTGCATAATTTATTTAATATATTTATTAAATAAATTTATTATCATTAATATTAATTTATTAATGAAATCCATACCAAAATATTAAAAGTTATTCATTATAACTTAAAATATTTTTTAACACTTTAATATCCTTTTTAAATAATTTTTAAAATATTAAAATCATTTTTAACTAATTTATTTAATACAATTATTAAATATTTAATATCATTAATATTTATATAAATTAAAATATTAATGAAATTTATCTCAAATTCTTAAAAGTTAATTTTTATAGCTTAAAATAATTTTTTAAACTTAATTATGAATTTTTCTTTATTTTTTTCTATTTATTTCAATTAAATAAATTAATTTTTATTTAAACTATCGCTAAAGGCCTATCGCAACAAAAATTATCGATATAGGTGTTTTTGAGCCTTGAAGAACACTCATGGTCAGTGTTTTGGTACCTACTTTGACCTTCTTGAATTTTTTATTCTTGATGTTTTTGGGCATGAGAGTGTATTAGTTATGTATTGATGTAATACTATATGTACTGACAATATTCAGGGTCAAACTACATAATATCATGAAGATATAAGAGCTCAAACAAGTTGTCAGAACTGTTCTTGAGTTTTAGGGTTACCCAAAAACTTAGACAGTGTCAAGGGTCCATTTTGTAGCCTTTATAACTTGGATTCTGGGTATTTATTAAGAGTTAAAGTGTCACACTTGTGTAGTATGTATGTCAAAGTACAAAAGTAATACACTTATGTAGATTAAAAACATCACAGAAGCAAGATCTGGCTTGGTCAAAAAACCTTTCAAAACTTCTTCTTGAGGATTTCTGGATTTTTCAGAAACTCATATGGGCAGTTGGTCAACCCATATTTGACCATCAATAACTTTGATTCTAGTCATGATCTAGGTGTTCAAGTGTCATGGTTTGGTAGTCCATATGTAAGAGTATAAAAGATATACACTCTCAAGGCTTAAAAACTTAACAACCTCAAGATCAAAGCCCTGCAAAAACTTGTCAAACAGTTTCTGGAAAATCTAGGTTTTCCAGATTCCAGTTTCTGTGATTGGTTAACTATGTTTGACCATTAATAACTTAGAATCTAGACATGTTATGGACTTGATTCCACTTCCAGTGTACTCTCCTCATTGCATACTATATCAATGATACACTTACAACCTCAAACAATAAACACAGAATCATCTAGAGGCTCTGACATTTGACTGTCAGACCACATATTTAGGGTTCATGTCAGTTTTTAAAATCCTTATTTTCATGGACTTAGATGTTATGGATCCATGATGTATCATCATAGATCACTAAATAACATCACATAACACATATTTAAACATCAAAACACATAACCTACTGAAATTTTACTGATCTAGCATAAATTATGGTTTATAGCTTTTTGCTCCAATCTTTGATTTTTGTCCTCTTGATCTGATCTTGGCTAGCTAAGAGGTGATCTTGGTATAACTTTAGACTGACTTCCTCTCAAAATTTCGAAAGTTAGAGAGAGAGAAAGGGTCTTGGCTAATGAAAACTAATGCAAGATATTTCTTACTTTAAGTTTCAAATCTTTTGATTCCATGGTCATGGATGTTGCTAGGTGGCCAAAATGGCTTAATGGTGTTAGTTTAGAGCACTTGGCAAACTCAAGTGGTGACTCACCAAGATTTGGAAAAATCCTTAACTTAAAAGTTAAGTAAAAGGGCATTTTGGTAATTTCGCACCTACTAAGGGTATTGTGGTCATTTCCCCAACAATTCGAAGGGTAATTTGGTCATTTCACATATATCACATAAATCTTAACCCTTAGGATTTATACTTAACATTAGGGTTTAGAAATTCTCGATTAGGGTTTATGATTTCAAAAACTAAAATTAAGGTTTCCAAAGCTAGAATTAGGGTTTCTTAACGGAATAGTAAAGTTCCTAACATAACATTAGGGTTTGCCAATGTTATAAGTTATCTTATTCGTACTTAACCAGTAACCACATATTTTACACACATATAATCACAATACACAAAACCATATAAGTCATTCACAAATTTTTTTAAATTTATACTCTATTTTTCCAATGTAGGTCTTATTATTTAACCTTTAGTTAATCAATCAAGATTTTATTAATCTTATAAATTTTCGGGTTGTCACAGTACGTAGGCAGCCATCTGTGGTGCGGTCTAACTGTCAAAAGAAAAACCAAACACTTTACCTCAACCTAAACATCAAATCAAATACCAGTCCTCAGATAACAAAACTTGAAAACCGATACACCAGAAAAAATTGAAGATCGCCAACTCATTCTGAGAGACTTTGTGACACCACATTGTCATTCCATCAGGGAACAGTTAGAGATACATCAAGACAACAAGTCACACAGAAAATTAGAAACCATCAAGAAAATCAAAACATATCCAAAATAGAAGTGAACTAAAATATATTTCTTTTTTATATGTTACTGTTGATGTATACAATGTGTCACGTACATGAAAAAAGTGACTAACCTAGTTTATGTAGGAAATAAAAGCTATTCTATAAACCCGCCATAAAACAGGGCCAACAACTCTGGAAGACTATCCCTCTTTGTAGACTAAGGGGCATCTCTAATTAAGCTCCTGCACCGCAGCCTCAATACGAGTCAAAAGCTCTGTCGCGGTATGCATGGTGCTATCCTGATAACCCAAGAGATCATTCGTCTGTGCGATGATATCATATGTGAAAGACCTGAGAGCAACACTCTCAGCAACAACAACATCCCTGACAGCCCGTGTGACGCTCCCAAAATAGGTATACATCACCCGTCTTGAGTCGCCAAATACATGGAACATAAATTCAAATACAACTTAATTATACAATAGTCGTGTAAAATACGACAAAACATAGCTGAGAGTTTAAACAAGAATATTGTCATCTAGACAATATCCACACTCACTGGTGTCCTCATTACAATTATTATCACATTATTCTGTATAATAGTGAGGACTACTAAAGCCATTTATCCTGGACCATCACTCCATTCCCCGACTCGTCCCAGTTATATTCTCATTTATTGAAGAGAACAATGAAAGAAAGAGTGAGCTCAACTAGCCTAGTAAGAAATATTATGACTAAGATAATGCAGAATAAATTATCCTTAGCCTTCAACAGTATAACAACTGATAGAATACAATAGACAATAAGTTTTAGATCAACAACTGCAGCGGAAATAAGCAATCCATTAGAAGAGTCAAGTAGAGCATAAAATATAATATCTTCTATGATTTAAAAAGTTTTTCATCAACTTTTATCGCTGAGACTCAGCTTAATAAATAAACCACATCATCGAATCATCCCTGCACCATGGCCAAAGATATTCATGTAATCATCAATGGTAATGATTATACCGAATAATCCTTGGTCATAATCATACTAACAACTATCCATCAATGAACTACAGGCCAATGAGGACTTTTACCACATCATTCGTTACATTACGGTCATGATTATATCGAATAATCCCTGGGCATAATCATACCAAGTCCATCTATGCACGTAAGCCAAAGATGACTTTCATCACAATATAAGCATGAGGATGTTGACCATGACATAACAATTCAATAAAATAAGTTCAAGGATAAATTTTAAAGATTTATAATTTAATTTATCAAGAATTCAATAACGTTTAAATTGTCAACATGATACTGCTTTGTGGAGTAAAATTCAAGAATAATATTTATGTACCAAAAATAATTTGGACAGAAAAGAAATATATTTTTTGGGTAAATAGTACCCCGTGAATAGTACCTTGTGAATAGTACCTCAGGAATAGTACCTCGTGATAGTACCCCGACATGAAAAGTACCCCAAATATTCGAGTGAATAATATTCGGGTGAATAGTAATTGGGTGAATAGTAACTCGTGAATAGTACTCCAGCATGAAAAGTGCCCCGAATACCCGAGTGAATGATACTAGAGTGAATAGTAATCGGGTGAATAGTAACCCGTAAAAGAAAAATACCAAAGGAAATGATATTTCATGACGAGTACAAAAGAAATGATATCTCATACAAGTATAATAGAATATACGAAACTACAAATGGATTTTCACACGCCGTGCAGTAATCCACGAGAAAACGGATCATTTCCACAATTTAATAAAGAATGAATCTGAAAGGTCATTCACCACGCATGCGGTAGTCCGCGTAGATAGGTTATTCAAAGTAATAATAAAGAATGGAATAACAAAAGAATTCACCGGGCATGCGATAGGATCAGCGGACAAGTTATTCCCAACAGAATAATAAAGAATGGAATAACAAAAGAATTCACCAGGCCTACGATAGACCGCACAGACAGTTTATTCCCAACAGAATAATAAATAATGGAACCAGGTCATGCGTAATCCGCACATATAGGATATTACAACAGAATAATAAAAAGAGCGGAAATAAAGTCATGCATAATCAAATGCAGACGAGGATATTCTAATAGAATAATAAAGAATGGAATAATGAAATTCACTGGGCATGCGATAGAGCCCATGCAGACGAGGTTATTCCAAGCGAGAATAATAAAGAATGGAATAACAGAAAAATTTCACCATGTATGCGGTACTTCACATAGACAGGTTATTACAACATAATAATAAAGAATGGAATAACAAGCCTTACGAGTATCGAAAGAAAATAACCCTCTTCATGAATACGAAAGAATAATACCACTTACCTCAAAAGAAGACTGGATACTGGAATAGTGAGGCAACAGACTTTCTCTTTTTCTCTCTCTATAATAATTGCTCTATAGCTTTAGTGAATTGGTGAGAAATGAAGGAAGAATGAGCTTCAATTTATAGGAAAATATAGTTTCGATAATTGCACGTTTTGGGGCTCGAAATATTACAGTATAATACCTTCCTATTTTCCTTCATTTTTAATTTAGTACTGCAAGTATTATCAAACTTGCACCACCTCCCCTAATAGTAAATCATGTGAATTAATAGTAAATCATATGACTCAATAGTTCTAAACATGTGAAAAAAATAATTACAGTATAGTACCTTCATCTATACCTCCATTTTTAACTTAGTCATGCAAGTATTATCAATCTTGCACCAACTCCCCTAATAGTAAATGAATGTGAATCAATAGTACACACATGTGAACAAATAGTTATATTCATGTGAATCAACAACAATTAATTGCTCATTTATCCGATTAATTACCCGATTGGTCAATATAACCTCCAAACATCAATTATTATCGAAATAAATGTCGATTTTCACTAACACTAATAATTCCAGCACAATGGAACTATCAATTTCATCCTTAATCAATACGAACTTATTCATCATTAATATTATAACTCACAATATTTAACAACCAGGTCGTTCCCAGGAAAGAGGGGGCTTTTCGATAAGGATTTCTCCTTATTGGCGCGCAATTAGGTGACAAAACCTCTCCTTGACAGAACTTCTAGACATTGTCAATATTGCGAATAATAATATGACTAACTTTGTCGTCTCAATTATTGATTTAATAATAATAAATATTATGCAGATGATACCGTGACAATAATTGAATCAATAATATGAGAGATATGATGCAACAATTACTGTAACAATAATTGAGTATAACTGAGTGACTTTTCACGTAAGCATCAAAAATCAATACCGTGTGCTATTATGCAACCACGCGTATTACTGTACTTTTACCACCAAGTATTTTATGACAACTTTCTTACTTTGAATTTTTTCACACATCACCCTTAACTTTAATATTTTATCAATTTAACCATTTACTAAATAGAATAATTATAAAAAAATTGAATACTTTTATTTCATAAAATTTGGGGTCTCATAATCTCCCCTCCTTATGAAATTTCGCCCTCGAAATTTACGTACCTGGTAGTTCGAAGAGATGAGAATAACTTGCTTTCTTTTCGGATTGAACCTTCCTAGTTATCTCCTCTCTATCAGGATTTTCCCATTTCTCATCTCATGTATTTCAGATATCATTCTAGAATATAGTTTCAAAATAAGGGTTAATTGACATGCCACATATTATCCCTATACTCTGACCAACTGTTGGGTAAAATCTAATTACGCACAACACGCAAGTATACGTGGTCAACAAGTAATAAAGTGATAAGTTGAGTATCGTTCCCCCAGAGAATTATTTAATAAAAAATCACCAAGTACTAACTCGTAATCAACTCAATCTTATTTAAACAAATGATTTAATAATTTAATTTAAAATAATTAAATAAACTATTACTAACTATCCCTAGAATGAAACAAGATATTGAAGACTTGAGATTACAATTTCACTTATTGTTGCATTTAAATCAATACACTTCCTGTTAAGCCAAATTATTTATACTGGATTGTTAATCAAGAACACGAAAGTAAAATATGGCCATCTCTCAATGCACCATACTCATATCAAATCAAATCCACAGATGATAGAATCAATTTGAACACCCTAATTAACTAACCCACTATATCTCTATGTGAATTACAAATAAAAAGGGTTTAAGTTCAAGTGCTTATTAGACTACATATGGCGTAAAGGTATATCTCTATCCTAAACACGAATCATGAATTCCATCCATGCAGAAATTACAAACACATGCTATCATGATCATATCTAAATCTATACTTCATCTCTCGAGTTCATATAGATTATCACGGTAATTGTTAGCTAGGCAATTAAGTAATTAAGTCCAAATCATAATAGACAATCCAAATATAGCTAATAAGACTAACAAAGAAGCATATCAAAGTAAACTACACAATAAGATCCATAGTAATCTCAAAATAGAGTTTAATTCATAAATAAACTAGAATCCATCATCCACAATTGATTAATCATTAAAAAGATACAAATAAATAAGAATTGAGATAAACAAATCTGCATTCTCTTGCTTCCAATCTGATTCTCCAATGATAATCAATAGCTTCAATCTTCAATCCTAATCTAATCTAGGGTTCCTAATCTAAGAAAGAAAGTAAAGAATTCCATTATTGAAATCTATCCCAAGAGGGATGTTATAAAGTCTTAGAATTAGCCTCTCAATCCAAGTTAAACTCAAGTAATTATAGTTCTAATAGGTATCCTAGCAAGTTAGGCCACTAAGAATCCTATTCTAGCTCAATTTGGACATCAAATAACACATTTTTACTCAAATCCGCCCCGTAGTTATGTCGAATATTGCCACAGCACGGTCGATTGCGCCGTGCAAATGGTTGTTGGCTTAAAATCGATAGTAATATTTGTCAATATTTGGCTGGCGTGGCGATCGCGCTAGTACATTTTCTACTTCGACGTCCTTTGGTAAAACAGTCATAACTCTTGATCCGCTTGGAGTTACAGGGCCTTGCACCTATCAAATCGAAGATAACGACGAGATCTACAACTTTCATTCTTTGAGGATGGACAGATTCGGATTGGATCAAGACAGAAATCGGGCTTGAAGTAGACGCTATGTAAATGTCAAACATGACAACTCTTAGCTTTGATCTTCGTTGATAAAAAGGCCATAACTCTCACATCCGAGTCTCGATTGAGATGATTCAAGATGTTCCGGAAGCTAAGAAGTAGAGTTACCATAAAATCCAAGTTCCAAGCCAAGAACATGCATCCAACTTGGTGTTAAAAGTCCTTCAATATTCCCTTCTTGCACTTGCTTGTGTATTTTAGTCCAAAAGATGTCCGAATTGCTTTCCCTTGCTTCTTCATGCCAATGTCATGTCATAGCCTACAAAATAACATAAAATATATGAAAAGTAACTAAGAACATGAATATAAACAACTAATTCAAGTAACAGATAACGGATAAGTGGGTATAAAACCTACTTATCACCGACCAATTAAATACCAAATAAACTTAGGTAGGTCATTCTAGCGAAGAAATTCCCCGTCTCTCCCCTCCTAGTTCTTGTCTCACATCTCAGCCAGGGATCATATCCCTAAGCTTTGATACCAACTGTGACGCCCCCAAAAAAGGTATACATCACTCATCTTGAGTCGTTAGATACATGGTACATAAATTCAAATACAACTTAATTATACAACAGTCGTGTAAAATACGACAAAACATAGCTGAGAGTTTAAACAAGAATATTGACATCTAGACAATATCCACACTCAATGGTGTCCTCATTACAATTATTATCATATTATTCCGTAGAATAATGAGGACTACTAAAGCCATTTATCCTGGACCATCACTCCATTCCCCGACTCGTCGGCTATATTCTCATTTCCTCAAGAGAACATGAAGAAAGAAAAGGTGAGCTCAACTAGCCAAAGAAGAAATATTATGACTAAGATAATGCAGAATAAATTATCCTTAGCCTTCAACGAAGATAACAACCGATAGAATACAATAGACAACAAGTTTTAGATCAACAAGCTGCGCAATGAAATAAGCAATCCATAAAAAGAGTCAAGTAGAGCATAAAATCTACTATCTTCTATGATTTAAAAAGTTTTTCATCAACTTTTATCGCTGAGACTCAACTTAATAAATAAACCACATCATCGAATCATCCTTGCACCACGGCCAAGGATATTCATGTAATCATCAATGGTCATTGTAGACACTCGAAATTTTCTGCACACCTGTCACTAATATTACAGGAGGACAAATTCATCTTTCAAGAGGGAACCCTGGAAGACAATTCATAACCATTTCGGATACTACTGGAAGTTCAGCATCAACCCCAGGACACACACTAGGAGTAACAATTCAAACCTCAGAGATAACCCAGAGGAGTACAGATCCAATACCGAAACACACACCAGAGAAGACCGATTAATCTCGGAGATAACCCCGAGTTATCCAGTCTCAGTCCCAATCATGGGAATATCTACCAACCTTGGTGATCAGCCCAAGGAATGCAGTTCCAGCGATAACCCTGGAAATGCTTGTTTCAAATGCAACCAGCTTCAATCTCGGCTCACAACGAGACACACCAAGACCAACCCAGAGATAACACCTGGGAGGGCAGCACACCTTAGAGTTGACATCGAGGACCTTCAACACTTGTAACAGTCCAATCTCAGCAATAACCCTGAGCAACGTCTTCTTTATCAGCCTAAACCGGCGATAACTCTGGTAAGGGGCCAAGGCATCATCTCACCACTCTAAAGCCATATCACTTCTTCTCAACATTTCATACACACATCTCTACACAACGATGTCCCATAAGAATCAAGGAAAACCAATCCCGAGTGACTATTGTGTAGGGTAACAGATAGAATTTAAAGCTTGAAGATCAGAGGGCACCGTCCCATCTTCATGACTTCGTACAACCTCTAATCCCATGCCATTGTACAACTCTCGACAACGGAGGTCCGAAATAGGTCTTATATACCTCATTCGGATGCCTAGATTGCAATTCTGAAAGTTCGAGCAGAAATTATCGTGCCTACGTGCATGTACTACGAGACGACCCGACCCGAGAAACCCGGGGCAACCCGGACAGCCACAGGTACACCTACGACTGGCCGGAGGTACACCTATGGCTCGCCCCTTTATAAATAGAGGGCTTGGGTGGCCATTTTGATAGGAGAAAGAGCGAGGAAGTCCTGTCAAATTTGCTCCGTACTTGCAATATACTGATTGCTTTCCCATTTTAAACACTTGTGAGCTCACATATAGCTACTTTTGTACCGGCGGGAGCCGAGTTTCATCCACTTTAAAGATATAGAAGCCTTCTTTGGCATTCCACTGTAAGCCTTCTTACACACTTTAAAGCCTTTCTCTTCATCTTTGCACACACCCTTCTTCACGTTGAGAGTCGTGTTGCGTGCGTCGTTTGACAGGACTTGATCCGTGGTTTTATTTTTTTTGTATATATATATATATATATATATATGGACTAACATTATCGAGTTATGCCTTGATTGAGCCTGACTTGATGCGGGAGCGTTTATTTGCTTTATATATATATATAAATATATATGAAGCGTGTGTCGAACTTTGTTCGATGAGCTGAACTTGATGCGGGCGTTAATCGCTTTAATATATATATATATATATATATATATATATATATATATATATATATGAACCGTGTGTAATAGGACTACATTCGATGAGCCCTAATTTTACATCCATATGCGTTTATTCGCTATATATATATATATATATATATATATATATATATATATATATATATATATATATATATATATATATATATGAACTGTTGTCGAACTACATTCGATGAGCCTAGAATTTATATCCGAATGCGTTTTATCGCTATATATATATATACGTCCCACCCGAGTTTACCGTGGTGGTTGATCGCTTTACAACTTTCTTTACGTTTCGGCCCTACCGGGGAGTTTACTTCGTGGTAGTTGATCGCTTTAATACAACTTTATTTATATTTTGTCTACTTTGGAGTTTCCTTCGTGGCGGTTGGTACCGTATTCTTTTATTTACGTTTTCGTCCCACGGAGTTTCATCCAAGTAGCGTTGATAGCTTTTCTGACTTTATTTACTTTTTTGATCCCCCGTGGTGGTGGTTGGTGATTGGTGATCTGTGTATATATATATTTATAGCTTTTATATATATATATATATCTACTTACTACTTTCATACAAATTGTGGTATCATGTGCTTTAGGAATCATGTGATCTGATTAAATTTAATTGGATCTAGATTCGGTTCTCGTGATGGACATTTTTCAACCTGTTAGCGACTTGTAAATTATTATACGATTATCGAATTTCCTCAGATGGTTTTCAGACCCACGAGGAAGTCGGCATTATTTTTATACATTATTTTCTTATAGATGCTTCGCATCTCGGAAATAAAATCAATCAAACCGAACACTTAATAAAATGGAAGTGTAAAAGGTCTCAATTACTATTGAGTATCAGGGTTTGAAAAACCTTTTTATAAAACATCATTGCTATATCTTGCTAAAAACTGATTTTTTACATAAATTCAAACCTTGTGTATATAGGTGCGAACGAGGTCTCGCACCACTTCCAAATAAATAGCACATTGACCCACACACACATATTCAGATAATTGTTTCTTGAAAAGAAGCGGTCACCATGGTAACACGGATGTCGGGGGTGCCTAACACCTTCCCTTCGCATAATCAAGTCCCCGGACCCTAATGAATCTCTTTGCTTTCACCGCAACTTCGTTTAGCAAAGATGTCACATCCTTTGGGTCAATGTGCAAACCTTTTCTCGGTTGTGTTGGTACAACCATTTAAAAAACCAATTGGCAACTCTTAACAGTCCATCGTCGACATTATACATGTCGAACCTTTTTCACTTGTTTTTCAAACAAATCTCACCTAAAAATGAGAACACCAAAGAACAAGTAACGGAAAGAGACAATTAAAAATCCCGACATCGACAGGTGGCGACTCTACTGGGGACACCAGTAAGAGGACTAGCCGCTATTACCATCTTTCCAAACTACAATCTGCTTGTGTGTGGATGTTGCATTTACATTTATGATGAATGTGTATGAATGCATTTATTTATTGCACTTAGTGCCTTGCACCATATCTGCTTGTGATATTAGTGCTTCACAAATGTCATCATTTCCATATGGTGAGACGTGATGTATGTGAATGTATGTTGTGTGGTCCCTCCACCAGGAGGCTATCCCATCGGTGTTTGATTACTGGACTCGTAGGAAGACTAATTCCTGCGAGGCTCAAGAAAGGCACCACCCAAATTCGCTCTAGTTGAAAGACCGGATTAATTTCCGTTGAGTAAATTGCGATGATTTGGGAACCTTCATGCCAAAAAGCCGCGAGAGTAACCTAAGATAGGTCAGCTTCTGATAAACCCAAAACAGAGGAAAGTCTCTTCATGCTTTCTCATTTAAATTACTTGTAAACACAATTACTTGTAATTTCATTCCATATATATCTCCATGTAATGAGAAATATGAAGAAATGTGTACACATACAAATTAAATGTTACAAACAGCTGACATCCATTTTTGCAGGATAAAATTCCTTAAATGGACACATCACATAGCATGTTATTATACACACATTCCCTAAAGACTAAACTATGCAAGTCTTTCGCAGGGAACCAATCAGACCTACTACCCGATCAAAATCCAAAAAGACTACAAGCCTACAGTCAATCATGTCGTCATCTGACTAGACTGACCTTAATCCAATTTCTCGTAAAGAATTTGATGGATTAAGCAAACAAATTACAGATTTGGCTGTTCTACTTAAAGAAATACACCAATCTACTCAGGGTCCAAAAATACCATTACATACTGAATCCTCTACACAAGGGGGAAACCAGGTCATTACAATACCTGAACTGCAGTTGGATACGACCAACAAAACTAATGATACCACTCATCTCATAGGAGATCCAAACACCGGTGACATCAAAAAGAAAGTCCTCCAAATGGAAGAGACCCTTCGTGCTATCAAAGGAATTGGAACACACGGGAGTGTTTCATATGCTGATCTTTGCATTTTCTCTGGTGTTCATTATCCAGAAAAGTTTAAGACTCCTGACTTTGAAAAATATGACGGGTTAGGACATTTAAAAGTATTTATTAGAGAACTTGGATCTTATGCAGAGGACGAGAAGCTCAGAATGCAACTGTTCCAGAAGAGTCTAACTGGAGAAGCCCGTTCGTGGTACACAAGATTAGACAACTCAAAGATCCATAGTTGGGAAGAGCTAGCACACGCCTTCCCCACTCAATACAGCTTTCAATCTCAGATGGCTCCTGATCGGTATCAAATAACCAAGATCAAGAAACAGTCTAACGAGTCTTTCAGAGAGTATGCTCAAAGGTGGAGACGCCTAGCTGCCCAAGTTATTCCTTCCATGACAGAATCAAAGATGATCATGACTTTTATAGACATACAAGAAGCTCCTTTCTATGAAAGAGTTTTAGCCGGCATCGATAAACCATTTTCTGAAATGGTCAAACATGGGGAGATGGACCGAGGTGGGATTGAAGTCAAGAAAAATTCAAGACCTAGCGCCTCTTAAAGTCATTCTTGATCACATCCAATCCAAATTATGGAAACAACTTCCTGAGGGTCCATAAAAGAAAGAGGAAGATGTTTCCCACGATACTATGTGGTCAAAGAGGCAATCGTAACATGCCTATTCAGAGGAGAAACTACACTCCCTTTAAAGCACAGTCTTCGAACCCTCCAATACCAAAAGGTGGAGAAGTCAAACGCCCTAGAGTGTTCACACCCTTAGGGGACACACTTGAGAATATTCTCACTCTTCTGACAACCCAAAAGAAAATTATGCATCTTCTTCCACTAGTCAGCCCTAATGGACGGTGTTTTAATGCTGCTCGAAAATGTGCTTATCATGTCGGGGCACCTAGACATGATACTCAGGATTGTTGGGGCTTGAAAAACAAAATCCAAGACCTGATAGACAACGGTGAGATCGTGGTCACCAAACTAGATCAGCCTAACGTTCAAGACAACCCTCTTCCTCAACACAAAGAAGAAGATGTCAACATGATCAATTGGAGCAATGGACAGAGTTCTAATTTCAACAATGAATCCTCCCAGACCCTCAAAGACGGTGTTGACAAGTGGGATTATGCCAAGTTCTAGTTCATAATGGAACGAAAGATGAAAGCTCTATGCAAGCAAATTGAGCAATTGGCAGAACTGGTGACCTATCAACATCAAGTGACACGCTAGTTAGTTAGCCAAGAGCATGCTAGTCTCCTCCCTCTTGTCACAAATATGCTCTCGTCACCTTCAAAAAATGAAATGCTAGAAGACAAAGTGATAAAGAGAGCAAATGCCAAAGCCCGTTAGGATTTTGCCAACAAAAGGGAATTCACATATCTGGGCCAACCTATGGAGGAAATCCTTTAGATGTTAATCAATGAAGGAAGAATCACTTCCCTTCTTCCTCTGGTTAATCCCCGTTCAGGACGGTATAATTCTGATGGAGTATGTTAGTATCACTCCCATTCTCGCGGTCACAACACAAAAGAATGCTAGGCACTCCGCCACCTTATCCAAAATCTAATTAACAGTGGTGTCCTGTAATTAGCAGACGATGATATTGTGTTACGTGCAAGTGAGAATACATGTCCTACTAAGTGGAAGAGTTTGGTAGCAGTCATATCCACTGAGACTGATGGGACTAACAAATCACTCATAATACCAACAATTCAACTTAGGGGAAGCAACAATCCTTTGAAAGTGGCCGCTCCCGAGCCAATCAACTTACCATGTATAGCACAATATCCTATTGTTAGCTTACATAAAGTGCCATGGAATTATGGAGAAGGTGAAGGATCCACCTCACATACCACTGCTACAGTGTCAAAGGAAAATCCATTGTATCTTCCCCAACGGGTGATGAAGTCTACCATCAAATCAAAGGGGAAAATACCCATGGAGAAGATTGAAAAATTCCTCCACACTATGGGTCATAATAAAGCCAAGGTGGTTTGAAGCTTAAAAGAAGCTCCACACCAAATATCAATTTTGGACTTGGTCCTAACTTCCGAGGATCACCGGAAGATCTTGTTGAAGGTTTTTGGAAGAAGCCTATCTACCAACATCAGTTGATACGGAAAAATTTCAACACTTGGTTGATCACATTTTTAACAACAATGTGATATCCTTCACTGATGATGACATACCGCCCGAAGGGACCGGTCATTGCAAGTCGTTGGACATTGCGGTCTTGTCCTCCGGATACATGCTAGCTGGAGTCTTGATAGATGGATGCTCATCTCTAAACATCTGTCCATACACTACCTTGGTGAAGATGAATATCAATCTCAACAGAATCCGGAGCAGCCATACTATCATCAAAGCTTTTGATGGAGCCCACCGGAATTCGGTCGGAGTAATTAAACTGCCAATCGAAATTAGTTCCCATACATTCTGCGTATCTTTCCACGTACTCAAGATAGATTCGAGATACAACCTGCTCTTGGGACGACCATGGATTCATATGGCAGGGGCATTCCCCTCCTCCCTTATCAACAGTTGAAATACATTATCAACAATAGCCTAGTCACGGTCAACGCTGAACCAGAGTGTCCTCAACACGGAGACATGCCATTCATGAATGCCAATGCAGATGTTGAACCGGTCAGTTTTCATGCCATGGAAGTAAGCAATACCTAATACTATGCTATTGGAATGCCATTTCCTGAACCCAAGATTTCTGCCGAAGTAATGTCGGCTACTCAAGAAATGATGCCATTGGGTCATCAGCCGGGACAAGGACTGGGTAAAGATCGCCAGGGTATCAAGTACCCAATTCAATTAACCAAGCAAACTGGAATAGATGGACTAGGCTAATCTGCCAGTTCTAGTCATAGGAATCCCCATAAGCATCAACAGATTCCTTCAGCTTCAAACGCGTGGCGTTTATCTTCGCCTTCAAACTCTGAGTTCGCACAACCTTCTGTAAAGGTGCCAGTCAATATCATGGCTATGTTATTTCCTGCTTTTGCATCGGTGAAGGAGAAAGAAGTCTTTGTTCCAGATCCCCGAGTGGAGGAAGAGAAATAAATAATTAAGCAAGACGTCATCCGAATGATGTCAGGCATACACATCATCATTTATGATGAACATAAAAATAGATACACCCCAGACGATGATTGCTCAGACGTAATGGCCATCATTCGGGATAGGGAGGACGATGACTACCCCTCCATCACTGCAGTCCACCCGGACTTTACCCTTGCCAATTGGAACAACACTCCTTGCATTGGTCGATAAGGGTAAAACAAGCAGAAACTCTTTCTTCCCCGTAGATATCATAACTGGTTACTTTTCTATACAGTATTAGCAGTTTATTTTGTCAGTATTTGCTAACACTGTGTATGATCAAAACGTTTCATATATACTAAGTGAAAGCATATTTTGTTTTAGGACCCTGATTTTAGATGTGTCTGTACTTGCTGATACGGTGCCTCTTCTCCACAAGGATTGTACCTTTGAAGTAGAGATGAATTCAGCCTTGATAGAAGTACATGAGGACATTGAGGTGCCCCCGGAAATTCAAGAATGGGTCAAAGATAAACCTAAACCCAACCTTGATCAAACCACTTCATTCAAGCTCGGAACCTTAGAAAGCCCTAAGTTAATCCAGATTGGTTCAGACCTTACCCCAAACCAGCGGAATGACATGGTTACGCTACTAACCCAATTCCAGGATGTGTTTGCATGGTCTCATGAAGACATGGTGGGTTTGTCCACTGACATTATCCTTCATCGCCTTCCCATTAAAGAAGGATTTAAGCCAGTCAAGCAGAAGCTCAAACGATTAAAACCTGAGTGGAGTTTAAAGGTGAAAGAAGAAATTGTGAAACAATTTCAAGCTGGCATCATAATGGTGTCCACATATCCTGAGTTGATATCCAACATTGTTCCCGTGCCTATACCCGGAGGGAAGGTGCGAGTCTGCGTGGATTACCGGGACTTGAACAAAGCTTGCTTAAAAGATAGCTTTCTCGTACCATTTATCCACATTCTCATTGACAATACTACTCAATATTGCATGTACTCCTTTGTTGATTGCTTTGCGGGGTACCATCAAATCATGGTCGCTGAGGAAGATCGTGAGAAAACTGCTTTCATCACGCCTTGGGGAACCTTTTGTTATAGACGGTTGTCATTCGGCCTCATCAATGTCGGAGCCACCTACCAACGAGCTATGATGGCTCTCTTCCATGACTTAATTCATAAAGAGATCGAGATCTATGTGGATGACATCATTGTCAAATCCCGGAAGGAGGAGGACCACTTAGACCATCTCAGAAAATTGTTCAACAGGTTGTGTAAGTACAACTTGAAGTTGAATCCAGCCAAGTGCGCCTTTGGCGTTAAATCAGGCAAGTTGCTAGGATTTCTAGTCAGCCACAAAGGGATTGAGCTGGATCCTACCAAAATCCAGGCCATTACGGAAATGCCCATTCCTCATACAGAGAAGGAAATACGGGGATTTTTGGGAAGAATCAACTTCATTAACAGGTTTATCTCTCAACTCATAGCAACCTGTGATCCAATCTTCAATCTATTAAGGAAGAACTTCTCCATGAAATGGAATGATGAGTGCCAAAATGCCTTCATCACGATTAAAGAACAGCTAGTCAAAGCTCCCATTTTGGTACCACCCAGGGATGATGTGTAACGACCCCAAAATTTATACCATTTAAATCTCAACTTCGGTCGTTAACCATACATTAAATCTCTAATTTTACATCATTATTCGATATTAAAAACACTAAAATTGCAGAATATTTAAAATGTTTATACATTTCCTTCTTTCTTGCCCTGAATCACAACCTTTACATTACATCTCTTTGATTAAATCTTATATCATGAATCGTTACAACAAAATGACTATACCAAGTCTTACATCATAACTAAATATCCATATACATTGGATAACTCAACTTATAATTCAACATGTTACATTTAAAATATTAAATACATTTCCCATAAAACATAAGTAATCTTCGTGAATATGGATCTCTATAATTCACGTAGAACATATCCTTACCTTAAATCTTTAACCTGCAAAAATTGTTATTTGCAAGGTTGAGCTCGATAGCCCAGCAAAATCTAACAGTTTTTATGCATCACATAACACATAATAACATGATAAACATACATATCATAATAACTAAAACAACATGGCATACATGCTTTTAGTTCACATAGCAAATATAAAGATTGAGTTCCTTACTCAATCCTCCTTATTTAACCAAAACAATGCAGTCATAAATTCACTTTAACATTTCATGATTGCAACATGTATAACATATCATGCAATTTAAAATAGTTCATCAAGTCTACGTAACAAATAGGAACTGAAAGACTTGCCTTGATCATTGTTTATCAATAACAGTTTAACAGCTTACAGTTATCTGCACTTCACGTGCCCTACACAATTATATAATCATACACATCAACTATTAGTCACATAAAAACACATAGTAATTGTAATGTAAACTCTACTCCACATCTCATCATCTTTCCTATTAATTAGCACACAATGTTCAATTAGATTGTGTTAACTTTTCGACTCATGACTCACTATATTTCTTCTTAGTCAAACTCGAAGTTAATTCAAGTGCTTAAGTCTTGCTAGGACTACTTATTGGTTTTATATTAAACCCATTTCATATCCTATAATATTCATTTCAATTGAATTGAAACACTTTTTAAGTTAATTAACACTTGGCACGACATTTCGACGTTCAATCGTCACACACCCGATTTGTCTCTCTTGTGTATTCTTACTATGCTTCAATTACTTATGTAATACATTATTTATTAATGTTAAGCATCATTATATTTACTAGCATACATGTTTTATAACTTAGGACATCATCTTTTATCGTCAGGAGCACTACACATGTATATGTGCATGCCCGACGCCCTCCGATTGCCCCCAAAAACACAATAGTCCTAATGATGACCATTTTGACTACTGTTACAGACCTCAAATTGAAAATCTTAAAGCACGAAAGTTGTAGGTCTACTCGTCCTCATTCCGGATCATCTTGAATCACCTCAATCAGAGTTCGTATGAGAAAGTTATGGCCATTTTACTATAGGAGGTCAAAACTGTTCGACTCAGACTTACATTCCGTCAGCATGCAAGGAGAGAACTAAGTCATACTGATGATGGTGCTCCAAAGATGAGATTGGCATTTGGGCGCGAATTTCAGCTGTTAACGGGCTAATTTTCAAGCGTTCTTGGGCTTATTTTTCTTGTTGGGGCTCCATTTTTGGCGCTAGGGCGCCGAAACCTGCAGAACCCAACCATGAAGAACAGAATAACTAAATTTTGTCTATTTAACACTATTAACATCTAAATTAACATGCTTATTACTTATATAAATTACTCATGAATGTTAGTAATCATCCATATACCAATTAGCAACAACTAAACAACCATTTTAGAAAACTTAATTCTTTGAAACACCATTTTTAAAACAAAACTCCATTACTGACAGTTGATAAACACAATGAATACTGTAAATCCTAATAACCACCAATTCGTTTACTTTAACTACGATTCTCTGTTCTTAACAACACAATTAACATGTTCACAATTTTAATTTCCCAATTAGCTACCAACAATTTACTGATTTTGATTTTCTTAACAACCAAACTAATGAATATTTTGACTGTTAATAGTCATGTATAAGAACATACGCTGAAAAACAGTTTCCCTTTCTTTTAACAAAATTAACGTACAATTTTTTGTCTAAACACAAACTTCTAGCATTACAACTATTTATATATGATAGTTGTCCTACTACAACCACATATGCACATGATTCCATCATCCATTATAAAAATATGAATTACAGAGACTATACTATAAAACACAGTAAACCTTAAGAACATAGAGACTAAGGAATTACATTATAAATCATAAATGTTAAGATTATGTAACATACCTTTAATTTGCTCAGACAATCCTTTTTAATCACTGAGAATATCTTGAAAAACTTAGAACTTTCTCTTGCTTTTCTTTCTCAGACTCTCTCTCAAACCTCTGGCAATCTTTTCTTTCTTAGGCTTAAGCCAATTGCATTATACGTAAACTAAAACAAACGCACGTCTTTTTCAAACGTTTTAAAACCGTCCTCTACTAATTGCCCCTATTCAATTTATCAGTTACCAAATATTATATATTATTTATATTTTGTTTAATTTAATTTATATTACTAATAAATCAAATTTAAAAAATCCAAAAGCCATAGGGCTTTGTTTGGCAAAATTATTTAAAATTAAAGACTTAATATATTTAAGCCTTGTTTGGCAAAATAAATTAAAACTACTTTAATTTATTTTAATAACCACTTATAATATAGCTATTTGTCACACTTCTAATTAATTAAGTTTTCATACTTAATTTAATTAATTCTAATAACAATTTATTGCATAATATAATAATTTATTTAATCATTATAAACTCTCTAACTTAATTATTAAATTAAATTAGATTACTATTTCAAAATAATTACTTTTCTTAACTCATTAATTATTTATTAAACAAATAAATAATCAAATCACATCAAATCAAATCAATTAAACAAATACTTATTCAACGATAAACACATCCATTAAATATTTATATAATTCAATAAATATTTAAATATTTAATTAAAAATCTGAATTGGTACATCATTCCCTCCTTACAAGGATTTTGTCCTCAGAATCACAACTCAAACAACTCATTCGTTACATGATGTTTGTGACGCCCCCAAAATAGGTATACAACACCCATTCTGAGTCGCCAAATACATGGTACAGAAATAACTACAATTTTATTAATACAACTGTCGTACAAAATACGACAACACTTAAACTATGAGTTTAAATATTAATATTGTCATCTAGACAATATCCACACTCAAATAAGTCCTCATTACAATTATTGATATACTATTTTACAAAATAGTGAGGACTACTAAAACAACTTCTAGAACCATCATTCTACACCCCGACTAGTACTCGCTATATTCTCACCTCCTGAGATGAAAAATGGAACAAAAAGGAAAAGGGTGAGCTCAACTAGCCTAGTAAAGAACATTATGACTAAGATAATATAGAAAAAATTATTGTTAGTCCTCAACAGGGAAAAATCTAATAGAATACAATAGACAACCAGTTTTAAATCAATATTCGCAGTGGAAATAATAATTCATTAGAAGAGTTAAGTAGAGAATAAAATCTACTATCTTTTATATATGAATTTAAAAGTCCATCGTCAATATTTTATCCTTGTAACATCAATCAACATATATCTGGAATCAAATATTCATCTTTGCACTACAGGCCAAAGATATTCATCGATTAGTCATGTTCATCTAAACACATTCATCTTTGCACTACTACCCAAAGATATTCATCAGAAAATCATTCATCTTTGCACTACAGGTCAAAGATATTCAGTTATATCATCATTTGTGACTGAGGATGATGAAAAATATTTTTAAAAAAATGAATCTAGTGAAACAAAAGAACAAATACTAAGGATTCGTACTTTAAACAATCCAAGTTCAAAAATACTTCATAAATAACCATAGTGGAGTTAAATTCAAGAATGAAGATCAAAACATGGATGCAATCAAAGCTAGTATCCATAATAGATATCTTGGACAAAAAATGAAAATTAAATTTTTTGTGAATAGTGCCGTATTCGTGAATAGTGACGTATACGTGAATAGTACCGTATACGTGAATAGTAACCCCGACACTAAAAGACAAGAATTTCACAAGCAAAATCTTACCAATATTCTGGCATAATGATTTTCAAAGAAATAATATCATTTATAAAAAAAATAACATCCCTTACCTCGAAAAGATAGTACTTGATTTGAAATCTTGGATATAGTCTTTGAAGGAACTTATCGAGTAAAGAACACTCAAAGTACCAAAATACTCACAAAAAATACGCTCGATATTATAGAGAGAAAACTTTAGTTTCTAGTGTGATTTTCAATTCTAACCGAAGAACCCTATTTATAGGAAAATGCTTAGAATACCAAAGAAGAAAATTTAATAAAATATTAATATATTTATATAAATTTCCTACACACACCAAGAAATCTGAATTCAGCATCTAACATGTACAAGTGGGGCCCACCCAATGGAAAAAATGTTTTTATTAAAAAAAATATTTAAAATTTCAAAAATCAATTATTCCAGAACTTCAATAATTCATAATAAATAGCCCTTTTAACAGAAAAATTCGAATCTTATGTCCTTCCATAGGAAATTCAATTCTCTACAACTTTGCAGAAGAAAGGTTTTCCAAATTCCAAACAGAAATTGACCGAAATCCACATACAGACGATTTTACAGGCTATAATCAAATTTCAGTCAAGAAATGGGATCCACAAACATGAAAAACATATTTTAAATATTTTTAGTAACAAAAATACTCGTCCTCCTCATTTACTCATATATCCCACATTCATTGTAAAAATATCACCATTTTTATATTATTATAATATAATAATATATTTAAATGAATTATTTTATCAGAAAAGATAAAATATCAATTTTCAATAATTGTCACCTTAAAAATTTTCTCCATCTATATCCACATAAAATGAATATTTTCCTTATCATAATAATCAATAATTAATTATTCATAAATAATATTACAGAATCACAATCGATGACAACCGATTCATTCACAGAAAGAGGGGCTTTCAATAAGGATCTCTCTCTTACTTGGCGCCGCAATTAGGTGACCAAACCTCTCCTTAGATGTAACTTTCTAGACATTTTCAATAATGCTATCTAATAATATTATTCAAATAATATGAATTATTGATTTGATAATGGAAAATAATGTGTAGTGACAATTATTGAAACAACAATAATATAAAATATCAACGTAGCAATTATTGAATCAATAAAATAAAATATTGAACAGTAATTACTGTAACAATTATTGAGTAGTGCTGTTGGTCGATTTCGCAATCAATGAATACGTGCAAGTATACACGGTCAACAAGTAATAAAGTGATAAGATAGAGTGTCGATCCCACAGAGAATTCTAATTAATAAATTCCAACTATTAGCACTATATCAATCCAATTTTATTTAAATAACCATAAATTGTGATTTTCCGAATTAACTAAATTAAATAATTAAAAGAGATTTTCTAAATTAAATCAAATAAACCAAACTACAATTTGAATGTATTCAGATAAATAAAGATTAAGACTTCAATATTCCCAATTATGAACTATAGATCAATTATCCAATTATCCCAATTATTATGCCTACTGAATTGTTAACAGAAATTCTCAAATGCCAAAAGCCCTTTTCCAAGTGATCAATTGACTTCTATTTAATTCAAATTAATCTTGCTATATTCATATGCAAAACAAGTAAATTAAACTCATTTAATCCCAATTCCTTATGTGTTACATGCGGTTAACAGATATTTCTATTCAATTCACAAACCTAATTATTTTCTATACAAATAACTAAGTCACATGTTATCATGCTCAGTTCTAACCCTAGAATTCCTCTTTCAATTCCTTCTAGAGTAACAAGGTAATTATTGGCCAAATAATTAATCAAGAAATACAAGGCAAGATAAACAATTCACTTTGACATAAATAATTAGAATAAAGTGAATAACTAATTCATAGCTGTAAGACCCCAACTTTTATGAATAAAGAATAATTTTTTTCGAATTATATTTTTGAATATTGGTATTGATTTGATATAATGTTATAGTTGTGGGTAATATTTATAAATTTTGTAAAGTACGCAAGTTGTTATATAATATTCGATTGGTCGGGGAATATTCGTTTTAACAGGAAATATTCGTACAACGACACAATCATTGGTGGACCTATTAACGGAATTATCATCGGATTTAGAAAGCGACAAAAATACTTTATGAAAATAACTATGGAGGTGTTACCGTTAAAAGCTGTTGAACTACCCGGTAGTAAAAGTATAGTAATCTGGCGTGAAGTTACATAAAGAAGACTTCTTGTATTGATTATTGATGCTTACGTGAGAAGTCACTCACTATACTCAATTATTGCTATAGTAATTCTTTGCATCATATTTCTCATATTATTGATTCAATTATTGTTACAGTATCATCTGCATTATATGATATATTATTAAATCAATAATTGAGACGACAAAGTTATTCATATTATTATTTGCAATATTGACAATGTCTGGAAGTTCTGTCAAAGAGAGGTTTGGTCACCTAATTGCATGCCAATAAGGAGAAATCCTTATCGGAAAGCCCCCTCTTTCTTGGGAATGACCTGGTTGTTAAATATTGTGAATTATAATATTAATGATGAATAAGTTCGTGTTGATTAAAGATGAATTTTATAGTTCCATTGTGTTAGACTTATTTGTGTTAGTATAATTGATGTCTGTAGGATATATTGTTCAATTGGGTATTCGGGACACTTTTTGTGTCGGAGTACTATTCACGAGTTACTATTTATGAGTTACTATTCATGAGTTACTATTCGTGAGTTACTATTCGCGAGTTACTATTCACGGGGTACTATTCACCCGTAAGATATATTTATTTTCGGTCCAAATCATTTTTGGGTACAATATTATTCCATGAGGAGATGTGCTAATTTTTGTACCAGTTGGTTGAAGATATAATAGTAAATCAATATGGACCGCTGGTGGAAGTTATAATAATAAATCACTATGGATTGCTGGTTTAAAGTTTTAATAGTAAATCAGTATGGACCGTTGTTTTAAGTTTTAATAGTAAACCAATCTGGACCGTTCATAAGTTAGTTACTATGCAGTCCATTCTTCTATAAATAGAAGTTCATTCCTTCATTATTTCTTACGAATTCACTGAAACTCTAGAGAGAGAATTATAAGAGAACCTATAGAAAAGTATTCGCTACTTCCCTACTCTTATATTCGGTTTCTTTTTACGGTGAGGGATGTTATTTGTTGTACTCATGAAGAGAACTTCATTATTCCATTATTTATTATTCTGTTGGAATAACTCAGATATCTGTGGCTACCCTATACATGGTGACATTCTTCTAATATTCCGTTCTTTATTATTTTGTCGAGAATATCCCATTTTGTGCGTTAACTTTAGGACTGGTTCCATTATTTATTATTCGTAGAATATCACATTTGTCGCGTTCTGGCGGACTGGTTCCATTAATTATTATTCAGCCGGAATATCACATGCGTGCGTAACGTTCTGGGACTGGTTCCATTATTTATTATTCGCCGAATATCACAATGCGTGCGTTTCTACGCCGGGTGATTCGATGATGTGGATTATTTATTAAGCGAGTCCCAACGATAAAAGTGATGAAAAACCTTTTAAATCATAGAAGATAGTAGATTTTATTCCCTACTTGACTCTTCTTCTAATGGATTGCTTGTTCATTGTGATTAAACTTGATAGTTATTATATTTTATCGCTTTTAACTTTGTTGAAGGCTAACGATAAATTATTACGCATTATCTTAGTCATAATATTTCTTCTTGGGCTAGTTGAGCTCACCTTTCTTTCACTTTGTTCTCTTGAGTGAAATGAGCGCGGTAAATGGGACTAGTCGGGGAGCAGAGTGATGGTCCTAGATGGTGCATTAGTAGTCCTCACTATTCTGTGAAATAGTGTGATAATAATTTTAATGAGGACTCCTTTTGAGTTTGTATAATCTCTAGTAGACAATATTTGTATTCAAACTCACAGTTTATGTTTTGTCGTGTTGTACCCGACAATTGTATTATTAAGTTATATTTACATCCTGTACCATGTATCTGGCGACTCAAGATGGGTGATGTATACCTAATTTTGGGGCCGTCACAGTTGGAATCAGAGCTTAGGAATATGATCCCTGGCTAAGATGTGAGAATAGAACTTGGAGGGGAGAGACGAAGAATTCCTTCGCTAGTATGACCTGCCTAAGTTTTTTTTTTTTTCTATTCAATTGGTCGGTCATAATATAGGGATAATATGTTACATGTCAATTAACCTTTTGTTTTGTGGCAGTATATGAAAATGACATCTGAGAATGTTGAGAATAGCAATGGAGCACAGGCGACCGTTGATTCACCACATATCAATAATTAGGATAATGTGCATCAGGAAGGCGACAATCCTCATGCAAACAACAACACTAATCAAATGATGAATGATGGAATGTTCGAGAGGCTTTATGCAATTCATGCAAGCAATGCAGAGAGGCGGCTCTGTCTAAAATGTAGGTGGAAACACTTTGAAACTCTCGGGACGGCCACCATTAAAGCAGTTCAAGGAGTGGGACCACCGGTGTTTATTGAGAGCCAAAACCACTTAAGGCGGAAGCATGGATAAAGCGAGATCACCAAGATATTTGATGTCTTGGGATGCTCGAGAGCAAAAGGTTTCCTTCTCCGCTTTTATGTTGCGAGGAGAAGCAGACATCTTGGTGGGGAATCGGTAAAGCGTACTCACCCTTGCCAGATTGAAGATGTCTTGGGAAAAGTTCCAAGAACTATTCAATGACAAGTACTTTCCCGAAAGTATTCATCATATAAAAGAGGTAGAATTCATCAAGTTGGAGCAAAATAATATGATCGTGTCGTAGTACGAAGCCAAGTTTACCAAGTTGTCCCGGTTTACATCCCACTTGGTGGATAATGAAGAGAGAATGACGCGGATGTTTTTAAGAGGTTTGAAGCCGGATATACGTCAACATCTTATTTCTCATAAACTGTGTTTGTATTCAGATATTGTAAATAGGGCTCAGTTAGTGGAGCGCGATAACGAGTCAACGCAACCAAAGGAGAGCAGTCATCGAAGCGGTGACAACAAGCGTGAAGGGAATTAACAGGCCAGAAATGGTAAGCACTTCGATGGTAATCAGGGCCAAAACAATAAGAGTGGACATTTCAAGAAGAGGAGATTCAACAATGATGGAAGGACGTCAGCACCAGCACCCGTTGTTAAGGAAGGAGAATGACCACCTATCATATGCTTCAAATACGGAGGGGAGGGACACATCGGTCAAAGCTGTATGCGATCTTAGTCAAAGCATGTTATAATTGTGGAAGAGAAGGTCACTTAGCCCGATTTTGTTGTTCATCGAAGACAAGTTCAGCTAGGATTGAGGCACCAAAGGCCGTCCCAGAAAAGTCAAAGCCGGTGTTGCAAGGGAGGGCGTTTGTTGTGACCTCCCAGAAAGCAAAGAACCCGAATGAGGTCATCACGGGTAAGCTTATCATAAACTCTAGCGAAGTCTATACTTTATTTGATACCGGTTCTACCCATTCTTTTATTTCTCCTACTTGCGCTCAACGATTAAATTTGACTTCGGAGAAATTAGACTTTGACTTATCTGTGGAAACTCCGTTGGGAGAAACCTTCATTACATCCACTATTTATAAGTCTTGTTTGGTTCAAATCGGTAACCGCACATTACCTGTCAATCTTATTTCTTTAAAAATACTTGCATTTGACGTAATTCTAGGGATTGATTGGTTAAATACTCATCATGCAAAAATTGATTGTTTCATAAGGTTGTTAGTTTTCATATTCCTAGTCAACCTATCATACAAATTCAAGTGACCAAACCATTAAATCAATCACGGTCATTTCAAGCCATAAAGCTATTCGTTTATTGAAAAACGGATGTCAAGCTTTCTTAGCTCATGTCACATATTTAAACAAAAATACGTCAGTTTTGAACGATATTTCTATTATTAATAAATTTCCTGACGTATTCCCTGAAGAACTTCCTGGCCTACCCCCAGAGCGTGAAATTAAATTTTATATCGACCTTGAACTTGGAACAAAACCCATTTCCAAAGCCCCATATCGAATGGCTCCTATTGAACTTCAGGAGTTAAAGACCCAATTGCAGGAATTGTTAGACATTGGTTTCATTTGTCCTAGTACGTCTCCTTGGGGTGCTCTGTTACCTACTCGTGAAGAAGAAAGATGGGAGTATGCGACTTTGTATTGATTATTGAGAGTTGAATCATGTCACCATCAAAAATAGGTACCCATTGCCACGTATTGATGACCTATTTGACCAGTTGCAAGGAGCCAAATTCTTTTCAAAGATTGATCTTCGTTCCGGATATCACCAATTGAAGATTAGAACCGATGACATTCCAAAGACGGATTTCAAAATTCGGTACGGGCATTATGAATTCCTAGTCATGTCCTATGGATTGACTAATGCTCCTGCTGCCTTCATGGATATGATGAACTGAGTATTCAAGGAATATTTGGATCACTTTGTGGTCGTCTTTATTGATGACATCCTTATTTATTCCAAAAGTCGTGAAGATCATGAGCAACACTTGAGGCTGACACTCCAAAAGCTTTGTGAATACAAGCTTTATGCCAAGTTGATGAAATGCGAGTTCTGGCTTGAGGAAGTAGCATTCCTTGGGCACGTAGTATCAAGTTATAGAATATCTGTTGACCCGGCAAAGATTGAAGCTATTCAAATCTGGGGAGCAACCTAAATCGATGGGAAATACGTAGCTTTTCGATTTAAATTTGGTTATTATCGGAGATTCGTGGAAGGATTTTCTCGAATCGCTACTCCATTAACTCGGTGACTCGGAAAGATACAAAGATTCGATTAGAGGAAGAATGTGAGAAGAGTTTTCACGAACTCAAGAGGAGACTCATTTCAAAGACTGTTCGACAATACCATCTGGCTCGGAGGGATTTGTCATCTATAGTGATGCTTCGGGCAAAGGGTTGGGATGTGTTCTCATGCAACATGGGAAAGTCATAGCCTATGCCTCAAGACAACTCAAAGAATATGAGAGGAATTATCCTACTCATGATCACAGAGTTAGCTTTTGTTGTCTTCGCACTTAAAATTTGGAGGCATTACTTGTATGGAGAGAAAGTGGAGATCTTTACGGATCATAAAAGCCTCAAATATTTCTTCACTCAAAAGGAACTCAACATGCGACAACGACGTTGGCTTGAAGCTCATTGAAGGATTATGATCATACCATCCAATACCATCTGGAAAAGTGAGCGTGGTATTTTGGCGCATTGAGTAGAAGATCATATGCAAATCACGAGTGCGATATTGTCAACGCAAAGGCCCATTTTGTGTGACTTGAAAAGGATGGAGATAAAGTTAAAAACTCGAGAGGACCCATGTGATGATGGGGAATATCTGAGTAGAACCGACTTTAATTGATAAAGTTAAAGGTTGCTCAAGCTACTGAGATTCCGAGTGATGCGTATGAGGAAGAAAGTGTAAGAAGGTGCTATCTAGGAAGCAAGAATCGATGAAGAAGGAATACTTCGAGTCTACTCCAGACTTTGTGTTCCTAATGACCCTAATTTAAAGTATAAAATCATGATGGAGACACACAACACACTTTGCGTTTTGCAATCCATCTCTGGGAGTACCAAAATGTATCATGATCTTGACATACATTTTGGTGGAGCAATATGAAGAGAGATAGCGGAGTTTATCTCAAGGTGTTTAACTTGTCAGCGAGTCAAGCGAGAGCATCAAGTACCAAAAGGTCCATTCAACCACTTGAAATTCCGGAATAGAAGTGGGAGCACATTACCATGGATTTCGTTACAGTCTTCCTAAGGTTTGCTCAAGGCATAGATGCGATTTGGGTCATTGTTGATAGATTGACCAAGTACGCTCATTTCTTCTGACACGAGAAACTTATACACTTGAGCGTCTTGCTCGTATGTATATACGAGATTGTGAGACCGCATGGTATATCTTGGGTATCCATAGTTTCGATCGAGACCCAAGATTCACTTCACGATTTTGGGTTAGTTTGCAAAAAGCTATGGGCACAAACTTACAATTTAGTTTCGGCATATCATCCTCGGATGGATGAGACGATCGGAGAGGACTATTCAAACTCTTGAAGATCTATTAAGACTCTGTGTCCTTGACTTCAAGGAAGTTGGGACAAGTTTTTACCATTGGTGGAGTTTTCCTACAACAACAGCTTATCAAGCAAGTATTGGCATGGCTCCATTTGAGGCGTTGTATGGAAGAAAGTATCGTTCTCCGATTATCTTTGGGATGAGGTGGGTGAAGCAACGTTGTTGGGACCAGGAGTTGAGTACGTATGACTACGGAAAAGATTCAAACGATCCAAACAACGTATAAAAACCTCACAAGATCGACAAAAGAGTTATGCTGATCTTCATCGAAAAAACGTGGAATTCGATATAGGAGATCATGTGTTGTTACGAGTTGCTCCGTGGAAAGGAGTTACGAGATTTGGAAAGAGAGGAAAGCTTAATCCTCGGTTCATTGGCCCATTTTTAATTCTTGAGCGAGTGGGAACTGTGGCCTATAGACTCCCCTTACCGCCAAGTATGTCTCGTGTTCATAATATTTTTCACATATCTATGTTACGTAAATATGTGAAAGACCCAAACCACATTATTGAGTTAGAACCAGATGAAATAGAGGAAGATTTAATGTATGAAGAGTTACCTGTTAAAATCTTAGATAAGAATGATCATGTTCTACGTTCCAAGGTTATACCTCAAGTCAAAGTTTTGTGGAGAAACCACGATGTGGAGGAAATGACTTGGGAGTTAGAATCTGAGATGAAGTTAAGGTATCCTCATCTCTTCGACATATCAGGTATGTACCCTAATTTCGAGGACGAAATTTCATAAGAAGGGGAGGTTGTAAGACCCCAACTTTTATGAATAAAGAATAATTTTTTTCGAATTATATTTTTGAATATTATGGTATTGATTTGATATAATGTTATAGTTGTGGGTAATATTTATAAATTTTGCAAAGTACGCAAGTTGTTATATAATATTCGATTGGTCGGGGAATATTTATTTTAACAGGGAATATTCGTACAACGACACAATCATTGGTGGACCCCACAACAGAATTATTGTCGGATTGAGAAAACGATAAAAATACTTTATGAAAATAATGGCGGAGGTGTTACCGTTAAAACTGTTGAACTACCCGGTAGTTAAAGTACAGTAATACGCGTTGTTGCACAATAACACACGGTATTGATTATTGATGCTTACGTGAGAAGTCACTCAAATATATACTCAATTATTACTCACGATGAATTCTTTGCATCATATTTCTCATATTATTGATTCAATTATTGTTATAGTATCATCTGCATTATATGATATATTATTAAATCAATAATTGAGATGGCAAAGTTATTCATATTATTATTTGCAATATTGACAATGTCTAGAAGATCTGTCAAGGAGAGGTTTGGTCACCTAATTGCGCGCCAATAAGGAGAAATCCTTATCGAAAAGCCTCCTCTTTCTCAGTAGTAACGACACGGTTGTTAAATATTGTGAATTATAATATTAATGATGAATAAGTTCGTGTTGATTAAAGATGAATTTTATAGTTCCATTGTGTTGGACTTATTTGTTTTAGTATAATTGATGTCTGGAGGATATATTGTTCAATTGGGTATTCGGGACACTTTTTCGTGTCGGAGTACTATTCACGAGTTACTATTCATGAGTTACTATTCACGAGTTACTATTCACGAGTTACTATTCACGAGTTACTATTCATGAGTTATTATTCATGAGTTACTATTCACAGGGTACTATTCATGGGGTACTATTCACCCGTAAGATATATTTATCTTCGGTCCAAATCATTTTTGGGTACAATATTATTCGATGAGGAGATGTGCTAATTTTTCAGACCGTTTGTTGAAGATATAATAGTAAATCAATATGGACCGCTGGTGGAAGTTATAATAGTAAATCAATATGGATCGCTGGTTTAAAGTTTTAATAGTAAATCAGTATGGACCGTTATTTTAAGTTTTAATAGTAAACCAATTTGGATCGTCCGTTTAAAGTAAATCAATCTGGACCGTTCATAAGTTAGTTACTATGCAGTCCATTCTTCTATAAATAGAAGCTCATTCCTTCATTATTTCTTACGAATTCACTGAAACTCTAGAGAGAGAATTATAAGAGAACCTATAGAAAAGTATTCTGCTACTTCCCTACTCTTATATTCAGTTTCTTTTATGGTAAGGGATGTTATTTGTTGTACTCATGAAGAGAACTTTTGTTATTCCATTATTTATTTTTCTGTTGGAATAACCTGTATACGCGGGCTACCCTATACATGGTGACATTCTTCTAATATTCCGTTCTTTATTATTCTGTCAGAATATCCTGTTTGTGCGTTTACGCCGGACCTGGTTCCATTATTTATTATTCTGTCGGAATATCCTGTTTGTGCGTTTACGCCGGACCTGGTTCCATTATTTATTATTTTGTCGGAATATCTGTATGTATGCGTTACTGTGGGACTTGGTTCCATTATTTATTATTCTCGAGAATATCACATGTCATGTGTGTTTCTGGCAGGACTGGTTCCATCCTTTATTATTCTATTGGAATAACCTGTTTGTGCGGTCTATCGCATGCATGGTGATTTCTTTTGTTATTCCATTCTTTATTATAATCAGTTGGTTAAAACTTTGACTTCTATACCTATGAAATTAGTGGAATATCTTTGATAGTTGTGCTTCATCCAGTATCTTTTCATGGAAATATTCTTCTGAGCATTCTTGAATTTTACTCTACAAAGCAGTATCATGTTGACAATTTGGACGTTATCAGTTCCTAGATAAATTAATTCTTGAACTTATTTTATTGAATTCTTATATCATTGTCATCGTCCTCCTCATGTTTATATTTTGTTGAAAGTCATCTGTGGCCTGTAGTGCATAGATGGACTTGGTATGATTATGACTAAGGATTATTTGGTGTAATCATGACCGTAACGTTACAAATGATGTGATAAAAGTCCTCATTGGCCCGTAGTGCATTGATGGATAGTTGTTGGCATGATCATGACCATTAATGAATACACGAATGTCCTAGGCCTGTAGTGCATGGATAATTTGTGGTCGTGATACTAAAGAAAATCTTTGGCCGTAGAGCAGGGGTGATTCGATGATGTGGATTATTTATTAAGCAGAGTCCCAGCGATAAAAGTGATGAAAAACCTTTTAAATCATAGAAGATAGTAGATTTTATTCCCTACTTGACTCTTCTAATGGATTGCTTGTTCTGCTGCAGTTAAATTTGATAGTTATTATATTTTATCAGTTTAACACTGTTGAAGGCTAACGATAAATTATTCTGCATTATCTTAGTCATAATATTTCTTACTGGGCTAGTTGAGCTCACCCTTTCTTTCCTTTGGTCTCTTCAGGAAATGAGAGCGTAAATTTGGGACTAGTCGGGGAGCAGAGTGATGGTCCTAGATAGTGCATTAGTAGTCCTCACTATTCTGTGAAATAGTGTGATAATAATTATAATGAGGACTCCTTTTGAGTTTGTATAATCTCTAGTAGACAATATTTGTATTCAAACTCACAGTTTATGTTTTGTCGTATTGTACACGACAATTATATTATTAAGTTGTATTTAAATTCTGTACCATGTATCTGGTGACTCAAGATGGGTGATGTATACCTAATTTTGGGGGCGTCACAATAGCCATAAAAGGTTCAATTGAAATCTTAATTAATGAGTTAGTTCATAACGAAAATTAAAACCAACAATCCTTCAAAAATCATCCTTAAAGAATTACACAAATTGAAAATAAGGAGAAGGAGAAAAACTCTTGAGCCAATCCTTAATCTTCAAGTAATCCTTTGCTTAGCCTCCAATAGTGAATGATTTTTCTTTTAATTTAGCAACATAAACCTTATATACTTCCTTGTCCAACCACAATCCCTTTCTAACTCGAATTGTCAAATAACTCCTTTTTTGAAGCAAGTCAACCGTCCAGTCAATGCGCGTCTCTAGTCAACAATTTTCAAGGACCAGCGCCCCAGCGCTGGGTTTAATACTGACATGAGCGACTCAGCGCTAAACTTCACCATAATTACCAAATTGCCATTATACGCTCGAAATCCCCACTTTGTCCCTGCAGCTCCCAAATCTGCAATACAACACATAAACACAGTAAAAATATCACTAAATGACTCGAGAATACAACCATTTAAGGCCAAGTATATCCAATTTATGGGTATATTACCCAATCATCAAATACCCCCAAACTTAAATTGTTGCATGTCCTCAAGCAACACGACTAAAAAAAACACGAAAAATTAACTACCATGCAAATGTAAACTATCTAAATGTTCTTAACTCCAGCAATCCAATAGCACCCATATATTCATAAGCCTCAGAAAAATCACAAAAACATGCTAATACATCATGCTAAGGTAACTCAATAATTTCCCCAACAATCAATGAATCTAAATTTGTTATTACTGATACCGTGAGTGTGTGTTCAACAACCATGCTAACCCATGAAAAGCAAAAATATGAAGGATATTAAATTTCTTAATAGGCATCATACAGTGTAAACTTGAGAACTCATCAAGTAATCTTAATTCTGCTGAAATCAAACACTTACCAAAGTTCAAGGGTCAAAATGGAATACTCATGCTATTTTTTATAACGAGGGCTTTTTGAACTTTTCCCGCTTTATTATTGCTTTTTTATATATATATATTTTTTCTCATAACTATGCATTGTCTTATTCCCTTAGGCTTTTCAGTGGTACCTTAACGAGCCATTAAGACCTTAGGGCGCTAGGTGTAGAGATAATCCCCTCGGGCTTACTTACTCAAGTAACAAAGGCCATAAAACTAGACAAGCATGCCACGGTGTTTATTTTATTTTATTTTTTTTACAGAGCTTATATACTCCAAATATTTTTCCCCCAAACTTGAGTTTATGTCTCAATTCAGTCTTCACTAGCTATTCAAATTGATCCTTTATTTCACTAGCATTCATCCTTTAGAACTCTATTATCTATCCATTTAAACTATCATAGCCAACATGGTCATTTTTTAAAACGTGCTTTCCTATAATATCAGTGTCAAACAGATAAAGATTCAAGTCATGTCACGAAAGTTATCTCACTAGTTCAACAATTCTTACTAGACTTGTTCATGCAATTTTAATTTCATCATTGGCCCCAAACACACGTGCTATCAAACGCTGGAATTATCATGCAATCCTAAATGCAATATATAACTAATAATAACACTCCAAATCCACAAAGTATTAACAAACTACAACTATAAATAAAAATTAACTACCCCCAAACTAATCTAGAGCAATGTCCTCATGCGAAAAATAAGGAAAACTAAAACAAAGGACTTCCCTGACGAGCTTATTCCTCGGGTGGAGCATCATCATCCTCGCTCATCTCTATATCGGAAGGGGGAAACACTGGCAAAACAGGAGCAGTAGGGAACTGGCCAAGGTGAACGCCCGGGTACAATTGGGAGTTCATGGCATTCTGGGCAGCAAATTGATCGACCAAGTACTTATAGATGATATCCTGGCGTTCTGACAGGCGGACATTCTGAGCTTCAAGATTGTAAAACCATCTATCTATTTCACGCTGGACTACTTCATGAACCACGCCACGGTGAGCTGCGGAGGAAGAACCATAAGTAGGTGGAGCCTGATGTGGTGGGGCTTGTGTCGCTTCAACTTGGGGAATTATGAAACCCAATCCCCTAGGGTGGTTTTCCCCACCTGTCCACACTTTATACCTGCTTATCAACTTATGGTCCAAAACTGGCATAGGCATTTGAATCATCTCGTCCGATTTCCATTTTACCCCAAACTTGGCACATAACACACAAATTAAAGAAGGATGGGGTAAACCTCCTATGGTTCCGCCTCTTGATGCTTGGAGAATTGATTTCTGAATAAGATGGCCTACATCAATTTTCAAGCCTTGAATTATTGAGTATAGTAGCATTGCTCACTCTTTAGTGACATGGCTCACATGTGTGCATGGCATGAGTTTGGTGCAGATAAAGGCATACCACGCCTTCCCATATAAACTTAGGTGAGAATGGGGGAAGGTCATGTTGCCACGTTTATGTAATGTCCACGTGCTGCCCGGTTGACAAAGTTCGCGGATTATTTTCTCGTAGTATGGACTTTGACTCAACAGATTTGCATATTCGTCGTTGAGTCCTTCTAATGGCAGTTGATAACATCCGTAGTGATCGTGCTCTGAAACATTAGCGTAGAATTCCTTAACAATTGCAATCATTGCCAGGTCAGGCTATTCGGTGTGGGAGAACCAGTTTCTCTCAGGAATCATCACTACTATATCCCCATCCTTGGATTGATCAGGCCATAAACCACGTTCGGGGACTAATAAGCGGGTGGCCATGCGGTTATAACGTTCTTGTGCTTCAGCGGAGACAAATCGTTGGTTATCAAATTTTGGTGGGGCTGAGGTGGTTCCTGAACCTTCGTCGCGTTGTCGCTTCGAAGCCATGTCGAAAATTCTTGTATTGGCACAATAAAATTTGACAGAATTATTTTTCGGAAGTGATGGAATCAACAATCGATGCGCTAAGTGCAAAGGAATTATGTGACGTGAGAATAATGGGTAAAATCCAGATGTGTAAGACTCAAGAGTACATTAGTGGTGTGGGGAGGTTAGAATCCTAAAAGGGGTTGGAGTTATGAGAGAAAAGGAAACCGGCGTTTAAATTTTCATGGGCATAACTGATCCCAGCGTCGGGGCTCTGGGTTGTACGACGTCTTGGGAAGCCTTAGGAGGCGCTAAACTGTCTTGAAATTCTTGCCCTTGGTGGCACGGGTATTGTGGAATGCTTATGTTGGAGCGCCGGTGTGACACCCCAAAAATTAGATATACATCACCCATCTTGAGTCGCCAGATACATGGTACAGAATTCAAATACAACTTAATAATACAAAATCGTATGTACAATACGACAAAACATAAAGCTGTAATGCGTTTGAATACAAATATTGCCTACTAGAGAATATACAAACTCAAAATGAGTCCTCATTACAATTATTATCACACTATTTCACAAAATAGTGAGGACTACTAATGCACCATCTAGGACCATCACTCTGTTCCCGACTAGTCCCAAATTACGTTCTCATTTCACGAAGAGAACGGATTGAAAGAAAAGGTGAGCTCAACTAGCCCGAGAAGAAATATTATGACTAAGATAATGCGAGAATAATTTATCGTTAGCCTTAAGTGTTAAAGCGATAAAATATAATAACTATCAAGTTTAAGCTGCTGATGAACAAGCAATCCATTAGAAGCGTCAAGTAGGGAATAAAATCTAATATCTTCTATGATTTAAAAGGTTTTCATCACTTTTATATTTGAGACTCGAACTTAATAAATAATCCACATCATCAAAACATCCACGAACTACGGCCAAGGATATTCTTTAGTATCACGACCACGAATTATCCATGCACTACTGCTTAAAGATAATCATGTTTTTCATCAGCTGGTCACGATCATGCCATAAAACAATTCATCTTTGCACTACTACCAAAGAGAATCCATAGCCATAATCATACCAAAAGCGTCCATCAATGCACTACGGGCCAATGAGGACTTTTTTCACATCATTTGTAACATTACGGTTATGATTACAACCGAATAATCCTCGGTCATAATCATACCAAGTCTATCTATGCACTACAGAAGCCACATATGACTTTCAAAAAAATATAAACATGAGGATGATGACAATGATATAAGAATTCAATAAAATAAGTTCAAGAATTAATTTATTCAGAACTAATAACGCCCAAATTGTCAACATGATCTTGCTTTGTAGAGTAAAATTCAAGAATGCTCGTAAGAATATTTCCATGAAAGATCTTTGGATGAAGCGCAAATATCAAGGATATTCCACTAATTTCATGGAGTATAGAAGTCAAAACTTTAACCATTTGAGTATAATAAAGAATAGAATAACAAAAGAAATCACCATGCATGCGGTACTTCGCATAGGCGGAGTTATTCAGAATAATAATTAACGGAACCAGGTCATGCGTAAAGCACGCAGACGAGGATGTTCCAACAGAATAATAAAGAATATAATAATAACATAAATCACCATGCATGAGGTACTTCGCATAGACAGGTTATTCCAACAAAATACCAATAAAGGCGGAACCAGTCCCAAAGTAAAAACGATAAACGAGGATATTCCAACAGTAATAATAATAAAAACAGAACCAGTCCGGTAGTAAAATGCATGCACGAGGATATTCAACAATGAATAATAAAGAATGAAATAATGAGAAGAATTTCACCAAGTATAGGGTAGCAGCGTATACTGAGTTATTCAATGAGAATAATAAAGAATGAAATAATGTGAAGTTCTCTTCATAAATAAGAAAGAAAGAGTACCCTTTACAGTACAACAAATAATATTCTCTACCTTAAGAAGAAAATCTTTGGATATATAAGTAGTGAAGTAAAGAATACTTTCTTCTTTCTCTCTATAGTTTATCTCTAGAGTTTACGTGAATTAAGTAAGAAATAATGAAGGAATGAGCTTCTATTTATAGAAAAAATGGAAATTTGCATAGTAACTAACTTATGAACGATCCAGATAGATTTACTTTAATCGACGGTCCATATTTAAAGCAAAATCTTTTAAATAAAATATAATATATTCTATTTATAATCTAATAAAACGAATAACTTTATAAAATATTTTACTATGCAAACACTATGCATGCACTATGCATGCACTATGCAAACACTATGCAAAATAAAATATAATATATTCTAATTATTGTCTAATAAAATAAATAATTTTATAAAAGTATTTTGTTTTATATAAAAAATTTTTACTATGCAAAATACTATGCAAACACTATGCAACACTATGCATAATAAAATATAATATATTCTATTTATAGAATAACTTGATAAAGTATTCTGTTTTATATAAAAAGATTTTACTATGCAAAATACTATGCAAACACTATGCAACACTATGCATAATAAAATATAATATATTCTATTTATAGAATAACTTTATAAAAGTATTATGTTTTTTATATAAAAGATTTTACTATGCAAAATACTATGCAGAGATACTATGCATAATAGAATATAATATATTCTATTTATAGAATAACTTTATAAAAGTATTACATTTTATTACATTAATAATACCAATAAAACAAAAGCTGAGTGACTTATCACATAAGCATCAATACCGCAGTGTCTACTATGCAACCACGCCAGACATTGTACTTTTACTAGAAAGTAGTTCAACAAAGATTAATGGTAAAACTTCCTACCGTTATTTTTAATAAAAAATATTTTTGTCGTTTTTCTCATTAAACAATAATTTCGATTCATGGGTCCACCAATGATTGTGTCGTTGCACAAATATTCCCTGATAAAACAAATATTCCCCGACTAATCGGATATAATATGACAACTTGCATACTTTGCAAAATTTATAAATACTATCCACAACTATAACATTATATCAAATCCACACCATAATATTCAAAAAAATATTTCGAGAAAATAAAATCTTTATTCATAAAATCTGGGGTCTCACAATCTCCCCTCCTTATGAAATTTTGCCCTCGAAATTTACGTACGTACCTGGTATGCCGAAGAGGTGAGGATCCCTTGACTTCATTTTAGATTCTAATTCTTGAGATATAACCTTTGAGTGTTGAATACGATCCTTCTTATCCAAGATTTTAACACGTATCTCCTCATACATTAAATCTTCTGCTATATCGTTTAGTTCTAATTTAATAATGTGGTTCGGGTCGTCCACATATTTACGTAACATTGATACGTTAAAAACGTTATGAACACGCAACATACTTGGCGGTAAAACGAGTCTATAGGCCACAGTTCCTACTTCATCGAGGATTTCAAATGGGCCAATTAAATCGAGGGTTGAGATTTCCTCTCTTCGTCGATTCTTGCTTCTAGAATAATGCCTTCTTGAACCTTCTTCTTCACATTCATCAGCTCCGGGTGTGTAGCTTGATCGACTTTAACTTTATCGATTAAAGTCGATTCTACTCGTATATTCATTATCTTCACGTGGGTTCGTATATTCACACTTATAACCGCATACGATCTTCTACTCAACGCGTCAGCTTCCACGCTCGCTTTTCCACGATGGTATTGAATGATATGATCGTAATCTTTAACAGCTCAAGCCAACGTCTTTAGCGCATGTTACGTTCGCTTTAGTTGAATAAATGTTTAAGGGTTTTTAGAAATGGGCTTTGTACTGGGGTCAATACAAAATTCGATTTCACGCTCTAGGGGTAGGCTAAGAAGTCTTCAAGAATACGTCAGGAAATTTATTAACAATAGAAATATCATTCAAAACTGTGACTCTCATCCAAGACTTGGATCGCACGTCACATTGATACCTATCAACTTGTCACCGTCATTCACGACGTTACCTGTAAAAGTCGGCTTGATTGCATTCCATACAAGAAAGTCAACAACGAAAGGATGGGGCTCTTTATTTATGGCTTGATATGACAATGATTGACTTTAGTGGTTTGGTTACTTTGAATTCGCATAACAGGTTGGTTAGGAGTATGAAAGCTAACAACCTTATGAAAAGCATGATGAGTAGTTAACCAATCATTTTCAAAAATCACATCAAAGGCAAGTATTTTCAAAGAGATAAGATGGATAGGTAACGTGAAAGTGTTGATTTGAACATGATTTATAAATAGTGGAGGTAAAGAAGGTTTCTACTAATGAAGTTTCAACCAATAAGTCAAAGTCTAACTTCTCTGAAGTTAAATTTAAACGTTGAGCTCAAGCAAGAGAGATAAAAGAATAGGTAGAACCGGTATCGAATAAGGTATAGACTTCGCAAGAATTTAAAATTAACTAACCCGTGATAACTTCGTTCGATTCCTCATCACGAAAAATGCTCTCTCTTAAACTATCGAATTTGACTTGTTCGGGACAGTCTTTGGTGTCGTCATTACCACTGGAATTAACTTTTGCTATAGGGCATATTCCACCCTCAACTGCTTCGTCGTACTCCTGCTCCATGATTTGAATCATTAGCCTTTGATCCATATTGAATTGGGGTTGATCGCAATGTATAGGGTAATTCAATACTCGATGATGGGTTCTCCCAATTGCTGTCGAAAAAGAGAAATACATATCATCTATTTTAGCTTTCTTGGATCGGACTTCTCTTTCCCCAATATCAACGCGTCGTGTGGCTTTTACCCATGCATCTTTCATTCTCACTCGTTCAGTTGTTTCTTCTTTCAGCTGCTCCTTGACATTTGAATTCTCAAATTCTAGCTTTAATATCGTATACTTTGCCAAAGAGCACTCCTATTCAGCTATCGCACATCGGGTAATACAATTTTGAATTGTTACATTCCTTTGCTCCACGACCGCCTTCCATTCTTCAGCCTGCTCTTCTAACTCATGAATACAATTTTGCAATCCTACATTTTGATCAATAAGTTCTTCTAATAAATCCTCCTCAGGTTCCTCTTCTTCCTCACTCTCAGTTGCTACCTTTGCGACTAGCTTGAGTGTAACTTTTAATTCCTCAATCACCACATGGATATCTCTAATCACATTATCTTGGTTGGTGATTAGAGGTGTCTCCAAGGTCTCATATTCTCCATTGCTATTCTCAACATTCTCGGATGTAATTTTCAAATACTGCCACAAAACAAGGGTTAATTAACATGTCACATATTATCCCTATACTCTGACCAACCAATTAAATACCAAAAAAACTTAGGTAGGTCATACTAGCGAAGGAATTCCCTGTCTCTCCCCTCCTAGTTCTATTCTCATATCTTAGCCAGGGATCATATCCTTAAGCTTTGATACCAACTGTGACGCCCCCAAAATTAGGTATACATCACCCATTTGAGTCGCCAGATACATGGTACAGAATTCAAATACAACTTAATAATACAACTGTCATGTACAATACGACAAAACATAAACTTTGCGTTTGAATACAAATATTGCCTACTAGAGAGTATACAAACTCAAAAGGAGTCCTCATTACAATTATTATCACACTATTTCACAGAATATTGAGGACTACTAATGCACCATCTAGGACCATCACTCTGTTCCCCGACTAGTCCCAGCTACGTCCTCATTTCACGAAGAATAAAGGTGAAAGAAAGGGTGAGCTCAACTAGCCCGAAGAAGAAATATTATGACTAAGATAATGCGAGAATAATTTATCGTTAGCCTTCAACGATTGTTAAACCGATAAAATATAATAACTATCAAGTTTAACTACGATGGAACAAGCAATCCATTAAAAGAGTCAAGTAGGGAATAAAATCTACTATCTTCTATGATTTAAAAGGTTTTCATCACTTTTATTCTTTGAGACTCGACTTAATAAATAATCCACATCATCAAATCAACCCCCACTACTACAGTGCCAAGGAAATTCTTTAGTATCATGACCACGAATTATCCATGCACTACTGACTTAAAGATAATCATGTTTTCATCAAGCAGTCCCGATCATGCCATAAAACAATTCATCTTTGCACTACGCCAAAGAGAATCCATAGCCATAATCATACCAAAAGCATCCATCAATGCACTATAATCAATGAGGACTTTTTCCACATCATTTATAACATTACGGTTATGATTACACCGAATAATCCATGGTCATAATCATACCAAGTCCATCTATGCACTACAGGCCACGGATGACTTTAAAAAAAAATTATAAACATGAGGATGATGACAATGATATAAGAATTCAATAAAACAAGTTCAAGAATTAATTTATTCAGGAACTAATAACGTCCAAATTGTTAACATGAAACTGCTTTGTAGAGTAAAATTCAAGAATGCTCAGAAGAATATTTCCATGAAAAGATACTAGATGAAGCGCAAATATCAAGGATATTCCACTAATTTCATGGAGTATAGAAGTCAAAACTTTAACCAACTGAGTATAATAAAGAATGGAATAACAAAAGAAATCATCATGCATGCGGTATTTTGCATAGACAGGTTATTCCAACAGAATAATAATTAACGGAACCAGGTCATGCGTAAAGCACAGACAGGATGTTCCAACAGAATAATAAAGAATGGAATAATAACATAAATCACCATGCATGTGGTACTTCGCATAGACAGGTTATTCCAACAAAATACCAATAAAAAGGCGGAACTGTGTGCGGTGTAAAGCGCATGCACGAGGATATTCCAAAGAATAATAATAATAAAGACGGAACCAGGTTCGACGTAAAACGCACAGACAGGATATTCTAACAGAATAAAAAAGAATGAAATAACAGAAGAATTTCACCAAGTATAGGGTAGCCCGCGTATACAGATTATTCAAACAGAATAATAAAGAATGGAATAACAGAAGTTCTCTTCATAAATAAGAAAGAAAGAGTACCCCTTACGAGTACAACAAATAATATTCCGTACCTTAAGAAGAAGAGTACTGGATATATAAGTAGTGAAGTAGTAGAATACTTTCTTCTTTCTCTCTATAGTTTCAGTGAATTCGTAAGAAATAATGAAGGAATGAGCTTCTATTTATAGAAAAATGGACTGCATAGTAACTAACTCATGAGCGGTCCATTGATTTACTTTAATCGACGGTCCATATTTAAAGCAAAAATCTTTTAAATAAAATATAATATATTCTATTTATAATCTAATAAAACGAATAACTTTATAAAATATTTTACTATGCAAATCTGTGACATCCCATTTTTAGAAATTATAAATGAGAATTTTATAAATAAAAGTATTATTTATGAGATATGTTGGGTGTGAGTATGTGTATGTCATATATTGTAGAATATGTGAATTGATGTGAAGAGAATGTTATATATTAATTTTAATATATATAAATATTTAATTGAATTATTTATTGTGTTAAATAAATAAATTTTGTTTTGATTATAGAGTAAGTAATGTAATTAAGTGTAGTGATTAATTAAATGAATATTTAGTATTTAATTTAATTAATATAATAATTTTATGTTATAGTTCTTATTTAATTGAGATAATTAAATTACGTGAGTTATGTGATGATTGTTACACAAAATTATAATTAACAAGTAAATATACTTATATGACAATTTAACGAGATTGATTGATATTAAGCTATTGATTAATTAAAATAATGAGTATTTTCCAAACATGGTCTTAGGCTTTTCATGTTCAAATTGGTGTAACCTATGTATTAACTAGTAATTAGTATATCTAATAATTACTAGGAGTTACATATATATTATATATTACTAGTATTGTATATTATATGTATATACTACAAGTTAGTATGTTAGTTTTAGAAAACAAACCAAAGAAAGAAGAAGAGAGTTAGAGAGAGTTGTAGGAGAAGAAGAAGAGGAAGAAAAAGAAGAAGGGAAAACTTTGAGAAGACAAAACAAGCCCCATCATCATCATCTACATCTCTTTCTTAAATTCATACTAATAAAGTTATAATCTAAATTCCTTGTTTTAATTATATTTTTATGTTCTTCATAATGTAGATAATTGTTATGTAGAAGTTGTATTGAGAAATTGAGAGAGATAGAGAGAAATAGAAGAATTGAGATGAGCTAGAAGAAGAAGAAGAAAAAAAAAAGCTAGAAGAAGGTAACTTCTAAACTCTTATTTAATCCTTGATTTTTTTGGTAGATTTATGTTCTAGGGTAGTAGATCATGCTTAATTAATCTTTTTGAATTTGTTTAATCTTGGATTATCAAGAATCAAACAAGAGGATTCAAGAAAGAAAATTTGAAGAAAAAAATTCGTAGGTTTTTAGTAATTGTGGACTTATCCTGTGAAATTCATACCTCTTTGGGTATAATGAGTTAGAAAGTGAGCCTAATCAAAGATATGGAAGTAAGCTATATTCTGAAAGTGGAATCACATGAAAACTCTTTGTAGATTTCTCGCGATATACATTTTAGTAAGTAAAAATTTGGTTGAAGGAAAATAATCATCCGAGAAAATCAAAACTGTTACGGTTTCTGACTTTGAAAAATTCATATAAATTCGTGTGTTTTTAATCTGAAGAAATGTAAAACTGCAAAGTTATAGATATGGAAGTTTACTAGCTAGACTCTCGAGATTGAGCCATTTTATGGACCGGATCATGTCCGAAATAAATTGTTTAGTAAGGATGTCTAGAAAATGAAATTTTCTAGACTAGTTTATGAATTACAGAATCTGGTTTAGATGGATAAGGGTCTGACTTTAAGGCCTAGATGAGGTTGTAGTACACTGAGTAAAGGTTAATTCTATATAAGAAGGAACAAAAACGGACATGTAACGAACAAGTTACGTTAAAAACGAAAACAACTTTTTGTTAAAGAAATTGTGAAAATGAGTTTTATAATTCTGTTTGAATTAAGATTTTGGGTGACGATATATTTTGATGATTAAAATTATGTTTTGACATATGTAATGAGTATAGATATGTGTTATCATATTCTATACATAATTAACCATTTAAGATCAAGAGTTGAGATAAGTTAATGTGTGCACATAACGTGCTCGATAAAATGCCTAAGAGTAATAGTGTTTTCTAAACTTTGGTATACAAAGTGTCTAACTAATGGCTAATATTGGATATCAAAGTATGAAAAGATGATAATACAAGAATAATAATGGAAAGAAATCGAAAAGGGTAATTTTTGATTTATGAAGGAAAATAAAACATGTAAACAATGTGTTGAATATGCATTTTTGAAAACAAAGTGATATAATAAAATGGTGTGATATACGCACATTAAACTACAAGTGTGATAGTCTAGCATGTGTGGTGATGAAAATGAAAAATAAAACCGAGTTGCATATAAAATAGTTAGATGTCTATAAAGACATTATAAAGGATAATAAGATAAAGTAAGGTCTTAGAATAAATTTGACCATGAGATTGAGTATTGATTTTATTTATTATCAATCTCATATACGATGTAGTAGGTTGTGCAAGGGACGCGAAGTATTAGCGTGTTGGTAAAAATCTTAGGTAAAAGGCAAGTCTTTCGATTCCTTTTGCTATGTGAACTTGATGATGATCTGCTTTAAAATTTCAGGTGTATGATGTATTATATATGTCAAAAGTATGAAATGTGAAAGTCAATCTATGACTATGATGATTGAACTATGAATATTGATTGAGTAAGGTGCTCAATCTTTATAGTTGTTATGTGAACTACAACATGTATGCTATGTTTGTTTATGATTATTCTTGTATGTTGAGCATGTTATTATGTGCTTTCACGTGATGCATGAAAAGCGTAAAGATTTTCTTTGAGTTGTCGAGCTCATTCTTGCAAATAACCATTTTTTGCAGATTCAAGAATTGAAGGTAACGCTATGTGCTACTTGATTGTTATGGATCAAAAGTGATATATGAAGATTTAATATCCTAGCTAAGTTGTTATTCTTGTAAACCATGTCTAATGTTTCGAATAATGTATTAATGTTGAATTGTAATATTGTTTTGTGAATGTAAACTATTGTAGTATTAAAATGATTCTGAGATATTTAGTTGTAAAGGTTGAAGGTTTTGGGAACGAGGATAGTTTGTAATAGAAAATTTTAATTATTCCATAAATTTCAATGGTTGTATTATCGTTTCATGATGTAAAATTAGAGGTTGAATGTATTATTAACGACCGAAGTCGAGAATTAAATTGTATGAATTTTGGGGTCGTTACAGTTGGTATCAAAGTTGATAAGTTAGAAATTTTAGGTAAGAGCACCTTAGGCTATAACCTTAGAGAAGAGATGTGAAAATAAGGAACGAATAAGCTCAAATAGAGTTTGAACAATAAGGGATTAAAACTTGCGTGAAAGGATTCAAAGAAGAATCTCGCAGAGTTATAAGGAATATGAATGTGGGGTTACCCAACTCCAATAATAAGGATGTAAGGTGATAATAAATAGACAATGTCTATAAAAAAAGAATGATAAAGAAGTTAAGAATAAAGAGTTATATCTAAGTGGTGCAATTGTACTCTTTCGTAGTTGATGTATGGTATCTGGGCTAAACGATTCCTTCATAGAGTGGAGGTGTATACGAACTAGCAACTCAGAACCTAGTTTGTTGGTTGTTTATGGGAAACCACTCAGCGTACCATATTGAAACTGGTAGAGACTCGATGTGTACCAAGTATAGAAAATGGATATGTATGATGAAAGTGTAGAACTTGAATGAAATGTTGAGCAATGTAAATGAAGTTAGAAATTCTTATAGGAAGAATTGTTATATAAACAAGAAGATTCAAAGAAGAATCTTGAAGAGATATAAAGATAAGAAATTGGAGTTTCCTAACTCCAAAAGCCAAGATAACGAATAATGTCGTAAATGATGAAAAAGAGAAAGAAAGAGGATCGTAAAACAAAACAATCACGAGTTAAGAAAAGAATTTTAAGGGAGATGATTATAGAATAAGATCACGACGTGGTCTGTTTAAGTTATAAAAGAAAGATGGTCTATAATGTTTGAATAATTATAGCTTAATGATATAAAGATGGTGTACTATGAAAAAGTACGAGATAACTCATGATGAGTTATAGATAATGTGATACGAGGAATTCGTATCGAGCAAAGAGCAAGTTAAGAGTAAGATAGAGTTAGGTGGGATTTCAATTGAGGACTTATATGATGGCTGAGTTATACAAATCTTTGTATGGGTGAGGGTTTTGTGCTTGCACTCAGTTTATCATATTGATAATCATTGGAATGTTGGTGTCGCGTTATCTATGTATATGTGGCGAAAAGGTGATTCTTTTCTCATGTGTATGTTTGATAGTTAGAAATTATTAAGATTAGACAGATATTATTAGGATTAGGTGCGGTTATTAAAACTAATGCATATGGTAAGTTCGTGACTCATAATAATATGTCATGTTTTGAACCCCTCAGCGAATGGACGCCTATGGTCTGACTAAGATAAGTTCTTAAACTCATATTATTATGGCAAGTCCTGAACTTCCAATGTGCGGTAAGTTTGATGAACTGGGGTATAATTAAGTTATGAATGGAGTATTGAGGATGATAGGAATAGATAGATCTTTTAAGCAATGGATCATTACAAAAAGTGGAGTTGATGGTGGAAGCATAGATATTCTAAATCTACTAGCTATGCTAGACTTTCGAAATTTATTGACTTTGTGCTGATGTTTACACTTCTATTTTCTTGAAAAACATTGGATCAAATGATGGAACCAATGAGTTTTAACAACAATACTGTTATTCGTATGTCTATCCTAATTGTTTCGGCTAGACAAAAATGATTTACAATATATCAAAATGTATTTTATATCATTAATGCATCATGTAACCTGGTGCAAAGATGATAAAAATGATGGAGTCATCAATGCAGTTACCTAGTGTTGGATGTGATCTAAGGATCGTCAGCCCACTATGGTATGATGTAGTATGATAAAATCACCAAATGACGGAATCCTCAATGCATTGTAAATCTGATGCGGTATCATGACGTCATAAAAAGATTTTTGAGATTTCTTTGAGATATTAGAATACATATGTATGTATGTATATGTATATTTTGGTTAATGTCGGAATTATTGTAGAGGTCTATGCTATTTGACTTAGCTAGACAAATATTGAAAGATGTTCATGAAATTCAAGAGTTTCTTGAGAAATTATGCCAAACCAAATTGTTTTGGTGCGGATTCAGATGTTGAAAAGATGAGATGAATAACCCTATTATTAGGGGTTGCGCTTAGTTTTATACTTTGTGCTGAAATGTTTGTATACAATACATGTACAATAGGTTGATCACCTAAAGTACTTACGGAGAGTGTTTTCAGTCTTTGTGATTGATAAACATTCTGCCAAAGAGGGTTTAAAGTGTGAACAACCGGGGGTGAAGCACTATAAACCTAGAGAATAGAGTTCATGGTCTTGTGACCCTCAACATGATTTGGAATCTTTTGAATTCCTGAGTTATTCATACTACTTCCCAATTATTGAACAATTGTGGAGGATTCTTGTTATTCTGCAAGATGGAAGTGAAAAAGGAAAGTATTCCTTAGAAAGAAGTAAGTCGTAAAATGCGACACTGAATGATGGATATGTTGAATAAGTGAGAAAAGAATTTTTGAAGTGAAAAGGATGTGAGTTCTCAAAGAATAATGTGAAACTTTTAATAGAAAAATTTAATAATTGTAGAATGATGTTTGTGGAAAGAAAGTGGTTATAGAAACCAATGAATGAATGAAGTAGTGGACGTAAAAATCTACTTTGATAGATTGAATGAATAAAGATTAATAAATAAATAAATAAAAATTTCGAGGGGCCGAAATTCTTAGAAGAAGGGGTGAATGTAATATCCCAGAGTTTGATCATATAATATATGATATTGATCCTTAGAGAAAGATAATGAAGCGAATTCAAAGAATATGTAATACTCAAATATAATTGTGTCTAAGTAAATATTATGAAATAAAACTTATAAGAATTTATTATCAAGAATGGTGAGAGTAGAAAATATAAAACCTATATTAAGGTAATGTGTTGAAGTTATTCAATGAATAGATTTGAGAAAAACTTTGAGTAAGGTATGGTTTCATGGTGATTCCGAGGACGAAATCCTTATAAGGAGGGAAGGATGTGACATCCCGATTTTTAGAAATTATAAATGAGAATTTTATAAATAAAAGTATTATTTATGAGATATGATGGGTGTGAGTATGTGTATGTGTCATATATTGTAGAATATGTGAATTGATGTGAAGAGAATGTTATATATTAATTTTAATATATATAAATATTTAATTGAATTATTTATTTGAGTTAAATAAATAAATTTTGTTTTGATTATAGAGTAATGTAATTAAGTGTAGCAGATTAATTAAATGAATATTTAGTATTTAATTTAATTAATATAATAATTTTATGTTATAGTTCTAATTTAATTGAGATAATTAAATTAGATGAGTTATGTGATGATTGTTACACAAAATTATAATTAACAAGTAAATATAATTATGTGACAATTTGATGAGATTGATTGATGTTAAGCTATTGATTAATTAAAATAATGAGTATTTGCCAAACATGGTCTTAGGCTTTTCAAGTTCAAATTGGTGTAACCTATGTATTAACTAGTAATTAGTATATCTAATAATTACTAAGAGTTACATATATTATATATTACTAGTATTGTATATTATATGTATATACTACAAGTTAGTATGTTAGTTTTAGAAAACAAACCAAAGAAAGAAGAAGAGAGTTAGAAAGAGTTGTAGGAGAAGAAGAAAAAGAGGAAGAAAAAGAAGAAGAGGGGAAAGCTTTGAGAAGACAAAACAAGCCCCATCATCATCATCTCCATCTAAATTCCTTGTTTTAATTATATTTTTATGTTCTTCATAATATAGATAATTGTTATGTAGAAGTTGTATTGAGAAATTGAGAGAGATATAAGGAAATAGAGGAATTGAGATGAGCTAGAAGAAGAAGAAGAAGAAGAAGAAGAAGAAGAAGAAGAAGAAGAAGAAGAAGAAGAAGAAGAAGAAGAAGAAGAAGAAGAAGAAGAAGAAGGAAAAAAAAAACTAGAAGAAGGTAACTTCTAAACTCTTATTTAATCCTTGATTTTTTTGGGTAGATTTATGTTCTAGGGTAGTAGATCATGCTTAATCTCTTTGTATTGGTTTAATCTTGGATTATCAAGAATCAAACAAGAGGATTCAAGAAAGAAAATGAAATGGAAAGAAAATTTGAAGAACAAAATTCGTAGGTTTTTAGTAATTGTGGACATATCTTGTGAAATTCATACCTCTGTGGGTATAATGAGTTAAAAAGTGAGCCTTATATCAAATCGAAGATATGGAAGTAAGCTATATTGTGAAAGTGGAATCACGTGAAAACTCTTTGTAGATTTCTTGCAATGTCTATTTTAGTAAGGCTGGTTCGAAGGGAAAATAATTTGTCCAGAAAATCAAAACTGTTACGGTTTCTGACTTTGACAAATTCATATAAATTCGTGTGTTTTGAATCTGAAGAGACTTAAAACTTCAAAGTTGTAGATATGGAAGTTTACTAGCTAGACTCTCGAGATTGAGCCATTTTATGGACCGGATCATGTCCGAAATAAATTGTTTAGTAAGGATGTCCGGAAAATGAAATTTTCTAGACTAGTTGATGAATTACGTAATCTGGTTTAGATGGATAAAGGGTCTGACTTTAAGGCCTAGATGAGGTTGTAGTACACCTTTGAGTAAGGGTTAATTCTATATAAGAAGGAACAAAAAGCGGATGTAATCTAAGCGAGTTACGTTAAAAGCGAAAAAACATTTTGTTAAAGAAATTGTGAAGATGAGTTTTATAATTACATTTCAATTAAGATTTTGGGTGAAGATTTATTTTGATGATTAAAAATATGTTTTGACATATGTAATGAGTATAGATATGTGTTATCATATTCTATGCATAATTAACCATTTAAGATCAAGAGTTGAGATAAGTTAATGTGTGCACATAACGTGCTTTCGATAAAATGCCTAGGAGTAATAGTGTTTTCTAAACTTTGGTATACAAAGTGTCTAACTAATGGCTAATATTGGATATCTAAGTATGAAAAGATGATAATACAAGAATAATAATGGAAAGAAATCGAAAAGGGTAATTTTTGATTTATGAAGGAAAATTAAACATGTAAACAATGTGTTGAATATGCATTTTTGAAACCAAAGTGGTATAATAAAATGGTGTGATATACGCACATTAAACTACACCTACAAGTGACGATCTAGCATGTGTGGTGATGAAAATGAAAAATAAAACTGAGTTGCATATAAAATAGTTAGATGTCTATAAAGACATTATAAAGGATAATAAGATAAAGTAAGGTCTTAGAATAAATTTGACCATGAGATTGAGTATTGATTTTATTTATTATCAATCTCACATACAGTGTAGGTTGTGCAAGGACGAGAAGTATTAGCGTGTTGGTAAAATGCCGGTAAAGGCAAGTCTTTCAGTTCCTTTTTGCTATGTGAACTTGATGATGATCTGCTTTAAAATTTTAGTGTATGATGTATTATATATGTCAAAAGTATGAAATGTGAAAGTTAATCTATGACTATGATGATTAAACTATGAATATTGATTGGGTAAGGAACTCAATCTTTATAGTTGTTATGTGAACTACAACATGTATGCTATGTTTGTTTATGATTATTCTTGTATGTTGAGCATGTTATTATGTGCTACGTGATGCATGAAAACTCATTAGATTTTCTTCGAATAATGTCGAGCTCATTCTTGCAAATAACCATTTTTGCATATTCAAGAATTGAAGGTAACGCTATGTGCTACTTGATTGTTATGGATCAAAAGTGATATATGAAGATTTAATATCCTAGCTAAGTTGTTATTCTTGTAAACCATGTCTAATGTTTCGAATAATGTATTAATGTTGAATTGTAATATTGTTTTGCGAATGTAAACTATTGTAGTATTAAAATGATTCTGAGATATTTAGATGTTAAGGTTGAAGGTTTTGGGAACGAGGATAGTTTGTAATAGAAAATTTTAATTATTCTGCAAATTTCAATGGTTGTATTATCGTTTCATGATATAAAATTAGAGGTTGAATGTATTATTAACGACCGAAGTCGAGAATTAAATTGTATGAATTTTGGGGTCGTTACAACTATGCATGCACTATGCAAACACTATACAAAATAAAATATAATATATTCTAATTATTGTCTAATAAAATAAATAATTTTATAAAATTTGTTTTATATAAAAAGATTTTACTATGCAAAATACTATGCAAACACTATGCAACATTATGCATAATAAAATATAATATATTCTATTTATAGAATAACTTGATAAAGTATTCTATTTTATATAAAAAGATTTTACTATGCAAAATACTATGCAAACACTATGCAACACTATGCATAATAAAATATAATATATTCTATTTATAGAATAACTTTATAAATGTATTATGTTTTATATAAAAAGATTTTACTATGCAAAACACTATGCAGACACTATGCATAATAGAATATAATATATTCTATTTATAGAATAACTTTATAAAAGTATTCTGTTTTATTACATTAATAATACCAATAAAACAAAACTGAGTGACTTATCACATAAGCATCAATACTGTGTGCTACTATGTAATCACGCGTATTACTGTACTTTTACTACCGAGTAGTTCAACAGTATTAATGGTAAAACTTCTGCCGTTATTTTTAATAAAAATATTTTTGTCGTTTTCTCATTCCGACAATAATTCTGCTGCGGGGTCCACCAATGATTGTGTCGTTGCACGAATATTCCCTGATAAAACAAATATTCCCCGACCAATCGAATATAATATGACAACTTGCATACTTTGGAAAATTTATAAATATTACCCACAACTATAATATTATATCAAATCCACACCATAATATTCAAAAAAATATTTCGAGAAAATAAAATTTTTATTCATAAAATCTGGGGTCTCACAGCCGGGGCGCTAGGCCTGTCTTGAAGTTGTTGCCCTTCAGCGCCGGGGCACTGTGGAATGCTTATGTTGGAGCGCCGGGGTGCTGAACACTCTTCGCTGCAAGCTTGGTCTACGTCTTAAATTGTTGCTCATCTATTTGTTTTTGTTTTTGTTTTTTTTTTGTTTTTTTTAAAAGTAAAAGAGGAATAAGATACTAAAAATAAACTAAAATAATAAAAGTTCTTGGGGTTGCCTCCCTATAGCACTTGGTTTATAGTCGTCGGCCCGACTCTTTTGTGTCGCTCAACTAGTCGCCGGGTCGGAGAGGTGTATGGCCGTAGCTTGACGTTCAATGGGTCCACTCCAGTAATGTTTAAGTCATTGACCGTTTACCTTAAATTTATGTTTTGAATTCGGTTCTTCGACCTCAATATTTCCGTGTGGAGCGACATAGATAATCACGAACGGCCCGGACCAGCGAGATTTCAACTTACCAGGGAATAAACACAAACGTGAGTTGAACAGTAATACTTGTTGGCTCGGTTCGAATGTCCGATTGAGAATTTTCTTATCATGTCAGGCTTTGACTTTTTCCTTTTAAATTTTTGCGTTCTCATAGCCATTGAACCAAAATTCGTCCATCTTGTTCAGCTGAAGTAACCTTTTCTCACCGGCTACTTGTAGATCGAAGTTAAGTTTCCATACTACCCAGTGTGCACTGTGTTCTAGCTCAACCGGGAGGTGACACGCCTTTCTGTAAACCATCTTGTAAGGTGACACGCCTATAGGATTCTTTTAAGCTGTTCGATATGCCCATAGAGCATCGTCAAGTCGCATGGACCAATCTTGACTTCTCGATTCAAAACTTCTGCTTAACCATTGGTTTATGGATGATACGCGACTACAATTTTATGACGAACCCCATATTTTGTGAGCAACTTTGTGAACTATTTATTGCATAAGTGAGTTCCCTCATCACTTATTATCGCCATCGGCATCCTAAATCGTGTGAAGATGTTTTTCTTTAAGAATTGAAGGACAACGTTGGCATCATTCATAGGTAAAGCTGCGGCCTCTACCCATTTGGAAACATAATCGACTGCCAACAGAATATATTGATTATTAAAGGACGATGGGAAAGGTCCCATAAAGTTGGTTTCCCACACGTCGAACAGTTCAACCTCCAAAATTGTATTGAGTGGCATTTCATTGTGCTTGGAGATATTGCCCACGCGTTGGCACCGATCACACTTCAGCACATAGAGTTAAGCATCCTTAAATAGAGAAGGCCAGAAAAATCCCGATTGTAATACTTTTGCTGCTGTTCGAACGCCGAAATAATGACCTCCGTAATCTTAGGAGTGGCAATGGCCTAATATGTTGTCCATTTCTTCATGTGGCACACAACGTCTTATCATTTGATCTGCACAAGCCTTAAACAGAAATGGTTCATCCCAATAGTATTGTTTCACATCGTGGAGGAACTTCTTTCGTTGTTGTGAGGTCAAATCCGGTGGTAACACTTTGGCAACCACGTAATTCACATAGTCAGCATACCAAGGCAATATTGTGGTTACTTGAAAAAGTTGTTCATCCGAAAATTTTTCATTGATCAGTGCATTGTCGTTTTTCTGTACCTCTGCATTTTCCAACCGAGAAAGATGATCCGCCACTTGATTTTCGGTACCTTTTCTATCCCTGATCTCCAAATGAAATTCTTGTAGCAACAATACCCACCGTATTAACCGCGGTTTGGCATCCTTCTTCTCAATCAGATACTTAATAGTAGAATGATCAGTGTAGACGATTACCTTGGTCCCAATGAGATATGCTCTGAATTTGTCAAATACAAACATAATCGCAAGTAATTCTTTTTCAGTGGTTGTGTAGTTCAACTGAGCATCTGTCAATATCTTGCTTGAGTAGTAGATTGTGTGAAAAATCTTGTCATGACGTTATCCCAACACTGCTCCCACTGCGTAGTCACTGGCGTCGCACATCAATTCAAACGGTAAAGCCCAATTAGGCGCCACAATAATTGGAGCAGAGACCAATTTCTTCTTCAATACCTCAAATGCCTCGATACATGGCTGATCCATCTTGACAGGAACATCTTTCTCCAAGAGGGAACATAAGGGTTTCGAAATTTTTGAAAAATCTTTAATGAAGCGTCTATAGAAACCGGCATGTCCCAAGAAGCTCCGTATTCCCTTCACAGATGATGGAGGAGGTAGTTTCTAAATCGTCTCAATCTTTGCTCTATCCACCTCTAATCCTGATGCAGAAACCTTATGCCCCAGAATAATCCCCTCTTGCACCATAAACTGACATTTTTCCCAATTAAGCATCAGGTTAGTCTCCACGCATCGTTCCAACACTAAAATCAAAATTTTCAAACATAAGTCGAAACTATCACCGAACACGGAGAAGTCATCCATAAATACCTCCAAATTCTGTTCGACCATATCGGAGAAGATTGCCATCATACACCGTTGAAAGGTTGGTGGCGCATTACATAAACTAAAAGACATACGCCAAAATGCAAATGTACCGTATGGACATGTGAATGTGGTTTTTTCTTGATCTTCTAGGGCTTTGGCAATTTGATTGTATCCGAAATATCCATCCAAGAGACAGTAGAACTGATGTCCCGCTAGCCTGTCCAACATCTGATCAATGAACGGCAAAGGGAAGTGATCCTTGCATGTGGCTTTATTTAGCTTGCGGTAATCCATACATACTCTCCATCCCGTAACAGTTCTAGTAGGGATGAACTCATTAGCTTCGTTCTTCACCACTGTCATACCCCCTTTCTTTGGTACACACTGTACAGGACTTACCCAAGAACTATCCGAGATTGGATAAATAATGCCGGCATCCAACCACTTTATGATTTCCTTTTTTACCACATCCTTCATAATGGGGTTCAACCTTCTTTGTTGCTAAATGGTTGGTCTCGTCCCTTCTTCTAGTAGAATTTTGTGTATACAGAACGACGGACTTATACCTCGAATGTCTGCTATGGTCCATCTGATTGTTGTTTTGAACTCTCGCAATACCCTTAGCAGTTTCTCTTTTTGCATGTCCGTTAACTCTGTTGAAATAATGACTGGTAATGTAGAATCTTCCCCCAAATAAGCATACTACAGATGAGATGGTAACGGTTTTAATTCCAACATCGGTTGTTCTTCTATTGAGGGTTTGCACTTTTTACCTTCCGTTTCGGGCCTATCAAGGATGTCGAATTGTTGATTTCTCTTCCGAAAGAAAGATGCTGAATCTAGCCATTTAACATACTCAACATCATCTTCAATACCATCATCGTCCATCCCAAGCAAAATAGATTCTAGCAGGTCCTCTGAATAATTTCCGCTGAACTTGTGATTAACTAATTCCTCCATGATATCCACCCGCATACACTCACCTTTTTCTTTCGGATAAGACATTGACTTGAATACATTAAAGGTGACCTGTTGATCCTCAACTCGTATTGTAAGTTCTCCTTTTTGCACATTAATCAACGTTCTTCCAGTTGCTAAGAATGGTCGCCCAAGAATAATTGGAATTTCGCTATCTAATTCACAATCCAATATAAAGAAATCCCCAGGGAAGATGAATTTATCCACTTTGACTAAAACATCCTCAACAATACCTCGTGGATATGTAACTGAACGATCTGCCAACTGCAAACTAATATTTGTCAGTCGTGGAGCTTGAAGTCCAAATCGTCAGTAGCGGATAATGGCATTAAATTTATATCGGCCCCAAATCACACAATGCAAATCCAAAACTAATTTCCAATTTTGCATGGAATATTAAAGCTGCCTGGATCCTTGAGCTTCGAAGGTAACTTATTCTGTATAATTGCACTGTACTCTTCGGTTAATGCTATTGTCTCGAACTCACCCAATTTCCTTTTTCTCAACAAAACCTCCTTCATAAACTTGGCTTAACTCGGCATTTGTTCCAAGGCTTCGGCAAAGGGGATGTTGATATGCAGTTTTTTGAAAATATCCAAGAATCTTGAAAACTGCTTATCCAACTTGGATTTCTGAAACCTCTATGGATAAGGTATGGGCGGCATTGTGATGGTTGGTTCCGGTTCTTTCTGCACAACGGTTTCATCTGGACGTTTTTCGGTGTGCTCAACTTTCTCTATTTCACTTGATGTGTTATCCCTTGTTTCCTTATCCTTGACTATCTCTTGCAAATCCTTTCCACTTCGTAGAGTTACAGCCTTACAATGCTCATCTCTGCCCGGGTTTTTCTCTATATCGCTCGGGAGTGTTCCAAGTGGTCGGTTGTTCAGTGCATGTGCTATTTGCCCCACTTGATTTTCCAGATTCTTTATCGACGCACCTTGGCTTTGCATATTCAGTTCTACTTGATTCATTTTTTTTCTTGTTCCTCGTTCCTTTTGTTAGAAACTCTAATGAATTTTTCCAAGGCTTCTTCCAAACTTGATTTCCTCTCTGGTTGTTGTTGAGTTTGATTTTGCAATCCGGATGTGTTTTGCTGCCTAAGAGCTTGAGCTTGAGCTTGATTGTTACTCCACGAAAATCTCAGATGATTTCTCCAACCTGGATTATATACGTTTTGATTCGGATATGGATGGGTAGATCGACTATAGCTCCCTACGAACTGAGTTGATTCCGCATTTATGGCACATTGATCTGTAGCATGACTCCCAGCACACAACTCACAAACCATTGCTACTTGCTGTGTAGATGGTGGATTCCATGTCTCCATTTTCTTAGCTATTGCAACCACTTGTGCTGCCAATGCTGTCACTGGATCCACCTCAAATTTTCCTGGTGTTTTCTGTTGGTTCGACCTAGTCATGGGCCACTGATAGTTGTTGGTGGCCATCGTTTCTAACAGTTGATATACCTCATCAAAGTTCTTAGACACGATTGCTCCCCCTACTGCTGCATCAATACTGGCTCTCGTGGATGCGTGCAAACCATCACAAAATATTCCCAACTGCATCCACTACGGAATTCTGTGATGTGGGCACTTACGGAGTGAATTTGATATAATGTTATAGTTGTGGATAATATTTATAAATTTTGCAAAGTACGCAAGTTGTTATATAATATTCGATTGGTCGGGGAATATTCGTTTTAACAGGGAATATTCGTACAACGGCACAATCATTGGTGGACCACACAATGGAATTATTGTCGGATTGAGAAAATGACAAAAATACTTTATGAAAATAAGGACGGAAGTTTTACCGTTAACTGTTGAAACACCCGGTGTTAAAAGTACAATAATACGCGTAGTTGCACAGTAACACACAGTATTGATTATTGATGCTTACGTGAGAAGTCACTCAGTTTTGTTCAATTATTGCTATGGTAATTGCTGCATAATATCTCACGTTATTTGATTCAATTATTGTCAATATTTTATATATTATTAAATCAATAATTGAGACGACAAAGTTATTAATATTATTATTTGCAATATTAACGATGTCTAGAAGTTACAAAGAGAGGTTTGGTCACCTAATTGCGGCCAATAGGAGAAATCCTTATTGAAAGCCCCCTCTTTCCGGAAACGACACGGTCGATTAATATTGTGAATTATAATAATGATGATAAATGTTGTTAAAAATATTGGGAGGATTTTTTTATGATGTATTTGTTGTAAATTTTGCTTATTAGTTGGACCCCCATTTATCCATTTTCAAAATAATCGGTAGAAGGTTATTCAGTGTATATATATATATATAATATTGGTGGGGGCATTAGTGGGGCAAGTGTTGCGCACATGTTGGTGGAATAATGAGAGGGTTCACGGGAAATGAAAGGAATTGGATGGCTTGGATGGGAGGGTGTATTATTAAGGTTATTATTATTATTATTATTATTATTATTATTATTATTATTATTATTATTATTATTATTATATATAACTTTGTTGACATTTTGGTGAAGGAAGGAAATTTGATCACTAGAGTGTATCCCGTGATTTTTTGGCACATGTTATATATATATATATATTTAATATATATAATATATATATAATATATTTTATTTAAAAGATTTTTTTTTATTAGAATATTTTATGAAACCAATCTGGACCGTCCGTTTAAAAGTAAATCAATCTGGATCGTTCATGGATTAGTTACTATGCAGTCCATTCTTCTATAAATAGAAGCTCATTCCTTCATAATTTCTTACGAATTCACTGAAGCTTTAGAGAGAGAAATTATAGAAAAAAACTATAGAAAAGTATTCTGCTACTTCCCTACTCTTATATCTAGTTTCTTTTATGGCAAGGGATATTATTTCATTTGTATTCATGAAGAGAACTTCTGTTATTTCATTCTTTATTATTCTGCTGGAATAACCAGTATACGCGGACTACCCTATACTTGGTGACATTCTTCTATTATTCCATCTTTATTATTATTCTGTTGGAATATCCTGTTTGTGCGTTTTTATTTACCGGACACGGTTCTACATCTTTATTATTATTCGTTGGAATATCATGTGCATGCGTTTTACATCGGACACGGTTTCCATCTGATTATTCTGTTGGAACATTACGTCATTGGGAATTTTTACGACCTTGTTCCATTACTTATTATTACGTTGGAATAACTTGTCTATGCAAATACCGCATGCATGCATGGTGATTTCTTTTGTTATTCCATTCGTTATTATACTCGGTTGGTTAAAGTTTTAACTTCTATACTCCATGAAATTAGTGGAATATCCTTGATATTTGCGCTTCATCCAAAGAACTTTTCATGAAAATATTCTTCCGAGCATTCTTGAATTTTACTCTACAAAGTAGTATCATGTTGATAATTTGGACCTTATTAGTTCCCGGATAAATTAATTCTTGAACTTATTTTATTGAATTCTTATATCATTGTCATCATCCTCATGTTTATATTATGTTGAAAGTCATCGTGGCTCAGAGGTGCATAGATGGACTTGGTATGATTATGACCGAGGGATTATTGATTGTAATCATGACCGTAATGTTACAAATGATGTGGAAAAAGTCCTCATTGGCCTGCGTAGTGCATTGATGGATGAGTTGTTGGCATGATCATGACCATTAATGACTACACAAATATTCTTGGCCCGTAGTGCATGGATAATTGTGGTCGTGGATACTAAAGAATATCCTTGGCCTTAGTGCGGGGTGATTCGATGATGTGGATTATTTATTGTTGAGTCTCAAATGATAAAAGTCATGAAAAACCTTTTAAATCATAGAAGATTGTAGATTTTATTCTCTACTTGACTCTTCTAATGGATTGCTTGTTTCACGCAGATTAAACTTGATGTTTGTTATATTGTATCGGTTTAACACTTTGTTTTAAGGCTAATGATAATTTATTACGCATTATCTTAGTCATAATATTTTTCATTGGGCTAGTTGAGCTCACCCTTTCTTTCACCTTTTATTCTCTTGAAATAAGAATATAATTTGGGACAAGTCTGGGGACCGGAGGGATGGACCAAATGATAGTATTAGTAGTCCTCACTATTCTGTTAAATAGTGTGATAATAAATGTAATGAGGACCCCATTGAGTTTGTATATTGTCTAGATGACAATATTTGTATTAAAACTCACAGTATATGTTTAGTCGTATTTTACACGACTGTTGTATAATTAAGTTGTATTTAAATTTTGTACCATGTATTTGGCGACTCAAGATGGGTGATGTATACCTATTTTGGGGGCGTCACACGGAGCATATCCTTAAATATTTCCCACACCTCATATAACGATTCTGAATCGAACTGTGCAAAGGTGTGAATATCGTTCCGTATTTTTGCCGACTTTGCTGGTGGGAAGAATTTTGCTAGAAATTTTTGGGCTAAGTCGTCCCAAGTTGTGATTGAGCCAGGGGGCAAAGAATGTAGCCAACTTCGCGCTTTATCTTTCAAGGTAAATGGGAACATCCTCAACCTCGTAGCATCCTCCGATACATTGTTGAATTTGAAGGTGTCGCAAACTTCTAAGAAGCTCAAGATATGCTCATTAGGATCATCTATCGAACTACCCGAAACTGGCATGTATTCTGAAGCATCTGAATCGTTCCCGGTTTTATCTCAAAGCTATTCGCATTAATTGTCGGCCTCCTAATACTTGACTGTATATCCGTGACATTCGGCATGGCGTAATCCCTAAGTGATTTCTGTTCGTTCCCTGCCATGTTCACTGGTATTTCCTGGTCTGCCAGTTCTTCTTCTAAATGTATAACCTCACTAGTCAACCGCAATTTCTGGAACTTCCTTTCAATGTTGTCTGCATACGGAAAAAGTTCCTTTTTAGCCCTTGATCTAGTGTGCATACACTCGCAAAGAATTCCTGCAAATACAAGAGGAAAAATAAGTAACGTTTAAATTAAGACCGAATTGATTATAACTAATATGGAATTAATATTAATAAAGAGTCCCCGGCAATGGCGCCAAAAACTTGTTGGTCGATTTCGCAATCAATGAATACGTGCAAGTATACACGGTCAACAAGTAATAAAGTGATAAGATAGAGTGTCGATCCCACAGAGAATTCTAATTAATAAATTCCAACTACTAGCACTATATCAATCCAATTTTATTTAAACAATCATAAATTGTGATTTTTCGAATTGATAAAACTAAATTAAACAATTAAAAGAGATTATTCTAAATTAAATCAAATAAACCAAACTACGATTTGAATGTATTTAGATAAATAAAGATTAAGACTTCAATATCCCCAATTATGAACTATAGATCAATTATCCAATTATCCCAATTATTATGCCTACTGAATTATTAACAGAAATTCTCAGATGCCAAAAGCCCTTTTTCCAAGTGATCAATTGACTTCTATTTAATTCAAATTAATCTTGCTATATTCCTATGCAAAACAAGTGAATTCAACTCATTTAATCCCAATTCCTTATGTGTTACATGCGGTGAACAAATATTTCTATTTAATTCACAAACCTAATTATTCACTATGCAAATAACTAAGTCACACGTTATCATGCCCAGTTCTAACCCTAGAATTCCTCTTTTAATTCCTTCTAGAGTAACAAGGTAATTATTGGCCAAATAATTAATCAAGAAATACAAGGCAAGATAAACAATTCACTTTGATATAAATAATTGGAATAAAGTGACTAACTAATTCATAGCCATAAAAGGTTCAATTGAATTCTTAATTAACGAGTTAGTTTATAACGGAAATTAAAACCAACAATCCTTCAAAAATCATCCTTAAAGAATTACACAAATTGAAAATAAGGAGAAGGAGAAAAACTCTTGAGCCAATCCTTAATCTTCAAGTAATCCTTTGCTTAGCCTCAAATAGTGAATGATTTTCCTCTTAATTCTGCAGCATAAACCTTATATACTTCCTTGTCCAACCAAAATCCCTTTCCAACTCGAATTGTCAAATAACTCCTCTTTTGAAGCAAGTCAACCGTCTACCAACGCCAAGATCTCTAGTCAATGATTTTTCAAGGACCAGTTTTACAATACTGGGTTTAATATCGATATGGCGCCTTTGCCACGAACTACACCATAATTACCAAATTGCCATTATACGCTCGAAAGCCCCACTTTGTCCCTGCAGCTCCCGAATCTGCAATACAACACATAAACACAATAAAACTATCCCTAAATGACTCGAGAATACAACCATTTAAGCCCAAGTATATCCAATTTATGGGTATATTACCCAATCATCAAGTGCCTTCTTACGTAAGAATCAATAATTGGTGCAATAATGGTGCAGTTACTATGCAACAACGCGTAGACATCGTGTTTTAACCAATTTAGTATTCCAACAAAGATAATTCAGAATAACTACGCCAAGTTATTTATAAACAATTTATACTTATCATTTTCTTCATCCAATCGCTTTTCGTTATGGGGCCCACACAAGGCTGCGCCGTCGTACAAATATTCCCCGATAGTAAGAATATTCTACGACCAAACGAATATTCTCCGACAACAATGAATATTTTGTAACCACTTGCTTATTTGAAATATTTGCGCATTTTACCCATAACTAACCACATTAATCAACTCAACCCTTACTATTTCAAAATAATAAATAGAGAAAATTTAATTTCATTCATAATAAGTTGGGGTCTTACAACCTCCCCTCTTTATGAAATTTCGTCCTCGAAATTGACATACCTCGCTTTCATTTCTGTTTCCAACTCCCAAGTCATTTCCTCAATAACATGGTTCCTCCACAAAACTTTGACTTATGGTATGACCTTTGTGCGTAGGACATGCTCCTTTCTATCCAAGATCTTAAAAGGTACCTCCTCGTACGTTAAGTCTTCGGCTATCTCGTCTGGTTCTAGCTCAATAATGTGGTTCGGGTCCTTCACATATTTACGAAGTACATATATGTGAAAAACATTGTGAACATGAGTCATGCTTGGAGGTAACGCGAGTCTATAGGCCACATTTTCTACTCGGTCAAGAATCTGAAATGGATAAATAAATAGTGGATTGAGCTTTCCTCTCTTTCCAAATCTTGTAACTCCCTTCCATGGAGCAACTCGCAACAATACATGATCCCCGATACTAAATTCTACGTCCTTTCGATGAAGATCCGCATAACTCTTTTGTCGATCTTGTGCCGTTTGTATACGTTGTCGAATCATTTGGATCTTTTCTGTAGTCACACGTACCAACTCTGGTCCCAACATTGTTGCTTCACCCTCCTCATCCAAACATATTGGAGAGCGACACTTTCGTCCATATAATGCTTCGAATGGAGCCACACCTATACTTGCCTGATAAATGTTGTTGTAGGAGAATTCCACCAATGGTAAATACTTATCCCAACTCCCTTTGAAGTCTAAGACATAGAGTCTTAATAGATCTTCAAGAGTTTGAATAGTCCTCTCTGATTGTCCGTCTGTTTGAGGATGGTATGCCGAATTGAATCGTAAATCCGTGCCCATAGCTTTTTGCAAGCTAACCCAAAATTGTGAAGTGAATCTTGGGTCACGATCCGAAACTATGGTTACTGGCATTCCATGCAATCTCACAATCTCATTTATGTACATACTAGCAAGACGTTCAAGGGAATAAGTCTCCCGTATAGGCAAGAAATGGGCAGACTTGGTTAATCTATCAACAATAACCCAAATCGTATTTATGCCTTGAGAAACCGTGGGAAGACCCATAACGAAATCCATGGTAATGTGTTCTCACTTCCATTTCAGAATCTCAAGTGGTTGCAATGGACCCTTTTGCACTTGATGCTCCACCTTTACACGTTAACAAGTTAAACACCTCGAGATAAACTTCGCGATCTCTCTCTTCATATTGTTCCACCAAAATATATGTCGAAGATCATGATACATTTTGGTACTTCCTAGATGGATTGCAAACGGTGTATTGTATGCCTCCATCATGATCTTGTATTTCAAATCAAAGTCATTAGGAACACAAAGTCTGGAGTGGACTCGAAGTATTCCTTCTTCATCGATTCTTACTTCTGTAATAGCACCTTCTTGTACTTTCTTCTTCATACGCATCAGCTCCGGGTCTGTGGCTTGAGCAACTTTAACTTTTTTGATTAAAGTCGGTTCTATGCGTACATTTGACATCATCGCATGGGTCCCCGGAGTCTTGAATTCTATCTTCATCTTTTGTAAATCACACAAAATAGGCCTTTGTGTTGACAACATCGCACTCGTTCCCGCATATGATCTTCTACTTAATGCGTCAGCTACCACGTTTGTTTTTCCAGGATGGTATTGAATGGTATAGTCGTAGTCTTTCAACAGCTCGAGCCATCGTCCTTGCCGCATATTGAGTTACTTTTGGGTGAAGAAATATTTGAGACTTTTATGGTCTGAATATATCTCCACTTTCTCTTCATAAAATAGTGCCTCCAGATCTTTAGCGCGAAAACGACTGCTGCCAACTCTAGATCATGAGTAGGATAATTCCTCTCATACTCTTTAAGTTGTCGCGAGGCATAGGCTATGACTTTCCCATGTTGCATGAGAACACATCCTAACCCTTTACCTGAATCATCGCTGTAGATAACAAATCCATCTGAACCAAATGGTATTGTCAGAACAGGTGCCGAAATGAGTCTCATCTTGAGATCTTAGAAACTCTTCTCGCATTCCTCGCTCCATACGAATTTTGTATCTTTACGAGTCAGCTGAGTTAACGGAGTAGTGATTCGAGAAAATCCTCCCATAAATCTCCGATAATAACCAACTAAGCCCAGAAAGCTACGTACTTCGGTCACCGATTTCGGTTGCTCCCAACTTTGTATTGCTTCAATCTTTGCCGGGTCAACAGATACTCCATGTTTTGACACCACATGCGCAAGGAATGCTACTTCCTCAAGCCAGAACTCGCATTTCTTCAGCTTGGCATATAGCTTGTTATCACAAAGCCTTTGCAGATCCAGCTTCAAATGGTGCTCATGATCTTCACGACTTTTGGAATAGATGAGAATGTCATCAATAAAGACGACAACAAACTGATCCAAATATTCCTTGAATACTCAGTTCATCATATCCATGAAAGGCACAGGAGCATTAGTCAATCCGAAAGACATAACTAAGAATTCATAATGCCCGCATCGAAGTTCCTCAAGGCGTCTTTGAATATCCTCGATTCTAATCTTCATTGGCGATATCCGTAAGCTAAGATCGATCTTTCAAAAGAATTGTGCTCCTTGTAATCGGTCAAACAGTCATCAATACGAGGTAAGCGGATACCTATTCTTAATGGTGACATGGTTCAATTCCGGTAGTCAATACAAAAGTCGCATACTCCGTCTTTCTTCTCTTACAAATAAAACAGAGCACCCCAAGGAGATGTACTAGGACGAATGAAACCGATGTCCAACAACTCTTGTAGTTGGACCTTTAACTCCTGAAGTTTAATAGGAGCCATTCGATATGGGGTTTTAGAAATGGGCTTTGTACCAGGTTCAAGGTCAATAAAGAATTCAACTCCACGTTCCGGGGGTAAACCGGGAAGTTCTTCAGAAAATACATCAAGAAATTCGCTAACAACAGAAATTTTATTCAAATCTGACGTGTTTTTGTTCAAGTCCATAACATGGGCTAAGAAAGCTTGACATCCATTTTTTAATAAACGAATGGCTTTATGGCTTGATATGACAATGATTGATTTCAGTGGTTTAGTTGCTTGAATTCGAATAACAGGTTGGTTAGGAATATGAAAACTAACAACCTTACAAAAATAATTAATTTTGGCATGATGAGTAGTTAACCAATCAATCCCTAAAATCATATCAAATGCAAGTATCTTTAAAAAGATAAGGTCAACAGGTAATGTGATGGTGCCAAATTGGATCAAACAAGATTTATAAATAGTGGATGTAATGAAAGTCTCTCCTAATGGAGTCTCCACAGATAAGTCAAAGTCTAATTTCTCCGGAGTCAAGTTTAAATGTTGAGAACAAGCAGGAGAGATAAATGAATGGGTAGCACTGGTATCTAGTAAGGTATAAACTTCGCAAGAATTTATGATTAGCTTACCCGTGATCACCTCGTTTGGGTTCCTCGCATTTTGACCAGTCACGACAAACGCTCTTCCAGGAACCGTTGACTTTGACTTTTCTAGGACAGCCTTTTGAGTCACCATCCCCGCTGGACTTGGTTTCGCTACAGTACATTCTCGAGTGATATGTCCTTCCTTTCCACAATTATAACATACCTTGAGTGCCAGGACGGTCAATGATGTGTCCCTCTTTTCCATATTTATAGCATACGACCGGTGGTCGTTCTCCTCCCTTAGAACCAGTTGCTGCTGGTGCTGACGTCTTCACATTGTTATTGTTGAATCTCCTCTTTTTAAAATCTCCCCCCGACTCGCTTCTTCTATTTTCAAGGCCACGATTACCACCAGAGTGGTTACCGCTTTTGTTCAAATGTTTTCATCCCCGCTAGTTTTCATTGTCTCGATGATCATCGCCACCCCAGATGACCTTGGTTGTGGTCCTTCGGTTGAACATACTCATTATCTCGCTCTAATAATTGAGCCCTATTTAAAATATTTGAATATAAAGAAAATTTATGAGAGATAAGATATTGCCGAATCTCGGGTTTTAGACCTCTCAGAAACATCCGTGTCATCTGCTCCTCATTCTCTACCAAATGAGGTGCAAACCGGATAACTCTCGCGAACTTTGCCTCGACATTGGGACATGGCCATGTTGTTTTGTTCTAGTCTAATAAACTCTACCTCCTTCATGTGGCGTAATACTTTCGTGAAAGTACTTGTCATTGAAAAGTTTCAAACGCTTTCCCAAGATATGCCGAAAAGTGCAGTCGGGTATGCTTCACAGACTCCCACCAGTAGTTTGCCTCGCCACGGAACATAAAGGTGGCGAATGGAACCATCTGTTCCTCCGTGCATCCCAAGACATCAAATATCTTGGTAATTTGTTTGACCCATGTTTCCGCCTTGATCGGATCTGACTTTTCCGCAAATTCTGGTGGTCCCAACTCTTTGAACTGCTTGGCTGTGACAAACCGTGTGTTGCTATCATTTCCACCTATATTTTGTACACGAGTGTCCCTCGTCTAATTTTGCATGAACTGCAAAAACTTCTAAACATCCCGTCGTTCATCGTCTTCTTAGTGGTGTTGTTTACAGGAGGAACATTGCTTACTGCACAGTACGTTTCTCTCCTTTGGTGAGTAAATGTGTCTCACAGGTCTCATTTACTCCACTGTTAACATTCTCAGTTGCCATATTCAAATACTACCATAAAACAAGGGTTAATTAAAGAAATTAACATATCACATAATATCCTAATATTCTGACCAACTAACAAATAAGCTTAGGTAGGACACACTAGCCAAGGATTTACTCGATCCTCCCTCCTAGTTCTATTCCCCGATATCCCAGCAGAGATCATATCCTAAGCTATGATACTAACTCATGACGCCCCCAAAATAGGTATACAACACCCATTCTCGAAGTCGCCAAATACATGGTACGTAAACAACTACAATTTTATTAATACAACTGTCAGGCAAAATACTTACAACACTTAAACTCGTGAGTTTAAATACAAAATATTGTCATCTAGACAATATCCACACTCAAAATAAGTCCTCATTATAATTATTGATGCACTATTTTACAAAATAGTGAGGACTACTAAAACAACTTCTAGAACCATCATTCCACACCCCCGACTAGTACTCATTTACATTCTCGCCTCCCGAGAAGAAAAATGGAACAAAAAAGAAAAGAGTGAGCTCAACTAGCCCAGTAAAGAACATTATGACTAAGATAATATAGAACAAATTATCGTTAGTCCTCAACAGGGAAAAATCTAATAGAATACAATAGACAACCAGCTTTAAATCAATATTCGCAGTGAAAATAATAATTCATTAGAAGAGTTAAGTAGAGAATAAAATCTACTATCTTCAATATATGAATTTAAAAGTTCATCATCAATATTTTATCCCTGTAACATCAATCAACATATATCTGGAATCAAATATTCATCTTTGCACTACAGGCCAAAGATAGTCATCAGTTGGTCATGTTCATCCAAACACCTGTTCATCTTTGCACTACGGCCCAAAGATATTCATCAGGAAATCATTCATCTTTGCACTACAGGCCAAAGATATTCAGTTATATCATCATTTAGGACTGAGGATGATGAATCGTACTTTAAACAATCCAAGTTCAAAAATACTGCATAAATAACCATAGTGGAGTTAAATTCAAGAATGCAGATCAAAACATGGATACAATCAAAGCTAGTATCCATAATAGATATCTTGGACAAAGAATGAAAATTTAATTTTTCTGTGAATAGTGTCGTATTCATGAATAGTGACGTATACGTGAATAGTGCCGTATACGTGAATAGTAATCCCGACACAAAAAGACAAGAATTTCACAAGAAAAATCTTATTAATATTCCGGCATAATGATATTGAAAGAAATAATATCATTTATATATAAAAAAAATAACATCCCTTACCTCGAAAAGACAATACTTCTGACTAGAATACTGGATATAGTGCTGAAGGAAGTTGTACTGTATAGAAACACTCAAAGTACCAAAAAACTCACAAAAATACGCTCGATATTATAGAGAGAAAACTTTAGTTTCTGGTGTGATTTTCAATTCTAACCTAAGCACCCTATATATAAGAAAATGCTTAGAACACCAAAGCAGAAAATTTAATAAAATATTAATATATTTATATAAATTTCCTACGCACACCAAGAAATCTAAATTCAGCATCTAACATGTGCAAGTGGGGCCCACCCAATAGAAAAAACATTTTTATTAAAAAAAATATTTAAAACTTCAAAAATCAATTATTCCGGAACTTCAATAATTCATAATAAATAGCCCTTTTATCAGAAAAATTCGAATCTTATGTCCTTTCATATGAAATTCAATTCTCTACAACTTTTCGGAAGAAACTTTTTCCAAATTCCAAATGTAAATTGAATCAAATCCACATACGCATCGATTTTCTGTGCTATAATCAAATTTCGACTAAAAAACGGGTCCACAAACATGAAAAATATGTTTTAAATATTTTAGTAACAAAAATATTCTTCCTCCTCATTTACTCATATATCCCACATTCATTATAAAAATATCACCATTATTATATTATTATAATATAATAATATATTTAAATGAATTATTTTATCGTAAAAGATAAAATATCAATTTTCAAGAATTGTCACCTTAAAATTTTTCCCCATCTATATCCACATAAAATAAATATTTTCCTTATCATAATAATCAATAATTAATTATTCATAAATAATATTATGTAATTCACAACATCGACAACCGTGCCGCTCCCATGAAATAGGGGCTTTCCAATAAGGATTTCTCCTTACTATGGCGCAATTAGGTGACCAAACCTCTCCTTAGATGTAACTTTCTAGACATTGCCAATAATGCTATCTAATAATATTATTCAAATAATATGAATTATTGATTTGATAATGAAAAATATATTGTAGTAGTGACAATTATTGAAACAACAATAATATAAAATATCAACGTAGCAATTATTGAATCAATAAAATAAAATATTGAATAAATAATTATCGTAACAATTATTGAGTAGTGCCTTTTTACGTAAGAATCAATAATGGTGCAATACCGTGGTGCATCTTGACAACAACGCCAGACATCGTGTTTTAACCACCGTGTATTCCAATAAGTATTAATCCAGAATAACTACCCCTGTTATTTTTAAACAACTTATACTTGTCGCTTTCTTCATCCAATCGCTTTTGTTACATGGGGCTCACACATAAGGTTGTACTGTCATCGCATTTAATATTCCCCGACAAAGAAGAATATTTCACTACCTAAATGAATATTCTCGACAACAATGAATATTTTATAACCACTTGCTTATTTGAAATATTTGCACATTTTACCCATAACTAACCACATTAATCAACTCAACCCTTACTATTTCAAAATATTAAATAGAGGAAATTTAATTTCATTCATAATAAGTTGGGGTCTTACAATGTTCCCATGTTCATGTACTTGTCCATAAGTGACAACGCCATGGGCTGCATGCTAGGACAGAAGGACGATAGAGGCCAAGAACGAGCTATCTATTACCCTCAAAGAAGAGATTCAAAGAAGAGTGAACACAAGTACACTCTGATTGAAAAGACGTGTTGTGCTTTAGCATGGGGTTCCATGAGGTTACAACATTACCTCCATGGTCACACAACCCATCTCATATCCCGCGTGGATCCTCCAAGTACGTGTTCAATAAACCCATGTTAAATGCCAGTTGTCCAGATGGCAGTTGATCTTACAACAATTTGACATTGTATACGTGACTCAAAAGTCTATCAAAGGTCAAGGAATCGTGGATCAACTGGTCGTTGCACCTTCAGGGGATTTCAAAACCTTGGAGACATACTTCCCCGATGAAGGAGTAATGACAGTTCAGCAACACCATCAGTACGATACATGTCAAGCATGGAAGATGTATTTCGATGGAGCTGTTAATATGGAAGGTTCTGGAGCTTGAGTAGTTCTAATATCTGGTACGGGGGAGCAGTATCCCGTCGTCTTCAAATTACAGTTTGTCAGCACCAACAACACAGCTAATTATGAAGGCTGTCGGATTGGGCTAAAACTTGCCCATTCAATGGGCATCAAAGTGTTAATCTTGTCTTTGGGGATTCGAGTTGGTAATCGCATAATCCACCGTAATATATCAAACCAAAGAGCTACATTTACGCTTTACCACTCCAGTAAGTTTTACAGATGGTTTTGGAGTTCAAGAAATCTCCTTTCTATACGTTCCTCGTAATAGAATGACTTTGCTATGACGCTGCGTTAGCAACTTTGGCCTCCTTAATTCAGAGATATCGCATAAAAAGGACACTTGCCAAGCGTCACAATTTCCCTGCACAAGGCCCCATCCTATGGGAATTACATTGGAGAAGTATCAGATGAGCTACCTCCCATCCAGCATCCTTGGTATCAACCTATCAAGGAATACCTACGAGATGGATCTACACCCGCTGAGGCGAGCCCGACTGAGAAAAGGCGGATCCATCGACTTGCTATGAAATTCTACCTGAGTGGAGATGCGCTCTACAAAAGAGATGCAGGACTAGGTCTCCTCAGATGTTTAGACAAAGATTAAGCCCAAAGGCTTATGGATGAAATCCATGGTGGAGTCTGTGGCCCCCACATGAGTAGCCCCCTCCTTGTCAAGAAAGTCCTCAGGACAGGACATTATTGGCTATCTCTCAAAGCTGACTGCAATGACCACATCAGGAGATGCTATCAGTGCCAGATTCATGGGAATACTATACACGCCCCTGGCATTTATCGATATGGACAACCAGAGGTGATTGTGTCAGACAATGCTAAGAACCTCAACAACAAAATGATGGAGGAATTATGCAGTAAATTCCACATCAAACATCTCAACTCCATCATCTATCGTCCGAAGATGAATGGTGTTGTTGAAGCGGCTAACAAAAATATCAAGAAGATTATGCAAAAGATGTCTGCCAATCACAAAGAATGGCCTGATTTATTGCCTCTTACTCTGTTAGCCTACAGAACATCAATGCGCACTTCCACTGGGGCAACCCCCTACGCATTAACCTATGGGACGGAAGCAGTGCTCCCCATAGAAGTAGAAATGGAATCCCTCAGAGTGTCGATAGACGCTCAGCTGGATGAAGATCAATGGGTACAAGACAGGTATCACCAATTATCTCTAATAGATGAAAGGCGAACCACGGCTATCTTCCATGGTCAGTTATATCAACAAAGGATCGCCAGATCCTACAACAAAAAAGTCCGGCTACGGCATTTTAAATAACATGACTTGGTTTTGAAGAAGATCATTAACAACCAAGATCAATCTAAGGGAAAATTCGCTCCTAACTGGGAATGCCCATTTGTTGTCAAGGAAGTATTGACAGGAGGTGCTCTCAGATTGCAAGAAATAGACGGCGAAGAATTTCCACAACTCACAACTCGGACACCGTGAAACGGTACTATGTCTGAAGTTGCCATTAAGTAAACATCCTGGTGTTGGATCATCAGATCACCAGTCATTCCGGTTCTTTAACCCTTTACCAGATACAACTTTTCTACACTTTGCCCCTCAGGGAAACATACTTTTCAAGCCAGCAGCCTGGCTTTTCTGTGTTCCTTCAACTTAGGTCATCCCACTACGGATTGAACTTCTCGCGCTTATAGTTTGGCTACCCATACATGGGATCAAACTTCTCATAGCTGCAGTTTATCCTCAACCTAGGATTAAACTTTCTCTTTATCGCAATCTGACTTGCACATGGGATTACGCTTTTCCACTCGCCCTGAGGGGCGAACTACGCCGACCTGATCTCCTCTTCAATAGGAGTACGTAGGCAACCATGTTACATGGCCCGGTAGCAATAAAACAAAAAAAATAAAAACATTTCTACCCTTTTCTCCTTACAAAAACCAAAACAAATTCCTACACCATTTCGCACACATACGTTGAACCTCTTACACCAGTGTTAGAACTTCACGCAGACCGATCTCCTCTTCAATAGAGTAACGAGGCGACCATTTGTGGTTCGGTCTCATCCCCCTACCAAAATATAAACCCATGTCAATCTGTAATCGAGATCATCCTTTAATCCACTACATTTCATTGGCTTTTGCACTAAAGGGATGGAATTACCTGAACTCCTCCCAAATAGGAGATTCGGCGACCATCTAAGCTGCGGTTATACCTTGAAGAGCAACACCAATCCATAAGAGATGGAATTAACTAGGCTTCTCCTAAATAGAAGTACTGGCGACCATCTTTGGTGCGGTCAATCTCAGAGAGGAAAGCCAAACTCCTCTCCACATTTCCATACAGAAACCACTCCCAAGACACCAAAGATGGTAGGGATACATACATATCAATGATCCATTCTGAATTGTCTAGAGACATCTCAATGTCCATCCCTCAAGGAGGAATTCAGAATACATCAAGATCGCAAGCCCTGAAGCAGCAGGCAAAATATCAAGCAAGTAGCAAAGCAAATCTAAAAAGGAAGTGATCAAAAATTTATTTCCCTGCCATATATATAATGTTGTTTGATAAACACAATGTAAACTGTACATGACAAAATGACTAAGCTAGTCTGTGCAGGAGAATACAAACTCATCTACAAGTCAGGATATATGCGAGCTAACAAGCCCAATATAGCATCCCTCTCAGAAGAAAGAGGCGAAGCTGTGGTTTCCTGTACGAGAATATCCATACGACCGAACAGATTTTCAGCCATCTGCATGGTAACCATATGTTCATCAATGTAAGCGTTCATCTCTGCGATCATGCCAATGGTAAGGGACCTCACTGCAGTACTATCTGTAATGGCGACATCCCGAGCAGATATGGAACTATCCCGCTCAACTATCACTGCATCTCTGGCTGATCTAGCCTCATCCCGTTCAACGATAGCGGCATCTCTACGAGCTAATGCCTCATCTCTCTCTAACAGAGTTGCGTCTCTCCCATCAAGGGCAGTCAACATCAAGGCTCTAGCCTGGTCTCTCTCGAAGGTCTTCAGATGAAGACTCTGCTCAAAGTACTGTGTTGAATACTGAATCATAACAGTACTAATACTGGGAGAATCTAAAGGAAATGCTGGCAACCCAACAACTGGCTCCTCCTCGATGTAGGAATCAATATCCTCCATAGGCTCTACATCGTCTGAATCACTACTCGGTAATGTGGATACTACAGCGGCTGATGCAATCTCTGTCTCCATCCATGCGGAATACACTGCAGAACAACCCGGATGGCTCACAGAAAAAGCAGCTATCTCACGCTGATCCCAACAAGCATACACACGGGATCGGTCCTCTGCTGAAAGATAGCGAGAAGCAGAACGCTGACCCAACGCCCCCTCGAAAGGATGAAAGTCCTAAAACTGGTCAAACTGCGACATCACGGCCAGAGGGTGGTAGGTAGTCATGCCCCTCAAGCCAGCCAGAGGAAGATAGTCCATGCCCAGAGCATGGGTAATAAAGCTGTAAGGTGAGCTAAGCCCCGAGCACGGCAATATGCTAAATGGATCCCTGATATCTGCCAAGAACATAGACCAAGCCAAAGCGTCCGTACACTCCGATGGCTGAAAGGAGTATGACATGACTATATCATGGGTGAAACAATACTTATGCTGTCTAAAGGTGCCAATCGGTCTCAAGTGTGACATAAACCACACGTATAGCATGACCAAGCTGCCCGTGAACACTCCTGTCAGATAAACGCAGTAGTATGTAGCTGACCTCAGAGTCTCTGTTATGATCATGGGAATGATGGTATAACCCTCCCTGAGAGCTCTCATTGCCAGGATGACCCCAATGTCTATCTCATCCATGTACCGTAGCATATAGACATACAACAGCACGCACAATATCAGTACATCCACTCTGGCTCGACGCCAATGATCCTCCGGTGCAGTAAAATCCCCAGAATGCCGTGTATAACTATCCTCAGAGCCAAATCTGTCAAACAAAAAATGCTGGGATATAACATGGCCAAAGGTATACTCATCCTGCACCACTCTACGCCTTAATCCAGTGAGGGTCATGAATAGTCGACTTATGTCCCCCAAAGCCATATGCACGCAAGGTCTATCCAGTGGCAGCATCGTCAACCATGCATACTCCTCCAGAGTGGGAGTCAACTCCTGGGTCCCAAATCAGAAAACCTGCCTCTCCGATACCCAAAGGTTTCTAGCATGCCATCCACAAATCTGTGGGAACTCAAAGATCAACAGGTCATAAGATGCTACAACAAATGATCTATGGTCACCCCGTCTCGATGGTGACATGTTATCATACCATGATCGAGATACCCGATGCCACCAATGATGGTGGGTATGATCAATACTACTAATCGTCAAGAAGACATCTCAGACGGGCGTGTCATAAGACCATCCAGGGTCAATCTTTGAATATCTCTGGACATACATAAATATGCATAACATGATACATGCATTGCAGATAATAGATGGCAATATGATATAGGGAATAAAGAAAACTATATATACATTCCTAAGTATATCAACATCTAATACATCATCTCTGTACAGCTACAAATACAGGGAAATGGGCAGAGATGCCCTACTACTAACAGAGGCATATCAAAAGATATAGCGATAATGGGGCACAGCCACCCAATAGATAACAGAGGCCTATCAAAAGATATAACGAGAATACACATCAAAAGAAGATAATAGTGTCAATGTTTACATCATCAATCCTGTCCACCTGATGTAACTCCTCCTGAGTCACTGGATCTCTGTCAACAGGGATGTCAGACCTATATAGAGGAGGATCTGCACCGGCAAAATCGAATGGGTCATCTGAGGGGCCAGCGCCTGAGCTGGAAGGATCAAACGAATCTACCTCTGCCGGATCTCTGCCCAAATGCCGGATAAAGAAATGTGCATGGTCTAGTCGTCAGGTAAAACTATCAATCTTTGTCACATGAGTCAGATCTCGGACACAGGCTATCCAATCCGTCATCATCACGGATCCTGGAACCATATCCCCCATAAACTGAGTGGCGTGGGACTGGGCTCCAATAGTACGAGGGAACCACCAACATTCGAATATCTCTTGAGTGCAAGGACCCTTTGATAATGCAAAGTCGTCAACCCCCAACAATGGGATATCAGTGATGGGTGATCGTGGATACAGCCAACGACGCTCGACAGAGGCAAGATCGGCAGATCTGAATCTCCCCGTGGTGCTCCTAACAAGCACGCTTCTCCTAAGTAGAGCTCCCATCTTCCATCTCAGAAAAGAGGAACTCTCCGGGTGGAGATCACATACTCGACGCCAGTCGGGTACCCATCTTCAAAATCAATGGCCAAATGTTCCCCAAAATAGGGAATCCATGTGATGATATCAGCTGTTAACAACTCCAGCTGTAGGCGACAGTGAGTGAAACCCTCAGCTACAAGGGCCTCCGCCAAAATGGAATGATGTTATCGCTGCCCTCGTGGATAGGTATCTAAACTAAACACACTCACAGACGCAAAGCATGGGAGCCCTCATAGGCCCAAAATCGCCAACACAATGGCAAAACATCTGCGGTCAGTAAACACTCTTAACCTATAAATGAGAAATGACAAGAGAAATACTCACCAACAAAAATGGGTATAATCCTAGTCAAGCCTCAGTCAAACCCTATGAGCGCATACGAATGCCCCGTAGGAAATAGGCAAAGGTATAGGAACCCCAATCATACTCTCCAATACGGTCCACATGACGAGTGGCGCTGATCTGCTATGAAGCAACCCCTAATGATCATCAGGAACAATCGCCAAAGAATGCGATCCCTAACTCTGACATCATTAGGCATGGGCTCACTCAAAAGCCCGCTCATAGCATCTATGCTCAAAGGACATGCACAGACAGTCCTACCCTTGAGCGCCTCCGCCGAAACTCCTAACAAGGATCTGACAGCAGTAGGGGTAATATTCACCATGCAAGGCACTGGCTCCCATCCAAACTCCATACCTATGATAAACTGCCAATCCATTGGCGTCATCATCACCTCACAGTCCAACAAGTGGAGTGACTGAGTCTTATGAAACCATCGCTCAGACAATGCCCTGAGGTAACCCCAGGGACAGCGACGGGGAAGGATGGAGAAGAATGCCTCGAATCCCCAATCATGTACTATCGCTCTATAGTCAGGATGAAGAGCCTGATACATGGAGTGTATGCTAAACCAATTCCCTCGAGGTCGTAGAAGTCGGAAACCGCATGAAATGCGCAGATCAACATCGTAATCCTTTACTCCTCGTCATCAGGAAAGAAGGAAGATCAAGATCTAGCGTCATACCTCGTTAGCATGAAAGTACATCGAGGGATGTCTGCTCAAGTCACCCAGAAGCTCTGGGTTTGCCACCTGAATACAAGAGAGCTCCCTACGGGGAACATGTGCAGTGGGAGCGGGGTCCTCAATCGGAATGTCCTCATCCTCGCCCTCGACGCCCCAAGACATCAAATGGATCGACGATCAACGCTTACACCAATCGACGAGGTCAGTCTAATGTAATCGGGGTCGAGGCACTTCAGAAGCCCTCCTCCGTACACCAGAAGTGGTCCTACAGGAACTACTCGGCTGATCCGAATCCATAATATCTAGACAACAAGTCTCCAAATCACCTCAAAAAGGGTGTGGTATTTCCTTACCTGGAGCTTTTCAAAATGCATTTTATGACTACATGCATGCATGCATTACTTTAACATACATCTATAGTAGAGTTAAAAATGCATGACTAATTAAATGCCTACATTTTGAAATTTTTTTGCCATAGTCCCCTTTGTAAATAGGACTATCCACATGCACATAGGTATGACTAGGTGGCCATTCAGTAGCACACCTACCCAAAGTCATAATACATAATATATGCATTAAAAATCAAAAACATCAATCTATAAGGTTAACATCAATACTAGGAGTACTTTGCCTTTTACCTTTTGCTCATTTGTCCTCAAATAGGATAAGAAATAGCAGAAAAAGGTGTCAATTTAACTGTCTCAAAAGTCAAATTTTTTCACATCATTATGTTCAGCATGGTTTAATACTAACATTTACTATGTTGAATATTTTTTATCAAGTCATTTGAGCATACATAATCACTACTATGTGTTTAGATGCATTTTATGCGATAATTCATTTTCCAACGGATAAAAACTGGAAAAAATACATGCATACGTTACCAGGATAGTGCCGAACACTTTTACGATGACAGAATTAGCAGAAAATCGCCCGAACTCTGCAGATCTGAAGGAGAGCTCTGATTTTCCTTCGCGACACAAGTTGAAAGTGACTCGTGAGACCAACCTGTAGGATATTAATATCCACGGTTGGCCGCATGTCCATCTGTGGTAGAAGCAGGTGTACCTACGGCACCCCTGTATGGGCCCTACCCCTTCGGCTCTATCCAGTTGGAGTTGCAAATGAGTTCTTGCAGACTGAAAAGGTCAAATTGGGAATAAAAATGCTACGCGATTGAGCAAAACAGCCTGCAATCCTGGTCTTCTCAGATGGAACTTTGAGTCTGTACATCACTCATTGGTAGTTGCCCAAACACGAGGTATACCATGCCAATGATCTCATTTATTACAAATTACATTCGGCAATACCTTGTACAGGTCCAATGCCTCCAATTCCGGGTCATTACCCTAAAGATCAACGGGATCCCCGACAGGGGTTACAACGTGGATCCCCGACGGGGGTTACAACGTGGATCCCCGATGGGGGTTACAACGTGGATCCCCAATGGGGGTTACAATGGGATCCCCGATGGGGGTTATAACGTGGATCCCCGACGGGGGTTACAATGTATGCACATCCGTTGACACATCTATCAACGAAGGTCAATCAGCCTTGACGTTATTTCAGCCGATGGCAAGTAAACCGATCGGGGTATCGAAAACTGTTTGATGATTGCGTATGTTGGTATTCATGAGTCCTTAATGGATCCCCGGCGGGGGTCACAACGCAATGTTCCATTGATTCACACGTCAGCGAAGGTCAAGCAACCTTGACAATCTACCCACAGAGTATCAGTCATTGATTCACACGTCAGCGAAGGTTAAGCAGCCTTCACAATCTATCCCAAAGGGTTTTCATCCGTTGATTCACACGTCAGTGAAGTACAAATCAACGAAGGTCAGGCAATCCTGACATCATCTGCTATTGGCAGTAAATCCAACAGAATCTTGACATATCCTGGCGATACAAACTAGGAGAGGTCAACATCATCAAGGAGGATCGATGATGGAATATGTTATACACATCCTCAAACAGACAAAGCTTCATCCCCACAGATCTCTTAGACATAAGAGGTACCTCTTCGGAATTAAGTTTGTATTAAGGCTCCAAGACTTTGGTGATAACTCCAACATGAACATCCTAACAGATTCGGATCACACATCCGATCGGGTCATATTTTCCAATCCTCGGTAAACATTACAAGGATTTAGAAATCATCCCCAATGTGTTGGGTAACAACCCCGCACACGTGCATCATACATTTGCATCATGTTGCTACATATAGTATCATGTTTGTCTTATGGCATTTCAAGTGTCTAGGATTCTTTATCCTACCCATGCATTGCATTGCATGAGTATGATAAAGAGGGGCATTGCAGGAGGACATATTCGTCTTTTAAGAGGGAACCCTAGAAGACAATTCATATTCATTCCGAATACTACTAGAAGTTCAGCATCAACCTCAGGACACACACTGGGAGTAACAATTCCAACCTCAGAGATAACCCCGAGGCGTGCAGATCTAATTCCGAAACACACACCGGAGAAGACCGATTAATCTCAGAGATAACCCCGAGGTATCCAGTATCAGTCCCAATCATGGGAATAGCTACCAACCTTGGTGATCAGCCCAAGGAAGGAATGCGATTCCCATGATAACCCCAAAAATGCTTGTTTCAAATGCAACGACTTCAATCTCTAGGGCCACAATGAGACACCCAAGACCAACCGGAGATAACAACGGAGGAGGGCAGCACAATTTTAGAGTCGACACCGAGGACCTTCAACACTTCAGAAGCGATCCAATCTCAAAGAATAACCCCGAGCAACGTCACATGACGCCCCCAAACCGGTGATAAATCCGGTAAGGGGCCAAGGCATCATCTCTCCACTCTAAAGCCACATCACGTCGTCTCAACATTTCATACACACATCTCTACACAACAATGTCCCACAAGAATCAATAAAAACCAATCCCGAGTGACTATTGTGCAGGGTAACGAATAGAATATGAAGCTTAAAGACCGGAGGGCACCATCCCATCTTCATAACTTCATACAACCTCTAATCCCATGCCATTGTACAACTCTCGACAATGGCGGTCTGAAATAGGTCCTATATAACTCATTCGGATGCCCGAATTGCAATTCTGAAAGTTCGAACGAACATTGTCGTGCCTATATGCACGTACTATGAGACAACCCGACCTGAGAAACCCAGGGCAACCCAAGCACCTCAGTACACTGTGGCTACCGGTTGTAGTACACTCATGGGCCGGGTCATAGGTACACTCATGACCCCCCTCTATAAATAGAGGGCTAGGGGTAGCCATTTTGAAAGGAGAAAGAGCGAGGAAGCCCTGTCAAATTTGCTCTGTACTTGCAATATACTTAGTGCTTTCCCATTTTAAACACTTGTGAGCTCACATATAGCTACTTTTGTACCGGCGGGAGCCGAGTTTTAATCACTTTAAAGATATAGAAGCCTTCTTTAGCAGTCCACTGTAAGCCTTCTTACACACTTTAAAGCCTTTCTCTTCATCTTTGCACACACCCTTCTTCACGTTGATAGTCGTGTTGCGTGCGTTTGCAGGACTTCTATTCGTGGTTTTATTTTCAGCATTTATATATATATATATATATATATATATATATATATATATAAAGCGTGTGTCGAACTTTGTTCGATGAGCCTAGACTTCAGCCTGAGCGTTTATCGCTTTAATATATATATATATATATATATATCATGTGTATGTCGGATTGCATTCGATGAGCTTGATTTTACATCCTGAGAGTTTAGTTTACTTATATATATATATATATATATATATATATATATATATATATATATATATATATATATATATATATATATAGTAAAACGCATATGATGTAAAAATCGAGTGCTCATCGTAATGTAGTCTCCACATATATAGTATATATATATATATATATATATATATATATATATATATATATATATATATATATATATTAAACAACTCAAGTGTTTAGAGTTGTTTAGGCTTAATTCAGTATAGCCTCAGAGCTTCTCTCTCTAGAAAGCTCTTCCGAGGTCCTCTCCCTTCTCTCTAGAGTTAGCCAGAGACGAAGTTTCTCGTACTTCGATCTTTCCTCTCAAACATTTAGTCTTAGGATCTAATGTAATCCTTCCTTAAATGTTTATAAATAAAAGAAAGAGATTACTTTTCCGATTAACCTGGTCATCTTCTTAATCTTTTCTTTTCGCTTAAGTTTTTCTTTGTAAAACTTAATCGCCACCAATATATGGTATCGGAGGCACACTGTTGGTTCTTGATTCTCATTAGTGGTTTCGATTGAAAACAAGTTTGCTTTATTTTAAATGTTTCTTCAAACTTTCAATTCTTTTGGCTCCACTTTCAATCGCTCGACTTGTCAGTAAACCACCTAAGATCGCTCATAAGACCAAGCTATGCCGTTGTAAGTCTCACAAATTGGGAGCAGCAGTGTAAGGCTAAGGGTATTTTTAGATCTACGGTATCGCTTACTCATGCAAGAACGATTTGAGTTTAAGTCCGAATGATCGGAGAAAGAATTTTGTTTAAACAGTTAACAAATAGGTCTCTGTTTAGATCAATTTCTACTGATAGATCAGACCAATCGAAAGTGATCCTTTGTTTTTGATTTCACCGATTTGTTTTAAACAAAAATCTTTTCAAAAATTAAAGAAATTTTGAAGATTTTGACCAATTTTTCGGTGAAATTTTTTTTTCCTCCATCTTTATAAACAAAATTTTTGGGGCTGAAAGGGTTATTTCCTGGATAAAAATTTTAAGGCGGAATAGTAGGGGATGGTGACTCATCTGAGAAGATGATCAACAGCACCTTCCGGCATCAACAGGAGACGGACCAGTCAACGAAGAAGACGCCAGAGGCATCTTCAAGTCACAGACAGGTGATGGCCCCAGCCATCATCTCAGCTTTTGCTTTCCGTAAAGCAAAAGTCTTTTACTTTAGTAAAAATGTAAAAGTAAAAGTAAAAGAATAAAACTTTTGCTTTTACTTAAGTTAAATGTTTTTAACTTAGTTAAATGTTTCTTACATTTACCCATGTAAAAGTAAATGTAAAATGTTTCTTACGTTTTACTTTTACTTTAGTAAATTACTTTTACTTCAGTCAATGTAATAGTGATTCCTGCGTGAATCAATAGTAATTTACTTTTCAGTTTTCTATTTAAACAACTCAAGTGTTTAGAGTTGTTTAGGCTTAGTTCAGTATAGCCTCAGAGCTTCTCTCTCTAGAAAGCTCTTCCGAGGTCCTCTCCCTTCTCTCTAGAGTTAGCCAAAGACGAAGCTTTCAGCTTCGATCTTCTTAGTTAGAAGATGAAGACGAAGTCTCTCGTACTTTGATCTTCCCTCTCAAACATTTAGTCTTAGGATCTAATGTAATCCCTTCCCTAAATGTTTATAAATAAAAGAAAGAGATTACTTTTCCGATTAACCGGTCATCTTCTTAATCTTTTCTTTTTCTGTTTAAGTTTTTCTTTTAAAAACTTAATCGCCGCTGTTATATGGTATCAGAGGAGACACACGGTTGGTTCTTGATTCTGTTAGTGGTTTCGATTGAAAACAAGTTTGCTTTATTTTTAAATGTTTCTTCAAACTTTCAATTCTTTGGCTCCACTTTCAATCGCCTGACTTGTCGTAAACCACCTAAGATCGTCATAAGACCCGTTATGCCATTGTAAGTCTCCACGGTTGGGAGCAGTGTAAGGATAAGGGTATTTTTAGATCTACAGGTATGTGTTTACTTATGCAAGAACGGTTTGAGTTTAAGTCTGAATGATCAGAGAAAGAATTTTTGTTTAACCAGTTAACAAATAGGTCTCCTGTTTAGATTGATTTTACTGATAGATCAGGACCAATCGAGTGATCCTTTGTTTCAAATTTCAGTCTGATTTGTTTTTAAACAAAAAATCTTTTCAAAAATTAACGAAATTTTGAAGATTTTGACCAATTTTTCGGTGAAATTTTTTTTGCCTCCTTCTTTATAAACCAAATTTTTGGGGCTGAAAGGGTTATTTCCTGGATAAAAATTTTAAGGCGAAATAGTAGGGGATGGTGACTCATCTAAGAAGATGATCAACAAAGACCTTCCCAAGATCAACAGAGAGAGGCGGACAATAATCGAAGAAGACGCCGGAGGCATCATCTTCAAGTCACAGATGTGATGGCCCCGACCATCATCTCACTTTTTGCTTTTCAGTAAAGCAAAAAGTCTTTTACTTTAGTAAAAATGTAAAAGTAAAAGTAAAAGAATAAAACTTTTGCTTTTACTTAAGTTAAATGTTTTTAACTTAGTTAAATGTTTCTTACATTTACCCATGTAAAAGTAAATGTAAAATGTTTCTTACGTTTTACTTTTACTTTAGTAAATTACTTTTACTTCAGTCAATGTAATAGTGATTCCTGCGTGAATCAATAGTAATTTACTTTTCAATTTTCTATTTAAACAACTCAAGTGTTTAGAGTTGTTTAGGCTTAGTTCAGTATAGCCTCGAGCTTCTCTCTCTAGAAAGCTCTTCCGAGGTCCTCTCCCTTCCGAGATCATCTTCGTCTTCAAGATTTTGACTAGAATTTTCTCCTCTGGACTGAGAAGAAGCTTTGTCTGACTCTTCATGTAACTGGTCAAGTCTCATATGAATGGCATCTGCAAAACGTCTCAACTGAGAGTTGGAGTAACTAGAAACATTAGTGACTTCAATAGGGTCAGGAGGGACAACTGATTTTTCTTTTAATTTTTTAGCTGTTTTAATGACTGTTTTAGAAGATGCTTCGGCAAGGGCCGTGGTAACTGGAAGAGTCAATAAAGGAGAAGGCGGAAATTCTTTCTGAACTTGGCCAACTATTCTATCAACACCGAACTTATCCCACCATTTAGACAGTTAATTCAGTATCTTCTATGGTATCATTATAAGAAACCTAAGTCAACACACAAATCAACTAAAAAATCAAAGAAATTTGACAAGAGTAAAATTATCTGTCACAATTGTGGACAGAAAGGGCACTACAAGAGTGAGTGTAGAGTTAAGCAAAAATTAGCTCAATTAAACATCTCACCAAGACACCTAAAAGCTTATTAGAATTAATGAGAATTGAAAATAACAGTAGTAATGAAGAAGTTTCAGACATCCCAGAATCTTCTAGTAATAACACCTGTAGTGATGAGTCAAATAGTGATAATGAAGTCACCATATGTACAGAAAATTGCAATAATAACTGTTGCAAAAGAATTAATGTAATTACCAAAGAGGAAGAAGAAAGCTCTGTGTTAATCGATTTAATTAGTAAAATTACTGACCCTAGTTTAAAAACTCAGTATATGAATCAATTAAAAGATTTATTAACTAAAGATAAGAAAGTTACTGATAAGGTTCTTAGAGCCAAAGAAAAACCCATTTTCAGTCTTAATAAAACACTTGAGAGATTTAAGTCTCCGGTTAAAGAAATCACCCTCCCTGAATTAAATCAAGAAGTTAATAAACTCAAGAAAGAAATTTCTAATTTAAAATTAGATATTTCCAATCTAAGAAAAGAGATTGATGATAAAAAATCAGATCTTCAAGTTCATGATTCCTCTTCTAGTGATGAAAGTCACGATGAACCTGAATCATCAGGTACTAAAGATTCTGATCTTTTTATTCAAGGTCTCTCCCTTAAAAGAATTAAAGATATTACTATTCAAAAATGGTATATCTCTATTAATTTAGTTATCGATAAAACTTTCTCTATACTCTGACTCCTTTAGTTGACATCGGCATGATTTAAAATGACTGAAAGGATTCAAAATATTGTTAAGAATATTCTGAAATTCATTAGGTGCATTTTTTAGTCCAAATGACTGAACATTCCATTCATAATGACCGAACGGAGTGTTGAATGCCATTTTGTACCTATCATTTGGATGAATAGCAACTTGCCAGAATCCGGACTTGAGGTCAAATTTACTAAAGATGGTGGAGACACTTAACCTACCAAGGAGATCATCCTTGTTGGGTAAAGGGTACCTAATCCATTCTAGTACTTTGTTTAATGGTTTTTAATTAATGATCAACCGAGGACTCCTCTCTCTCTTCTACCACCGTTATTAACATAGTAAATTTGGGTAAGACCATGGTGACTTACTATGTCTAATTAAACCTTTACTAAGAAGATCATTAATTTCACTTTTACATAACTCCATCCTGCTCATGACTCATTTGAATAGGCCTAGCTTTGGTGGGAATTAAATGTTCTTTGAATTCCTTAGCATAGGTAATCTCGATTGCAGGTGCTTCTTCCTATGCCAAAAAAGCATGGGAGAATCGTAACATAAATTTTTTATTAAATAATCTTTTAATTCATTTATCTTTTCTTGAACTCTGTTACTCTTAAGTTGTTCTTCAACTTGTTGATACCTAACTTCTTCTTTGAGGAAAATTAGGTGGGTAACTTTACAATTTAACAGATTCAATGATTTAGAAATGGATTCTTCTTGAATAAATTTTAAATCTCTTTCTTTTGGCTTAATTAGGAATTTAAATGTAATCCTTTTCCCTAAATGATCGCAACTTAAACCTTTATTACTGGTAGTAAATGGATATAATAAATAGATAAATGGTAATCCTAAAATGATTTTATCAGTAAGGTTGCGAATTAAAACAAATGAAGTTTTAAAACACATACTGTCTTGACAAATATACTTTAATATTCATAATAATTAAACATTTTTTTGGCACTCCATGTAATATTACAGAAAGAATTCATGATCAATTAAGTAATCTTACTTGTCCCACTCTAAGTGATTTTAGATGGTACAAAGATGTGTTTACCTCTAGAGTTATGATGACAAATGACAGTAATAAACCATTTTGGAAAGAAAAATTCGTTAATGGTTTACCTTCTTTATTTGTACATAAAGTTAGAGAAGAATTAAGTAAAAGTTTAGGATATATTGATTATGATAATCTGACCTACGGCGATATCATAAGTTATATTAAAAAAATAGGATTAAAAATGTGTATTAACTTTAAATTAGCCAAACAAGCTGGTAAAGATAAAAAAAAGCTAAATACGAGTTAGGCACTTTCTGTGAACAATATGGTTTACCCCATGTTGCTCCCTCTAGAAGAAAGCACAGGCGTAAGCATATTGAGTCTCGACAGAAGAGTCATAAACGTCATAAAAAGAGATATAATCAAGATAAGAATAATAAAAATAATAAATCTCTCTGAAATTTTTTAATACATAAAACTAATGACAAAATCTCTTTTTTAATAGTGTTGTATTTTAAGCGTAGGTTCCATGCTTGTAATGGGAAATGAACAATCTGTTCATTAGAAGTAGGAGTTAACTTTTGTTTGAGTATGCCACCGAATCCAATGTCAGAGGCATCAGTTTTAACTATTTTGAATGCTAAATCATTTGAAATGCCAAGGCAAGGCAATACCTTAACATATTTTTTAACTTGTTGGACGACAGAAGTATGAATGTCAGTCCATGGAGGTGGATTGCTTTGTAAGCGCTGAAAGACAGGCTTACAAATCTTCCTGAGATTCTTATAAAACTTGCCAATATAATTAAGCGAGCCAAGAAATCTCTGTAGCTGAGTTTTATCGGTAATCTTATCTGGGAACCGGTCGGCAAATTGAATAGCTCTGTCAATTGGCCGCGTGAGTCCATAATAAAGGATTAAATCGAGAAACTTCACTATCTTCATTAGGTAAACCTAAATTATATCTGTTCTCTGGTAATTTAATTAAAGGTTGTTCAATTTTTGAATCAGGTTTCTTAATAATATTTTCTTCAAATTTTTCTTCAATTTCATCTAGTATTTGTTTTCCTACGATTTGCTAGATATTGATTACTAAAGTTTAATTGTTCAATTATTTTTTATCATCATTAGTTCCATCAGGGATTTTAAAAGGACTAGCAATAACTGAGGTATTTTTAACTGGAATTAGAACTGTTTCTAAGGGAGGATGACTAGATGAAATTTTTGATTTATCTTCCTTAATCCATTGAGTTTTATTAATAACATTACATTTATTATGATATTATTCATAACAATCGTAAAAAGTAACGTTAATTTCCTCTTTACCATTTGGGGCGGAAGAGGAAGAGGAGAGGAGAAGAACAAGAAAGCGCATACAAACACAGATAAATTACTAAATAAATTATTTATTGATGATTACTAGAACTATTTACAAGTGCAAGAAATAATAAATGACTTACAAGTTTACTGAAATAAGAACATTAGAAGAAGAGGGGTAGGGAAAGGTTTAACAAGTGGTAGAGGTTAAAGATTAATCAGAGAAGGAGCTCTGAGTATTTCTAAGTCTGCCTAACCAAATTAAACAATCAAACTTTAGTAATCAATATCTAGCAACTGTAGGAAAACAGCTAGACAGGATTGAAGAAAATATTATTAAGAAACCTGATTCAAAAATTGAACAACCTTTAATTAAATTACCAGAGAACAGATATAATTTAGGTTTACCTAATGAACATTTATATATATATATATATACATTTTCGTCCCACCTGGAGTTTACTTCGTGGTGGTTGATCGCTTTTACGCCTTTTTCTTTATGTTTCAATCTCGCCAGAGTTCACTTCGTGGCGCTTGATTGCTTTATGCTGATTTTATTTATGTTTTGTCCCACCGGAGTTTCTTAGTGGTTGTTGATAATTTTTACTGACTTTATTTATGTTTTTGTCCCACTCGGAGTTTACTCCGTGGTGGTTGATAGATTTTATAGCTTTATTTACATTTTCGATCCCCATGGAGGTGCTTCGTGGTTGGTGATCATATGTCGTATATATATATTTCTGACTTTTATATATATATATATACCGCCATCGCTTTCATACAAATTGTGGTATCATGTGCTTTAGGAATCATGTGATCATGATTCAAATTTATGGATCTAGATTAGGTTCCGTGATGGACATTTTTCAAATTGTAAGCGACTTTTGTAAATTATTTTGTGGTGTCTGAATTTCCTCATTTTGTTTTCCTAACCACGGGGAAAGTGGCATTATTTTTGTACATTATTTTCTTATAGATGCTTCGCATCTCGAAAATAAAATCAATCAAGTCGAACACTTAATAAAATAAAAGTGTAAAAGGTCTCAATTACTATTGAGCATCAGGGTTTGAAAAACCTTTTTATAAAACATCATTGCTATATCTTGCTAAATACCAAATTTTTACATAAATTCAAACCTTGTGTATATAGGTGCGAACGAGGCCTCGCACCACTTCCAAATAAACAGCACATTGACCCACACACACACACATTCGAGATAATTATTTCTTCAAAAGAGGATCCACTGTGGTAACACGAATGTCTGGGGTGCCTAACACCTTCCCTCCGATAATCAAGTCCCCGGGACCCTAATGAATCTCGGTTTCACCTACCGTTTAGCAAGTTGTCACATCATCGGGTCAATGTGCAAACCTTTTCGGTTGTGTTGGTACAAGCATTTAAAAACCAATGGCGACTCTTAATAAATCCATCGTCGACATTATACATGTCGGACCTTTTTCACTTGTTTTTTCAAACAAATCTCACCTAAAATGAGAACACCAAAGAACAAGTAACGAAAAGGGACAATTAAAAATCCCGAAGTCGACAGTCATGATTATACCGAATAATCCCTGGTCATAATCATACCAATAACTGTCCATCAATGAACTACAGGCCAATGAGGACTTTTACCACATCATTCGTTACATTACAGTCATGATTATACCGAATAATCCTTGGTCATAATCATACCAAGTCCATCTATGCACGTAAGCCAAAGATGACTTTCATCATAATATAAGCATGAGGATGTTGACCATGACATAACAATTCAATAAAATAAGTTCAAGGATAAATTTTAAAGATTTATAATTTAATTAATCCAGAATTCAATAACATTCAAATTGTCAACATGATACTGCTTTGTGGAGTAAAATTCAAGAATAATATTCATGTACCAAAAATAATTTAGACAAAAAAGAAATATATTTTTCAGGTAAATAGTACCCCGTAAATAGTACCATGTGAATAGTACTTCAGGAATAGTACCTCGTGATAGTACCCCGACATGAAAAGTACCCCAAATACCTGACTGAATAATATTCGGGTGAATAGTAATTGGGTGAATAGTAACTCGTGAATAGTACTCTGGCATAAAAAGTGCCCTGAATATCCGAGTGAATGATACTAGAGTGAATAGTAATTGGGTGAATATTAACCCGTAAAAGAAAAATACCAAAGAAAATGATATTTCATGATGAGTACAAAAGAAATGATATCTCATACAAGAAGAATAGAATATACGAAACTGCAAATGGATTTTCACCCGCCATGTGGTAATCCACGTAGACAGATCATTTCCAAAATTTAATAAAGAATGAATACGAAAGGTCATTCACCATGCATGCGGTAGTCTGCGTAGACAGGTTATTCCAAAAGAATAATAAAAAATGGAATAACAAAAGAATTCACCAGGCATGCGATAGACCGCACAGACAGGTGATTCCCAATAGAATAATAAAAAATAAGAAAACTAGAAGAATTCACCAGACCTGCGATAGACCGCACAGACAGGTTATTCCCAACAGAATAATAAATAATGGAACCAGGTCATGCGTAATCTGGACAGATAGGATATTCCAACAGAATAATAAAGAACGGAACCAGGTCATGGGTAATCCGCAGAGATAGGATATTCTAACAGAATAATAAAGAATGGAAAAACAACAGAATTCACCAGGCATGCAATAGATCAAGACAGACAAAGTTATTCCAATGTGAGAATAATAAAGAATGGAATAACAGAAGAATTTCACCATGTATGCGATACTTCGCATAGACAAGTTATTCCAACATAATAATAAAGAATGAAATAACAACCCTTACAAGTATTAAAAGAAAATAACCCTCTTCATGAATACGAAAGAATAATACCCCTTACCTCAAAAGAAGATCGATATCTTTGGAATAGTGAGGTAGCAGACTTTCTTCTTCTTCTCTCTATAATTTCTCTCTATAATAATTGCTCTATAGCTTTAGTGAATTGGTGAGAAATGAAGGAAGAATGAGCTTCTATTTATAGAAAAATATAGTTTCGATAATTGCACGTTTTGGGGCTCAAAATATTACAGTATAATATCTTCCTCTTTCCCTTCATTTTTAATTTAGTCCTGCAAGTATTATCAAACTTGCACTACCTCCCCTAATAGTAAATCATGTGAATTAATAGTAAATCATGTGACTCAATAGTTCTAAACATGTGAAAAAAATAATTACAGTATAGTACCTTCATCTATACCTCCATTTTTAACTTAGTCATGCAAGTATTATCAATCTTGCACCAACTCCCCTAATAGTAAATGAATGTGAATCAATAGTACACAAATGTGAACAAATAGTTATAATCATGTGAATCAATAGCAATTAATTGCTCATTTATCCGGTTAATTACCCGATTGGTCAATATAACCTCCAGACATCAATTATTATCGAAATAAATGTCGATTTTCACTAACACTAATAATTCCAACACAATGGAACTACTAATTTCATCTTTAATCAACACGAACTTATTCATCATTAATATTATAACTCACAATATTTAACAACCAGGTCGTTCCCAGGAAAGAGGGGGCTTTCCGATAAGGATATCTCCTTATTGGCGCGTAATTAGGTGACCAAACCTCTCCTTGACAGAACTTCTAGACATTGTCAATATTGAAAATAATAATATGAATAACTTTGTCGTCTCAATTATTAATTTAATAATAATAAATATTATGAAGATGATATCGTGACAATAATTGAATCAATAATATGAGAGATAAGATGCAGCAATTACTGTAGCAATAATTGAGTATAACTGAGTGACTTTTCACGTAAGCATCAAAAATCAATACTGTGTGCTACTATGCAACCACGCGTATTACTGTACTTTTACCACCGAGTATTTTATGACAACTTTCTTACTTTGAAAATTTTTCACACATCATCCTTAACTTTAACCTTTTATCAATTTTACCATTTACTAAACAGAATAATTATAAGAAAATTGAATACTTTCATTTCATAAAATTCGGGGTCTCATAGCCTGGGCCTCATCCATCTCCAAAAGAGTAGCATCCCAACTGGATAAAACTGTCAACATCAATTCCCGATCCCCTCAAAAGTCAAAAGGTGTACCCTCCGCTATAAAGTCAATCTGGGAAGTGGGAGAGCAGCAACTGAAGAGCTAGGAGCAGCGCTAACCAAAGCTGTTGTCAAGCCGACAAACAACTCATCCTATTTAGGGGAGGGTGGATCCTATGTGACAACCCGAGAATTTAGATATTTATTAAAATCTTAAAAGATTGAATTAATGTTAAATATTAAACCTAGACAGAAAATAAGTGTATATGTTTTGTGTATTTGGTCATATATGTGTACAATATGTGGTTAACGGTCAAGGGTTGGCCAGATAAATTATATCTGTGACAAACCCTAATATTATATTAAGAACCTCAACGTTCAGTTAGAAAACCATATCGACTAATAAGAAACCCTAGCACCGGTTCTGGAAACCCTTGTTTCAGTTTCGGGAATCTAAAACCCTAATTTGGGAGCTTGAAGATAAGTATAAGGTTTTTATGTTATTGATTTTATATTTAATTAAGGATAGCCCTAATTGATTATTAGAAAACCCTAATTATTCAACTGGAAACCCTAATGTATAATTATGGAACCTAATTGCTAAATTAGAAATTTTAATTAAGGAAATATTAATCTTAATTAGCAAGCTAGAATATAATTAGAAAATCCTAATTATAATTTAGAAATCTTAATTTTCTATTTTTAAAAATTTATTAGAAAAGCCTAGAAAATAAATTTGTATAACCTTAATTAGGGTTAAACCCTAAGGGTTAAAACCTAAGGGTTGTGACAAGTTACCAAGTTGTCATTCTTGAATATTTTAATGGGATGGAGTGTAGATCTAGCCCTAGTAAGTGGTTGGTGACCAACCCTAGCTAGCCATGTGCCTATATCTCCCAAATATCATATTTCATTGCCACTTAGCATCAATTGTGACCATAGATTAAAAAATATTAGAGATTTAAAAGTAAGACAAAGCTTACTTTATTTTTCATTTGAGCCAAGTCCATTCTCTCTCTCCCATCCGAAATTTTAGAGTGAAAGTAAGTGAGAAATAAAACCAATGTTAGCCTTTAGCTTGGCAAGAACAAACATCAAGGTCAGAATCAAGATCAAGCTCAAAAAGGAGGTATAAAACCCTAACTTGAAAATCTATGTATTTGATGTTAGATGTTGTTAATGACTGGTTAGATATGTGTTAGAGGGTGTCATTTAGTGATCTGGGTTGTTAAATCCCATATCCATAACATCTAGATGCTCGAAATTGAAGTTTTTAGAAATCTGGAAAAAGTTGAAAAGGCTGTCTGACAGCCATATGTTAAGGCCTCTAGATCGTTACCTGTTAAGTGTTATGTGCGTTTAAAGTTATATATTTGTTCTTTGTCGTGAGGAGAGTAGACTGGAAGTGGAATCAGCTCCATAACATGTCTAGATCTCGAGTTATAAGTGGTCAAACCTAGTTGACCGATCACAAAACTGGAATTCTGGGCAACTCAGAATTTTCCAGAATTTCTAACAACGTTTTGCAGGCCTCGGATCTTGCAGGTCTTAACTAGTTTGGCCAAGTTAGTGTTTGATTTGTGTAGACTGACATGAGTACTACTTATCCATGCCTCTAGATTACCCAAATACGTAACAGAATCGAATTTAATGATGGTCAAACTTAGGTTGACCAAACTGCTCAAGAACATTTCTGGGAAACCCATAAATGTTCAAGAACAGTGTTCTTGACTACTTTGACCGGCCCAGATCTTAAATAGGTTATGGTGTTAAAATGATGTTATGATGTGTAATGGTTCTACAACATGAGCAATATAGATTTGGACTTTAAGAACAACATTGTAATGACCAGAACACCAAGAAAATTGAACCACAAAGTGGACCCTCGAACTGCCTGCGTTTCTGGGTTACCCAGAAAACCCAGGAACCGTCTAACAACACTTTCTGTAGCTTAGATCTGGCAGTTTGGATATAGTTTGGTCATGAAATCAATTTGAGGTTGTAGTATTACATGTATACTATAACATAAATACAAATACAAAACCAAAATCCTTATGATCTAAGATTTATTCATGGTCAAACTTAGTACCCCAATGACTGACATGAAGTTCTGGGATTTGGCCAAGAACACCTACTTATGACGATTTAAATACATTATAGGCCCTTTAGCGACATATTAATTACAAAATTATTATTTTTATTAAATAATTAGTATTAAATAATTTTTAATTATGAAAAATACATAATAAATTCCTAAAAATTATTTTAAAGTCTAAAAATGAGCTTTTAATATAGAATATATTTCACCAATATTTAATATTTTAGAATATTAATGGTATTTAATTTATTTAATTATAATATTAAATAAATTACTTAAAAATGATTTCAAAACTTAAAAATCATGAAAAAATTATATTATGGTATAAGAAAATATTTTAAGTTATTTTTAGTGACTCTTAATATTTTGTGAGGAATTTCATTAATAAATTAATATCAATGGTAATTAATTTATTTACTAAGTATATTAAATAAATTATGGAAAATAAAATTAATGATTTATAAACCATATAAAAATGATTTAAGTATTATAAAAATATTTTAAGTTATAAAATATAACTTTTAATATTTTGTCATGAAAATATTAATATTTTAATATTAAGGATAATTATTTATTAATGGTTTTAATTACTTTAAAATCATTTAAGGATAATAATGAAGTATTAAAAATACTTTGAGATATTGTAAATATATTATAATATTATGTTAAGGATTTTATTAATATTTAATATTAAATAAATATTAATGATAATGGAATTAAGTGGTATTTAAATCATATAAATATGATGTTAATGATTGAAAATTCATAATAAATGTTAATAATTACTTAAAAATTATTATGAGCATATGAAAATTGTTTTGACTGAATAATTAATTGTCTAAGTTAATTGTGTTGCGTTTAGACAAAGTCTTATGGATATTAGGCTTGGTAGTTATCCGACTAGGCCGTCGTGATGTCAGAATCATGACGGATTCAACTCAGACTACAATAGTTTGACTTGATACTAGGTCTTATATGATGTATGGACTAATAGGATTATGTGGTAATGTTTTTTGGTTATTGTAATGATATTATTTTAACTTGGGAAATCGATATGATTAATATTAGGTCTTCAAATAAAGCTAAGTTATGTTTCGTAATGGTAATCAACCGATCAGGCAAGTTTCTTATACTCACTTATTGTGAAAGTTTTTATTGAACTGTTCTTTTAACTTGTGATTAATCATTGTTGATTACATCACGTCTATAAATTATTGAATCACACTTTGTGCTTACTGCATGTGTTCATCAGGTATGAAAGGCTAATCACCTTCATTACCATTCGGTCCAGATATAATTGATATGTTCATGTTCAATGTTCGTTCAGTTATGAAAATTTGTCCATACTAGTTCACAATTATATTGTTGAATGTTAGCCAGCTATTATTCAAAATCTTTCCATCATGATATATCCATAATTTATTGAACTTAAACTTGATGGGAAAACTTGTTGCTCACCCTTGCTATATCATGATAAACATTAAAGATTAAGGCGAATACGTCGGATACAAGGAAAAGTCAAAGCCAAGTTCAGTTTGGGACTATGTGTGCAGCTAGATTTGTAATAGTATTGTATAATAATAACATTGTATATTAGATACGATATTAATTCAAGTTTTAAGTAAGGTTCTCGACCTTGGGGATAGTGTGTAATGTTTAATGAATAGACAATTTATATTTATATCTTCCACAATAGATAGAACTACTGTACCAGATTCGTGGTGATTTAGGACCAGAATTTGGGGGCGTTACAGCCTCCATAGGCTCCTCATTATAAGAATCAGAACTCAATGGTGAATAAGCAGCAAGAGACGCTACTATATCAGTCTCCAACCAGGCAGTTTACTCTAAAGAATGACCAGGGTGAATATCTGAAAAATTAGCTCTCTCCCGATGAGTCCATAAATCATATACTCTGGCAAAATCATCCCCAGATAAAGTTAAAGCTGATTATTGCTGACCTGAAGCTCCATCAAAGGAATGTAAGCCCTGAAACTGATCAAACTGTCCCATAACAACTAAGGGATAATATGTAGTCACACCTCTTAAACCTGCCAATGGGAGAAAGTCCATACTAGGGGTATGTGTGATGAAGCTAAATGGAGAACAGTAGCCAGAATAAACCAACATGGAAAATGGCTCCTCAATCACAATAAAAAAGACAAACCATGACGTTGTATCTACACAGTCAGTAGGGCGGAAAGAGTAGGACATCACTATGTCATTTCCAAAGCAATATCCATGACGCCGGAACATACCAATCAGTCTCAAATGCGTCATAAACTGAAAATATAACAATACAGCACTGCCTCAAAAAAAATTCATCAGAACGAGTGCGGCAAAGAGAAGCTGAAACGTAAGTCTCTACCAAAATCATGGGAAGGATTGTATGATCCTCTCTAAGAAGAATAATAGCGATGACTAAACCAATGTCTAGGTGATCCATATAAAGAGGCATATACAAATATGTTATAACGCACATCAATAAAGCGTCCACTTGGGCAACCCTTCAAACCTCCTCGGAGATGACAAAATCCCCCTGATGCAGTAAAAAACTGTATGTAGCCCCAAAGTGGTCGATTAAAAAATCCATGGATACCATATGTCCAGAAGAGACCTCATCTAAAATAACGTTACATCTCAAACCAGTCATAGCCATGAACTGGCGATGCATATGGCCAACAACTACCCTAGCATAGAATATATCTAACAATAAACTAGTAATACGTTGGTACTAATCTAAGGTCGGAGTCAACTCATCTGATCCAAACCTAAAAACATGTCTATCGGGGATCCAACAAGATAATATACTCTTTACATAGCCCTCAGGGACCTGAAACATCAAAAAAGACATGGACTGTCTCAGCATCTAACCTGCTGACATGCCATCTAAATTCGGCAGAATGTTATACCAGGATATCAAACTGGAAGCAATGCGGGTAAGAGGAAGGTGGTCGATGCGTACCACTGATGATGAAGACATCTGTAAAACCGTATCATACGACCATACAAGGGTCAATTCTAACTCATAAAAATTAAAATACAAATATATGACATATAATACATGGATCATGATAGATGGCTATTCAATAGATGCAATAAATGAAAATCATTATATATACATCTTTGTACAATATAAAACTGAATACATCATGAAATTAAATACGTCATTTATGTCCTACAAATGAAAATAAAAAGTACATGAAAATGGGGTACAGCCACCCAATATCTAACAAAAGCCTATCAGAAGAAATCATGGACATCTATATCCCCAAGGCGATCAACGCTATCCAACTCCTCCTGAGTCGTGATATCTCTGCTAAAAGGCACATACGGACGGTACAAGGGAGGATCTCCATCAGCAAAACTACCAGCATTTGGCTCGCCAAAAAGACAAAAACCAAACTAGAAGGGGTAATAAGTAGCAGCCTTCACGGATCCCTGCCCAAATGGCATACAAAAACAGACAATTGACCCACCTATTGAGTCAAAGTTACTATCTGGTCTAAGTGATATGACTCCTAGACACAGGCGAGCCAATCTGCCATCATCATGGATCCAGGCACCATATTCGCCAGGAATTGGGTAGCACGGGTATGAGCCCCAATGGTGCGGGGAGTCCACCACCGATGAAAAATGTCATGAGTACAAAAGCCATTGGACAATGTAAAGCCATCCAAGACCATCAGGGGAATATCTCTAATATGCTAGGACAAAGGCCATGAATGCCACTCAGGAGGAAGATGAGGAATCTGAATCTCTCTTGTGATGCACCTGATAGCATGCTCTCCTAAATAGAGCTCCCAACCTCCCTCAATCAAGAAGGGAATCCAACAAGTAGATAATGCATACTCAGCTCCTATCAGGAAGTTATCCTCAAAGCCCACTGTCAAGAAATCTGGAGTATAAGGAACCTAGGTGACGACATTAGTAGTCAGCAGCTTCAGCTGTAAATGATAATGAGTAAAGCCATCTGCCACAGGGATCTCAGCCAAGGTAAATGTTAGGTTTGTAATATTCATGAACGCAATCAAATTGCACAAAATAAGCGGGAACGTGGAAAATTAAAGTTTTAAAATTTTACAAACCATATACCCGGATCATCCTTTATGCACAATTATTAATTAAACGAAAAAGATAAAGAATGTGACGCCCCCAAAACAGGTATATATCACCCATCTTGGGTCACCAAATACAAGGTACTGAATACAAATACAACTTAATTAAACAACAGTCATGTAAAATACGACTAAACATATGTTATGAGTTTTAATACAAATATTGTCATCTAGACAATATACAAACTCAATGGGGTCCTCATTACATTTATTATCACACTATTTCATAGAATAGTGAGGACTACTAATGCTATTATCTGGACCACCACTCTGTTCCCCGACTAGTCCCTGCTACGTTCTCATTTCCTGAAGAGAACAATAAAAGCAAAAGGGTGAGCTCAACTAGCCCAATAAGAAATATTATGACTAAGATAATGCAGAATAAATTATCATTAGCCTTCAACAGTGTTAAACTGATAAAATATAACAAACATCAAGTTTAACTGCAGCAGAACAAGCAATCCATTAGAAGAGTCAAGTAAAGAATAAAATCTACTATCTTCTATGATTTAAAAGGTTTTTCATGACTTTTATCGTTGAGACTCAGCTTAATAAATAATCCACATCATCCCTGCACTACGGCCAAGGATATTCATTAGTATCACAACCACAAATTATCCATGCACCACAGCCAATAATATTCGTGTATTCATCAATGGTCGTGATCATTCCAACAACTGTCCATCAATGCACTACGGGTCAATGAGGACTTTTTCCACATCATTTGTAACATTACGGTCATGATTACACTGAATAATCCCGGGTAATAATCATACCAAGTCCATCTATGCACTACAGGCCACAGATGACTTTCAACATAATATAAACATGAGGATGATGACAATTATATAAGAATTCAATAAAAACAAGTTCAAGAATTAATTTATCCAGGAATTAATAATGTCCAAATTGTCAACATGATACTTCTTTGTAGAGTAACACTCAAGAATGCTAAGAAGAATATTTCCATGAAAAGATACTGGATGAAGCGCAAATATCAAGGATATTCCACTAAGTTCATGGAGTATAGAAGTCAAAACTTTAACCAACTGAGTATAATAAAGAATGGAATAACAAAAGAAATCACCGAGCATGCGATAGATCCGCATGCAGAATGAGTTATTCCAATGAGAATAATAAATAATGTAACCAGTCATGCGTAAAGCCTTGGCTGCGGATATTCCAACAGAATAATAAATAATGGAACCAGGTCATGCATAAATACACATACAGGATGTTCCAACAGAATAATAAACAACGGAACCAGGTCATGCGTAAACGCAGAGACAGGATGTTCCAACAGAATAATAAACAACGGAATAACAGAAGAATATCACCAAGTATAGGGTATCCCGCGTATACAGGTTATTCCAACAGAATAATAAAGAATGGAATAACAAAAGAATTTCACCAATAAGAAAGAAGGAATACCCCTAACGAGTACAACAAATAATGTGACGCCCCCAAAATAGGTATACAACACCCATTCTGAGTCGTCAAAATACATGGTACAGAAACAACTACAACTTTATTAATACAACATAAAAACTGTGAGTTTAAATACGAATATTGTCACCTAGACAATATCCACACTCAAATAAGTCCTCATTACAATAATTAATACACTATTTTTACAGAATAGTGAGGACTACTAGAACCACTTCTAGAACCATTATTTCACAGCCCGACTAGTACTCGCTACATTCTCACCTCCTGAGAAAAAAAATGGAACAACAACGAAAAAGGTGAGCTCAACTAGCCCAGTAAAGAATATTATGACTAAGATAACATAGAACAAATTATCGTTAGTCTTCAACAGAGAAAAATCTAATAGAATACAATAGACAACCAGTTTTAAATCAATCTTCGCAGCGAAAATAATAATTCATTAGAAGAGTGAAGTAGAGAATGCAATCTACTATCTTCTATATATGAATTTAAAAGTTCATCGTTGATATTTTATCCCTGTAATATAAATCAATATATATCTGGAATTAAATATGCATCTTTGCACTACAGGCCAAAGATATTCATCAGTTGGTCATGTTCATCTAAACACATGTTCATCTTTGCACTACGGGCCAAAGATATTCATCAGAAAATCATTCATCTTTGCACTACATGCCAAAGATATTCAGTAATATCATTTAGGACTGAGGATGATGAAAAATATTTTAAAGAAAACGAATCCAGTGAAACAAAAGAATAAATATTAAGGATTCGTACTTTAAACAATCCAAGTTCAAAAATACTTCATAAATAAACAGAGTGCAGTAAAATTCAAGAATGATCAAAACATAGATCCAATCAAAGATAGGAATCATAACAGAAAATCTTGGACACAGAAAAGAAAATTAAATTTTTTTGTGAATAGTGTCGTATTTGTGAATAGTGCCGTATACGTGAATAGTGTCGTATACGTGAATAGTAACTCCGACACCAAAAGATAGAAATTCCACAAGAAAATCATGCTTCGTGAATAGTACTCGTGAATAGTAACTCATGAATAGTAACCCCGACATGAAAAGTTCCAAATTTGATAAAAATTCAGACCAATATTTTGGCATAATGATATTGAAGAAATAATATCATATACAAAGAAAATAGCATCCCTTACCTCAAAATGATAGTACTTTTGACTGGAATACTAGATATAGTGCTGAAAGAACTTGCACCGTATAGCAATACTCAAAGTACTAAAATACTCACAAAAATACACTCGATATTATAGAGAGAGAAAGAGAGAGAAATCTTTAGTTTCTGGTGTGATTTTTAATTCTAACCTAAGCACCCTATTTATAGGAAATTGCTTAGAAAACCAAAGAAAAAAATTTAATATAATATTAATATATATATATATATATAAATTTTCAAGCCCACCTTTGAAATCAGATCTTAGCATTTCCCACATGCCAATCTTCTAGAAAAAAGGTAAGAAAAACGTTTTTCATAAAATAAATAATTAAAACTTCCAAAAATCAATTATTTCAGAACTTTAATAATTCATAATAAATAGCCCTTTGTCAGAAAAATTCGAACCACATTTCCTTTTCATAGGAAATTTCATTCTCTACAACTTTGTAAGTTTAAGGTTTTCCAAATTCCAAAGAGAAATTGACCGAAATCCACAAACGGACGATTTTACAGGCTATAATCAAATTTTAGTCAAGAAATGGGCCCACAGACATGTTTAACATGCTTTAAACAACTTTTGCAACAAAAATACTCTTTCTCCTCATATACTCATATATCCCACATTTATTGTAAAAATATCATCATTATTATATTATAATAATATAATAAAATATTATTTTATCGAGAAAAGATAAAATATCAATTTTCAACAATTGTCACTTTAAAAATTTTCTCCATCTATATCCACATAAATGAATATTTTCCTCATCATATAAATCAATAATTAATTATTCACAAATAATATTACAGAATCATAATATCACAAATGACAACAGTAGGTTCCCGGAAAGAAGGGCTTTCAATAAGGATTTCTCCTTCTTGGCGGCGCAATTAGGTGACCAAACCTCTCCTTAGATGCAGAACTTTCTAGACATTGCCAATAATGTTATCTAATAATATTATTCAGGATAATATGAATTATTAGCTTCGATAATGGAAAATACGTGTAGTGACAATTATGAAAAACAACGGTATTATAGAATATCAATGCAATAATTATTGAATCAATAAAATACTGAACAGTAATTATTGTAACAATTATTGAGTAGTGCCTTCTTACGTAAGAATCAATAATTGGTGCAATACCGTGTGCTACTGTGCAACAACGCGTATTACTATGTTTTAACCACCGTATTATTCCAAGATATTAAGTGGTAACAAGCTGCGTCAATTATTTATAAATAACTTATACTTGTCGTTTTCTTCATCCAATCGCTTTCAAGTTATGGGGCCCACATTAAGGATGCGCTTCGTCGCATTTAATATTCCCCAACAAAGAAGAATATTCCACGACCAAACGAATATTCACCGATAAAAAATGAATATTTTATAACCATCTGCTTATTTAAAATACTTGCGCATTTTCCCCATAACTAACCACATTAATCAAATTAACCCTTACTATTTCAAAATGATAAATAGAGAAAATTAAATTTCATTTATTAATAATTTGGGGTCTTACAACCTCCCCTCCTTATGAAATTTCGTCCTCGAAATTGACGTATATACCTGTTGTTTTGAAAAGATGAGGATACCTCGCTTTCATTTTCGTTTCCAACTCCCAGGTCATTTCCTCAATAGCATGGTTTCTCCACAAAACTTTAACTTATGGTATGACCTTCGTGCGTAGGACATGCTCCTTCCTATCCAAGATCTTGACAGGTACCTCTTCGTGAGTTAAGTCTTCGGCTATCTCGTCCGGTTCTAACTCAATAATGTGGTTTGGGTCTTTCACATATTTACGAAGCACAGATATGTGAAAACCGTTATGAACACGAGACATGCTTGGAGGTAACGCGAGTCCATAGGCCACATTTCCTACTCGTTCAAGAATCTGAAATGGACCAATAAATCATGGATTGAGCTTTCCTCTCTTCCCAAATCTTGTAACTCCCTTCCATGGAGCCACACGCAACAATACATGATCCCCAATACTAAATTCCACGTCCTTTCGATGAAGATCCGCATAACTCTTTTGTCGATCCTGTGCCGTTTGTATACGTTGTCGAATCATTTGGATCTTTTCCGTAGTCATACATACCAACTCGGGTCCCAACAATGTTGCATCACGCACCTCAACCCAACATATTGGAGAGCGACACTTTCATCCATACAATGCTTCAAATGGAGCCACACCTATACTTGCTTGATAACTGTTGTTGTAGGAGAATTCCACCAATGGTAGGTACTTATCCCAACTCCCTTTGAAATCGAGGATACAAAGTCTTAATAGATCTTCAAGAGTTTGAATAGTCCTCTCTGATTGTCCGTCTGTTTGAGGATGGTATGCCAAACTGAACCGTAAATCCGTGCCCATAGCTTTTTGCAAGCAAACCCAAAATTGCGAAGTAAATCTTGGGTCACGATCCGAAACTATGGATACTAGCATGCCATGCAACCTCACAATCACATTCACGTATATACTAGCAAGACATTCAAGGAAATAAGTCTCCCGTATCGGTAAGAAATGGGCAGACTTGGTTAATCTATCAACAATAACCCAAATCGCATTTATGCCTTAAGAAACCGTGGGAAGACCCGTAATGAAATCCATGGTAATGTATTCCCACTTCTATTTTAGAATCTCAAGTGGTTGCAATGGACCCTTTTGGCACTTGATGCTCCGCCTTTACACGTTGATAAGTTAAACACCTCGATATAACTTCGCGATCTCTCTCTTCATATTGTTCCACCAAAATGTATGTCGAAGATCATGATACATTTTGGTACTCCCAGGATGGATTGCAAATGGTGTGTTGTGTGCCTCCATCATGATTCTATGCTTCATGTCAGAATCGTTAGGAACACAAAGTCTGGAGTGGACTCGAAGTATTCCTTCTTCGTCGATTCTTGCTTCTGGAATAGTACCTTCTTGTACTTTCTTCTTCATACGCATCAGCTCCGGATCTGTGGCTTGAGCAACTTTAACTTTATCAATTAAAGTTGGTTCTATGCGTATACTTTACATCATCGCACTCATTCCTGCATATGATCTTCTACTCAACGCGTCAACTACCACATTTGCTTTTCCAGGATGGTATTGAATAGTGTGGTCATAATCTTTCAACAGCTTGAGCCAACGTCGTTGCCGCATGTTGAGTTCTTTTTGAGTGAAGAAATATTTGAGGCTTTTATGGTTTGAATATATCTCCACTTTCTCCCCATATAGATAGTGCCTCCAGATCTTTAGCCTTGAAACGCATTTGCCGCTAACTCTAGATCATGAGTAGGATAATTCCTCTCATATTCTTTAAGTTGTCGCGAGGCATAGGCTATGACTTTCCCACGTTGCATGAGAACACATCCTAACCCTTTGCCTAAAGCATCGCTGTAGATAACAAATCCATCTGAACCAGATGGTATTGTCAAAATAGGTGTCGAAATGAGTCTCCTCTTGAGATCTTGGAAACTCTTCTCGCATTCCTCGCTCCATACGAATTTTGTATCTTTATGAGTCAGTTGAGTTAACGGAATAGCGATTCGAGAATATCCTTCAACGAATCTCCGATAATAACCAACTAAGCCTAGAAAGCTATATATTTTGATTACCGACTTAGGTTGCTCTCAACTGTGACTCATATCCCAACCTTGGATAGCACGTCACAATGACACCTATCAGTTTACTGTCGCACGAATATGGCATCCCCTACGAAGAGTCTGACTTCGGTGCATTCCACAAAAGAAGTCACCAGATAGAGGCTCGGTTATCAACTTCTATAGTTGGGATTTTAACTCCTGAAGTTCAAATAGGAGCCATTCGATATGAGATTTTAGAAATGGGTTTTGTACTGGGTTCAAAGTCGATACAAAATTCAATATCACGCTCTAGGAGTAGGCCAGGAAATACGTCAGGAAATTTACTAACAACAGAAATATCATTCAAATCTGACGTATTTTTGTTCAAGTCCATAACATGGCTAAGAAAGCTTGACATCCGTTTTTCAATAAACGAATGACTTTACGGCTTGATATAAAAGAGTTTGACTTCAACGGTTTGGTTACTTAAATTCGAATAACAGGTTGCTTAGGAATATGAAAACTAACAACCTTACAAAAGCAATCAATTTGGCATGATGAGTAGTTAACCAATCAATCCCTAAAATCACATCAAAAGCAAGTATCTTTAAAGAGATAAGATCAACAGGTAATGTGATGGTGCCAACTTGGATCAAACAAGATTTATAAATGGTGGATGTGATGAAAGTTTCTCCTAACAGAGTTTCCACAAATAAATCAAAGTCTAATTTCTCCAGAGTCAAGTTTAAACGTTGAGCACAAGCAGGAGAAATAAATGAATGGGTAGCACCGGTATCTAGTAAGGTATAGACTTCGCAAGAATTTATAATTAACTAACCCGTGATACCTTCGTTCAAGTTCCTCGCGTTTTGGTCAGTCACGACAAACGCTATTCCAGGAACCATTGACTTTGACTTCTTCGTATCCGTCTTTGGTGCCACCATCCCAACTGGACTTAACTTTGCTATAGAGTACATTCCACCCGTCATTGCTTCGTCGAATTCGTGATCCATGATTTCAATCATTGCTCTCCGATCCATATCGAATTGGGGTTGACCGCTCTGCATAGGGTAATTCCGAACTCGATGTTGGATTCTCCCAATTGCTGTCCAAAAAGCGAAATCCATTTCATCTATTTTGGCCTTATTGGATCGGATGTCTTTTTTTACAATATCAATGTGTCGTGTATCTTTTACCCATGCATCCTCCATTCTCATTCGTTTGGTTGTTTCTTCTTTCATCAGAACTTTGATCATAGCATTCTCAGATTCTAGCTCTAATATCTTATACTCTACCAAAGAGTGCTTTTGTTCAAGCATCGTACATCAGGTAACACAATTTAGAATTGTTGCATCTCTTTGCTCCACGACCGCCTGCCATTCTTCAGCCTGCTCTTCTAACTTCTGAATACAATTTTGTAATTCTAAATTTCGATCATAAAATTCTTCTAATAAATTCTCCTCAGGTTCCTCTTCTTACTCTTCTTCCTCACTCTCAGCTGCTACCTCTGCGACTATCTCGGGAGCAACTATTAATTCTTCACTCACCACATGGATATCTCTAATTCTTTCTTCGCCTAACATCAGATTATCTTGGTTGGCGATTAGAGCTTTCTCCACGGTCTCATTCACTCCATTGTTAATATTTTCAGCTGCCATTCTCAAATACTGCCACAAAACAAGGGTTAATTAAAGAAATTGACATGCAACATAATAACCCTATACTCTGACCAACCAACAAATAAGCTTAGGTAGGACACACTAGCGAAGGATTTACTCATCTCCCCCCTCCTAGTTCTATTCCCCAGATCTCGCTTGGAGATCATATCCCTAAGCTACGATACCAAGCATGACACCCCCAAAATAGGTATACAACACCCATTACGAAGTCGTCAAAATACATAGATGCGAAACAACTACAAGTTTATTAATACTGACATAAAAACTGTGAGTTTAAATACGAATATTGTCACCTAGACAATATCCACACTCAAATAAGTCCTCATTACAATTATTAATACACTATTTTTACAGAATAGTGAGGACTACTAGAACCACTTCTAGAACCATCATTCCACACCCCGACTAGTACTCCCTACATTCTCGCCTCCTGAGAAGAAAAATGGAACAACAAGGAAAAGGGTGAGCTCAACTAGCCCAGTAAAGAATATTATGACTAAGATAACATAGAACAAATTATCGTTAGTCTTCAACAGGGAAAAATCTAATAGAATACAATAAACAACCAGTTTTAAATCAATTTTTGCAGCAGAAATAATAATTCATTAGAAGAGTGAAGTAGAGAATGCAATCTACTATCTTCTATATATGAATTTAAAAGTTCATCGTTGATATTTTAACCCTGTAACATCAATCAATATATATCTGGAATTAAATATTCATCTTTGCACTCTGGGCCAAAGATATTCATCGATTAAGTCATGTTCATCTAACCACTGTTCATCTTTGCACTACGGCCAAAGATATTCATCAGAAAATCATTCATCTTTGCACTACATGCCAAAGATATTCAGTAATATCATCATTTAGGACTGAGGATGATGAAAAATATTTTAAAGAAAACAAATCCAGTGAAACAAAAGAATAAATATTAAGGATTTGTACTTTAAACAATCCAAGTTCAAAAATACTTCATAAATAAACAGAGTGCAGTAAAATTCAAGAATGATCAAAACATAGATCCAATCAAAGATAGGAATCATAACAGACAATCTTGGACACAGAAAAGAAAATTAAATTTTTCCTGTGAATAGTGTCGTATTTGTGAATAGTGCCGTATACGTGAATAGTGTCGTATATATGAATAGTAACTCTGACACCAAAAGATAGAAATTCCACAAGAAAATCATCATGCTTCCTGAATAGTACTCGTGAATAGTAACTTGTGAATAGTAACTCATGAATAGTAACTCATAAATAGTAACTCATGAATAGTAACTCATGAATAGTAACCCCGACATGAAAAGTTCCAAATTTGATAAAAATTCAGACCAATATTTCGGCATAATGATATTGAAGAAATAATATCATATACGAAGAAAATAACATCCCTTACCTCAAAAGGATAGTACTTCTGACTGGAATACTAGATATAGTGCTGAAAGAACTTGCACCGTATAGCAATACTCAAAGTACTAAAATACTCACAAAATACACTCAATATTTATAGAGAGAGAGAGAAATCTTTAGTTTCGGTGTGATTTTTAATTCTAACCTAAGCACCTATTTATAGGAAATTGCTTAGAACACTAAAGCAAAAAATTTAATATAATATTAATATATATATATATATATATAAATTTTCAAGCCCACCTTTGAAATCAGAACTTAGCATTTCCCACATGCCAATCTTCTAGAAAAAAGGTAAGAAAAACGTTTTTCATAAAATAAATAATTAAAACTTCCAAAAATCAATTATTTCGGAACTTTAATAATTCATAATAAATAGCACTTTTGTCAGAAAAATTGAAACCATGTGTCCTTTCCATAGGAAATTTCATTCTCTACAACTTTATAAGTTTAAGTTTTTCCAAATTCCAAAGAGAAATCAAGAAATCCATAAGCAGAAGCGATTTTACATTTATAATCAAATTTCAGTCAAGAAATGGGCCCACAGATATGTTTAACATGCTTTAAACAACTTTTGCAACAAAAATACTCTTTCTCCTCATATACTCATATATCCCATATTCATTGTAAAAATATAATCATTATTATATTATAATAATATAATAAAATATTATTTTATCAGAAAAGATAAAATATCGATTTTCAACAATTGTCACTTTAAAAAATTTCTCCATCTATATCCACATAAAATGAATATTTTCCTCATCATATAAATCAATAATTAATTATTCAAAAATAATATTACAGAATCACAATACCGACAACCAGACAGTTCCCAGGAAAGAGGGGGTTTCCATTAAAGATTTCTCCTTACTGGCGCACAACTAGGTGACCAAACCTCTCCTTAGACAGAACTTTCTAGACATTGCCAATAATGTTATCTAATAATATTATTAAGATAATATGAATTATTGCTTCAATAATGGAAAATATTGTGTAGTGACAATTATTGAAACAATAGTAATATAGAAAATCAATGCAACAATTATTGAATCAATAAAATACTGAACAGTAATTACTGTAACAATTATTGAGTAGTGTCTTCTTACGTAAGAATCAATAATTGGTGCAATACTGAGTGTGCCATCTTGTGCAATTTGTTGGTTGATTTAGCATGATCAAAGAATACGTCAAAAGTATATCACGATCAACAAGTAATAAAGTGATAAAAAAGTATCGTTCCCACAAGAGAATCTTAATTAATAAATTCCAACTACTAGCACTATATCAACCCAATTTTATTTAAACAATGATAAATTATGATTTTTTGAAATATTAAAACTAAATTAAACCATTAAAGATATTATTCTAAAATAAGCAAATAAATAAACTCAGATTTGAATGATTGATTTCCGATAAATAGGGATTAAGACTTCAACATCCCCAATTATGAACTATAAATCAATTATCCAATTATTCCAATTATTATGTCTAGTGAATTGTTAACAAGAATTCTCAAATGTCAAAAGTCATTTTCCAAGTAATCAACTGACTTCTATTTAATCCAGATTAATCTTGTTATATTCCTATGCAAAACAAGTGAATTAAACTCTTTCAATTCCAATTCCTTATGTGTTACATGCGGTGAAAAGATATTTCCATTCAATTCAAAAACCTAATTATTCACTGTGCAAATAAATAAGTCACACGTTATCAAACCCAGTTCTAACCCTAGAATTCCTCTTTCAATTCCTTCTAGACTAACACGGTAATTATTGGCCAAATAATTAATCAATAGATGCAAGGCATGATAAACAATTCACTGCAACATAAATAATTGGAATAAACTGAATAACTAATTTATAGCCATAAAAGGTTCAGTTGAAATCTTAATTAAAGAATTAGTTCATAACGAAAATAAAAACCAATAATCGTTTGCAAATCATCCTTAAAGAATTACAAATTGAAAATAAGGAGAAGAAGAAGAACAACTATGTAGCCAATCCTTAATCTTCAAGTAATCCTTGTGTAGCCTCCAATGAATGAATGATAAGCTGAATAATTAGATGATAAAAAAAACCTAATTTCAGCACTTAATCTCCTTTTATACTTTCCCACAATTCTACTCCAAATCAGCTTGCATCCCATAAGCAAGTCAAAACAAAAAGTCAAACGCGTCTCCAGTCAACTAAAGCTGAGACTCGGTTTGCCGTATTTATCCTTCTTATGTAATTTCAGTAGCCCTATTTGGACGACTTCTAAAATTACCATATTGCCACTCTTTGCTCCAAATTCCCAATTCGTCCCTGTAGCTCCCAAATCTGCAAAATAACACATAACCACAGTAAAAATAGTCCTAAACGACTCGAAGATACAACAATTTAAACCCAAGTATATCCGATTTATGGGTATATTTCCCAATCATCAAATACCTCCAAACTTAAATCGTTGCATGTCCTCAAGCAACAAACACAAAACAATACTAACAAAATGAAAACGACAACTCATGCAAATGCAACTAGCTAAATGAACGTAATTCCAGCAATCCAATAGCTCACGTATATCCATAGGCTTCAGAAAAATCACAAAAATATGTTGATACATCATGTGAACACAGATCAATGATATCCCAACAATCAACGAATCTGAATCTGTTATTATTGATATTGTGAGTGTGTGTTCAACAACCATGCTAACCCATGACAGGCAAAAATATGAAAGATAATAAATTTCTTAGTAAGCATCATATAGTGTAAACTCGAGAACGCATCAAATATACTTGTTTCAACTAAACTCAAACAATCACCCGAATTCAAGAGTCAAAATGGAATACTTATGCTTTTCTTTTCTTTCTCTTTTTTTTTATAACGGGGGATTTTGCACTTTTCCCGATGTATTTGTATTTATATTTTTTTTTCTAAATATACATAAATGACTGTGCAATGTCTCATCCCATTAGGCTAACAGTGTTACCCCTTAGCGAGCTTTCGACCAACGACTCCCAAACCATGAAAGACCTTAGGGGGCTAGGTGTAAAGACAATCCCCTCGGGCGTACTTGCTCAAATAACAAAGGCCCCGAAACAAGACTAGTCACCATGTATACTTTTTTTTTAGCTTATATATTCCAAATATTTTTCCCCCAAACTCGAGTTTATGTATAAATTCAGTCTTCTCTAGCTATTCAACTTGTCCTTTCATTTCACTAGCAATCATCCTTTAGAACTCTATTATCTAACCATTTAAACTATCATAGCCAATCATGGTCGTTTTTCAAAGTGCTTTCCTATGATATTAGTGTCAAACAGATAAAGATTCAATTCATGTCAAGAAAATCATATCACTGACTCAACAATCCTTACTAGACTTGTTCATGCAATTCTAAATTCATCATTTGCCCCCCAAATAAATGCACTATCAAGAGATGGAATTAACATACAATCCTAAATGCAACATTACTAACAATCATCCACAAACTAATAACAAACTAAACTACAACTTAGAAATCAAAACGAACCACCCCCAAACTAATCTAGAGCAATGTCCTTATGCGAGAAATATAACAAAATAAAACAGAGGACTTCCCTAACGAGCTTATTCCTCGGGTGGGGTATCTTCGTCCTCGCTCATCTCTTGATCGGAAGAAATACGTGGTAGAAACGGGAGCGGTTGGGAAATGGCTGGTTTGAGCGCTTTGGATGTGTTTGACTGGTCGGTGCATTACATGCGACAAATTGGTCAACTAAAAATTTGAAAATCACGTCTTGACGTTCCGATAAGCGCACGTTCTGGGACTCCATATTGTAAAACCAGCCGTCTATCTCCCGCTGGATAGCTTCGGGGACCACACCACGATGAGCTATTGTAGATGGGCCATAAGTAGGTGGAGCCTGAGGTGATGGGGCTTGTGTAGGTGCAACTTGGGGAATTATAAAACCCAATCCCCTAGGGTGATTTTCCCCACCCGTCCACACTTTATACCGGCTAATCAACTTGTGGTCCAAAACTGGCATAGGCCTTTGAATCATCTCATCCGATCTCCATTTCATCGCAAACTTGGCACATAGAACACATATCAATGAAGGATGGGGTAAACCTCCTGTGGTTCCACCTCGAGATGCTCGGAGAATGGACTGCTAGATCATGTGACCGACATCTATTTGCAAGCCTTGAATAATTGAATATAGCAACACCGCTCTTTCTTGGGTGACATGGCTCACATGCGTGCATGGCATGAGTTTGGCACAGATGAAGGCATACCACGCCTTCCTATACAGGTTGAGATGAGAGTGGGGGAAGGTCATGCTATTGTTGCCTCTTTTATAGTTCTTATAAAAGAGCTCTAACTCATGCAAGTATACACGGGTCAACAAGTAATACAGAGTAAGTAAAGTATCGATCCCATAGAGAAAGTTGTTAACTTAGACTACTATGCATTAATCACTCACTATATTTATATGCTGAGACTTTAGACTAAATTTTCGATTTGAATAAATTATAATTACCAACTACAAATAAGAATATAAACGAATTAGATATAATGTGGAAACAATGTGATCCTAACTTCATTCAATATTTCATTCAATTGCCATATGTTATGCAAGAAGCGCTTACATATCACAGGATAATAGCCAAGGGCTTAAAAGCGAGTTATAACCATTTTCCAATGCACTATAACCAACTCACATATCATCTACAGATGTTAGAATCCATGTAATCACCAATAACACCACAATTACCATATTCCTATGCGCAATTACAATCCTATTGATTTTAAGCACAACCCTTACTCTAGCTCATACGATAAAATAGTATATTCCTATCTGTTTCACAAAATATGCAAGACTTACTCTAGCCCCATATTCGCATGCTATCATGATTTCATCCATATTCATATGTTCATTTCCAATTCCATACAAATACTAACATGAAGATTATCAGTCATTCATACATACAAACCAACCATGATAGATAACCCAATGATATGCAAAACAAATCTAACACTTAGATATGCAACCAAACTACATATTAAAATCCGTTAGAATCCCATAATGGAGTTTAGTTCATGGCGGAACCAAAAGCCATTATGGGATCAAGGCTAAACATGATCAATAATCAAGCAAATAAGAGTAAGAGGTGAGAACAATCAAACCCAAATATTTGAATAGTAATCAATGATTAACTATGAAAACCCCAAAGAATTCCATTCAATAATAATAAAAATCCACAATGGTTAAGAACTCCAAGAAGAAGAAGAGAATAAAAAGTTCATGGCCGTTCTCCGTTGGGATCTCCCCCGTTAATGTTAACCCTAATTCTAATATGAAAATACGTAAAATAATGTCAAGTCGCCTCTCTGACACACATCAGAATCGTTTTATACCAATTACACATAATCAAATTTGCTTAATTAAAAATAAAACAAATTACAACATCACATCAGCTTGTAGCTCTAGTATATCATCATCGCATGGTAGCGTGAGACATACGATATGCTCGGTGCCTCCGGATGTCTTAACGCGGTCAGCGCTCTCCGCCTCACTGCAGTGCTTATTTTGGGTCTCTCATGGTAGACGGTCCTTACCTCATGGGCGCTTGAGTTGCTGAGAATGCTCCTTATGTCGACCACCTGCTTTCGCAGCGGGTGCATGAGCTCCTTTTTTTATTGCTTGGCGACTTTGTGTCCTGCAAATCTGAGTGCGGTTTATGCTTGCTTTTTGCTTTGCTACTTGTTTGCTCATGCCTTAACCTCTTGCTTGGTTGATTTCCATGCCTCATTATGCTCCCATGTCGTGCACATCCTCGCCTTTCCACTAGCCTACACACATACGCTCACCGATGCCTCAATTTCCACCAAAATAACGCCGATTCCTGCACATATTCACTAAAAGGAGTTTTAAGTATATGAAATGCAAAATAACGTGAAATGCGACTAAAACACAATGAAATGTACTCAAGGTGGGCACACTTCGAATGGATTAATATACAATAAGTGAGTTAAAATATCACTTATCAAATACCCCCAAACTTGAACTGTTGCTTGCCCTCAAGTAATGCATATGCATGAACACTGAAAATGTAACTACAAAACTATTCAACTACTTTATGATGCAAACTAGTCTCACATAATCTTGACCATGTGCAATTTATTTCAAATTACCTCGTTGAACTATCCGGATTCGAACATAATTTCAAACCAAACCATAGATATAACATCATACACACAGATAATTCATGAATGCTATAGAGATCTTTGTGTGTGTGTGTGTGTGTTGTTCACAAAAAACTTGATCAAGCAAAGATTATGTATCCTACATCGCTTCTCACGAGAAAATTATAATCTAAATCAAGATTCATGTATACTCATGCACATAGATATTTTCGACATCTCACCACAAACTAAGGTTCAAACAATGGGTTTATTGCTTTATTGCTACTCACGAGGCGATTTTGCACTTTCTCGTGGTGTTTATTGCTATTGATTCTTTTTTCTTTTGCTCTTTTCCTTCTTCTTTTTTTTCACATGACCGTGCAATGTCTCAATCCATTAGGCACACATTGCTACCCTTTAGCGAGCTTTCAACCAACGACTCCCAGACCATGAAAGACCTTAGGACGCTAGGTGTAGAGACAATCCCCTCAGGCGTGCTACTCAAGTAGCTGAGGCCCCTAATTAAGACTAGTCAATTGCGTTATTATATATATATATATATATATATATATATATACACACAAAGATACCCATGTTTCCCCAAAATTTGCACCTCAATGACTCTACAATCTACAACACTTTCCTCATGTTTCTCATTTTAAATCTACATGTTCTATTGAGCAATGCAAGACACACATCTTAGACTTACAAGTGAATATGAACACAATTGTGCAAACCGAAAGCATATAAATAGCCACATGAATCGCATTGTGTAAAACATTATATCCACATTGTGTTATGCAACATATTCTGAAATCGTTCATAATTCACTATCATCATTGGCTTAGGCAAAAATTTCTATTTATACGCAAGAATTTATGTGAGACATTAAACTAAACATACTATCAATGAATAAAAAATAAAAATTTTATGCTAAAATTTAACTAACACATATTCATGCAAAATTAAACTAAACATGCTAAAATAAAATGTAACTAAACTACTATGCAAGTACACCAATGCCCCAAAACTTAAAATAAACAATGCCATCATTGTAATTAAAATTGAAAGAATACTCCCCTAAGTGGTAATGTCATCTCCGTTCGCCTCCTCATGATCCGCTAGTATATCAGGCGATGGCTAAGTTTGAGATATTCTGTAGTTGGAAACTGAGTGTGGGCTTCTAAATGTCCGAACGCTTTAGTCAGAAATTCTAAGAATTGACATTTTTTTTTACTGCATGACTCTGTTATCTTTGCGGCATGGCATGACGATGTTTGGTCATGTGACCCATACTTTAAGCGACTTAGGTTTTTGACTTACATTTGATCACGAATGCTTATAGCAATTGGATTGAACCTGAGAGGAGAAACAATCAAACTATTATTAATACTTACCACTATCTAACCTATACTAAATATGGAAATGTAAAGAAGAATTAAACAAGGAGGAGAAAGATTGGATGGGGTGCCTCCCATCTGGCGCTTAAACTTATAGTCAGATTAATTTGGACTCTTTTCTTGACACCGCTATCCAATTCCTCTACGATAAGATAAGAACCCTCCATCCATTAGAACCGCTATGTGCTTTGGTAGGTTCCCCATCATGAGAATTTGTGAATTGAAGCCACCTAGCATATTTCCTGTACATGATGTCCCTAGTTCCATTGAAATGTCAGGTGCTTCTCCCGCTGTATCTGTGAATAGATTTTTGCATTGAGGCATGAAAGATTCAACGGGATTTTCTTCTTCTATTATCTCTTCCGTAGCCCACCGTGGTTTATAAGAGGCCTCATAATCGCAGAAATTATTGCTTTGGATGTGACTACCAAGGGGACATGGGTGTGCAAAGTTCACTGAATTTTTTAACTCTAATTGAGAAGGCACTTGGGGTATTATACAAGTTAGCTCATGTTCTTTATTTTCCATACCCCAGATTGTCTCCTCAATGTCCACCTTTCGATTCATTCGATGGCATGTACACTTACGGCTCTCCATCGATTTCATCATCCATGTCATAGCACCAATTGTTTGGAGGCGATTGTTGAGGCTTGAACATTTGATCCATATGATTCTGAAGCTTTTGAATTGACCTCTCTTGCTCAATCATCTTCTCCTCAATTGATGCTACAACTTTGAACCACAAATCCTTCGATCTTTAATTATCTTGTTCAGTTTCAAAATCCATATATTGAGGACCATTCACTGAGGAGTTAATGAGTTGTTCCATCTGTCTGTTAAGATTTTGGCTTGGTAACTCCTGACTCATCATCGTCTCTCCATGGTCTGCTATGCTTTTTGACATGAATTCCTTCAACTCTGCATTTTCTTCTTGTTGCATTGGAGGTGGATATGAGAAATTTGATGGATATGTTGGACTTGAGATGCAGTATTGACCTTGATAGTTATAACCCCTTTCATAATCTGGGTGATACCCCCAACCTTGTTGATAATCGGGATAAACATCGTTGTTGAAGTAATCACCCCAAAGCGCACTTGTCCAACCTTGATGTTGCGCGATAACTTCGGATGCTCGCATGACAACGATTCACATGTAAGCGCTCTCTCGAGTACGTTGAAATTTGTAAGAACATCCAACCTCTCTGAAAGTGTTGCAATCTGTGCTGACAATGTAGAAAATACATTGAGTCCTTCAGGTATTGTGTACCTTGGTTGAATCCTATTTGCATAAGGCCATTGATAAGCAAAGTCATCCATGGTACCCTCTAACTGTGCTTGTAAATTTATGCGCACTCTTGTTTTCCAACCTTTTCCGTTTATATTATCTTGTGCTGGTGTTAACTCTGAATTGGAAGATTGTGTGTGCATAAAACTTTACAAGTACCTGTAACCAAAAACAAAATAAAAATAGAAATGAGACATGAAAAGAATTCTCTAAGTCATATAATACAGCTTTAAACTAATGATAATTATCTAAATTAATGCCTTTCCCCGGCAACGGCGCCAAAAACTTGTTGCCTCTTTTATAGTTCTTATAAAAGAGCTCTAACTCATGCAAGTATAAGCGAATCAACAAGTGTCTGAGTAAGTAAAGGTATCGATCCCAAAGAAAAAGTTGTTAACTTAGACTACTATGCATTAATCACTCACTATATTTATATGCTGAGACTTTAGACTAAATTGTCGATTTGAATAAATTATAATTACCAACTACAAATAAGAATATAAACGAATTAGATATAATGTGGAAACAATGTGATCCTAACTTCATTCAATATTTCATTCAATTGCCATATGTTATGCAAGAAGCGCTTACATATCACAGGATAATAGCCAAGGGCTTAAAAGCGAGTTATAACCATTTTCCAATGCACTATAACCAACTCACATATCATCTACAGATGTTAGAATCCATGTAATCACCAATAACACCACAATTACCATATTCTATCTATGTAATTGCAATCCTATTGATTTTAAGCACAACCCTTACTCTAGCTCATACGATAAAATAGTATATTCCTATCATTTCACAAAATATGCAAGACTTACTCTAGCCCCATATTAGCATGCTATCATGATTTCATCCATATTCATATGTTCATTTCAATTCCATACAAATACTAACATGAAGATTATCGGTCATTCATACATACAAACCAACCATGATAGATAACCCAATGATATGCAAAACAAATCTAACACTTAGATGTGCAACCAAACTACATATTAAAATCATTTAGAATACCATAATGGAGTTTAGTTCATAAATGAACCAAAAGCCATTATGGGATCAAGGCTAAACATGATCAATAATCAAGCAAATAAGTGTAAGAGGTAGAGAACAATCAAACCCAAACGCTGAATAGTAATCAATGATTAACTATGAAAACCCCAAAGAATTCCATTCAATAATAATAAAAATCCACAATGGTTAAGAACTCCAAGAAGAAGAAGAGAATAAAACGTTGCGGCTTCGTTCTCCGTTGGGATCTCCCCCCGTTGTGTTAACCCTAATTCTAATATGAAAATACGTAAAATAATGTCAAGTTGCCTCTCTGACACACGTCAGAATCGTTTTATACCAATTACACATCATCAAATTTGCTTAATTAAAAATAAAACAAATTACAACATCAGCATCGACATGCGGCAGCAGCTCTATATATATCTCGTCTCATGGCCATGAGACACATACAAAGATGCTCAGTGCCTCCAGACGTCTTAACGCGATGATCGCGCTCACGCTTTCATGGTAGCCAAGATCGGGTCTCTCGTGTAGCGTGGTCCTTGCCTCGTGGGCACTTGAGTTGCAGAATGCTCCTTATGTCCGATACAGACTTGCGCGGACGCATGAGCCTCGCTAACTGTATTGTTCATGGCCACGCGGCAGGTCCCTGCAAATCCACGAGTGCGGTTTATGCTTTGCTGCTGCTGCTACTTGTTTGCTCATGCCTTAACCTCTTTCTTGCTTGATTTCCATACCTCATTATGCTCCCATGCCGTGCACATCCTCTCCTTTCCACTAGCCTACACACATACGCTCACCGATGCCTCAATTTCCACCAAAATAACACCGATTCCTGCACTTATTCACTAAAAGGAGTTTTAAGTATATGAAATGCAAAATAACGTGAAATGCGACTAAAACACAATGAAATGTACTCAAGGTGGGCACACTTTGCATGGATTAATATACAATAAGTGAGTAAAAATATCACTTATCAGCTACCACGCTCATGCACTGTCCATGTGGTGCCCGGTTAACACAGCTCTCGGATTATCTTCTCATAATCTGGACCTTGGCTCAGAAGCCCGGCATATTCGTCGTTCAGGTCCTCTAAATCCATTTGATAGCACCCATTTATGTCCTCGTCTCCAATTTCCACAGTTTTTCCCTTGACAAACACTTCATAGTGATCGTGTTCTGGAACGTTGGCATAGTATGACCTACTTAAATTTATTTTGTATTTAAATTGGTTGGTCAGAGTTTAGAGATATTATGTTACATGTCAATTAACCTTTGTTTTGTGGCAGTATCTGAAAATGACATCCGAAAATGTTGAGAATAGCAATGGAGCACAAGAGACCATTGAGTCTCCACATATCAATAATCAAGAAAATGTGCATCAGGAAGGCGACAATCCTCATGCAAACATAACAACACTGACCAAATGATGAATGATGGATTGTTTAGAGGCTTTATGCAATTCATGCAACAGCATGCGAGAGCGGCTCCTGTCCAAAATGTAGGTGGAAACACTGGAAACTCTCGGGCGGTCACCGCTAAATAGTTCAAGGAGCTGGGACCACTGGAGTTTAAGGGAGAGCCAAAACCACTTATGACGAAAGCATGGATAAAGCAGATCACCAAGATATTTGATGTCTTGGGATGCTCCGAGAGCAAAAGGTTCCTACTGCGCTTTATGTTGCGAGAGGCGATTCTTTGGTGGGAATCGGTAAAAACGTACTCAACTCGCCAGATTGAAGATGTCTTGGGAGAAGTTCCAAGAGTTCAACGACAAATACTTTCGAAAGTATTTGTCACATGAAGGAGGTGGAGTTTATCAAATTGGAGCAAAATAATATGACCGTGTCGCAATACGAGGCAAAATTTGCATGAGTTATCCCGGTTTCGTCCCACTTGGTGGATAATGAAGAGAGAGAATGGCGCGAATGTTTTTAAGAGTTTGAAGCGGGAGATACGTCAACATCTTATTTCTTATAAAAAGCGTGTTTGTATTCGGATGTTATAAATAGGGCTCATTGGTGGAGCGCGATAACGAGTCAACGCAACCAAAAGAGAGAAGCGTACAAAAATGATAATACCAGTGAGAGCAGTCATCAAAGCGGTGACAACAAGCGTGGAGGAAATCAACAGGCCAGAAATGGTAACCACTTCAGTGGTAATCAGGGCCAAAACAATAAGAATGGACATTTCAAGAAGAGGAGATTCAACAATGATGGAAAGACGTCAAGACCAAAGACCGTTGTTAAGGAAGGAGAAAGACCACCTATCATATGCTTCAAAAGCGGAGGGGAGGGACACATCAGTCCAAATTGTACGATGTCATCTAAAGCATGTTATAATTGTGGAAGAGAAGGTCATTTAGCCCGCTTTTGTCGTTCACCGAAGACAAATTCAGCTAGGATGGAGGCACCAAAGGCTGTCCCAGAAAAAGTCAAAGTTTTAGTAGTCAAGGGAGAAGCGTTTGTTGTGACCTCGAAAGCAAGGAACCCGAATGAGGTCATCACGGGTAAGCTTATCATAAACTCTAGCGAAGTCTATACTTTATTTGATCTGGGGTTCTACCCATTCTTTTATTTCTCCTACTTGCGCTCAACGATTAAATTTGACTCTGGAGAAATTAGACTTTGACTTATCTGTGGAAACTCCGTTGGGAGAAACCTTCATTACATCCACGGTTTATAAGTCTTGTTTGGTTCAAGTTGGTACCCACACATTACCTGTCGATCTTATTGCATTAAAAATACTTGCATTTGATATAATTCTAGGGATTGATTGGTTAACTACTCATCATGCAAAAATTGATTATTTTCGTAAGGTTGTTAGGTTTCATATTCCTAATCGACCTATTATGCAAATTCAAGCAACCAAACCATTAAAATCAATCACTGTCATCTCAAGCCATAAAGCTATTCGTTTATTGAAAAATGGATGTCAAGCTTTCTTAGCCCACGTCACGGATCTAAACAAAAATACGTCAGTTTTGAATAATATTTCTATTGTTAATGAATTTCTGACGTATTCCTAAAGAACTTCTGGCCTACCCTAGAGCGTGAAATTGAATTTTGTATCAACTTTGAACCCTAAGACAAAACCCATTTCTAAATCCCCATATCGAATGGCTCTATTGAACTTGAGAGTTAAAAACTCAACTGCAGGAATTGTTAGACATTGGCTTTATTCGGCCCTAGTACTTCTCCTTGGGGTGCTCTATTCTATTCGTGAAGAAGAAAGATGGGAGTATGTGACTTTGTATTGATTATCTGGAGTTGAATCATGTCACCATCAAAAATAGGTACCCATTGCCACGTATTAATGACCTATTTGACCCGGTTGCAAGGAGCCAAATTCTTTTCAAAGATTGATCTTCGTTAGGATATCACCGATTGAAGATTAGAACCGATGACATTCCAAAGGCTTTTAGAACTCCATGTGGGCATTATGAATTCTAGTCATGTCCTTTGGAATGACTAATGCTCCCTTTGCCTTCATGGATATGATGAACCGAGTATTCAAGGAATATTTGGATCACTTTGTGGTCGTCTTTATTGATGACATCCTCATATATTCCAAAACCCGTGAAGATCATGAGCAACACTTGAGGTCGATACTCCAAAAGCTTCGTGAATATAAGATTTATGCCAAGTTGAAGAAATGCGAGTTACGGCAGGAAGTAGCATTCCTTGGGCACGTGGTATCAAGTCATGGAATATCTGTTGACCCAAAGCAAAGATTGAAGTTATTCAAATCTGGAGTAACTCTAAATCGATGATGAAGTAACGTAGCTTTCTAATTTTATTTGGTTATTATCGGAGATTCGTAGAAGGTTTTTTCGAATCGCTACTCCACTAACTCAGCTGACTTGGAAAGATACAAAGTTCGGTTGGAGCGAGGAATGTGAGAAGAGTTTTCAAGAACTCAAGAGGAGACTCATTTCAAAGACTGTTACTCGAGTACCATCCGGGTTCGGAGGGATTTGTCATCTACTGAGTGATGCTTGAAGCAAAGGGTTAGGATGTGTTCTCATGCAACATGGGAAAGTCATAGCATATGCCTCACGATAACTCAAAGAATATGAGAGGAATTATCCTACTCATGATCTAGAGTTAGCAGCTGTTGTCTTCGCACTAAAGATTTGGAGGCATTACTTGTATGGGGAGAAAGTGGAGATCTTTACGGATCATAAAAGCCTCAAATATTTCTTCACTCAAAAAGAACTCAACATGCGACAACAACGTTGGCTTGAACTTTTGAAAGATTATGATCATACTATCCAATACCATCCTGGAAAACCGAACGTGGTAGCTGACGCATTGAGTAGAAGATCATATGCGGGTACGAGTACAATATTGTCAACGCAAAGGCCCATTTTGTATGACTTGCAAAGGATGGAGATAGAGATAAAAACTCCAAGGACCCATGTGATGATGGCAAATATACGAGTAGAACCGACTTTAATTGATAAAATTAAAGCTACTCAAGTTACAAATCCGGAGCTGATGTGTATGAGGAAGACAAGAAGGTGCGATGCCGGAAGCAAGAATCGATGAAGAAGGAATAGTTCGAGTCAACTCCAGACTTTGTGTTCCTAACGACCCTGATTTAAAGTATAAAATCATGATGGAGGCGCATAACACACCGTTTGCAATCCATCCTGGGAGTACCAAAATGTATCATGATCTTCAACATACATTTTGGTGGGGCAATATGAAGAGAGAGATAGCGCTGTTTATCTCAAGGTGTCTAACGTGTCAACGAGTCAAGGCGGAGCATCAAGTACCAAAAGGTCCATTGCAACCACTTACAATTCCAGAATGGAAGTGGGAGCACATTACCATGGATTTCGTTACTGGTCTTCCCAAAGTTTTTCAAGGCATAGATGCGATTTGGGTCATTGTTGATAGATTGACCAAGTCTGCTCATTTCTTACCGATACGAGAAACTTATACACTTGAACGTCTTGCTCGTATGTACATAAAAGAGGTTGTAAGATTGCATGGTATACCAGTATCCATAGTTTCTGATTGAGACCCAAGATTCACTTCGCGATTTTGGGTTAGTTTGCAAAAAGCTATGGGCATAGATTTACGATTTAGCTCGGCATATTGTCCTCAGATGGACGGACAGTCGGAGAGGACTATTCAAACTCTTGAAGATCTATTAAGACTCTGTGTCCTTGATTTCAAGGGAAGTTGGGACAAGTTCTTACCATTAGTAGAGTTTTCCTACAACAACAGTTATCAAGCAAGTATTGGCATGGCTCCATTCGAGCGTTGTATGGAAGAAAGTGTCGTTCTCCAAAGATATCTTTGGGATGAGGTGGGTGAAGCAACGTTGTTGGGACCGAGTTTAATACGTATGACTACGGAAAGATTCAAACGATCCCAAGAACGATAAAAACCTCACAAGATCGACAAAAGAGTTATGCTGATCTTCATCGAAAGGACGTGGAATTCGATATAGGAGATCATGTGTTGTTACGTGTTGCTCCATGGAAAGGATTTACGAGATTTGGAAAGAGAGGAAAGCTCAATCCTCGATTCATCGGCCCATTTTTAATCCTTGATCGAGTAGGAACTGTGGCCTATATGTCTCGTGTTTATAACGTTTTTCATATATCCATGTTACGTAAATATGTGGAAGACCCGAACCACATTATTGAGTTAGAACCGAACGAAATAGCGGAAGATTTGACGTATGAAGAGGTTCCTGTTCAAATCTTGGATAAGAAGGAACATATTCTACGCACCAAGGTTATACCTCAAGTCAAAGTTTTGTGGAGAAACCACGATATTGAGGAAATGACTTGGGAGTTAGAATCTGAAATGAAATCAAGGTATCCTTACCTCTTCGACATACCAGGTATGTACCCTAATTTCGAGGGCAAAATTTCATAAGAAGGGGAGATTGTAAAACCCCAACTTTTTGAATAAAGATGAATTTTCTATAAATATTATTTTTCAATATTATGGAGTGAAATTGATATAATAGTTGTGGGTAATATTTATAAATTTTGCAAAGTACAAGTTGTTATATAATATTCGATTGGTCGGGGAATATTCGTTTTAACAGGGAATATTAGTACAACGGCACAATCATTGGTGGACCCCACAACGAAATTATTGTCGAATTGAGAAAATGACAAAAATACTTTATGAAAATAACGGCGGAAGTTTTACAGTTAATCTGTTGAAACACGGTGTTAAAAAAATACGATAATACGATGTGGTTGCATAGTAGCACACGATATTGATTATTGATTCTTACGTGATAAGTCACTCGGTTTTGTTGGTATTATTAATGTAATAATCTGAGGAAAATCTTTTATATAAAGCAGAATACTTTTATAAAGTTATTCTATAAATAAAATATATTATATTCTATTATGCATAGTGTTGCATAGGTATCGCATAGTGTTTTGCATAGTAAAATCTTTTTATATAAAATAGAATACTTTTATAAAGCTATACATTTTATTAGACAATAATTAGAATATATTATATTTTATTATGCATAGTATTTGCATAAGTGCTGCATATAGTGTTTGCATAGTAAAATCTTTTATAAAGTTATTCGTTTTATTAGATTATAAATAGAATATATTATATTTTATTTAAAAGATTTTGCTTTAAATATGGACCGTCAAATTAAAGTAAATCAATGCGGACCGTTCATGAGTTAGTTCTTATGCGGTCCATTTTCTATAAATAGAAGCTCATTCCTTCATTATTTTCTTACGAATTCACTTTGAAACTCTAGAGAGAGAAAATTATGAGAGAAAGAAGAAAATATTTCGCTACTTAACTACTCTTATATTGAGGATCTTTTACGGTAAGGGGTGTTATTCTTTCTTATTCATGAAGAAGCTGTTGTTATTCCATTACTTATTATTCATTGGAATAACTTTGTATCTGTGATCTCACCCTATACTTGGTGACATTCTTCTATTATTCCGTCTTTACTATTCTCCGTTGGAATATCCTCACATGCATGCGTTTTCGCCCGGACTGATTAAAATCTTTATTATTATTCATTGGAATATCACATACTACGCGCTTTTCACGCTTGGACACAACCGCCTCTTTATTATTATTACATTTGGAATATATATCTCATGCACGCGTTTTCTGTGGGACTGATTACATCTTATTAGTATTCTGTTGGAATAACATGTCTATGGCAATCTACCGCATGCATGGTGATTTTTGTTGTTATTCCATTCTTTATTATTCTGTTGGAACATCCTGTCGGTGCAAATTTTGCCTAACCTAGTTCCGTTATTTAGTATTCTGTTGGAATAACCTGTCTATGCGAAGTACCGCATGCATGGTGATTTCTTTTGCTATTCCATTCTTTATTATACTCAGTTGGTTAAAATTTTGACTTCTATACTCTATGAAATTAGTAGAATATCCTTGATATTTGCGCTTCATCCAGTATCTTTTCATGGAAATATTCTTCTGATCATTCTTGAATTTTACTCTACAAAGCAGTATCATGTTGACAATTTGGACATTAGTAGTTCTTGGACAAATTAATTCTTGAACTTGTTTTATTGAATTCTTATATCATTGTCATCATCCTCATGTTTATATTATGTTGAAAGTCATACGTGGTTTTGTGTAGTACATAGATGGACTTGGTATGATTATGACCGAGGATTATTCGATTGTGTCATGACCGTAATGTTACAAATGATGTGGTAAAAGTCCTCATTGGCCCGTAGTGCATTGATGGGATGAGTTGTTGGCATGATCATGGCCATTAATGAATACACAAATATTCTTGGTCCGTAGTGTATGGATAATTGTGGTCGTGATACTAAAGAATATCCTTGGTCGTAGAGTGCGGGGGTGATTCGATGATATGGAATATTTATTAAAATTTGAGTCTCGGCGATAATAAATGATGAAAAACCTTTTAATCATAAAAGATAGTAGATTTTATTTTCTACTTGACTCTTTTAATGGATTGCTTGTTAAACTGCATTAAACTTGATGTCTATTATATTTTATCGGTTTAACATTGTTGGAGACTAATGATAATTTATTCGCATTATCTTAGTCATAATATTTCTTCTTGGGCTAGTTGAGCTCACCCTTTCTTTCATTGTTCTCTTCGTGAAATGAGAATATATTTGGGGACGAGTCTGGGAGCGGAGTGATGGTCCGAGAGAATAGCATTAGTAGTCCTCACTATTCTCGTGAAATAGTGTGATAATAATTGTAATGAGGACTCCTTTTGAGTTTGTATAATCTCTAGTAGATAATATTTGTATTCAAACTCACAGTTTATGTTTTGTCGTATTGTACACGACAGTTGTATTAGTAAGTTGTATTTGAATTTTGTACCATGTATCTGGCAACCCAAGATGGGTGATGTATACCTAATTTTGGGGGCATCACAATTATCATATTATATTATAATTCTTTTCTATGTTATGATCGTTTTATTTTACGATCTTCTTTCAATTTATACTTTTAGTCTTTTAGACTCTATCTATTCATTATTACTGTTCATCTTTATTATCAGAGTTAGGTAACTCTAGATCTTTATTACTTGTCAAGATTCTTCTTTGAATCTTATTAACTTATTAATACCTTGCCCATATTCATCCCTTAGAACTTAAACTCTATTTAAGTTTATTCCTTATCCTCATCCCTGCGGTTATAGCCTAAGGTAACCCTACCTAAGGTTTATAACCTATAGCTTTGATACCAACTATAACGCCCCCCCCCCCCCCAAATCTGGTTACTTTTTACGTCGAACATGATACGTTACGATACATCATTTCTATAACTAATGCGGAAGATATAAACATTAATTGTTTATACAATAACCTTTACACATAAATCCCAAGGTCTTTAACATTAACTGAATACACACATACATATTCTACAGGACTAACAATGTCGTTTGCATCCTATCCTTTTACAATTTTACTGCTTAATAATCCAATTCCGGACTTCGTCTTTGCCTTTGTCTTTATTCAAGCCTTCGTCCTAATCTGAAAATGTTATCATGATATAGCAAGGGTGAGCAACAAATTTGCCCATCAAGTTTTTAGTTTAAATGAAGATATATCATGATTGAAAAGAATAATACAATGACAAACTTTCAACAATATAATAATTGTGAAAGAACATGAATCAATTTCTATAACTGAATGATGAGTCAATAATGATGAATGGACAATAATAAACAAGAACAAATTTAACTGAACCAAATGGTAATAAAGGTGATTACCTTTTCATACCTGATGAACAAATATAATATGCACAATGTGCGAATCAATAAATAATAGATGTGGTATAATCAACAATGATTAACCACGAACATGCTTTACAATAACAACTCGAGTTCGAGTTAGGAAACTTACATGTACCATCGATTACTGCTACGCAATCTAATTAAGCTTTAGTTGAAAGACCTATTATCTATAATATCGATCTATCAATTAGAATACTATCATAACATCTACCACTATTAATTACAGTCATAATATAACTTAAACACATTACCACATATCCCTAACAGTCACTAAAACACACAACACCCGGTATCAAGTCAAACTATTTCAGTCTGATTTGAGCTCGGTACTATTCGACGTCCGGATTGCCCTGTTGGATAATTATCGAGTTTATTTTCAATTAAAATCAACTTAACTGCTTCAATATTATTTTAAATAATTTAATTACCATTCATAACATTTTTCAAAGACCTCATAATAATTTTTAAATAATTATTATCATTTATAATGATTTTTCAATCATTAATATCATCTTTAAATAATTTAAATACCAAATAATTCTATCATTATTAATATTTAATTAATTTTAAATATTAATGAAATACGTGTTAAAATATCAAAACTTATTTATTATAACTCAAACTATTTTTAATACCTCAATATCACATTTAAATAATTTTTAAAATATTAAAAATCATTCTTAAATAACCGCCATTAATATTAAAATATTAATGTATTTCCGTCAAGATATCAAAAGTAATATCAAAATATTAAAAGTTATATAGTATAACTTAAAACATTTTAAAACCTTTAAATCATTTTTTAAATGATTTTTAAAACATTAAAACCATTTTTACATAATTTATTTAATACAATTATTAAATAAATTTATTATCATTAATATTAATTTATTAATGAAATCCATACCAAAATATTAAAAGTTATTCATTATAACTTAAAATATTTTTTAACACTTTAATATCCTTTTTAAATGACTTTTAAAATATTAAAATCATTTTTAACTAATTTATTTAATACAATTATTAAAAAATTTAATATCATTATTATTTATATAAATTAAAATATTAATGAAATTTATCTCAAATTCTTAAAAGTTAATTTTTATAACTTAAAATAAATTTTAAAACTTAATTATGAATTTTTCATAATTTTTTTCTATTTTTTCTATTTATTTCAATTAAATAAATTAATTGTCATTTAAACTATCGCTAAAGGCCTATCGCAACAAAAATTATAGATATAGGTGTTCTTGAGCCTTGAAGAACATTCATGGTCAGTGTTTTGGTACCTACTTTGACCCTCTTGAATTTCTTATTCTTGATGTTTCTGGGCATAAAAGTGTATTAGTTATGTAGTATTGATGTAATACTACATGTACTAACCAATTTCAGGGTCAAACTTCATCATATCATGAAGATATAAGAGCTCAAACTAGCTGCCAGAGCTATTCTTGAGTTTTTGGGTTACCCAACAATTCAGACAGTGTCAAGGGTCCATTTTCTAGCCTTTATAACTTGGATTCTGGGCTTTGATTAAGTGTTAAAGTGTCACACTTGTGTAGTATGTATGTCAAGGTACAAAAGTAATATACTTAGGTAGCTTAACAACATCACAGAAGCAAGATCTGGCTTGGTCAAAAAACCTGCCAGAACTTGTTCTTGAAGATTTCTGGGTTTTCCAGAAACTCATATGGCCAGTTGGTCAACCCATATTTGACCATCAATAACTTTGATTCTAGTAATGATCTAGGTGTTCTAGTGTCATGGTTTGGTACTGTGAGAACCCCAGATCCCGGTCCCGAATCACTGCGAATCTGGTACATAATTTCTATAACTATTGCGGAAGACATAAACATAAATTGTTTATGCAATAAACTTTACACATTAAACCCCAAGGTCAAGTAACCTTAACTTATACACAATTTATAACCTAATTGACATACAATGACATTATCATTCGTTACTGCTACATTTCTAGTTGCACATAATAATTCCAAGCTGGACTTGTCTTTGACATTTCCTTGTATCTGATGTATTCGTCTTAATCTTCAATGTTTATCATGATATAGCAAGGGTGAGCAACAAGTTTGCCCAGCAAGTTTAAGTTCAATAAATTAAAGATATATCATGATAGGAAGAATTTTGAATAATGGCTTGCTAACATTCAACAATATAATTGTGAACTAGCATGGACAATTTTTCATAGCTGAACGAACATTGAACATGAACATATCAATTATATCTGGACCGAATGGTAATGAAGGTGATCAGCCTTTCATACCTGATGAATACATGCAATATGCACTGAGTACGATTCAATAATTCATAGACATGGTAATCAGTAATGATTATCCACAAGCATATTTGAATAAAGAACTCGAAGTTGAGTTAAGGAAAACTTGCCTGTTCCGATGTTTACCGTTACGCATTCTATTTAGCTTTGTCTGAAAACCACTTTGAGCCGTGATCTTGGAATTTGACTTTGATGATCTGTTCTTGACATGTTATGAAGTGATATTGTCTTAATTTTTTACTTTCTTTCACCCTCATATTTCGAATTTAGAGAGAGAGGATGGCTTGGATAGCTTAGAAAATAAAGTAAGTAACTGTACTTACTTTTTTAAATTTTGATATATGATTCAATGAATTGACTGGCATTTGATGGCTGATATATTAGATATAGGCACATGGGATGATATTTAGTTGGTAGACAACTCATATTTGGCAAGATTTGCAAGTAACCTACAATAATGCACAAAGGGTAATTTAGACATTTTGCATACATTTTTAAGGGCTTAATAGTAACTTGCTACAACCCTAAGGTTTTAAAAATTAATTTTTTTTTCAATTAGGTTTTAAAATTAGAAAATTAAGATTTTTAAATTATAATTAGGGTTTCCTAATTATATTAAAGATTTCCTAATCACATCAGGGCTTGTTAATTAGGATCAAAGTTTTCTAATTAATATTAAAATTATTAAATTAACAATTAGGTTTTCCCTAATTATAGATTAGGGTTTCTAATCCAGAAATTAGGGTTTTCTAACTAATCAATTAGGGTTATCCCTAATTAGGTTTGTAGTTAATACACTTAAGCCTTTAAGCCCCTAAATTAGGGTTTTCATATTCCGAATTAGGGTTTCAAATTCTCGGAACTGAAATTAGGGTTTCTAGAGCCGGTATTGGGGGTTCTTATCATTCGTTAGGGTTTGACACTAATACAATTTATCTGGTCAACCTTTATCCACATACTGCACACATACATGACCATATACACAAAACATATACACTTATACCCTTAATCCTGAATAATTCACCACAAAAATTTTTAAATCCATAAAATTTCTTCCCAAAAATGTTCCTTTCACTTATTTTCTGTCTAGGTTTATTATTTAACCTTAATTTAATCTTTTAAGATTTTATTAAATTGTCCAAATTCTCGGGTTGTCACATTCACCCCTTCTTCTAAAAATTTCGTCCTCGAAATTTACCTTACACCTTATATCTTTCATACACAGCATCACATGCTACCCACAACATCACTCACAAGAGTTAAATTATTCAAATTATGATGAGGAGTCATATAGACTACGAACTTTTATTTTCGAAAAGCTTATATGGAAATTCATCCGCAAAACCGTCATACTTACAGACACATAGGGTAATTAGTTCACTACAAAAAAATGGGCCTTCAGCAACAACCGATTTTCGTTGCTGAAGATGTCAAATTTCGTTGCTAAAGGGTTTTGGCAAACGACTTTACTGTCGTTGCGTCTTTCGTTTCATGATGAAGCGTTGCTAATTGTTCATAATCTAACGTATTTTTTCGTTGCCAAAAGTAATCCATTTTGCAACGAAATTTGACTTTCGTACAGAGACATCAATCCTTTAGCAACAAAATGGATTGTTGCAGAATAATTAAAATGTCGTTGCTAAAACCCCCATTTCGTTGCAAAAGCTTGCTAATTGGCAACGAAATGAACTCTTTTTTTCGGCAACGACCATGCATTTTCATTGCAATTGACACCATTTTCCAACGACATTTTTTGTTGCAGTAAATTATGAAAATTGTTGCCTAAGCTTGCTTTCGTTGCAGAATGTAAACTTTTTAGCAACGATTTTCGTTGTTGATTATATTATTTAGCAACAACATTATGCTGAATCAGCAACGAAAATATTTGTTGCTGGTTATTTTTCAATAACGAAAGTCGTCGATCAGCAACGACATTATATGTTGCCGTTTCTTTATATGTGCAACGAAAATTGATATGATTTGCAAAAATAAAAAATATTGCCTTTTATTTTAGTATTAGCAACAATATCCTCTCAGTTATTATTAAGTTAATTTTTCATTGCCAAATATTATATTTTTAATGCCATTAACAACAAAAATTTGTTACTAAATGTATAAAAAATTGTTGCTATATTAAAACTTATTCAATGCTTTGATAACGAATTATATTATTGCCAAATCGAAATTTGACATTCTTTTTGTGTACGTGGTTGGCTCACTGTCCCCCATAACAAATCACTACAACAAAACAGTAAATAGATGATAATACCATTTGTTTATAGTTTCAAATTACTACATCCACAAAATATATACCAAACTATCCATATATACATCTCAAATTCACTTTTCAATATAAATTATTACTATATTGAATTGTGAATTTGATTACATCCACAAAATAAACCAAACTATCAATAAAATTAAGCTACTACCTAAGCATGTGCAAAAAAGCCTAGGTTCTCCCAAAATACGTACATTCATCCACAACTTCATGTACATTCATCCACAACTTCATGTGTGTGCTTCATCAGAGTTTCATGCATCTCTCTATTCTCCTGTTGTATAGCCTCAAATACTTGGCCATCAAGAGATGTAGCTTCTAAAATGGACTCCTGAAATATATGTAGAACTAATATAAATTCATTGAATAAATTCATTGTAGAAATTAAAACCTAGGTAAGAGTGAGGATTTGTGTAGAACACACAAATAAGCTTTGTAGGGATTCAAGAATACAAGACATGGCACACAGATCATAAGAATGAAAATCATTGCAGCTTGCATGGTTCAGCACATGTAAACGAGTTGGAGGATATCTCTTCAACTTCAAAAAATAATTAATGAATGAAGATTCACTTTGCAGTTGGATTTAAGACAACTAGGACTCATGAGTACCAGCTAAAGTGAAGGAATTGAAGTTGGCTCATAAAAATACTAGGTTAAAAAGGTTGGCCCTTTACCATTAGTAAATTTCGATAACATGGCACCAAGGCAGTTGGATTGAAAAAATATAATAATAATTGTGCAATAACAAGTAAAACACACTATAGTCATGCATGCTATTGTTTTAAATGTAATAACTGAAATATTAGCACACAACTTCCATGAAATGAGAAGCGATAATGAGTTTGGATCTGCTTACACTATAATATGAGTCGAGCCAAAAAAGCCAGAAAATCACATATAAGTTCATAATTTAAAATAAGAGTCTACAATAATATCAAGGAGTCGGAACAAGTTATCGTTGCCACCACCTTGAAAAATAGAAATCAGTAGAGAGATGATACCTAACAGAATAGTAAAAGAAAAAAAAGAATGGGGGTGAAGGGTTGTAAAAAAAGACTATAAAGATCCAGAGCTCATATATCACTTTTAGTAATTATTTTATATTGAAATAAAACAGTTAGTTATTATTTTAGGTTGAAAGAAAACAGTTTCCACCTAGCAGAATGACAAAATTCATAACAAAAAACATTACCGTATTTTGTTCAATAAAATGTAAACTAAAACTAGGATAACAATTACCTTCCCGCTGAACTTTTTCTCAAGCTCTTTGACTAGCCTTACATGAATCTTTAGGAAAGCTTTTCTCAATCGAAAGGGAACATGGATGATAACCGCCTTTCGGCTCCCAGCTACATCAATTTGACTATGGCAAGAACACAATAATAAAGAACACTTTCCATAAATTATACGAGCACCAAAAAGTTGTTACTAAAAGCATACATGTATAGTCATTCTTACACTGCAGAGTTGATGTATAGATCCTTCAGTTCACTTTTGATCTCCTGGTTGGTATTCTCTAAATCAAATAAGGCCTGAATACAAAGCATATAGAATAATAATCACATGTTCCTCTAAATGATGTAAAGCCAGGCAAGAATATTAAAAAAATAATCAGCATTGATAGAGAACCTGAGCAATTGACTCCTCAAATTCAGTAGGTTCTGCATCCTTATCTTTGTGGAGCTTCTTTCTTGAAGTATACATCTTCACAGATCTGGCTTGAGTGAATTGATATCATATCATAAACTAGCTTATCAACATACACAATATAATACTAGTTCAATAACTTTAAAATGCTGATCAAATCATTTGTAAAATGTATGAGGTATGAATGTGAACTGAACATTTTTTATTATTTTTGTTCAAAGAGGAAATATCACACAAAATTAAATTAGGAAAACTTAGGTTCAGATTAAACTGGTTACTGTCAAGACAAGCCAGAATAGCTGTAATTACACATTGAAGGACTTTTTTTTGTTTTTCTTAACGCACAAACTGAAGGATTAAATGAAAAATAGTTTCAAACTCTTACAAAGAATAACCATACATTTCAGGTAAAGGTATGACAAACAAATATCATTTCCTATAACTAACTTCAATAATTTAACAAGGAACATGAATCCAAATATCAATTCCTTCACTAGCATTCTGAGCAAGTGAGTGAATGAATTAAAACTTGATCAAATTCACTAGCCACAACATAAACAGACAACAAAATCTGCACTCAAAAGATATGAATGAATAAGCAAGGCTCTCAATATGTTGAAAAAGGTACAGTTTTGTCCAACTTTTTTATAAGCCAATTAATTTGCATATCCTGATGCTCATAAATTTTAGGATCTTTGATATTATATTTCCTCCTTCACCTATTGAGTAACTTACTTTATTAGATTACGATTTAAAAATTTTGTATAAAAATTGTGCAAGCCAGTGATCAAGTACATCATATTGAATAAGTCATAGACCAATAGAACAAGTACCTTGAAAGAGTTCCATTTTGCACCCTGTCATTCTCTTAATTATGAACTATCTAATTTGCACCAGTTCAGAGATGGGCAAGGTTGCTGCTCTGAACCTCATAAGCATGGTCTCTAAATACCTGGCCATAGGCAAACATACAGCTATTGTATCCAGACAAGCAATTCTCCACTATTGGCAGACCAACCATTTTAATGATAAGTAATTTACAAGTCTTATGCAACTAAAATATGTAAATCCGTAAATTCTTCTTGTACTTGCAAGCTGCCAAAAGCATATCATCGTGTACTCGAATGGTACCAGACATGATTATGCCCAAACCAAATCCAGGAAATATGTAAGCATTGTTTGCCTGCAAGATACGTGGAAAGTATGAAATTAAGTTTCCATTAAGTTTCATGTGCTGAAGTAAAAATAAAATTCTGAGGTATAGGCTAGACCTGGCCAGGAACATAAACTTTTCCACTATATTCGACAAGGTCAAAAGGGCTTCCACTAGCAAAGATTGCACGACCCTGGAGATTGCAACATGGAACAGAGAGTAACAAAATGTCACTTGGTTCATAAAAGCAACGAGGTACGAATTGACTAAAAAAGAAATTTAATTTAACTACTTGGCATCACTGGAGCTATGTACAGGTAAAATTATAAAAGGAAACTGTACATTGTCTACCTCACTCCATGTATAAGCTTCTTCCGCAGTACACTCAGCTTGTGAAGTTGGGTTGGAAAGAGCATTTAACATTAATACTAATAACATTCATGAAAAACCTACATAAATTTAATACTTGTACCATTGAGAATCAATGAATCCTATCGTAAAAAACAACATCATCCATAAACTAACTTCCAATCTGTCAAATCCAAATCCGCACAAATATTTATACAATAGCTCCACAACTAGTTGAGTTCATAGCAAATAATTGATTAACCCAGTATGTAATTGCAAGGTTGAGAAATGAAAATGCAAATTTATTCAATTGAAAGACAAAATAAATTGTACCTGGAAGAAGAAAAACATTAACTATAACAGCTTCGAGAACACTACTCAATGATAAGAAATTCTTCTCATAAATAGAATCAATAGTCACTGTGTTCAGAAGCTTTACTCTCTTATGCTTCTTTGCCATCTGGTTAATGCACTCCGGCCGTTTCTTCGGATCACCACTCCGGTACTGTTCACTCCAAGCCTATACATAAAATATGGTAACGAAAATAACAAAAGCAACAAAATTAAACAAAAACAGAAATAAAACACAGAAATCAATCAATTGTACGGACCTGAGAGAGATCAGAAAGAAGAATTGCAGTGGTGACTCCACTCGAATAGGCAATACAGGTTTTGAGAGTTCGAGTCTTCGAGATCTGAGACGAGACGAGACGAGAGTAACAGAGTTTGGGAAGATTCTTGTCACTTGAGATCTGAAATGAGATCTGGGTTTGGGATGATTCAGAGTTGAGAGATTCAGATTGAGAGAATGAGAGTTTGAGACTTGAGATTCAGACGAGATTAACAGAGTTGTTCGACTTCAGAGTCGGTCAGTCGTCTAGGGCTAGTAAAGCAGTAACGCCTAACGCTGGGACTTTATTTAATTTGAAGTTTTCACATCCGCGTCATTTATTTAAAGTTCCGTGTTTTTGATATAAAAAAAACCTTATCTATTTAAAATTAAAAAATATCCTTTTAAATAGATAATATTTTTTATATATATTTATAACGTTTTGTTAAAAAATATTGTGAAAAAAAATACCACAATATTTTTTATAAAAACGTTGTGGTTTATGTATTGTCTATTTATTACTTTGTACTAATAATGGCAAAAATACAAAAAACTAAAATATTATTAACTTAATAAAATCATCCACTACATAATCATTCATTATCTTTACAATTAACCATTTAAAGCTACCACAGTTCTTCAATCAAAGTATATATCTACATATGTAGAGAGTACACTTCATATTTTCGTCCCTTGTCTTCCGTAAAGCGTAGTACCTAAAATTTGATACCAGATATTATAAAGGCGGTCGTAGTAAGCGGCTTTTCTGAACATTTAAAAATAATAGCAAGTCAAGAAAATGAAGCAAATAAGTCACCAGAGGCACTTAGTGCCAAAATCAATACACAAAGACAATAGAGTTGCTACATGGTACAATGTCAAGACTTGGCTCTTATTTCATAATACTTTAGAATACCACCAATTTCTTGTTCAATTTGAGTGACTAAACAATAAATATGGTTGGCACATCAATGCATAATCACTCTCCAACCTGGTTATATCACTATTTGATACTTCATAACAAAGAATCAAAGAGAACACTGAAAGCATACTGAGAGCATTGTGTATGGCACAACCAAGCAAATTAGTTTTTCATGTAATTATTTATTAGGCAATTTAGTTAGATTACAAAACAGCTCAGTTGAGTTGTTCAACAAGCTGACTCAAAGACATCTGAGTTAAATGCAAAAGAATATACTTACTTTTTTGATGTTGTTGAAGTAGCAAGTAAATCCCTTATTTGCTCATTGTAAACTTCAAGGACAATAACAGATATGTGGAACGTAAAAGTCTCTTTCCGTTCCTCGATCACTTTAAATAAATTCTCCAAAGTTCAAAACTTAGTTGTGATATTTTTGCTTCTTATGTTATATTTTTTGTGTATTAGATAAATTCTATTACCATCTATATATATAGATACCTATCTTAAATCTCCACATTAAACTAAATATATATAAAGTAACTTATGAATATTTATATAACGTAACTATGAATATTTTAATATATATATATATATATAAATTTATCTCTAAATATTCATACAAATATTTATAAACAAATATTCATATAAATTTATCTTTAGAATTTATAAACAAATATTTATTTATAAATTTATAAATATTTCATCTAAACTTTAGATATGAATATTTTTATAAATATTTATATGAATATTTAGAGATAAATTTATAAATATTTATATGAATATTTGTTTACATATATATATATATATATAAATATTTAATTTAATTTTTTTAGTATTTTAGTATATTTTTTTTAATTAGTATTTTTTAATTAGTATTTTAGTATTTGATGTAAATATGTAATTAGTATTTTAGTGTCTGGGTAGGTGACTTTTAGTATTTTGATATGTTATACAACTATGGTAAAATTTTAGTATTTTGATATGTTATACAACTATGGTAAAATTTTAGTATTTGAGTAAAATTTTAGAATTTTAGTATTTTGATTAAATGATGTAAATATGTTATGATGTGAATATGATGTAAATGATGTAAATATGATAATATGTTATGTTATGATGTAAATGATGTAAATATGTTATGATTTTAGTATTTTAATGATGTAATTTGATTTTTTTGTTCTTTTGATTAATTAACAAAATAATTTGAATTTTAGTATTTTTTAATTTGATTTTTTAGTATTTTTTAATTAGTATTGTAGACACTCGAAATTTTCTTCTTTCATTACATTAACATTCATAGGAGGATGATTTGTCTTTTTTTAGAGGAACCCTAAAAGACAATCAAATCCATACGGAGATACTATTGGAAGTTCATCATTAAACACAGGATCGTGATCTGGGAGTAACCAAATTCAACCTCGGAGATAACTCTAAGGCCTGCAGATACAATACAGGACCACACACCAGAGAAGACGGATTAATCTCGGAGATGACCCCGAGGTATCCAGTCTCGGTCCCAACCATGGGAATAAGTCAAGCCAACCTCGAGAGATGACCACGAGGATAGTCAAAGTCAACAAGAAGCCAACCTCGAGAGATAACCACGAGAAACATCGCCATCTGTTGTGTGAGCTGGGAGATAACCGGGAGGGGCAAAATGGTCATTTGCCAACTCAACTTCACTTCAAATCAAATACACTCATTTCAACTCAAAATACTTCAAAGGAAGTCCCACAAGAGCGATATCTTAACTCGAATATAAACTACACAAAGCAGCTCACCGGATTGCTTAATCTGAAGCCGAGAATGCCATTTCGATCATGGACCCATCTTCCTGGAGTCAAAAAGGTCAAATCATATGTCATTGTGTAGCTCTGGAAAGAGCTTTCCGGAATGGTATGGCACGCTTCCATCGGACTCCGGATTGAAAGTTATATGAGCGTAGAAGCGAGCAGAAGCGTACGACGCATCGTCGACACATGAGATTAACACTTGCCGGGGGTACCCCGGCAGCAGCAGTACTACCTGCTACTAGGTGCCAGGTGAGTAGACTTACGACTCCCCTCTATAAATAGAGAGGCTTGGGGTCTTGATTTTCTAAGAGAAAAGACTGGAAAACGCTTATTTGCCTAATTTGCTTTGCACTCGTATACTGATGTATTTTCCCACTTTTAAACACACTGTGAGCTCATATATAACCCCTTTTATACCCACAAAAGCTAGTGTTTACCCACTCTAAAGATATAGAAGCCTTTTTTATTAGTCAATTGTAAGCCTTCTCACACACACTTTAGAGTCTTTTCTCTTCATCTTTGCACACACCCTCTATCGTTGAGAGTCGTGTTGCTTGTTTTGGCGGACTTGATTCCGTGGTTTCATTCTGATCTGTATATATATATATATATATATATATATATATATATATATATATATATATATATATATATATGACTAACATTATCGAGTTATGTCTCGATTGAGCCTGAACTTTTGTTTGGGCGTTTACTTGCTTTTCTATATATATATATATATATATATATATATATATATATATATATATATATATATATGAATTGTGTGTCGAACTTTGTTTGATGAGCCTAGACTTTAGTGCGGAGAGCGTTTATTGCTTTTAATATATATATATATGTACATTTATATATATTAAGCGTGTGTGTCGGACTACTGTTCGATGAGCTGGATTTTATATCAGGGTGTGTTTACTAAACTTATATATATATATATATATATATATATATATATATATATATATATATATATATATATACTTATATATATGAGTATGTGGTGAACTCTCATTACGATGAGCTTGGATTTTATATAGAATGCGTTCTTAGCTTATATATATATATATATATATATATATATATATATATATATATATATAATGTGGTCGAACTACATTCGATGAGCACAGATTTTACATCCGGTGCATTCTTTTGCTTTTATATATATATATATATATATATATATATATATATATATATATATATATATATATATATATATATATATATATATTAAATCACACAGAGTTTCTTCGTGGCGATTGATCGCTTTATAGCTTTATTTATGTTTTGTCACTTTGGAGTTTCCTCCGTGGCGGTTGATAGCTTTTAATGACTTTATTTATATTTCGATCCCCATGGAGTCTTCGTGGTTGGTGATCATGTCCAGTATATATATATTTACCGCTTTTATATATATATACCGCTTATTTCTCTTATACAAATTGCAACATTATGTGCGCCTAGGAATCATGTGATCACAGATTCATCACATTGGATCTAGATTCGGTTCCCGTGATGGACATTTTTTAGCTGTAAGTAGCTTGTAAATTATTCTGCGATGTCTGAATTTCCTCAGATGGTTTCCATACCCACGAGGAAGTCGGCATTATTTTTGTATATTATTTTCGTACGGATGCCTCGCATTCGTCAAAATAAAATCAATCAAGCCGATCACTTAATGAAAAAATGGGAAGTGTAAAGGTCTCAAATTCTATTGAGAATCGGGGTTTGAAAAACCTCTTTTATAAAACATCTTTGCCATATCTTGTTAAAAGCGAATTTTACATAAATTCAAACCCTGTGTATATAGGTTGAACGAGGCCTCGCTTGACTTCCATATAATAGCACATCGACTTCCGCCACACACACTCGGATAATAATTTCTTGAAAAGAAGCGGTCACCGTGGTAACAGGATGTCGAGGGTGCTAACACCTTCCCCCGCGATAACCAAGTCCGGACCCTAAGCGAATCTCGGTTTCGCCGACCAGTATATCGGTGTCACCTCACTTTGGGTCAATGTGCAAACCTTTTATCTGTTGTGTTGGTACTGACCATTTAAAAACCAATGGCAACTCTTAGCAGATCCATAAATCAACATTATACATGTCGAACCTTTTTCACTTATTTTTTCAAACAAATCTCACCTAAAATGAGAACACCAAAGAACAAGTAATGGAAATGGACACCCAAAAATCCCGACGTCGACAGGTGGCGACTCTGCTGAGGACTCCAGTAAGAGGACTTAAGCCGCTATTACAATCTTTTCAAAACTGTTATCTGCTTGAGTGTGGATGTTGCATTTACATTGGATGAATGTGTACGAATGCATTTCCTTACTTAGTGCTTCGCACTATAAACTGCTTATGATATTAGTGATTCGCACATGTCATCATTTCATACGGTGAGACGCGATGTATGTGAATGTATGTTGTGTGGTCCCTCCACCGAGGAGGCTATCCGTCGGTGTTTGATTCTTGGACTCGTGAGAAGCTTGATTCTCAGAGGCTCGAGAAAAGGCACCACCCAAATTCGCTCAGTTGAAAGACCGGATTAACTTAAAATCTAGTAGATTGCGATGATTTGGGAACCTTCATGCCAAAAAAGCATGAGAGTAACCTAAGATAGGTCAGCCTCTGATAAACCCAAAACGGAGGAAAATCTCTTCATGCTCTCATTTCAAATTACTTGTAAACACAATTACTTGTAATTACATTCTATATCTTTCTCCATGTAATGAGAAATATAAAGAAATGTGTACACATACATATTTAACATGCTACAAACAGCTGACATCAGTTTTGCAGGATAAAATTCCTAAAATGAACACGTCACATAGCATGTTATTATATACATTCCCTAAAGACTAAACTATGTAAGTCTTTCGCAGGGAAGCAATCAGTCCCGTTACTCGTTTAAAGTCCAAGAAGGCACTGATCCCATTGTTAGGCATGGCTACACTGCCACCTGATCCTACCTCTGTTCCAGGAGGAGTTTGAAGGATTAAGGAATCGAGATAGTAGAATTGGTTGTCTTTCTAAAAGAACAAAGTAAAAATCGCGAGGGCGGACAATGCCTACTCAACGAGAGTCCTTCACACTAGAGGGGCGATCGGGGCATTGGTAAAAGATGGAAACCCAGATACCTAAACCTCATTCCAATAAAGAAATCACAAATCTCGGGGATGATCGAGAAGCTGGGATATAAGAAAGAAAGTCCAACAAATGGAGGATACCATCCGATCAATTAAAGGGACTGAAAATTATGGGAGTGTCCCAGAGTTTGAAAAGTACAATGGGGCAGGCGATCCCTATACGCACCTAAAAGTGTATATTGGCGAACTGGGGTCTTATGCTGAAAATGAAAGCCTCGAATGTAACTTTTTAAAAGAGTCTCTCCTTTGGAGAAGCTAAAGCACTGGTATGCTCGACTTGACAATGCCAAAATCCATAAGCGGGAAGAATTGGCCCACCTTTCTAAATCGATCAAGATTTCGATCACAAATGGCACCAGATCGATATCAAGTGACTAAAGTGAAAAAGCAAAAATCTTGAATCTTTTCGAGAATATGCCCAAAGGTGGAGACATCTAGCGGGCGCAAGTCATTCCATCAATGAATAAACCGAGATGGTAATGACATTTATTGATATCAAGAGGCTCCTTACTATGAGAGGATCTATAAAGCATAGGAAAGCCATTTGCGGAAATGATCAAACAATGCGAACGAGCGAGAGATGGGCTGAAGGCGAAGCGATATTAAAGACTTCTTTGCCTTGGAAGCGATGCGCCAAACATATCTGATGGCAAGTATGCGAGTGATCCTAAGAAATTGCAGATAAAGGCAATAAAGATGTATCCCTTGTTATGCGAGGGGCAAGCTAGGAGGCAAACTACTGGTCCCCCATTTGGAAAATGCAAGATAATCTGCCATCTCAACAACAAAGCTGCATTCAACCAATACCCGGATAAGAAAAGAAAATTTGAAAGAATGAGAAAATCGGGTATTCACTCCTTTGGCGATTCCTTGAACATGTATTGGCGATATTAATGGATCATAAGAAAATTATCGAACTAGCTCCACCTCTCGGAACCAGGAGCAAAAGAATCCAAGCGTAGGAGATGTGCTTACCACTCAGGTCTCTCTGGACACGATACGCAGGATTATTGGTCCTTAAAACATAAGATTCAAAAATCGATCGAAAGTGGCGATGATTGTGGTTGTTGATCGATTTCGCAATCAATGAATACGTCTTGCGTATGTATACACGATTCGACAAGTAATAAAGTGAAAGTAGAGTATCGTTCCATGAGGAATTATTTAATAAAAATTACCAAGTACTAACTCTTAACCAAATCAATTTTATTTAAACAACAAATAATTGTGATTTTTCTAATTAAGAAAACTAAATTAACTAATTAAAACTAGGTTACTTTATAAATGAATTCAAATAAATAAAGGCTAAGACTCCAATATCCCCAATTATGAACTATAAACCACTAGGTCCAATTATCCCAATTATTATGCCTACTGAATTGTTAACAGGAATTCTCAAATGCCAAAAGCCCTCTCTCGAGTGATCAATTGCCTTCTATTTAACCCAGATTAATTTTGCTATATCTCTATACAAAACAATTAAATTAAACTCGTTACAATCCCAATTCCTTATGTGTTACATGCCATGAAATAGATATTCTCATTCTATTCACAAACCTAATTATTCACTGTGCAAATAACTAAGTCACATGTCACCATGCCCAGTTCTAACCCTAGAATTTCTTTCTCAATTCCTTCTAGAGTAACAAGGTAATTACTGATCAGATAATTAATCAATAAGCATAAGGCAAGATAAACAACTCACTTTGACACAAATAATTGGAATATAATGAATAACTAATTCATAGCCATAAAAAGTTCAATTAAAATCTTAATAAAAGAGTTAGTTCATAATTAATGAATTAAAATCAAGAATCCACAATTGAATAGACATTAAAAGATAAAAGTAAGAGAAGAGAAGAGAATATAATCTATTGTTAGTAAATCTGATGTTCCCCTCTTGCTCTTGCTCTTGATCTTCAATGTTCTTCAATTTGCTTCAATCTCCAATGACTAATTAAGAATTAGGGTTATGTTCTAATCTAAATGAGTGTTTAATCGAGTCTAATCTATGTAATCTCCCTTTATTTTATGCCTTACATCATGTATTTATAGGTTACAAGTCCAATTTTTAGTTTAGGAACAAACCCGATCAATTTGGAGTCAAAAGGTGTCAAAATTCGCCCAAAAGCGCATCCGAGGCGTGACCCAACCTCTTCCCAAAGTGCCCCGGTAGCTAGGAGCGATGCTTAGACAACGCCTTATAGCGCCCGGCGCTACTAAATAGGCTTAAAATGGGCGCCGTATGTTGCCCATTTACCGACATTTTCTGCTCTCAAGCGATCCTTTGGGAAAATGACCATAACTTCTTCGTCTGAACTCCGATTTTGATGATTCAAGATGATCCGGAAATAGGAAAAGTAGATCTACAACTTTGATTCTTTGTGGTTTTCGAAATAATGTCCGGAGCTATAGTCAAATTGGCTCTGAAGTGACTGCTGTGTAAATGGCAAGTAGAAAACGCGAATCTAGCCATTTTAACGTCGATCCATGTAACTTTTGTCCCAATTCCTACAAAACAACATAAAACATGGTTGAATAGACATAAACACTTAAAAAACTAATCTAAAAGACTTAAGAACAACAATAAATTAAGCCCGAATGTATCCAATTCATGTATATAAAACTCACTCATCAAATACCCCCAAACTTAAACCTTTGCTTGTCCTCAAGCAAAAACACAAAAGAACTAAAAATAAACAAAATAACTCAACTAAATGAATGCATATGCATAATCTACTTCCTAATATACATCTGACCAGGAGTAATAAATCAAGATATGTATATATATAGCGAACAGCCTCAAAAATACCATTGGTACTCAAACAATATATCCAATTAATTCAAAATCCATAACTCTAACCAATTAGTCAACCCAAACCTGTCATCACCCATGTTGTGTGTGTGTGCTTGTTAACCATTCTAACCAACCACAGTTCAAGATAATCACATAACAAACTTCTTATAAGGAAAATTTCAGTTTCAATTCAATTACTTTTGTGAACATGACAACTCCGGTTAAAACTAAGCAATTACCAAATCTAAGGGTAAATACAGGATTTATTTATACTTTTATTAAACCATGAGGGCATTTTTGCTCTTTCTCGTGTTTTTTTTTATAGGCGTGCAATGTCTCATTCCATTAGGCTAACAATTGCCACCCCTTAGCATGAGCTTTCAACCAACGACTCCCGGACCATATAAGACCTTAGGCGCTTAGGTGTTAAGACACCCCTTCAGTACTTGCTCAAGTAACAAAGGCCCCAAACAAAACTAACTACGATTTTTCTCTTCTTTTTTTTTCGGATTTTCTATTTTTTTCTCTTCATCAATTTTTTTAGTATATATATCCCATAGATTCCCCCAAACTCAAGCTTTTTCGTCATTCCAACCTTACCATGGGTTCACTAATTTCCTTAAATTTTAACAAAGATTTTTCCTCGAAACAAATTATGAAACCCTTGAACCAAGTGGATTAAAAGAGTTAAATTTTAAGTGCTAACCGATTACATAAGTTTCAGAATGAGCTCAGATTATCATCATGATTAAAATTAAAACTCATCATCAATTATCAACCTTTATTCGAGTTAACATTTAATACCAATCTTATCATAAGTAGAGCTAAGACCACACCAACCGATCACACAGATTTATGCAAAAAAAAAAAAAAAAAAAAAAAAAATGCAATTATACTACATGAACACATATATGAAGATGCCAAAAAAAAAATACCATGTATTATATGCAACCTAAAAAAAACATAATGCTAACACATAAAAAAAAATAAACTACTATGCGGATAACTAACTATATGCGAGACGACACTAAAATGCCCCTAAACTTAAACTAGACATTGTCCTCAATGGCTACTGATAGAAAAAATTAAAGCAGAGGACTTCCACGAAAATATAGCAATCTTCCTCCTTGTCCGCTAAGTTTGGAGAATAAGCAAGACATGGAACAAATTGGGCACCACACTTGAATTTGACTTGAATAACACAGTAAAACCATGATAGAAGCAATTTTATTAAATCCTAAATAAATGCAAATTCAAAACTACTAATATAAAACTTAATAAAAGCTAAAATAAAAATTGAACTTGGGTTGCCTCCCAATAAAGCGCTTGTTTTATAGTCTCAGATTGACTTCTTCAATTTCTCATCCAATTCCCTACGAAAATTGAGGAACCCTCCATCCATCGGAAGTAATGTTACTTTTGGGAGGTTCCCATTAGCAAAAACCCTTGAATTGAAGTCACTAAAGCATGCTCTTTGTAGATAAGATCCCCATTAAGAAGCAAGAAACCACTAGGTGTTTCCTCCATTATGTCGATGATCGATTAGGGCATTGAAGCTTAATAAACATAGTGGAATCTTCCTCTATCTTCTCCTTTTCATCCCACCATGACTCCAACTGGTTGTATTAGCTCTTACGTCACCAAGAGCTTTGGCCGACAAGCGACTTATGACTTCCAATTGAGCATGGTTTTGTAAAACTGCACGGATTCTTGAACTTTGGTGGAGGAGGCACATGGGATACTAATGAAATTGGCTCATCTTCGTTGGTACTCAAAGTTAGATCTTTGCCGATCTCTTTTTCTTGGTCCCCAAGTCTTTCCTCTCTTTCAACATCTATATCATTTGGCACATCCGGTTCTGAGATTGGTTCTGGCTCACCATCAGTCTCAGAATTCATGTCATAGAGCCAAGTGTATTGAGGACGATTGTTCAACGGATGTGCTATCTGCCCCAATTGATTTTCCAGATTCTTGATCGATGCATTCTGACTTTGTATACTCAGCTCCATTTGATTAAGTTTCTTTTCATGTTCCTCGTGTTTCTTTTCAGAAGCTTTAATAACTTTTTCCAAGGCTTCCTCCCAATTTGAATGTTCTTCCTGTTGTAGTGGAGATGGACACGAGAAATCCGGTGGGTATGTTGGACTTGGAGCACAAAAGTGATCTTGATTGATACTCCATGAAAAATCCGGGTGATACCCCTAATCCTGATGATAGTTGTTGGGATAGACATAATTATTGGGATAATCACCACCATCTTTATCTTCATATCGGCCAAACCGATGGCGCATTGATGACTCATATGATTTCCAAAGACAATAATCACAAAGTAACCGCCACACTTTGATGGCGTTGAGCTTTAAAAGCTTCAAACATCCTCGAAAGTGTCTCCATCTCTAATGCTTATAATGCAGAAAGTTTCTCGAGTATATCAATCTCCGCTCCCCTTGGTTGACTCATATGTTCGTGTATGGCCATTGACACATAAAGTCATCCATGATACCTAAAAAGAGAGAAATATAGGAAGAGAATGAAAATAAAATAAAAATAAAAATGTTTAAATTAAGACTAATTTGATTGAAATTAATATTGGTAAATAATTATTAAATTAATTCCCAAGAATCTGGCCTTCAAAAACTTGTTGATCGATTTCATAATCAATGAATACATGCAAGTATACACGGTCAACAAGTAATAAAGTGAAAGTAGAGTATCGTTCCCACGAGGAATTATTTAATAAAAATTACCAATTACTAACTCTTAACCAAATCAATTTATTTAAACAATCTCAAATCATGATTTTTCTAATTAAGAAAACTAACTTAATCAATTAAAACTAGGTTACTTTATAAATGAATTCAAATAAATAAAGGCTAAGACTCCAATATCCCCAATTATGAACTATAAACCAATTATCCAATTATCCAAATTATTATGCCCTCTTGAATTGTTAACAGGAATTCTCAAATGCCAAAAGCCCTCTCTCGAGTGATCAATTGCCTTCTATTTAACCTGGGATTAATTTTGCTATATCTCTATACAAAATAATTGAATTAAACTCATTATAATCCCAATTCCTTATGTGTTACACGTCATGAATAGATATTCTCATTCTATTCACAAACCTAATTATTCATTTATGCAAATAACTAAGTCACATGTCACCATGCCAGCTTCTAACCCTAGAATTCCTTTCTCAATTCCTTCTAGAGTAACAAGGTAATTCTTCGATCGGATAATTAATCAATAAGCATAAGGCAAGATAAACAACTCACTTTGACACAAATAATTGGAATATAATGAATAACTAATTCATAGCCATAAAAAGTTCAATTAAAATCTTAATAAAAGAGTTAGTTCATAATTAATGAATTAAAATCAAGAATCCACAACTGAATAGACATTAAAAGATAAAAGTAAGAGAAGAGAAGAGAATATAATCTATTGTCAGTAAATCTGATGTTCCCCTCTTGCTCTTGCTCTTGATCTTCAATGTTCTTCAATTTGCTTCAATCTCCAATGGCTAATTAAGAATTAGGGTTATGTTCTAATCTAAAGGAGTGCTTAATCTAGTCTAATCTATGTAATCTCCCTTTATTTTATGCCTTACATCATGTATTTATAGGTTACAAGTCCAATTTTTAGTTTAGGAACAAACCCAATCTAATTTAGAGTCAAAAGGTGTCAAAATTCGCCCAAAACGCGTCCGTGTCGCACTCCAATCTCTTCCCTAGCGCTTCATACTGGGAACGACAACTAGACATCGCCTTATAGCGCCCGTGGCCAATAAATAAACTTAAAATGGGCGCCCATGACACGCCCATTTTCTCGACATTTTCGCTTTCGACGTCCTTTAAAATGGCCATAACCTCTTCGTCTGAACTCCGATTTTGATGATTCAAGATGATCCGGAAAGAGGAAAAGTAGATCTACAACTTTCATACTTTGTGTTTTTCGAAATAATGTCCGGAGATATAGTCAAATTGGCTCTGAAGTGACTGCTGTGTAAATGGCAAGCCGAAAACGCGAATCTAGTCACCCCGAATGTCGATCCATGCAAATTTTGTCCCAATTCCTACAAAACAACATAAAACATGGTTGAATAGACATAAACACTTCAAAACTAATCTAAAAGACTTGAGAACAACAATAAATTAAGCCCGAATGTATCCAATTCATGTGTATAAAACTCACTCATCGATTTGGTGAAACTTTGACCAACAAAATATCAACACCAACCTTAGATTCGATATACGATACGGAAGAAGTAAACATGATAGGGTCAGGAAGCACTGAAATGTATCCAATTCGTAAGTACATACGAAGGATGGAGGAATACCCCCAAAAGCGCATAACAAATGTGCTAGAGTGGGAAAACTCGGAGAAGGGTATGCCAGTAATGCAAAAATTGGATGCGATCCAGAATCAAGTAAACTTGCTGGCTAAGCTGATAGTGCGCTAACATCAGGAAACAAGGCAATTTTTCACTCAACTATCAGAAAGCCAAGAGAAAAAGGACTCCACGATGAGCCAGCTAAATGAAGAAGATCAAAGCAAGCTGGAAATACAAGAAAATGGGGATGATAAAATTGCTAGAAGATCTCGCCAGCGGAAGAACCAATTGAGGGAATGCGAATTCTCAAAGATGAAAGATCAAACAACCTCCAAAAGAGTCCAAAATTCACCCTCCGAGCAAATCCAAAGAAGAAATGCTACACTTTTCGATAAGCAAAGGAAGGATTACCGAGTTGTTTGCCTCCTATAAAACCCAAGATAAAGAGTTATGATTCCACCAAGATATGTCTCTACCATTCTAACTCACTTGGGCATACATGATTGAAGAATCTTTGGTCTTTGCGACATAAAATCCAGGATCTCATTGAAAATGGGAGAGTGGATATAGAATTTCCAGCATGACCAAAAAAAGGCGAAAAGGAAATAAAAAGCTTAAGATGTCCATTCGAGGACAGCGGTTCAAATGAGGTGAAGGCTATGAATGCGACAATTACGCCAGAGCACAAGGTGGGTGATCCTCGATGCAAGAAGTGTGAAGAGACAAAGGCATCCCCAAAGGAGATTCCCTACCAACATCAAACGTCCTATGGTTCCAAGATATCAACCACGTTCACGATCTTATCACCTTGGATGATGCGAGGAAATACTAATCCTTTTTCAAGGAAAAAACAACCAAAAGGAAAGTTCTTTGCAAGAAATGCAACAATGATTCGAGAGAGAGATTTCATGGTTGAATCCTTTGAAACCCATGAAGAAGGCGAAGGAATAGATGAAGAAAAAGGTGGTGAGATTGTCGGGGAATCCAACCCATTAAAGAATCTAGAGTTCATCCCTTTTTGCAATGCGTCCATATCAAAGCGCCCCGAGGAATGTCTTTGAATCGAGAAGCGATCAAATTAGGGCCACAAGCGAAGACAATCGAGAATCAAGGGTAACCTCTATCACGAGCCCCGAAGGCTTACATAACCACTCGATTAACCGGACTATCAGGCCTCAACTAGCCGAGAAGATGTAGATCCGAGGGGATGAAGTTGCGAGTTCCGAGAAAATGTTGAAGCAGTATCACTTTCTTCGTAGTATGCCTTTTATTTTCCATGCATTTAAATAAATAAAAAGAAAAAAACATCTCTACACTCTTCTCACCACTTACCCCTTTGAACCTTTTCAAACCAAAGCCTAAACTACGAAAGACCTGATCTCATCTTCAATAGGAGTACATAGGCAGCCATCAATGGTGCGGTCAAACCAAATAAAAACCCAAACAAACACTTCTCAAACACTTACACCCTGCAGGCGATGATTGCCCAAACGTAATGGTCATCATTCGGGAGAAGGAGGTTGATGATAGCCCTCCATCACTGCATCCACCAAGACTTTACCTCGACAATCAAGCGAGACTCCTTGATTTTTACGATGAGGGAAAAAGGAAGAAACTCTCTCTACCTTGTAGATAGCAATAACTTCTTACTTTTTCTATACAGTATTAGCAGTTACTTTTGTCATTACAGGCTAACACTTTGTGTGATTGAACAGTGTTATATACTAAGTGAAAGCATATTTTGTTTCAGGACTCTGAATTTAGATGTGCCTGTACTTGCTGATGAGGTGCCTATTCTCCACAAGGACTGTAACTTTGATGTAAAGTTGGACTCAGACTTGATGGAAATACAAGAGGACTATGAGATACCTCAGGAGATCAAAGAATGGGTCGAAGATAAACCCAAGTAAAATATTGATCAAACCACCTCTTTTAAACCTCGGAACCTTAGAAAACCCCAAACAAATCCAAATTAGTATAGACCTCACTCAAAACTAAAGGAATGACATGGTTACTCTATTGACCCTATTCCAGGATGTGTTTGCATGGTCTCACGAAGACATGGTCGATTTATACACGGACATTATCATTCATCGCCTTCCCATCAAAGGGGGATTCAAGCCACTCAGGCAGAAGCTCAGGCGATTAAAACTTGAGTGGAAGTTAAAAGTTAAAGAAGAAATTGTGAAACAATTTCAAGCCGGTATCATCATGGTGTCAACATAACCTGAATGGCTATCCAACATAGTCCCCGTGCCGAAACCGGGAAGGGAGGTGCGAGTTTATGTAGATTACAGAGATTTGAATAAAGCTTGCCTCAAAGATAGCTTTCACGTGTCATTCATCCACATACTCATTGACAATACAGTTCGATACGACATGTACTCCTTTCTTTGATTGTTCACGGGTACCATCAAATCATGGTTGCTGAAGATGATCATGAGAAAACTTCATTCATCACTCCTTGGGGAGCCCTTTGCTACAGACGATTGTTATTCGGCCTCATCAATGCCGGAGCTACCTATCAGTGAGCCATATGGCTCTTTTCCACGATCTAATAGATAAAAAAAATAAAAAAAAAATAAAAATAAAAAAAAAGAATAAAAAGAAAAAAGAAAATAAAGAGAGAAAAAAAAAGAAAAAATCTCTTCAAAAGGTTCTACAGTTGCTGCCTTACCATCGGCAGGTTCTACAGATGGCTTCAGAGTTTGAAGAAAAATCCTTCCTCCACATTCCTCGAAATAGGAATGATTTTGCAGATGCTCTAGCAACTTGGGACTCCTTGATCAACATACATGTCAAGGAAGACATGCCAACCCACCCTCACATTTGCGCAACAAAAAGCTCCAGCCTATGGGAATTTCATTGAAAAGTATTGGATGACCTACCTCCCACCCAACATCCTTGGTATCAACACATCAAGAAGTACTTACGAGATGGATCTACACCCGCTGAGGTGAGCCCGACTGAGAAAAGGCGGATCCATTAACTTGCTATAAAATTCTACCTGAACGGAGATTCACTATACGAAAAGAGATGCAGAACGAGGTCTCCTCAGATGTCTGGACGAGGACCAAGCTCAGAGGCTCGTGGATAAAATCCATGGGAGAGTATGTGGCCCACACATGAGCGTCCCTCTACTTGTAAAGAAGATCCTACAACAGAAAAGTTCGACTATGGCAGTTTAAACAACACGACTTGGTTTTGAAAAAGATCATTGATAACCAAGCTCAGTCTAAAGGAAAATTCTCCCCGAACTGGGAAGGCCCGTTTGTTGTCAAGGAAGTATTGACAGGGAGGTGTTTTTTGATTACATGTGAAATGGACGACGCGATGAATTTCCACGCTTTATCAAATTGAACACCGTGAAAGCAGCATTTTACGTCCGAGGTTACCATCAAGCGAACATCCCGGTTTTGGATCATCGACACAAATCATTCCAGGTTCTTTAACCCTTTACCACATACAACTCTTTCACACTTTACCCTCGTGGAAACAACCTTTTCAAGCCGCAATTTCAACTTCACTACGATCATACCACTTAGGTCATCTCACCGCTGAATTGAACCTCTTACGTTTGCGGTTTGGTGCCCCATACATGGGATCAAACTTTTCACACTTTCAGTTTATCCTCAACCTAGGATCAAATTTTTTCTTCCCCGCAGTCTGACCTGCTCATGGGATCACGTTTTTCAACTCGCCTTGAAGGGCGAACTACGTCGACCTGATCTCCCTAATACACGGGAGTACGTAGGCAACCATGTTATATGGTCCGGTCTCACCACAGAAAAAACAAAAACAAACTCACTCCTATCCATAGCCACATACAGAAACAAGTCCCAAGACACCAAAGATGGTAGGGAATACACACAGATCGACGATCCATTCGAAAATCACGAGACATCTCACCGTCCATCCATCAAGGAGGAGTTCGTAATACATCCAGGATCACAAAGTCCCGGAGAAATAAGCGAATATCAAGCAAGTAGCAAGGCACAACTAAAAGGGAAGTGAATCAACATATATTTCCTCGCCATATATAATGTCGTTTTGATATATATAATGTATCTTTATACATGAAAAATGGCTAAGCTAGTCTGCATGCAGGAAAATACAAGCCCATCTACAAATCAATGTATATGCACGGGCTATCAAGTCCAACATGGATTCCTCTCGAAGAAGGAGGTAACACTGTGATCTCCTACCCAAGGGTTTCTACACAAGCCAATGATCCATCGCCACCTACACGCGATATCTCGGGTGGATATAACGTCATCCCGCTTCAAGAACAACGATATCCCTATGAGTTAGAGCATCATCTCTCTAACAAAGAGACATCCCTACCAGAAAGAGCTGTCAACATCAAAGCCCACATCCACTACCTATTCACCAGATGGTACAGAAGTAAAAGCCTCTTGTGATCTCGGCGCCTTATCGCCTTATCTCACCAAAGCAACTATCCCGCATAACAAGCGAAGGTGGGCAATTTCAAAATTAGCGACAACCGGATAGTGGATCCCTTACAACAAGATTGGGGGCAATCTCGGAAGCAGCGACAACTCAACACTAGGGCATTTATCAATCATCCTAAAATGGAAAATGCACTAGTTAGCGCCATCAGCACGGTCCATCATTATCTCAATGGCGATTCAGATATTATTCACTCACGGCTTCATCAACAAAGAGAGTTTCTCATATGAACCCTCAGCATCAACATGCAAACGGACTGGGGTATTTTTCCAATTCCAAGAAATGGAAGGAGTTTAACGAGATCAAGCTTCTTATCAAAAAGAAAGGGGTGAACTCTTGAAATAAATCATAGCGACATAAGCGTGCCCCTACGAAAGAAGGGGAAACTTCTCAAGAAAGTTCTTAACTCAGAAGCAGAAGGTCAACAACGAAAGGCCTAGCAAATAAAATCTACACCATCAACATGCGTTAAGTCCTCATAAATCGAGACCTCTACACCGACGTTCAAATATGGGCAGCGAAAGAATGAATTACACCCTCCATGGATTTCAGAGACATTCAAGTCATCAGTTCATCCGGTTTGCGAATCAAACGCTTAAAGAAATGGGGCACAAGCACCCAACAGCAAAAGGAAACTCCAAATCACCTTAAGAAGGGTGAGACATCTGGTGGTTGTCATCAATCTAACGTAACATCAGGCGAAGTCTAGTGAAGTAATTCGTGGAATATTACTTCAGCGAAGGTATCGGAAGATCTGGTATTCTAAACCATTGCCATCAACACATCACGACATCAACACAGTTCAACGATGAAAGCTTCGTATACCACCGTTCGAGTGGGAACCAGAAAAGTTTGGCGATCAGCAGGATAGTCACCGTTGTAACTACTAGCGAATACATCGGGAGGGTCTGGTGATTTCAGAACGTCATCCCCATCAGAGATGTGGAAAACATCTCAACTTATCTTCATCAAACAAGCATCAGCGATTAAATTCCAAACCATTGGAGTCAACGCCAGCATGTGATGTGCGAGTTGCGAAGTGCGATTTGGCCAAATGCGAAAAGCGATGTGCGATGTCCGAAATACGATGTGCGATTTACGAACTGCGATTTGCGAAAATATTATCACATTCATCATAAACATTCACTACATTGCGATTTACATCATTGAAGATACCTTGTCATGTTTCAAGTGTCTACTAATCTTTATCATGTCCATTCCATTGTATTGCATGAACATAATAAAGAGGGGCATCTGTAGACACTCGAAATTTTCTTCTACTGTTACTAACATTGCAGGAGGACAGATTAGTCTTTTAAGAGGGAATCTTGAAAGACAATCCAAATCCATACCGGATACTACCAGAAGTTCATCATCAAACCCCGAATCACAATCTGGGAGTAACCAAATCCAACCTCGGAGATAACCCCGAGGCTGCGCAGATACACAATCTGGGACCACACACCGGAGAAGACCGATTAATCTCGGAGATGACCCCAAGGTATCCAGTCTTAGTCCCAACCATGGGAATAGGTCAAGCCAACCTCGAGAGATGACCACGAGGATAGTCAAAGTCGGCAAGAAGCCAACCTCGAGATAACCACGGAAACGACTGCTAATCACATGAGAACCGGAGATAACCCCGGGAGGGGAAAAATGGTCATTTTGCCAACTCAACTTCACTTTAAATCAAATACACTCATTTCAACTCAAAATACTTCAAAGGAAGTCCCACAAGAGCGATATCTTAACTCCGGTTAAGAAACTACATTAAACGGCTCACCCGGATTGCTGATGAAACCCGGAATGCCATTTTGGTCATGGACCCATCTTCATGGAGTCAAAAAAGGTCAAATCATATGTCATTGTGTAGCTCTCGGAAAGAGCTTTTCGGAATGGTATGGCACGCTTCCATCGGACTCCCAGATTGAAAGTTATGAGCGACCGAGCGAACAACGCGTACGTACTTCGACACGGTGGGACCAACACTGCTTGGGGCACTCCGGGCAGCCGCAGGTACACCTGCTACTAGGTGCCGCAGGTAGACTTGCGGATCCCCCCTATATAAATAGAGGGCTTGGGGTGCTGATTTTCTAAGAGAAAAAGACGGGGAAACCCTGCACAATTTGCTCTAAGACTCGCCATATGATGTATTTTCCCACTTTTAAACACACTGTGAGCTCATATATAGCCCCTTTTATACCCAATAAAAGCTAGTGTTTACCCACTCTAAAGATATAGAAGCCTTTTTATATCATTTGTAAGCCTTCTCACACACACTTTTGTAGTCTTTCTCTTCATCTTCGCACACACCCTTTTATACGTTGAGAGTTGGTTGCTTGTTTTGGCCTGCATTTCTATCCGTGGTTTCATTCCAAGTATGTATATATATATATATATATATATATATATATATATATATATATTGACTAACATTATCGAGTTATGCCTCGATTGGTTTGAACTTCCGCTTTGAGCGTTTATTTGCTTTTATATATATATATTTATATATATGAACTGTGTGTCGAACTTTGTTTCGATGAGCCTAGACTTCAGTCCGGAGCGTTTATTGCTTTAATATATATATATGTACATTTATATATATTAAGCTGTATGTCGGACTACTCGATGAGCCTGGATTTTATATCCCATCATTTTACTCGCTATATATATATATATATATATATATATATATATATATATATATATATATATATATATATATATGAATCGTGGTCGAACTCGCTCGATGAGCCTCGATTTTATATCCAGTGCGTTTACTCATTATATATATATATATATACTTATATATATGAACTGTGGTCGAACTCTATTCGATGAGCCTGGATTTTACATCTGGTGCATTTACTACTTATATATATATATATATATATATATTCGTCCTGCCTGGTGTTTTCTTCGTGGCAGTTGATCGCTTTACAGCTTTATTTATGTTTTGTCCCGCCTGGAGTTTCCTCCGTGGCGGTTGATAGCTTTTAGCAGCTTTATTTACATTTCTGATCCCCCATGGAGGTGCTTCGTGGTTGGTGATCATGTCCGTATATATAAATTTACCGCTTTTATATATATACCTACTTATTGCTCTTATACAAATTGCAACATTATGTGCGCCTAGGAATCATGTGATCACAGATTCATCACATTGGATCTAGATTCGGTTCCCGTGATGGACATTTTTTAGCTGTAAGCAGCTTGTAAATTATTCTGCGATGTCTGAATTTCCTTAGATGGTTTCCATACCCACGAGGAAGTCGGCATTATTTTTGAATATTATTTTCGTACGGATGCCTCGCATTCGTCAAAATAAAATCAATCCAGTCGATCACTTAATGAAAAAATGGGAGTGTAAAAGGTCTCAATTCCTATTGAGCATCAGGGTTTGAAAAACCTCTTTTATAAAAAATCACTGCCATATCTTGTTAAAAACTGAATTTTTACATAAATTCAAACCCCATGTATATAGGTTCGAACGAGGCCTCTTTATTAACTTCCATATAATAGCACATTGACCCCCCCACACACACTCAGATAATAGTTTCTTGAAAAGAGGCGGTCACCGTGGTAACACGGATGTCTGGGGTGCCTAACACCTTCCCCCAAGATAACCAAGTCCCCGGACCCTAAACGAATCTCGGTTTAGCCACGAACCAGTATATCGGTGTCACCCACCGGTCAATGTGTAAAACTTTTATCGGTTGTGTTGGTACAACCATTTAAAAATCAATGGCGACTCTAACGGTCCCCATCATCGACATTATACATGTCGAACCTTTTTCACTTGTTTTTTCAAACAAATCTCCCCTAAAATGAGAACACCAAAGAACAAGTAACGGAAAGGGACACCCAAAAATCCTGACGTCGACAAGTATTTTTAGTATTTGATGTAAATATGTAATTATTTTTTTTATAGAATACTAAAAATCTGTGATCACATGATTCATAGGCGCACGGAATGTTGCAATTTATATAAGAGCAATAAGCAGGTATATATATAAAAGCGATAAATATATATATACGGACATGATCACCAACCACGAAGCACCTCCATGGGGAATCAGAAATGTAAATAAAGCTATTAAAGTTATCAACCGCCACTTGAGGAAACTCCAAAGTGACAAAACATAAATACAAACAGAAGCGATCAATCGCCACGAAGAAAACTCTAGTGTGGCAAATATATATATATATATATATATATATATATATATATATATATATATATTAAAGCAATAAACGCCTCGCATCAAGTTCAGGCTCATCGAAACAAAGTTCGACACACAGTTCATATATATAAAATATATATTTAGAAAAGCAAGTAAACGCTCCAAACCGAAGTTTAGGCTCAATCGAGGCATAACTTGATAATGTTAGTCAATATATATATAAGTATATGTATATAATATATATATATATATATATATACACACAAACTGGAATGAAACCACGAACCGAAGTCCGGGACAAAGCAAGCAACACGACTCTCAACGTATAGAAGGGTGTGTGCAAAGATGAAGAGAAAGACTCTAAAGTGTGTGTGAGAAGGCTTACAGCTGACTGATAAAAAAGGCTTCTATATCTTTAGAGTGGGTAAAACTAGCTTTTTGTGGGTACAAAAGGGCTATATATGAGCTCACTGAGGTGTTTAAAAGTGGGAAAATACACTGTATTTATGAGTGCGAACAAATTGTGCGAGGTTTCCGTCTTTTTCTCTTAAAAATCAGCACCCCAAGCCCTCTATTTATAGGCAATATGAGCCACAGGTGTACCAGAGGCGGGTCTAGTCGGCCGGGTTTGTTTGCGGGTAAATCTCAAATACATGTACTTAGGCACTATAATGTCCACTCGAATTTTGAGAAGTGCAATTCGGGCATCCGTTTTGAGGTATACAGGACCTATTTCGGACCGCCGTTGTCGAGAGTTGTACGATGGCATGGGATTAGAGTTTGTACGAAGTCATTGAAGATGGGACGATGCCATCCGGTCTTCAAGCTTCAACTTTCATCCGCTATTACCCGCATAATAGTCACTCGGGATTGGTTAATCTTGTGGGGCATCGTTGCGTAGAGACGTGACGTGGTATTGTGTTGGACGAGATGACGATGTTGTCCCTCACCGGTGTTATCGTCGGATTGGGCTGATAAAGCAGACGTTGCTCATACTTCGTTGAGATTGGACTGCTGCAATTATTGAAGGTCCTCATTGTCATCTTTGAGGTGTGCCTGTCTTCCCGATGTTATTGCCGGGTTGGTACAATGTATCTCGTTGTGACCGCCGAGATTAAAGATGATGGCATTTGAAATAAGCATTTTCGGGGTTATCTCCGAAACTGCATTCCTTGGGGTTATCACCATGGTTGGTGGCTATTCCCATTGGTTGGGACTGAGACTGGATACCTCGGGGTTATCTCCGAGATTAATCGGTCTTCTCCGGTGTGTGTTCCGATATTGTATCTGCAGATCTCGGGGTTATATCCGAGGTTAGAACTGTTGCTCCCAAAGTGTGATCTGGGGTTGATGCTGAACTCCTGGTAGTATCCGGTATGGATTTGGATTGTCTTTCGTGGTTCTCTTAAAAGACTTAATCGACCTCCCGCAATGTCGATGAATAAGAGTACAGAAAATTTCGAGTGTCTACAGATGCCCCTCTTTATCATACTCAGGCATAGCGATGCATGGGTAGGATAAAGAATCCTAGACACTTGAAACACAACAAGATAAACATGGTACTATGGATAGCAACTTGATGCAAATGTATGATGCATGTGTACGGGGTTGTGGTCCAACATGCTGGGGATGATTGCTGGCTCCCTATTGCTTCAACTGGGGATTGGCAATACTGACCAGATCTGATGTGCAAGCCTAATCTGTTAGGATGTTGATGTTGGAGTTATCACCAAATTCCTGTGTTCTTGATAACGACTTGATCCTGAAGGGGTACCTCTTATGTGTAAGAGATCTGTGGGGATAAAGCTTGATCTGATGTGTATAACATATTCCATCATCTATCCTCTTTGATAATGTTGACCTTTCCTGGTTAGTATCGCCAGAATATGTCAAGATTCATTAGATTTATCGCCAACAACAAATGTCATCGAGGATGCGACCTTCGTTGACGTGTGAATCAACAACTGAAACATCCTGTGGGATATACTGTCATGGTTTCTTGACCTTCGCTGACGTGTGAATCAATGGCTGAAACTCTGTGAGGAGATCGTCAAGGTTGCTTGACCTTCGCTGACGTGTAGATCAACGAAGCATTGCGTTGTGACCCCCGTCGGGGATCCGCTGGGGAATATGAGCAGCTAGGTATGAGAACCTCAAATAGATCTATAGCTCTGATAGGTTTAAATGCTATCGGCTAAAATGACGTCAAGGTTGCTTGACCTTCATTGATATGTGTGTCAATGGCTGAGCATGCGTTGCTACTCCCGCCGGAGATATATGTTGTAACCCCCATCGGGGATCTACTGGGGACGCATGAGTACGTACGCAGCTACCGAATGGTTCTCAATGCTTCGATGGGTTTACCTACCATCGGCTGAAATAATGTCAAGGCTGCTTGACCTTCGTTGATAGAATTGTCAACGGATGAACGTGTTGTAACCCCCACCGGGGATCTACATTGTAACCCCCGTCGGGGACTCACGTTGTAACCCCCGTCGGGGATCTAAGTGGCAACCCCCTTCGGGGATTCACTTAGGGTAATGACCCGGAGTTGGCGGCATCGGACCTGTACGAGGTATTTCTGGATGTGATTTGTGACAAATGGGATCATTGGCAGGGTATACCTCATGTTCGGGTGACTACCAAATAAGTGATGTACAGGTTCAAAGTCTTATCTGAGAAGACTAGGGATCAGATGTTGCTTTTTTCAATCGCGTGACATTTTATTCCCGATTTGACCCTTCTAGCGTAAGAACTTCGTTTCAACTCGAATCTGGACCGAAATGGAGAGGGTGGGATCCACATAGAGAGCGCAGTGCACCTTTCTTTGTATGTCAGTAGGTGGGCATGCACTGAGCATGGATGATAGAGCATTCGCTACCGACAGCGGTGTATTCCATTTTGGCACCCATGAGTTGACTCCTACTCTGGAGGAGTATGCACGTTTGATGATGCTGCCCTTAGACAGACCCTGCGTGCACATGGCTTTGGGAGACATGAGTAGACGATTCATGACTCTCACAGGATTGAGGCGCAGAGTAGTGCGTGATGAGTGATATCCGCCACGTGATCTCTCAAAGCATTTTTGTATAATGATTTGGCGCGGAGGATAGCTACTCACGACATTTTGGGGATTTCACCACGTCGGAGGATCATTGGCGTTTGGCCAGAGTTGATGTACTGATGCTATGTGTCTTTGTCACACGATGTATGTGTCATGGTATATGGATGAGATAGATATAGGAGTTATCATGGCCGTGAGAGCTCTCAGGGAGGGTCGTACCATTGTACCTATGATCGTGGCAGAGACCCTGCGATCAGCATCCTACTGTAGTACTTACCCGTCAGGCGTGTTTACTGGGAGTTTGGTCATGCTGTATGTGTGGTTTATGTCACACTTATAATCGATTGGTACCCTTTAGGCGGCATGGGTATTGTTTCTCCCATAATGTGGCTATATGTCATACTCCTTTCACCATCGAGGTGTCCAGATGCTCGATCTTGATGCGCATTTTTGGCGGATATCGAGATCCATTTAGCATATTGTCGTGCTCGGGGCTTTGCTCACCATACAACTTCATTACTCATGCTCCGGCATGGATTTCCTCCTTTGGTTGGCTTGAGGCGTGACTACTTATCACCCATTGGCCATGATGATGTCGCTTGCTTTGACCGGTTCGAGATTTTCATCCTTTCGAGGGGGCGGTCGACGTTGACCTCTCGATACCTCTCACCGAGGACCGATCTCGTATATCGCTTCATTGGGATCGGCGTGAGCTAGCCGCTTTTTCTTGCCGATCATCCGGTTATTCCACGTAGTACTCGCATGGATGGAGACGGAGGTTTTATCTACCGCAGCGATATTTTGCGATTTCGAGAGAGCGAGTTATAACGATGTAGAGCCTATGGAGGACATTGGTACCTACATCAAGGAGGATACATTCTTTGGGTTGCCAAGATTTCTTCTGGATTCTCCTAGTACCGATACTTTTGTGATTCAAAGACCAGCACAAGATTGCTTAGAGCGAAGTCTTCATCCGATGTCCTTTGAGATAGATCGATTCGATCTATGATGTCGACTGCTCTTGATGTGAGGGACGCCGCCCTATTAGAGAGAGACGAGGCATTGGCTCATAGAGATGCCGCCGTCGCTGAGCGTGATGAGGCCAGGTCATCCATAGACGCAGTGGTAGTTGAGCGGGATATCGCCATATCTGCCCGGGATGTGGCTGTCACAGATAGTACTGCAGTGAGGTCCCTTACCACTAGTATGATCGCAGAGATGAGCGCTTATATTGATGAGCATATGGTCATCATGCAGATGGCTACAGATCTATTGGGTCATGTGGATATTCTCATCCAGGAGACTATAGCTTTACCTCCTTCATCTGAGAGGGATGCCATGTTGGTCTTGCTAGCTCGCATGTACCCTGATCCGTAGATGAGCTTGTATTTACCTGCACAGACTAGCTTGGCCATTTTGTCATGTACATTTTACATTGTATATATATCAAACAACATTATATATAACAGGGAAATATATTTTTGGATCACTTCCCTTTTCGATATGACTTGCTATTTGCTTGATATTTTGCCTTCTGCTTCAGGGCTTGTGATCTTGATGTATTCTGAATTCCTCCTTGGTGGATGGACATTGAGTTGTCTCTAGATAGTTCAGAATGGATCATCGATCTATGTATCCCTACCATCTTTGGTGTCTTGGGACTTGTTTTTGAATGGAAAATGTAGAGGAGTGTGGCTTTCCTCTCTAAGATTTAACTGTACCACGATGGTCGCTGATTTTCTATTTAGGAGAAGTTTAGTTAATTCCACCTCTTATGGTTTAGTGTTGCTCTTGAGGTATGACCATGACAGCCTGATGGTCATCGAATCTCCTATTTGGGAGGAGTTCGGGTAATTCCATCCCTTTGGTCAGTCGAATGAAATGTAGTGGTTTTGAAAGAGAATCCCAATACCCGTGACAATGGTTTGTGTTTTGGTAGAGGTGAGACCGCACCATGAATGGGCGCGCCACGCACTCTATTGAAGAGGAGATCGGTCTGCGTGAGTTCGAACTCCTTTGTAAGAGGTTCATTGTCATATATGGTTGACATGGTGTAGGAATGTTTTTGGTTGTTTTTGTTTTATGTAAGGGCATAAATGTTTTTGTTTTATTGCGACCGGGCCATATGAAATGGTTACCTACGTACTCCTATTGAAGAGGAGATCAGCTCAACGTAGTTCGCCCCTCAGGGCGAGAAGAAAAGCGTATGTGCAAGTCAGAGTGCGGGGAAAAGAAAGTTTAATCCTAGGTTGAGGATAAACTGCAGGTGAAAAGTTTGATCCCAGGAATGGGTAGCCAAACTGCAAATGAAAGAGGTTCAATCCGCGGTGGGATGACCTAAGTTATAGGAACGCAGAGGAGAAAGCCAGGCTGCTGGCTTGAACTGTATGTTTCCATGAGGGGCAAAGTGTAGATAAGTTGTATGTGGTAAAGGGTTAAAGAACCGGAATGACTGGTGACCTGATGATGATGCACCAGGGTGTTTGGTGGTTACTTCAGACATAATACAGTTTCACGGTGTATGAGTTGATGAGTTGTGGAAATTCATCATTTCTTGCAATCTGAGAGCGCCTCCTGTCAATACTTCTTTGACAATAAACAGAGCCTTCAGTTAGGGAGCGAATTTTCCTTTAGCCTGATCTTGGTTGTCAAGAATCTTCTTCAAAACCAAGTCATGTTGTTTAAACTACCGTAGCCGGACTTTTTTGTTGTAGGATCTGGCGATCCTTTGCTGATATAACTGACCATGAAAGATAGCTGCGGTTCGCCTTTTGTCTATTAGAGACAATTGGTGATACATATCCTTTACCCATTGGTCTTCATCCAGCTGAGCGTTGATCAATACTCTGAGAGATTCCATCTCAACTTCTATGGGGAGCACTGCTTCCATCCCATAGGTTAAAGGGTAGGGGGTTGCCCCAGTTGAAGTGCGCATGGAGGTTCTGTAGGCTAACAGAGTAAGAGGCAATAGGTCAGGCCAATCTTTGTGGTTGGCGGATATCTTTTGCATAATCTTCTTGATATTTTTGTTAGTCGCTTCAACAACACCGTTCATCTTTGGACGATAGATGACAGAGTTAAGATGTTTGATGTGGAATTTACTCTATAATTCCTCCATCATTTTGTTGTTGAGGTTTTTGGCATTGTCTGACACAATCACCTCTGGTTGTCCATATCGACAAACGACATTGTTTCGATGAAAGCAATGGTGACTTCTTTAGTGACCACGGGAAGGAGGTCGCTTTCACCCACTTGGTGAAGTAGTCGATCATGGTGAAGATAAATCGGTGACCATTCTTTGGCTTTAGGCTCGATGGGCCCGATAACGTCCATTCCCCACATTGAGAAGGGCCAACGTGAACTCATATTGTGGAGTTCCCGTGGAGGGGCGTGTATAGCATTCCCATGAATCTGGCACTGATAGCATATTTTGACGTGGTCATTGCAATCAGCCTTGAGAGATAGCCAGTAGTGTCCTGTCCTGAGGACTTTCTTGACAAGGAGGGGACCACTCATGTGGGGGCCACAGACTCCGCCATGGATTTCATCAATAAGCCTTTGGGCTTGATCTTTGTCTAGACACCTAAGGGGACCTAGTCCTGCATCTCTTTTGTAGAGCGCATCTCCACTCAGGTAGAACTTCATAGCAAGTCGATGGATCCGCCTTTTCTCAGTCAGGCTCGCCTCATCGGGTATAGATCCATCTCGCAGATATTCCTTGATATGCTGATACCAAGGAGGTTGGATGAGAGGTAGTTCATCCGATAATTCTCCAATGTAATTTCTATAGGTTGGGGCCTTGTTCAGGGAAATTGTGACGCTTGGCAATTGTTCCTTGTCTGATATGCGAATCAAGGAGGCCAAAGTGGCTAATGCGTCCGCAAAGTCATTCCTATTAGGAGGAATGTGTAGAAAGGAGATTTCTTCGAACTCCAAAGCTATCTTCATAACTCGTCGATGGTAAGGGCAAGAAATGTAGTTCCTTGGTTTGATAGATTCCAATTGGATTGTCCGATTATCAACTCCGAATCTCCAAGGACGATTAACCGCTACCGATGCCCATTGAACGCAAGTTTTAGCCCCATGAGATGGCGACCTTTCGATTCACCGTATTATTGGTGCCGACAAAGCGTAATTTGACGGTGACGAGATCTGCTCCCGTGCAGATACTAGAATCGCTCCCGCCCAGAACCTTCCATATTAATGTACTCCATCAAAATACATCCTCCATGATTGGTGCGTATCGTCATCGATGGTGTTCTTTGTCATCGTCATTACTCCTTCATCGTGGAAATATGTTTCCAAGGGTTTGAAATCCCTGAAGGTGCGGCGGCTAGTTGATCCGCGATTCCTTGACTTTTGATGGACTTTTGAGTCACATATACGATGTTCACTTGTTGTAGGATCAACCGCCATTTGGATGATATTTAATTTAACATGGGTTTGTTGAATACGTCTTGAGAGGATCCACGCGGATATGAGATGGGTTGTGTGACCATGGAGGTAATCTTGTGTAACCTCATGGAAGCCCATGCTAAAGCACAACACGTCTTTTTCGATCGGCGTGTACTTGTGTTCACCGTCTTTGAACCTTTTCTTTGAGGTAATAGATAGCTCGTTCTTGGCCTCTATCGTCTTTCTGTCCCAGCATATAGCCCATGGCATTGTCACTTACGGACAGATACATGAACATGGGAATATCGTCCTTGGGTGGTACCAAGACAGGAGCTTTGACTAGCTGTTTCTTGATTGTAAGGAAGGCATTCTAGCACTCATCATTCCATTTCATGGAGGAGTTCTTCCTTAATAGCTTGAAGATTGGCTCACGAAGTTCTTTGTGAGTTGAGAGATAAACCCTAACGATGAAGTTGATTCTTCCCAAAAATCCCGTATTTCCTTCTCTGTCTGAGGAATGGGCATTTCAGTGATAGCTTGGATTTTGGCAGGATCCAGCTCTATCCCTTTGTGGCTGACTAGAAATCCTAGCAATTTGCCTGATCTAACGCCAAAGGCGCATTTAGAATGGATTCAACTTCAAGTTATACTTACGCAACTTTGTTGAACAACTTTTTAAGATGGTCTATATGGTCATCCTCCTTCCGGACTTGACAATGATGTCATCCACGTAGATCTCAATCTCTTTATGCATTAAGTCATGGAAAAGAGCCATCATAGCTCGTTGATAGGTAGCTCTCACGGCATTGATGAGGCCGAATGACAACCGTCTATAGCAAAAAGTTCCCCAAGGAGTGATGAAAGCGGTCTTCTCACGATCTTCCTTCGCAACCATGATCCGATGGTACCCGCAGCAATCAGAAAGGAGTACATGTCGTATTGCTAATGATTGTCAATGAGAATGTGGATAAATGGCACGGAAAGGCATCTTTTAAGCAAGCTTTATTCAAGTCCGGTAATCCACGCAAACTCGCACCTTCCTCCAAGTTTGATGACAGTACGCGATGTTGGATATCCACTCGGGATATGTAGACACCATGATGATGCCGACTGAAATTGTTTCACAATTTCTTCTTTCACCTTTAAACTCCACTCGGTTTCAATCGCTTTGAGTTTCGTTGGAATGGCTTAAATCCCTCTTTAATGGGAAGGCGATGAAGGACAATGTCAGTGGACAAACCCACCATGTCTTCATGAGACCATGCAAACACGTCCTGGAATTGGGTTAATAGCGTAACCATATTATTCCGTTGGTTTGGGGTAAGGTCTGAACCAATCTGGATTAACTTAAGGATTTCTAAGGTTCCGAGATTGAAAGAAGTGGTTTGATCAAGGTTGGGTTTGGGTTTGTCTTTGACCCATTCGTGAATTTCTGGAGGCACCTCAATGTCATCTGTATATCTATCAAGGTGAATTCATCTCTACATCAAAGGTACAATCCACATGTAGGAGAGGCATCGTATCCGCAAGTACAGGCACATCTAAATTCAGAATCCTGAAACAAAATATGCTTTCACTTAGTATATATGAAATGTGTTGATCATACACAGTGTTAACATATCTTCGCCAAATAAAGCCGCTAATCCGCATGCAGTAAAAGTAAGCGGTTATTATATCTACTGGCGTAAAGATTTTCTGCCCGTTTTACCCTTGTCGACTAAAGCAAGGAATGCTGTCCCAATTGGCAAGGGTAAAGTCCGGGTGGACCACAGTGATGGAGGGATTGTCATCATCCTCCCTGTCAATGATGGCCATTATGTCTGGGCAATCATCATCTAGGGTGTCTCTGTTAGTATGTTCATCATGAACGATGATGCGTATACCGGACATCATCCGTATGACGTCTTGTTTGATTCTTCGTTCCTCTTCTTCTACTGCGGGATTTGGAACAACGATTTCTTTCTCCTTCACCGGTACCGGCTTGGGAAATAACATAGCCATTACATTGGCTGGAACATTTACTGGAGGTTGTGCGGACTCAGAGTTGGAAGGCGAAGCCAAATGCCACAGGGTTGAAGATGAAGGAATCTGCCGATGCTTATGAGGATTCCTGTGACTAGAGCTGGCAGAATAGCCTAGTCCAGCTATTCCAACTTGCTTGGTTAATCGAATGGGGTACTTGATACCCTGACCATCTTTACCCAACCCTTGTCCCGGTTTATGACCTAACGACATCATTTCTTGAGTGGCTGACATCACCTCGGCAGAGATCTTAGGTTCGGGCAATGGTGCTCCAATAGCGTGGTATTGGGTGTTGCTTATTTCTAAAGCATGAAAACTAACTGGTTCTATGTCTATATTGGCATTGATGAACGGCATGTCCCCGTGCTGAGGAATCTCTGGTTCAGCATTGACTGTGACCAGGCTATTATTGATGATGTATTTCAATTGTTGGTGAAGAGTGGAGGGGACTGCCCCAGCCATATGAATCCATGGTCATCCCAAGTGCAGGTTGTATCCCGAATCTATCTTGAGCACATGGAAAGATACGCAGAATGTGTGAGGACCAATTTTGATTGGCAGCTCAATTACTCCGACCGAGTTACGGTGGGCTCCATCAAAAGCTTTGATGATAGTATGGCTACTCCGAATTCTTTTGAGATTGATATTCATCTTCACCAAGGTAAATATATATGAGATATTGAGAGAGGAACCTCCATCTATTAAGACTCTCGCTACCATATATCAGGAGGATAAGACATGATAATGTGTAATGGTTTGCAATGACCGGTCCCTTTGGATGGTATGTCATCATCAGTGAAGGATCACATTGTTGTTGAAAATGTGATCAACCATATGTTGAAACTTTTCCGTATCCACTGATGTCGGGAGATAGGCTTCTTCTAGAACCTTTATCAAGACCTTCCGATGATTCTCAGAGGTTAGGACCAAGTCCAAAATTGATATTTGTTGTGGAGCTTCTTTCAAGCTTAAAACCACCGTAGCTTCATTATGACCCACATCGCGGAGGAATTTTTCAACCTTCTCCATGGGTATTTTCCCCTTTGATTTGTTGGTGGGCTTCATCACCCGATGGGGGAGATACAGTGGATTTTCCTTCGCCACTGCAGCAGTTGTATGTGAGGTGGATCCTTCACCTTCTCCATAATTCCATGGAACCTTGCGCAAGCTAACAATAGGATATTGTGCTCTGTATGGCAAGTTGATTGGCTCGGGAGCGGCCACTTTCAAAGGATCGTTTCCTCCTTTGAAAGTGAATTATCAAGCGCCAGTAGTAGAGTATTAATCCCCTCGACTTGAGGTGGATATAACCGCTACCACACTTTTCCACTTAGTAGGGACTGCATTCTCACTTGCTCGTAATACGTTGTCGTTATCTGTGTGCCTTGCAGACACCTTTTGTCGATTAGATTTTGAATAAGGTGGCGAGTGCCAAAGATTCTTACGTGCTATGACCACGAGACTGGGAGTGGTATTGACATACTCCATCAGAGTTATACCGTCCCGAACGGGGGTTGATTGGAGGTAGAAGTGAACTGATCCTTCTTTCATTGATTAACATGTGAAGGATTTCCTCCATAGGTTGGCCCAAATAGGTGAATTCCCGTTTGTTAGCGAAATCCCGACGGGCTTTGGTATTTACCCTCTTCGTCACTTTGTCTTCCAGTATTTCATTTTCTGAAAGTGACGAGGGAATATTCATGACAATAGGTAGGAGGCGGCATGCTCGGGCCGATTAATTGTCGAGTCACTTGATCTTCGATAAGTCACCGATTTCGCTTAATTGCTCAATTTGTTTGCCGAGAGCTTTGATCTTTCGTTCCATTGTGAATTGGAACTTGGCATAATCCCATTTGTCATCACCGTCTTTGAGGGTCTGGGAAGATTCACAGCTGAAGTTGGAATTTTGTCCATTGCTCCAATTGATCATGTTGACCTCTTCTTCTTTGTGTTGAAGAAGAGGGTTGTCTTGTATATGAGGCTGATCGGGTTTGGTGACTATGATCTCCCTATTGTCTATTAGGTCCTGGATCTTGTGTTTCAAAGCCCAACAATCCTGAGTATCATGTCCAGGTGCCCCAGCATGATATGCACATTTCCTAGCAGCATTGAAACCCCGTCCATTAGGGCTGGCTAGTGGAAGAAGATGCGTAATTTTCTTCTGCGTTGTCAGAAGATTAAGAATGTTCTCGAGGGTATCCCCTAAGGGTCTAAACACTCGATGACGTTTGACTTCTCCACCTTTTGGTACTGGAGGGTTTGCAGACTGTGCTGGAAAGGGAGTGTAATTTCTCTTTTGAATATGCATGTTTTGATTGCCTTTTTGCCCCTGTAGTATTAGGGAAACATCTTCCTTTTTCTTTTTATGGACCCTCCGGGGGTTGTTCCCATAATTTCCAGATTGGATGTGATCAGCAGCAGCTTTGAGTGCGGCTAGGTCTTGAATCTTTCCTTACTTCAACCTCATTTCAACCATCTCCCCATGCTTGCCCATTTCAGAAAATGGTTTGCCGATGCCGGCTAAAACTCTCTCATAGAAGGGAGCTTCTTGTATGTCTATGAAAGTCATGACCATTTCTGATTTTGCCATAGAAGGAATAACTTGGGCAGCCAGACGTCTCCACCTTTGAGCATACTCTCTGAAAGACTCATTAGACTGTTTCTTGATCTTGGTAATTTGATACCGATCAGGAGCCATCTGAGTTTGAAAACTGTATTGAGTGAGGAAGGCATGTGCTAGCTCTTCCCAACTATGGATTTTGGAGTTGTCTAATCTTGTGTACCACGAACGGGCTTCTCCAATTAGACTCTTTTGGAACAATTGCATTCTGAGCTTTTCATCCTCCGCATAGGGTCCAAGTTCTCCAATAAATACTTTTAGATGTGTGTAAGGATCCCCTAACCAGTCATATTTTTCAAAGTCAGGAGTTTTAAATTTTTCTGGATAATGAACACCAGGAAAAATACATAGATCAGCATATGAAACACTCCCATGTGTTCCAATTCCTTTGATAGAGCGAAGGGTCTCTTCCATTTGGAGGACTTTCTTTTTGATGTCACCATTGTCTGGATCTCCAGTGGGATGGGCAGCATCATGAGTTTTGTTGATCGTATCCAACTGTTGTTCTGGCATGGTAATGACCGGGTCTCCCCCTTGTGTGGAGGATTCAGTATGTACGAGTATTTTCTGACCCTGTGTAGACTGGTGTAATTCTTTTAATAACACAACCAAATCTGTGATTTGATTACTTAATCCGTCGAATTCTTTGCGAGAAACTGGATTAAGATCAGTCTGGTCGGATGACGACATGATTGACTGTGGGCCTGTTGCCTTTTTGGACTTTGACCGGGTAGTAGGTCCGATTGATTCCCTGCGAAAGGCTTGCATAGTTTAGTCTTTAGGGAATGTATATAATAACATGCTATGTGATGTGTCCATTTTAGGAATTTTATCCTGCAAAACGGGTGTCAGCTGTTTATAGCATGTTAATATGTATGTGTACACATTTCTTCATATTTCTCATTACATAGAGATAGATATGGAATGAAATTACAAGTAATTGTGTTTACAAGTAATTGAAATGAGAGAGCATGAAGAGACTTTCCTCCGTTTTGGGTTTATCAGAGGCTGACCTATCTTAGGTTACTCTCGCGGCTTTTTGGCATGAAGGTTCCCAAATCATCGCAATCTACTAGACGGGAAGTTAATCCGGTCTTTCAACTGGAGCGAATTTGGGTGGTTCCTTTCCTGAGCCTCGGTGAATCAGGCTTCTCACGAGTCCAGTAATCAAACACCGACGGGATAGCCTCCTGGTGGAGGGACCACACAACATACATTCACATACATCGCGTCTCACCGTATGAAATGATGACATGTGCGAAGCACTAATATCATAAGCAGTTTATAGTGCGAAGCACTAACATCACACGCAGATATGATGCGAAGCACTAAGTTCAATCAAGACATGCATTCGTACACATTCATCCAATGTAAATGCAACATCCACACACAAGCAGATAACAACTTTGAAAAGATTATAGTAGCGGCTTAAGTCCTCTTACTAGAGTCCCCAGCGGAGTCGCCACCTGTTGACGTCGGGATTTTTGGGTGTCCCTTTCCGTTACTTGTTCTTTGGTGTTCTCATTTTAGGTGAGATTTGTTTGAAAAAACAAGTGAAAAAGGTCCGACATGTATAATGTCGACGATGGGATTGTTAAGAGTCGCCAGTTGGTTTTTTAAATGGTTGTACCAACACAACCGATAAAAGGTTTGCACATTGACCCAGTGAGGTGACACTGATATACGGGTCGGTGAAACCGAGATTCGTTTAGGGTCCAGGGACTTGGTTATGCGGGGGGAAGGTGTTAGGCACCCCCCGACATCCGTGTTACCACGGTGACCGCCTCTTTTCAAGAAACTATTATCTGAGTGTGTGTGTGTGTGTGTGTGTGGGTCAATGTGCTGTTATATGGAAGTTGTATGAGGCCTCGTTCGAACCTATATACATAGGGTTTGAATTTATGTAAAAATTCAGTTTTTAACAAGATATGGCAGTGATGTTTTATAAAAGAGGTTTTTTCAAACCCTGATGCTCAATAGGAATTGAGACCTTTTACGCTCCCATTTTTTATTAAGTGATCGGCTGGATTGATTTTATTTTGACGAATGTGAGACATCCATACGAAAATAATATACAAAAATAATGCCGACTACCTCGTGGGTATGGAAACCATTTGAGGAAATTCAGACATCGTAGAATAATTTACAACCTGCTTATAGCTGAAAAATGTCCATCACGGGAACCGAATCTAGATCCAATGGGATGAATCTGTGATCACATGATTCCTAGGCGCACAGAATGTTGCAATTTATATAAGAGCAATAAGCGGTATATATATAAAAGCGTATATATATATATATATATATATATATATATATATATATATATATATATATATACTGGACATGATCACCAACCACGAAGCACCTCCATGGGGATCGAAATGTAAATAAAAGTCATTAAAAGCTATCAACCGCCATACGGAGGAAACTCCAAAGAGGACAAAACATAAATAAAGTCAAAAAGCGATCAAGCGCCACGGAGAAAACTCCGAGGCGGGGCAGATTTATATATATATATATATATATATATATATATATATAAGTATAAATGCACGGATGTAAAATCTGGGCTCATCGAGCGAGTTCGACCACGTTCATATATATATATATATATATAAAAGTGAGTAAACGCACGGATATAAAATCCGTGCTCATCGAATGTAGTCCTACACGATTAATTAATATATATATATATATATATATATATATATATATATATATATATATATATATATATATATATTAAAGCAATAAACGCCGGGAATCAAGTTCAGGCTCATGAAACAAAGTTTGACACACAGTTCATATATATAAATATATATATATAAAAGCAAGTAAACACTCCAAACAGAAGTCTAGGCTCAATCGAGGCATAACTCAATAATGTTAGTCAATATATATATATATATATATATATATATATATATATATATATATATATATCTGATGGAATGAAACCACGGATCAAGTGCAGGGCCAAAGCAAGCAACACGACTCTCAGCGTATAGAAGGGTGTGTGCAAAGATGAAAGAAAGAAGACTCTAAAGTGTGTGTGAGAAGGCTTACGGTGGTCGATAAAAATGGCTTCTATATCTTTAGAGTGGGTAAAACACTAGCTTTGTGGGTACAAAGGGGCTATATATGAGCTCATTGTGTGTTTAAAAGTGGGAAAATACCTTTGTATGGCGAGTGCAGAGCAAATTAAATTGAGGTGGTTTCCCGTCTTTTTTCTCTTAAAATCAGCACCCCAAGCCCTCTATTTATAGGCAATATGAGCCATATGGTGTACTGCAATTTGAAATTCAGCAGTGTACCAGGCGGGTCGGGTGCCTACCGAGTTTTTGGTCAAAGTTATCTCAAGCACGTGCACTCGAACCAGTAATGTCCACTCGGATTTTGAGAAGTGCAATCAAGGGCATCCATTTTGAGGTATCTGGGACCTATTTCGGACCTTGGTTGTCGAGAGTCAGACGATGGCATGGGATTAGAGTTTGACGAAGTCATTGAAGATGGGGACGATGCTGAACGGTCTTCAAGCTTCAACTTTCATCAGTTACCCCGCATAATAGTCACTCGAGGATTGGTTAATCTTGTGGGACATCGTTTGCGTAGAGGCGTGACGTGGCATTGTATTCGACGAGATGAGCGATGTTGTCCCTCAGGAATTGTTATCGCCGGATTGGGCCGAGATCGTGACGCGTTGCTCATACTTACCGAGATTGGATTGCTGCAATTGTTGAAGGTCCTCATTGTCATCTTTGAGGTGTGCTTGTCTTCCCAATGTTATTGCCGGGTTGGTACAGTGTATCTCGTTGTGAGCGCCGAGATTGAAGCTGATGGCATTTGAAACAAGCATTTTTGGGGTTATCTCCGAAACTGCATTCCTTGGGGTTATCACCAAGGTTGGTGGCTATTCCCATTGGTTGGGACTTAGACTGGATACCTCGGGGTTATCTCCGAGATTAATCGGTCTTCTTCGGTGTATGTTTCAGTATTGTATCTCGCAGGTCTCGGGGGTTATATCTCGAGGTTGGGCTATTGCTCCCAGTGTGATCTGGGGTCGATCTTTGAACTCCCGGTAGTATCGGTATGGATTTGGATTGTCTTTAAGGGTTCTCTCTTAAAAGACGAATCTGTCCTCCTGCAATGTCAGTAACAGTAGTACAAAAAATTTCGAGTGTCTACACTATCACCATAGATTAAATTAAATATACTTAACATATTATTACAATTATGCCATTAACTTCTTAAAAAATTATTCTTCCTTTTATGGTGTGACCCTTTAGGTTCTCCATATTAAATCGGTTGTGAATAAATCAATTAGAACAATTCTAATCTTATTTAAATAAATAAATTAAACAATTAATTTATTTAAATAAATAATATTTATTCTACAATAGGATAAACCTCCTAGCGATCAACGACTTTCCCAGATAATATAGATTTCAACATTAATCATAAAAGAACCTTTGAGTAAATAGTTACCGTACAATTCAATCCTTCTACCATACAATGTCCCAATTAAATATAAGACATGGAATTACTGTCAAGTCTTATTTTATTTAATTATATGTATTTGACTCTTAAATGCACAACTCCAAATAATGCAAATTAAAAACTCCTTTCTAATTTCATTCTGCCTTGGCCAAGGACTATTGGGTTGTCATTTATCGAATCAAATAGGACATTTCTCTTCTTTTACTAGAAGCGGTAGATTCTTTATTGATCATACATTATCTCCATGTACAACTTATTATACCCAAGCATACCTTTTGATATACCCTAAGGGTCTTAAGGAATAAGTCAAAGTATAACTCATCATACACAAGATACTATGATGATATCAAGTCCAAGGATCACTTGTACTACTATCACTACATGAATTCTTATTGACATGTAAGTAAAACTCCATTAGATATTCCATAGCGAGCCACGTTCAGTGAACTTATTCTCTAATAAGCACCTATATACTTGCTTTAGTGTCTCCACAAAAATGATTATGAGATCAATCAGCCTCATCCAATGAGCAAGCAACGTATGTACCAATCTATTCAGATTCATTAATCCCCAATTTAGTAATCCAACAATTGGGAACTATTTTAGTTTTAAGCTTTCTAAGAATTTAGATCTCATTAGAATAATCATCATCATTATTCTAAAAACATTGCTTAAAACTATGGGTTTATCACATATTATAAAAAAGCATCATGTAGATAATTAAAAGCCTTTAATTAATAAATACTTTTTATTAATAAATGAATAAGATTGTTACAAAATATATGCTTTATAATCAAACATGATTGACTTGTGTGCATACTACTTTCAATTTGTGGCCATTAGCTGAGGAGGCACGTACAAGAGAAGATCTTGAGCATTTGGGACAAGGTTTTCCACATTGCGGAACAGGTTTGCATCTATCATTTTAAATGCTATTATGTTCTACTGACGGGGAAAAGTGAAACCTAGTCTTGTCGTTTCAGTTATCTCTTATCTGAATCACTCTCATCTAAATCCCAATCAACAAAAGCTAATTAACTGATTTGTAGTTTGAGGCATAATATGGTGAAATCGTTATCTAATTTTCTACTGAAAGGAATTTCGGCCTTTCTGACAGCTCGTTTAACTCCACGTGTAAGAGATAAGGCCTTATCTCATCTTTATTTTGTTTTTAGATCAGTTAATTTTATTAATCAGACATGTTTGGAATAGGTTTTAGCATATCCCAATATGAAACGATCGCTTGTTCTTGGTTTTCCTACTTTTAACATTTATAACCTCATATGAGATTGCGAACAAATCGATAGAACAGAAAGGTAGGGGATCATCGTTAAGCTGATCATCGTTCTATGCTCTCTCTTTCTCTCCACATATATTCATACAATATACTTTTTGATTTCACAAGACCTAAAGCAAAAAAATAGAAGTCACAAATTCGTTTCTCAATAGACAGGTGATCGAATCTTCTCTTATTTGGCCTTCAATTTTAATTTCATTGGTGGTACGTGCTTTTAGGGTTCATTTACAAACACACCCAGATATATATTTATATGTAATCATAACCTTTTTATGGGGTTCTTAATTGTTCTCTTTTTATCTGATTTTTTCTTTTATTTTCTTTTTTTTAAAACGCCCATTTTTAATTCTGTTTTTGTGATTTTGTGTCTGAGACATAATTTAGGTGATTTTGTTAGTCTTCCACTTTTTTTGTATTGCATGATTGAATTGCCTGAAAAGATGTGTAATTTTTTTTATGCTATAATTGAACATAATATTACTGCAAAATGGTCAAGGGAGTATGTTGAAATAAGTGTGGGCTGAAATGAGCACATATATTGATGACTAAAATGTGTTGTTGAATTGCTATTTATGGGCATCTGATTGATTTATTAAATTGATCAGCAGTTTTGACATTTATTTTTTTCATTTGAAATTTTAGATTCTTTTCGTTGATGACTTTGTTCCATCCTATCAGTTTTTGCATCTTGACCAACTACCTCACTATCACCTTATAGTTCAACAGAAGATCTTAATCACAAATCCCAGAAGCAAAGGAAATGGATTGGATTTGTGAAGAGTTGGATGAAGTTAGAGCACAGTTGGAAGAGTTCAAGGAGGAATGTCGAGCTAAAAAAGAGATGTCTGATAGTTTGAGAAAGGCTCATAATGAACAAGTAATCAAGTTTTAAGAAGCAAAGGTGCAAATTGAGAAACAGGCCCAAGAACTGAATGTGAAGTCTGAGGAGATATCTGAACTGAAGCAACTCTATGAGGACCTCAAATCCAGTTTCAATGAGAAAGAATCGCTGCTCGAGCATCTCAATTTTGCAAGTGAAAAACTTCAAGCTGATTATGGCGGAAAATTTCAGAAATTGGAAGGCGAAAACAAAGAGTTGGCAATGGCTTTAGATGAAGCAACAACAAGAATCTAAGCTTTGGAATCAATGATCTGTTCTGGAAATAAGGAAGTAGAAGGTCTAAAGAGACTTTTATCAAATAAACAGAAAAAGTGCTTTGAAGCAGATCAGAAAGCCATGGTGTCTAAAGAATTGAAATAGATGTTGGATACAATACTTAAACAAGAGGAGGAAAATAGGCATATTCAAGAACAACTAAAATGGAAGAATGAACAGTTTGTAAATCTTGCGGAAGCTCACAGAAGGCTTCAAGTCCAATTTCGATCATGTAAGGCGGATTGGGAGAGGGAGAGATCAACACTTGTTGAAGAAATTTCTTCGTTGCAAACAAGTTTGGATTCTTAAACTAGAACTTCAGAAATGCTTCAAACTCGGTTGAAGATGTGCAACCAAGCCTTAGCTCATGAAGAAAGCCGAAGAAAAATTTTAGAAGTTGAGGTGTCTGAGCTCAAATTATATTTTGAAAATGTTTTTGAAAATTCTCATGAAACAAACTCAAAGATTGAGCACATACTTGTTTAGCCATTTTATAGTTTTTGCAAATTGATAACGCCTTAAATCCGGTCATACATTCATTATATTCATTGAAATATAATAACATACATATACTCTCAAATTCCCGAGTTCTAAAACCTTATAACTTTTCTCATTACAAATAATGATAATTACATTATTCTTTACATCTTACAAGAGTGACTTTTATCCACCACCAAGGATACATAATCGTTCATTAAACTATTCTATAGTTTAATTTTCATCTTTCTACATTACAAGTCTTCACTTGATCTTCTCGCTCATTCACATTACGAATGGCACTTCATCTGGATCTCGTCGACTTGATCTTACGGGATCCTTAAGTTCTTCTAACATCGTTCATTTGAAAATGTTTTTTCATTTAAAGCAAGTGTGAGCATTCAATTGCCCAACCAAGTCATATGATTGAACAAACAACTTCAAGAGTTTAAACATTCTTTTGAACTTCGATAATAGAACAAAGGTTATGAAGCAGCTTGAACAATAGGAAAAATCTCGATTCCTATCATTTTAAAACATTAGTCACATTCACTTTGAAATACTTTAATTCTCTACTCTTTTCATACACTTTCTGTCTGGTTAGAATCAATAGCACAGACTTAACAACAACAGTTCATGTATAAACAGAACATTCTTTTATTGAATAGTTCAATCATAGAACAATTCATCTCATAAAAACACCGAAGTGTTCAAATTGTGGCACAAGGCCTCATACATTCTACCACCGTGTACAAATATCGCACATTCGCACATATAGACAGAACTTCTCAAGTTCAACATCTGAGAAGTTTAAGAAACTAGCATCCATTTAAAATATGAATGAAGTTAGGAAACTTGCCTTACGCACAGCTACAGCTTACGCTGAACTGCTCATTCCAATCCCTATAACACATAAGGAAATAACAAATACACCAATTAGTCATATACTTGACTTACGCATTGGTTTACTTAACTTTACTTCTTAAGGTTCGCGTTCTTACAATATAATTTATGCGACTAACTTTCATTACCGGTTTACGGTTTCATGACATACGGAGATGTCTTACTCAAAATGTTCATCATCTTTGATGATTTACATTCTTATCTTCTTCTTATACTTCTCTAGGACTCAGCACACATCGCTTCTCTGCTAGTAGTCCATATGGTACTCTGAGTGGTTTCCCACAAACAACCAACAAACAAGTTCGTCTCATCTCTACTGCTTTGCCCGCGATGAGTTAGATCGGTTGCCGATTTTGTATATACCTTCGCTCTCTGAAGGAATTGTTTAGCCCAGCTCCCATATGTCAACCATCAAAGGTTACGATTACCCCACAACCTAACTTTCTCTTAACTTATACGAACTATTAAATTATAATGTTCGTTAAGTCAAAGTCTTATTCCTTATGGCTTTCTGGCAAATAAATGCCATACCTCAGGATTCATTCATCATCGTCCAAGTCATACAGTCTTTTGTATACTCAGAACGATCATTCCGCATTCATTCTATGCATTAATAGCGTTAAGTATTTTATATTACCTTATCATTATCTTACAACGTCTGGTTCATCCGACTCGAAGCGTCATCCAAGTTATAAACATTAACTCGGCTTCTTTTACGTTATACGTACTTATCTTTGATTCAACTTCTTCACCCATCACATGTTTAATCATTGGTCTTTGTTATCCTACGGTCAAACCATACACGGAGTGTAGGTTCTACCCATTTAATATTCGTGTACACCTAACCTTCACGTTGGTTAAAGTGTTCTACGCTTACATTTCATTCTAGCATTCTCATCAGGCTTATATCGATTTTCATTAATCTTATTACCATTATTCTACGGCTTTCTTGATACCATTCGTATCTTACTTACTACCTTCATCAACGTCTAAGTTCATACTGACGGGGTATACTTAGAGCGTTAAGTCCAACGTGAATACGATTCACGAGGATCGTTTACGTATTCAACGTTCACGTTGCTCGTCTCTTAATCTCTCATTCAACCTTTACTCAAGGTTTTAAATCACTTTTGATCGTTATCCATCCCATGAACCCCATGTTCATTATTCTTTCTTAATGTCAAAGCCATACGGTTAGATTTGTATGCTAAGGCCGATCGTTCATCGCAACAACGTTGCGTTCATAAGCGTCTAATCGCTTTACATTCATCTCTCAATACCATGTCATAACATCAAAATGTTATACATTAACATCGTCAACCAACGTCTAAGGAATCACAATCATAGTAATCCCTCACGTTCGTTTATCGCGACTACGGTCCCGGACATCGGTTCCGTAACCGCATCTACATTCTTTGTCTTTTAATCTCGTTTAATCTTTTCGTTCAACCTTTATTAAAGGTTTAAAACACTTGATTAAGTGTTACATTAGTTGAACATTATGTTCATATTTCTTTCTTGCACATCCCCGATGGCGAGAACTAAAATCTCATTTAAGGCGGGCATTACTCTGCTGCCGTCCCCACTTCCTGCTTGTTGTGCCCCTTCCTCTCTCTCTTCGTTGCTTGGCTGACCTACTTCTCTCTCTCTCTTCCAGGTTGGCTATTTTGTGGCCAAGTCCTTTGTTATCTCTTGATTGTGGTGCCACTCTCCAGAAGATTATGGCTGAGCTTTCATGACTTATGCTTCGGCCTCAAGCCTCGAGACCAACTTCATGACTGTGGTACAAGTATGAAACCTAGAAAAATTTTCTAAGTCTTTTACAAGCTTGAGCGCTTGATTTGAAATCTCATAACTTCTTCGTTTATAACTTTCGAGCGAGAGTCGTTCCAAAGCCATTTCTTCCTTATCTTACGTACTTGATTACCCATGGATAGAACTTTCATTTACGAATCCATTAACATGCCATTCAATTGGCTTAATCTTCACTCTTTGTTTCATTTTAACGTTTTTAACGTTCTTCGTTCGTTAAATCGTAATTCGGTCATCGAACTCGAAATTCATTAGTTCTTGAGTCCACGACTCACATTTTTATCGTTCTCTTACATTCTTATGAAACCCTACACGTTGGGTTCATTTACTAACTTTCAAATTTTCGTTCTTCTTTTACAAAATTTTCGCCATAACCGTTATAGCTTAGTTTTAATCTGTTCTTCATGAAGCGTTTCTAACGTTCTAACCAAGCAATAAGCAACTAACTTATCTGCGATGGTTTTAAACTTGTCCATCAACAACAATTATACTACGATGGTTTTAAATTTGTCCATCAACAACGTTAACGTGTTCTTCGCGTTCTTCGCGTTCTTCGTTCGTTCTTCATTTTAATCGATATTTTGGATTACGATTTCACTTTTCTTGGAATTTGATGTTATAGAACACCATTCCTTACTTATTTAACCTACTCATTCATAAGATTCATTGGATCGCTCAAAATCCTTCTGAATCTTATACTTCCTTAAGAAATTTATAAACTAAATTTCTTATTTCTTATTCTTCTTTTTCTCATGATTTCAACCATATGAAATCATTTTTAATATCATCTACTTCTTATTCTCATTAAGTTATGTTTTTGAACATAAAAACTTAAGAAAAATTAGAAGAACTAGGGTTGGATTCTAGTTCTTCTTTAATCTCCTTAAAGTCGGACAAAGCATGCATTCAAGCTAGCTTTTCTTCATTCTTCTTCTCTTCTCTCCCCATCCGAAGTCTCTCTCTCTCTTTCTCTCTCAAGTGTTGGTTGAAATTTTCAAAATCAAACAAATGAGCTTAAGCTTGTTTATATAGAAAACCAAGGCTAGGGGCATTTTAGTCATTTTGCCACCTAAACCTCCTTACTTATTCATAACTTAGCCACAAGTTTACTTGGTGGCCAAATGTTCGCCTACAGCCTCCTTACCTAGCTTCCTTGGAAGCTTCGTGCTTCGTAATTCAAAATTCGTCAAGCGTTTTAAAGCTGCGATTCTCGGAATCAAATATTTTGGATATTTCATCTTTCCTTTCTGGAATTAACTTTTACGTATTCTTTGGATTTTGAAAATTGAAAAACACTTTTCCACGTTAAGCGTTTTCCTTCACGTTTTCCCTAACGTAGCTAAGCGAATGAAAAGTACATACGGTATACTTTTCGTCGTTTTTATTTCGTCCGATTTCTGCACGTTTTTTGAGAAAAACTTTTATCGGCTTACTTAACTTTTCACGATATATTATCGTCAAATCTTTCGACGGAATGTCATTTCGACATACCGAACTCTCGGAAAGGCTTAGGTTATTCAAACCCTAACCCTTAGGTTTCGTCGGGTGAATAGTGCCTATTTCGTCTTTTTCCCCGAAAATATTTTGTTCCCGAAAATTTTATTTTCGTCTTGAAAATTCTTACTCGTTCAATCTAGCTCGTAGCCAGAATCCTCCCGATTAATAATCATTCTAGGTTATAAAACGATTAATAAACACATAGCACAGAATAGTATTAATAAAAATTCATTTTATTAATAACTAATTCTTTAAATCTTAAATTCTGGATAATCCAAATTTTCGGGTTGTTACATTCTTCCTCCTTATAAAAATTCCGTCCTCAGAATTTTTTAAAACCAAACCCTTACGGGGGTCATCACATTCTCCCCTTCTTCAAAGAATTTCATCCTCGAAATTTTAAGCTTCTCTTCTTCTCAACTTCTCTTCAAAGAAGTTATTATCTTTCAAACATTCCCTACCCTTCATAACTTATCAAGAATCATGAAGTGAAAGGAATAACGAGGAATATAAAGATTCCTTTAAAACATTTCATACTTTTCTTTGAGGGTCAAATTGACCATGAACTCTTACTAGGTTAAACGACATTACAGTAACCTTTCTTTCCATGGTGGGTTTACAATCACAAAAAGAAGGTAAACTACCTCTTCCATCGTGGTGATCGACCCATCGTATAACCCCATTTTGGGGTATGTTCACCTCGGACTTAATCATTAGAATTCGCACCAAAACAATTTGGTTTGGCATAGCTCTTCAAAAGCTCGATTTTCTTTTAATCATGACATACCATTCGTCTTAGCCAAATCAAATAGCTTAGACCATACCAATAAATTGGACATCAACTTGAAACATTCATCTAGTCAACTCAATTGACATCGACTACTTCTTTAAATTCTTTTTGCAATACATCAAAAGCGTTTCATGGCGTCATGATACCGCACTCTTCACGATCGTTGAGGACTTCGTCGGTTTATGACTTCGTCATTATACATCATACCATAGCGGGTTGTTGATCCTAAGATCAAAATCAACACCGGAGTTTAATTGCATTAATAACTCCATCCTTTTACCATCTTTGCATCAAATGCTTTGATGATATAAAATTCATTTTGATATTTCAAATCAATTTACATCTGGCAGAAACAATTAGCATAGACATACCAAGAATAGTTCTTTTAAAATCCATTGGTTCCAAAAAGTGAACCAATTCTTTCATTTTCAAAATCATGCACATTAGCACGATTTCAAGAAATTTTGAAATCTAGCATAGCTAGATGACTTGGAATATCCTATTCTCCATCTTCCTTCATTGTCTTACTTGCGACAATACTTAATCTTCTCTAGCACCTTGATGCTAAGTCTCTTGAAAATACTTACTTTCGATCTAAACATTCCTATACCTTAGTATAGTTCATCAACTTACCACACTTTATGTGTTTAGGAACTTTCCACAACCATATGTGTTTAAGAACTTATCTTAGCAATATGTAATCCAAGAACAAATCAAGGACTATCCATATGCTTAGGGCTCGAGAAACATAGCATATAACTATGAGTCACAAACTTTTCATAAGTATGAGTTTGAGAACACGCACCTATCTTATCATTTTCTACTATCAAGTATATACATGAGAAAAGATTCACCTTCTCTCATATATACATCTTGATAAGCGTGACCAATTTTAATGATTATCTTTGTAATAAAGCGAGTGGTTGTTACACCAAGCACAAACCTCGCCCATACAAAGATTCATACAACTCGGCCATCATCATGAGTCCTCAATTGAAATCTTACAACTTCTAACTTTCTCTTTACTTAATCTGAATTTTCTTTAATTAGTATACTATCCTTACAACTCAATTTGAGTTCTTCTTCCGTACTACTTTTGTAGTACCATTCATTCATAGCATTAGCTATAAATCATTCATCGTTTAACGGCTCATACATTACTACGATTTACTATGATCACGTGGTGATCTTCTTATCCTTCTCTTTATGATTATAGTCTTAGGTACTCATACCTAAGGTTTATAACCTATCGACTCGATACCAACTTATAGCAGCCAAAATCCGGTCTATCTTCACACGGGATTCCCGTCGTCACTAGTACATCATTCATTCAACATACATCATTATATCTTTGAAATATAATAACATACACTCTCTCAAATCCCGGGTTCTAAAACCTTATAACCTTTTCTCATTACAAATAATGATAATTACATTATTCTTTACATCTTGCTGAGTGACTTTTTATCCGCCACCGAGGATACATAATCGTTCATTAAACTATTCTATAGTTTAATTTTCATCTTTCTACATTACAAGTCTTCACTTGATCTTCTCGCTCATTCACATTACGAATGGCACTTCATCTGGATCTGGTCGACTTGATCTATACGGGATCCTTAAGTTCTTCTAACATCGTTCATTTGAAAATGTTTTTCATTTAAAAAGCAAGTGTGAGCATTCAATTGCCCGACAAGTCATAATACTTGATTGAACAAACAACTTCAAGATTTAAACATTCCTTTGGAACTTGATAGCTTAGAACAAAGGTTATGAAAGCGGCTTGAATAATAGGAATAATCTTGATTCCTATCATTTTAAAACATTAGTTACATTCACTTTGAAATACTTTCATTTCTCTACTCTCTTTCATACACATTACATGCGGTTAGAATCAATAGCACAGACTTAACAATAACGGTTCATGTATAAACAGAACATTCTTTTATTGAACAGTTCAATCATAGAACAGTTCATCTCACAGAAACACCGAAGTGTTCAAATTGTGGCACAAGGCCTCATACATTCTACCACCTTGTACAAATATCGCACATTCGCACATAGACAGAACTTCTCAAGTTCAACATCTGAGAAGTTTAAGAAACTAGCATTCATTTAAAATATGAATGAAGTTAGGAAACTTGCCTTACATGTGCACTACTGACTGACTTCTGTTGAGCGCTCATTCAATCCCTATAACACATAAGGAAATAACAAATACACCAATTAGTCATATACTTGACTTACGCATTGGTTTACTTAACTTTACTTCTTAAGGTTCGCGTTCTTACAATATAATTTTATGTGACTAACTTTCATTTTCTGGCTTTACGGTTTCATGACATACGGAGATGTCTTACTCAAAATGTTCATCATCTTTGATGATTTACATTCTTATCTTCTTCTTATACTTCTCTAGGACTCGGCACACATCGCTTTCTTGCTAGTAGTCCATATGGTAATTTTCTGAGTGGTTTCCCACAAACAACCAACAAACAAGTTCCGTCTCATCTACCTTGCCATCCACGGTGAGTTAGATCGGTTGCCGATTTTGTATATACCTTCGCTCTCTGAAGGAATTGTTTAGCCAGCTCCCATATATCAACCATCAAAGGTTACGATTGTACCACAACCTAACTTTCTCTTAACTTATCCGAACTATTAAATTATAATGTTCGTTAAGTCAAATTCTTATTCCTTATGGCTTTACGGCAAATAAATGCCATACCTCGAGATTCATTCATCATCGTCCAAGTCATACGGTCTTTTGTATACTCCGAAGCGATCATTTCATATTCATTCTATGCATTAATAGCGTTAAGCATTTTACATTACCTTATCATTATCTTACAACGTCCGGTTCATTCGACTCGGGGCGTCATCCAAGTTATAAACATTAACTTCGGCTTCTTTTACGTTATCGTACTTATCTTTAATTGACTTCTTCACCGTTCACGAGGTTTAATCATTAGTCTTTGTTATCCTACGGTCAAACCATACACGGGGTGTAGGTTCTACCCATTTAATATTTGCGTACACCTAACCTTCACGTTGGTTAAAGTGTTCAGCGCTTACATTTCATTCTAACATTCTCATCGAGGCTTATATTCGGCTTTCATTAATCTTATTACCGATTCATTCGGCTTTCTTGATACCATTCAGTATCTTCTTTACTACCTTCATCAGCGTCTAAGTCATACAACGGGGTATACTTAGAAGCGTTCGTCCAATTGAATCGATTCACGAGGATCGTTTACGTATTCAACGTTCACGTTGCTTCGTCTCTTAATCTCTCATTCAACCTTTACTCAAGGTTTTAATTGCATTCGATCGTTATCCATCCCATGAACCCCATATTCATTATTCTTTCTTAATGTCAAAGCCATACGGTTCGTTGTATGCTAAGGCCGATCGTTCATCATAACAACACAACGTTGCGTTCACAGCGTCTATCGCTTTACATTCATCTCTCAATGCCATGTCATAACATCAAAATGTTATACATTAACATCGTCGACCAACGTCTAAGGAATCACAATCCATAATCCCTCACGCGTTCGTTTATCGCGACTACGGTCCCCCGGACATCGATTCGTAACCGCATCTACATTCTTTATCTTTTAATCTCGTTTAATCTTTTCGTTCAACCTTTATTAAAGGTTTAAAACACTTGATTAAGTGTTACATTAGTTGAACATTATGTTCATATTTCTTTCTTGCACATCCCCGATGGCGAGAACTAAAATCTCATTTGGGCAGGCATTTGCTGCTGCCGTGCTTGCCTGCGTGCCCTTCCCTTCTCTCCATTATTTGGCCGACCTCTTCTCTCTCTCTTCTTCTTGGCGTGCGGTGACAGTCCTTACTTAGTTCTCTCTCTCTCTTCCCTCGAAGAAGATTTTGTCTTTTGCGATGCCAAGTCCTTTGTTATCTCGGTTCGTACTTGTGGCGAACTCTCTTCAGATGATTATGTCGGAGCTTTCGTGTTCTTGTGGCGTCGGCCTCGAGGCACAACTTCTTCACTGCTGCGCTGAGTATGAAACCTAGAAAAATTTTCTAAGTCTTTTACAAGCTTGAGGCGGCGATTTGAAATCTCATAACTTCTTCGTTATAACTTCGGAGCGAGGTCGTTCCAAAGCCATTTCTTCCTTATCTTACGTGCTTGATTACCCCTGGATAGAACTTCATTACGAATCCGTTAACATGCCATTCAATTGGCTTAATCTTCACTCTTCATTCATTTTAACGTTTTTAACGTTCTTGTTAGTTCGTCTAGTAATTCGGTCATCGAACTTCGAATTCATTAGTTCTTGAGTCCACGACTCACATTTTATATGTTCTCTTACATTCTTATGAAACCCTACACGTTCGGGTTCATTTACTAACTTTCAAATTTTCGTTCTTCTTTTACGAAATTTTTGCCATAACCGTTATAGCTTAGTTTTAATCGTTCTTCATGAGCGTTTCTAACGTTCTAACCAAGAAATAAGCAACTAACTTATCTGCGATGGTTTTAAACTTGTCCATCAACAACAATTATACTACGATGGTTTTAAATTTGTCCATCAACAACGTTCTTGTTCCCGTGTTCTTGGCGTGTTCTTGCGTTGTTCTTCGATTCGAGTTCTTCATTTTAATCGATATTTTGGATTACGATTTCACTTTTCTTGGAATTTGATGTTATAGAACATCATTCCTTACTTATTTAACCTACTCATTCATAAGATTCATTTGGATCGCTCAAAATCCTTACTGAATCTTATACTTCCTTAAGAAATTTATAAACTAAATTTCTTATTTCTTATTCTTATTCTTCATTTTCTCATGATTTCAACCATATGAAATCATTACTAATATCTTTTACTTCTTATTCTCATTAAGTTATGTTTTTGAACATAAAAACTTAAAAAAAATTAGAAGAACTAGGGTTTGGATTACGTTCTTCTTTAATCTCCTTCAAGTCGGACAAAGCGTGCATTCAAGCTAGCTTTTCTTCATTCTCTTCTCTTCCTCTCCCATCCGAACTCTCTCTCTCTTTCTCTCTCAAGTGTTGGTTGAATTTTTTCAATCAAACAAATGAGCTTAAGCTTGTTTTATATAGAAAACCAAGGCTAGGGGCATTTTAGTCATTTTCGCGCCACCTAACCTCCTTACTATTCATAACTTAGCCACCAAGTTTACTTGGTGGCCCAAATCAAGTCCCACCTCCTTACCTAGCTTCCCTTGGAAGCTTCGTCTTCCGTAATTGAATTTGTCAAGCAGGATTAAAAGCTGCGATTCTCGGAATCAAATATTTTGGATATTTCGTCTTTCCTTTCTCGATTAACTTTTACGTATTCTTGGATCTTTGAAAAAGCGAAAAAACACTTTTCCACGTTAAGCGTTTTCCTTCACGTTTTTCCCTAACGTAGCTAAGCGAATGAAAAGTACGCGCAATACTTTTTCGTCATTTTTATTTCGTCCGATTTCTGCACGTTTTTCGAGAAAAACTTTAATCGGCTTACTTAACTTTTCACGATATATTATCGTAAAATCTTTTGACGGAATGTCATTTTGACATATAGAACTCTCAGAAAGGCATAGGTTATTCAAACCCTAGCCCTTAGGTTTCGTCGGGTGAATAGTGACTATTCCGTCTTTTTCCCCGAAAATATTTTGTCTCTGAAAATTTTTATTTTTCGTCTTGAAAATTCTTACTCGCCGAATCCACGAATCTAGCATTCGTAGCGATTAATCCTCCGATTAATAATCATTCTAGGTTATAGAGCGATTAATAAACACATAGCACGGGTAATAGTATTAATAAAAATTCTTTTTATTAATAACTAATTCTTTAAACCTAAATTACAAAACGGATAATCTTGCATTTTTACTAAACTTCTCTTCCTTTTGTCGAGCGAGGAAGGTTTGCAGCCACCTTAAAAGGATCAAGGTTTTCTAATTAACATTAAAATTATTAAATTAACAATTAGGTTTTCCCTAATTATAGATTAGGGTTTCTAATCCAAAAATTAGGGGTTTCTAACTAATCAATTAGGGTTATCCCTAATTAGATTTGTAGTTAATACACTTAAGCCTTTAAGCCCCTAAATTAGGGTTTTCATATTTCAAATTAGGGTTTCAAATTCCCGGAATTGAAATTAGGGTTTCTAGGTACGTAGCTTTGGAATTAGATTCATATATAGCTTTTGTTAATTTCTCTCTAAATCAAACTAGCACCGATGTAAGAATTGGTGATGTGACAACCCGAGAATTTTAATATTTATAAAATTTTAAAATAATGAATTAAGGTTAAATAATAAACCTAGACAGAAAATAAGTGAATGGATTTGAGATTTCCGAGAAGGAATTCTATGGATTAAAATTTTTTTTGGTGAATTATTCAGGATTAAGGGTATATGTGAATATGTTCTGTGTATATGGTATTATATGTGTCCAGTATGTGGTTAAGGGTCAAGGGTTGACCAGATAAGCTATATCAGTGGCCAACCCTAATATTATATTAAAAACGTCAACGTTTAGTTAGAAAATTCTTACGATTTAGAAGAAACCCTAAAATCGGTTTTGGAAACCCTAATTTCAATTCCAGGAATCCGAAACCCTAATTCAGAAGTTGAATACCTAGTTTGGGAATGCAAATGCTAGTATAAGGTTTAAACGTTATTAATAATAACCTAATTAGGGATAACCCTAATTGATTTAGAAAACCCTAATTTCTGAATTAGGAACCCTAATTTATAATTAGGAAAAAACCTAATTATTAATTAAATAGTTTTAATGTTAATTAGAAAATATTAATCCTAATTTTCAAGTTATAAGTAATTAGAAAACCCTAATCTAATTAGGAAACCTAATTTCTAAATTAGAAATGTTACTTTTCTATTTAAAACCCTAATTCTTGGGTTATAAATCGTAATGTACAATTATGACCCTAATTGCTAAATTAGCAATTTTAATTAGGAAATGTTAATTTTAATGACCAAGTTTGGATTATGATATAGGAAATTTTAATATCATTATAGAATCCTAATTATAATTTAGAAATATTAATTTTCTATTTTGAAAACTTAATTTGGAAATTCTAGGATTTATTTTTAAAACCTAAAGGGTTAAACCCTAAACCCTAAGGGTTAAAACCTAAAACCTCTAAGGGTTGTAGCAAAAGACAAGTATGCCATTAAATTAAAAATTAAAATGACTAAAATACCCTTGTTGCATTATTTGGACATAACTTGCAAATCTTGCCAAATTGTGAGTTGTTCACCAACTACACCAACCCCATGTGACTTAAATTAATACAATTCAGCAGCTAGCTCAGCTAATTCATTATATCATATCAAATATAAAGATTAGAGAGAGAGAAATGCTCACTTTACTTTTCAGTTTTCTCTTAGACCCTCCTCTCTCTAATTCGAAAATCTAGAGTGAGAGAGAGTGAAAGGTTGAGACATGATTAGTTTATAGATCTCCTTAAACAGATCACAAGAGTCAGAATCAAGATCAAAGCATTAAAGGAGGTATAAACCCTAATTTTCGAAATCCACAGATTTGATGTTAGATGTTATGATCTATTGTCTAAAGTTGTGTTAGAAGGTGTCTTTTAGTGATATGGGTTGCTAGAACACAGATCCATAACATCGAAGTGCTCGAAAATAGCATTTTAAGAAATCAGGAAAAAGGTTAAAAGTAGCCTGACAACCGAAAGTCAGAGCCTCTAGATTCTTCTCTGTTAATGTTTTTAGTGCTATAAAGTTTTGTATTTGTAGTATGTTGTAAGGTCTTGGATCTGGAACTTACATCATGGTCAGAACATGTCTAGAACTCAAGTTATGAGTGGTCAAAGTGAGTTGACCGATCAGAAATTCTGAGTTTCTGGGCAACCCAAAAACTCAGAATTTCTGACAGTCACTTTTGACGGTTTAGATCTCGCTGAGATTAAGTGTTTTTGTCATGTTGTTTGTTGAATATTGTAGTCTGACATGTAATCTACAAACTCAAACCTCTAGATCACTCAGATCTTGCTCAGACTCAAAATTATTTGCGGTCAAACTCGCGTTGACCACCAACTTTTAACGAAATCTGGGAAACCCAGATTTCTCAAGAACAGCCTCTGACCCCTACTTTGACCAGCCTTGATCTGACATGTGTTATGTTGTTATAATGATCTGTTGTTATACAAATGAAGCCTGACATCTCCACTACAAGATGCAACCATTATTTTACACAAACAAAACCCAGAATGAAAGTTATAATCATCCAAAGTAGGTACCTTCAATTCTGGAAAATCCAGAAAACGAAGAACAACCTTGTCAGAATTTTTGGAGAGTTAGATCTCTCTAATCTGATGTTGTTTGGCCATGAACTTGGTATATTGTTGTAGTATTACATAAGTACTACAACTTTAGCATGAATTTCAACCCAGAAAGAAACAAGAACATAGATTAAAAATCGGTCAAACCTTGTACCTTTAACACTGATATGAATCCTGGGTTTGGGCTGAAGAACACCTATAGCGACGGTTCTGTCGCTATAAGGCCTTTTAGTGATGGATAATTTTGGAAAATAAATTAATTTATTAAATAAATAAAAAAATGGTTTTTAATTATTAAAAATATATAATAAATTACTAAAAATTATTTTAAAGTCCGAAAATTAGTTTTTATTTATTTTGAGTATATTTCATAAATATCTAATATTTTTGGAATATAAATGGTATTTAATTATAATATTAAATAAATTATTTAAAAAATGATTTTTATACTTGAAAAATCATGAAATATTATAGTATGGTATAATCAAATATTTTAAGTTATTTTTGATGACTTTTAATATTTTGTGATGAATTTCATTAATTAATTAATATTAATGGTAATTAGTTTATTTAATAACTATATTAAATAAATTATGGAAAAATAGAATTAATAATTTTAAAATCATATAAAATGATTTAAGTGTTATAAAAATATTTGAAGTTATAAAATATAACTTTTGATATTTTGTCATGAAAATGTTAATATTTTAATATTAAAATCGATTATCAAATAATGAATTTAAGCTGTTTAAAAATATGTTATAAATATGATTTTAAATCATATAAATATGATTTTAAGGTATTAAAAAATACTTTGATATATTATAAATATATTATAATATTATGTTATGATTTTCATTAATATTTAATATTAAATAAATATTAATGATAAAGGAATTATGTGGTATTTAATTCGTATAAATACTTTTTTAATGTTTGAAAATTCAAGATAAATGATAATAATTATTTAAAAATTATTATGAGACTTGGAAAATTATTTTGACTGATATTAAAATTATATGAGATAATTGTTAGGTGTTAGGTAGAGTTTAATTGAACTTAAACTCGACGATTATCCGACTAGACCGTTAGGATGTTAGGTCTTATGTGTGTTATAGACTGATAGACTTATGTTATAGACTGACAGGCTTATTTTAAATACTGTGATGATATTATTCTAACTTAGCAATCGATATTATTTATATATTAGGTTCAGACAAAGCTTATTAGATTGCATAGCGGTAATCAACGGTTCAGGCAAGTCTTTCTTAACTCGAGCTCGAGTTATATTATTCAATTATATTTATGGTTAATCATTTTCGATTGCCATGTCTAAGAATTATTAAATTGCACCATGTGCGTATGACATGTATTCATTAGGTATGAAAGGCTAATCACCTTCATTACTATTCGGTCCAGATATATTTGTTCATGTTAAATACTTGTTCAGTCATAAAACGTGTTCCTGCTAGTTCGCAATTATATTGTTGAATTATAGCCAGCTTATTATTAAAATTCTTTCAATCATGATATATCGTTAAATTATTGAACTTAAACTTGCTGGGCAAACTTATGCTCACCCTTGCTATATCATGATAAACATTACAGATTAAGACGAATACGTTGGATACAAGAAAAGGTCAAAGAAAGTTCCAGCTTTAGTATACGTGTGCAGTTAGATTTGTAACGGTATTATATATTAATGCTATTGTAAGTCAACTAAGTTATGAATTGTGTATTAAGTGAAGATTGCTCGACCTTGGGGAAAAGTGTGTAAAGTATGTTGTATAAATAATTTATGTTTATGTGACGCCCCCAAAATAGGTATACAACACCCATTTTGAGTCGTCAATAACATGGTATAGAAACATCTACAACTTTATTAATACAACATAAAAACTGTGAGTTTAAATACAAATATTGTCATCTAGATAATATTCATACCCAAATAAGTCCTCATTACAATTATTGGTACAATATTTTACAAAAATGGTGAGGACTACTAAAACAACTTCTTAAAACCTTCGTTCCATACCCCGACTAGTAATCGCTACATTCTCGCCTCCTGAGAAGAAAAATGGAACAAAAAGGAAAAGGGTAAGTTCAACTAGCCCAGTAAAGAATATTATGACTAAGATAACATAGAACAAATTATCGTTAGTCTTGAGCGAGGGAAAAATCTAATAGAATACAATAGACAACCAGTTTTAAATCAATATTCGCAGCGGAAATAATAATTCATTAGAAGAGTTAAGTAGAGAATGAAATTTACTATCTTCTATATATGAATTTAAAAGTTCATCGTCGATATTTTATCCCTGTAACATCAATCAATATATATCTGGAATTAAATATTCATCTTTGCACTACAGGCCAAAGATATTCATCAGTTGGTCATGTTCATCTAAACACCTGTTCATCTTTGCACTACGGGCCAAAGATATTCATCAGAAAATCATTCATCTTTGCACTACATGCCAAAGATATTCAGTAATATCATTATTTAGGACTGAGGATGATGAAAAATATTTTAAAAAAAACGAATCCAGTGAAACAAAAGAATAAATATTAAGAATTTGTATTTCAGCTATTCCATGTCCAAAAATACCTCATAAATAATCATAGTGGAGTAAAATTCAAGAATAATCAAAACATGGATACAATCAAAGCTAGTATCCATAATAGATATTTTGGACGAAAAATAAAATTTTAATTTTTCTATGAATAGTGTCGTATTCGTGAATAGTCAGATATCGTGAATAGTCTGTAGTATCGTGAATAGTAACCCGAACACAAAAAGTTCCAAATTTGATAAAATTTCAAACCAATATTTTGGCATGATGATATTGAAGAAAATAATATCATTTAAGAAGAAAATAACATCCTTACCTCGAAAGAATAGTACTTACAATTTGGAATATCTGAATATAGTGGTGAAGGAACTTGCACCAGTATAACAACACTCAAAGTATCAAAATACTCACAAGAATACGCTCAATATATCGAGAGAGAAGAGAGAGAAGATTTCAGTTTCTGGTGTGATTTTTAATTCTAACCTAAGCACCCTATTTATAGGAAAATGCTTAGAACACCAAAGTAGAAAATTTAATATAATATTAATATATTATATATAAATTCCTACGCCAACCTTTGAATGCTGGACTCCCACATGTTTAACAACAAAATGAGCACACCAACTTGTTAAAAACGTTTTTGTTGATATAAATAATTAAAACTTCCAAAAATCAATTATTTCGGAACCTCGGAACTTTAATAATTCATAATAAATATCTCTTTTATCAGAAAAATTCGAACCTCGTGCCCTTTTTATAGGAAATTTCATTATCTACAACTTTGCAGAAGAAAGTTTTTCCAAATTCCAAATAGAAATTGACCGAAATCCTCAAACGGGCGATTTTACATGCTATAATCAAATTTCAGTTAAAAAATGGGGTCCACCGACACACAAAACATGTGTTAATCACTTAATGCAACAAAAATACTCTTCCTCCTCATATTCTCATATATCCCACATTCATTGTAAAAATATCACTATTATTATATTATTAAAATAATATATTTGAATGAATTATTTTATCAGAAAAAGATAAAATATTAATTTTCAACAATTGTCACATTAAAAATTTTCTCCATCTACATCCACATAAAATCAATATTTTCCTCATTATATAAATCAATAATTAATTATTCACAAATAATATTACGAGAATCACAATCATCGATAACTGTGGTAGTTCCTGGAAAGAGGGGCTTTCGATAAGGATTTCTCCTTACTTGGCGCTTAATTAGGTGACCAAACCTCTCCTTAGCGAGAACTTTCTAGATATTGCCAATAATGTTATCTAATAATATTATTCGGATAATATGAATTATTGCTCTCGATAGTGGAAAATCTTTGTGTAGTGACAATTATTGAAACAACGATAATATAAAATATCAACGTAGCAATTATTGAATCAATAAAATAAAATATTGAGCAGTAATTCTTTGTAACAATTATTGAGTAGTGCCTTCTTACGTAAGAATCAATAATTGGTGCAATCTGGTGCTTTCTTGTGTTTTAACCATAGAGTATTTCAACGATATTAACTTGGTAATAACAACGTAGATTATTTATAAACAACTTATTTTTGACGTTTTCTTCATCCAATCGCTTTCCGTTATGGGGCCCACACAAGACGGCGCCGTCGTACGAATATTCCCCGACAACAAGAATATTCCACAACCAAACGAATATTCCCCGATAACAATGAATATTTTATAACCACTTGCTTATTTGAAATATTTGCGTATTTTACTCATAACTAACCACATTAATCAAATCAACCCTTACTATTTCAAAATAATAAATAGATGAAATTAAATTTCATTTATTAATAATTTGGGGTCGTACAACCTCCCCTCCCTATGAAATTTTGTTCTCGAAATTGACGTACGTACCTGGTATTTCGAAAAGGTGAGGATACCTCGCTTTCATTTCCGTTTCCAACTCCCAAGTCATTTCCTCAATAGCATGGTTCCTCCACAAAACTTTAACCTGTGGTATGACCTTTGTGCGTAGGACATGCTCCTTGCTATCCAAGATCTTGACAGGTACCTCCTCGTACGTTAAGTCTTCGGCTATCTCGTCCAGTTCTAACTCAATAACGTGGTTCGGGTCTTTCACATATTTACGAAGCACTAATATGTGAAAAACATTATGAACACGAGACATACTTGGAGGTAACGCGAGTCTATAGGCTACATTTCCTATTCGATCAAGAATCTGAAACGGAATAATAAATCTTGGATTGAGCTTTCTTTTTTTTCCGAATCTTGTAACTCCCTTCCATGGAGTAACATGCAACAATACATGATCCCCAATACTAAATTTCACGTCCTTTCGATGAAGATCCGCATAACTCTTTTGTCGATCCTGTGCTGTTTGTATACGTTGTCGAATCATTTGGATATTTTCCGTAGTCATACGTACCAACTCGGGTCCCAACAATGTTGTTTCACCCACCTCATCCCAACATATTGGAGAGCGACACTTTCGTCCATGCAATGCTTCGAATGGAGCCACACCTATACTTGCCTGATAACTGTTATTGTAGGAGAATTCCACCAATGGTAAATACTTATCCCAACTCCCTTTGAAGTCTAGGACACAGAGTCTTAATAGATCTTCAAGAGTTTGAATAGTCCTCTCCGATTGTCCATCCGTTTGAGGATGCTATGCCGAACTAAATCATAAATCCATGCCCATAGCTTTTTGCAAGCTAACCCAAAATCTTGAAGTGAATCTTGGGTCACGATCTGAAACTATGGATACTGGCATGACATGCAATCTCACAATCTCATTTACATACATATGAGCAAGACGTTCAAGGGAATAAGTCTCCCGTATCGACAAGAAATGAGCAGACTTGGTTAATCTATCAACAATAACCCAAATAACATTTATGCCTTGAGAAACCGTGGAAAGACCCGTAACGAAATCCATGGTAATATGTTCCCACTTTTATTTCAGAATCTCAAGTGGTTGCAATGGACCCTTAGGCACTTGATGCTCTACCTTTACATGTTGACAAGTTAAACACATCGAGATAAACTTTGCAATCTCTCTCTTCATATTATTCCACCAAAATGTATGTCGAAGATCACGATACATTTTGGTATTTCTAGGATGGATTGCAAATGGTGTATTGTGTGCCTCCATCATGATTTTGTACTTCAAATCAGAATCGTTAGGAACACAAAGTCTGGAATGAACTCGAAGTATTCCTTCTTCATCGATTCTTTCCTCTAGAATAACACCTTCTTGTACTTTCTTCTTCATATGCATCAGCTCCGGGTCTGTGACTTGAGCAACTTTAACTTTTTCGATTAAAGCTGGTTCTATACGTATACTTGACATTATTGCATGGGTCCCCAGAGTCTTGAATTCTATCTTCATCTTTTGTAAATCACACAAAATGAGCCTTTGTGTTGACAACATCGCACTCGTTCCTGCGTATGATCTTCTACTCAATGCGTTGGCTACCACGTTCGCTTTTCCAAGATGGTATTGAATGGTATGGCCATAGTCTTTCAATAGCTCGAGCTAACGTCGTTGCCGAATGTTGAGTTCTTTTTGGGTAAAAAAATATTTGAGGCTTTTATGGTCTGAATATATCTCCACTTTCTCCCCATATAGATAGTGCCTCCGGATCTTTAATAAGAAAACGCAGCTACGCTAACTCTAGATCATGAGTAGGATAATTCCTCTCATATTCTTTAAGTTGTCATGAGGCATAGGCTATGACTTTCCCACATTGCATGAGAACACATCCTAACCCTTTGCCTGAAGCATCGCTGTAGATAACAAATCCATCCGAACCAGATGGTATTGTCAAAATAGGTACCAAAATGAGTCTCCTCTTAAGCTCTTGGAAACTCTTCTCGCATTCTTTTCTCCATACGAATTTTGTATCCTTCCAAGTCAGATGAGTTAACGGTGTAGCGATTCGAGAAAATCCTTCCACGAATCTCCGATAATAACCAGCTAAGCCCAGAAAGCTACGTACTTCGGTCACCATCTTCGGTTGCTCCCAACTTTGTATTGCTTCAATCTTCACCGGGTATATAGATACTCCATTTTTTGACACCACGTGCCCAAGGAATGCTACTTCCTTAAGTCAGAATTCACATTTCTTCAACTTGGCATAAAGCTTATTTTCTCGAAGCCTTTGGAGTACCAGCTTCAAATGGTGCTCATGATCTTCACGGCTTTTGGAATATATGAGGATGTCATCAATAAAGACAACAACGAACTGATCCAAATAATCCTTGAATACTCGGTTCATCATATCCATGAAAGCCGCAGGAGCATTAGTCAATCCAAAAGACATGACTAAGAATTCATAATGCCGTCTAGGGAGTTACGAAGGCAGTCTTTGGAATATCCTCAGTTCTAATCTTCAGCTGATGATATCCAGAACGAAGATCGATTTTTGAAAAGAATTTTACTCATTGCAACTGGTCAAATAAGTCATCAATACGAGGTTGCGGATACCTATTCTTGATGGTGACATGGTTCAATTCCCGATAGTCAATACAAAGTTGCATACTCCAGTCTTTCTTCTTTACAAATAAAACAGGAGCACCACAAGGAGATGTACTAGGACGAATAAAACCGATGTCCAATAACTCCTGTAGTTGGACCTTTAACTCCTGAAGTTCAATAGGAGCCATTGGATATGGGGTTTTAGAAATGGGCTTTGTACCAGGTTCAAGATCAATAAAGAATTCAACTTCACGTTAGGGGTAGGCCAGGGAAGTTCTTTGAAATCGTCGGAAAGTTACTAACAACAGGAATATTATTCAAATCTGACATGTCTTTATTCAAATCCATAACATGGGCTAAGAAAGCTTGACATCCATTTTTTAATAAACGAGTGGCTTTATGGCTTGATATAACAGTGATTGATTTTAATGGTTTAGTTGCTTGAATTTGAACAACATGTTGTTTAGGAATATGAAAACTAACAACCTTACGAAAACAATCACTTTTGGCATGATGAGTAGTTAACCAATCAATCCTTAAAATCACATCAAAAGCAAGTATCTTTAAAGAGATAAGGTCAACAGGTAATGTGATGGTGCCAACTTGGATCAAACAAGATTTATAAACAGTGGATGTGATGAAAGTTTCTCCTAACGGAGTTTCCACAGATAAGTTAAAGTCTAATTTCTCCGGAGTCAAATTTAAACGTTGAGCACAAGTAGGAGAGATAAATGAATGGGTAGCACTGGTATCTAGTAAGGTATAAACTTCACAAGAATTTATGATTAGCTTACTCGTGATCACCTCGTTTGGGTTCCTCGCATTTTGACCAGTCACGACAAACGCTCTTCCAGGAACCATTGACTTTGACTTTTCTGGGACAGCCTTTTGAGTCACCATCCCCGCTGAACTTGGTTTCTCTACCATACAATCTCGAGCGATATATCCTTCCTTTCCATAATTATAGCATACCTTGAACTATTGTGGGCAGTTTGGACTGATATGTCCTTCTTTCCCGCATTTATAGCATATGACCGGTGGTCGTTCTCTTCCCTTGGAACCGATTCTTTTCTTTGTTGATGTCTTCGCATTGTCATTGTTGAATCTCCTTTTTAAAATCTCCCTCGACTCGCTTCTTCTATTCTCATGGCCATGATTACCACCGGAGTGGTTCTTAAGCTCTTGTCCGTATTCTTCTTTCTCTCATTTGGTTATCGTTGTTACGATGGCTAGCATCCGCAGTATGATCCTGGTTGTGGTCCCTCGGTCAGCCGTACTCATTATCCGCTCTAATAATTGAGCCACGGTGACAACTTATCTGAATAGAGAAAATTTATGAGAAATGAGATATTGGCGTATCTTAGGGGTTTCAAACCTCTCGAAACATCCGCGTCATCGTTCCTCATTCTCCACCAAATAAAGGTGCAAACGGATAACTCATGAACTTCGCCTCGTCTTTGGGACACCGTCATGTTATTTTGTTCCAATCTAATAAACTCTACCTCTTTCATATGAGCGAACACTTTCGAGGAAAGTATTTGTCATTGAATAATTCTGAAATGTCTCCCAAGACATTTGAGCTTAAATTTGGATGGAGTGCGCTTCACAAATTCCCACCAGTAATCTGCCTCATTACGGAACATAAAAGTGGCGAATGGAACTTTCTGTTCCTCCGTGCATCCCAAGACATCGAATGTCTTTGTAATTTGCTTGACCCACGTCTCCGCCTTAATCGGATCCGGCTTTCCCCAGAATTCTGGTGGTCCCAACTCTTTGAACTGCTTGGCTGTGACAAGCTGTGCTTTGCCATTGTTTCTTCCTATATTTTGAACAAGAATCTCCTTCGTCTGGTTTTGCATGAACCGCAAAAACCTTCTAAACATCTCATCGTTCATAAATACGCTTTCGGTGGTGTTGTTTTCTGGGAGGAACATTGCCCCGACTTTATTATGCGTTCTCCTCATTGGTGAGCAAAGGTGTCTCCACGGTCTCATTTACTCCTTTGTTAACATTCTCGGGTTGACATTCTCAAAATCACGCCATAAAATAAGGGTTAATTTAACAAATTAACATATCACATAATATCCTATATTATGACCCCACCAACAAATAAGCTTAGGTAGGACACTTAGCGAAGGATTTACTCGTCTCTCCCTCCTAGTTCTATTCTCCGATCTCCGCCAGAGATCATATCCTAAGCTCGATACCAAGTTTGTGGCGCCCCCAAAATAGGTATACAACACCCATTTTGAGTCGTCAATAACATGGTACGTAAAAGCTTGACTACAACTTTATTAATACAACATAAAAGCTGTGAGTTTAAATACAAATATTGCCATCTAGACAATATTCATACCCAAATAAGTCCTCATTACAATTATTGGTACAATATTTTACAAAAATGGTGAGGACTACTAAAACAACTTCCTAAAACCTTCGTTCCATACCCCGACTAGTAATCGCTACATTCTCGTCTCCTGAGAAGAAAAATGGAACAAAAAGGAAAAGGGTAAGTTCAACTAGCCCAGTAAAGAATATTATGACTAAGATAACATAGAACAAATTATCGTTAGTCTTCAATAGGGAAAAATCTAATAGATTACAATAGACAACCAGTTTTAAATCAATATTCGCAGCGGAAATAATAATTCATTAGAAGAGTTAAGTAGAGAATGAAATTTACTATCTTCTATATATGAATTTAAAAGTTCATCGTCGATATTTTATCCCTGTAACATCAATCAATATATATCTGGAATTAAATATTCATCTTTGCACTTTCTGAGGCCAAAGATATTCATCGATTGGTCATGTTCATCTAAACACCTATTCATCTTTTGCACTACTGGGCCAAAGATATTCATCGAAAATCATTTATCTTTTGCACTACATGCCAAAGATATTCAATAATATCATCATTTAGACCGAGGATGATGAAAATATTTTAAAGAAAAGCGAATCTAGTGAAACAAAAGAATAAATATTAAGGATTAAGGAGTATTTGGCTATTCCATGTCCAAAAATACCTCATAAATAATCATAGTGGAGTAAAATTCAAATATGATCAAAATATGGATACAATCAAAGCTAGTATCCATAATAGATATTTTGGATGGAATGGACCTATTTTGGGGGCGTCACAGTTGGTATCAGAGCTTAGGGATATGATCTCTGGCGGAGATCAGGGAGAGACGAGTAAATCCTTCGCTAGTGTGTCCTACCTAAGCTTATTTGTTAGTTAGTTAGTATATAGGGATATTATGTGATATATTGATTTCCTTAATTAACCCTTGTTTTATGACAGTATTTGAGAATGTCGACTGATAATATTAATAGTGGAAATGAGACCGTGGAGATGCCTGTACTTACCAACGAGGAGAACGTGCATCAGGCTGGCAATGTACCTCCTGTGAACAACACCATTTGAAAGATGATGATGAACGCGATAATGTTTAGAAGCTTTTTTGCAGCTTTTATCAAAATCGCAACGAGGGAGACTCATGTTCAAAACATAGGAGGAAATGATAGCAATTCACGGGTCACACAACAAGCGAGTTCAAAGAGTTGGGACCACGAATTTAAGGGAAAGCGGATCCGATCATGGCGAAACATGGGTCAAGCAAATTACCAAGATATTCGATGTCTTGGGATGCAGGAGAGAATAGAAGGTTCCATTCGCCACCTTTATGTTCCGTGGCGAAAGGCGGACTCATTGGGGGGAGTCTGTGAAGCGTACCCATCGGTAGCACTCAAAGATGTCTTGGGAGACATTTCAGAAACTATTTAATGACAAATACTTTCCCGAAAGTGTTCGTCATATGAAGGAAGTGGAGTTTGTTAGGATCGAGCGAGAACAACATGGCGGTGTCTCAGAAGACGAGGTGAAGTTTGCAGAGTTATCCGGTTTGCACCTTATTTGGTGGAGAATGAGGAGCGATATGGACGCAGATGTTTACGAGAGGTTTGAAACACGGCATACGCCAATATCTCATCTCTCATAAATTTTTCTCTATTCAGATGTTGTTAATGAGGCTCAATTGTTAGAAGCGAGATAACGAAGATACGGTCAACCGAGGTACCACAATCGAGGATCATGGGAGATCTTGATCAACAAAACAACAATAACCAGTGGAGAAAGAAAAGACGGACAAAATGGTAACAAACTCGTGGTAATCATGGCCATGAAAATAGAAGAAGCAAGTCGGGGAGGAGATTTTAAAAGAGGAGATTCAACAACGACCATATGAAGACGACAAAGTGCAAAGAAAGAATCTGGTTCCAAGGAGAGAGAACGACCACCGGTCATATGCTATAAATGCGGAAAGAGGGACATATCACCCAAAGCGCCCCTAGCAGTTCAAGGTATGCTATAATTGTGGAAAGGAAGGACATATCGCTTCGAGATTGCACTATAGCGAAACCATCCGGTGAGAATGGTGACTCAAAAGGATGTCCCAGAAAAGTCAAAGTCAACGATTCCTGGAAGAGCGTTTGTCGTGACTAGTCAAAATGCGAGGAACCCGAACGAAGTTAGCATGGGTTAGTTAATTATAAATTCTTGCGAAGTTTATACCTTACTAGATACCGGTTCTACCCATTCTTTTATCTCTCTTGCTTGCGTTCAACGTTTGAACTTGACTATGGAGAAATTAGACTTTGACCTATCTATGGAGACTTTGTTAGGAGAAACTTTCATTACATCCGTTGTTTAGAAATCTTTCTTGATTCAGGTTGGCACTATCACATTACCTGTTAACCTTATTTCTATAGAGATATTTGTTTTTGATGTGATTTTAAGGTTAACTACTCATAATGCCGAAATTGATTGCTTTCATAAGGTTGTTAGTTTTCATATTCCTAAGTAACCTGTTATTCGAATTCAAGCAACCAAACCATTGAAGTCAAACACTTTCATATCAAGCCATAAAGTCATTCGTTTATTGAAAAATGGATGTCAAGTTTTCTTAGTCCATGTTATGGATTTGAATAAAGACACGTCAGATTTGAATAATATTCCTGTTGTTATTGATTTTTCCTGACGTATTTCCTGAAGAATTTCTTGGCTTACTCCCAAAGCCTGATATTAAATTTTGTATCGACTTTGAACCCTGAGACAAAACTCATTTCTAAAATCTCATATCGAATGGCTCTATTGAACTTCGAGGACTTAAAATTCAACTATAGAATTTGGTACTGAGCCTTTATCTGGTGACTTCCTTTGTGGAATGCACCGAAGCCAGACTCTCCGTAGGGGACACCATATTCGTGCGATAGTAAACTAATAGGTGTCATTGTAATGTGCTATCCAAGGTTGGGATATGAGTCACAGTTGAGAACAACCTAAGTTGGTAATCGAAATATGTAGCTTTCTAGACTTAATTGGTTATTATCGGAGTTTCATTGAAGGATATTCTCGAATCGCTATTCCATTAACGCAACTGACTCGTAGAGATACAAAATTCGAATGGAGCAAAGAATGTGGGAAGAGCTTCAAGAACTCAAGAGGAGACTCATTTCAAGACATGTTTACGACCATGCCATCCCGAAAAAGTTTAACGTGGTAGTGGCGTGTTGAGTAGAAGATCGTATCAAGCACGAGTACGATATTGTCAAAAACTAATTTCGTATAATTTACAAATAATAGAGATGGAGATGAAAACTCTAGGTACCCACGTGATGATATACGAGTATAATCGACTTTAATCGATAAAGTTAAAAGGTATTCAAGCTACACACCCCGAAGTGATGAATTTGAAGAAGGTGCAAGAAGTTGTTATTTCAAAAGCGAGAATCGGTGAGGTGAGAAAGCTCAAACCTTCGATTTATTAATCCATTTGAAATTCTCGATCGAATAGGAACCGTGGCCTATATACTGCGTTTACCGCTAAGTATGACGCGTGTTTATAATATTTTTCACGATCGATGCTACGTAAATATGTGAACGACCGAACCACGTCATTGAGTTAGAAGCCAGGACGAGATAGTAGAAGACTTAACGTGCGAGGAGGTACTGTCAAGATCTTGGATAGGAAAGAACATGTCCTACATGTCTGGGGTTATACCACAAGTTAAAGTTTTGTGGAGAAACCATGCTATTGAGGAAATGGTGGGAGTTGGAAGCGGAAATGAAAGCGAGGTATTCTCATCTTTTGAAACACTGCGGTGCGATCGTCAATTTCGAATGACGAAATTTCATAAGGAGGGAGGTTGTAAGACCCCAAATTTTTATAAATGAAATTTATTTTTCTCTATTTATTATTTTGAAATAGTAAGGGTTGATTTGATTAATGTGGATAGTTATGGGTAAAATACGTAAATATTTGAATTAGCAAGTGGTTATAAAATATTCTTTATTGTCGGGGAATATTATATGACGACGGTATGACCATGTGTGGGCCCCATAACAGTAAAGCGATTGGATGAAGAAAATGACAAATATAAGTTATTTATAAATAACAGCGTAGTTATTCAATTATCGTTGGAATACCGGTGGTTAAAACACACTAATACGCGTTGTTGAGCGAAGTAGCACCAGTATTGCACCAATTATTGATTCTTACGTGAAGAAGGCACTACTCGATAAATGTTACAAAGTAATTTCTATTCAATATTTTATTTTATTGATTCAATAATTGCTACGTTGATATTTTATATTATTGTTGTTTCAATAATTGTCACTACACAATTATTTTCCATTATCAGAGCAATAATTCATATTATCCGAATAATATTATTAGATAACATTATTGGCAATGTCTAGAAAGTTCGCTTAAGGAGAGGTTTGGTCACCTAATTTACAGCCAAGAAGGAGAAATCCTTATTGAAAGCCCCTCTTTCCGGAGGCGGCACGGTTGTCGATTATTATGATTACGTAATATTATTTGTGAATAATTAATTATTGATTTATATGATGAGAAAATATTGATTTTATGTGGATATAGATGGAGAAAATTTTTAATGTGACAATTGTTGAAAATTAATATTTTATCTTTTTCTGATAAAATAATTCATTTAAATATATTATTTTAATAATATAATAATGGTGATATTTTTACAATGAAAGTGGGATATATGAGTATATGAGGAGGAAGAGTATTTTTGTTGTATTAAATGATTAACACATGTTTTGTGTGTGACACCCCCAAAATAGGTATACATCACCCATTCTGAGTTGTCAATACACGGTACAGAAACAACTACAACTTTATTATTACGACAGTAAAACTGTGAGTTTAAATACAGATATTGCCATCTAAATAATATTCACATACAAATAAATCCTCATCATAATTATTGATACATTATTTTACAAAAATGGTGAGGACTACTAAACAACTCTCTCTAGAACCTTCATTCCATACCCCGACTAGTACTCGCTACATTCTCGCCTCCTGAGAGGAAAAATGGAACAAAAAGGAAAATGGTGAGCTCAACTAGCCCAGTAAAGAATATTATGACTAAGATAATATACAACAAATTATTGTTAGTCTTCAACAGGGAAAAATCTAATAGAATACAACAGACAACCAATTTTAAATCAACAACTGCAGCAGAAACAATAATTCATTAGAAGAGTTAAGTAGAGAATGCAAACTACTATCTTCTATATATGAATTTAAAAGTTCATCGTCGATATTACTGTGTATTTTATTTTATACACAGTAATTGCTGTGTTGATATTTTATATTACTTAGAAGAGTATTTTATTTTATGAAGAGTATTTTATTTTATTGATTCAATAATTGCTGTGTTGATATTTTATATTACTGTTGTTTCAATAATTGTCACTACACATCATTTTTCATTATCGAAGCAATAATTCATATTATCTGAATAACATTATTGGCAATGTCTAGAAAGTTCTGTCTAAGGAGAGGTTTGGTCACCTAATTTGGCGCCGAGAAGGAGAAATTCTTATTGGAAATCCCCCTCTTTCACAAGAACCGCACTGGTTGTCAATATTGTGATTACGTAATATTATTTGTGAATAATTAATTATTGATTCATATGATGAGAAAAATATTGATTTTATGTGGATATAGATGGAGAAAAATTTTAATGTGACAATTGTTGAAAATTGAAATTTTATCTTTTTTACGATAAAATAATTCATTTAAATATATATATATTATTATATTTTAATAATATAATAATGGTGATATTTTTACAATGAATGTGGTATATATGAGTATACGAGGAGTTGCAATAAATATTTAAAACATGTTAAACATGTCGGTGGACCCCATTTATTGACTGAAATTTGATTATAGCTTGTAAAATCGCCCATTTCTGGATTTCAGTCAATTTCTGTTTGGAATTTGGAAAACTTTCTTCTGCAAAGTTGTAGAGAATTGAATTTCCTATAAAAACTCGCGAGATTCGAATTTTCTGACAAAAGAGCTATTTATTGTGAATTATTGAAATTCCGAAGCTACGAAATAATTGATTTTTGGAAGTTTAAATTATTTTAAATTAGAAAAACGTTTTTTATTACTTTTTCTAGAAGGTGGCATGTGGTTATTGAACTGAAATTAGATTTCAAGTGTGCATAGAAGATTTATTATATATATATTATTATTATATTAAATTTTCTACTTTGGTGTTCTAAGCAATTTCCTATTAAATAGGGTGCTTAGGTTAGAATTGAAGATTACACCAGAAACTGAAGTTTTCTCTCTCTATATTATCGAGCGTATTCTTGTGAGTATTTTGAGTATACTTTGAGTATTGCTATACGGTGAAAGTTCAAGTCATATGCTTTATATCCAGGTGTTTCAAATTAGAAGTCATCATCTTTTGAGGTAAGGGATATATTTTTTTTTCCGTAATGATATTATTTCTTCAATATCATTATGCTGAAATATTGATCTGAAGTTTTTATCAAATTTGGAACTTTTAGTGTCGGGATTACTATTCACGATACTTGCCTTTATTCACGATATCTGATTATTATTCACGAATCTGGTGATTATTCATCAAAAATGAAATTTTTCTTTTCGTCAAGAAATATCTATTACGGATACTAGCTTTGATTGTATCCATGTTTTGATCATTCTTGAATTTTACACCACTATGATTATTTTTGAGGTATTTTTGGACGTGGATAAAATAAAGTACGAATCCTTAATCCTTGTCATTTTGTTTCACTAGATTCGTTTGTAAAAAAAAAATATTTTTCATCATCCTCAGTCTTAAATGATGATATTATTGAATATCTTTGGCCTGTAGTGCAAAGATGAATGATTTCAGATGAATATCTTTGGCACGTAGTGCAAAGATGAATGATTTCTTGATGAATATCTTTGGCCGTAGTGCAAAGATGAGCAGTGTTGAGATGAACATGACCGGTGATGAATATCTTTGGCACAGTGCAAAGATGAATATTTGATTCGAGATATATATTGATTGATGTTACGGGGATAAAATATCGACGATGAACTTTTAAATTCATATATAGAAGATAATAGTTTGCATTCTCTACTTAACTCTTCTAATGAATTATTATTTCCGCTGCAGTTGTTGATTTAAAATTGGTTGTCTGTTGTATTCTATTAGATTTTTTCCTGTTGAAGACTAACGATAATTTGTTATATATTATCTTAGTCATAATATTCTTTACTGGGCTAGTTGAGCTCACCCTTTTCCTTTTGTTCCATTTTTCTTCTCAAGAGGCGAGAATGTAGCGAGTACTAGTTGGGGTATGGAATGAAGGTTCTAGAGAGAGTTGTTTAGTAGTCCTCACCATTTTTGTAAAATAATGTATCAATAATTATGATGAGGATTTATTTGTATGTGGATATTGTTTAGATGACAATATCTGTATTTAAACTCACAGTTTTACTATTGTAATAATAAAGTTGTAGTTGTTTCTGTACCGTGTATTGACAACTCAGAATGGATGATGTATACCTATTTTGGGGGTGTCACACACAAAACATGTGTTAATCATTTAATACAACAAAAATACTCTTCCTCCTCATATACTCATATATCCCACATTCATTGTAAAAATATCACCATTATTATATTATTAAAATAATATATTTAAATGAATTATTTTATCAGAAAAAGATAAAATATTAATTTTCAACAATTGTCACATTAAAAATTTTCTCCATCTATATCCACATAAAATCAATATTTTCCTCATCATATAAATCAATAATTAATTATTCATAAATAATATTACGAATCACAATCATCGATAACCGGTAGTTCGAGGAAAGGGGGCTTTCAATAAGGATTTCTCCTTCTTGGTGGCGTAATTAGGTGACCAAACCTCTCCTTAAAGCGAACTTTCTAGACATTGCCAATAATGTTATCTAATAATATTATTAGGATAATATGAATTATTGCTCGATAATGGAAAATCTTGTGTAGTGACAATTATTGAAACAATAGTAATATAAAATATCAACGTAGCAATTATTGAATCAATAAAATAAAATATTGAGCAATAATTCATTGTAACAATTATTGAGTAGTGCCTTCTTACGTAAGAATCAATAATTGGTGCAATACTGGTATTACATCTTTGTGTTTTAACCAAGAGTATTTCAATAGTATTAACGGTAATAACAACGCCGTTATTTATAAATAACTTATTTTTGTCATTTTCTTCATTCAATCGCTTTCCGTTATGGGGCCCACACAAGACTGCGTCGTTGAACGAATATTCCCCGACAACAAGAATATTCCACGACCAAACGAATATTCCCCGACAACAATGAATATTTTATAACCACTTGCTTATTTGAAATATTTGCGTATTTTACTCATAACTAACCACATTAATCAAATCAACCCTTACTATTTCAAAATAATAAATAGAGGAAATTAAATTTCATTTATTAATAATTTGGGGTCTTACAGTTTATATCTTCCGCAATAGTTATAGAATGATTGTACCAGATCCGTGGTGATTTGGGACCCGAATTTGGGGCTCTCACAGGTGATGCTACCTCTTAAGAGGCCATAGTTGTTTTGTAAAGGACAGTTGACAAAGGTTTAAAGGATAATTTAATTTTCACCTTGTCTATAAACTCTATACTGATTTTTCTTTCTTATGGTCATAACGTTGAGAATGGTTTGAAATTTGTTCTGCTACTACAGAAATTACTCTTTGTAGCCTTGCAAGGGAATATTACTTTATGGATAGTTTGGTATATTTTGTGGATGTAGTCAAATTCACAATTCAATATAGTAGTTATTATATTGAAAAGTGAATTTGAGATGTAAGAATAGTTTGGTATTATTGGGATGTAAACGTATTGTATGGTATTAATATTCTTTGTAATTGGTATATTTTGAATTTGAGATGTATGGATAGTAATATTATTTGTAATTGGTATATTTTGAATGTTTGATACATTTTGGCTTTAAATAGATTACACCTTCTAAACGTTGTATAAATGTGTTTAAACGTTGTCTGATGTATCAAACCACAACATTTTATGCCAGAAAACGTTGTGGAATCATATCATCTACAACGTTTTCAAGTATCCAAGAGTTTATGGAAAACAAATATACAACGTTTTTTAAGAAAAAAATGTTGTGTAATGTGTCAAACTACAACGTTTTAAAAATGTTGTAGAAAGGTTTCAAATAGATAACACCCTTAAATACGACATTTCTGTAAGACCTTCTACAACGTTTTTTTACGCTTTATCTATTTACTATTTTGTAGTAGTGCTATTTCTATACCTATTGCAGATGATATAAACATAAATTATTTATACAATAAACTTTACATATTAAACCCCAAGGTCAAGTAACATTAACTTATACACAATTCATAACCTAATTGACATACTATGCCATTATCATACATTACTGTTACATTTCTAGTTGCATATAATAATTCCAAGCTGGACTTGTCTTTGACCTTTCCTTATATCTGACGTATTCGTCTTAATCTGCAATGTTTATCATGATATAGCAAGGGTGAGCAACAAGTTTTCCCAACAAGTTTAAGTTCAATAAATTAAAGATTTATCATGATAGGAAGAATTTTGAATAATAGCTGGCTAACATTTAACAATATAATTGTGAACTAGCATGGACAATTTTTTATAGTTGAACGAACATTGAACATGAACATATCAATTATATCTGGACCGAATGGTAATAAAGGTGATCAACCTTTCATACCTGATGAATACATGCAATATGCACTGAGTACGATTCAACAATTCATAGACATGGTAATCAGTAATGATTATCCACAAGCATATTTGAATAAACAACTCGAAGTTGAGTTAAGGAAAACTTGCATGTTCCGATGTTTACCATTACGCATTCTATTTATCTTTGTCTGAATACCACTTTGAGCCTTGATCTTGGAATCTGACTTTGATGATCTGTTCTTGAATGTTATGAACTGATATTGTCTTAACTCCTTACTTTCTTTCACCCTCATATTTCGAATTTAGAGAGAGAGAGAGGATGGCTTGGATAGCTTGGAAAATAAAGTAAGTAACTTTACTTACTTTTTAAATTTTGATATATGATTCAATGAATTGGTTGGCACTTGATGGCTGATATATTAGATATAGGCACATGGGATGATATTTAGTTGGTAGACAACTCATATTTGGCAAGATTTGCAAGTAACCTACAATAATGCACAAAGGGTAATTTAGATATTTTGCATACATTTTTAAGGGCTTAATAGTAACTTGCGACAACCCTTAGGGTTTTACCCTTAGGTTTTAACCCTTAGAGTTTAACCATAAGGTTTTAAAAATTAATTTTTTTTCTAATTAGGTTTTAAAATTAGAAAATTAAGATTTCTAAATTATAATTAGGGTTTTCTAATTATATTAAAGATTTCCTAATCACATTAAGGCTTGTTAATTAGGATCAAGGTTTTCTAATTAACATTAAAATTATTAAATTAACAATTAGGTTTTCCCTAATTATAGATTAGGGGTTTCTAATCTAGAAATTAGGATTTTCTAACTAATCAATTAGGTTTATCCCTAATTAGGTGTGTAATTAATACACTTAAGCCTTTAAGCCCCTAAATTAGGGTTTTCATATTCCAAATTAGAGTTTCAAATTCCCGGAACTAAAATTAGGGTTTTCAGAGTCGGTATTAGGGTTTTTTTATCATTCGTTAGTTTTTTAACTGAACGTCGACATTCGAATATAATAATAGGGTTTGACACTGATACAATTAATCTGGTCAACCCTTGACCTTTATCCACATACTGCACACATACATGAATCCATAAATTTCTTCCCAGAAATGTCAAATCCATTCACTTATTTTCTGTCTAGGTTTATTATTTAACCTTAATTCAATTTTTTAAGATTTTATTAAATTGTCCAGATTCTCGGGTTGTCACAGGTAGCCTATTTGTAAAAGTATAAAAGTTATACACTCTCATGGCTTAAAAACTTAACAACTACAATATCAAAGCCCTACAAAAACTTGTCAGACAGTTTTTGGAAAATCTGGGTTTTCTAGTTTCTTTGATTGGTCAACTATGTTTGACCATTAATAACTTGGAATGTAGACATGCTATGGACTTGATTCCACTTCCAGTGTACTCTCCTCATGGCGTACTATATCAATGATATACTTACAACCTCAAAACAATAAACACGGAATCTAGAGGCTCTGACATTTGACTGTCAGACCTCATATTTAGTGTTCATGTCAGTTTCTAAAATCCTTATTTTCATGCACTTAGATGTTATGGATCCATGATGTATCATCATAGATCACTAAATAACATCACATAACACATATTTAAACATCAAAACACATAACCTACAAAAAGTTTAAGGATCAAGCATGAATTAGGGTTTATACCTTTTTGCTCCAATCTTTGATTTATGTCCTATTGATCTGATCTTGGCTAGCTAAGAGGTTATCTTGGCTTAACTTTAGACGGACTTCCTCTTAAATTTTTGAAATCTTCCATCATCATGGATCCAGGCACATGCGAGCCAATCTGTCATCATCATGGATCCAGGCACCATGTTCGCCAGGAATTAGGTAGCACAGGTCTGAGCCCCAATGGTGCGGGGAGTCCACCACCGATGAAAAACGTCGTTAGTACAAAAGCCATCGAACAATGTAAATCCATCCAAGACCATCAGGGGAATATCTCTAATAGGCTAGGACAAAGGACATGAACGGCACTCAGGAGGAAGATGAGGAATCTGAATCTCTCTTGTGATGCACCTGATAGCATGCTCTCCTGAATAGAGCTCCCAACCTCCCTCAATCAAGAAGGGAATCCAACAGGTTGATAATGCATACTCAGCTCCTGTCAGGAAGTCATCCTCAAAGCCCACTATCAAGAAATCTGGAGTAGAAGGAACCCATGTGATGACATTAGTAGTCAGCAGCTTCAGCTATAAATGACAATGAGTAAAGCCATCTGCCACATAGATCTCAGCCAAGGTAAAATGTTGCCATTGACGTCCCCGTGGATATGTATCCAAACCTAAAGTGGTAAATGGTAGATGGCAAGGAAGCCTCTCATATGCACATAATTGAAAAGGCATTAATCAACTACATTAGTCCATATATCAAAAATACCCAAAGGTGGGAAATGGAAAATTGATTAAAGCTACTCACAAGCAGAAGTAAGTAGAGACCTAGCCAGGCCTTGGTAACGCCCTTTGAGCAGACGCATCCCGCGAAGGAAATACGTAAAGGTAAAAGATCCCCAATCAAAATCCACTATACGGTCTACCTCGCAAAAAGCTACAACTAAGGAAAATGAGACAGTCGAGGAGTTGTCTGTAATGAAACAACCCTTGATGATATTCAGAAACAAATGTCGCAAAATGTGATCTCTCTCCCTATGATCATCAAGAAGAGGCTTTGACAAAGCGCCACTGGTAGCATCAACGCTCAAAGGACCGAAATGAACGGCCCGACCCTTAAGGGCAGAGGGAGGAACTCCTAGTATGGATTGAACAGTAGTAGGGGAAATATCCACCACCAAAGGCACCCTCTCCCCTGTAAACTCTAAACCGATGATAAACCGTCAATCCATCGGTGTCATCATAACCTCACAATCCAGGAAGTGGAGTGACTGGGTCTGATGAAACCATCTCTTAGACAAAGCTCTCAAATATCCCCAGGAGCGGATGCGATGAAGGCTCCTATACAAGGAGTGGATGCTAAACTAGTTACCCCGAGGTTTAGTAAACCCGAGAACCTTCATATTCAAATCAAGGTTCAACCATTGCCAAAAATAGAAGAGAAAAGTTATTCAAAAATGAAAACCTCCAATAACTCGTTAGCATGAAGATGGAATGATGGGTGGCATCTCAAGTCTCCTAATAGATCGGGAATCATCACATGTATACCATGAAGGTCCAGGCGAGTAGTGAAAGAAGAAGGAGCGAGATCCTCAGCAGGAATGCCCTCCTCCTCTTTAGGAACTCCAGTCCTATCAACCCTAATATGACGAATTATGAACTGGGTCAATGCGACGCCTCAAAAATAGGCCCACACAACCCATTCTAAGTCGCCAAAAACAACACTACTAACGCGAACTATCCTATTACAACTATTGAACTGTCGTACAAAATACAACGACACATATACTATGAGTTTCAATAAAAATATTGTAACGTATATAATACAACAATATTCATACTCAAATTATTACAATGCCATATAAAATATTGTAGTAAATATTTCAAGTCCCCAAAGGAACACGAAAAGATTCTTGTCCTCTTCATTTTAATGTGGTGTATTTTTGACGTTTTCAAAGTTAAGTCCTCATCACCCTATTGTTGTTCACCAAAATTAATTACTAAATGACGTATAAAATATAACACAAAAATTTTAATTCCTCAGTATAATTATGATTCCACACTGTTCTATAACTTGATGAGGATTGCGACTAATTCGAAACAATACTTTATACCCATGTTCTCTCTGCTAGTCCCAGCTACACTTTTATTTCCTAAAAGGAATTATGAAACAAAATGGTGAGCACAAATAACCCAGTAAAGAATATCATGACTTAAGATAATTAAATTATCAATAGCCTTCATCAATAATAAATCAGATATTTAAAACATATGGTAGATGATAAAAGGTGTCAACCATAATTGCATCGGAATCAACAATCCATTAGAAGTGTCAAGTAGAGCATAATGTCTACTATCTTCTCCAAATTAAAAGTCCATCATCAATATTTTATTCTTGTAATACCAATCAACAGTTCTTCGATGTACCCAAGACAAAGAGAACTTTCACCACTTGTCTTTACCTAAAACACCAAATATCATGGTTATACCAATTCACATTTCATGTTTATAATTATGCCATTAAATTCATCTTTGCACTCCAAGCTAAAGACATACAACTATAAAGTCAATAATCAATAGTCTATCTTTCCACTACGGGCCAAAGACATACAACTGTAAAACCAATAATCAACAGTCCATCTTTGCACTACTGGCCAAAGACATAAAACTATAAAACCAATAATCAACAATCCATCTTTGCACTACGGGCCAAAGACATACAACTATAAAACCAATAATCAACAGTCCATTTTTGCACTACGGCCCAAAGATATACAACTGTAATACCAATAATCAACAGTCCATCTTTGCACTACGGGCCAACGATATACAACTGTAAAACCAATAATCAACAGTCCATCTTTTGCCTATGGGCCAAAGATATACAAGCTATAAAAGCCAATAATCAACGATTCATCTTTGCACTACTAGGCCAAAGACATCTGGTATAAAACAATCATCAACAATCCATCTTTGCACTACGGGCTAAAGATATACAACTGTAAAACTAATAATCAACAGTCCATCTTTACATTACGGGCCAAAGATAACTTTATAACACAAATTTAAGTCTGAGGATGATTGTAAAAACCTGATATTTTCTATATAATTAAATCGTAAATTTTGCGTATAATTTTATTTTTTTAAAAGATGAGGATTTGTACAAAATAAAGAGTATGTATTTATGTGATAAATAAAAATATATTTATTACATGATTAAATATAAATAATTTTATTTTAGAATTATTGGTTATTATAAAGTGTATTCCTTTAATAATTAATTTTATAGTAGAAAGGTTTTTATTATTTATTTTCCATGAAAATATAATTATATATTATTTAAATAATATATGAAATGATTATTAGAATTATTATAATAATTATTTTATTTTATTATATGAATTTATGTTAGATTAATTAAGTTAATTATTTTAACTTAATTTATAATGTTAAATAGGCAAGGTAAATCAGATATGGAATCCAAACCCTAATTTTGGATTTTTATCAAGGAATGAGAATAATAATATAATATTAATTATATTTTGATTTTTCAGTGCTATAAATATGTACTGTATAAGTACGTATTGATAATGGTTGGTCAGTTATGGTATATAATGTCAAAACCCTAGCATTAATTTGTTTAACCCTATTTTGTAATTCAAATGGGAAATTCAAGACTATTATATAACTGTGTTATATGATTTATATTGTGTATTATATAATGATTTGATTAATTAGGTAAACCCTAATTAACATTTTGAAATATTAATTTCTAGACACCCTAATTTTTAAATTAATTAGGAACCCTAACTTCGAAAATGTAAACCCTAATCGCTAGTTTGGCATGCTTAACGATAATTAATAAATTATTTAACCTAATGTGTAAGTTTAATTAATTAGGAAAACCCCTAATTATTGTTAGAAACCCTAATCATGAAATTAGAAACCCTAGTTTCTATATTTAGTAACCCTAATTAGTAATTATAAAACCTAATTACTAATTATAAATTCTAATTGCTAAATTAGCAAGGTTAACTATAATTATTAAATAATTAATACCCTAATGATCATGTATAATGTAATTAGAAACCTAATTTAATTAAGGAAACCCTAATTACAAATTTTTGAAACTAAAATTTTATATTTTTTAAACCCTAATTGCTAAATCCTACAAATGCTATGTACTAAACCTTAGGGTTAAACCCTAATGGTTAAACCGTATGGATTAAACCCAAAGGGTTTGCCAAGATTACATTAATGCCATTAAAATTTCAAGCCAATTGACCAAAATGCCCCTCTTATATTATTGAAGCTAACTTGCAAAATTGGACAATAATTTAGTTGGTGAACCACCTTTGACTCTCAATATGACTGAATTATACATACATATCAGCCAACACACTCAGCCAATTCATTAAATCCATGATATATATAGATTAAGAGGGAGAAAGTGCTCATTTTATCACAATTATCCAACATTCACTCCACTAAGACCCTCTCTCTAGCTCACGAAATTTCTAGTGCTAGATTAGTCCTAAACCAAGCCCCACTATCTCCTCTAGTAGATCATAAGCATAGAATCAAAGATTTGTTCATAAAGGTATAAACCCTAAACCTAAAATCTTATCATCGATCCTCTGTTAAAAGTTGTGTTTAATTAAATGTTAAAACATGTTCTATGTAGTGCATAATGATGATCTGGGTTGATAGATGTTAGATCCATAACATCTATAGGCTCGAATTTAATGATTTACAAAATCTGGAAAAAATTTAAAATGTGGTCTGACAACGAATGTCAGACCTCCTAAATCTCATTCTGTTTATGTTTCTTTATGTTTAAATGTTGGTATTGGTAGTATGTTGTAAGGTCTGTGATCTGGAAGTGGAATCACAGCCATTAAATGTTAATATTTCATTTTATTGATGGTCAAAAGCCGTTATTGAAGGCCGTTGATCGGACGTTTAGGTAACAAGCGCCGCCCGTAAATGGGACAACGATTCAAACGACTAGATCATCGTTGTTTTGTTGTTTTGATTCTGTTGTTGTAACTAAGTTGTATATTGGTAGATGGACTATATATTCATGTTAATAGAACACCTAAACATCATATATGTTGGATTTTGTGGCCGGTCAAACGATTTAGTATGATCACGAAAGCAGTTTTCTGGGTAACCCAGAAAACTTATGAACGCAACGTCTAACAGAGTTTGACCGGCTTATATATTCTTGTTGTGTTGTTGTTTTATTGGTTTTAGGTAATGGATCTGTAGTCTGACATGATGTCTACAACCTGGAATCCTTAGATCACAAAAATAACTCATGGATTACAAGTTGTGGAAGCCCAAATGTGGCCACTCGAACTATTCTTCATTTCTGGGTAACCCAAAAATGAAGAACAGCTCTGACAGCCACTTTGGACGATCAGATCTCTTTTGTTATGTATTTTATGATTATGATTGTTGCTGTATCATGTAGTAGTACATTAGTTCTATAACCTGTGAGTAATAGATAGTCTAGAAACATCATGATCTGATCAGAAATCTTGGTCAAAGTAGGTCATTTGATAACTGACATGCATGTTCTGGGTTTGATGAAGAACATGAAGAACACCTATATGACAGTTACATCGATATAAAGATCTTTTGACGATTTTATTAAAATTAATTAAATTAATTTCTAAAATCATTTAAAAATAGAAATTTATTTAGAAAAATTAAAAAATTATTTTAAGTTATAAAATTTAACTTTTAATAATTTGAAATATTTTCATAATTATTAACATTTATTTTAATATTATTGATATTTAATTTATTTATTAAATGTATTAAATAAATTAATTAAAATGATTTTATTATATTAAAATCATTTTAAATGATAATAAGTTATTTAAAAATATTTAAGTTATAAAATATAACTTTTAATATTTTAAAGCAAATTTCATTAATTATTTAATATTAATGATATTAGATTTAATTAATAATTATATTAATTAATTTAATTTAAAAATGATTTTAATATTAGAAAAATCATTTTAAATGAAAATAAAGAGTTGAAAAATATTTGAAGTTATAAAATATAACTTTTCGATATTTAAAGGTAAATTTTATTAATTATTTATTTATTAATGATATAAATTTATTTAATAATTATATTAAATAATTTAGTTTAAAAATGATTTTAATATTATAAGAATTATTTTAAATGAAAATAAAGTGTTTAATGATATTTTAAGTTATAAATATAACTTTTAATATTTAAAGGATAATTTTATTAATAATTTAATATTAATGATTATTAATTTATTATTAATGATATTAAATTTATTTAATAATTATATTAAATAAATAGTTTAAAATAGTTTTATTAATTTAAAAATCATTTAAAAGGATATAAATGAATTAAAATATTTTACGTTATAATTAATGATTTTAATATTTTGATAAATAGTACATTAATATTTAAATATTAATGGTAATTATTTAAAAATGATTTTAATTATTTTAAAAAGTATTTAAGGGTAATATTAATACTTTAAAATATTTTAAGTTATTATAAATAACTTTAATATTTTGGCAATGGTTTCATTAATAGTTTAATATTAATTAAATATTAATGATAATTGAATTATTTAATATTTAAATCATTTAATAATGATTCAGGTGTTTAAAAATTTATGATAAATTATAATAAATGTTTAAAAATTATTATAAGTCATTTAAAAATAACATGACTAATAATTACAGTTATTGAACTAATGGATAAAGTCTTAGACTCGATAATTACCCGATAAAAGTGATTTAAGATAATCGTATGTTTCGAAATTGATCTGGACTTAGATAATTTGATTAGATATATGTTTGTTTGTGATCCAGTGACTGCTAAACCTATGTGCCAATGTGATTAGGTTATGTGCTGACTGCAATAAGAAGTGCTATGTGTTGCGATATGTTATTCTAATCAGTAAAATGATCTTATTACTGATAGGTTGTTATACAAAAGCTAAAACTAAGTTACGAATTGTAAGCAACGTACCAGGCAAGTATCCTACCTTTGCATTTTCTTTATGCAATGGACATGAGTAAGAAAGTTTCAGAATTATATTATTATTGTACCAGATTATTAACCCTATTGTTATATATGTTATATTTGATCATTGATTGTCAACATGGTACTATATTGTAATTCAATTATATATATTCTGTTCGTTAATTTCTAAATATGGTTACTCAAAGTGTCCCAACTTGGATAATCATTGTATCTAAACACATGTTGATATATATGTATATATATACCTATTGATCTCTAGTATGTATACAATAAGTAAAAGCCGTCTACGCTATTTGACCAGCTAGACACAGATTTAGAACTATTGTTGAACATGATAAAATCTTTTTGTATCCAATCAAATTATTTTGGTTCGGATTCCAGACTAAGTATGAACATCCCAAACATAGGAAAAATTTTATGCGCCCAAGGCGGACAGAGTGAACGATAACATCGTTCTTGCATGTAGTGTTGATCAATACAGGGCATAATGGGCTGATCATTGATGAGTGAGTTTTATACCCATGAATTGAGTGCATTTGATCTTAATCTTTTGAATGTTTTTAAGTGTTTGTGTTTATTCATGTATATTTTATGTTGTTTTGTAGGAATTGGGACAAAATTTACATGGATCGACGTTTGGGGTGGCTAGATGCGCATTTTCGGCTTATCATTTACATAGCAGCCACTTCAAAGCCAATTTCAGCATTGTTCCAGACTTTATTTCGAAAAACTCAAAGAATGAAAGTTGTAGATCTACGTCTCCTCTTTCCGGAATATCTTGAATCATCGAAATCGGAGTTTGGACGAAGAGGTTATGATCATTTTCCCAAAGGACGTCGGAGCAGAAAATTTTTAGAATAGTGGCGATCTTCGGGCGCCCATTTCGTGCCTATGCTTGTAGCACGGGTGCTAAGAGGAGTGTTCGATGCCATGCCCAAATACGAAGGGTGTGGGGAAGAGTTTGGTCAAGCTTGGACGCGTTTTGGGGTGAATTTTGACACTTTTTTGACTCCAAATAGGATTGGGTTTGTTCCTAAGCTAAAAATTGGACTTGTAACCTATAAATACATGATGTAAGGCATAAAATAAGGGGGGATTATATAGATTAGATTAGAGACACACTCCATTAGATTAAAACATAAACCCTAGTTCTTATTAGTTTTGGATATTGAAGCAACTTGGAGATCATTGAAGATCAAGAGCATGAGCAAGAGAGGGGAACATCGATTTCTGGGGCATAGGCACGAAATGGGCGCCGTGACGGCACCGCCACTTTTCCAAAAAATTTTCTACTCCAACGTCTTTTGGGAAAATGATCATAACCTCTTCGCCCGAACTCCGATTTGGATGATTCAAGATGTTCGGAAAAGAGGAGACGTAGATCTACAACTTTTATTCTTTGAGTTTTTCGAAATAAGGTCTGGAACAATGCTGAAATTGGCTTTGAAGTGGCTGCTATGTAAATAATAAGCCAAAAACACGCATCTAGCCACCCCAAACGTCGATCCACGTAACTTTTGTCCCAATTCCTACAAAACAACATAAAATATGCATGAATAGACACGAACACTTAAAAACTTCCAAAAGATTAAGATCAAATGCACTCAATTCATGGGTATAAAACTCACTCATCAATCACCCCCCATGCCCGTAAGTTATGACGGTTTACAGATGAATTTCTGTTTAACCTTTTCAAAAATTGAAAACAATGTTCATAGCATGTCACCTTAACCCCATTTATAGTCAATGCGTAGTTTCAAAATTTTGATCGAGAGTAGTTATGTTATTATCATCGGTTCAGATTACTTCATAACTATTGATTTGTTATAGAAGGGTAGTACAAAGAAAACATTTAACCCTTTCAGCTAATATTTATAATTGTTATTACTTGATGGGCACTCAAATGCTCATCCTTGCTTAATTTAAATAGTTTCAGCTAAGTGTGAACAACCTGAAGGCTCTGCTAAGAACAAGGGAAAAGGAAAGGTTGCTGAATGATTGCAATGTTATCTTATGTAATAGTTTGATGTTATTAAGACAATGACATATATTATCTATCATGCTATGTAGTGAATGTAATAAAGGTTACGTACTTGGGAGCTAGACTCTGATGATTATGTAAATTAAGTTTAGTATTTATATTATTGTTATTATTATTAGTATTATTCCGCTCATATAAATGGTATCGTGAAGCACCGAGTTCAGGTTTCAAGTACCTGAATTTGGGGGCTTTACAATGATGATAATGATATATATAATGAATGGACAGAAAAGATCAGAATAATAAGATAAAATAGATCTTAGTGATTTTTAACTTAATTATCCAGAGTCCAAATTGTCAACGTGATATCCAGAAAATCGAATAGAATTCTTGATAGAATATAAAGTTCAAGTAAATGTGAAGTTCCCGGCTCAAATAAAATAACTTAAAACTGAATAGAAAGATTCAGGTCACGATATTAGATGAAGCACAAACTATTAAGGATATTCTAATCATTTCAGGACTTTTCATCATTTAATGATAAGTTGAAGAAAAGAATTATAATATCTTACCATAATATGGAGTATTAAAGAAAATGATAACCCTTTACCATAAAAAAATACCCCTTACCTTAGCATGTGATTTGATTATGCTTTCTGTGAAATTGATCAACTTCAATAATGCTTGCATTCCTTATCTATACTTGGAGTAACCTTACACTCAACAGAAATACTCATAATATTTTAGTAAAAGAATTTTATATTTTTAGTGTAGTGATGGTGTATTTTGCTTCTCATCTAAACAATCTATTTATACTGGAAATTGAGGAAACAACTAGCACACACGCTTTGACAAAATAACCAAATGAGGTATATAATAATGTTGGTAGTGGATTTTTTGGTGCCACAGAGAAAATTAAACCAACTTGTACACATTTTAACAATAATTGAGTTGTGGTCCAGACTACTTTAAGAAAATTAAATTGTCGCCAAATCATGCCAGACTTACTTTTGTAAAAAGAAAATAATTGAACAAACATCTACATATCATACTTATCTTTAATCAACACTCTTTTCATTCTTTGAACCATTATTCACAATTATTAACATAGACTCACAATACTGCCAACTGGTCTAATTATATCATATCAAATAATATGAGTTACTGTAACAATTATTGAATGAAATACTGAGTGACTTCTTATGTAAGAATCAATTTTATAAATCACTGTACAATATCGTGTGCTACTGAGGAATACCGTGTACTATTGTGGAATTACACGTATTACTGTATTTTTATCACAGGTATTTGAATAGTTAACGGTAAAATTTTTGCCATCAATTTTTAAAAAGGTTATTTCTGTCGCTTTTCCTACCCGACAGTTTTCTATAATTATTTCTATTTATAAAAACTATCACTTAATAGCTTCAAAATAGAAATACTAACTCCACATACTTTTATATCTTTAAAACATCATCAATATTAATCTTATATTATTATATTATTTTTCAGCAAATTTCATAATTTTCCACCATTTATAGAATTTTCTATGAATTTCTTCTATTTTCAAACTAACTATAAATAGTTTAAAAATACAATAATTACTTCTATTTTCAATAATTCATCAAACATTTACATAAATTCTAAACTGATATTATAATATTTTTGTAAAAATATTTTAGCCAAAATAATTTTTCTGATAATTTAATTATAAATTTCAATATTCAGAAACTTCAATAATTCATAATAATTATCCCTTTTATCAAAAAATTACGGATCTTATGTCCTTTTCATGTGAAATTTAATTCTCTACAACTTTGTAGAAGAAAGTTTTTCCAAATTCTGCCTCTAACATAGAGAAATAGTCTTACCGTAAAAGTTCGTCGAAAAATATTTTTCGGTCATCTTTTCTGACGATCTAAAACTTTTCCGGCAATTTTTCTTAAATTTTCTTGCCCAGATCAGATCTACTATATTTCAGGAGTCTAACCATTTTTTTTAGTTATGAAAATAAACCACTAATCGTTGTTAGATCTAAATTTTATGACGAAACTCCGGTGAAGCATAATTTCTTGATTTCTTTTGTTTGATTCTTGTTTATACAAGTTTAGATCATCCCAACAAGCACATATATAATCTCTGTACATAAAATCCATATATGGAATCAAAAGTTTACAAAGGTTAATGGATTTACATTTCTTATTTTCCACTTTCTTATTTCTTCCTTCCTTCTTCTTGTTCTCTTCATCTCTCTAATTTTCAAAATATTTGGGGGAGTACGGGAGTGAAATGTAGAAAACAAATTATGGTGTTTTCCTTGCTAAAATCATTTAGCCAACATCTCATGTCCCGCCATTCCAAAAATTTAATTCCTCATCTTTTATTTACTCACTTATCCATTTAATTGTCCATTTGACCATTTATCAATTTAATACTTTACAGCTTTAGAATAATAATCATAAATTAAATTAGACTTTTATTTTATAAAAGTCAGGATCTTACATTCAACCGACGAGCATGTCGGGTCGGACGAGGCAACGGAACATCTGAAGTTGTCCTCCTAAGACTCGAGGAAACTCTACGGGATGAGGAACTGCTAGGCCTATCAAAATCCATGCCTTAAAAGAAACTCCAAATCACCTCAGAAAGGGTGAGGTATGTTTCTACTCTAGTCAATTCAATTGTGCATATGCATCCACTTAGGACAACAGACTCCTAAGGATATGCTTAGATTATCACATCATGCATGGTCTACATGTGTAAATTTATGTTATTTTAACATACATCCCAAGTAGAGTTAAATATGCATACACATTAAAATGCCTGGACTCATGAAAAAAAAAATCGCCAAAGTCTTTTTTGGTGTAAAATCTAGTTACGCACATCATATAAGTATATGTAGTCAACAATAATAAAGTGATAAGTTAAGTATCGTTCCCATGGAGAAATAACTGAATTTTATCCTAACAATTACCACTTTTATATTATCCCAATTTTATTAAACTAACTATTAAGTATGCGAATTTAAGAAAACTACTAATTAAGGAAAAATTAACTAACTACCACAAGCTTTAATTAGATATTTGAGAATTAAGCCTATAATTTCACTTGATACGTCACTTAGACTGACACACTTCCTTTTAATTCACATTAATTACTCCAATTCGTTAATCTAGAACACAATAGTAGATATAACTATCTCTCAATGCATTATACCCATATCAACTTAAATCTACAATTGATAGAATTGAGTAGAATACTCTAATTAAATAATCCACCATATCTCTATGTAAAAATTAAAGAAGGTTTAATCACAAGTTCTTATGAGATTATGCGCGATATATAGGTATATCTCTATCCTAGACAAAAATTATGAATCCCAACAATATGCAGAAATCACAATCACACGCCACTATGATTAGGTCTAAACACATACTTCATCTCTCGAGTTCATATGGATTCACAAGGAATTGGTGATCAAATAATTCATTAATTAAGCATAAACCATAATAGACGAATCTTAAAATAGTCTAAATGAATTAAAATAAAAGCATGTCAACCTTCGTTACACAAAAAGATCCATTGTAAACTTAAAAAGTAAGTTAGTTCATGATGAATGAAATAGAAACTGAAATCCACAAAGATACTAGCATTCTAAATACAAAGATGAATATGAAGAATTAAAACTATAAAATAGAATCGTTACTCTTCTTCAATCCCCTTTCGTAATCTTTATGCCGAAATCGTTGCTTCAATCCTCCAACTCATGATCCAAAAGTTTGGGTTAAGTTAATGATGATCTCTTATGCCCTCTTTGCCCCTGCATATGCCTTTTATACTCTCCTAATCGGGTCTTAAATCCATCAGCCAAAGATCTCTAGAGTTGGAATCAAACTAGGAAACTTCAACTAACAGTTGCGTAGCCCGCCTTGGCGGGCATTTTACACTGAGGAACACCTACCCCGGTGGGAATTTTAAAACTGAGAAACTAAAGCATGTACCCCCGCCCTGGCGGGTATTTTAGCTTAGGAATTGCCCGCCCCAACTGGTATGCTAGCTCAATTTTGAAACTTTTGCTTTGTTCCTCTTGCTTTCCATCCACATCCACTCCTGCAATACGAACACATAATAACACGTAAAATAATACTAAAAACATGAAATAACAACTGTTTAGGTCTGAAAAATACCCAATTCGTAAGTATTAAACCCACTCATCTGTCTCCTCTATAAAATGGACTATCCACATGCACATATGCATGAACAAGTGTCCATTCAGTAGCACCAACTCAATCAAGAATAATATAAATGTTAACATTAAATCAAGCCCACAATGGTAGTTAAATTACCCAAGACCATTAAATATAGTCATGACAACTTCATGCTCATTTGCCTAAAGAGGATAGCTAAAATAGCTAAAATGGGTGTAAAATGACTTTTGAAAAAATGAAAGTTTTTCACACAGAACGTTCAGAATAGTAAAATACAAACATTTATTAAGCCCGTTCAATTTTATTAAGTCATTTATGCATACATATTTGATAAATTGTATTTAACTCGATTAAGCATGAAATCTACATTTCTAATGGTCAAGACTTGAAAAGAAAGGATGTAAACGTTATCGGAGATGGGCAGAACGTTTGTACAGTGACAGATTTCCAAAAAAGCAGACCGAAATGAGTAGATCTGAGTAGGAAGGTTCGGATTTCTTGAAGGGTATCAAGTTAAAAATTACACGTGAAAGGACCAGGGGGATTAAAACCACCCATACTGCCGCAAGAAACCTTACCTATGGCGATCGCGCGGTAGAGTCACACTGAGGATAGATGGGTCTCACCCCCTCCGGCTCGATCAAATCAGCAAAAAAGGTTCTACACGATTGAGCGGAAAGCACCTGAAATCCTTAAAAACTGCTGGAATATAAGATTTTCAGTTAAGCCATTGGTGACAACCCCATCGTAGCATCAGGCGGAGTCTGGTGATGTAAGCTATTGAAAACTACTTCAGTGAAGCATTAGGGAAGTCTGGTGATAACAACTGTTGAAAATTGTCTTCGACGGGAAGGACTGATGATGGAATCTATTATAAAAGGTAACCCCACCATAGATATCCAGAATGTCCTCAGCGGAGATATTCGGAGATATCTGATATCATAAACCTTTGGCATTAATCCAGCGTAGCATCAGAGTGACGCCCCCAAATTCGGGTTACCTGACCCCCAAGTTTGGTGTTCACGATCCACAATATAATAACATCTAACTACCCATTCATATAAAAATAGTAATACATAAGTCATTAACAGAGATTGTTAATACATTAGTCCCAGGTTCTCTAACCTTAACATTACAGACATACCCTTTAGATATACAAAAAGGGTTTACAATACAACATAATATTAATAATGTTCATTATACTACTCCAGCATTTTGCCTTTGCCTTTGTTCTTCTTCGATCCACTGGCCTCTTCGTTCCTAACTGAAATATTTTATTTAGCAAGGGTGAACAACAAGTTTGCCCCGAAAGTTAAGACATATAGTAAATGTATATGAATAAATAACAAGTCTTCTCGCATTCTATACAACAATAATCTGAATATGAAAGAGTACAACGCTTTCACGGTTTTCTACGATATTCAAATGAATAATCAAGAATTAATTCTACGAAATAGCAAAGTGGAATGTTTTCCAGATTTATGTTGAGCGATCCGTTGGATCTTTAACTTCTCTTCTTGGGTATATAATAAAGTTTTACTTTGACATATACGCAGGTGTATCAGATAACCATAAAGATTAAATCATACCCCTCTGCAAGTACTTAGAACCGGCCAACTCCTTGTAACCTATATTATGCATAATACTTAAGTCGCGCGCAATGGTCAAATATACAACTAAAAATGTTCCCTTTATATAAAAGGTTGTTCTTCTCAGTCTCAGAATCAAGATTTGATTGAACAACGAAATATTATGATTTCAATATCTAATCACTTCTCTTCTCTTCTCAAACCTATCAAGTTTTCTTTTTCGATCAAGCCGATACAACTGGCATTGATCTATCAATAATAATTAAATTCTCTTCTCTTCTCTTTTCGAACCTATCAAGTTCTAACAAATGTTCATCTAGCCAGAATAATTACCTAAGACATTTCTCAACATAATTCGACAATAAATAGGAATTATCTGTACTTTCAATATTAGCTTCTACAGATATGAATATCCAACAACAGTAATTCTACGAATATATATATATTTTAGAATCAGTAATTCAATTTGAATTTATTAAACATGCACTAACTGCGAATAATCAACAATAAATTCTTGGACATGGTATAATTAACAATAATTAACCACTATAATAATTGAATGAATATAACTCAAGGTTGAGTTAGGAAACTTGCCTCTTCCGCTGTTTACAGCTACACAAAATACTTATCTGCGTTCGTAAGACCTATAATCAATAATATCGGTCTCACAATTAGCACAATATTTCATAACACACAACACTGTAACTCACAGTCAATCTTCTCCTAGACACATTACCACATAGTCACATCAGTGTTTATAACCTATATAAACACTTATCAAGTCTAACTAGTTCAGTCTGGTTGGACTTCGGTCTCATCTCGATGTTCTGGTCACCCTATCCGACAATTAACACATTTATTGTCAATCAAATTTGGTCTCTAGGCTTTAATATTATATTAGATAAGTCAAATATCATTTATAATATTTTTCAGAAGCTTTTAATAATTTATAAACAATTATTATAATTTATAATAATTTTTCAAACACTTAAATCATTTTTAAATGATTTTATTATCAAATAATCTTATTATCATTAATATTTAATAATATAAAATATTAATAACATACTTGTCAAAATATTAAAGTTATTATTAATAACTTAAAATATTTTTAAATCGATAATATTCTACTTAAATGATTTTTAAATTAATTAAAGTCATTTTTTAAACCATCACCATTATTATTTAAATATTAATGAAATTATTATCAAAATATTAAAAGTCATTAATTATAACTTAAAATATTTTTAAAACATTTTCTCATTTTAAATGATTTTTAAATCAATAAAACCATTTTTAATTCATTTATTTAATATAATAATTAAATAAATCTATTTTCATTAAAATTAATTTATTAATGAGAATTCTCCAAAAATATTGAAAATTATATTTTATAATTCAAAATATTTTCTAACACTTGATTGTCATTTAAAATAGTTTGTAAATCAATAAAATCATTTTTATCTTATTTATTTAATTTAATAATTAAATAAATCTAATATCATTAATATTAATTTATTAATGAAAATTCTTCAAAAATATTAAAAGTTACATTTATAACTCAAAATATTTTTAAATACATTATTCTTATTTAAAATGATTTTCATAATATTAAATTATTTTTCTCTAATTTATTTAATACACTAATTAAATATAATTAATATTCAAATAATTATAAATATTAATGAAAAATATCCCAATTAATCAAAAATTATTTTACATAATTTAGAATAATTTTTAAAACCATTTTTGGTAATTTTTATAATTTATTTCTATTTTTAAATAATTTTTAGAAATTCAAAAAATAAAAACTAATTAAACCGTCGCTATAGCCCTTTAGCGACACATATTTGTCATATTAGGTGATCTTGAGCCCAAGAACACTGACAACTCAATGTTCAAGGGTCAAGGTTTGACCGCAATTAAATCTCGGTCCATTGTGTTTCTAGACTTCCTTGTGCATCGATCGTGTAGTAAATTTACAACACTACAATTATTAATCAGCAACTCGATCATAAAACATCAGATCATGAAGTTTTGGCCATCCAAATTATCTGTCAGACAGCTCCTGGGTTTTTTGGGTAACCCAGAAACCCAGGCAGCTTCGAGGGTTCACTTTGAGACTCGATTAACTTAATGTTCTGTTAATATATTAAGTGTTGTTAAGGTTCCAATATATAGTATACATGTCATAGAACACATTTACATCAACAGATCAATCAAAAAACATCACAATCACCAAATACATCTCGGTCAAAGGATGTCAAAAAGTGTGTTCATCATGTTTCTGGGTTTTCCAGAAACTGCAAGTCAATGCCGAGTGACCTAGTTTGACCACCTATTACTTCGATCCTGTTTGTGATATAAAGGATCTTAAAACATGGATCTGTAGTCCAGACAACAGGATACACATGGATTACAACAACATCAACAAACAACATAAAGCCTGTCAGATCTAAGACTTAGAAAAGCTTGTTAGAGACTGAAAAATACTTTCTGGGTTACCCAGAATTAGTCTGGTCATGCCCAGTCAACGGCTTTTGACCAAGAATAACTTCACATCTAGACATCCAATGGCTATACTACCATTTTCAGATGAAAGACCTCATACCAGACTACCAATCCAAAAGATCAAACAACAAAAATCATAAACGAGCAATGATCTGTGGCCACTGACATTAGGTTGTCAGACCACTTTTCGAGCTCAAGAAAAGTTTTTGAAAAACGTAGTTTTTACCCACTTTGATGCTATGGATCCAAGATGGGTCAACATACACCAACTAAAAACACCTTTTAAAACAAATATAAACACTTAAACACGGATTTTAACAAAGTGTACAAGATCAAAGGCTAGCTAGGGTTTATACCTTTCTAATGCAAAGCTTTGATTTTAGATCTCCTTAGTTGTTCTTAGTGATCTAGGAGCTGTTTAGGGGACTGATCTACTTAACAATTTCTGATATGAAGAGAGAGAGAGAGTTGTGGGAGAGTTAGATATCAAATGAGCCAAATATATGCATTTCTCTCTCTTTAATCTAGATATATTATGATATATAGCACATGGCTGATCACTTAACTTGATTTGCTGGACTGATTGCTAGAGATTTTGGTGTCACAAAGTCAAGTGATTAGGTCACCCACTAAAGGTCTTGGAAAATTTACATGTTAACAAATAAAAAAATGAAAAAAGGCATTTTGGTCTTTAATATAATAAATTTAATGGCATACATGGAATTTGTCACCCTTAGGGTTTAACCCTAAGGTCCTAACCCTTAGATTTTAAAACATTTAGTTTCTAAAAATTTCTAATTAGGGTTTTTAATTAGAAAAATTAAAAATTCTAAATTCTAAATTACAATTAGGATTTCCTAATTAAATTAGGGTTTCCTAATCATATTAACATTTACTAAACACATTAAGCTTACTAATTAGGATTAGGTTTTCCTAATTAGGATTTAGGATTCCCAGATTTTAAATTAGGGTTTCCCAGCTTTCAATTAGGGTTTCTAACTATACATTAGGTTTTCTAAATCTGAGATTAGGGTTTCTAATCTCTTATTAGGGTTTATAAATTTTAAACCTTATCCGATCAATCATTGATCAAAATTTCTCTTCAGTACAAACACATACTCATCAATATAATTATTTTAATTATATTTTCTATCGAATCCCTATCCAGAAATTAGGGTTAGGGTTTATAAAGCTGTTAAGCATAACTCTACTCTAATTTACCAGTCAATACATAAATTTACCACTTCTCGAAACTCGTATCACAGATACAAAGTACAATATTAACAGTCAATATTAATATTAATAAAAAAAATTTATTCATAAAATTTTGATTATTCGAAATCCCGGGTTATCACATTCACCCCTCCTTAAATGGATTCCGTTCTTGGAATCACCGCTTTCTTATTCTCTACAATCTTTTAAAGTTGTATCATCAATTCATTTTTATCAACACAATATTAGTTTTGTGTCTCATATTCTAACCTATGACTTGGGTCTATAAAAGAAAACAATTCATAGTAATTATTTTACTCAATATTACTCGCGTAATTTAAGTATTAAGCGAAATCATTACCTGCTGCCACCTCCTGAGTAGCCACTGCATCATGCGCCATCATGTTGAATGTACGGGCGGTTGGTCTTCCTGGCAGTGCAGGTCCTCGAATTGCCAAGGTTCCGCTACCTGGTCCTTTGTTGCACTTTCCTTCTCCGTATTTCTCTTCGGATAGTTCCGAACCATATGATCAGTCGATCCACACACAAAGCAACCTTGTATCTTCTTCGGATTGGGGCAATTGGGCGACATGTGTCCTTCTTGCCCACAGTTATAGCAAACTCCCTTCTTCTTCAAACAAACTCCAGAATGGTTTTTCCCTCACGTTGCACATGGCTCCCTCCCTTTCTTGTTTCCTTCTATCTTGCTACCCGATTGGATATTCTCACTCCACTTCCTCTTATTTGGATTACTACCACTATTGCTTCCTCCATCGTTTGTCTTCTTCTTCTTCTTTTGATAAAATCGAGATGCAGCTTCGCTCCCTCTTTCAGCAATTAACGCTTTCTCCATCAAAGCCGCGAACGTATTGATCTGCAATATCGCTACCTTGTTGAATATCCCTGGCTTTAGTCCATTCTCAAATCTTCTCGCCTTCCTTGCCTTAGTGTCCACCTGATGAGGTGCAAACCTCGCTAGTTCGTTGAATTTGGGAGTATATTCCGAAACTGACATATTTTCCTGCTTTAGTTCTAAGAACTTAACTTCCATCCGAGCTTGCATACTCGGTGATAAGTAGTTCTCAAAGAACAACTCCTTGAATCTGGTCCAAGTTACTATAGTTGTACCCGCTCTCACTTGGTTAGTCTCCCACCAGTAATTGGCTTCTCCCTTCATCAGATATGTTCCAAAAGATGTCTTTTGCTCTTCTGCCACACGCGCAATGATGAATGCCTTCTCCATCTCTTTCACCCAAGTTTGGGCTTCAATCGGATCTGTAGTCCCTTTGAATTCTGGCGGCCCTACCGCTTTAATGTTCTTGAAATTTGTCAATCTATCATTGGGTCATTCTCTTCGCCCTTCCTCTTCTTCTTTGGAGCTCTATTCTATAGCCGGCTATCATATTTGCAAAGTTTTGCATCGGGTCAGCTTGACCTCCTTCATTATTCACTGATTGCTCTTCCCTTTGATTTCGATTCTGTCGTCTAGGCGGCATTATCAGATTTAAATAAAAATCTTATATTAATTCTCATATATAAACGAATATTTATTCAAATAGTTCATAGCACATTTAGTACTTAACACATATTACTATCCCCTTTTAAATCATATCAGGATTAACAACACAACTTTACACAAAAAGTTGCAATTCTCCATTCACACATAGTTATTCTCAGTTTGTCAAACTTACCACACTTATGAGTTCAGGAACTTGCCACAATTATATGAGTTTATGAACTTATCCTAGTCAGACCTTTGGCGTCCATTCGCTGAGGGTTTCAAAACATTTCATATAATTATGAGTCATTAACTTACCATAAGTATGAGTTTTAAGAACACACAAATTAATCTTAATCTTATATTCATATAGAAAATAAAGATTTCATTCATACAAACATATTTATATTTACATATGTTCACACATCGTTCTCGATATTACAACACTTAATATCATAATCTTCTACCAAAAGATACTAACGCTCAAACTTAAGCTATATACCGTCCACTCCCTTCACCAGTCTTCTTTTTGATGGGACACTTGTTGAATCTATGACCCGTTCTCCCACATGAATAACACTTCCTCATATTCAGCTTAGGACAATGTAGGGAAATATGTCATTCCTGCTTGCAGTTGAAGCACACGTTCTTCCACATCATGCATTCTCCCGCGTGAGTCTTTCCACACTTGCTATAGGCTTGCTTCTTCTTCGGGTTTGACTTTTCAAAATTAGGGCTATCATTGTCCCTCTTCCTCTTTTTCTTGTCTTTCTGCTGCTTGATTGTTCCTTCAAACGATCCACCACCTTCAATCTTCATCCTTTCCACCTGCGCCTTGAGCACATTCCGTTCTTCAGTCATTTCGCGTAACGTTCTCTCTGTCTTCCACAACTCCTCCAAGAGAAATACCTTACTACGGAGTTCTTAAACTTCTGCAGATAGTTGATCTTGTTCTTCAACTTTAGTCTTATTCTTTTTCTCCACCTTAACTTGCTCAGACTCTGCCTCCTCATCTCCACTTTCAGATGAAAGACCTCATACCAGACTACCAATCCAAAAGATCAAACAACAAAAATCATAAACGAGCAATGATCTGTGGCCACTGACATTAGGTTGTCAGACCACTTTTCGAGCTCAAGAACAGTTTTTGAAAAACATAGTTTTTACCCACTTTGATGCTATGGATCCATGATGGGTCAACATAGACCAACTAAAAACACCTTTAACACAAATATAAACACTTAAACACGGATTTTAACAAAGCATATTAGGCCATATTGCGAAAACTTTTAAAACTCAAATGAGTTGATACATCCATTTAACTCATATCAATTGGCGACTATGTATAATTCGGCCCAATCGCATTAAAATCAATCTTTTCAAATCGTCGACATTTATGTCGGTCTTTTCTAAAAAAACACACCCTTGCAAGATAAGTCAACATAGATCACATAAAGGATAGTAAACAAACCAAAATTAGGGAAAGCGCGACATCAGCAATAATAATTTCATATATATATATATATATATATGAATGCATTAATCTCACAATAAAATAAAATAAAAATCATAAAAATCATTAATGTCAACTTACTTATCTATTTTTTTAATATATTATTCAATTGAAAATATGATGCTTATAAAAATTATTTTTAATATTTTTTTTGCTAAATTTAAAATGTCTTAAAAGAAAACCAATATATGTATTATATCAACAAAATTTTATAAAAAAACACTAGCCCGCGGCTCGCACGGGCTATCAAACATGTAAAATATATCTGTCGATTTTAAGTTTATTTAGTGACTTTACATCACAGTACAAAATTGGAAGAAACGAATATGCTAGTGCAAAATTAGGGTTCACATGACCTAATTGAATTAAATGCACAATTAGGGTTCCACGACCTCATTAAATGTGCAAATTAGGGTTCGCATAACCTAATGGAATGAAGATGGAAAAGGGTCGAGAAATAAATGTCTTAAATGCACAACGGGATAAGCCTCCACGTGTCCGCGAGGCGAGAAGACTAAATGGGAAGATGGCTCGTTTTGGGAATTGATTGAGGATTGGATTGGTGGGTGGGCTAGAAGGGAGGGCAAATGATGAGGATTAAGGACTAAAGGGTATTTTCCACACGAAATCATGTGCCTTGCACATGACTACTTTCGAGAGAACCTATAAATACCCCCTTCTATTCCATTGGAAAAGGGGGACACAAGACTTGGACCCTTTTGGTGACTTAAAAGGCTTGGATTTTTCCACCTAAAAGCACTAAAGAGTTGAGACTTCTCTTGGACTCAAGACTTGGACTCTTGGAAGATCAAAGAGACCCTTTTGGTGACTTAAAGGCTTGGAGATTCCACTAAAAGCACGAAAAGGGTTTGGACATTCTCTCGACTTGAAGGACTCAAGAAGGCTCTTGGAATCCATTACCCTAACACGGTTCCGGATTCTAGGAGTTACGCCACGCAGCGTCGTTAGATGTCGCCCACTTGTCATTTCTCCCTCTTGATCAATCAATCGATTTAGTACTTTTGGTGGATTTCTCTCTCTCCTCATTGACCACGAAACCCCTAACCCTAGCAAGAGTCGATTTCCTTGCCCACATTCTTTTGGCGACTCTGCTTTGGGGAGGTGTAGAATTCGTGAAGGTATGCCCTGACTTCGAAGTGGGAGAACTACGAGGAAGAGCCACTTCACCAACAAATAGCATTACCTCACGGATCCGAGTTCAAGGCAAGTAACTCGAAGCATTCCAAAGCGCAAATCTGGATTTTGACCAACCACTTATTAAAGGCGCGGAAGGGAGTTCAACATCACTATACATGGCGATCAACAACAAACCAGCGCGAGAAAGGCAAGGCGAGGATGCAAGTGGAGAACAAATGAATGTTGTGCTGTTGGAGATGCTCAAAAACATTGAAGGAAAGCACGGGAAGGACAAGGTATGATGATGGCCATGATCTTTGGAGATCTGAAAGGAAGCAAGAAGAGATGTGGAATTTCCGCCATGACAATTGATCACGGATCCCTACCTTGAGGCCATGTTCCCGGGCAATTCGCATGGAGAACAAGTAGGAGTGGAGGACAACAACAATGGCGGCAACAACAAAGAGAACAGTTGTACCTCCATTGGCGGGAAAGTCGATCGGTTCGATAATCAACTTGGAGCTCGAGCGGTGGTGGCGGGCCTGACCTAGGTTGGAAGCAAGCCGACCTCAAGCGAACATCATCCCATCATTTTCACGGTGCGAATGCCAAACATTCAAGCAATGTCCGGTGTAGTGAGCAACAACTTCCACGGTGCGGTTGTGCATGATCTGGCGTGCATCAACCAACCTCTCTACCATACACATTGCCCGTCGGCGGTATATCACAACACCCGGAGAGTTCACGCCCACAAAGCCGATGCGTGGCGAAGGATGATATGATCGGCGTGATCAATCAACCCGCAGACGGACATCTCGACCCTCGGAGTTAGACTTTACTCCTCTTACCACCTGCACACATTCGGGAGGCAACCTTACCCAACGGGGTATATTGAGCACCCACCATGGTTTCCAAAATCTGATGGGGAGAAAGGAAATGCGGAGAACACGTTTGCGAGTTACGTGAAGTCGATGTCTCCATGGCTAGGATATGATGAAGTAAACAACCACAACTTGTTGATGAGGAATTCAACAAGACTTTGTGGATAGTGCCTTGGTTGGTACTACAATTTGGAGAAGGATCGGTCCATGATTGGGATGATCTAAAATTGCAATTTTTAAGAAATTCTTCTATGTGCGAAGCGGTAACCATCGTAGAGCTCATGCGATTCAAGCGAAGCCAAGCGAGGAGGCTGTCGGATTATGTGGATAGGTTCGGGGCCCAAGCGAAGTGTGTGCGAGCGATTGAAGAAAAGAACTTGGTTAGCATATGCAACAATGGTGCTTTAGGCGCCTTGAGCCCCACCTCATCACGAGGCTTGTGATTCCTTTGTAAATCTCTCATCTTTTGCACAAGACTTGGGGAATCATGACATTTCCACCGGTCATGCGATGGATACATGGAAAAGCGAAGGGCGACAAGCTGTGGCTTTAGTGGATTCTCGATCAAAATCATGAGGGGCGAGAGGGAGAAGAATGAGAAATTTGAGCAAGCAGAGAAAAGCACGAGGGACAAGTATACTAGAATGCGATTAGGAGGCTATCACATGCGGCGAGAAGGCGTTCGGGAGAACTGTCTGAACAATGGGTCGAAATGCGGAGTAGTGAAACCTCAAAGGCCCGATCGGTTATGGCGAAGAAATGAAAAGAAGATCGAGACTTACATGTGTATACCACCAATCTCGCGAGGGCATTCCACTATAATTTATTACAGTCTCGGAGGATATACCATGAGAAGCTGGCTGGCGGTGGGGAGATTGAACTAGGAGAAAAGCGTGCAACACCATCACCCATAGTGCGATCACGTAAGTCGAGAACTCAAATATTGGCTCTACGTACCATCGAACAAACTTTGAACTACTGAGATGAATTAAAAATCCACCCAAGATGGTGGTCCACCAAAAATGTAGGTTTAAGTCCTCTGGAATATCCTTTGCCAAGTAAATTGGATGACCGAGGAGGAGGCACAAGAATTGTGAAAAAAAAAAACCCACCCAAGATGGTGGTCCACTCTAAGCAGTGGTCAAGTCCTCTTAGGCGCACTTGCCAAGAAATTGGACTGACCAGTGACGAGGCACCCGATTTCAAGTCCTCGTGAAGCGCACTTTTAAGAAATTGGATGACTCAAGTGACGAGGCACCGATTTCAAGTCCTCGTGATTACACTTGCCAAAATATTGGGACGACCCAGTGGCGAGGCACCCATTTTCAAGTCCTCGTGAATTGCACTTGCCAAGAAATTGGGCGACCAGTGACGAGGCACCCGAGTGTTACACTTTATCATCAAAAGTGAATGAGGCACTGTTATAAGCCCTCGGACGAAAAAGTTACACTTTATCTCTAAAAGTGGTGAGCGTTATGCTTTCGCAAACAAAAGCAAGATTTATTATATATGAAATGTTATGCTTTTTCGTTAAAAGCAATTTTATTATCAATAAATTGACAAACTTTCACTTATACTTGAGCGCTTTTTTTAAAATTTCTTAAAAAAAAAAAAAAAAAAAAAAGAAAAAGAAAAGTATAGATTCAAGTGTTAGTTTGTATGAAATAAATGTACATGATTTTACGATACAAGAAATGAAAAGAACTCTGACGAGTTCATGATCGAAAAGGTCGTGCTGACTGTCGAATTGAAAATAGAGGAATACCTAAAGCTTGGTCTTGAGGCCATCGGCGAGGTCTTGATCTTATCGAGTAGATCTTCAAAGGCTATTATCGGGCCTTGATGCTATTAGGCCTTGAAGCTATCGGTGAGTCTTCAACCTTATCGGCGAGGACTTGAGGTTATCGGGCCTTGAAGCTATCGAACCTTCACGAAATGTTTGGTTCTCAATGACTTCTTGATTCCAAAGAAGAGGAATTTCAAGAGATGGTAAGAAAGATTAGATCGAAGATTTTCAAAATATCCGGAGAGCTCCTCTAAGGCTCGCCCTTCTAGGGTTTGCTCCACAGAGGTTCCTCTCTCTAGGACTTTCGTTTTTGAGGATTGCAAAACATCAAGCCCATGAAGTGTTGGAACCTTTGGAATCAAGACTTCAACACTTATAATATTTTGCGATCATCTCACCAAAGGCGCGTGACTCGCTTGGGGGCAAATACTTACTTAGAAGAGGGCATAGACATCCTCCGGAGTAAAGGTGCATTCACCCCAAGCGTTGATGAATATGTAGGTCTATTGGATATGAATGTTCTACTACATTTGGATGCAAAGTTATCCACATAATCGGCATTCCTAAGTAGCTAGTCGATCAATGTTGCTATTCTTGAAGGTGGTTAGATGAATCGGACAAGAAGTCATCCCAACTTCCATAAGTAGTTGGATATAGAAACAAGCCTTCCTTACATGGTGGAGGAAAAGTTATGCGGGCATAAGTTTGGACTTGCTTCCAAAAAGGCAGCGAAAAGACCAAAGGAGGAACCCTTTCCCAATCATTGAGAAGCAGGGGCCTCCTTGGTTGTTCCCAAATCTGTGAGAATGTTCAACGAGGGAGGGCACTGAGAAAAAAAAAAAGAGTTGACATAAGGGATCTAAAGAAGCGAGGAAGGGCGTCGAATAAAGTACTTGAGCTCGAAATGCTCACCATGCCAAAGAGGAATATCAAGAGTAAAGCTTCAAAACACACGAAAAGAAGATGAAACAATGTCGAGGAAGAGTTAGGGTTCACCCCACAAGGTTCGGCTCCACAGGTTCGGCTCCTGGAGGCGGTTTCACTTTGCATCTAGAGCATTTTTCTTCCTTCGTGTTCTTCGTGAATGAAACGTCAAGTCTTTCTTTATTATCAGGGAAAAAACCAAGATGTAATCAAGGTAATGGGGGCTCGGAAGACAAAAGAAAAGAAAGAGTCTAAAAAAAAAAAAAATTTTTTTTTGTAGGGTTCCGCCCCCACAAGGTTCGACCATGTTGGCTTTGTAGGTCTCCTCGCTAGCTTCGTTTTGATATATTATGGGCTCCGAAACTCCAAACGAGTCAAAAGTTATGATCAAAATAGTAGTTGCTCCTCCAAAAACTTCATCTTTTTCATTAAAACTTCATTTTTCCCATAGGGTTCGGCCATGTTGCCTTAGGCTACCTAGGGTTCGGCCATATTGGCTTTATAGGGCTCGTCGATATCTTCGTTTTGATATATTATGGGCCCCGAAACTCCAAACGAGTCAAAATTTATGATTAAAATAGTAATTGCTCCTCCAAAACTTCATTGTTCCCCTAGGCCATGTTGCCTTAGGCCACCTAAAGTAGCGACCATGTTGCCTTAGGCCACCTAGAAGGTGACCATGTTGCCTTAGGCCACACTATGGGTCGTTCTTTTCACCCAAAAAAAAAAAAAAAAAATATATGAAGCTTGACCATGTAGTCTTCGACTATGTAAGCCTCGACTACTACTAGAAATTATTACCCTTCATACCTTTGAGGTCTGTTGCTCTATCAATCAATTTGCTTGAAATGAATGCTCCTTTTGCATGAAGATTTTCCAAAAGATAAGTATCTTTGAATTCATTTCTAAATAAAAATATATAAAGATATTATTTGCTAAATATAAAGAAGATTTAGTTTTATTCCCGATAAGGGTAATTTTGAAAATAGATTATTTATATATATATATATATATATATATATATATATATATATATATATATATATATAAATAAGTAAAATCTTTTGCTTTCAAATAAAGAAAGATTTGGTTTATTTCCAAAATATAGAAAGATTTGATTTATTTCCAAAACAAAAAAGCTTTGATTTTATTTCCAAAATAAGATTAAGATTTGATTTATTTCAAAAAACAAAAGCTTTGATTGTATTTTCCAACATAAGATTAAGATTTGATTTTATTTTCGAAAAAAATAATATTAATTAAGGTCTGATTTACCAAAAGAAGGATTTTATTAGATTAAAATTTATTTATATTTGATTATATTTCCTTGTTTCCATTGCCAGAAAAAAATAAGGAAACAAATATTGGACAAGATATGGAAAGATTTTTGGAGAAGTTCCCAATTTGTCTAAGAAAAGAGCCCCGCAAAATCATTGAAAAGGCTTATAATTTTCTTGCACGATCGTCTATTTGGGAATCGACTCTCTATGCTTGAGGGAAAAAATGTGGGCCCAAGTGCAAAATTAGGGGTTCACATGACCTAATTGAATTAAATGCACAATTAGGGTTCCACGACCTCATTAAATGTGCAAATTAGGGTTCGCGTAACCTAATGGAATGAAGATGGAAAAATCGAGAAATAAATGTGCTAGACCGGGATAAGCCTCCACGTGTCAGAAAGGCGAGAAGACTCGTGGGGCTGGCTCGTTTGGGAATTGATTGAGGATTGGATTGGTGGGTATTTAGAAGGGACGAGGGCAATATGGGCATTATTACAGGACTAAAGGGTATTTACGGAATTTTCACGAAATCATGTGCCTTGCTGCATGACTACTTTCGAAGAAGAACCCTATAAATACCCCTTCCATTCCATTGGAAAAGGGAGACACAAGACTTGGACCCTTTTGGTGACTTAAAGGCTTGGATTTTTCCACCTAAAAGCACTAAAGAGTTGAGACTTCTCTTGGACTCAAGACTTGGACTCTTGGAAGATCAAAGAGACCCTTTTGGTGACTTAAAGGCTTGGAGATTCCACTAAAAGCACCAAAAGGGTTTGGACATTCTCTCGACTTGAAGGACTCGAGAAGGCTCTTGGAATCCTATTACCTAACACGGTTCCGGATTCTAGGAGTTACTTGCAGCGTCGTTAGATGTCGCCCACTGTCATTCTCCCTCTTGATCAATCAATCAATTAGTACTTTTATGTGGATTTCTCTCTTTTATATATATCTAAATTACTCCCAAAAACACCGTAATATGGAAAATTTGGGCCCATAAAATATTAAACTTTTTTTAGTTGTTTCAAAAAAAAGCAAAAAAAAAAAAAAATCGCATTTTAAGATTTTCAGGACTCCGACTTTGATCGATCCATTCCTATATATATATATATATATATATATATATATATAGAAATATATAGATAATTATGAGAATACACTGGAGGAATAATATTTTTTATGGATTTGCTCTTGAAATTACAATGTAGAGAATGCCTATTTTATAGGTTAATGGATACATAAGAAAGATATTAATAAGTTTTACTATATCCTTATCCTATTAAATCACTTAATATTATTTAATAATACTAATCCATCCTTATCACTCAGTATAAGATATATATTGTCTAATACTTCTCCTCAAGATGAGAATTTATTGAAAATAAATGGTTATGTTGATTATTTTTATTTGCCTTCAGGAAAACATCTGGGCAAAGAAGGCTAGAAATCCCAGAAAGTGCATAAGCTCTAGAAGGAATTTTTTTTAAAACCACTAAGATACAAGGACATGATCAAGAAATCCTCTATTAATTAAGCTGTAGCCTGTAGGATAAACATTTGGAGCCAAACGTGGCTTGGCTAGTGCAAGCAATGGCTTAGCAAGAAGAAGATTACTTTTTGACTCGGTGAGTTCAATTTTGGACACATTGGGTGGCACACTCCATGTGAATCCTTGAAGAAGCCTAGCCAACAGCATGGTAGTCACAGTTGAGCCAAGTGTAACACCAACACAACCACGCCTTCCGGTACTAAACGACAACATTTTAAGCTCCGGATCAGAAAGCACCACACTGGAACTCCGGCTGGCATTGAGGTGGCGCTCAGGCATGAACTTGAGCGGCTCGTCCCAAACTTTAGGGTTACGCCTTGAGTCCGGGGCGACTTAGCAGCACGTGACTTCCCTTTGGGATAAAGTATCCGGAGACGGTGCAGTCTGCAATGGACACGTGGGGAAGGTTAAAGGGTGCAATGGGGTGGAGGCGAAAGGACTCTTTGGCGCAGGCTTTGATGTAATTAAGGCGTGGGATATCGGATTCTTGGACAAGCCTGTCCTTTCCCACCACACTATCTAGTTCAAATGTGGCCCTTTCAAGCATCTCAGGTTGATTTATCATCTCAGCAATTGCCCATTCAATGGCGTTTGACGGATTGTCCACGGTTGCAAGCATAAGCTCCTGAATGCAAGCATGTCAAAATTAGGTACACTACTTTAATTGCAAAAAGAAAAAAAAAAAGATTGATTGATAATTATACATACGCGATCCTTTGTTTCACATTTTACATGCAAAGAGCAGGTTAGTTTAAGGTGAGATTGTCCACACAACTTTACAATACAATATCCTACATGGTCGGCCATATAAAAGGTACAAAAAATTAATTAAAGTGATCCGCAAGTTTCATATCACGCTACTAGGCTTGATCGGTAGGACTACTGCTGGACATTGACGTGGTGCACATAAAACTTGCATACAGCAAATTAAAGTCCGCAAATTTCACTTCGCAAGAACATGTGTGGAATCGCTAATCATTACTCTCTTTGGTCAAATAAAGAAAAAGGATTCCAGTGGTTAATTTAGGGTTCATTTTGTTACATTGTTTTTGCTTTCATATTTTTATTTCTTATTTATGTTTTTTCATACGGGCCTGATTAGGGTGAAGTTGGTAATTCACCGTAGTAAGTTTTATAATTTTTTATTGCATTGGTTATAGAAAATGTTACATTGATAAGTTCTATAATTTTTTATTGCATTGATTAATGCAACATTTTCTATAACTATTGTAATAAAAAGTTATATAAACTTAATACGGTGAATTTGGTGTCAACTTTACCTAATCATATCATTTTCATAGGTTTCTACTTCACAATTGGAGATAACACTATTTGGTAATTATGTCTAAAATTTTTTAGTTTTACTACTTTTTTTCGCTGTCAAAAGGGGTTGTGTTTCAAATTTTTCGGAAACAACAATTAACAAACAATATTTTTATTTCGAAATTGTATAAAAGTTGGAGCGCAAAAAAATATTACAATATGTGCAATCACTAAACTAGTCCATGTTTTTTCACACAAAAATTATTTTGTTATTGATAATAGTTTTAAATGATATTATGTTTTCAAAATTATCATTATAATTTTATTATCATTTTATTTTTACAAAACTAATAATTTTTTTAAGAACAAACATAACGTAAAATAATTTCTAAATTTAACAAAAATCATACCAGAGGGAGTATACATAAACACAAGGTAGCACCATCGACAAATCAAGAATGGTGGCATGATATGAATTTAAATTAATTAAGTTAACAAATATAAGATTTAAATCTTTCGGATATCAATGAATCTTAATAAATATGTTCTTTTTTTCTTCTTCTTTGTTTCTTTCTCAAAATTAAGTTATTATACAAGAAAACATCTACATATTAATAGTTTAAATTTAGAACATCGAAAGCGTATATACACGAACGATATTCAAATCATAACGTGTCATTAAAATAAAATGGTATTTTTGTCCAATATAAATACTTCAATAATGATGAATCGTAATCTTAATATCACTTGTGTATATAATATTTGTGTATGAAAACCCATATATTTATGCATAATAAAATTTGCCCTTTTTTAACAGGAAAAAAAGTGAGATAAGCTAGTGAGTATCTAAAAAATATATAAGAGTATTTAAATTTTATTATTTTATTTGTGATGCTTAAAATTAACGACTTTATACTAGTAATTTTTTTTAAAATATCTAAACCATCATAAAATATATTTAGTTTACACTATAATAATAATGAAGCTTCTCTCATATTTTTGCACTCTTTTCATCAGTAAGATTATATTTTATTAAAAATTTAGATAGAACTATTATTGAAATTAGTTAATACTATAACTTAAGTACCCACTACTTTTAATGCATAATAATTTTAATCAGAATCGAATCAATCTAAAACCATATTTGACCATATTTTAAACAAATCCTATGGCTTAAATTCTTCAAACTTCGGATCCTAACTTGTAAACGTGGTTTCAAACAACAAGAGATCATAAATGCTTCAATTCATTAAAAGTTATGATAGATCTCATTTTCTCGAAGAAAAGATGATGCAATTAAAGACTGAAGAAAATGGTGAAAAATTGTGTTTCAATGTTCAAACGGGGAGGTAAGAAATTAAACCAAAGGTAGTTAATTAGAGCTTGTGAAGGTGATATTCAAAAGAGAAACGAAGTCAACTTCTGACTTTGGAGGACTGTCTAAATCTTGGGCTGTTTCAAAATAATAAATAGTATGGTCTTATAAATTTTAATACTAACTTATTATTCTATAATAATTTTATTTTTTATAAATGTCTTTTAAATACTTAATTATATACTAATAAATTATATATATGTGTGTGAGAGAGAGTAATTGCATTCTATGAATTTAGGTTTATTGTCATATACTTGTATGAAGTATGGATAGTGTGATCATGACATAATCCTAATAGCGCATATGTCAATGGATTAAATTTTTATCAAAGTGGGCAAATAACATGTGTAGTATAGATAGGCCAGAGCATATATAAATGCATTTTATGAAATTAGGTTACTAATTTTGCATGGAGTTGCATGTTGGACACCTCACAGTTCAAAACTGCAGTGGTCCAACTATAAATTAAAATCAATGGGAGGGGCAGGGGATTCCATGAGAGAGGAGAGTACTCTTACAACAATTTGAGCCTTTATTTCTTCTGTTGACAAAACTTTGTTCCCATTCCCGTCCTTGAGGTTGATCAGTACGTCAAGTAAATCCTCCTCTTGATTCCTAATACCATTTTCCCATAATTCAACCCTCTCATCAATTAAGTGATCCTGATATTTCCTCACAGTATTAACAGCCTTTTCTATGATCTTTTCATGCCCGTCTAAATCACAACCTCTCAAAATGGAAAATAATCAGATATACAAAAAGAATAGAGGTAGCTCAGAATTGTAAACAGGGCGGCCATATGCTCTACTTCTTCACCACCCGGCCCACCATCTTCCATTCCCTCCCCAAAAAACCTAGTTCCGAATATCATCTTTCTTATCACATTCCCACAATAATGCTGCGCAGCCACCCTCACATTCACTATACCGCCTATTTTCAATTGGTTATAGACATATCGAATGAGGTGATCTGCTTCTTCAACTCTTTTGCTATGCATCCAACGGTGTCTTGACGGTGAAAACAGCTCAGAAGAGAGAATTTTCCTCATTTTCTTCCACTGATCCCCCAAAGGACCGAGAGCTGCTGTCAAGTAACCCCCGCTAGTGACCTCAGCCGCCATGCAAATAGGCCTTGAAACGAAAATAGCGTCTTTTTGCTTCAAGAACTCGCAGGCGATTTCAGGACTAACCACAGCATAAACGTTGGTTCTTCCTAGACGGATGCATAGTATTTCAGTCTTCATTTCATTCATAAGCCTATTTATCCATCGGAAAGTAGGCTTGTTCATGAGCATTTGTGGGAGGCATCCCAAGTAGGGTAAAGCTATTGGGCCTGGAGGAACTGAATTTTTCTTTTCAGCCTACCTTGGTATTTCAGAAGGAATGAAAAAGCAATGTGATCAGAAGAATGCAAAATTCGATGCTCAGTTCTGAGATCCGGCATTCGGGAGTGGTTTTTTTTTCCATGGCTAGTGAAGTAATCAGAAGAATTCAAGTTTGGATCCGTATATATGTATGTATATATTAAAATGCTTTCAATGTTTGTGTAGTTCATAGTTGAACTAAGTTCCAAGTTATTATATAGTGGTTCAATGCAGAATATCAACATCAGCTTGCTAGCCATTTTACCTGTTTTTATTCGAATTTTAGAACTGGCTTAATCATGACCGACAATATTCTTTTATTATTCAACATAACATACGTCCTTTTGGTTTTTGTACAACGTATGGTAGCTTTAATGAATTACACAAGAAAAAAAAAGAGTAAAATAAATTGTTTAGACCGGTGATCGCGTGTTAGAAGAGAAAACAAAAAAAATGATCATATTTTATGCATGCAAAATTTGTAGCCCCTGCTATTAAATTTTCTACGTACTGTAGTCGGTGGTCATAGCTTGGAGATCAAGCCGTGGTGTAGGGGACAAAGCGGTGGTCCTTGGGGAAAAATGTTATACTTTTGTTATCCTCGTTTTGTTTTAAATAACATAATTTCATCAAAAGCACGTAGTTTTGGACGACGCATGATGGCATTTTTGTAAATACGCGGTGACATGGTATTTACAAAATGTCACCGCATCCTCCAAAACTACGCTTTTGATGAAATTATGCTATTTAATGCATTATACTCTTGAAGCTTCTATATATATATATATATATATATATATATATATATATATATGTATATGTAATAATTCATAACATATATTTGTTATGAATCTTTATAGTACATATATATCAATATCGATATTGAAAAAAAATTATAATTAAAAATTAAAAATTAAAAATCGACATCCGCTACTATTAGTAACGGAAATTTAAAAAATACATAGCATCCACTACTAACAGTAGCGGACGCTAATCAGAATAAGAGTTTGGCTTGACTAATAAATATTTAGGATTTAAGTAATCAAAATAAGAGTTTGGTCTCACAAATAAATGTTTAGGGTTTAACTAATTAGAATAAGGGTTTGGCTTGACCAATAAATGTTAGTGTTTATTAACTATGGTTTTGTATTTATTAATTAGGATTAAGGGTTTATTAACTATGGTTTAGGGTTTATTAATAAGAGGTTAATAATGTTAATAAACCTTAGACTTTGGTGTAGACACTCGAAATTTCGTTTCCCTGTTACTAACTATGCAGGAGGACAAAAACATCTTTTTTCACACTCCAAAGATAACACTGGAGGACCACAACATCAGTTCCAACCCCAGAGATAACTCCGAGAGATCCAATTTCAAACCCCGGAGATAACCCTGGGAAATCAGTCTCCAACCCCGGAGATAACCCCGGGAAAGTCAGTTCCAACCCCAGAGATTATAACCCCGACAGATCAAGTTCAAAGTCCGGAGTCAACTACGGGAGGTCAAGTGTGACACCCCCAAATCCGGGTACTTAAATTCCCACATGATTTGGTGTTCACTATTCAAACATCATATGCCTATCTACCCATAATAACTGAAAACACAAATAGATAGAAGTAAATCCTCTCCTTAAGGAGTTATATCATCTAAAATAAATACATCAATCCTAGGTCATACTAACCTTAAATCTTAACTGCAGAAACATAAACAATTAATCGTCTTACACAACATTAACATAAGTCTAAAATAGGAATACATCATCACATAAAACAACAAGTCTTCAACACTTGTTACCCTTGCCTTTGCTAGTAGAAGGCTCGTCGGACCTTTCATTCTTAACTGCAATGTTATTATTACGTAAGAGTGAGCACGATTGCCCACAAGTAAAATAATGAAACAACAATATAATAACATGCGAGTGAATCAAAGACTTCTGGAATAAGAACTCAACTTTTGAATCAAGAATGAATAACAAGAATCAAAAGAACTTCTGAGGGGTCATAAGACCTTGAACTATGTCCTAGGTCATCAAGGGTTATACTTGAAACCTTTAACAGTCATAAGACTATGGACTCTTCTACTCGTACTTAGGGGGATTAACCCTTAGTACCATACTGTGCACGATATCTTAACGCTAACGCATAAGTAATCCCCTATACAGGGTTATTCATCTAAGTTTGATATTTGAGTACGCACCCAAGGAAGTTTGGTTTGGAAAATTCAACAAGGGTTCTGAAATTTAGAACTTTCATCAACTATGGACTAGTCGAATCAATAAGGGTTTGCTAGTCTAACATGGTTCAACAATAAATGATATTTAAATCGAAAAACAATCTCAAGAGGTATACAATAGAATAAGTATTGTATAACAGAATCATACTTTGAAAAGATTAATAATCTTTAATATAACAAATTGAACTTGATTAATAATAACAAGAATTTGCTCGATGTAAGTTTATAAATTTGAATAATAATAACAAGTAGGGTTAGAGAACTTGCCTCGTGCGTAGGTTACACGTTAATTATACACGTTCCTTAATTTAATCCTACATATTATTTACATTCACAATACCGGTTAATTATCACGTAACTAGTAATCACAAGTTCATTCTTTTTGTCTAACTCGGGTTATGACTATACTTAGTCAAATTACCACACTTGTGTTCACATAATATTACACTACATGAACAACAAGCTAACTACGTGTTCAACAATTTAATTAAACATGTAATCACCTTATTGACATGTTAAGGATCTATTTAATCACCACATTATATGACTAACACATTTTTATGTTCATTAGATTAGGTTATTATTACATTCCTGGACATGAATAATCAAAAAATTCATTTCTGGACAATCTGCAAAGTGGTGCAGTGGCGCCACCAGCAAGCTTGTTCTTGGAGCTGCGGCGCAGTGGCGCTGCGGCTTGGGATTTGGTGTTGCGGCGCGGGCCTTAAGGCATGGAGTTGGCGCCGTGGCGCGAAACTCCAGTTTTCAAATTTCCAGTTCACGAAGAACACAGAGTCAGGCCAATTATCCTTACATGATCATTAAATACATTAAATTAAACATACCCATATACTAGAATTCGTACATAATCATTACCCAACCTTTATAGAGTAATTTTAACAAGTTTAAACACATAATTACTTGAATCAAATTATATAATTTCACTATTCTTGATGTTCTTGAATGTTTTGAAAACAAAACATGAAGATTGGCACTACGGGTTCGTTATAACATTAAATCAGTCCATTCGAAGTTTGTTTTCTTCGTTTTAACATACATAATTATGTACAAGTGTAAAATTTATGAGACAACATATGATTGACGTATTAAATTTGAGTGTAAGGGCCATATGGCCATATTTCTATACTCTGTAATTTTGAAGAAAAATATACGATATATTTTAAATAAACCGATGTTATGAAAATATACAATATATAGTAAAAATATGCTATGTTAACATATTATCAGATATATACCCATATAATCACTACCATTTCCAATTACAGAGATTTTAGCAGAACTTGAAAGCCATTTTCATGAAAAGTTTAATAACATAAAATAGAAATTGGGTTAAAGAGATTACCCAAAGTGTAGAGTGTAGACTAGTAGAGAAACCTTTCTCAATTACTTCTTCAATCACACAACTCACAAATTCCCTCAATAAATTCTCAATTTCTCTCTGATTTTCCTTTTTCCAGACTTAGCAAACTAAAAGAAAGAAGACGTATATAATAAAGGAAACTGACGCAGTTGTGGTCAGTTAACCCAATCATGGGTTAACTGCTCCCAACTTCCCTAAGGCTCCGTTTGGCTATTCTTAAAAAACTTAATCCCATTATAATTTGATAAACTTCTTATACTATAGTTTAATAATGTTACACCCATTTATACAATAAATCAATATCTTATTTAATTTAATTTAAATAAAATATAATAATTTCTCATTTATTAATTATGTCAAATTATTAAATATCTAATTAATTATTAAATTAATTAGAATAACATTATGCTTATTAAATATTTTTTTAATTCAATAAGCTCACATAAATACCTACTTTGAATAATATCAATTCTCCACATTAATTTAATAAATAACTACTTTGAATAATAACACTTTTCCACATTAATTTAATAAATATAATACATATAATTAAATTAATCTACCACAATTTCATCAATTAATTATTTAATCCAATAATTAATAAATCGTCGAAAAATATTTATTCAATTCAATAACTATTAAAATTAAATTATAAAATCTCGTTTGTCACATCTTTCCCCCCTTAAAAGGATTCTGTCATCAGAATCATGACTCAATCAATTCGTCCCATTACATTCTCCCCCCTACAAAGATTCTGTCCCCAGAATCGCTACACATTAATTAATTAAATAAATGAGGGTAATTCTTCATCATATGCTCTTCGAGTTCCCACGTTGCTTCTTCGGCGTTGTGGTTCCTCCAAATTACCTTAACGGAAGGTATTACTTTATTTCTAAGAACTTGCACTTTCCTGTCGACAATCTGGACAGGAATTTCTTCACAGGATAAGTCTTTCTCAATATGAAGGGGTTCATATTCAATCACGTGCTTGTAATCGGGTTTGTAGGGCCGTAAAACCGAAACATGGAAAACGTTGTGGACATTCTCGAGTGCTGAAGGTAAGGCTACCTCATACGTAACTTCTTCGATTTTTCGTAGTACTTCGAAGGGTCCAATGAATCTTGGGCTTAATTTGCCTTTCTTTCCGAACCTGATCTTTCCCTTCCAAGGAGAGACTTTCAAAACACATAACTACCCGATTCAAACTCAATATTTTTACGGTGTGGGTTGGAGTATTTCTTCTGCCTATCTTGAGCTGCTACTTGTCTTGTACGGATCACTTTAACTATCTCTGCTGTCTGCTGTACCAATTCTGGGCCTAGTAATTGCCTCTCGCCAAATTCATCCCAGTAGAGCGGAGTTCTGCAATTTCTGCCGTATAACGCTTCATAAGGCGGCATGCCAATACTAGCGTGATAACTGTTGTTGTAGCCGAACTCTACTAGCGGTAGGTGATCATCCCAATTTCCTTTAAAGTCCATTATACAAGCTCTTAACATATATTCTAATATCTGAATCATTCTTTCACTCTGCCCATCTGTCTGAGGTTGATATGTCGTGCTCATTCTCAACTGCGTACCCATGCATTCCTGTGGGCGTTTCTAGAAGTTCGATGTAAAGCGCAGATCCCTATCGAAAACAATTGACATCGGAACTCCGTGTCTCGAAATAATCTCTTTTACATATAATTTTGCCAACTGGTCTAAGTTAAATTTGATTATGATCGGAAGGAAGTGTGCAGATTTTGTCAGTCGGTCAACGATAACCCATACTGCGTCATAGCCTTTTTGAGATGTCAGAAGGCCAACCATGAAATCCATCGTAATGTGTTCCCATTTCCATTCTGGGATCTCCAACGGTTGTAGCAACCCACTCGGCCTCTAATGTTCTACTTTCACTTTCTGACATGTCAGACACTTGGCAACACACTTTGCCAACCCACTCGGCCTCTGATGTTCTGCTTTCACTTTCTGACATGTCAGACACTTGGCAACACACTCTGCAACATCTCATTTCAAATTTGGCCACCAGAAATGTTGTCGAAGATCTTCGTACATCTCGGTACTACCAGGGTGAATCGAATATCGTGAGCTATGAGCCTCGCTCAAAATGTCTTCCTTAATCTCTGGTACCGGCGGTACCCAAATTCTGCTCTCAAATCTCAGTATTCCTTCATTGTCTATCTTTAATCTTGGTTCGGTTCCTTCAGATATCTTCTTTTTCACCTTTTTACATTCTTCATCCTGAAGTTGAGCTTCCTTAACTTTATCCAGTAGGGTTGTACCAGATTTCATCTGGAACAACTTCTTATCGATTTCCATAGGATACTTCACTTCCAGTTCTAACTTCTCTATGGCTGAAATTAACTCCTTCTGAGCAGTCAACATCATCAATTTCTCCCGACCCTTTCTACTTAAGGTGTCGGCAACCACATTTGCCTTACCCCAGATGGTATACAATCTCACAATCATAGTCCTTAATTAACTCCAACCACCTTCTTTGGCGCATATTCAAGTCCTTCTATGTAAAAATATATTTCAGACTCTTGTGGTCTGTATATATTTCACACTTCTCCCCATAGAGATAATGCCTCCAGATTTTCAAAGCAAAAACCACTGCAGCTAACTCCAAGTCGTGGGTCGGATACCCCTTCTCATAATCCTTCAATTATCGCGATGTATACGTAATGACTCTGCCGTTTTGCAAAAGCACACAACCAAGTCGTTTATGCGATGCATCACTATAAACCATAAAATTTCATGTATCATCCGGAAGAGATAACACAGGTGCTGTACTCAACCTTTTCTTAAGTTCTTGAAAGCTTTCCTCACACTTCTCCGTCCAAACAAATTTCACAGCTTTTCGAGTTAAATTCGTTAACAGAGTTACGATCTTGGTAAAGTCTTGAATGAATCTTCTGTAATATCCTGCCAATCCAAGAAAACTTCGTACTTCCGACGGCGTTCTCGACTGATCCCAGTTTATCACAGCTTCGACTTTGGATGGATCCACCGAAATTCCATCTTTATCAATCACATGTCCAAGAAATTATACCCGCTCGATCCAAAATTCGCATTTTGAAAACTTGGCATACAACTTCTCCCTTCTCAACGCCTCTAACGTTACCTTCAAATGCTCTTCATGTTCTTCCTTGGTTTTTGAATATACCAAAATGTCATCTATAAATACCACTATGAATTTGTCCAAAAATGGCTTGAACACTCCATTCATTAAGCCCATGAATGCTGCAGGAGCATTCGTTAGACCAAATGACATTACCAAAAATTCGTAGTGACCTTATCGTGTTCTGAATGCTGTCTTCGGTACATCTTCTAGCCTCACCATCAGTTGATGATAACCACTCCTCAAGTCTATCTTTGAAAAATATCTCTCTCCCTTTAATTGATCAAACAGGTCGTCGATCCTCAGTAATGGATATCTATTCTTAATCTTGACCTTATTCAGTTCTCTATAGTCGATGCAGAGCCGCATCGTTCCGTTCTTCTTCTTCAAAAATAACACTGGCGCTCCCCACGGCGATACGCTCGGTTGAATGTACTTCTTGTCCAGTAATTCTTGTAGTTGTACCATTAATTCTTTCATCTCTACCGGTGTCATTCGGTATGGTGCCTTCGATATTGGAGCCATTCCTGGCGCCAAATCGATCACAAACTCAACCTCTCTATCCGATGGAAGTCCTGGAAAATCATCCGAAAATACATCTGAGAAGTCCCTCACTACTGGTATATCTTCTACTTTCGAATTCTCTTTACGACTGTTGACTATGTAAACTAAATATCCTACACAGCCTTCTCTTAACAACTTCCTGGCCTGCATCATCGTCAGACAACTCGCTTGTCTTGGCGACTTGTTACCATAAAACACAACCTTTGACGGAGTCATAAGGTTAATACGCTTCTTTTGGCAATCAATTACAGCCTCATAATTGAATAACCAGTCCATACCCAAGATAACGTCAAATTCTCCAAGTCGAATAGGGATAAGATCTACGTTCATAATATTACCCTTAATATCCACTCTACAGTTCTTATGTACGTACTTAACAGGGATTATTTCTCTATTCGCAATTTCTATGTTCATGGGGTATTCTAACTCGTCCTTAGGCAATTCTAAGTTTTTAGCAAAGTCATCGGATATAAATGAACAAGTAGCACCCGAATCAAATAATACATAAGCATTAACTTTATTGAATGTCCTGGCGGTCGGTCGGTTGGTTGCGGTTGGTCCTGTGATAGTCAGAGCGCTTCCACCGCTGTTTCCCCTATTTCCTCCTAGTCCTGCCCCTCCAGATCCATTCTTAGGACAGTCCCTTGCAAGATGATTGTCGACGTCGGGATTTTTAGTTGTCCCTTTTCGTTACTTGTTCTTTGGTGTTCTCATGTTAGGTGAGATTTGTTTGAAAAAACAAGTGAAAAATGTCCGACATGTATAATGTCGATTTATGGACCTGCTAAGAGTCGCCATTGGTTTTTAAATGGTTGTACCAATATAACCGAGAAAAGGTTTGCACATTGACCCAGTGATATGACACTGCTAAACAGATCGATGAAACCAAGATTCATTAGGGTCCGGGGACTTGATTATGCGAGGGGAAGGTGTTAGGCACCACCCGACATCCGTGTTACCATGATGACCGCCTCTTTTCAAGAAACTATTATCTGAATGTGTGTGTGTGGGTCAATGTGTTGTTTATTTGAAAGTGGTGTGAGGCATCGTTCGCACCTATATACATATGGTTTGAATTTATCTAAAAATTCAATTTTTAGCAAGATATGGCAGTGATGTATTATAAAAGAGGTTTATCAAACCCTGGTGCTCAATAGTAATTGAGACCTTTTACACTTCCATTTTATTAAGTGTTCGGCTTGATTGATTTTATTTTCGAGATGCGAAGCATCTATAAGAAAATAATGTACAAAAGAATGCCGATTTTCTCGTGGGTATGAAAACCATCTGAGGAAATTCAGACACCGCAGATAAATTTACAAGCTGCTTACAACTGAAAATGTCCATCACGGGAACCGAATCTAGATCTAATAGGCTGAATCTGTGATCACATGATTCCTAGGCTCACATGATACCGCAATTTGTATGAAAGGAGTAAGCAGGTATATATATAAAAGCTGTAAATATATATACATACATGATCAGCCACCATGAAGCACCTCCATGGGGGATCAAAAAAATGTAAATAAAGCTATAAAAGCCATCAACCGCCACGGAGGAAACCTGTGTGGGAAAAACGTAAATAAAGTCAGTAAAGCGATCAATCGCCACGTAAGTAAACTCCAGCGTGATTAAACGTAAAGAAAGTCAGAAGAGATCAACCACCATGAAGTAACTCCAGGTGGGACGATATATATATATATATATATATATAGCAATATACGCACCGGATGTAAAATCCAGGCTCATCGAACAGAGTTCGACAACAGTTCATATATATATATAAGCGAGTAAACGCTCCGAATGTAAAATCCATGCTCATCGAACAAAGTCCGACACACAGTTAATATATATATATATATATATGGACTAACATTATCGAGTTATGCCTCGATTGAGCCTAGACTTCGGTCTGGAGCATTTATTTTCTTTATATATATATATATATACTTATATATATGAACTGCGTGTCATAACTCGATAATGTTAGTCCATATATATATATATTTATATACAAACTGAAATAAAACCATGGACCGAAGTCCGGGCAAACACACGCAACACAACTCTCAACGTGTAGAAGGGTGTGTGCAAAGATGAAGAGTAAGGCTTTAAAGTGTGTGAGAAGGCTTACAGTGGGCTGCCAAAGAAGACTTTTATATCTTTAAAGGGATGAATAATTGGCTCCCGCCGGTACAGAAGTAGCTATATGTGAGGTCACAAGTGTATAAAATGAGAAAATACTCAGTATATTGTAAGTACGGAGCAAATTTGACAGGGCTTCCTCACCTTTTTTCTCTTACAAATGGCCACCCCAAGCCCTCTATTTATAGAGGGGCGAGCCGCAGGTGTACCTACGGCTGGGCCGCAGGTGTACCTGAGGCTACCCGAGTTGCCCTGTGTTTTGCGGGTCACGTCGTCTCGTAGTACATGCACGTGGGCACTGTAATGTCCGCTCGAACTTTCAAAATTGCAATCCGGGCATCCGACTGAGGTATATAGGACCTATTTTGGACCGCTATTGTCGAGAGTTATGCAATGACATGTGATTAGAGGTTGTACAAAGTTAGGAAGATGGGACGGTGCCCTCCGATTTTCAAGCTTCAAATTCCATCCGTTACCTTGCGTAATAGTCACTCGGGATTGGTTTTCCTTTATTCTTGTGGGACATCATCGTGTAGAAATGTATGTATGAAATGTTGAGACGGCGCTATGTGGCATTAAGTTGGAGAGATGACGACTTTGCCCCTTACCGGGGTTATCACCGGTTTGGGCTGGTAATGCAGACGTTGCTCAGGGTTATCTCTGAGATTGGACTGCTGCAAGTGTTGAAGGTCCCCAGTGTCATCTCTGAGGTGTGCCTGTTTTCCCGGTGCTATATCCGGGTTTTGTACTGAGTGCCTCGGTGTGACTGGCGAGGTTAAAGCTGATTGCATGCATTTGAAACAAACATTTTCGGGGTTATCGCCGGAATTGCATTCCTTGGGGTTATCACCAAGGTTGGTAACTGCTACTTCCAGTGTTGGGACTGAGACTGGATATCTCGGGGTTATCTCCGAGATTAATCGGTCTTCTCCAGTGGAATTTCTGGTATTGGAACTGCATGCCTCGGGGTTATCTCCGAGGTTGGAACTGTTACTCCCGGTGTGAGTTCCGGGGTTGAGACTGAACTTCTGGTAGTATCCGATATGGATGTGAGCTGTCCAGGGTTATCTCTAAAAGACGAATCTGCAGTCCTGTAAAGTCAATGATAGGTGTGCAGAAAATTTCGAGTGTCTAAAGATGCCCCTCTTTATCATATTCATGCAATGCAATGCATGGGTAGGATAAAGAATCCTAGACACTGGAAATGCAACATGATGCAAATGTATGATGCATGTGTACGGGGTTGTTGCCCAACATGCTGGGGATAATTGTCGGCTCCTCGTAGCTTTGACCAGGGATTGGCAACTATGACCAGATTGGATGTGTGATCCAAATCTTTTAGGATGTAGACGTTGGGGTTATCACCAAAGTCCTTAATCCTTGATACAGACTTGATTTCGAAGAGGTGTCTCTTATGTGTAAGAGATCTGTGGGGATATAGCTTTGTCTGTTTTGAGGATGTGTATAACATATTCCATCATCGATCCTCCTTGATGATGCTGACCTCTTCCTGGTTTGTATCGCCAGGATATGTCAATGTTCTGTTGGATTTACTACTAACAACATATGCTATTAGGGTTGCCCGACCTTCGTTGATGTGTACTTCACCGATGTGTGAATCAACGGATGAAAACCATGTGGGAGACTGTCAAGGCTCCTTGACCTTCACTGACGTGTTAATGAACGGCTGATATGCGTTGTAACCCCCGCCGGGGATCCGCTGGGGAATATGAATATCAAAGTACGCAATCATCGAATAGCTTTTGATGCCTCGATGGTTTTACTTGCCATTGGCTGAAACAACGTCAAGGCTGCTTGACCTTCATTGACACGTACATCAATGGACGACATTGCATTGTAACCCCCGTTAGGGTTCTTTTGATCCTCGCTGATGTGTGTATTATAGACACTCAAAATTTTCTGCACACATGTCACTGACATTTCAGGAATACAGATTCATCTTTCAGAGATAACCCTGGAAGACAGCTCACATCCAGCCCGGATACTACCGGAAGTTCAATCTCAACCCTGGAACACACACCGGGAGTAACCATTCCAACCTCGGAGATAACCCCGAGGCATACAGTTCCAACACCAGAAATTCCACCGGAGAAGACTGATTAATCTCGGAGATAACCCCGAGGTATCCAGTCTCAGTCCCAACACTGGGAATAGCAGCTACCAACCTTGGTGATAACCCCAAGGAGTGCAGTTCTGATGATAACCCCGGAAATGCTGGTTTCAAGTGCATGCAATCAGCTTCAACCTCGACACTCACACCGAGGAACTCAGGACCAAGCCCGAAGATAACACCGGGAGGATAGGCACACCTCAGAGATGACACTGAGAACCTTCAACACTTGCAATACCCAATCTCGCCGATAACCACGAAAGCAACGTCATGACAAATTTCAAACCCATGATAACTCCGGTGAGGGGCAAAGTTATCATCTCGCCAACTCCAGTCCACATCACGTCTTCTCAACATCTCATACATACATTTCTACACAATAATGTCCTACAAGAATCAAGAAAAACCAATCCCGAGTGACTATTACGCAAGGTAACGGATGGAATTCGAAGCTTGAAGACCGGAGGGCACCATCCCATCTTCCTGACTTCGTACAACCTCTAATCCCATGCCATTGCGTAAATCTCGACAAAGGCGGTCCAAAATAGGTCCTATATACCTCAGTCGGATGCCCGGATTGCAATTTTGAAAGTTCAAGCGGAAATTACAGTGCCTACATGCACGTACTCCGAGACAATGCGACCCGTGAAACCCGGGGCAACCCGGGTAGCCTCAGGTACACCTTCAGCCTAGCCGCACTCCCCCCTCTATAAATAGAGGGCATGGGGTGGCCAATTTAAGAAAAAGAAAGGCGAGGAAGCCCTGTCAAATTTGCTCTGTACTCTTTCTATACTGAGTGATTTCTCATTTTATACACTTGTAAGCTCACATATAGCTACTTTTGTACCGGTGGGAGCCGAGTGTTCACCCCTTTAAAGATATAGAAGTCTTCTTTGGCAGCCCACTGTAAGCCTTCTCACACACTTTAAAGCCTTTCTCTTCATCTTTGCACACACCCTTCTTCATGTTGAGAGTTGTGTTGCGTGTGTTTGCCCGGACTTTGATCCGTGGTTTTATTTCAGTTTGTATATACATATATATACATATATGGACTAATATTATCGAGTTATGCCTCGATTGAGCCTAGACTTAGGTCTGGAGCGTTTATTTGCTTATATATATATATACTTATATATACTTATATATATATGAACTGTGCGTCGGACTTTGTTCGATGAGCCTAGATTTTACATCCGGAGCGTTTACTCGCTTATATATATATATATATATATATATGAACTGTTGTCAAACTCTGTTCGATGAGCCTGGATTTTACATCTGGTGCGTTTATCGCTTATATATATATATATATATATATATATATATATTCGTCCCACCCGGAGTTTACTTCGTGGTGGTTGATCGCTTTTACAGCTTTATTTACATTTCTTCCTGCCTGGATTTTACTTCTTGGCAGTTGATCGCTTTTATAGCTTTATTTATGTTTCGTCCTGCTAGGAGTTTACTTCGTGGTAGTTGATCGCTTTTATAGCTTTATTTACGTTTCGTCCCGCCTGGAGTTTCCTCTGTGGCGGTTGATAGCTTTTACAGCTTTATTTACATTTTCTGATCCCCCATGGAGGTGCTTTATGGTTACTAATCATGTCTGTATATATATATTTACAGCTTTTATATATATACCTACTTACTGCTTTCATACATCATGCGGTATCATGTGCGCCTAGGAATAATGTGATCACAGATTCAGCCTATTGGATCTAGATTCGGTTCCCGTGATGGACATTTTCAAATTTAAGCGGCTTTTGTAAATTATTCTATTTGTCTCGAATTTCCTCAGATGGTTTTTATACCCACGAGGAAATCGGCATTATTTTGTACATTATTTTCTTATAGATGCTTCGTATCTCAAAAATAAAATCAATCAAGCCGAACACTTAATAAAATGGAAGTGTAAAAGGTCTCAATTACTATTGAGCACAAGGGTTTGAAAAACCTCTTTTATAAAACATCAGTGCCATATCTTGCTAAAATTGAATTTTTACATAAATTCAAACCCTGTGTATATAGGTGCGAACGAGGCCTCGCACCACTTCCAAATAAACAGCACATTGACCCATAGACTCACACACATTCAGATAATAGTTTCTTGAAAAGAAGCGGTCACCGTGGTAACACGGATGTCGGGGGGTGCCTAACAACTTCCCTCAGCATAATCAAGTCCCCGGACCCTAATGAATCTCGGTTTCACCGAATTCGTTTAGCAAGATGTCACATCTTTGGGTCAATGTGCAAACCCTTTTCTCGGTTGTGTTGGTACAACCATTTAAAAAACCAACTGGCGACTCTTAATAGTCCATCGTCGACATTATACATGTCAGACATTTTTCACTTGTTTTTTCAAACAAATCTCACCTAACATGAGAACACCAAAGAACAAGTAACGGAAAGGGACAACTAAAAATCCCGACGTCGACATGTATCAACGGCTCATATCATGGGATGGCTTCCGACGCTTCATTGGATTTACTTGCCAACAGTCATATTGATGTCAAGGATGCTTGACCTTCGTTGATATGTGTATCAACGGAAGAATACGCGTTGTAACCCCCGCCGGGTATCCTTTTAGGACTGCGTTGTGACCCCCGCCAGGGATCTTTTTAGGACTGCGTTGTTGTGACGCCCCCAAAATAGGTATACATCACCCATCTTGAGTCGCCAAATACATGGTACAAAATACAAATAAAAACTTAATTATACAACTGTCGTGTAAAATACGACAAAACACGTGCTATGAGTTTTAATACAAATATTGTCATCTAGACAATATCCACACTCAATGGAGTCCTCATTACATTTATTATCACACTATTTTATAGAATAGTGAGGACTACTAAAATAACCATCTGGACCGTTAATCCATTTCCTGACTCATCCCATATATATTCTCATTTTCTGAAGAGAACAGTGAAAGAAAGGGTGAGCTCAACTAGCCCAGTAAGAAATATTATGACTAAGATAATTCAGAATAATTTATCGTTAGCCTTCAACAGTGTTAAACTGATAAAATATAACAAACATCAAGTTTAACTACAGCGGAACAAGCAATCCGTTAGAAGAGTCAAGTAGAGAATAAAATCTACTATCTTCTATGATTTAAAAGGTTTTTCATCACTTTTATCGCTGAGACTCAGCTTAATAAATAATCCACATCATCCCTGCACTACGACCAAGGATATTCATTAGTATCATGACCACAAATAATCCATGCACTACGAGCTAAGGATATTCGTGTATTCATCAATGGTCATGATCATGCCAACAACTGTCCATCAATGCACTACAGCCAATGAGGATTTTTACCACATCATTTGTAACATTACGGTCATGATTATACCGAATAATCCCTGGTCATAATCATACCAAGTCCACCTATGCAGTACAGGCCACATATGACTTTCAACATATTATAAACATGAGGATGATGACAATGATATAAGAATTCAATAAAACAAGTTCAAGGATAAATTTTTAAAGATTATAATTTAACGTCCAATTTGTCAACATGATACTGTTTTGTGGGGTAAAATTCAAGAATGCTCAGAAGAATATTTTCATGAAAAGATACTAGATGAAACGCAAATATCAAGGATATTCCACTAATTTCATGGAGTATAGAAGCCAAAACTTTAACCAATTAATATAATAGAATATATGAAACCACAAATGGATTTTTTCCGCCATGCGGTAATCCACGTAGACAGATTATTCCAGCAGAATAATATAGAATGGAATAACAGAAGAATTCACCAGGCGTACGTAATCCGTACAGGCAGGTTATTCCAACAGAATAATAAAGAATGGAACCTGTGTCACGCGTAACCTGCATGCATGTGATATTCCAAATGAATAATAAAGAATGGAACTAGGTCATGCATAATCCGCATGCATGGATATTCCAATGAGAATAATAAAGAATGGAATAACAATAGAATTCACCGTGCATGCAATAGGCCAGTACAAACAAAGGTTATTCCAATGTAATAATAAAGAATGGAATAACAACCCTTACAGTATTGAAAGAAAATAACTCTCTTCATGAATACGAAAGAATAATACCCCTTACCTTAGAAAAACTGAATACTGGAGTAGTGAAGTAGCAGAATACTTTTCTTCTTTTTCTCTATAGTTTCTCTCTCTAGTGTTTCAGTGAATTCGTAAGAAATAATGAAGGAATGAGCTTCTATTTATAGAAGAACTGAAAGTAGCTCTTGGTCTTAAGGAATGGTCAAAATGACTCCTGGTAATATTGAAGAGATAACAACTACTTGCGAAGGGGCAATTAACTCTTGGAAAACTGAAGGGGCAATTAACTCTTGAAAAACTGAAGGGACAAATAAATCTTGGAAAACCGAAGGGGCAAATAACTCTTGGAAAACCGAAGGAACAAATAACTCTTGGAAACCCATATTCCCCCCCCCCCCATTTTTCTTTCGTGGGCCCCACATGTGGCCCCACCTTTTAAGAAATTTCTACCGATTATTTTGAAAAATGGGTAAATGGGGGTGGTCCATAAAATAAGAAAAACTTCATAAAAATTATTTTAATAATTTTAACAACATTTATCATCATTATTATAATCCACAATATTAATCGACCAGGTCGTTCCCACGAAAGTGGGGGTTTCCAATAAGGATTTCTCCCTATTGGCGCGCAATTAGGTGACCAAACCTCTCCTTGACAGAACTTCTAGACATCGTTAATATTGCAAATAATAATATTAATAACATTGTCGTCTCAATTATTGATTTAATAATATATAAATATTGACAATAATTGAATCAAATAACGTGAGATACTATGCAGCAATTACTGTAGCAAATTGAACAAAACTTAGTGACTTCTCACGTAAGCATTAATAATCAATACCGTGTGCTACTATACAACCATGCGTATTACTGTACTTTTAACACCGGGTGTTTCAACAGTTAACGGTAAAACTTCCGCCGTTTATTTTTATAAAAAGATAATTTTATCGTTTTCTAACTCCGACAATAATTCTGTTGTGGGGTTCACCAATGATTGTGCCGTTGTACGAATATTCCCTGTTAAAACGAATATTCACAGACCAATCGAATATTATATAACAACTTACTTACTTCGCAAAATTTATAAATATTACCCACAATTATAACATTATAACAAATTCACACCTTACTATTAAAAAATGATATTTATAGAAAATTCATCTTAATTCATAAAAGTTGGGGTCTTACAACCTCCCTTTCTTATGAAATTTTTCCCTCGAAATTAGGGTACGTGCCTGGTATGTCGAAGAGGTAATGATACCTTGATTTTATTTCAGATTCTAACTCCCAGGTCATTTCCTCAACATCGTGGTTTCTCCACAAAACTTTGACTTGAGGTATAACCTTGGAGCGTAAAATATGCTCCTTTTTATCCAAGATTTTAACAAGAACCTCTTCATACGTTAAATCTTCCGCTATTTTGTCCGATTCTAACTCAATAATGTGGTGCGGGTCTTTCACATATTTACGTAACATAGATATGTGAAAAAATTTATGAACACGAGACATACTTGGCGGTAAAGCGAGTCTATAGGTCACAGTTCCTACTCGATCGAGGATTAAAAATGGGCCAATGAATCGAGGATTGAGCTTTCCTCTCTTTCCAAATCTCGTAACTCCTTTCCATGGAGCAACACGTAACAACACATGATCTCCAATATCGAATTCTACGTCCTTTCGATGAAAATCAACATAACTCTTTTTGTCGATCTTGTGAGGTTTTTTATACGTTGTCCGATCGTTTGAATCTTTTCCGTAGTCATACGCATCAACCCGGTCCCAACAACGTTGCATCACCCACCTCATCCCAAAGATAATCGAGAAACGACACTTTCTTCCATACAACGCCTCGAATGGAGCCATGCCAATACTTGCTCGATAACTGTTGTTGTAGGAAAACTCCACCAATGATAAGAAGTTGTCCCAACTTCCCTTGAAGTCAAGGACACAGAGTCTTAATAGATCTTCAAGAGTTTGAATAGTCGTCTCCGACTACCCGTCCGTCTGAGGATGATATGCCGAGCTAAATCATAAATTCGTGCCCATAGCTTTCTGCAAACTAACCAAAATTGTGAAGTGAATCTTGGGTCTCGATTAGAAACTATGGATACTGGCATACCATGCAGTCTTACAATCTCATTTATGTACATACAAGCAAGATGTTCAAGTGTATAAGTTTCTCATATAGGTAAGAAATGAGCCGACTTGGTCAATCTATCAACAATGAACCAAATCGCATCTATGCCTTAAGAAACCTTGGGAAGACCAGTAACGAAATCCATGGTAATGTGCTCCCACTTCCATTATGGAATTTCAAGTGGTTGCAATGGACCTTTTGGTACTTGATGCTTCGCCTTGACTCGTTGACAAGTTAGACACTCAAAATTGCTCCACCAAAATGTATGTCGAATGTAGACACTCAAAATTTTCTGTATACCTGTCACTAACATTGCAGGAGGACATATTCGTCTTTCAAGAGGGAACCCTGAAAGACAATCCATATCCATTCCGGATACTACCGGAAGTTTAGCATCAACTCTAGAACACACAATATGAGTAATAATTCCAACCTCGGATATAACCCCGAGGCGTGCAGATCCAATACCGAAACACACACCGGAGAAAACCGATTAATCTCGGAGATAACCCCGAGATATCCAGTCTCAGTCCCAATCATGGGAATAACCACCAACCTTGGTGATAACCCAAGGAATGCAGTTTCGGCGATAGCCCCAGAAATGCTTGTTTTAAATGCAACCAACTTCAATCTCGGCACTCACAACGAGATACTCCGTACCAACCCAGAGATAACACCGGGAGGACAGGAACACCTCAAAGATGACACTGAGGACCTTCAACAATTGCAGCAGTCCAATCTCAGTGAAGCCTTGAGCAACGTCTGCTTTATCAGCCCAAACCAGCGATAACACCGGTGAGGGGCTACATCATCATCTCGCCAACGCGATGCCATGCCACATCGTCTCAACATTTCATACACATCTCTACACAATGATGTCCCACAAGAATCAAGGATAACCAATCCCGAGTGACTATTATGCGGGGTAACGGATGGAATTTGAAGCTTAAAGACCGGAGGACATCATCCCATCTTCAATGACTTCGTACAAACTCTAATCCTATGCCATTGTACAACTCTCAACAACGGTGGTCCGAAATAGGTCCTGTATACCTCAATCAGATGCCCGGATTGCACTTTTGAAAGTTCGAGTGGACATTACAGTGCCCGAGTGCATGTACTACGAGACGAGCCAACCCGAGAAACCCGGGATAACTCGGGTTACCTCTGGTACACCTGCGGATCCACCCTCTATAAATAGAGGGCTTGGGTTGGCCATTTTGCAAGAGAAAACGGCGAGGAAGCCCTGCCCAATTTGCTATGCACTCACCCCATACAGTGTAGTTTCTCATTTTAAACACCTGTGAGCTCATATATAGCTACTTTTGTACATACAAAAGCCAGTGTTTACCCACTTTAAAGATATAGAAGTCTTCTTTGGCAGCCAACTGTAAGCTTTCTCACAAACTTTAAAGCCTTTCTCTTCAACTTTGCACACACCCTTCTTCACATTGATAGTCGTGTTGCGCGCGTTTGCCCGGACTTCGGTCCGTGGTTTCATTTCAGTTTGTATATATATATATATATTATATATATTTATATATTATATATATATATATTTATATATATGGACTAACATTATCGAGTTATGCCTCGATTAAGCCTAGACTTCGGTCTGGAGCGTTTATTTGCTTATATATATATATATATATATATATATATATATATATATATATATATTAAAGCGAAAATGCTCGGGGCATCAAGTCTAGGCTCATCGATATATATATATATAAATATATATATATATATATATATACTTATATATATTAACTGTGTGTCGAACTCTGTTCGTTGAGCATGGATTTTACATCGGGTGCGTTTACTCGCTTTTATATATATATATACTTATATATATATGAACCGTTGTCGAACTCTGTTCGATGAGCCTGGATTTTATATTCGGTGCGTTCATCGCTTATATATATATATATTTCATCCCACCGGAGTTTACGTGGTGGTTGATCTCTTTATGACTTTCTTTACGTTTTCATCCCGCCTAGAGTTTACTTCATAGATTGATTGATTGCTTTGTCTGACTTTATTTACATTTTGTCCCGCATGGAGTTTCCTCCGTGGTGGTTGATAGCTTTACTGACTTTATTTACGTTTTCGTCACTTTGGAGTTTCCTCCGTGGTGGTTGATAGATTTAATGACTTTATTTACATTTTTCGATCCCCATGGAGGTGCTTTCGTGGTTGGTGATCATGTTTGTATATATATATTTACAACTTTTATATATATACCGCCATCGCTTTCATACAAATTGCGGTATCATGTGCACCTAGGAATCATGTGATCACAGATTCAAATTTATTGGATCTAGATTCGGTTCGTGATGGACATTTTCACCAGAATCACTTTGTAAATTATTCTCACAAGGTCCGAATTTCCTCGGAAGGTTTCCATACCCATGAGGAAGTCGGCATTATTTTGTATATTATTTTTCGTATGGATGCCTCGTATCTATAAAATAAAATCAATCAAGCCGAACACTTAATAAAATGGGAGTGTAAATGGTCTCAATTACTATTGAGCATCAGGGTTTGAAAAACCTCTTTTATAAAACATCAGTGCCATATCTTGCTAAAATTGAATTTTTACATAAATTCAAACCACAGGTATATAGGTGCTAAACGAGGCCTCGCACTACTTCAAAATAACAGCACATTGACCCACACACACACATTCAGATAATAGTTTCTTGAAAAGAGGCGGTCACCGTGGTAACATGGATGTCGAGGGGTGCCTAACACCTTCCTTCCGCATAACCAAGTCCCCGAATCCTAATGAATCTCGGTTTCACCAACCCGTTTAGCAGTGTCACATCACTGGGTCAATGTGCAAAACTTTTCTCGGTTGTGTTGGTACAACCATTTAAAAAACCAACTGGCGACTCTTAACAGTCCATCGTCGACATTATACATGTTGGACCTTTTTCACTTGTTTTTTCAAACAAATCTCACCTAAAATGAGAACACCAAATAACAAGTAACGGAAAGGGACATCTAGAAATCCCGACGTTGATAGGTGGCGACTCTGCTGGGGACTCCAGTAAGAGGACTTAAGCCGCTATTACAATCTTTTCAAAACTGTTATCTGCTTGTGTGTGGATGTTGCATTTACATTTATGATGAATGTGTACAAATGCATTTCCTTAGTGCTTCGCACCATATCTTCTTGTGATATTAGTGCTTCGCACATGTCATCATTTTCATACGGTGAGACGCGATGTATGTGAATGTATGTTGTGTGGTCCCTCCACCAGGAGGCTATCCCATTGGTGTTTGATTATTGGACTCGTGGGAAGACTAATTCCCCGAGGCTTAGGAAAGGCACCACCCAAATTCGCTCCAGTTAAAAGGCCAGATTAATTTCCCGTTGATTAAATTGTGATGATTTGGGAACCTTCATGCCAAAAAGCCGCTAGAGTAACCTAAGATAGGTCAGCCTCTGATAAACCCAAAATGGAGGAAAGTCTCTTCATGCTCTCTCATTTCAAATTACTTGTAATTACATTCCATATATATCTCCATGTAATGAGAAATATGAAGAAATGTGTACACATACATATTTTAATTAACATACTACAAACAGCTGACATCAGTTTTGCAGGATAAAATTCCTAAAATGGACACATCACATAGCATGTTATTATACACATATTCCCTAAGGACTAAACTATGCAAGTCTTTCATAGGGGAACCAATTGACCTACTACGGTCAAAATTCAAAAGGTTGCAAGTTTACAAATAATCATGTCGCTATCCGACAAGATTGAACTTAATCCAGTTTCTCACAAAGAATTTGATGGATTAAGTAAACCAATTATAGATTTGGCTGTTCTACTCAAAGAACTACACCAGTCCAATCAGGGTCCAAAAATACCCGTGCATACTGAATCCTCCACAAGGAGGGGACCCTGTGTCATTACAATATTCGAAGCTGCAGTTGGATATGACCAACAAAACTCATGATGCTACCCATCCCACTGGAGTTCCAGACACTAGTGACATCAAAAAGAAAGTCCTCCAAATGGAAGAGACCCTTCGTGCTATCAAAGGAATTGGAACACACGGGAGTGTTTCATATGCTAATCTTTGCATTTTCCCTGGTGTTCATTATCCAGAAAAGTTTAAAACTCCTGACTTCGAAAAATATGATGAGTTAGGAGATTCTTACACACATTTAAAGGTGTTTATTGGAGAACTTGGATCTTATGCAGAGGACAAAAAACTCAGAATGCAATTGTTCCTAAAGAGTCTAATTGGAGAAACCCGTTCGTGGTACACAAGATTAGATAACTCAAAGATCCATAGTTGGGAAGAGCTATCACATGCATTCCTCACTCAATACAACTTTCAGTCTCAGATGGCTCCTGATCGGTATCAAATTACCAAGATCAAGAAACAGTTTAACGAGTCTTTTAGAGAGTATGCTCAAAGGTGGAGACGCCTGGCTGCCCAAGTTAGTCCTTCCATGACAGAATCAGAGATGGTCATGACTTTCATAGACATACAAGAAGCTCCGTTCTATGAAAGAGTTTTAGCCGGCATCGACAAACAATTTTCTAAAATGGTCAAACATGGGGAGATGGCTGAGATGGGATTGAAGTCCGGGAAAATTCAAGACCTAGCTGTACTCAAAGCTGTTGCTGATCACATCTAATCCAGAAATTATGGAAACAACCCCCGGAGGGTCCATAAAAAGAAAGAGGAAGATGTTTCCCTGATATTACAGGGTCAAAAAGGTAATCAAAACTTGCCTATTCAAAGGAGAAACTACACTCCCTTTCAAGCACAGTCTGCAAAACCTCCAATACCAAAAGGTGGAGAAGTCAAATGCCCTCGAGTGTTCACACCCTTAGGGACACCCTTGAGAACATTCTCAATCTTCTAGTAACACAGAAGAAAATTACGCATCTTCTTCCACCAGTCAGCCCTAATGGATGGGGTTTCAATGCTGCTCGGAAATGTGTTTATCATGTCGGGGAGTCTGGATATGATACTCAGGATTGTTGGGCCTTGAAACATAAGATCCAAGACCTGATAGACAACGGTGAGATTGTGGTCACCAAACCAGATCAACCTCACGTTCAAGACAACCCTCTTCCTCAGCACAAAGAAGAAGAGGTCAACATGATCAATTGGAGCAATGAACAGAATTCCAATTTCAACTGTGAATCCTCCCAGACCCTCAAAGACGGTGTTGAAAAATGGGATTATGCCAAGTTTCAGTTCATAATGGAACGAAAGATGAAAGCTCTATATAAGCAAATTGAACAGTTGGCAGAATTGGTGACTTATTAGCATCAAGTGACTCGTCAATTAATTAGCCAGGAGCATGCCAGTCTCCTACCTCTTGTCATGAATGTTCCCTCGTCATTTTTCAGAAAATGAAATTCTAGAAGACAAAGTGACAAAGAGAGCAAATGCCAAAGCCCATCGGAATTTTGCCAACAAAAGGGAATTCACCTATTTGGGCCAACCTATGGAGGAAATCCTTCAGATGTTAATCAATGAAGGAAGGATCAGTTCCCTTCTTCGTCCAATCAACCCCCGTTCAGGGTGGTACAACTCTGATGGAGTATGTCAATATCACTCCCAGTCTCGCGGTCATAGCACAGAAGAATGTTGGGCACTCCGCCACCTCATACAAAATCTAATTGACAGTGGTGTCCTGCACTTAGCGGACGATGATACTGTGTTACGTACAAGTGAGAATACAGGTCCTACTAAGTGGAAAAGTGTGGTAGCAGTCATATCCACTGAAACTGATGGGGCTAACAGATTACTCACAATGCCAACAATTCAACTCAAGGGAAGCAACAATCCTTTGAAAGTGGCCGCTCCCGAGCCAATCAACTTACCGTGTAGAGCACAATATCCTATTGTTAGCTTACGTAAAGTTCCGTGGAATTATGGAGAAGGTGAAGGATCCACCTCACATGCAACTGCTACAGTGTCAAAGGAAAATCCACTGTATCTTCCCCAACAGGTGATGAAGCCTACCATCAAATCAAAGGGGAAAATACCCATGAAGAAGATTGAAAAATTCCTCCGCACTATGGGTCATAACGAAGCTAAGGTGGTTTTAAGCTTAAAAGAAGCTCCACAACAGATATCAATTTTGGACTTGGTCCTAACTTCTGAGAATCACCGGAAGGTCTTGTTGAAGGTTTTAGAAGAAGCCTATCTACCGACATCAGTTGATATGGAAAAATTTGAACATCTGGTTGATCATATTTTCAACAACAATGTGATATCCTTTACTGATGATGATATAACACTTAAAGGGACCGGTCATTGCAAGCCGTTGCACATTGCAGTCTTGTCCTCTGGATACATGCTAGCTGGAGTCTTGATAGATGGAGGTTCATCTCTAAATATCTGTCCATACGCTACCTTGGTGAAAATGAATATCAATCGCAACCGAATTTGGAGTAGCCATACTATCATCAAAGCTTTTGATGGAGCCCATCGGAATTCGGTCGGAGTAATTGAACTGCCAATCAAAATTGGTCCCCATACATTCTGCGTATCTTTCCATGTACTCAAGATAGATTCGAGATACAACCTGCTCTTGGGACGACCTTGGATCCATATGGCTGGGGCAGTCCCCTTCACTCTTCACCAACAGTTGAAATACATTATCAACAATAGCCTGGTCACGGTCAACGCTGAACCAGAGTGTCCTCAACACGGGGACATGCCATTCTTCAATGCCAATGCAGATGTTGAACCGGTTAGTTTTCATGCCTTGGAAGTAAGCAATACCCAATACCATGCTATTGGAATGCCATTACCTGAACCCAAGATTTCTACCGAGGTAATGTTAGCTACTCAAAAAATGATGTCATTGGGTCATAAACTGGGACAAGGGCTGGGTAAAGATTGTCAGGGTATCAAGTACCCAATTCAATTAACCAAGCAAACTGGAACAGCTGGGCTAGGCTATTCTGCCAGTTCTATTCTCAAGAATCCTCATAAGCATCAGCAGATTCCTTCAGCTTCAACCATGCGGCGTTTATCTTCGCCTTCAAACTCTGAGTCCGTACAACCTCCTATAAAGGTGCCGACCAATGTAATGGCTATGTTATTTCCCAAGCCGGTGCCGGTAAAGGGGAAAGAAGTCTTTGTTCCAGATCCCTGAGTGGAGGAAGAGAAAAAAAGAATTAAACAAGACGTCATTCGAATGATGTCGGGCATACGCATCATTGTTCATGATGAACATACAAACAGATACACCCCAGACGATGATTGCCCAGATATAATGGCCATCATCCGGGATAGGGAGGATGATGACAATCCCTCCATCACTGCGGTCCACCCGGACTTTGCCCTTGCCAATTGGAACAGCACTCCTTGCATTGGTCGTTATAGGGTAAAGCGGCGTAAACTCTTTTTCGCTTACTGTAGATATAATAACTGCTTACTTTTTTGCATACAAGATTAGCGGTTTATTTTGCCGAGATATGCTAACACTGTATGATCAACACATTTCATATATACTAAGTGAAAGCATATTTTGTTTTAGGACTATAAATTTAGATGTGCCTATACTACTTACGACATAAATTGCTCTACCGCTTCCACAAGGATTGTACCTTTGATGTAGAGATGAATTCAGCCTTGATGGAAATACATGATGACATTGAGGTGCCTCCGGAAATTCAAGAATGGGTCAAAGACAAACCTAAACCCAACCTTGATCAAACCACTTCTTTCAATCTCGGAACCTTAAAAAGCCCTAAGTTAATCCAGATTGGTTCAGACCTTACCCCAAACAAAAAGGAATGACATGGTTACACTATTAACCCAATTCCAGGATGTGTTTACATTGTCTCATGAAGACATGGTGGGTTTGTCCACTGACATTGTCCTTCATCGCCTTCCCATTAAAGAGGGATTCAAGCCAGTCAAGCAAAAGCTCAGGCGATTGAAACCTGAATGGAGTTTAAAGGTGAAAGAAGAAATTGTGAAATAATTTCAAGCTGGCATCATCATGGTGTCCACATATCTTTAATGGATATCCTACATTGTTCACGTGACTAAACCAGGAGGGAAGGTGTGAGTTTGCATGGATTACCGAGACTTGAACAAATCTTGCTTAAAAGATAGCTTTCCCATGCCATTTATGCACATTCTTATTGACAATACTGCGCAATACGACATGTACTCCTTTGCTGATTGCTTTGTAGGGTATCATCAGATCATGGTTGCTGAGGAAGATCGTGAGAAAACTGCTTTCATCACGCCTTGGGGAACCTTTTGCTATAGACGGTTGTCATTCGGCCTCATCAATGCTGGAGCCACCTATCAATGAGCTATGATGGCTCTTTTCCACGAATTAATACACAAAGAGATCCAGATCTACGTGGATGACATCATTGTCAAGTCCCGTAAGAAGGATGACCATATAGACCATCTCGTAAAGTTGTTCAACAAAGTTGCGTAAGTACATCTTGAAGTTGAATCCACTAAGTGCGCCTTTGGCGTTAAAAGCGCATAAGTTGCTAGGATTTCTAGTCGACCACAAAGGATTGAGTGGTTAATGCCAAAATCCAAGCCATCACGGAAATGCCCATTCCTCGAATGAAAAAGGAAATACGAGGGATTTTGGGAAGAATCAACTTCATTAGCGAGGTTTATCTCTCAACTCACAAAGAACTTCGTGAGCCAATCTTCAAGCTATTAAGGAAGAACTCCTCCATGAAATGGAATGATGAGTGTCAAAATGCCTTCCTCACAATCAAGAAATAGCTAGTCAAAGCTCCTGCTTTTGGTACCACCCCAGGATGATGTTCCCTGTTCATGTACATTCGCCTATAAGTGAGAATGCCATGGAATTGCATCTTTGGACGGAAAAGACGATAGAGTCCAAGAACGAGCTATCTATTACCTCAGCAAAAGATTCAGCAACAGTGAACACAAGTACATTCTAATTGAGAAGACTTGTTGTGCTTTAGCATGGGCTTCCATGAGGTTACAACATTACCTCCATGGTCACACAACCAATCTCATATCCCGCATGGATCCTCTCAAATACGTGTTCAATAAACCCATGTTAAATTTCCGACTGTCCAGATGTCAGTTTATCCTACAATAATTTGACATCGTATATATGACTCAAAAGTCCACCACAGGTCAAGGAATTGCGGATCAACTGGCCGTCGCACCTTCAGGGGATTTCAAACCCTTGGAAATATATTTCCCCGATAAAGGAGTAATGACAGTTCAGCAACACCATTAGTACGATATGCGCCAATCATGGAAGATGTATTTTGATGGGGCTATTAATATGGAAGGTTCTGGAGCGGGAGAAGTTCTAGTATCTGGTACGGGGGAGTAGTATCCCATCGCCGTTAAATTATAGTTTGTCAGCACCAACAACACAGCTGAGTATGAAGGCTTTCTCATGGGGCTAACACTTGCCCGTTCAATGGGCATCAGGCGGTTAACTATTTTTGGAGATTCAGAGTTGGTAATCAGACAATCCACCAGAATCTATCAAACCAAGGAACTACATTTGCTGCCTTACCATCGACAAGTTTTACGGATGGTTGTGGAGTTCAAAGAAATCTTCTTTCTACACATTCCTCGTAATAGGAATGACTTTGTGGATGCAGTAGCAACTTTGGCCTCCTTGATTCGCATATCAGATAAGGAACACTTGCCAAGCGTCACAATTTCCCTGCACAAGGCCCCAACCTATGGTATCAGCATATTAAGGAATATCTATGAGGTGGATCTACACCTGCAAAAACGAGCCCGACTGAGAAAAGGAGGATCCATAGACTTGCTATGAAATTCTACCTGAGTGGAGATGTGCTCTACAAAAGAGATACAGGACTAGGTCTCCTCAGATGTTTAGACAAAGATCAAGCCCAAAGGCTTATGGATGAAATCTATGGCGGAGTCTGTGGCCCCCTCCTTGTCAAGAAGGTCCCCAGGACATGGAATTATTGGCTATCTCTCCAAGCTGATTGACATGACCACGTCAGGAGATGTTATCAATGCCAAATTCATGGGAATGCTATCCACGCCCCTCCACGGGAACTCCACAATATGAGTTCGCCTTGGCCCTTCGCAATGTGGGGAATGGACGTGATCGGGCCCATTTAGCCTAAAGCCAGTAATGGACATCGATTTATCTTCACCATGATCGACTACTTCACCAAGTGGGTAGAGGCAACCTCCTTCCCCAGGGTTACTAAAGAAGTTATCATTGCTTTCATCAGAACAATGTCGTTTGTCGATATGGACAACCAGAGGTGATTTTGTCAGATAATGCTAAGAACCTCAACAACAAAATGATGGAGGAATTATGTAGTAAATTCCACATCAAACATCTTAACTCTGTCATCTATCGTCCGAAGATGAATGGTGCTGTTGAAGCGGCTAATAAAAACATCAAGAAAATTATGCAAAAGATGTCCACCAACCACAAAGATTGGCCTGACCTATTGCCTCTTACTCTGTTAGCCTAAAGAACCTCAATGCGCACCTCCACTGGGGAAACTCCCTAAGCATTAACCTATGGGATGGAAGCAGTGCTCCCCATAGAAGTTGAAATGGAATTCCTCAGAGTGTTGATAGACGCTTAGCTGGATGAAGACCAATGGGTACAAGACAGGTATCACCAATTGTCTCTAATAGACGAAAGGCGAACCGCGGCTATCTTCCATGGTCAGTTATATCAACAAAGGATCGCCAGATCCTACAACAAAAAAGTCCGGCTACGGCAGTTTAAATAACATAACTTGGTTTTGAAGAAGATCATTGGCAACCAAGATTAATCTAAGGGAAAATTCGCTCCTAACTGGGAAGGCCCGTTTGTTGTCAAGGAAATATTGACAGGAGGCGCTCTCAGATTGCAAGAAATGGACGGCGATGAATTTCCACAACTCATCAACTTTCGGGCCGTGGAAAGCGGTACTATATGTCCTGAAGTTGCCATCAAGCAAACATCCTTGTGTTGGACCATCAGGTCACCAGTTATTTCGGTTCTTTAACCCTTTACCACATACAACTCTTCCACACTTTGCCCCTCAGGGAAACATACTTTTTCAAACCAGCAGCCTGGCTTCTCTGCATTCTACGACTTAGGTCATCCCACTACGGATTGAACCTCTCGCGTTTGTAGTTTGGTTACCCATACATGGGATCAAACTTCTCATACCTACAGTTTATCCTCAACCTAGGATTAAACTTTTTCTTCTCTGCACTCTGACCTGCACATGGGATTACGCTTTTCCACTCGCCCTGAGGGTCGAACTACGTCGACTTGATCTCCTCTTCAATAGGAGTACGTAGGCAACCATTTTATATGGCCCGGTCGCAATAAAACAAAAACAACAAAAACATTTCCACCCTTTTCCTTATAAAAACAAAAACAACAAAAACATTCCTACACCATTTCTGCCATATACAACGTTGAACCTTTTACACCGGGTTCGAACTACGCAGACTTGATCTCCTCTTCAATAGGAGTACGTAGGCAGCCATTCATGGTTCGGTCTCACCCCCTACCAAAACACTAACCCTTAACAGTTGGTACTGGGATCAAACATTAATCCATTACATTTCATCGGCTTCAGACCAAAGGGATGGAATTACCTGAACTCCTCCTAAATAGGAGATTCGGCGACCATCTAAGCTGCGGTCATACCTTAAAGAGCAACACCAATCCATAAGAGATAGAATTAACTAGGCTTCTCCTAAATAGAAATACTGGCGACCATCTGTGGTACGGTCAATCTAAGAGAGGAAAGCCACACTCCTCTCCATATTTTTCATTCAAAAACCAGTCCCAAGACACCAAAGATGGTAGGGATACATACAGATCAATGATCCATTCTGAACTATCCAGAGACAACTCAATGTCCATCCACCCAGGAGGAATTCAGAATACATCAAGATCACAAGCCCTGAAGCGTCAGGCAAAATATCAAGCAAGTAGCAAAGCATATCTAAAAGGGAAGTGATCCAAAAATATATTTCCCTGTCATATAAAATGCTGTTTGATATATACAATGTAAATTGTAAATGACAAAATGGCTAAGCTATTCTATGCAGGTAAATACAAGCTCATCTACAAGTCAGGGTATATGCGAGCTAACAAGCCCAACATGGCGTCCCTCTCAGAAGAAGGAGGCGAAGCTATGTTCTCCTGTACGAGAATATCCACACGACCCAACAGATCTGCAGCCATCTGCATGGTGACCATATGCTCATCAATGTAAGCGCTCATCTCTACGATCATGCTAGTGGTAAGGGACCTCACTGCAGTACTATCTGTGACGGCTACATCCCGGGCAGATATAGCACTATCCCGCTCAACTATCACTGCATCTCTGGCTGATCTAGCCTCGTCCCTCTCAACAATAGCTGCATCTCTATGAGCTAATGCCTCGTCTCTCTAATAGAGCTGCGTCTCTCCCATCAAGGGCAGTCAACATCATAGATTGAGCCTGATCTCTCTCAAAAGTCATTAGATGAAGACTCTGCTCAAAGTATTGTGTTGAATGTTGAATCACAACAGTACTAGTACTGGGAGAATCTAAAAGAGATGCCGGCAACCCATCACCTGGCTCCTCCTCGATGTGGGAATCAATGTCCTCCATGGGCTCTCCCTCATCCATCTCACTATCCGGTACTGTGGATACTGCCGCAGCCAATGCAATCTCTGCCTCCATCCATGCAGAATACTCTATAGAACAACCTGGATGACTGATAGAAAAATCAGCTATCTCATGCTGATCCCACCATGCATACACACGGGATCGGTCCTCTGCTGAAAGATAGCGAGAAGCTGAACGCTGACCTATTGCCCCCTCAAAAGGATGAAAATCCTGAAACTGGTCAAACTACGACATCACGGCCAGCGGGTGATAAGTAGTCACGCCCCTCAAACTAGCAGAGGGAGGTAGTCCATGCCCGGAGCATGAGTAATGAAGCTGTAGGGTGAGCTGATCCCCGAACACGGCAATATGACGAATGGATCTCTGATATCTGTCAAAAATGCGAACCAAGACAGAGCATCTATACACTCCGATGGCTGAAAGGAGTATGACATGGCTATATCATGGGTGGACCAGTACCCATGCCGTCTAAGAGTGCCAATCGGTCTCAAGTGGGACATAAACCACACATATAGCATGACCGAACTACCTGTGAACACTCCTGTCGGATAAGTGCAGCAGTAAGATGCTGACCGCAGGGTCTCTATTATGATCATCGGTATAATGGTACGACCCTCCCTAAGAGCTCTCACCGCCATGATGACACCAATGTCTATCTCATCCATGTATCGTAGCATATAGACATACGACAAAGTACTCATAACAGCAGTACATCAACCCTGGCTAGACGCCAATGATCCTCCGGTGTGGTGAAATCCCTGGAATGTCGTGAATATTTATCCTCAGAGCCAAATCTGTCATACAAAAAATGCTGGGATATCAAATGGCCAGAAGTCAGCTCATCCTGCACCACTCTGCGCCGCAATCCAGTGAGAGTCATGAACCGTCGACTCATGTCTCCCATAGCCATATGCACACAAGGTCTATCCAGTGGAAGCATCGTTAATCGTGCATACTCCTTCAGAGTAGGAGTCAACTCATGGGACCCAAATCAGAAAACCTGCCTATCCGATACCAAGTGTTGTAGCATCCCGTCCACAAACCTTGCGGGAACCTGAAACATCATTAAGGTCATGGTATACTGCAATAAATGATCTACGGTCACCCTGTCTGATGGTGACATGCTATCATACCACGATCGCATACCCGATGCCACCAATGATGGTGGGGTATGATCAATACAACTAACTGTCGAAGAAGACATCTGTACGGGCTGTGTCATAAGACCATCCAGGGGTCAATGCTGAATATCTATGGACATACATACATATGCATAACATGATACATGCATTGTAGGTAATAGATGGCAATATAATATAAGGAATGGAAATACGTACATACATTCCTAAGTATATCATCATCTACATACATCATCTCTGTATAGTTAAAAATATAGGGAAATGGGTCACATACACCCAACCAATACCTGCGGCACCCCTATATGGGCCCCACCCCTCCAGCTCGGTCTAGTTCGAGTTGCAAAGGAGTTCTTGCGGACTAGAATGGTCAAATCAGGAATAAAAATGCCACGCGATTGAGCAAAACAACATGCAATCCGGGTCTTCTCAGATGAAACTTTGAGTCTGTACATCACTCATTGGTAGTCACCCGAACACGAGGTATACCCTGCCAATGATCTCATTTGTTACAAATCACATTCGGCAATACCTTGTACAGGTCCAATGCCGCCAACTCCGGGTCACTATCCTAAAAGATCAACGTCCATCCCCGATGGGGGTTACAACATAGATCCCCGACGGGGGTTACAACGTAGATCCCCAATGGGGGTTACAATGTGAAGTCCCGACAAGGGATTAAAACGAAAATTTTAGCCGTTGACACACATATCAACGAAGGTCAAGTAGCCTTGATGTTATCTCTAGAGCTATTCAAGGATTTCATGCTCGATTACTCATATTCCCCAGCGGATCCCCGGCGGGGCTCACAACGTAATGTTCCGTTGATTCACACGTCAGCGAAGGTCAAGCAACCTTGACGATCTATCCCATAGGGTTTTTCAACCGTTGATTCACATGTCAGTGAAGTACACATCAACGAAGGTCAGGCATCGCTGACAACATTTGCTGTTGGCAGTGAATCCAACAGAATCTTGACGTGTCCTGGCAATACCAACCAGGAAAGGTCAATGTTATTAAGGAGGATTGATGATGGAATATGTTATACACATCCTCAAACAAACTAAGCGTTATCCCCATAGATCTCTTACACGTAAGAGGTACATTTTCAGGATCAAGTCATTATCAAGGACCCAAGAATTTGGTGATAACCCCAACATCAACATCCTAACAGATTCAGATTACACATCAAATCTGGTCATCATTGAAGCAACAGGGAGCCTGCAATCATCCCCAACATGTTGGGCTACAACCCCGTACACATGCATCATACATTTGCATCATGTTGCTATATATAGTACCATGTTTGTCTTGTTGCATTTCAAGTGTCTAGGATTCTTTATCCTACCCATGCATCGCCATGCATGAGTATGATAAAGAGGGGCATTTGTAGACACTCGAAATTTTTGGTACACCTATCACTAACATTGTAGGAGGACAGATTCATCTTTCAAGAGGGAACCCTGGAAGACAATCCATATCCATTCCGGATACTACCGGATGTTCAACATCAATCCCAGAACACACACTGGGAGTAACAATTCCAACCTCGGATATAACTTCGAGGCGTGCAGATCCAATACCGGATCACACACCGGAGAAGACCGATTAATCTCGGAGATAACCCCGAGATATCCAGTCTCAGTCCCAATCATGGGAATAACCACCAACCTTGGTGATAACCCCAAGGAATGCAGTTTCAGCGATAACCCCAAAAATGCTTGTTTCAAATGCAACCACTTTAATCTCTAAGCACTACAACGAGATACTCGTACCAACCGGAGATAACACCGGAGGACGAGCACACCTCAAAGATGACATCGAGGACCTTCAACAATTGCGGCGATCCAATCTCGGTGAAGCCTTAAGCAACGTCTCGCTGACAAATTTCAAACCCAAGCGATAACATCGGTGAGAGGCAACATCGTCATCTCGCCAACGCGATGCTACGCCACGTCATCTCAACATTTCATACACATCTCTACACAACGATGTCCCATAAGAATCAACGATAACCAATCCCGAGTGACTATTGTGCGGGGTAACAGATGGAATTTGAAGCTTAAAGACCAGAGGGCATCGTCCCATCTTCAATGACTTCGTACAAACTCTAATCCTATGCCCGTATTGCCCTTTTGAAAGTTAGAGTGGACATTACAGTGCCCGAGTGCACGTACTACGAGACGACCCGATTCGAGAAACCCGGGCCAACCCGGGTTGCCTATGGTACACCTACGGCCCAGCCGCAGGTGTACCGCGGCTCCACCCTCTATAAATAGAGGGCTTGGGGTGGCCATTTTGCAAGAGAAAATGGTGAGGAAGCCCTGCCCAATTTGCTCTGAACTCACCCCATACAGTGTACTTTCTCATTTTAAACACCTGTGAGCTCATATATAGCTACTTTTGTACCTACAAAAGCCAGTGTTTACCCACTTTAAAGATATAGAAGTCTTCTTTGGCAGCCCACTGTAAGCCTTCTCACACACTTTAAAGCCTTCTCTTCATCTTTGCACACACCTTTCTTCACGTTGAGAGTCTTGTTGCGCCTGTTTGCCCAGACTTCGGTCCGTGGTTTCATTTTAGTTTGTATATACACATATGTTATATATATATATATATATATTTATATATATGGACTAACATTATTGAGTTATGCCTCGATTGAGCCTAGACTTCGGTCTGGAGCGTTTATTTGCTTATATATATATATTTATTTATATATATGAACTGTGTCTAACTTTGTTAGATGAGCCTGAACTTGATGCGGAGCGCGTTTCTTTGCTTTATATATATATATATATATATATATATATATATATATATATATATTTATATATATTAATCGTGTGTCGAACTTTGTTCGATGAGACTGGATTTTACATCCGGTGCGTTTACTCACTTATATATATATATATATATATATATATATATATATTTCGTCCCACCTGGAGTTTACTTCGTGGTGGTTGATCGCTTTTACATCTTTCTTTACGTTTCGTTTTGCCTGGAGTTTACTTCGTGGCAGTTGATTGCTTTGTATAGCTTTATTTATATTTTGTCCTGCCTGGGGTTTCCTCCGTGGCGGTTGATAGCTTTTCTGACTTTATTTACATTTTTCGATCCCCATGGAGTCGCCCGTGGTTGGTGATCATATGCGTATATATATATTCTGACCTTTTATATATATACCTACTTACCGCTTTCATACAAATTCTTAGATTATCATGTGCTAGGAATCATGTGATCTGATTCAAATTTATTGGATCTAGATTCGGTTCCGTGATGGACATTTTTAGTATGTGACTTTGTAAATTATTCTCATAAAGATGTCGAATTTCCTCAAATGGTTTCTATACCCATGAGGAAGTCGACATTATTTTATATATTATTTTTATACGGATGCCTCACATCTCGTAAAATAAAATCAATCAAGACGAACACTTAATAAAATGGGAGTGTAAAAGGACTCAATTACTATTGAGCATTAGGGTTTGAAAACCTCTTTTATAAAACATCATCGCCTTATATCTTTCAAAAACTGAATTTTTACATAAATTGGACCACAATATATATAAGGTGTAACGAGGCCTCACACTACTTCCAAATAACAACACATTGACCCCACACACACACACATTCGAGATAATAGTTTCTTGAAAAGAGGCGGTACCTTTGTGGTAACACGGATGTCTCTGGGGTGCCTAACACCTTCCCTTCAGCATAACCAAGTCCTCGGACCCTAATGAATCTCGGTTTCGCAGAACCCGTTTAGCTTGATGTCACATCTTTGGGTCAATGTGCAAACCTTTTTCTCGGTTGTGTTGGTACAACCATTTAAAAAACCAACTGACGACTCTTAACAGTCCATCGTCGACATTATAAATGTCGGACCTTTTTCACTTGTTTTGTCAAACAAATCTCACCTAAAATGAGAACACCAAAGAACAAGTAACGGAAAGGGACATCTAAAAATCCCAACGTCGACATCGAAGATCATGATACATTTTGGTACTCCCAAGATGGATTACAAATGGTGTGTTGTGCGCCTCCATCATGATTTTATACATTAAATCAGGGTCGTTAGGAACACAAAGTCTGGAGTTGACTCGAAGTATTCCTTCGTCATCGATTCTTGCTTCCGGCATAGCACCTTCTTGCACTTTCTTCCTCATACGCATCAGTTCCAGGTCGTAGCTTGAGCCGCTTTAACTTTATCGATTAAAGGTCGGTTCTACTCGTATATTCGCCATCATCACGTTGGTCCCTGGAGTCTTTAACTCTATCTCCATCCTTTGCAAGTCATATAAAATGGGCCTTTGCATTGACAATATTGCACTTGTACCCCCTATGATCTTCTACTCAATGCGTTATCTACTACGTTCGCTTTACCAGGATGGTATTAAATGGTATGATCATAATTTTTAACAGTTCAAGCCAACGTCATTGCTGCATGTTGAGTTCCTTTTGGGTGAAGAAATATTTGATGCTTTTATGATCCGTAAAGATCTCCACTTTCTCTCCATACAAGTAATGCCTCCAAATTTTAAGTGCGAAGACAACAGCTGCCAACTCTAGATCATGAGTAGGATAATTCCTCTCATATTCTTTGAGTTGCCGAGAGGTATAGGATATGACTTTCCTATGTTGCATCACTGTAGATGACAAATCCCTCTGAGCTAGATGGTATTGTCAGAACAGGTGCTGAAATGAGTGTCCTCTTGAGTTCTTGAAAACTCTTCTCACATTCCACGCTCCAACCAAATTTTATATCTTTCCGAGTCAGCTGAGTTAATAGAGTAGTGATTCGAGAAAACCCTTCCACGAATCTTCGATAATAACCAGCTAATCCAAGAAAACTACGTACTTCGGTCACTAATTTAGGTTGCTCCCAGCTTTGAATAGCTTCAATCTTTGCCGGGTCAACAGATATTCCATGACTTGATACTACGTGCCAAAGGAATTGTACTTACTCAAGCCAGAACTCGCATTTCTTTAACTTGGCATAAAGCCTGTTTACACGAAGCTTTTGGAGTATCAGCCTCAAGTATTGCTCATGATCTTCACAGCTTTTGGAATATATAAGGATGTTATAAATAAAGACGACCACAAAGTGATCTAAGTATTCCTTGAATACTCAGTTCATCATATCCATGGAGGCAGCAGGAGCATTAGTCAATCCAAAAGACATGACTAAGAATTCATAATGCCCGTACCAAGTTTTGAAGGCAGTCTTTGGAATATCCTCAGTTTTAACCTTCAGCTGATGATATCCAGAATGAAGATCGACTTTTGAAAAGAATTATGCTCCTTGCAACTAGTCAAACAGGCCATCAATGCGAGGTAACGGATATCTATTCTTGATGGTGACATGGTTCAATTCCCGGTAGTCAATACAAAGTCACATACTCCCATCTTTCTTCTTTATGAATAGAACAGGAGCATCTCAAGGAGACGTACTAGGACGAATGAAACCAATGTCTAACAATTCTTGCAATTGGGTCTTTAACTCCTCAAGTTCAATAGAGCCATTCGACATGGGGCTTTGGAAATGGGTTTTGTACTGGGGTTCAAGGTCGATACAAAATTCAATTTCACTCTCTGGGTAGGCAGGAAGTTCTTCGTGGAATACGTCGGAAATTTATTAACAATAGAAATATCATTCAAATCGGCGTATTTTTGTTTAAATCGTGATATGAGCTAAGAAAGCTTGACATTCGCTTTTTCAATAAATGAATAGCTTTATGGCTTGAGATGACGATGATTGATTTTAATGGTTTGGTTGCTTGAATTCACATAATAGGTTGGTTAGGAATATGAAAGCTAACAACCTTACAAAAATAATCAATTTTTGCATGATGAGTAGTTGACCAATCAATCCCTAGAATCACATCAAATGCAAGTATTTTCAATGAAATAAGATCGACAGGTAATGTGAGGGTGCCGATTTGAACCAAACAAGACTTATAAACAGTGGATGTAACGAATGTTTCTCCCAACAGAGTTTCCACAGATAAGTCAAAGTCTAATTTTTCCGTAGTCAAATTTAATCGTTGAGCGCAAGTAGGAGAAATAAAAGAATGGGTAGAACCGGTATCAAATAAGGTATAGACTTCGCTAGAGTTTATGATAAGCTTACCCGTGATGACCTCGTTCGGGTTCCTTGATTTCTGGGAGGTCACAACAAACGCTCTCCCTTAAACTACTGGTTTTGACTTGTCTGGGATGGTATTTTCTGTCACCGTTCCAACTGGACTTGTCTTCGGTGCACGACGAAATCGGTCTAGGTGACATTCTCTTCCACAATAACACACTTTGGATGGCATCACGCAGTTTGGACTGATATGTCCCTCCCCTCCCCATTTGAAGCATATGATAGGTGGTCGTTCTCCTTCCTTAACAGTGGGTGCTGGTGATGACGTCTTTCCATCATTGTTGAATCTCCTCTTCTTGAAATGTCCACTTTTATTGTCTTGGCCATGATTACCACCGAAGTGGTTACCATTTCTGGCATGTTGATTCCCTCCACGTTTGTTGTCACCGCAGCCGATGAAATCTCTGTCTCCATCCACACAGAATACTCTGGCAAACATCCCAGATGGCTAATAGAGAAAGCATCTATCTCACGCTGGTCCCAACAAGAATACACATGGGATCGATCCTCTGCTGAGAGATAGCGAGAAGCTAAACGCTGACCTAGCGCCCCCTCAAAAGGATGAAAACCCTGAAACTGGTCAAACTGCGACATCACGGCCATCGGGTGATAGGTAGTCATATCCCTCAAACCAGCCAGAGGGAGATAATCTATGCCCGGAGCATGAGTAATAAAGCTGTAGGGTGAGCTAAGCCCTGTGCACGGCAGTATGACAAACAGATCTCTGATATCCCCCAAGAACATCGACCAAGACATGGCGTCTATACACTCCGATGGCTGAAAGGAGTATGACTTAGCTATATCATGGGTGAAACAATATCCATACCGTCTAAAGGTGCCGATCGGTCTCAAGTGTGACATAAACCACACGTACAGCCTGACCAAACTGCATGTGAGCACTCTTGTCGGATAAGTACAGCAGTATGTAGCTGACCTCAAAGTCTCTGCTATAATCGTCGGGATGATGGTGTGACCCTTCCTGAGAGCTCTCACTGCCACGATAACTCCTATGTCCAACTCATCCATATACCGTAGTATATATACATATGACAGTACGCACAATAGCAGTACATCCACCCTTTCTAGACGCCAATGATCCTCCGGTGTGGTGAAATCCCCAGAATGTCGTGTATAACTATCCTCAGAGCCAAATCTGTCAAATAGAAAATGCTGGGATATAACGTGGCCAGATGTAAGCTCATCCTGCACCACCCTACGCCTCAATCCAGTGAGGGTCATGAATCATCGACTCATGTCCCCCAAAGCCATATGCACGCAAGGTCTGTCCAGAGGCAGCATCGTTAACCGTGCATACTCCTCCAGAGTGGGAGTCAACTCCAGGGTCCCAAATCGAAAAACCTGCCTATCCGATACCCAGTACGCCAGCATGCCATCCATGAATCCTGTAGGAACCTAAAACATCAACAAGGTCATAGTATGCTGCAATAAGTGATCTACGGTCACCCTATCTGATGGTGACATGCTATCATACCACGATTGCATACCAGATGCCACCAATAATGGTGGGGTATGATCAATACGGCTAACTGTCGAAGAAGACATCTGTACGGGGCATGTCATAAGACCATGCAGGGGTCAATGCTGAATATCTCTGGAAATACATACATATGCATAACATGATACATGCATTACAGGTAATATATGGCAATATGATATAGGGAATGGAAAACTATACATACATTCCTAAGTATATCATCATCTACATACATAATCTCTTTACAACTAAAAATATAGGGAAATGGGGCACAGACGCCCTACTAATAACAGAGGCCTATCAAAATATATAGCGAGAATTGGGCATAACCACCCAATATCTAATAGAGGCCTATCAAAAGAGATAACGAGAATACACATCAGAAGCAGATAATGGTGTTAATATCTACATCATCAATCCTGTCCACCCGATGTAACTCCTCTTGAGTCACTGGATCTCTATCAACATGGATGTCAGGCCTATACAGAGGAGAATCTACGCCGGTAAAGCCAAATGGGTCATCTGAGGGGCCAGCGCCTGAGCTGGAAGGATCAAATGAATCTGCCTCTGCCGGATCTCTGCCCAAATGCCGGATAAAGAAATGTGCCCGGTCCAAACGCTGGGTCAAATTATCAATCTGTGTCACATGAGTCAGATCTCGAACACATGCTAGTCAATTTGTCATCATCACGGATCCTGGAACCATATCCCCCATGAACTGAGTGGCGCGGGTCTGGGCTCCAATAGTGTGAGGGAACCACCAACGCTGGAATATCTCCTGAGTGTAGGGGCCCTCTGATAATGCAAAATCGTTAACCCCCAACAATGGGATGTCAATGACAGGTGACTGTGATACAGGCCAATAACGCCTGGTAGGAGGCAAGATTGGCATACGAATCTCCCATGTGGTGCTCATAATAGCACGCTCTCCTAAATAGAGCTCCCATCCCTCCGTCTCGATCCAATTTGAGTTGCAAAGGAGTTCTTACAGGCTGAAAAGGTTAAATAAGGGATAAAAACGCTACGCAATTGAGCAGAATAGCTTACAAATCCCGGTCTTCTCAGATTGAACCTTAGGTCTGCCCATCACTTATTGGTATTTACCCAAACACAAGGTACACTATACCGATGATCTCAAATATTACCAGCCACGCTCGGCAATACCTTGCGCAGGTCCAATGCCGCCAATTCATGGTTGACACCCTAATTCTCTAACATTCCTCGGCGGGGGTCACAACGCAGACTCAAAAAGATTCCCCGGCGGGGGTCACAACACAGTCTCAAAAGCAGTCCCCGGCGAGGGTTACAACGCGTGTTCATCCATTGACACATATATCAACGAAGGTCAAGCAGCCTTGACATCAGTATGACCATTGGTAAGTAAATTCAATGAAGCGTCGGAAGCCATCCAATAGACCTTAATGGTCATATTGATGTCATGGCTGCTTGACCTTCGTTGATATGTGTATCAACGGAAGAACACGCGTTATAACCCCCGCCGGGGATCCTCTTAGGACTGCGTTGTGACCCCCGCCGGGGATATTTTTAGGACTGCGTTATGACCCCCGCCGGGGATCCTTTTAGGACTACGTTGTGACCCCCGCCAGGGATTCTTTTAGATCATACAGATTTTCACGGGGATCCTTTTTGGTTTGCGTTGTGACCTCATGGGGATCCTTTCAGATCGATTGTGACCCTCACGGGGATCCTTTCAGGACTACATTGTGACCCCCACCGGGGATCCTTTCAGGATTGCATTGTGACCCCCGCCGGGGATCCTTTCAGGACTACGCATGTTGTGACCCCCGCCGGGGATTGCTAGAGAATTAGGGTGTCAACCCTGAATTGGCGGCATTGGACCTGCACGAGGTATTGACGAGCGTGACTGGTAACATTTGAAATCATCGGTATAGTGTACCGGGTGTTTGGGAAAATACCGATGAGTGATGGGCAGACCCCAGGTTCAATATTAGATGACCAGGATTTTTAAGCTATTATGCTCAATCACGTAGCGCTTTTATCCCTGATTTGACCTTTTCAGTTTATAAGAACTCCTTTGTAATTCGAACTGGACCGAGCCAGAGGGGTGGGACCAACATAGGGGTGCTGCAGGTACACCTTCTTCAGCTGTAGATGGACATGCAGCCAGTCGTGGATGTTATAATCCTGCAGGTTGCTTTCATAAGTCATTTTCAACTTGCACTGCGAAGGAAATCCGAGAGCTCTTCTTCAGATCTGATGAGTTCAGGTGATTTTTTGCAAATTCTGTCACCGTACAAGTGTTCTACACTATCCTGGTAACGTATGCATGTATTTTTTTCCAGTTTTTATCTGTTGGAAAATAACTTATCACATGAAATGCATCTAAACACATAGTAGTGATAAAAAATATTCAACATAGTAAATGTTAGTATTAAACCATGCTGAACATAATAATGTGAAAAAAATTTAACTTTTGAGACAGTCAAATTGGAACATGTTTCTGCTATTTTTATCCTATTTGAGGAGAAATGAGTAAAAGGTAAAAAGGAAAAGTACTCCTGGTATTGAGGTTAACCTTATGGATTGATGACTTTGATTTTTAATGCATATATTATGTATATGGCTTTGGTCAGGTGTGCTACGGAATGGCCACCTAGTCATGCCTATGTGCATGTGGATAGTCCTATTTACAAAGGGCACTATGGCAAAAAAATTTCAAAATGTAGGCATTTAATTTGTCATGCATTTCTAACTTTGTATGTTAAGGTAATGCATGCATGCATGTAGTCATAAAATACATTTTGAAAAGCTCCAAGTTAAAAAATACCACACCCTTTCTGAGGTGATTTGGAGACTTATTGTCCAGATATTATAGATTCGGATCAGCCAAGTAGTTCCCGTAGGACCACTTCTGGTGTACGAAGGAGGGCTTCTGAAGTGCCTCGACCCCACTCTGTTAGACAGCCTCGTCGATTGGTGGAGGCGGTGATACGTCCAGTCCGAGTTGATGTGCCGGACGTTGAGGATAAGGAAGAGGATGTTCCAATTACGGACACCGCTCCTGCTGCATATGTTCCCTGTAGGGAGCTCCCTTGTATTCAGGTAGCAAACCCAGAGCTTCTGGGTGATTTGAGTCGACATCCCTCGATGTACTTGCATGCTAACGAGGTATGATGTTAGATCTTGATCTTCCTTCTTTCCTATTGATGAGGAGTAAAGGGTTTTGATGTTGATCTAAATTTCATGTTGGTTCCCGGCTTCACACATCCTCGAGGGAACTGGTTTAGCATACACTCCATGTACCAGCCTGTTCATCTTGACTATAGAGCGATTGTGTATGACTGGAGATTTGGAGCATTCTTCATTGTCTGAGCGATGGTTTCATCAGACTCAGTCACTCCATTTGCTGGACTGTGAGGTGACGATGACGCCGATGGATTGGTGGTTTATCACATGTATGAAATTTAGAGGGGCACCAGTGCCTTGCATGGCGAATATTACCCCTACTGCCGTCAGATCCTTGCTAGGAGTTTCGATGGAGGCGCTCAAAGGCAGGACTGTCCGTGCAGGTCCTTTAAGCGTGGATGCTATGAGTTGACTTTTGAGTGAGCCCATGCCAGATGATGTCAGAGTCAGGGATCACATACTTCGGCGATTGTTCCTGATGATCATTAGAGGCTGCTTCATAGCAGATAACTCTTCTACGGTGTCGTTCGCTTTGGTCCACGCCACTCGTCATGTGGACCGTATTGGAGAGTATGATTGGGGTTCCTATACCTTTGCCTATTTCCTCAGGGGCATGCGTATGCGCTCATAGGGTTTGACTAAGGCGTGGTTAGGATTCTACCCATTTCTGTTGGTGAGTATTTCTCTTATAGTTTCCCATGTATAGGTTAAGAGTGTTTATTGACCGCAGATGTTTGCCTTTGTGTTGGCAGTTTTGGGCCTATGAGAGGCTTCCATGTTTGCGTCCTGTGAGCGTGTTAGGTTTAGATACCTATCCACGAGGACGACGATGGCATCATTCCATACTTGCGGAGGTCCCTGTAGCTGAGGGTTTCACTCATTGCCGCTTACAGCTGGAGTTGTTGACAGCTGATATTATCACATGGATTCCCTATTCTGGGGAGCACTTGGCCATCGGTTTTGAGGATGGGTACCCGACTGACGTCGAGTATGTGATCTCCACCTGGAGAGTTCCTCTCTTTACAGATGGAGGATGGGAGCTCTATTTAGGAGAGCGTGCTATCAGGAGCACTACATGGGAGATTCATATGCCGATCTTGCCTCCTATTAGGTGTCATTAGCCTGTATCGCAGTCACCCGTCACTGACATCCCATTGTTGGGGGTGGACGGTTTTGCATTATAAAAGGGACCCCTGCACTCATGAGATATTCTAGCATTGGTAGTTCCCTCGCACTATTGGAGTTCAGACCCGGGCCACTCAGTTCATGGGGGATATGGTTCCAAGATCTGTGATGACGACGAATTGGCTAGCCTGTGTCTGAGATCCGACTCATATGACATAGATTGACAGTTTGAGCCAGCGCTTGGACCGGGCACATTTCTTTATCCGGCATTTGGGTAGAGATCCGGCAGAGGTAGATTCGTTTGATCCTTCCAGCTCAGGCACTGGCCCCTCAGATGACCCATTTGGTTTTGTCGACGTAAATCCTCCTCTGTATAGGCCTAACATCCCTGTTGATAGAAATCCAGTGACTCAGGAGGAGATACATTAGGTGGACAGGATTGATGATGTAGATATTGACACCATTGTCTTTTTCTGATGTGTATTCTCGTTATCTCTTTTGATAGGCCTCTGTTAGCTATTGGGTGGCTATGCCCCATTCTCGCTATATCTTTTGATAGGCCTCTGTTAGTAGTAGGGCGTCTGTTCCCCATTTCCCTATAATTTTAGTTATACAGAGATGATGTATGTAGATGATGATATACTTAGGAATGTATGTACAGTTTTCTATTCCCTATATTATATTGCCATCTATTACCTATAATGCATATATCATGTTATGCATATGTATGTATTTCCAGAGATATTCAGCATTGACCCCTGGATGGTCTTATGACATGGTCCGTACAGATATCTTCTTCGACAGTTAGCCGTATTGATCATATCCCACCATTATTGATGGCATCTAGTATGCGATCGTGGTATGATAGCATGTCACCATCAGATAGGGTGACCGTAGATCACTTGTTGCAGCATACTAGACCCTGTTGATGTTTCAGGTTCCTACAGGATTCGTAGATGGCATGCTGGCTCACTGGGTATCAGAGAGGCAGGTTTTCCAATTTGGGACCCAAGAGTTGACTCCCACTCTAGAGGAGTATGAATGGTTGACGATGCTGCCTCTGGACAGACCTTGCGTGCATATAGCTTTGGGGGACATGAGTCGACGATTCATGACCCTCAATGGATTGAGGCGTAGGGTAGTGTAGGATGAGCTTACATCTGGCCACATTATATCGTAGCATTTTCTGTTTCACCAGACAAGAGGATCATTGGCATCTAGCCAGGGTGGATGTACTGCTATTGTGCGTGCTATCATATATATATATATGCCACGGTATATGGATGAGTTGGACATAAGAGTCATCGTGGCAGTGAGAGCTCTTAGGGAGGGTCACACCATCATACCGATGATCATAGCAGAGACTCTGAGGTCAGCTACATACTGCTGCACTTATCCGGCAGGAGTGTTTACGGGTAGCTCGATCATGCTGTACGTATGGTTTATATCACACTTGAGACCGATCGACACTTTTAGATGACATGGATATTGTTTAACCCATAAGATAGCCATGTCATACTCCTTTCAGCCATCGGAGTGTACAGACGCCGTGTCTTGGTCGATGTTCTTGGCGGATATCAGAGATCCGTTTGGCATACTGCAGTGTTCGGGGCTTAGCTCACCCTAGCTTCATTACTCATGCTCTAGACATAGACTATCTCCCTCTGGCTGGTTTGAGGGGCATGACTACATATCACCCGATGGCCGTGATGTCGCAGTTTGACCAGTTTCAGAATTTTTACCCTTTTGAGGAGGCGTTGGGCCAGCGTTTAGCTTCTCGCTATCTTTCAGCAGAGGATCGATCCCGTGTATATGCTTGTTGGATTCAGCATGAGGTAGCTTCTTTCTCTGTTAGCCATCCGGGATGTTCGCCAGAGTATTCTACGTGGATAGAGCTAGAGATTTCATCGGCTGCGGTAGTATCCATAATACCGGATAGTGATTCAGATGATGGAGAGCCCATGGAAGACATTGATTCCCACCTCGAGGAGGAACTACTTTCCGGATTGCCAACATCTCCTTTAGATTCTCCCAGTACTAGCACTGTTGTGATACATCATTTGACACAGTACTTCGAGCAGAGTCTTCATCTGATGACCTTCGAGAGAGACCAGGCTAGAGTCTTGATGTCGACTGCCCTTGATGGGAGAGACACAACTCTGTTAGAGAGAGACGATGCATTAGCTCATAGAGATGTCGGTGTTGTTGAATGGGACGAGGCCAGATCAGCCAGAGAAGCAGTGATAGTTTAGCAGGATAGTGCTATATCTGCCCAGGATGTAGCCGTCACAGATAGTACTGCAATGAGGCCCCTTACCACTGGCATGATTGCAGAGATGAACACTTACATTGATGAGCATATGGTCATCATGAAGATGGCTGCAGATCTGTTGGGTCATGTGGAAACCCTTGTACAGGAGACCACAGCTTCGCCTCCTTCTTCTGAGAGGGATGCCATGCTAGGCTTGTTAGCTCGCATATATCCTGAGTTGTAGATGGGCTTGACATTTTCCTGCACATACTAGCATAGCCATTTTGTCCGGTACAGTTTCCATTGTATATATCAAACAACATTATATATAGCAGGGAAATATATTTTTGATCACTTCCCTTTTAGATATGCTCTGATATTTGCTTGACATTTTTCCTACTTCTTTAGGACTTGTGATCTTGATGTATTATGAATTCCTCCTTGATGGATAGACATTGAGTTGTCACTGGATCGTTTAGAATGGATCATTGATCTGTGTGTATCCCTACCATCTTTGGTGTCTTGGGACTAGTTTGTGTATGGAAATGTGGAGAGGAGTGTGGCTTTTCTCTCTGAGATTGACCGCACCATAGATGGTTGCCAATACTTCTATTTATGAGAAGCCTAGTTAATTCCATCTCTTATGGATTGGTATTGCTCTTTGAGGCACAATCTCAGCTTAGATGGTTGCTGAATCTCTTATTTAGGAGGAGTTCAGGTAATTCCACCCCTTTGGTCTGAAGCCGAATGAAATGTAATGGTTTTGAAGGATGATCCCAGTACAAGTTGACAAGTGTTTGTGTTTTGGTAGGAGGTGAGACCAAACCATAAATGGCTGCCGACGTACTCCTATTGAAGAGGAGATTAGGTCTGCGTAGTTCGAATTTGGTGTAAGAGGTTCAATGCTGTATGGTGGCAGGAATGGTGTAGGAATTGTTTTTTGTTTTTGTAAGTAGAAGGGGGTAGAAATGTTTTTGTTGTTTTTGATTTATTATGACCGGGCCATTTAAATGGTTGCCTACGTACTCTTATTGAAGAGGAGATCAGGTCGGCGTAGTTTGCCCCTCAGGGCTAGTTAAAAAGTGTGATCCCATGTGTAGGTCAGACTGCGGGGAAGAGAAAGTTTGATCCTAGGTTGAGGATAAACTGCAGGCATGAAAAGTTTGATCCCATGTTTGGGGGTAACAAACTATAAGCATGAAAAGGTTCAATCCCTGGTGGGATGACCGAAGTCGTAAGAAAGCAGTGAAGCCAGGCTGCTGGCTTGAAAATTATGTTTCCCTGAGGGGCAAAGTGTGGAAGAGAGTTGTATGTGGTACATGGTTAAAGAACCGGAATGACTGGTGATCTATTGATCTAACACCAAGATGTTTGCTTGATGGTAACTTCAGACATAGTACCGTTTCACGGTGTCTGAGTTGATGAGTTATAGAAATTCATCGCCGTCCATTTCTTGCAATCTGAGAGCACCTCCTATCAATACTTCCTTTACAACAAAGTGGTCTTCCCAGTTAGGAGCGGATTTTCCCTTAGATTGTTCTTGGTTGTCAATGATCTTCTTCAAAACCAAGTCATGTTGTTTAAACTGCCATAACCGGACTTTTCTGTTGTAGGATCTAGCGATCCTCTGTTGATATAACTGACCATGGAAGATAGTCATGGTTCGCATTTCGTCTATTAGAGAGAATTGGTGAAACTTGTCTTGTACCCATTGGTCCTCATCCAGCTGAGCGTCTATCAACACTCTAAGGGATTCCATTTCAACTTATATGGGGAGCACTGCTTCCATCCCATAGGTTAATGCGTAGGGGGTTTCCCCAGTGGAAGTGCGCATTGAGGTTCTGTAGGCTAACAGAGTAAGAGGCAATAAGTCAGGCCATTCTTTGTGATTGGCGGACATCATTTTCATGATCTTCTTCATGTTTTTGTTAGCCGCTTCAACAACACCATTCATCTTTGGATGGTAGATGACAGAATTAAGGTGTTTGATGTGGAATTTACTGCATAATTCTTCCATCATCTTGTTGTTGAGGTTCTTAGCATTTTCTGATATAATCACCTATAGTTGTCCATATCGACAAATGACATTATTTCTGATGAAAGCAATGATGACTTCTTTGGTAACCCTGGGGAAGGAAGCTGCTTCTAACCACTTGGTGAAGTAGTTGATCATGGTGAAGATAAATCAATGTCCATTACTGGCTTTAGGCTCAATGGGCCCGATAACGTCCATTCCCCACATTGAGAAGGGCCAAGGTGAACTCATATTGTGGAGTTCCCGTGGAGGGGCATGGATAGCATTCCCATGAATTTGGCACTGATAACATCTCCTGACGTGGTCATTGCAGTCAGCTTTGAGAGAGAGCCAGTAATGTCCTGTCTTGAGGACATTCTAAACAATGAGGGGGCCACTCATGTGTGGGCCACAGACTCCACCATGGATCTCATCCATAAGCCTTTGAGCTTGGTCTTTGTCTAAGAATCTGAGGAGACCTTGTCCTGCATCTCTTTTGTAGAGTGCATCTCTGCTTAGATAAAATTTCATAGCAAGTAGATGGATCCGCCTTTTCTCAATCGGGCTCACCTCAGCGGGTGTAGATCCATCTCGTAGGTACTCCTTAATATGTTGATACCAATGATGCTGGATGGGAGGTAGCTCATCCAATACTTCTCCAACGTAGTTCCCATAGGCAGGGGCCTTGTGCAGGGAAATTGTGACGCTTGGCAAGTGTCCTTTGTCAGGTATGTGAATCAAGGAGGCCAAAGTTGCTAATGCATCTGCAAAGTCATTCCTATTACGAGGAATGTGTAGAAAGGAGATTTCTTCAAACTCCAAAACCATCTGTAAAACTTGCCGATGGTAAGGCAACAAATGTAGCTCTTTGGTTTGATAGATTCCGGTGGATTGTCTGATTACCAAGTCTGAATCCCCAAAGACAGTTAAACACCTGATGCCCATTGAACGGGCAAGTTTTAGCCCCATGGGACAACCTTCATACTCAACTGTGTTGTTGGTGCTGACAAACTACAATTTGACAGCGACGGGATACTGCTCCCCCGTACAGGATACTAGAACTGCTCCAGCTCCAGAACCTTCCATATTACCAACCATTAAAATACATCTTCCATGTTTGGTGTGTATCGTACTGATGGTGTTGCTGAACTATCATTACCCCTTCATCGGGGAAGTATGTCTCCAAGGGTTTGAAGTCCCCTGAAGGTGCGGCAGCCAGTTGATCCGCAATTCCTTGACCTTTGATGGATTTTTGAGACACGTAGACGATGTCAAATTGTTGTAGGATCAACTGCCATCTGGACAGCCGTCAATTTAATATGGGTTTGTTGAACACGTACTTGAGAGGATCCACGCGGGATATGAGATGGGTTGTGTGACCATGGAGGTAATGCTGTAACCTCATGGAAGCCCATGCTAAAGCACAACAAGTCTTCTCAATCAGAGTGTACTTGTGTTCACTGCTACTAAATCTTTTGCTGAGGTAATAGATAGCTCGTTCTTGGCCTCTATGGTCTTTCTGTCCCAGCATACAGCCCATGGCGTTATCACTTATGGACATGTACATGAACATGGGAACATCATTCTTGGGTGGTACCAAAATGGGAGCTTTGACTAGCTGTTCTTTGATTGTGAGGAAGGCATTCTGGCACTCATCATTCCATTTCATGGAGGAGTTCTTCCTTAATAGCTTGAAGATTGGCTCACAGGTTGCTGTGAGTTGAGAGATGAACCTACTAATGAAGTTGATTCTTCCCAAAAATCCCCGTATTTCCTTCTCTGTCCGAGGAATGGGCATTTCCGTAATAGCCTGGATTTTGGTAGAATCTAGCTCAATCCATTTGTGGCTGACTAAAAATCCTAGCAACTTGCCTGATTTAACGCCAAAAGCGCACTTGGCTGGATTCAACTTCAAGTTGTACTTACGCAACCTGTTGAATAATTTTCTGAGATGATCTAAGTGGTCTTCCTCCTTCCGGGATTTGACAATGATGTCGTCCACGTTGATCTCAATCTCTTTATGCATTAAGTCGTGGAAAATAACCATCATAGCTCACTGATAGGTAGCTCCAGCATTGATGAGGCCGAATGACAACCGCCTATAGCAAAAGGTTCCCAAGGTGTGATGAAAGTAGTTTTCTCACTATCTTCCTCAGCAACCATGATTTGATGATACCCCGCAAAGCAATCAACAAAGGAGTACATGCAGTATTGAGCGGTATTGTCAATGAGAATGTGGATAAATGGCACGGGAAAGCTATCTTTAGGGCAAGCTTTGTTCAAGTCTCGATAATTCACGCAAACTCACACCTTTCTTCCAGGTTTAGGCAAGGGAATGATATTGGATATCCACTCAAGATATGTGGACACCATGATGATGCCAGCTTGAAATTGTTTCATAATTTCTTCTTTCACCTTTAAACTCCACTCAGGTTTTAATCGCCTGAGCTTCTGCTTGACTGGCTTGAATCCCTCTTTAATAGGAAGACGATGAAGTACAATGTCAGTGGACAAACCCACCATGTCTTCATGAGACCATGCAAACACATCCTGGAATTGGGTTAGTAGCATAACCATGTCATTCCGCTAGTTTGGGGTAAGGTTTGAACCAATCTAGATTATCTTAGGGTTTTCTAAGGTTCAAGATTGAATGAAGTGGTTTAATCAAGGTTAGGTTTAGGTTTGTCTTTGACCCATTCTTGAATCTCCAGAGGCACCTCAATGTCCTCATGTATTTCCATTAAGGCTGAATTCATCTATACATCAAAGTTACAGTCTTTTTGGAGAAGAGGCACCATATCAGCAAGTACATGCACATCTAAATTCAGGGTCCCTTGTCGACCAATGCAAGGAGTGCTGTTCCAATTGGCAAGGGTAAAGTCCGGGTGGACTGCAGTGATATAGGGGTTGTCATCGTCCTCCTGATCCCGAATGATGGCCATTATGTCTGGACAATCTCGTCTGGGGTGTGTCTATTTGTATGTTCGTCATGGACAATGATGCGTATGCATGTCATCATCCGGATGATGTCTTGTTTAATTCTTTTTTTCTCTTCCTCCACGGCGGGATCTGGAACAAAGACTTCTTTTGCCTTCACCAGTATCGGCTTGGGAAATAACCTAGCCATCACGTTGGCTGGCACCGTTACAGGAGGTTGTGCAGACTCAGCAATTGTAAGTGTAGACAAACGTCGTGTAACTGAAGCTGGAGGAATATGAGGATGTTTATGTGGATTCCTGTTACTAGACCTGGCAGAATAGCCTAGCTCAGCTGTCCTTGTTTGACTGATAACTCGGATGGGGTACATGATACCCTGATGATCTTTACCCAACCCTTGTCCTGGCTGATGACCCAAGGATATCATTTCTTGAGTAGCCAACATTACTTCGGCAGAAATCTTAGGTGTGAGAGGTGGCGCTCCAATAGCATGGTACTGAGTGTTGCTCACCTACAAGGCATGAAAACTGACTGGTTCAACATCTGAATTGATGCTAATGTATGGTATGTCACTATGTGGAGGACATTTTGGTTCAGCGTTGACCGTGACTAGGCTATTATTGATAATGTATTTCAGTTGTTGATGAAGGGTGGAGGGGACTGCCCTGACCATATGAATCCACGGTCTTCCCAAGACCAGGTTGTATCCTGAATCTATCTTGAGTACGTAAAAAAACAAGCAGAATGTGTGGGGACCAATTTTGATTGGCAGCTCAATTACTCTGACCGAGTTACGGCGGGCTCCATCAAAAGCTTTGATAACCGTATGGCTGCTCTGGATTCAGTTGGGATTGACATTCATCTTCAACAATGTAGCATATGGACATATATTTAGAGATGAGTCTCCATCTATCAAGACTCCAGCTAGCATGTATCCAGAGGATAAGACCGCAATATGCAATGGCTTGAAATGACCGGTCCCTTCGGGCGGTATGTTATCATCAGTGAAAGATATCACATTGTTGTTAAAAATGTGATCAACCAAATGTTGAAATTTTTCTGCATCCACTGATTTTGGTAGATAGGCTTCTTCTAAATCCTTCAGCAAGATCATCCGGTGATTCTCCGAAGTTAGGACCAAGTCCAAAATTGAGATTTGGTGTGGAGCTTCTTTTAAGCTTAAAACCACCTTAGCTTCATTATGACCCATAGTGTGGGGGAATTTTTCAATCTTCTCCATGGGTATTTTCCCCTTTGATTTAATGGTAGACTTCATCACCCGTTGGGGAAGATACAATGGATTTTCCTTCGACACTGCAGTAGTTGTATGCGAGATAGATCCTGCACCTTCTCCATAATTCCATGGCACTTTGTGTAAGCTAACAATAGGATATTGTGCTCTGCATGGTAAGTTGATTAGCTCTGGAGCGACCACTTTCAAAGGATTGTTGCTTCCTCTGAGTTGGATTGCTGATATTGTGAATGGTATGCTAGTCCCGTCAGTTTCAGTGGATATAACTGCTACCAATCCCTTCCACTTAGTAAGATAGGTATTCTCACTCTTACGTAACACAGTATCATTGTCTGCTAGTTGCAGGACACCACTGCCAATTAGATTCTGGATATGGTGGCGGAGTGCCCAGCATTCTTCTGTGCCGTGACCGCGAGAATGGGAGTGATATTGACATACTCCAACAGAATTGAACCGTCCGGAATGGGGATTAACCAGAGGAAGAAGGGAAGTGACTCTTCCTTCATTGATTAGCATATGCAGAATTTCCTCCATAGGTTGGCCCAGGTATGTAAATTCCCTTTTATTGGCGAAATCCCGACGTGCTTTGGCATTTGCTCTCCTTATCACTTTGTCCTCCAGCATTTCATTTTCTGAAGGTGACGCGGGTATATTCGTGACAAGAGGGAGGAGACTAGCATGCTCCTGGCTGACCAACTGGCATGTTACTTGATGCTGATAAGTTACCAGTTCTGCAAATTGCTCAATTTATTTGCACAGACCTTTCATCTTACGTTCAATTGCAAACTGGAATTTGGCATAATCCAATTTGTCAACACTGTCTTTGCCGGTCTGAGATGAATTGCTGTTGAAATCGAAACTTTGTCCATTGCTCTAATTAATCATGTTGACCTCTTATTCTTTGTGTTGAGGAAGAGGATTGTCTTGTACGTGAGGTTGATCTTGTTTAGTGACCACGATCTCACCGTTGTCTATCAGGTCTTTGATCTTGTGTTTCAAGGCCCAACAATCATGAGTATCATGTCCAGGTGCCTCGGCATGATAAACACATTTCTGAGCAACATTGAAACCCTGTCCATTAGGGCTAGCTGGTGGAAGAAGATGCATGATTTTCTTCTGTGTTGTCAGAAGAGTGAGAATATTCTCGAGTGAGTCCCCTAAGGGTGTGAACACTCAAGGGCGTTTGACTTCTCCATCTTTTGGCATTTGAGGGTTTGAAGACTATGGTTTAAAGGGAGTGTAACTTCTCCTTTGGATAAGCATGTTCTGATTGCCTTTTTGACTTGTAATATTAGGGAAACATCTTCCTCTTTCTTTTTATGGACCCTCCGGAGGTTGTTTACATAATTATTGGATTGGATGTGTTCAACAACAACTTTAAGGGCAGATAGGTCTTGAATTTTTCTGGACTTCAATCCCATCTCAGCCATCTCCCCATGTTTGACCATTTCAGAAAATGGTTTACCGATCTTAGAAGCTAAAACTCTTTCATAGAAAGAAGCTTCAGTATGTCTATGAAAGTCATGACCATTTCGATTCGTCATGGAAGGAATAACTTGGCGACCAGCGCCCACCTTTGAGCATACTCTCGAAAGACTCGTTAGATCGCTTTCTTGACCTTGGTAACGACTGGGTTAGGAGCCATCCGAGACCGGAAGTTTGATTGTGTGAGGAAGGTGTTTGCTAGCTCTTCCTAGCTATGGATCTTTAAGTTGTCTAACGGTATACCACTTAACAGGTTTCTCCGGTCATTTTTCTTCGGAACAATTTGCATTCGAGCTTCGTCATCTCAGATAAGATCTTAGTTCTCCAATAAATACCTTCAAATGTGTGTAAGGATCTCCTAACCCATCATATTTTTTGAAGTCAGGAGTCTTAAACTTTTCTGGATAATGAACACCATGGAATATGCATAGGTCAACATATGAAACACTCCCGCGTGTTCCAATTCCTTTGATAGCACGAAGGGTTTCTTCCATTTGAAGGACTTTCTTTTTGATGTCACCGGTGTCTGGATCTCCTGTAATATGGGTGGTATCATGAATTTTGTTGGTCGTATCCAACTGCAGTTCAGGTATCTTGGGACCCTGAGTAGACTGTGGTAATTCTTTAAGTAGAACAACCAAATCTGTAATTTGTTTGCTTAATCCATTGAATTCTTTGCGAGAAACTGGATTAAGGTCAGTCTGGTCGTATGACGACATAATTGACTATAGGCTAGCGGCCTTTTTGGATTTTGATCGGGTAGTAGGTCTGATTGGTTCCCTGCGAAAGACTTGCATAGTTTAGTCTTTAGGGAATATGTAAATAATAACATGCTATGTGATGTTTCTGTTTTAGGAATTTTATCTTGCAAACCGGATGTCAGCTGTTTGTAATACAGGATATCATGTTAAAATATGTATGTGTACACATTTCTTCATATTTCTCATTATAGGGAGATGAATATGGAATGAAATTACAAGTAATTGATTTTACGAGTAATTAATAATTAGAAATCATGAAGAGACTTTCCTCCGTGTTGGGTTTATCAGAGGCTGACCTATCTTAGGTTACTCTCGCGGCTTTTTGGCATGAAGGTTCCCAAATCATCGCAATTTACTCAACGAGAAATTAATCCGGTCTTTCAACTGGAGCGAATTTGGGTGGTGCCTTTCCTGAGCCTCGCGGGAATTAGTCTTCCTACGAGTCCAGTAATCAAACACCGACAGGATAGCCTCCTGGTGGAGGGACCACACATCATAAATTCACATACATCGCGTCTCACCGTATAGAAATGATGACATGTGCGAAGCACTAATATCACAAGAAGATATGTTGCGAAGCACTAAGTGAAAATAAAGGTATGCATTCGTACACATTCATCATAAATATAAATGCAACATCCACACATAAGAAGATAATAGTTTTGAAAAAATTGGAATAGCAGCTTAAGTCCTCTTACTGGAGTCCCCAGCAGAGTCGCCACCTGTCGACGTCGGGATTTTTAGTTGTCCCTTTTCGTTACTTGTTCTTTGGTGTTCTCATGTTAGGTGAGATTTGTTTGAAAAAACAAGTGAAAAAGGTCCGACATGTATATTGTCGAAGATGGACTATTAAGAGTCGCCAATTGGTTTTTTAAATGGTTGTACCAACATAACCGAGAAAAGGTTTGCACATTGACCCAGTGATATGACACTGCTAAACGGGTCGGTGAAACTGAGATTCATTAGGGTCCGGGGACTTGATTTTGCGGGGGGAAGGTATTAGGCACCCCCCGACATCCGTGTTACCACGGTGATCGCCTCTTTTCAAGAAACTATTATCTGAATATGTGTGTGTGGGGGGGGGGGGGGTCAATGTGCTATTTATTTGAAAGTGGTGTGAGGCCTCGTTCGCACCTATATATACAGGGTTTGAATTTATGTAAAAAATCAATTTTTAGCATGATATGGCAGTGATGTTTTATAAAAGAGGTTTTTCAAACCCTGGTGCCTAATAGTAATTGAGACTTTTTACACTTCCATTTTAATAAGTGTTCGGCTTGATTGATTTTATTTTCGAGATGCGAAGCATCTATAAGAAAATAATGTACAAAATAATGCCGATTTCCTCATGGGTATGAAAACTATCTGAGGAAATTCAGACACCGCCGATAAATTTACAACCCGCTTACAGCTGAAAATGTCCATCACGGGAACTGAATCTAGATCCAATAGGCTTAATCTGTGATCACATGATTCCTAGGCTCACATGATACTGCAATTTGTATGAAAGCAGTAAGCAAGTATATATATAAAAGCTGTAAATATATATATACATACATGATCAGCCACCACGAAGCACCTCCACGGGGGATCAAAAAAATGTAAATAAAGCTGTAAAAGCCATCAACCGCCACGGAGGAAACTCTGTGGGACGAAATGTAAATAAAGTCAAAAGCGATCAATTGCCACTTAAGTAAACTCAGCAGTGATTTAAACGAAAGAAAGTTGTAAGAGCGATCAACCACCACGCAGTAACTCCAGGTGGGATGAAATATATATATACTAGCTATAACCCGTGCCTGAAGGCACGGTGTAACGAAAAATTAAATTAAAATTTAAAAAATATTACATTATATAAAGACACATACTACCACAACAATTAATACAAAGTCAATCATCAATACATATATAACCACCAAAACATCGAGCTATTTAGAGTTATTTTGCGACAACATGTGATATCTGGGACTTGCACTGCTCTTTCTTAACAAACACATGCTACTAAGAGGAGAATTATCTCCTACTGACACAAAATATAGACGCATCATGTACATATAACAACCATCTTGAAATTAGATTAGATTAATACCAGTGCATGATGTACATATAACAACATAAAGGCACGACGTAATTTGTAAAATATTACATTATCTAAAGACATATACCAACACAACAATTAATACATACTCAATCATCAACACATATCCAACCACCAAAACATCAAGCTAGTCGGTAATAATTTCAAAAAATTTCGACAGAGTTTCCTTTAAAAATAGATATCCCAAAAATTTTAAACCTGTCTACAAAACTTATAATCATCAATCTATATACAAACCACCAAAAAAACAATTATTCCATACCCAAAAATCATCATAACCATGTATAATTAATTAACTTTACAAAAGATGGAACCAAAAATATACAAACATGCAGAAAAATAGAGAAACAACATTTTGAGCATAAGACCCATTACTTACACGACTGACTTACACCAAGTATCCTTCAATGTATACACGAAAATATTTAAAATATAAAAATTATCCAAATATGTGAGTCAAAATAAAACAAACTGTAAATCAAAACATAAGAACTCTTACTTTACCATGAATTATCTAAAAACAAATGGCGCACACATATTTACTTTATGAACAACATGATGCTTTGAAAGACCTCCTCACCTTATATATTATTATTCGATTACTCGGTCCTAATAAAAGTTTTGAGAAAAGATATCACTACTACGATCCTCAACCTTCATATGCTTTGAGAAAGATTGGCATCATGACATTCTTTAGTCAAAGGTTGCAAAACCCTACGGTAGAAAAAAGAAACATGATATACAAACTACTCAATTTGACTATTTGTCATAAGTTTCTCTCTCCCATTTTATCTACACAAGTAATTTTTTAGAAATATGAATAAAATGATATTATTAATGAGAATGTTAATTTTCTTTATTCTCCATTAAGAATCGGTTCAAAGCTTTAACCTTTGTTTGAATTTACGGATCCTAAGACAAAGTCTCGAGACACTCATTTTAATTGGTTTACATAATTAAAGAAATTATTTTTCCTTTTGATCATAGAAAAAAAGCATGATGGAGATGAAGATATAAATGACATCATGAGACACAAGAAAAGTAAGGTAACATCAAAATGACCAATTTCTTCTAGTCATTATGTTTATTATTGATTGTTAGGAGTCGATCTATACCTAATGCTAAGCTTGAAAAAATAAACTTCCATGAAAAAAAATCTACAATACTAATCTACAAAAAATAAAATGTATATCTATAAAAAACAATCTATAATTATGAAAGTGATCCAAATTTTCACTTAACTCGATATGAAAGTAAATAGCTTAATTTTTTTTAAAGTAAATCATGATTCATTGGCGTTCATTTTCCGAGTTTAGGACATAATTCATATAGGTTATAATTTCTCCTTTACTTCAGAACTTCATAATTTCTTGTTTTCTCTTTTATATTATAAGACAATGAGTGGACAAAAAAAACCACCCTCAAAAAAAAAGACACAAATAAGCACTCAAAAAGAGTATAAATAAGTTATATTTAGGAATATTTATTTCAACGATAAATCAAGATGGCTCAAGTTAGGGATAGGTTGTTTCAATATGTTCGAGGACTAAATGCTACTCTTGGGCTCAATGTGACCTTAAAATTTAAGGTTAATATCAATAGTACTCTTGGGACGATAAATTTGAGACTTGATTAGGGCTCAAGTGGTTCTTATAAATATGTTCAAAATATTATTTAATAGCATACCGCGCCTTCTCATCTCGGTAGCTATAACTTCGATAGCTTCGTAATATTGGACTTATGAATTTATTTTTCCATTCCAAAGCGTCTAAGAGAGAATCTAATCGGTACTTTTAGGTTTTAATCTCTCTCAAAATGACAATATTAGATCTTTGCCAATTAGTTTTGAAATTAGGGTATTGAAAATTTGAATTAGAAACATCGATTCGAGGGTTTTGATTTTGATATGAATTTTGATATTGGGTAGGGAAAATGTTAATAAAAATCCTAATTTCAAGATTACTAAAAGAGTAGACTAAAAGGTCGTCATACATTAAAACTAACAAATGAAGAGCATTTCAAATCAAAAATCATGAAACAATTTTCTAAAAAGAAGTTTGATGATTGCTTGGAGCGTAACAAAAGTCATGAACCAATTACGACATAAGTTGCAAAACATTAAAAAGGTAGTAATATTTGCCGAGTCCAACAACACCTCTGGATATACGATATTTGTCGTGGTAGATGATCCATTAGGAGGAGAAGGACAACGATCACGATCGGTAGATGTGCATCTAGACATGGCCACATATAGGTGGTGTAAGTGGTGAATCTGAAGCAACAGATCTACACCAACAAACTTGGTGATTGGCCTTGCGACTTATTGATTGTCATAGCATATGTTAAGCGTCTTTGGGAATTGGCGTCTAGTCATTTGAAATGGTAAATCTTTGGATGACGGTGATAATGATATTCATGGGATGAAACACAGATTGAAGATTTGTCACCGGTTAAATTCTAGCCTCGATAACTCGCGATGCGCACTTGACAACCATTAGTGCGGTCCGATTCTGAGTCCATCTTTGGGGCTATATTCCTCAATAATATGATGGGGCATCCGAGCCTTTAGCTCCAACTTGAAAGGCGGTAAACTTTGGCGGGTTTAGAGAATTTAGAAACTCACTTGGATATTGATTAGTGGTAGAAACGATGAGTTCGTCCCCATCGACACCTTATCATTTGCCAAGTAGGTATCGTCTCTTGAGGATAAATTTGTAGAAGCGACATCATTGATGGTGCATACATCATCATCATTAAAGCGCGAAAAGAATTGTGCTTTCGATTAAGTAGGAAGGGGTTACCATGCTTTGAGCACATCTAGTTGTGGATAAACTTTGGAAATTAGTTCATGCGAGTTCGACACTGTGTGTATCGTTGGAGGAAGTTCCACAGTATCTTGCGTACTGATCCCAATCTAAGTATGATGTGAAACATATCAGTACATATAAATGAATAATTAAATGAATAATCTGTAATATAAATCACCTCTTCCAAGAAGGATGCGTGAGAAGAATTTGCGGGATGATTGCTATTTAGATGCATGTTTATGCTCAAAGTCAATAAGCACTTTTCGCCCATATTGCAAAAGCGTCTTAAAGATGCACCAACAATTTGTTCTCATGACCCTTAGGTATCACCGGTAGTATTTGTCGAAATCCCCCCAAACACAATCGTGATACCACCGAATGGTTGGTTATCATCACGGACGTCACGAAGTGTGCGATCATTGCCTCAACACCATGTCGATCTTTGCATGGGAACTTCGTCCCATATTATCAAGCGAGCCTCCTAAATAATTCCCCATGCGGTGGTGTTTACTTTGAAACCACATCTCGAGCTTTCTATGATATCGAATGGAATGCAAAATGTAGAATGAGTACATTCGATAGCCTAACAACAACAACGATGCAATTCTGATGAAGCAAGCGTAACGACGATATGACCCTCATTGCGCGCATTTTAGTGGTGATGGTGTTGTACAAAAAGGTTTTCCAGTTCTGCACCCTCGGCTGAGGAAAAACATTTTGCCACGATTTTCGTAGCGGAGATAGTGATAGCATCATAAGCCGCGTCGTTGAGCATTATTTAAAACATCAATATTCAAAAGGTCATTCGGTTGATTAGCTTCATTTCGTAATTTGCATATGATCGATCAACAACCTATTACGAAAACCAGAACTCCAATTTTGACCGAGGGTGTGGCATAGGTGGGAAGTCATCCAATTTTTTGCCAGATTCATGTAGCAATTGATCAATCAAATATAAACCGTAATCTTTGATTTGAGACTATGTTGGATCGTATATGCCAAAAGTTGTTTGTAGATTGTGACGAAGATCATCAGATATATGAACGGAGAATTGATTCCACAGAGTGTATGGTTGTATTGGGGAGCATTCTACCAGAATGATGCAAAATAGTCTCCGTAACTGGTATCCCGTATTCATGGTTGAAGCCTCCTGGAGGCATTGTACCCACTCTGCATCATCTTCCAGGAGCCCCATAGCTACACACGCTGATTTAAAACTATCATGAAACACACCATTGATCGTGCGTAGACCATCAAAAGAATGCGGTCCTCTAACAACTGTTAATAGCAATCGAAGGTAAAATCGCTCCCCAAAATTGGGCGTAGCAAAGTATAATCTGCCAATTGCAAACCCACTCTGTCTCGGAGTCCAAATCTTCCGACCTTTGTTCCAAACGAAATGTTGGGGAAATTCTTGGTATGTGTAGGCACGTGCAACATCATTTGAAGAACAACAGTCAAAGAATCTAGTCAGAGTTGTGATTTGACTCCTAGACCCAAGTCTTATTGTTTCAAGTGTTTTAGTAGGATCGTAAACAACTTGATGCATCCCCATGTAAATGTAGATCTAGCGTCGCATACAAGAAGGAATTTCTTCATGAAGAGGATAGCAGAAGAGTCGCCATGCGACCTCTCTGTCGGTCCAATATACCTTGCATCAAGGTATTGCTTTATCTCATTGTTTCCATCTGGTCCCTCTAAAACCATAGTTGTGCGGTCATGACCTTTGTAAATATACTTGTGGATATATTTGGCCACCTCATTCTGCATGAGACCTCCACATTTATATGACAATTGAACTTTCTTGATAGGTGTGGATTATAAGTACGATGTCTCGATTATCAAATGTATGCCCTCGGTGGTGGTGTAAGGTAGACCATTCTGACTGACGACGGTAAGCAGGGTACCCATGTTCATCCATAGTAGTCGAATCTGCAAAGGCTTTTGGATAATGGGGCAAGCATGCAGATTCACCATGCAAGTTGAATATGGGTTTGAGAACCACGGGGACCATGAACCATACAACTCTTGATTGTTTCGTACAAAGAGTTGGATCGGTGGATGGATGGGAATTGAAGACTAACTAACCGATCCACATGCGGTTATGCGAATCTTATCGGGGCCATGAAAGAAGAATAAAGCATGCATGTGTGGTAACCCTCGTTTTGGAACTCGATGGTGAATACATGAGCAACTTTTCGACCAAAAATTTGTTCATTTTTACCTCATACATCGAGAACGCGCCGTTTTAACTCAAATACTGAAGGCAACTATGTCGGACGATCCAAAGAGGTTTGGTGTTCTAGTAAAGGCGATTTGTTATTTTGGGCCATTTTGGGTTGGCCGTCATGGTGAGAAAGATGTCAGGGTGTTGGTGGTACCTTGTAATGGCCATAGAGTCATGAAAAATCTGGCTCATGTTACGTGCACTCCCAGTAAAGGACGATGGCAGAACAAAGCGTTGTCCGATCTGATCGGGGCCCAACTCATCAACACTGCCGTCACATAAATTTGCATAAATCTCACGACGCAACTTATCCTGATTGAGTCTGATGTAAGACAACCTGTTTTGCTCCGTTGATGCCCAAGCATCTACTATAAACTCTTGAAATAACTTTCCTCCTCTAAGAATCGTTGAATACTCGGTGGGACGTGGAAACATACGATAGCTGTAAAATTGCATCTGTGTCATCCTTCTTACTGCAAAATCATTTTGTTCGGAGTTCCTTTATCGTGAGACGAGTTCCCAACCAAGCTCACCAGTAGGGAATAAAAGTACATAGTGTAATGGTAAATATGCTGGATGACACTCATTGATCTGGCTCAGGGCTCTATTATCTCCTTTTAGGTGCAGAACAATATCCCGCATACCACTACTCTCACTACCATCACCAGGCAAAATCACAGCTATTTCATATGTGGTTGGAAGATTGTACCGATGCCTATTAGTTGATGAGGTGTAATGAAGGTGAGCACGTAAATCATGATCTGAAGATTCTGACTCAGTTAGTATTTCATGGGCACGTTTGTACTTTGAAGCAAAATGATTCACTGACAACAAACAATTCTGTATAGTGTGGAGGACATCTCGACATAAGTTATTATACTGCGCTGCAAGAATATTCAATGCGATTGGTTGGGTCATATATGTCTGTTGACGGTAGATGGGTGCGCGACCATCAAGGGGGTAACAATGACCCGGTACGGTGTCGTAATTCTCCATAGATAGTGAATGATGTTGGCCCTCTTGAGTTGAGTAATCTGTCATCAAGCTTAGCACCCAAGCTCGTGAAAGCATTAGCTGCATTGTACTCCCTAATATGCCGACAGCGAAATGATTTTGATTGACCATCATGGCCATCGTACAATGCACGAATAGGAGGTGGGGGGTGCAATGAGTTCGATAACTTAATTTTGCCTTGTAGACAACATGTTTAGAATCTTGGATTGGACAATCACATCTTGAGATAATCGTTCATCCCTTGATGATAAGGTGAACAATAAGGACCTTTGAATATTCATGGGCGAGAAAATGGCGCTCATTATTAGCCGAGGGACAATAATATTCATTTCGTCATCACTAAACATACATCGACATCGCTAAAGGGTTACGGTGGGAATCTACAAATAAAAATAATATGTACACAAATATGAGAAGTAAGAAAATAGTAGGTAACTAATAAACTATGTAGAATATACATACTTTATTAGATCTCGCGAGAAGCGAGGAGGCGACGTCATGAGGACATTGTCGTTAGTTTGATGAGAATGCGGTTCTACATCGGGGACAACTTCATATTGAGCAAAATCATCTCTAAATTTTGAGGCGAGGATAAAGGTCGCGCACGAGCAGGTGAGAATAGAAAGCAAAGTTAGTTGGAATAAAAAATTGAATTGGGACGCAATTGTAGGTGTTAGATAACATTCCAAATTATTTGTCATGACCTTTTTTTGTGGAAGGTGTGCTATAGTGGCTCGGTGCAATGGAGTTAGGTCTTGCAAAACATGACAAACATGGGAGTGTAATCAAATCATTGGTGGGGGAGCAACTATCAACGACATTTACATTCTGACTTTATTTTTCCAGCGGGGGCAAAAAAAACAATATATCAATTCAACATTAATCAAAAACTTACCAAAGAGGTAGACATATTTTCTTTTCCATTTTTTTCCGACAATTAGTGGGCGTGTGACATACTTTCGACGTTGAAGGTGCATTATGATTGCTAATAATTCGTGTTTCCCACGTAAGTACACATTCATTTTGGCGTTGAAGATAGTTAGTTTATATATTTTAAAAATACAAACAATGACAATAGTAAATGTACCTCGACATTACCTGTTGAGTAGGCGAATGTTGACCGATATTTTACTAAGAGATGGTTGGGAATGCGAGGGAATTGCGATAACCATGTTAGGAAGTTGGACTTGGGTGGTGTCTTTGGGTAGAGGTTGAGTGTAATTCCTAGAATGCTCTCTTTCTCGACGTGCGCACTGTGATAGCTTACGTCGCGAGCACACACTACTATCAATGCGATTTCGTTCACGTCTGGCGCGTTGAGCCTTAATTTTAGAGGAAGCAAAATTTGACGCGGGAGTCTAAAATAGGAAGTGATGTGTGGAATAAGTTAAATTTATAGCGGGAACAAAAAAATTAAGAAAATTAAATAAGAATCTATATAATGTAAGAATGGCTAAAGAAACCATTACATAATTTGGACAATATGTTAGCGAGGTCCAAAATCAAATTTATGTAAGAATAAGTTAGTGTAATGCGTGTATGCGTGAGAGATGTGTAAGAGTGAGAGTGAGGTAGGAACTCAAAATATCGCAATATAGTGTATATCGCTCTAAGCAAAATAAGGCATTAGGTTATCATGTCCAAAAAGCATTAATTTTTAAAATCAAATTCATAATAATACCATAACACAACAATTCAACTCGATGATGGTATGGTTTTAGGTGTGTGTATGCGTGAGAGAGAAGGTTAAGGGTGAGAGTGAGGTGAGGGGTGAGGAACTAAAAATATCAGTGACAATTTAGTGTATAATGCTCTAACCGATTTTTATCATGAGATAAACAATGATTAGTACAACATCTGGGTTGATTAAACTAATTTTCTTTTCAATAGAACAACCAATTTTTGCTTTCCCTTTCGTTGAAGATGGAATAAAACTTGGGTTGTTCAAGTGATTCACATGTGAATTCTCTAAGAAGTACAAAATAAGACATTAGTCAAAAAATGCAAACTAATATCAAAATGAATTTTTTTTAACAATACCCGATGGCGTTACCTTATCCATATGTAATTGATTAAGCGCATGGTATGTTGTTGTTACTATAACTTAGATCAACTGTAAGAGCAAACTTAATAAATTAAACATGAGTTAAACATGAACAAATGAAGATGCAAAAGACAGATACATTCAATACTATTGTTCCAAATCTTAGAGAAGATAGTTGAGGTATTTAAAACTATTGTTTTGAAGATAGTTGAGGTTTATTTGTTGGAAGATATTTTCAATACTATTGTTATTATACATTCAATACTATTGTTTTGAAGATAGTTGAGGTTTCAAATTGTTGGAAGATATTTTTTTATTATACATTCAATACTATTATTACTATTGTTTTGAAGATAGTTCCTTTGGCAATAAAAATATAAGCAAATCATTTTCCATTCTTTACTTCTTTCTTGTTCTTGTTTTTCACCCAATCAATGAAGCCTCTTTGTGTTCTTTCTTTATATTCTTTGGAACAAAAACTCCATTAACAACCTATATCAAAAATGTAGCACATGAAATAGGAGCAATATAAAGAATAGTAATAACTTAAAAACAAACTCACATGAATTTTTGATATTTTCACATGGTCCCTCTCACATAAAGGTGGAACATACTTTCTTCTCATGTGAGGGGATTATGTAGAAATATCAAAAACACATGCGAAAATATCAGTATTATTATAATTAAAAATTTAATTGTTTACCTAATTTTGATTTTATTTGTAAATGGTTAATATGGTAAGAATAATGCAAAGAATATGATGACATAGTGTTTCCTTCTATTACATGCTAGTAATCTTATTGCATCACATTCGCAAAGGAAAGGTAGCTTAAAAGAAAAATGGTTAGCATTATTATCAAGTTTTGAAGCTAATAGATTGATATGATCTTTTAAGTTTATCCATGGTAAAAAGTGGTTAAAGGTAACTTTTAATCAACATTAATATTCATTAGTTATTGCAAACAAATATAATACAACACAACACAAAACAGCTAGTGTAATTTTATAGCTTAAAGATCATTAGTTATTGTAAACAAATAAAATATTCTTAACAAAAAAACTTAGTTCATAATCCAAAATTTAACCTAAAAATTAATTTCACAAAAAGTTCAAATAATCGTGTATATATTAACTCAATATTCAACCTTTCATAATTGTGTATATACGTTTTCCCCTTTTTATATTTATATTTTTGACTCATCTTCCTAATGTGATTCGCCCTAGGTTAAAAAAAGATTAGCGTGAAAGTTACTAACGATAACCAATCAGTGTTTATATACTAACGATAACCCGTGCAGTTGGGCTGATTGCAGTTGAATATGGACACACACTAAACTAAAAACCTAAATTAATGAAGCACTGATTGCAGTTGGGCCAATCAGTGTTTGCCTTATTATAGCAGCCTTCTCCCTGAGTCTCAAACATAAGATTCGAGTATAAATGAGCACAATGTAAATGAGAAAACCTCAGAAATAGATTCACTGACCTGACCAGTATCCTTTAATTCTTCGTGGCATACACCAGTTCTCAATGTATCTAAATCATGTAAGTATTAAAAAACAAAAATGAGGGAGAGAGAAGAACCTTTTGAAGAACAAAGCAGAAATTCCACTATGATTCTCACAAAAATTGCAAAAGCAGAAGCATATATTTGATATATTTGATATGTTGGATAAGCTTAAATTTTTAGTTGTTTATAATCATTATTGTTTGGGCTTTCATTCATTTTTTTCTTTGCTGGAGAGGAACTGGTCCAAATATGTCATATGATAAAGTTCCTTTTACTTATTTGATATATTAGGAATGTGTTAATTTCATATGGAGTTTCGATGCGACCAAGGCGTAAAACCGGGTTAAGATAAGGAGGGTCTCAATTCCATCCAGGAATTCTCCCGCATGACCTTTCTGTGGAATGCAAGCAATGGGAATGATGGGATCTTTTAACTTAGGCTCACAAATCAAAGGAAATGGGTCACTCACGTATGCACAACAGCGTATGAACCAAGGACAAATGAGGCAGCAGCTGTCCCATCATATTCCACTTTCTTGACCTGTAATTAATAAATGTATTACTTTTTTAACCAAAAATGGGATGCTTATTTGTCTCTTTTCAATATCCAAGGAAGCAATGCCTCATATTTGGTCAAATCAGACACTATAAAGCAAAGTTTCTCAATGTTCATTCTATTCCTAACCTGAGTAATATCGAGCTCAATGGTGAATTTCCTGTGCAGGAATTTTGAGATTGGGTTTAATAATCTAGATAGTCACCCTTAATCTCTCCTATCCCCACCCTCTCTATTTTTTTTGTTAACCTAAAGTTAAGAGGGAAAAGTTTGGACTATAGTTTCAAAAGAAATTCAGGACAATGATGCTTTTACGCTTCAGTATTGTACTCTTTTAATGCCAAATATCTGATTATTTGTTCACTTATTGATTTGTTTTTCACTGTATTTGCATTTGTGATTTAGTTCTTGCCGTTTTGGCTTTTAATCTAACACATTTGCAGATCATGTGTACATTTCATAGAACTCACAAGAAAGAACCCACAAAAAAGTACACAAATTTCTCATTGCTAAGGGTCCTATAATTTGTTAGTGATGTTGGGTTATGAGTTACAAGATAAAGTATGATGTTTGTACTATATGGAGCGTGGCTGATTACAAGATGTGGTGCACTATATAAATCAAAGTATGATCTTTCACACGCTAAAACCCATACCAAACCCATATCAAAGTATGATCTTTCACACGCTAAAACCCATACCAGACCCATACCAAAGAGAAAGAGAGACAAATAAAACTGACAGACACATCTGCTAAAACCCTTGAGTGGAAATTCCTAACTGTATAAGGATAAAGAAGAGAGAAAAAAATTCAGGGATTGCACCTAGAAAAAAATTGAAGATTGGCCATACAATCTAAATGCTTTCTGCTTGTCCTGTATTTAATCCTTTCCCTATTATTATGTTCAAAATTGTCCAAATTCTCCAAACTCTTCTTCTTTGTTCTTATTTTTCACCTTTACATTCTTTTGGGAAATGTTGTGGTGTATTTTCTATTTATTAACCTGAACATTCTATTTGACATTCTGACATTTCATCCAACATTTTAAGGGAAATTTATATTGAGGTTCAGGTTAAGGGATATGTTGGAGAAATGCTCGGAGAATTCAGGAAAGGAAGAAGCAGTTAAAGCATGGTTTTTGAAAACAGACCAGGATTTCCTAAATCAGGTTTAGGTTTTTTCCAATTGTAATAGTTTATACTTTGATTAATCAAAATTGAACTAACCACCACATAGACTTGATTATGTTTTAATCGAAAAGCTGACAACCTTATTTTGGGTCATTTTACTTTGAGAAGTTAAAAAATTATTTTGGGTCATTGTTGCTGGGTTTTGAATCTACATCTCCATGGAAAAAATTATTCATTTACATGGACAGTATTCTTTGTAATTTAGTGGCTGGCATCCTCCACAAAAGATGCAGTCAAAATAGCTTGAGAAATTCTGGTTTATAATCTGTCTCATTGTGATGGCTCCCTTAAGGTCTAACATACAATAAGCATTAGAACATAAGTATGTTCACCTCATAAACACTCATTTAAATTATGAACTACAGAATAGACTACATAATATAAGTATGTTCTCGCTAGACTACACATACACTCATTTTATTTTTTGTATTCACCTCATTTAAATTTGCTTTCTATCGTATTCTGTATACATTGTACGCTTGTCAGGTAACTATAAGTATGTTCACCTCATATAGAGATGAAGGCGGTATTGCTAGTGGCCCAATTTGTATATTTAATGGATATTTAATTTGGCTCTTGTATTTTCATCTAAGAATGTATTAAAATGTTGGATGATTTTTTACATAGAAAAAACAAACAAAATGTAATACTATAAGATAACCAAATGTAATCTATAACATAGAAAAGTGGACTAATTGAGAACATGTAGAGTGCAAAAGGAATCCCTCCCTCAGTTTTATCCTCCTTTCATTTAACCATAATAACTGCCATCACTTGATTAAGTTGACCCAGTAACAGAAATTATTCATAATTTGAATAGAAGTACAATAGAAGAATATACAAATTTATATGAGGTGAACATACTTATAGTTAACTAACAAGATACAAAAAAGAACAGATCAATCGGCTAAAAAAGAAACTATGAACTATATAAAACACATATAAATACCTCAAATGTGATCTTGAGTGGCTCATCAACTGCAATAAAAGAGGAAAACATTAAAGAAAAAGCAAATGTTTGGGGTATAAGGCGTATTTTTGAAATCAGAGCCGATCTGATTTTTGTAGAGCTTTAATCTTAGCAAAGGACCAACATAATGCAGTAGGAGGGAGGAGGAGGTCGCTTATTGAAAATTGTAGATATTTAACATCATGAAAAGGGGAAAAGAAAAATTCTTTACAATAATCCAAATCTGATCAGTTATGTGAAACTTAAATCGGTGAATCCAAAGCCATGTTTTCAATTAAGAAGCTACAAAGAAATTAGGAATAAAAAAAAGAACATATAAATCACGACCCTTTTAGTTTTGGATGATTTGGATGATTTGGAAGAAATTAAATCATTTATGGGCTTCCTTTTAGTTTCCCTCTTTTTTATGCTCTTAGCTTCAGCTGCTTCTTTGTTAATGGCTGCTACTGTTGGTGGAAAAAATGATGTTGGTGGATATAGAAAACCAGGCGGTGGTAGTGACGGATGCATATTTACAGCACGCCTAGTACTCCATCACAAGCTAAACAGTTGAGTATGTCTTCAGTTCAGTTCATCATTACCATGAACCCTTGAGTATGTCTTCAGTTCATCATTACCATGAACAAAGATAAACAGTTGGATAGTTAAGTGTGTAACTGCCCAAATCTGTGGGTTTTTATCTGCCCAAATCTCCAGTTATGATTGATTACTTTGTTGTTCATTTACTGTATGCCTTTGTTAATTTGTGTTTTCTCAATTGCAAGATTTGATTGGCCTCCACCTATGTCTTTGTGTAACAAACTTTATGAAAGGAATTTTTATTTTACTTTTTTTTGAAGTGTAACAACTGTTACTATGGCACTCATTTTCAACCTAAATATCATCCAACCATGAAGATTATTACACGGATATCTTTTGCAGTTGTTGGTGTATATAAGGAAAATATAGTAAGTTGTCTATTTTGGAAGAAAAACACTAAAAAAACTTTTACGTAAAATTGATAAATCCCAAAACAGTAACACCCAAAAACAATAAAAAAAACCCAAATAGAAAATTAGGACTCACCAGAACAAAATTGTTCTAACAACCAGGCTTCTTTGGGGCGAAGAACACAAAATCACAGCTAGCAAAACCTTTACCAGACAAAATGAAACTTTTTTTAGCTCCTTCATTAGAATTCTTTTTATACCAGACCAAATGAAACTCTTTGTATAAAAAGTTAAGTTTAGAAAAACCTTTACCTTTGTCTTTCTTTTTGGTTTTGGGCCTTTTGGCTTTGAGCGAGGAGAGAGAAATGAGATATTGTACAACACGCCAGAAATTGAAGCGAGAGATTCTCAAATGTTAAAACCCAACAACAAAATGAAACAGGAAAATAAGATCATTCACAAACAGAATCTTATCTTTTTCAAATACCCAAAAGAAATTCTCAAAATAAAATCAGATAGAGAAAAGAACCTTGATGCTTGCTTCGATAGTGATCGAAAATGAAGAATCCACTGCGATAGTGATCCGAAAAGGCTTGATTTTGGGGGAAAATTTGTATTGGATTTAAACCTCAAAATGAAAGAAAGCGGGATAAGGAGAAGGGGCAGAGGATTTTTGAATTGAGCGTATTTTTGAATTGGAGGATTTTTGAAGAAGGCGTGTTTTTCTAGTGATTTTTGCCGAGGTATAAGGGGTGTTTATCTAGTGATTTTTTAATTGGGCGTATATTTGAAATCAGAGTCATCTGAGCCATTGGATTAAGTCTGAGCCATTGGATGTTGAAGCTTTAATCGTGACCGTTCTTTGTTGAAGCCGCTCTATTTTATTATATATATATATATATTAAAGTAGTAAACGCTCCAGACCGAAGTCTAGGCTCATCGAATAAAGTCGACACGCATGATTCATATATATAAGTATATATATATATATATATATATATATATATATATATATATATATATATATATATATATATAAAGCAAATAAATGCTGCCTGCATCAAGTCTAGGCTCAATCGAGGCATAACTCTATAATGTTAGTCCATATATAAATATATATGTATATATATATATATATATATATGTATATACAAACTTAAATAAAACCACGAACCGAAGTCCGGGAAAAGACACGCAACATGACTCCCAACGTGTAGAAGGGTGTGTGCAAAGATGAAGAGAAAGGCTTTAAAGTGTGTGAGAAGGCTTACAGTGGGATGCCAAAGAAGACTTCAATATCTTTAAAGGGATGAATAATCGGCTCCTGCCGGTACAGAAGTTGCTATATGTGAGCTCACAAGTGTATAAAATGAGAAAGCACTCAGTATATTGTAAGTACGGAGAAAATTTAACAGGGCTTCCTCGCCTTTTTTTCTCTTACAAATGGGCACCCCAAGCCCTCTATTTATAGAGGGGGGAGCCGCATGTATGTACTGACCGGGTCAGCAGGTGTACACAATCAGGTCGGGCCGCAGTGTACTGCTGGCTACCCGGGTTGCCCCGAGTTTTACGGGTCACGTCATCTCGTAGTACGTGCACATGGGCACTGTAATGTCCGCTCGAACTTTTAAAATTTAGATCCGGGCATCCGATTGAGGTATATAGGACCTATTTCGGACAGCCGTTGTTGAGAGTTACGCAATGGCATGGGATTAAAGGTTGTACAAAGTCAGGAAGATGGGACGGTGCCCTCCGGTCTTCAAGCTTAAAATTCCATCAGTTACCCTGCGTAATAGTCACTCGCGATTGGTTTTCGTTTATTCTTGTGGGACATCGTCGTGTAGAAATGTATGTATGAAATGTTGAGACGGCGCTATGTGGCATTAAGTTGGCGAGATGATGACTTTTCCCCTTACCGGGTTTATCGCCGGTTTGGGCTAGTAAAGCAGACGTTGCTCAAGGTTATCTCTGAGATTGGACTGCTGCAAGTGTTGAAGGTCCTCAGTGTCATCTCTGAGATGTGCTTGTTTTCCCGGTGCTATTTTTGGGTTTTGTACTGAGTGCCTTGGTGTGAGTGCTGAGGTTGAAGCTGATTGCATGCATTTGAAACAATCATTTCCGGGGTTATCGCCGGAACTTCATTCCTTGGGGTTATCTCCAAGATTAATCGGTCTTCTCCGGTGGAATTTATGGTATTGGAACTGAATGCCTCGGGGTTATCTCCGAGGTTGGAACTATTACTCACCATGTGTGTTCTGGGCTTGAGACTGAGCTTCCGGTAGTATCTGGACTGGATGTGAGCTGTCTTCTAGGGTTATCTCCGAAAGACGAATCTGGAATCCTTCAAAGTCAATTACAGGTGTGCATAAAATTTCGAGTGTCTACAATGATCCTTTGAGCCACAAGTGAAGAAGGCACCCTTCTTTAGGTTAGGACAGTAAGGTGCTATATGGCCTTCCTGACCACAATTGTAGCACACTCGTTTACCCTTCATACACACTCCCAAATGAGCTTTCCTGAAGGTTGGGCATGCTTCTATCCTCTTCTTCTAACCTCCTTGTTGATTTCCAGTTGACGAGTTGTCAGACCACCTTCTCTTCTGATTATTACCACCTCCCGTGTTACTTCCGCTAGCCTTGGTAATTTCTTTATTTTCACTCTTCTTCTTCTTCTGATCCTGATTATATTTGGTTACCGCATCGCTTCCACCTTCAGTGAGTATAGCTTTCTCCAGTACCCTAGCGAATGTCTTCTACTGAAACATCGACACTTTACTATATAACCAGGGCTTCAGTCCTTGTTCGAACCTTCTTTCTTTTCTCTCATCCGTGTGCACTTGATATATGGTGAACCTAGCCAACTCATTGAATCTTGCCGCATAGTCTGGTACAGATAGATTCCCCTATTTCAGCTCCAGAAACTGAACCTCCATTTGGTTCTGCGAGCTGGTCGGAAAATACATCTCGAAAAACATTTCCTTGAACCTCTCCCGGGTGATCATACCTTCTCCTCCCTGAAATTTATTTACTTGCCACCAATAACTGGCTTCGGATTTTAGCATGAACGTTGCGTAGGCGGTTTTCCGGTCCTTTCTGACTCTGGCAAAATCAAAAACTTTTTCCATCTCCATAACCCAAGTTTGAGCTTCTATCGGGTTCACGGAGCCTTTAAACTCTGGCGGTCCCACCGCCTTGAAATCCTTGAACGTAGTATTCGGTGGAGCTTGAGGTTGATTATTAATCGCTCCAGCTAATAAGTTCACCAATTGCTGAATGGGGTTAGCCTTGGCGTTGTTATTGTTGTTCGTTAATTCTTCTTGAGTTGGTTGACGGTTTTGTCTTATTCTCGACGGCATATTTCTGTTAAAATATATGTTTATTAGATCTTTTTCCAATTCTCTAAATATTTAAGGCTTAATTCAAACAATTTAACAAAATCACTTAACACATTTTCTCAAACAACTTGATATATTCATTCAAATAGAAAGTTTTAACATTATACGATAGCATCACTGGTATTTACATCAACTATCCCGAGATAAAGAATCTACAGGATTCAAAAACATTAAAATATTCCTTTGTTTTTAAATAGATCAGAATTTACATCTTTAACTACCAGATAGGTTTTCACATAATTAAATTAATCCTATCACTGCATGTTAAGGCGCTGAATAGCCTTGCTACATTCCTCTTCCATGATGCGGGACATAGTCCTGTGATCTAGCATATACGATGGTAGTCCTTTGAACTGGATTGGGTATCTCATAACTAGATCCTGAGCCTCATCCATTACATTTTGAAGTGTAGAGTACGTCTCCCCAAACTTAGCCTTCTTCGCAGGACAATCCTCTTCTGCAAGATCAGCACGATGTGATTTCTTTACCCAAGCCTCCTCTGCTATGGTAAGCCTTGCTGAGCTCTCTTTCAGTTCATTCTTCAACTTCTCTATTTCCTCGAACTTCTCCTCGGTTTGACCCCTCTCGTGAACCAAATCCCACTCCACGTTTCCTAGGCATGTGTGAAGAGTCACAACCTTCCTATCCCTTTGCTTGATGGTAATTTAATTAATAATCGTCCGCTCATTCAGCTCCTAAACAGTGTCACGTAACTCTATGTTACGATCGTATAACTCGTCGTACATCTCAGCATCGATAGAGTTCGATAGGAACTCATCTTCTTCATCTTCTTCCTCAGGATCCTCCTCGGGATCAGTCTCAGGCTCATGCTCCTGACCAACAACAGTGATCAACGGAGATGGCTCTCTCTGTACCAATTTCTCCCTGACGACATAAATGTCTCGGGGCTCCTCCTCTGTAGGTAACTCGGGGTTCCTCCTCCCTAGCTCGACTAGCTCCTCCAACATCCGACATCCTGATAACACAGTTTCAAGTTTTAGTTACTAAGACGTACTAGCGAGCACATAATTTAACACATAAGCACATAAAGTCTTTTATTATCTTCAATTAATTAAGAAATTCATTTCTTAGAACTCGATAAGAGTTTTCCATCACTATGTTCTTCCTATAAGGCTACTACCTAAGGTTGTTCCCCCACCTAAGTTTATAACCTACAGCTTTGATACCAACCTATGACACCCTCAAATCTGGGTACTTAAATTCCCACATGATTTGGTGTTCACTATTCAAACATCATATGTCTATCTACCATTAATAACTGAAAACATAAATAGATAGAAATAAATCCTCTCCTTAAGGAGTTACATCATCTGAAATAAATACATCAATCCCAGGTCATACTAACCTTAAATCTTAACTGCGAAAACATAAACAATTAATCGTCTTACACAACATTAACATAAGTCTAAAATAGGAATACATCATCACATAAAACAACAAGTCTCCATCACTTATTAATCTTGCCCTTGCCTTTGCTAGTAGAAGGCTCGTCGGACCTTTCGTTCTTAACTGCAATGTTTTTATTACGCAAGAGTGAGCATGATTGCCCACAAGTAAAATAATGAAATAACAATATAATAACATTCAAGTTAATTAAAGACTTTTGGAATAAGAACTCAACTTTTGAATCAAGAATAAATAACAAGAATCAAAAAAAATTATGAGGGTCATAAGACCTTGAACTATGTCCTAGGTCATTAAGGGTTATACTTGAAACCTTTAACAGTCATAAGACTATGGACTCTTAGGGGGATCAGCCCGTAGTACCATACTGTGCACAATATCTTAACGCTAATGCATAAGTAATCCCATATACAGGGTTGTCCATCTCAGTTTGATATTTGAGTCCGCACAAAAGGACGTTTGGTTTGGAAAATTCAACAAGGGTTCTGAAATTTAGAACGCTCATCAACTATGGACTAGTCGAATCAATAAGGGTTCGCTAGTCTAAAAAGGTTCAATAACTGATATTTAAATCGAATAACAATCTCAAGAGGTATACAATAGAATAAGTATTGTATAACAGAATCATACTTTGAAAAGATTAATAATCTTTAGTAGAACAAATTGAACTTGATTAATAATAACAAGAATTTGCTCGATGTAAGTTTATAAATTTGAATAACAATAAAAAGTAGGGTTAGGGAACTTGCCTCGTGCGTATGTTACACGTTAATTATACACGTTCCTTGATTTAATCCTACATACCATTTACATTCACAATACCAGTTAATTATCACGTAACTAGTCATCACAAGTTCATTCTTTTTGTCTAACTCGGGTTATAACTATACTTAGTCAAATTACCACACTTGTTTTCACATAATATTACACTACACGAACAACAAGCTAACTACGCGTTCAACAATTTAATTAAACATGTAATCACCTTATTGACATGTTAAGGATCTATTTAATCACCACATTATATGACTAACACATTTTTATGTTCATTAGATTAGGTTACTATTACATTCCTGGACATGAATAATAAAAAAATTCATTTCTGAGCAATCAGTAGTGAAACGCTAGTCCGCCACCAACAAGTTTGTTCTTAAGGACATAGCTGTGGTGCGCTATGACTTGGGATTTTGATTTGTGCCAGCATGGGTTTTAAGGCATGGAGTTGGCGCCATGGCACAAAACTCCAATTTTTAAATTTTCAGTTCGCGAAGAACACAGAGTCATGCCAATTATCCTTACATGATCATTAAATACATTAAATTAAACATACCCATATACTAGAATTCGTACATAATCATTACCCAACCTTTATAGAGTAATTTTAACAAGGTTAAACACATAATTACTTGAATCAAATTATATAATTTCACTGTTCTTGATGTTCTTGAAAGTTTTGAAAACAAAACATGAAGATTGGCACTATGGGATCACTATAACACTAAATTAGTCCATTCGAAGTTTGTTTTCTTCGTTTTAACATACATAATTATGTACAAGTGTAAAATTTATGAGATAACATATGATTGACGTATTAAATTTGCGTGTAAGGGCCATATGGCCATATTTCTATACTCTGTAATTTTGAAGAACAATATACGATATATTTTTATGAAACTGATGTTATGGATATATACACTATATAGTAAAAACATGCTATGTTAACATATTATCACATATATACCCACATAATCACTACCATTTTCAATTACAGAGATTTTAGCAGAACTTGAAAGCCATTTTCATGAAAACTTTAATAACATAACATAGAAATTGGGTTGAAGAGATTACCCAAAGTGTAGAGTGTAGATTAGTAGTGAAACCTTTCTCAATTACTTCTTCAATCACACAACTCACAAATTTCCTCAATAAATTCTCAATTTCTCTCTGATTTTCCTTTTTTCAGACTTAGCAAACTAAAAGAAAGAAGACGTATATAATAAAGGAAATCGACTTGAATTGTGGTCGATTAACCCAATCATGGGTTAACTGCTCCCAACTTCCCTAAGGCTCCGTTTGGCTATTCTTAAAAAACTTAATCCCATTTAATTTGATAAACTTCTTATACTATAGTTTAATAATGTCACACCCATTTATACAATAAATCAATATCTTATTTAATTTAATTTAATTTAAATATAATAATTTCTCATTTATTAATTATGTCAAATTATTAAATATCTAATTAATTATTAAATTAATTAGAATAACATTATGCTTATTAAATAATTCTTTTAATTCAATAAGCTCACATAAATACCTACTTTGAATAATAGCAATTCTCCACATTAATTTAATAAATACCTACTTTGAATAATAACAATTCTCCACATTAATTTAATAAATATAATACATATAACTAAATTAATCTACCACAATTTCATCAATTAATTATTTAATCCAATAATTAAATCATCGAAAAATATTTATTTAATTCAATAACTATTAAAATTAAATTACAAAATCTCGTCACATCAATGCAACCTCAGAGATAACCTTGAGGACAGTCAGAGTCAACAGTAGACTAATCTCAGAGATAACCTTGGGAAAAGACTGCTACAACTCCGCCAAAGCCGGAGATAACCCCGGGATAGGTAAATTGGTCATTTTTCCAATTCAATCTCAACTCAAATTAAATCAACTCATTTCAACTCAAACTGCTGCAAAATAAGTCCCACAAGAACTGTAGACACTCAAAATTTTCTGCACACTTGTCACTGACATTGTAGGAGGGCAGATTCATCTTTCAGAGATAACCCTAGAAGACATCTCATATCTAGTCCGGATACTACCGAAAGTTCAGTCTCAACCCCAGAACACACACCAGGAGTATCAGTTCCAACCTCGGAGATAATCCCGAGGTATGCAGTTCCAATACCATAAATTCCACTGAAGAAAGACGATTCGTCTCGGAGATAACCCCGAGATATTCAGTCTCAGTCCCAGACATAACACTGGGAGTAGCAATTACCAACCTTGGAGATAATCCCAAGGAGTGCAGTTGCAGTTCCGGAGATAACCCTGGAAATGCTTGTTTCAAATGCATGCAATTAGCTTCAACCTCGACACTTACACCGAGGCACTCAGTACAAGACCCAGAGATAACTCTGGGAAGACAGGCACACCTCAGAGATGACACTGAGGACCTTCAACACTTGCAGCAGTCCAATCTCAGAGATAACCCTGAGCAACGTCTGCTTTATCAGCCCAAACCGGAGATAACCCCGGTGAGGGGCAAATTCATCATATTGCCACCTTGACGCCATATCTCACCATCTCAAACATTTCATACATACATTTCTACACAACAATGTCCCACAAGAACCAAGGAGGTCCAATCCCGAGTGACCATTACGCAAGACAACGGATAAAATTTGAAGATTGAAGACTGGAGGGCATGGCCCCATCTTCCTGACTTCGTACAACCTCTAATCCCATGTCATTGCGTAAATCTCGACAACGGTGGTCCGAAATTGGTCTTACATACCTCAGTCGGATGCCTGGATTGCAATTCTAAAAGTTTGAGCGGACATCACAGTGCACAAGTGCACGTACTTTGAGACAGCGGGACCCACGAAGCCCGGGGAACCCTGGGAAACTGCAGGTGTGACGCCCCCAAAATTAAGTATACATCACCCATCTTGGGTCGTCAAATACATGGTACAAAATTCAAATACAACTTACTAATACAACTGTTGTGTACAATACGACAAAACATAACTGTGAGTTTGAATACAATTATTGTCTACTAGAGATTATACAAACTCAAAAGGAGTCCTCATTACAATTATTAACACACTATTTCACAGAATAGTGAGGACTACTAATGCTATCCTTTGGACCGTCACTCCGTTCCCCGACTAGTCCCTGCTATGTTCTCATTTCTTGAAGAGAACAGTGAAAGAAAGGGTGAGCTCAACTAGCCCAGTAAGAAATATTATGACTTAAGATAACGCAAAATAAATTATCGTTAGCCTTCAACAGTGTTAAACTGATAAAATATAACAACATCAAGTTTAACTGCAGCGGAACAAGCAATCCATTAAAAGAGTCAAGTAGAGAATAAAATCTACTATCTTTTATGATTTAAAAGGTTTTTCATGACTTTTATCGTTGGGACTCAGCTTAATAAATAATCCACATCATCGAATCACCCCTGCACTATGGCCAAGGATATTCTTTAGTATCACGACCACAAATTATTCATGCACTACAACCAAGGACATTCATGTATTCATTAATGGTCATGATCATGCCAACAACTGTCCATCAATGCACTATGGCCAATGATAACTTTTACCACATCATTTGTAACATTACGGTCATGATTACACCGAATAATCCCTGGTCATAATCATACCAAGTCCATCTATGCACCATAAAAAGCCACAGATGACTTTCAACATAATATAAACATGAGGATGATGACAATGATATAAGAATTCAATAAAACAAGTTCAAGAATTAGTTTATCCAGAACTAATAATGGCCAAATTGTTAACATGATAATTGCTTTGTAGAGTAAAATTCAAGAATGATCAGAAGAATATTTCCATGAAAAGATACTGGATGAAGCGCAAATATCAAGGATATTCTACTAATTTCATGGAGTATAGAAGTCAAAACTTTAACCAACTAGTATAATAAAGAATGGAATAACAAAAGAAATCACCATGCATGCGGTATCTTGCGCAGAGGCGAGTTATTCCAATAGAATAATAATAACGGAACCAGTCGTGCAAAATTTGCAATCAAGCTGGGATGTTCCAATGTAATAATAAAGACGGAACCAGTCCTGTAAAACATATGCATGTGATGTTCCAATGTAATAATAATAAAGAACGGAACTCAGTGGGTGTAAAACACATGCATGTGATGTTCCAAATAATAATAATAAAGACGGAACCAGTCAAATTGTAAAACACACGCATGTGATGTTCTAACAAAATAATAAGAAGAATGTCACCAAGTATAGGGTAAACCAGCGTGATACAAAGTTATTCCAACCGAATAATAAGCAATGGAATAACAACAGTTCTCCTCATGAATAAGAAAGAATAACACCCCTTATCGTAAAAGAAACTGGATATAAGAGTAGTGAAATAGCAAAACACTTTTCTTCTCTCTCTATAATTTTCTCTCTAGAGTTTCACTGAATTCGTAAGAAATAATGAAGGAATGAGCTTCTATTTATAGGAGATTTGAAGGGATACTGTTTAGTCCGTGCGCACCGAATGATCTCACGGATGAATTATTTAGCAGTGGCGTGTGAATGTTAGGCCATGAATTTCAAAGTATTATCAGTAAAAACAAAACAAGGTACAATAGTACATATATATATATATATATATATATAATTGATTACATGATATAATCACACACCCACATAATTATTATATATATATATATATATATCATCATATAATAATAGTACTTTTTTTTCCACACCACCCGTAGCTAGACTTTCTTCCCCCCATCCATTTCAAATCTCCACCAACAAGTCATCAACCTTACTAGTGGCCACACCTTTTATTATAAAATAATTTTCTACCTATTATTTTGAAAAATGGTTAAGTGGGAATCCAAATAATAAGCAAATTTATAACAATTACTATAGCAATAATTGAACAAAACTGAGTGACTTCTCACGTAAGCATCAATAATCAATACCGTGTGCCATCGTGCAACTATATCGTGACATCGTACTTTTAACACCGGGTGTTTCAACAGTTAACAGTAAAACTTCCGTCGTTATTTTCATAAAGTATTTTTGTCGTTTTCTCAATCCGGCTAATAATTCCCATTATTGGGGTCCACCAATGATTGTGTTATTGCATTTAATATTTCAAGTTAAAACGAATATTCCCCACCAATCGAATATTATATAACAACTCATGTACATTTTTAAAAATTTATAAATATTACCCACAACTATAACATTATATCAATTTCACTCCATAATATTCAAAAATAAGATTTATAGAAAATTCATCTTTATTCAAAAAGTTGGGGTTTTACAGCAGGTACATCTGCGGCTAGCCGCAGGTACACCTGCAACACCCCCCCTCTATAAATAGAGGGCTTGGGGTAGCCATTTTATAAGAGAAAAAGGCGAGGAAGCCCTATAAAATTTTCTCTGTACACACCCTAAATTGAGTGCTTTCTCATTTTAAACACTTGTGAGCTCACAAATAGCCACTATTTGTACACACTTTGGCAGCCCACTGTTAGACTTCTTACACACTTTAAAGCCTTTCTCTTCATCTTTGCACATACCATTCTTCACGTTGAGAGTTGTGTTGCGTGTGTATGCCCGAACTTCGGTCCGTGGTTTCATTTCAGTTTGTATATATATATATATATATATACTTATATATATATATATTTATATATGGACTAACATTATCGAGTTATGCCTCGATTGAGCCTAGACTTATGTCTAGAGCGTTTACTTGCTTTCTTATATATATATATACTTATATATATGAATGTGTATCGAACTCTATTCGATGAGCTTGGATTTTACATCCTATATTTATCGCTTTTAATATATATATATATATATATATATATATATATATATATATATATATATATATATATATATATATATACACACACTTTTCATCCTTACCGAGTTATAAAAGTGGCGATTGATTACTTTTACGCTTTTATTTACATTTCGATCCCCATGGAGGTGCTTTGTGGTGGTGATCATATATATATATATATATATATATATATATATATATATACATACAATTTTTATATATATAACTGCTTACTACTTTCATATCAATTGCGGAATCATGTGAGCCTAGGAATCATGTGATCACATATTCAGTATACTAGATCTAGATTTGGTTACCGTGATGGACATTTTCAGCTGTAAGCAGCTTGTAAATTTATTCACGGTGTTTGGATTTCCTCAGATGGTTTTCATGCTCATGAGGAGTTCGGCACTGCTTTGTATATTATTTTCTCGAAGATGCTTTGCATCTCGAAAATTAAAAGCAATCAAGACGAACACTTAATAAAAACAATGGAAGTGTAAAAGGTCTCAATTACTATTGAGGACAAGGGTTTGAAAAACCTTTTTCTTACAAAACATCACTGCCATATCTGTTTAAAACTGAATGTTTACACAAATTCAAACCCTGTGTATATAGGTGCGAACGAGGCTCGCACTACTTCCATATAAATAGCACATTGACCCACATACACACATTCATATAACAGTTTCTTGAAAAGTGGTGGTCAACGTGGTAACACGGATGTCGGGGGGGTGCCTAACACCTTCCCTCCACATAATCAAGCCCCCGGACCCTAATGAATCTCGGTTTGACCAACCCATTTAGTAGTGTCACATCACTGGGTCAATGTGCAAACCTTTTCTCAGTTGTGTTGGTACAACCATATAAAAAACCAACTGGAGAATCTTAACAGTCCATCGTCGACATGATACATGTCGGACCTTTTTCACTTATTTTTTCAAACAAATCTCACCTAACATGAGAACACCAAAGAACAAGAAACGAAAAGGAACAAATAAAAATCCCGATGTTGACAGGTGGAGACTCTGCTGGGGACCTCAGTAAGAGGGCTTAAGCCGCTATTACAATCTTTTCAAAACTGTTATATGCTTGTGTATGAATGTTGCATTTATATTTATGATGAATGTGTAAGAATGCATATATTTTACTGCGCTTAATGCTTTACACTATATCTGCTTGTTATATTAGTGCTTCACACATGTCATCATTTTCATAAATGGTGGGACACGTTGTATGTGAATGTATGTTGTGTGGTTCCTCCCTCAGGAGGCTATCCTGTAGGTGTTTGATTACTGGACTCATAGGAAGACTAATTCTAACGAGGCTCAAGAAAGGCACCACCCAAATTCGCTCCAGTTGAAAGACCAGATTAACTTCCAGTCGAGTAAATTACTATGATTTGGGAACCTTCATGCCAAAAAGCCACGAGAGTAACCTAAGATAGGTCAACCTCTGATAAACAGAATGCGAAGGAAAGCCTCTTTATGCTTTCTCATTTCAAATTACTTGTAAAATTACTTGTAATTTTATTCCATATTCATCTCAATGTAATGAGAAATATGAAGAGATATGTATACATACATATTTAAATTAACATGCTATCATGTATTATGAACAGCTAACATCCGCCTTGCAGGATAATATTCCTAGAATGGATACATAGCATGTAAACATTTACACATTCCCTAAAGACTAAACTATGCATGTCTTTTGCAGGGAAGCAATCAATCATATTACCCGATCAAAATCCAAAAATGCCACGAGCCTACAGCCATTCATTTCTTCATCTAACCAGGCTAATCTTAATCCTATCTCCCGCGAAGAATTTAACGGATTATGTAAACAAATCACATATTTGGTTGTTCTGCTTAAAGAACTACACCAGTCTACTAAGGGTGCAAGGATACCCTTACATGCTGAATCCTCTACACAAGGAGGAACCCAAGGTCCTGATAAAGCCATTAGAGTACCTGAACTTCAGTTGGATACAACCAACAAAATTCATGATACCACCCATCTCAAAGGAGATCCAAACACCAGTGACATCAGGAAGAAAATCCTTCAAATGGAAGAAACCCTTCGTGTTATCAAAGGAATTGAAGCATACAGAAGTGTCTCATATGCTGACCTTTGTATATTCCTTGGTGTTCATTATCCAAAAAAGTTTAAAACTCCTAACTTTGAAAAATATGACGGGTTAGGAGATCCTTACACACATTTTAAGGTTCATTGGAGAACTTGGATCTTATGTAGAGGATGAGAAGCTCAGAATGTAACTGCTCCAGAAGAGTCTGACTGGAGAAGCCTGTTCGTGGTATACCAGATTACACAACTCAAAGATACATAGTTGGGAAGAGCTAGCTCACGCCTTCCTCACTCAATACAGCTTCCAGTCTCAGATGGCTCCTGACCGGTACCAGATTACCAAGGTCAAAAACCAGTCCAATGAGTCTTTCAGAGAGTATGCTCAAAGGTGGAGGCGCCTAGTTCCTCAAGTTATTCCTTCCATGATGGAGTCAGAAATGGTCATGACCTTCATAGACATACAAGAAGCTCCTTTCTATGAAAGAGTCTTAGCTGGCATTGGTAAACCATTTTCTGAAATGATTAAACATGGGGAGATGGCTGAGATGGGATTGAAGTCAGGAAAGATTCAAGACCTAGCTGCCCTTAAAGCTGTTGGTGAGCACATCCAATCCAAAATTTATGGAAACAACCCCTGGAGGGTCCATAAAAAGAAAGAGGAGGATGTTTCCCTGATACTATAAGGTCAAAAAGGCAATCAGAATATGCTTATCCAGAGGAGAAATTACACTCCCTTTCAAGCTCAGTCTTCAAACCCTCCATTGCTTAAAGGTGGAGAAGTCAAATGCCCTCGAGTGTTCACACCCTTAGGGGACTCACTCGAGAGCATTCTCACTCTTCTGATGACTAAGAAGAAAATCACGCATCTTCTTCCACCAGCCAACCCTAATGGGAGGGGTTTCAATGCTGCTCTAAAATGTGCTTATCATGCCGGGGCACCTAAACATGATACTCAAGATTGTTGGGCCTTGAAACACAAGATCATAGATTTAATAGACAACGGTGAGATCGTGGTCACCAAACCAGATCAACCTCATGTACAAGACAACCCGCTTCCACAACACAAAGAGGAAGAGGTCAACATGATTAATTGGAGCAGTGGATAGAGTTCCAATTTTAATGGAGAATCATCCTAGACCATCAAAGATGGTGTTGACAAATGGGATTATGCAAAGTTCTAGTTTGTAATGGAACGAAAGATGAAAGTACTGTGTAAGCAGATTGAGCAATTGGCAGAACTGGTGACCTATCAGCATCAAGTCACATGCCAATTAGTCAGCTAGGAGCATGCTAGTCTCCACCCTTTTGTTATGAATACTCCCTCGTCACCTTCAGAGAACGAAACACTGGAAGACAAAGTGACGAAGAGAGCAAGTGCCAAAGCCAATCGAGATTTTGCAAATAGAAGGGAATTTATATACCTGGGCCAACCTATGGAGGAGATACTTTAGATGTTAATTAATGAAGGAAGGATCACTTCCCTTCTGCCTCCAATTAATCCCCATTTAGGACGATTTAATTCTGATGGAGTATGTCAATATCACTCCTATTCTCGCGGTCACAGCACAGAAGAATGTTGGGCACTCCGCCACCTTATTCAGAATCTAATGTACATCGGTGTTCTGCAACTGGCAGACGACGATACTGTGTTATTTGAGAGTGAGAATACTTTTCCTACTAAATGGAATGGATTGGTAGCAGTTATATCCGTTGAGGCTGATGGAACTGACAAACCTTTCATAATACAAGCAATTCAACTCAAAGGAATTGATAATCCTCTGAAAGTGGTTGATCCAGAGCCAATCCACTTGCCATTCAGACCACAATATCCTGTTATCAGCTTTCAAAAAGTCCCATGGAATTATGGAGACGCTGAAGGATCCACCTCTTATACAACTGCTGCAGTGTTGAAGGAGAATCCACTATATCTTCCCCAACAGGTGATGAAGCCTGCCATCAAATCAAAGGGGAAAATACCCATGGAGAAAATTGAAAAGTTCCTCCGTACTATGGGTCATAATGAAGCCAAGGTGGTTTTAATCTTAAGAGAAGCACCACATCAAATTTTAATACTAGACTTGGTTTTAACTTCCGAGGATCACATGAAGATCTTACTGAAGGTTTTGGAAGAAGCCTACTTGCTGAAATTAGTGGATGTGGATAAAATTTCAACATTTGATTGATCACATTTTTAACAACAATGTGATATATTTCACTGATGATGACATATACCGCCTGAAGGGACCGTTCATTGCAAGACGTTGCACATTACGATTTTGTCCTCTGGATACATGCTAGTTGAAGTCTTGATAGATGGAGGTTCTTCTCTGAATATTTGTCCTTATGATACCTTTCTTAAGATGAACGTCAATCTCAAACGGATCTGAAGCAGCCATACGATTATTAAAGCTTTTGATGGATCCCGCTGGAATTTAGTCGGAGAGATTGAGCTGCCAATCGAGATTGGTCCCCATACATTATGCGTATCTTTTCATGTGCTCAAGATAGATTCAGGATATAACCTGCTATTGGGAAGAGTTGATTCATATGGCTGGGGCTGTCCCCTCCACTCTTCATCAGGAAATAAAATACATCATTAATGGCAGCCTAGTCACGGTTAACGTTGAACCGGAATGTCCTAAACAAAGTGATATACAACTGATCAGCTTCAATTCAGAAGTTGAGCCAGTCAGTTTTCATGCCCTGGAGGTGAGCAACACTCACTACCATCCTATCGGGGCGCCGCCTCTCACACCCAAGATTTTTGCCAAAGTAATATCGGCTACTCAAGAAATGATGTCTTTGGGTCATCAGCCTGGACGAGGGCTAGGTAAAGATCATCAGGGTATTAAGAACCCAATTCAAGTGTCCAGTCAAACTAGGACAGCCAGACTAGGCTATCCTGCCAGTTCCAGTAATAAGAATCCACATAAGCATAAGCAGATTCCTTCATTTTCAGTTACACGACGATTGTCTCCACCTACAAATCCTGAGTCCGCACAACCTCCGGTAAAGGTGCCAGCCAGCATAATGGCTATGTTATTTCCCAAGCCGATACCGGTAAAGGAGAAAGAAGTCTTTGTTCCAGATCCCAAACTGGAGGAAGAGGAACGAAGAATTAAGCAAGACATCGTCAGAATGATGTCAAGCATACGCATTATTGTCCATGATGAGTATACAAACAGATACACCCTAGACGATGATTGCCCAGTCGTAATGGTCATCATTCGGGAAAAGGAGGACGATGACATCCCCTCCATCACTGCAGTCCACCAGGACTTTGCCCTCGACAATTGGAGCAGCACTCCTTACATTGGTTGACGAGGGTAAAATGCGCAGGAACTCTTTTTGCCCTGTAGATATCATAACTGCTTACTTTGTTGTACAATATTAGCAGTTATTTTGTCAGTACATGCTAACACTTTGTATGATTAAACAATTTTATATATACTAAGTAAAAGCATATTTTTTATTTCAGGACTCTGAACTTAGATGTGCATGTACTTGCTGATAAGATGCCTCTTATGACGCCCCCAAAATAGGTATACATCACCCATCTTGGGTCGCCAAATACATAGTATTGAATACAAATACAAACTTAATTATACAACAAGAACTGAGAGTTTTTACACGAATATTGTCTCATAGACAATATCAAAACTCAAATTCAATCCTCATTACATTTATTATCACACTAAATAGTGAGGATTACTAAAATAGCCATCTCGAACCATCACTCCATTCCCCGACTAGTCCCAACTATGTTCTCATTTCCTAAAGAGAATAATTAAAGCAAAAGGGTGAGCTCAACTAGCCCAGTAATAAATATTATGACTAAGATAATGCAGAATAAGTTATCGTTAGCCTTCAACAATGTTAAACTGATATAATATAATAGACAACAAGTTTTACTACATCGGAACAAGCAATCCATTAGAAGAGTCAAGTAGAGCATGATATCTACTATCTTCTATGATTTAAAAAGGTTTCATCAACTTTATCGCTGAGACTTAGCTTAATAAATAAACTAAATCATCGAATCATCCTTGCACTACGGGCCAAGGATATTCATGTAATCATCAATGGTCATGATTATACCGAATAATCACTGGTTATAATCATACCAACAACTGTCCATCAATGCACTACAGGCCAATGAGGATTTTTTACCACATCATTTGTCACATTATGGATCATGATTATACCGAATGATCCCTGGTCATAATCATACCAATCAACAGTCCATCTATGCACGTAAGCCAAAGATGACTTTTATCACAATATAAGCATGAGGATGATGACAATGATATAAGAATTCAATTAAATGAAAGCAAATGATAAATTTTAAAGATTTATAATTTAATTTATCTAAAATTTAATAATGTCCAAATTATAAACATGTTACTGCTTTGTGGAGTAAAATTCAAGAATAATATCCATGTATTAAAAATAATTTGGACAGTAAAGAAATAAATCTTTCGATGAATAGTACCCTGTGAATAGTAGTTCGGGAATAGTACCCCGTGAATAATACCCCGACATAAAAAGTACCCCTCATACCCGAGTGAATAATATTTTAGCGAATAGTAACCGGGTGAATAGTAACTCGTGAATAGTACTCCGGCATGAAAAGTGCTCCGAATACCCGAGTGAATAATATTTTAGTGAATAGTAACTGGATGAATAGTAACCCGTAAATAGTACCCCGGTGAAGATATTGATATTTAATAAGAAAGTTCAGATCAATATTCCAATGAAACGATACTGGATGAAGCGTAAAACTTAATGATATTCCACTAATTTCAAGGATTATAGAAGCAATACTTACAATAGTAAGTTTAGATTTAAGAATATGAAAAGAAATAACATATAAAAATGTAAATAGATTTTCACCCATCATACAGTACGTAATCCGCGTAGACAGGTTATTCTAACATATTAAAGGATGAATACGAAAAAATTAGTATTCCTTATGAATACGAAATAAATAATGCTCCTTACCTTAGTAGAAGACTAGATACTGCAATAGTGAAGTAGCAGCATACTCTTCTTCTTGCTCTCTATAGTTTCTCTTGAATTGGTGAGAATGAAAGAAGAATTAAGCTTCTATTTATAGGAGAAATGACTAAATAGTAACTAATTCATAAACGATCCAGATTAATTTACTATTAGAACGAACGGTCAAGATTGATTTACTTTTAAAATCACCACCGACGGTCCAGATTGACTTACTTTTAAAACCACCACCGACGGTCCAGATTGATTTACTATTAAAACCACCACCGACGGTCTAGATTGATTTACTATTAAACCCACCATCGACGGTCCATATTGATTTACTATTAAAACCACCACCAATGGTCCAGATTGATTTACTATTAAAACCACCACCAATGATCCAGATTGATTTAACTTATTACACTTTAGCACCCCTAAAGTTTTCCAAGTTTGTATTATTCCCCTCTAACTTTTGTAATTAACTTATCTTCAATAAACACATTCTTAATATTTCAACAATTATTCATCATTAATATTATAACTCACAATATTTAACAACTAGATCATTCCCAGGAAAGAGGGGGCTTTCCGATAAGGATTTCTCCCTATTGGCGCGCAATTAGGTGACCAACTCTCTCCTCGACAGAACTTTCTAGACATCGTCAATATTGTAAATAATAATATGAATAACTTTGTTCTCAATTATTGATTTAATAATATAAAATATTATGGAGATGATACTGTGACAATAATTGAATCAAATAACGTGAGATACTATGTAACAATTACTGTAGCAATAATTGAGTAAGCTGAGTGGCTTCTTACGTAAGCATCAATAATCAATATCGTGTGCTACTATGCAACCACAGCGTAGACATCGCATTTTTTACCACCGGGTAGTTCAACAGTTAACGGTAAAACTTTCGTCGTTATTTTTATAAAAAGATATTTCTGTCGTTTTCTAACTCTGACAATAATTTCGTTGTGGGGTCCACCAATGATTGTGCTGTCATACGAATATTTTCTGTTTAAAAAGAATATTCCCCAACCAATCGAATATTTTATAATAACTTGAATACTTTGCAAAATTTATAAATATTACCCACAACTATAACATTATATCAAAACCACACCATAATATTCAAAAATATATTTCTAGAAAAATTAATCTTTATTTATGAAAGTTGGGGTCTTACAACCTCCCCTTCTTATGAAATTTTATCCTCGAAATTAGGGTACATACCTGGTATATCGAAGAGGTGAGGATACTTTGACTTCTTTACAGATTCTAACTCCTAGGTCATTTCCTCAACATCGTAGTTTCTCCATAAAACTTTGACTTGAGGTATAACCTTGGAGCGTAGAATATGCTCCTACTTATACAAGATTTTAATAGGTACCTCTTCATACATTAAATCTTCCGTTATTTCATCCGGTTCTAACTCAATAATGTGGTTCGGGTCTTCCACATATTTACGTAACATAGATATGTGAAAAATGTTATGAACATGAGACATACTTGGCAGTAAGGCGAGTCTATAAGCCACAGTTCCTACTCGATCGAGGATTCGAATGGCCCAATGAATCAAGGATTGAGCTTCCCTCTCTTTCCAAATCTTGTAACTCCTTTCCATGGAGCAACACGTAACAACACATGTTCTCCAACATTGAATTCCACATCCTTCCGATGAAGATAAACATAACTCTTTTGTCGATCTTGTGAGGTTTTTATACATTTCTGGATCATTTCAATCTTTTCCATTGTCATGCGTACCAATTCTGGGCCCAACAATGTTGCTTCACCCACCTCATCCCAGCATACTGAAGAACAACACTTGCATCCATACAACGCCTCGAATGGAGCCTTGTAAATACTTTCTTGATAATTGTTGTTGTAGGAGAATTCAACTAATGGCAAGAACTTGTCCCAACTTCCTTTGAAGTCAAGGACACATAGTCTTAATAAATCCTCAAGAGTTTGAATAGTACTCTCTGACTGCCCGTCTGTTTGAGGATGATATGCCGAACTAAATCATAAATCTGTGCCCATAGCTTTTTGCAAACTAACCCAAAATCGTGAAGTGAATCTTGGGTCTCGATCAGAAACCATGGATATTGGCATGCCATGCAGTCTTACAATCTAATTTATGTATATACGAGCAAGACGTTCAAGTGAATAAGTTTCTCGTATAGGTAAGAAATGAGCAGACTTGGTCAATCTATCAACAATGACCCAAATTACATTTATGCCTTGAGAACCTTGGGAAGACCAGTAACAAAATCTATGGTAATGTGCTCCCACTTCCATTCTGGAATTTCAAGTGGTTGCAATGGACCTTTTGGCACTTAATGCTCCACCTTGATTCGTTGACAAGTTAGACACCTTGAGATAAACTCCGTTACCTCTCTCTTCATATTGCTCCACCAAAATGTATGTCAAAGATCACGATACATTTTGGTACTCCCAAGATGGATTACAAACGGTGTGTTGTGCGCCTCCATCACGATCTTATACTTTAAATCAAGGTCGTTTGGAACACAAAGTCTGGAGTTGACTCGTAGTATTCCTTCTTCATTAATTCTTGCTTTCGAAATAGCACCTTCTTGCACTTTCTTCTTCATACGCATCAACTCCAGATCCGTAGCTTGAGCATCTTTAACTTTATCGATTAAAGTCGGTTCTACTTGTATATTTGTCATCATCACGTGGGTCCCTGGAGTTTTTATGTCTATCTCCATCCTTTGCAAGTCAAACAAAATGGGTCTTTAAGTTGACAATATCGCACTCGGACCCGCATATGATCTTCTACTCAATGCGTCAGCTACCATGTTAGCTTTTCTAGGATGGTATTGAATTGTATGATCGTAATCTTTCAACAACTCAAGACAACATCGTTGCCGCATGTTGAGTTCCTTTTGAGTGAAGAAATATTTAAGGCTTTTATGATCCGTATAGATCTCCACTTTCTCCCCATACAGATAATGCCTCCAAATCTTTAGTGCGAACATGATAGCTACCAACTCTAGATCATGAATAGGATAACTCCTCTCATATTCTTTGAGTTGTCATGAGACATAGGCTATGACTTTCCCATGTTGCATGAGGACACATCCTAAACCTATGCATGAAGCATCGCTGTAGATGACAAATCCCTCTGAACCAGATGGTATTGTCAGAACAAGTGTTGAAATGAGCCTCCTCTTGAGTTCTTGAAAACTATTCTCACATTCCTCTCGCTCCAACCGAATTTTGAATCTTTCCGAGTCAGCTGAGTTAATGGAGTAGCGATTCGAGAAAATCCTTCCATAAATCTCCGATAATAACCAGCTAAGCCCAGAAAACTACGTACTTTGGTCACTGACTTAGGTTACACCCAGCTTTGAATTGCTTCAATCTTTGCCGGGTCAAAAGATATTCCATGATTTGATATCATGTGGCTAAGGAATGCTACTTCCTCAAGCCAGAACTCATATTTCTTCAACTTGGCATAAAATTTGTTCTCACGAAGCTTGAAATTTTCTGCACACCTGTCACTGACATTGCAGGAATATAAATTCGTCTTTCAAAGATAACGCTGGAAGACAGCTCACATCCAGTTCAGATACTACTGGAAGTTCAGTCTCCACCCCGGAACACACACTGGGAGTAACCGTTCCATCATCGGAGATAACCCCAAGGCATGCAGTTCTAATACCGGATATTCCACCAAAGAAGATCGATTAATCTCAGAGAAAACCCCGAGGTATCCAGTCTCAGTCCCAACACTGGGAATAGCAGCTACAAACCTTGGTGATAACCCCAAGGAGTGCAGTTTTGACGATAACCCCGGAAATGCTTGTTTCAAGTGCATGCAATCAGCTTCAACCTCGACAGTCACACCGAGGCACTCAGAACCAAGCCCGAAGATAACACTGGGAGGACAGACACACCTCATAGATGACACTGAGGACCTTCAATACTTACAGCAGTCCAATCTCAGAGATAACACGGAGCAACGTCTACTTTACCAGCCCAAATCGGCGATAACTCTGGTGAGGGGAAAAGTCATCATCTCGCCAACTCAAGGCCACATCACATCGTCTCAACATCTCATACATACATTTCTACACAACAATGTTCCACAAGAATAAAGAAAAACCAATCCCGAGTGACTATTACGCAGGGTAACAGATAGAATTTGAAGCTTGAAGACTGGAGGGCACCGTCCCATCTTCGTGACTTCATACAACCTCTAATCCCATGCCATTGCATAACTCTCGACAACGGCGGTCCAAAATAGGTCCTATATACCTCAGTCGGATGCCCGGATTGCAATTCTGAATGTTTAAACGGACATTATAGTGCCCACGTGCACGTACTTCGAGACGATATGACCCATAAAACCTGAGGCAACCCGGGTAGCCTCAGGTACACATGCGGCCTACACCTGCGGCTCCCTTCTCTATAAATAGAGGGCTTGGGGTGGCCATTTTAAGAAAAAAGAAAGGCGAGGAAGCCCTATCAAATTTTCTCCGTACTCTCTCTATACTGAGTGCTTTCTCATTTTATACACTTGTGAGCTCACATATAGCTACTTTTGTACCGGCGGGAGCCAATTGTTCATCCCTTTAAAGATATAGAAGTCTTCTTTGGCAGCCCACTGTAAGTCTTCTCACACACTTTAAAGCCTTTCTCTTCATCTTTGCGCACACCCTTCTTCACGTTGAGAGTCATGTTGCGTGTGTTTGCCCGGACTTCAGTCCGTGGTTTTATTTTAGTTTGTATATACATATATATTTATATATATATATATATATATATATATAACCGTGTGTCTGGACTTTGTTCGATGAGCCTAGACTTTGGTCTTGGCGTTTACTACTTATATATATATATATATATATATATATATATATATATATATATATATATATATATATATAAAAGCATCGTAAACGCATTGGGATGTAAAATCTGGGCTCATCGAACATAGTTCGACAACAATTCATATATATAAGTGTGTGTGCGTGTATATATATATATATATATATATATATATATATATATATATATATTCCCACACAGAGTTTACTTTCGTGGTGGTTGATTGCTTTATAGCTTTCTTTACGTTTACGTCTCGCTTGGAGTTTCTATGCGTGGCGATTAATCTCTTTTGATTTTATTTACATTTCATTCACGCCTCGAGTTTCCTTTATGGCGGTTGATAGCTTTTATGACTTTATTTACATTTTTGATCCCCATGGAGGTGCTTCGTGGTGGCTAATCATGTCTCAGATATATATATATATTTACAACTTTTATATATATACCTACTTATCGCTTTCATAAAATTATGCGGTATCATGTGAGCCTAGGAATCATGTGATCATAGATTCAAATTTATTTGATCTAGATTCGGTCCCGTGATGGACATTTTCATTTATGTAGTTGACTTGTAAATTTAAGCTATGATGTCTCGAATTTCCTTAGATGGTTTTCATACCCATGCATTTAAATCGGTATTATTTTGTACATTATTTTCTTATAGATGCTTCAGATCTCGAAAATAAAATTAATCCAAATTAACACTTAATAAAATGGAAGTGTAAAAGGTCTCAGAGCATTATTGAGCACAAGGGTTTGAAAAACCTCTTTTATAAAACATCACTGCCTTATCTTGCTAAAATTGAATTTTTACATAAATTCAAACCCTGTGTATATAGGTGCGAACGAGGCCTCGCACCACTTTCAAATAAACAACACATTGACCCACACACACACACATTGGATAACAGGTTGCGAGCCTTGAAAATAGGCGGTCGTCACCGTGGTAACACGGATGTCGAAGTGCCTAACACCGCCTCGCATAATCAAGTCCTCGACCCTAACGAATCTCGGTTTTACCGACCCATTTAGCAGTGTCACATCATTGGGTCAATGTGCAAACCTTTTCTCGGTTGTTTTGGTACAACCATTTAAAAAACCAACTGACGACTCTTAACAGTCCATCGTCGACATTATACATGTCGAACCTTTTTCACTTGTTTTTTCAAACAAATCTCACTTAACATGAGAACACCAAAGAACAAGTAACGGAAAGTGACAACTAAAAATCCCGATACTTCAATTTTTTTTCAAAATTATTATCTTCTTGTGTGTGGATGTTGCATTTACATTTATGATGAATGTGTACGAATGCATTTACCTATTGCACTTAGTGCTTCGCACCATATCTGCTTGTGAATATAGTGCTTCGCACATGTCATCATTTCCATACGGTGAGACACGATGTATGTGAATGTATGTTGTGTGGTCCCTCCACCAAGAGGCTATCCCTGCGGTGTTTGATTCTTTGGACTCGTGAGGAAGACTAATTCATGAGGCTCGGAAAGGCACCACCCAAATTCGCTCCATTTGAAAGACCAGATTAATTTCCCGTTGAGTAAATTGTGATGATTTGGGAACCTTCATGCCAAAAAAAAGCATGAGAGTAACCTAAGATCCACACCTACGATCAACCCAATACGGAGGAAAGTCTCTTCATGCTTTCTCATTTTAATTACTTGTAAACACAATTACTTGTAATTTCATTCCATATTTATCTCCATGTAATGAGAAATATGAAGAAATGTGTACACATACATATTTAATTTAACATGTTATCCTGTATTACAAACAGCTGACATCCGTTTTGCAGGATAAAATTCCTAAAATGAAAACATCACATAGCATGTTATTTTTATACATTCCCTAAAGACTAAACTATGCAAGTCTTCCGCATGGAACCAATCGGACCCACTACCCGGTCAAGATCCAAAAAGGCTGCAAGCCTACAGTCAATCATGTCATTATCTGACCAGACTGACCTTAATCTAGTTTCTCACAAAGAATTCGATGGATTAAGCAAACAAATTACAGATTTGGCTGTTTTGCTTAAAGAACTACACCAGTCTACTCAGGGTCCAAAGATACCTGTACATGCTGAATCCTCTACACAAGGGGGAACCCAGGTCATTACGATACGTGAACTGAAGTTAGATACGACCAACAAAATTCATGATGCCACCCATCTCATAGGAAATCCAGACACCGATGACAACAAAAAGAAAGTCCTCCAAATGGAAGAGACCCTTCGTGCTATCAAAGGAATTGGAACACATGGGAGTGTTTCATATGCTGACCTTTGCATTTTCCCTGGTGTTCATTATCCAAAAACGTTTAAGACTCCTGACTTCGAAAAATATGACGGGTTAGGAGATCCTTACACACATTTGAAGGTGTTTATTGGAGAACTCAGATCTTATGCAGAGGACGAGAAGCTTAGAATGCAGCTATTCCAGAAAAGTCTGACTGGAGAAGCCTGTTCGTGGTATACCGGATTAGAAAATTCAAAGATCCATAGCTGGGAAGAGCTAGCACATGCCTTCCTCACACAATACAACTTTCAGTCTCAGATGGATCCTGACCAGTATCAAATTACTAATGTCAAGATATAGCCTAACGAGTCTTTCAGAGAGTATGCTCAAAGGTGGAGACGCCTGGCTGCCCAAGTTATTTTCTATGAAAGAGTTTTAGCCGGCATTGGTAACCCATTTTCTGAAATGGTCAAACATGGGGAGATGGCTGAGATGGGATTGAAGTCCAAAAAAGTTCAAGACCTAGCTTCCCTTAAAGCTGTTGCTGAGTACATCCAATCTAGAAATTATGGAAACAACCCCTGGAGGGTCCATAAAAAGAAAGAGGGAGATGTTTCCCTGATACTACAGGGTCCAAAAGGCAATCAGAACATGCTTGTCCAAAAGAGAAGTTACACTCCCTTTCAAGCACAGTCTTCAAACCCTCCAATGATAAAAGGTGGAGAAGTCAAACGCCCTCGAGTGTTCACACCCTTAGGGGACTCACTCAAGAATATTCTCACTCTTCTGACAACACAGAAGAAAATCACGCATCTTCTTCCACCAGCCAGCCCTAATGGACAGGGTTTCAATGCTTCTTAGAAATGTGCTTATTATGCCGGGGCACCTGGACATGATACTCAAGATTGTTGGGCCTTAAAACACAAGATCTAAGACCTGATAGACAATGGTGAGATCGTGGTCACCAAACTAGATCAACATCACATACAAGACAATCCTCTTCCTTAACACAAAGAAGAAAAGGTCAACATGATTAATTGGAGCAATGGACAGAGTTCCAATTTTAACGGCGAGTCATCTCAGACCACCAAAGTCGGTGTTGACAAATGGGATCATGCCAAATTCCAGTTTGCAATGGAACGTAAGATGAAAGCTCTGTGCAAGAAAATTGAGCAATTGGCAGAACTGGTGACTTATCAGCATCAAGTAACACGCCAGTTGGTCAGCCAGAAGCATGGTAGTCTCCTCCGTCTTGTCACGAATATACTCTCGTTACCTTCAGAAAATGAAAAGCTGGAGGACAAAGTGATAAGGAGAGCAAATGCCAAAGCCCGTCGAGATTTCGCCAATAAAAGGGAATTTCCATACCTGGGCCAACCAATGGAAGAAATCTTGCAGATGCTAATCAATGAAGGAAGAATCACTTCCCTTCTTCCTCCAGTTAATCCCCGTTCCGGACGGTTCAATTCTGATGGAGTATATCAATATCACTCCCATTCTTGCGGTCAAAGCACCAAAGAATGATGGGCACTCCGCCACCTTATCTAGAATCTAATTGACAGTGGTGTCCTGCAACTCGTAGATGTTGATACTGTGCTACGTGAGAGTGAGAATACATGTCCTACTAAGCAGAAGGGGTTGGTAGCAATCATATCCACAGAAATTGATGGGACTAACAAATCCCTCACTATACCAGCAATTCAACTCAGAGGAAATAACAATCCTTTGAAAGTGGCCGCTCCAGAGCCAATCAACTTACCATGCCGAGCACAATATCCTATTGTTAGCTTACACAAAGTGCCATGGAATTATGGAGAAGGTGAAGGATCCAACTCGCATACAACTGTTGCAGTGTCGAACGAAAATCCACTGTATCTTCCCCAATGGGTGATGAAGTATACCATCAAATCAAAGGGGAAAATACCCATGGAGAAGATTGAAAAATTGCTCCACACTATGAGTCATAACGAAGCCAATGTGGTTTTAAGCTTAAAAGAAGCTCCACACCAAATCTCAATTTTGGACTTGGTCCTAACTTCGGAGGATCACCAGAAGATCTTGCTGAAGGTTTTAGAAGAAGCTTATCTACCAAAATCAGTGGATGCAGAAAAATTTCAACATTTGGTTGATCACATTTTCAACAACAATGTGATATCCTTCACTGATGATGACATACCGACCGAAGGGACCGGTCATTGCAAGCTGTTGCACATTGCGGTCTTGTCCTCCGGATACATACAAGCTAGAGTCTTGATAGATGGAGGTTCATCTCTAAATATCTATCCATACGCTACCTTGTTGAAGATGAATATCAATCTCAACCGAATTCAGAGCAGCCATACAGTCATCAAAGCTTTTGATGGAGCCCGCCGGAATTCGGTCGGAGTAATTAAACTGCCAATAGAAATTGCTCCCCATACATTCTGCGTGTCTTTTCACATACTCAAGATAGATTCAGGACACAACCTGCTCTTGGGAAGACCGTGGATTCATATGGCCAGGGCAGTCCCCTCCACCCTTCATCAATAGTTGAAATACATTATCAACAACAACCTAGTCACAGTCAACGTTGAACTGGAGTGACCTCTACATAGCGACATACCATACATCAACGTCAATTCAGATGTTGAACTAGTCAGTTTTCATGCCTTGGAGGTGAGCAACACTTAGTACCATGCTATTGGAACGCCACCTCTCATACCTAAGATTTCTGCCGAAATGATGTCGGCTACTCAAGAAATGATATCCTTGGGTCATCAGCCAGGACAAGGGTTGGGTAAAGATCATCAAGGTATCAGGTACCCCATCCAAGTTATCAGTCAAACTGAGACAGCTGGGCTAGGCTATTCTCCCAGTTCTAGTAACAGGAATCCACATAAACATCCTCAGATTCCTTTAGCTTCGCCATGAAGTTTGCCTTACACTTACAAGCTAACGAGTCCAAGACAACCTTTGTAGAAGGTGCCAGCCAACATGATGGCTATGTTTTTTCCCAAGCTGGTACCGATGAAGGTGAAAGAAATCTTTGTTCCAGATCCCCGAGTGGAGGAAGAGAAACAAAGAATTAAACAAGACGTCATCCGGATGATGTCAGGCAATCACATCATTGTTCATGACGAACATACAAACAGATACACCCCAGAAGATGATTTCTCAGACATAATGGCCATCATTCAGGATAGGGAGGATGATGACAACCCCTCCATCACTGTAGTCCACCCGGACTTTGCCCTTGCCAATTGGAGCAACACTCCTTGCATTGGTCAACAAGGGTAAAACGAGCAGAAACTCTTTGTGCCCTGTAGATATCATAACTCCTTACTTTTCTATACAATATTAGCAATCATTTTGCCAGTACATGCTTATACTTTGTATGATCAAACCTTTTTATATATACTAAGTGAAAGCATATTTTGTTTCAGGACCCAGAATTTAGATGTGCCTGTACTTACTGATATGGTGCCTCTTCTCCACAAAGATTGTAACTTTGATGTAGAGATAAATTCAGTCTTGATGGATATACATGAGGACACTGAGGTGCCTCTGGAAATCCAAGAATAGGTCAAAGACAAACCTAAACCCAACCTTGATCAAACCACTTCCTTTAATCTCGGAACCTTAGAAAGCCCTAAGTTAATCCAGATTGGTTCAGACCTTACCCCAAACCAGTGGAATAACATGGTTATGCTACTAACCCAATTCTAGGATGTGTTTGCATGGTCTCATGAATACATGGTGGGTTTGTCCATTGACATTGTACTTTATCGCCTTCCCATTAAAGAGGGATTCAAGCCAGTCAAGCAGAAGCTCAGGCGATTGAAACCTGAGTGGAGTTTAAAGGTAAAAGAAGAAATTGTGAATCAATTTTAAGCTGGCATCATCATGGTGTCCACATATCCTGAGTGGATATCTAACATTGTTCTCGTGCCTAAACCTGAAGGAAAGGTGCGAGTCTGTGTGGATTATCGGGACTTGGACAAAGCTTGCCTTAAAGATAGCTTTCCCGTACCCTTTATCCACCTTCTCATTAACAATACTGCTCAATACTGCATGTACTCCTTTGCTAATTGCTTTGCGGGGTATCATCAAATCATGGTTGATGAGGAAGATCGTGAGAAAACTTCTTTCATCACGCCTTGGGGAACCTTTTGCTATAGACGATTTTCATTCGACCTCATCAATACCGGAGCCACCTATCAGCGAGCTGTGATGGCTCTCTTCCATGACTTAATGCACAAAGAGATCGAGATCTACGTTGATGACATCATTATCAAATCCCGGAAGGAGGAGGACCACTTAGACCATCTCAGAAAATTATTCAATAGGTTGCGTAAGTACAACTTGAAGTTGAATCCAGCCAAGTGCGCCTTTGGCGTTAAATCAGGCAAGTTGCTAGGATTTCTAGTCATCCACAAAGGAATTGAGCTGGATCCTACCAAAATCCAGGCCATTACAGAAATGCCCATTCCTCAGACAGAGAAAGAAATACAGGGATTTTTGGGAAGAATCAACTTCATTAGTAGGTTCATCTCTCAACTCACAGCAACCTGTGAGCCAATCTTCAAGCTATTAAGGAAGAACTCCTCCATGAAATGGAATGATGAGTGTAAAAATGCCTTCCTCATAATCAAAGAACAGCTAGTCAAAGCTCCTATTTTGGTACCACCCAGGGATGATGTTCCCCTGTTCATGTACCTGTCCATAAGTGACAATGTCATGGGCTACATGCTGGGACAGAAAGATAATATAGGCCAAGACGAGCTATCTATTACCTCAACAAAAGATTCAGTAGCAGTGAACACAAGTACACTCTGATCGAGAAGATTTGTTGTGCTTTAGTATGGGCTTCCATGAGGTTACAACATTACCTCCATGGTCACACAACCTATCTCATATCCCGAGTGGATCCTCTCAAATACGTGTTCAATAAACCCATGTTAAATTGCCGGCTGTCAAGATGGCAGTTGATCCTATAACAATTTTACATCGTCTATGTGACTTAAAAGTCCATCAAAGTTCAAGGAATTGCGGATCAACTGGCCGCTGCACCCTCAGGGGACTTTAAATCCTTGGAGACATACTTCCCCGATGAAGGGGTAATGACAGTTCAACAACACCATCAATACGATACACGCCAAATAAGGAAGATGTATTTTGATGGAGCTATTAATATGGAAGGTTCTGGAGCTGGAGCATTTCTAGTATCCGGTACGGGGGAGCAGTATCTCATCGCCGTCAAATTGCAGTTTATCAGCACCAACAATACAGCTGAGTATAAAGGCTGTCTCATGGGGCTAAAACTTGCCTGTTCAATGGGCATCTTGCCGTTAACTATCTTTGGAGATTCAGATTTGGTAATCAGAAAATCCACCAGAATATATCAAACCAAGCAACTACATTTGCTGCCTTACCATCGTCAAGTTTTATAGATGGTTATGGAGTTCGAAGAAATCTTCTTTCTACACATTCATCGTAATAGGAATGACTTTGCATACGCATTAGCAACTTTGGCCTCCTTAATTCGCATATCTGACAAGAGACATTTGCCAAGCATCACAATTTCCCTGCACACGGCCCCAGCCTATGGGAAATACATTGGAGAAGTATCGGATGAGCTACCTCCCATCCATCATCCTTGGTATCAACATATCAAGGAGTACCTACAAGATGGATCTACACCCGCTGAGGTGAGCCCGACTGATAAAAGGCAGATCCATCGACTTGCAATGAAATTCTACCTGAGTGGAGATGCACTCTATAAAAGAGATGCAGGACAAGGACTCCTCAGATGTTTAGACAAAGACCAAGCTCAAAGGCTTATGGATGAGATCCATGGTGGAGTCTGTGGCCCCCCACATGAGTGGTCCCCTCTGTGATGGCCCCGAATCCGAGGTCCCGAATCACCGCGGATCCGGTTCGATCATTCTAACACTATTACTATATTTACGAAAGATATAAACATAAATTGTTTATACAATACATTACACACTATTCCCCAAGGTCGAGTAACCTTAACTTATACACAATACACAACTTGTATAACACATAACATTAGTATCAAACTATACTATTACAAAACTAATCGCGCATATTAACTTTAAGCTGGATCTGTCTTTTACCTTTCCTTGTATCCGACGCGTTCGTCTTAATCTGCAATGTTTTATCATGATATAGTAAGGGTGAGCATAAGGATTGCCCAGCAAGTTTAAGTTCAATAATATAACGATATATCATGATTGAAAGATTCTGAATAATAAGTTGGCTATAATTCAACAATATAATTGTGAACAAGCAGGAACAAAATTTTGACTGAACAAGTATTGAACATGAACAAATATATCTGAACCAACTGGTAATGAAGGTGATCAGCCTTTCATACCTGACTTATACATGCAATATGTACATAATACAATTCATGGCAACCAGCAATGATTAACCATAAGCTTATCCGAATGAAACAACTCTTAGTAGAGTTAAGTAAAAATAAACTTGCCTGAACAGTTGATTACCGCTACGCAATTTATACCGCTTTATCCGAAGACCTAATATTAGTAATATAGTTCTCCAATATTAGAATAATATCATCACAATATAATACTATTATATATATAGACATACAGAATAACCTAAACACATAACACATAACACATAACCCATAACCAATAACCCTATCAGTCTATAACACACATAAGACTCGGTATGAAGTCAAACTATTGCAGTCTGAGTTGAACCCGATAAAATTCTAACATCCTGACGGTCTACTCGGACAATTGACGAGTTTAAGTTCAATTAAACTCTGGCAAAACACTCAACAGTATCTTAGACAATTTCCTAAGCAGTCAAAATAATTTTCATAAGCTCGTAATAATTTTTAAATAATTATTACTATTTATCGTATATTTTCAATCACTAGAAACATATTTAAATAAATTAAATACCACATATTTCTTTTATCATTAATATTTATTTAAATCAAATATTAATGAAAAATATGTCATAATATTATAAAGTATTTATAATATTACAAAGTATTTTTAATACCTTAAAATCACCTTTATATGATTTTTTAAACAATTAAATTCATTATCCGATTATTGCTTTTAATATTAAATTATTAATATTTTCATGAAAAATATCAAAAGTTATAGGTTATAACTTAAAATATTTTTAGATCACTTAAATCATTTTTATATGATTTTTAAAACATTAATTCTATTTTTTGTAATTTATTTAATATATTTATTAAATAAACTAAGTACCATTAAAATTGATTAATTAATGAAATTCATCACAAAATATTAAAAGTCACTAAAAATAACTTAAAATATTTTCTTTTACCATAATATTATTTTTCATGAATTAAAATAATTTTTAAATCATTTATTTAATATTATAATTAAATAAATTAAATACCAATTATATTCCAAAAATATTAAATATTTATGAAATATACTTAAAATAATTAAAAAATATTTTTCAGAATTTAAAATAATTTTTCGGAATTTATTTTGTATTTTTAATAATTAAAAACCATTTTTTTTCTATTTTTAAATAATTTTCAGAAAATAAATAATTAAAAATGGTCCCTATAGCGATAGAACCGTCGTTATATGTGTTCTTCAGCTGTTCTTGAGCTTCAAAGTCAGTTTACAGGTTAACTAGTTTGACCTTAAATAAATCTTGGTTCCTGTCGATTTCTGGGCTTACTAATGTTTATAGATCGTAGTACTAATGTAATATTATATGTTCCAACAACTAAATAAGTAATACAACATCACAATTAGAAGATCTGTGCCTTCAAAATATCCGACAACACTGTTCTTCATTTTCTGGGTTTTCCAGAAAATGAAGAACAGTCGAGGTACTAGATCTAGATCCTTATAACTTACGCCACCAGTCTGATTTATGCGATCTAAAGCCTCACACTTGTAGCTTAGATGTCAAGGAACATTTCTATACAATCATATTAGTCTAACAACAACACCAAATGTAGATTGCATCCGGTCAAACTACCTGCCAGAAAACGGTTCTTGACTTTCTAGGTTTTCCAAAAATGGAACCCAGACAGTTGGTCAACCTATGTTTGACTGTGCTTAAATTTGTTTCTGTTTATTGCACGAGCAATATAAAGGCATGATCGTGTAGTAGGTATACCAGTCTACAACATACGACCAACAACAATACCAAAAACATAAAACACAAGCAAGATCCGAAGGCTAGAACATGTTGTTAGACACTGTTGGAAAATCTGGGTTACCCAGATTCACATTTTTGTGGTCGGTCAACGTCCTTTGACCGCTCATATCTTTCAATATACTAATGATCTGGCCTTGTTTCTTGTTGTAGATCATAGTCCTCATGACAAAGAACATATTTATAACATAAAACAACTAATATCAAAAACACACAAAGATCTAGGGCCTCTGACATATGTCTGTCAGGCCACTTTTTGAATTTTTTCCAGATTTGTTCAAAACTTTATTTCGAGCATCTAAATGATATGAATCTAAGTTTTGGCAACCCAGATCATCAAGTGACACCCTCTAACACATATCTAAACAACAAATTACAACATCCAACATAAGATCCAAGGATTTCGAAATTTAGGGTTTGTATACCTTTTAAGCTTGGATCTTGATTTCTGACTTTTGATTCATGTTATTGGATTGCTAAAGCTTGATCATGATTTGGTTTCTCACACTTTCGCACTCTAACTCCCGAATTTCTAGAGGGAGAAGGTCTTGGATAGTTTAGAAAATTAAAGTGAGCTTGCTCTCACTAAAATACCAAATAAATGCTACTTTTTAATCTTGTGTTGCTAGTTGGCTGAGATAGCTGCTAATTATTGGCTGATGGGTGTCACATGGAGTTGTTAAAGTTGGCCACCCACTCCCATTTTGTCTAGATTGGCAAGTTAAATCAAATAATGCACTAAGGGTATAATGGTCTTTTTGATTTCTAATTTAATGGCACATTTGTCAATTGGCCAAACCCTTAGGGTTTAGGATTTGGGTTAGGGTTTAAGGTTTGGAACATTTAGGGTTTAGGGTTTGCAAACCCTTAGGGTTTGCAATTTGATTTTTTCTATAATTTCCAATTTAGGTTTTAAAAATAGAAATTTAATATTTCTAAATTATAATTAGAATATTCTAATTATATTAAAATTTCTTAATCAAAAATTAAATCTTGCTAATTAGAATTAACATTTCATAATTAAAATCGCTAATTTAGTAATTAGGGTCAAAATGGTCATTAGGGTTCATAACCCATGAATTAGGATTTTAATAGAAAAATAATATTTCTAATTTAGAAATTAGGTTTCCTAATTAGATTAGGGTTTCCTAATTACTTAACTTGAAAATTAGGATTAGGGTTTCCTAATTATCATTACAAATATTAAATTAATACTTAGGTTTTCCCTAATTATAAAATTAGGGTTTCTTATCCCGTAGTTAGGGTTTTTTAAATAAATTAGAGTTTCCAGTAAATCTTTAGGATTTTTCCTAATTAGATTATAACGTTAAACCTTATACACATCATTCATATTCCCTAACTAGGGTTTCATTCACCGAATTAGGGTTTCAATTTTAACTAAAATTAGGGTTTTAATCGGTTTTAGGGTTTCTTGTTAAACGCTAGGTTTTCTAAACCTAACGTTGACGTTTTAATATATACTTAGGGTTTATTATGAGTATATCGTTTATCTGGTCGACCCTTGAACCTTTACCACATACTGTACACATATACACATAACATATTCACGTATACACTTAGTCCTGAATAATTCACCTAAATTCTTCTCAGAATTTTGAAATCCTCAAAAATTCCATCTTAAAAATATCAAACGCATACACTTATTTTCTGTCTAGGTTCTAATTTTGAACCTTAAATCAATTAATAATTTTTTTTTAAATATTCAAAATTCTCGGCTTGTCACATTCACCCCTAGTCAAGAAGATACTCAGGCTATGACATTACTGGCTCTCTCTCAAAGCTGACTGCAATGACCACGTTAAGAGATGCTATCATTGCCAAATTCATGAGAATGCTATCCACGCCCCTCCACGGGAACTCCACAATATTAGTTCGCCTTGGCCCTTCTCAATGTGGGGAATGGACGTTATCGGACCCATTGAGCCTAAAGCCAGTAATGGACATCGATTTATCTTCACCATGATCGACTACTTCACCAAGTGGGTAAAAGCAGCCTCCTTCCCCAGGGTTACCAAAGAAGTCATCATTGCTTTCATCAGAAATAATGTCATTTGTCGATATGGACAACTCGAGGTGATTGTATCAGACAATGCTAAGAACCTGAACAACAAAATGATGAAAGAATTATGCAGTAAATTCCCCATCAAACATCTTAACTCTGTCATCTATCGTCCGAAGATGAATGGTGCTGTTGAAGCGGCTAACAAAAATATTAAGAAGATCATGCAAAAGATGTCCGCCAACCACAAAGAATGGCCTGACTTATTTCCTCTTACTCTGTTAGCCTATAGAACATCAATGCGCACTTCCACTGGGGCAACCCCCTACGCCTTAACCTATGGGATGGAAGCAGTGCTCCCCATAGAAGTAGAAATAGAATCCCTCAAAGTGTTGATAGACGCTCAGCTGGATGAAGATCAATGGGTACAAGACAGGTTTCACCAATTGTCTCTAATAGACGACAGGCAAACCGCGACTATCTTCCATAGTCAATTATATCAACAGAGCATCGCCAGATCCTACAACAGAAAAGTCTGGCTACGACAATTTGAACAACATGACTTGGTTTTGAAAAAGATCATTGACAACCAAGATCAATCTAAGGGAAAATTCGCCCCTAACTGGGAAGGCCCATTTGTTGTCAAGGAAGTATTGACAGGAGGTGCTCTCAGATTGCAAGAAATGGACAACGATGAATTTCCACAACTCATCAACTCGGACAACGTGAAATGGTACTACGTCTGAAGTTACCATCAAGAAAACATCCTAGTGTTGGCTCAACAGATCACCAGTCATTCTGGTTCTTGAACCCTTTACCACATACAACTCTTTTCCACACTTTTCCCCTCAGGGAAACATAATCTTCAAGTCAGCAGCCTAGCTTCTCTGCGTTCCTACGACTTCGGTCATCCCACCTGGGATTGAACCTTTTCGCGCTTACAGTTTGTTACCCCCAAGCATGGGATCAAACTTTTCACGCCTGCAATTTATCCTCAACCTAGGATCAAACTTTCTCTGCCCCGCAGTCTGACCTGCACATGGGATCACACTTTTCAACTCGCCCTGAGGGGTGAACTACGCCGACCTGATCTCCTCTTTAATATTAGTACGTAGGAAACCATGTTACATGGCCCGGTCACAATAAAACAAAAACAACAAAAACATTTCTACTCCCTTCTCCTTACAAAAACAAAAACAAAAAAAAATTCCTACACCATTCCTGCCACATACAGCGTTGAACCTCTTACGCCAGGTTCGAACTACGCAGACCTGATCTCCTCTTCAATAGGAGTACGTAGGCAGCCATTTATGGTTCGGTCTCATCCCCCCTTCCAAAACACAAACCCTTGTCAACTAGTACTGGGATCATCCTTCAATCCACTACGTTTCATTCGGCTTTAGACTAAAGGGGTGGAATTACCTGAACTCCTCCTAAATAGGAGATTCGGCGACCATCTAAGTTGCGGTTGTGCCTCAAAGAGAAACACCAATCCATAGGAGATGGAATTAACTAGGCTTCTCATAAATAGAATTACTGGCAACCATCTGTGGTGCGGTCAATCTCAGAGAGGAAAGCCACCATCCTCTCCACATCGCCATACAGAAATCAGTCCCAAGACACCAAAGATGGTAGGGATACACATAGATCAATGATCTATTCTGAACTATCCAGTGATAACTCAATGTCCATCCCTCAAGGAGGAATTCAAAATACATCAAGATCATATGCCCTGAAGAAATAGGCAAAATATCAAGCAAGCCACATACATATCTAAAAGGGAAGTGATCAAAAATATATTTCCCTGCTATATATAATGTTGTTTGATATACATAATGTAAACTATACAGGACAAAATGGCTATGCTAGTATGTTCAGGAAAATATCAAGCCCATCTACAACTCAGGATATATGCGAGCTAACAAGCCCAACATGGCATCCCTCTCAGAAGAAGGAGGCGAAGATGTGGTCTCCTGTACGAGGGTATCCACACGACCCAACTGATCTGCAGCCATCTGCATGGTGACAATATGTTCGTCAATGTAAGTGCTCATCTCTGCAATCATGCCAGTGGTAAGAGACCTCACTGCAGTACTATCTATGACGGCTACATCCCAGGCAGATACGACACTATCCCGCTCAACTATCACTACATCTCTGGCTGATCTAGCCTCATCCCGCTCAACAACAGCGACGTCTCTACAAGCTAATGCATCGTCTCTCTTTAACAGAGTTGTATCTCTCCCATCAAGGGTAGTCAACTTCAAGGCTCTAGCCTGGTCTCTCTCGAAGGTCATCAGATGAAGACTCTGCTCGAAGTACTGTGCCGAATGCTGGATCACGATGGTACTAGTATTGGGAGAATCTAAAGGAGATGCTGGCAACCCAGCAAGTAGCTCCTCCTCGAGGTGGGAATCGATGTCCTCCATGGGCTGTCAATCATCTGAATCACTATCCGGTACTGTGGATACTGCCGCAGCCGATTAAATCTCTGTCTGCATCCACGCAAAATACTCTAGCGAATATCCCGGATGGCTAATAGAGAAAATAGCTATCTCACGCTGGTCCCAACAAACATACACACGGGATGATCCTCTGCTGAGAGATAGCGAGAAGCTAAACGCTGACCTAGTGCCCCCTTAAAAGGATGAAAATCCTAAAACTGGTCAAACTGCGACATCACGACCATCGGGTGATAGGTATTCATACCCCTCAAACCAGCCAGAGAGAGATAATCCATGCCCGGAGCATGAGTAATAAAGCTGTAGGGTGAGCTAAGCCCTGTGCATGGCAGTATAACAAATGGATCTCTGATATCCGCCAAGAACATCGACCAAGACATGGCGTCTGTACACTCCGATGGCTGAAAGGATTATGACATGGCTATATCATGGGTGAAACAATATCCATGCCGTCTAAAGGTGCTGATCGGTCTCAAGTGTGACATAAACCACACGTACAGCATGACCGAGCTGCTTGTGAACACTCCTATCGGATAAGTGCAGCAGTATATAGCTGACCTTAGAGTCTCTGCTATGATCATAGGTATGATGGTGTGACCCTCCCTGAGAGCTCTCACTGCCACGATAACTCCTATGTCCAACTCATCCATATACTGTGGCATATATACATATGACAGTACGGACAATAGCAGTACATCCACCCTGGCTAGACGCCAATGATCCTCTGGTGTGGTGAAATCCCCAGAATGTCATGTATAACTATCCTCAGAGCCAAATTGGTCAAACAGAAAATGCTGGGATATAACGTGGCCAGATGTAAGCTCATCCTTCACCACCCTACGCCTCAATCCAGTGAGGGTCATGAATCTTCGACTCATATCCCCCAAAGCCATATGCACGCAAGGTCTGTCTAGAGGCAGCATCGTCAACCGTGCATACTCCTCCAGAGTGGGAGTCAACTCCTGGGTCCCAAATCGAAAAACCTGCCTATTCGATACCAAAGGCGCCAAAGATGCCATCTACGAACTCAGAGGAACTCAAACATCAATGTGGTCATAGTATGCTGCAACAAGTGATCTACGGTCACCCTATGTGATGGTGACATGCTATCATACCACGATCGCATACCAGATGCCACCAATAATGGTGGGGGTATAATCAATACGGCTAACTGTCAAATAAGACATCTGTACGGGCCGTGTCATAAGACCATCCAGGGGTCAATGTTGAATATCTCTGGAAATACATACATATGCATAACATGATACATGCACTACAGGTAATAGATGGAAATATGATATAGGGAATAAAAAATTGTACATACATTCCTAAGCATATCATTATCTACATACATCATCTCTGTGCAACTAAAAATAAAGGGAAATGGGGCACAGACGCCCTATTACTAACAGAGGTCTATCAAAAGATATAGCGAGAATGGGGCACATCCACCCAATATCTAACGGAGGCCTATCAAAAGAGATAATGAGAATACACATCAGAAGAAAACAATGGTGTCAATATCTACATCATCAATCCTATCCACCTGATGTAACTCCTCCTGAGTCACTGGATCTCTATCAACAGGGATGTCAGGCCTATACAGAGGAGGATTTGCGCCGGCAAAGCCAAATGGGTCATCTGAGGGGACATTGCCTAAGCTAGAAGAATCAAACGAATCTACCTCTGCCAGATCTTTGCCCAAATGCCGGATAAAGAAATATGCCTGGTCCAAGCGCGGGGTCAAATTGTCAATCTGTGTCACATGAGTCAGTTCTCGGACACAGGCTAGCCAATCCGTCATCATCACGAATCCTGGAACCATATCCCCTATGAATTGAGTGGCGCGGGTCTGGGCTCCAATAGTGCGAGGGAACCACCATCGCTGGAATATCTCCTGAGTGCAGGGACCCTCTGATAATGCAAAACTGTTAACCCCCAACAATGGGATGTCAATGATGGGTGACTGTGATACAGGCCAATAACGCCTGGCAGGAGGTAAGATCGGTATACAAATCTCCCCTGTGGTGATCCTAATAGCACGCTCTCCTAAATAAAGCTCCCATCCTCCATCTGTAAAGAGAGGAACTCTCCGGGTGGAGATCACATACTCGACGCCAGTCGGGTACCCATCCTCAAAACCGATAGCCAAGTGCTCCCCAGAATAGGGAATCTATGTATTGATATCAGCTATCAACAACTCCAGCTGTAGTCAACAATGAGTGAAACCCTCAGCTACAAGGACCTCCACCAATATGGAATGATGCCATCGTCATTCTCGTGGATAGGTATTTAAACCTAACATGCTCACATGGTGCAAACATGGAAGCCTCTCATAGGCCCAAAACTGCCAACACAAAGGCAATCATCTACGGTAAGTAAACACTATTAACCTATACATAGGAAACGACGAGAGAAATACTCACCAGCAGAAATGGGTAGAATCCTAACTAAGCCTTAGTCAAACCTTGTGAGCGCATACACATGCCCCTGAGGAAATAGGCAAAGGTATAGGAACCCCAATCATACTCTCCAATACGGTCCACATGACGAGTGGCACTGACCAAAGCGAACGACACCATAGAAGAGTTATATACTATGAAGCAGCCTCTAATGATCATTAGGAACAATCGCCGAAGAATGTGATCCCTGACTCTAACATCATCTGGCATGTGCACACTCAAAAGCCTACTCATAGCATCCACGCTCAAAGGACCTACACGGACATTCCTGCCTTTGAGCGCCTACGCCGGAACTCTTAGTAAGGATCTGACGGCAGTAGGGGTAATATCCGCTATGCAAGGCACTGGCGCCCCTCCAAACTCCATATCTGTGATAAACTGCCAATCCATCGGCGTCATCGACACCTCACAGTCCAGCAAATGGAGTGACTGAGTCTGATAAAACCATTACTCAGATAATGCCCTGAGATAACCCCAGGGACATCGACGGGGAAGGATGGAAAAGAATGCTCCTATTCCCCAATCATGCACAATCGCTCTATATTCAGGAAGATCAAGATCTAATGTCATACCTCATTAGAATGCAAAAACATCGAGGGATGTTGACTCAAATCACCCAGAAGCTCTGGGTTTACCACCTGAATACTCGGGAGGTCCCTACAGGGAACATGTGCAGCAGGAGCGGGGTCCGCAATCGGAACATCCTCCTCCTCCTCCTCAACGTTTGGCACATCAACCCGGACTGGACGTATCACCACCTCCACCAACCGGCGAGGATGTCTAACAGAACGGGGTCGAGGCACTTCAGAAGCCCTCCTCCGTACACCAGAAGTGGTCCTCCGGGAACTACTCGGCTGATCCGGATCCATAATATCTGGACAACAAGTCTCCAAATCACCTTAGAAAGGGTGTGGTATTTCCTGACTTGGAGCTTTTCAAAATGCATTTTATGACTACATGCATGCATACATTACTTTAATATACATCTACAGTAGAGTTAAAAATGCATGACTAATTAAATGCCTACATTTTGAAAAAAATTTCCATAGTCCCCTTTGTAAGTAGGACTATCCACATGCACATAGGCATGACTAGGAGGCCATTCAGTACCACACCTGCCCAAAGTCATAATAATCAAAATCATCAATCCATAAGGTTAACCTCAATACCAGGAGTACTTTACCTTTTGCTAATTTGGCCTCAAATAGGACAAAAAATAGCAAAAAAAGGTGCCAATTTGACTGTCTCAAAAGTTAAATTGTTTCACATCATTATGTTCAGCATGGTTTAATACTAACATTTACTATGTTGAATATTTTTTATCAAGTCATTTGAGCATACATAATCACTACTATGTGTTTAGATGCATTTCATATGATAAGTCATTTTCCAACGTATAAAAACTGGAAAAAAATACATGCATACGTTACCAAGATAATGTAGAACACTTGTACGGTGATAGAATTTGCAGAAAGTCGCCCGAACTCAGCATATCTGAAGAAGAGCTCTCAGATTTCCTTCGCGGTGTAAGTTGAAAATGACTTATGAAAGCAACCTGCAGGATTATAACATCAATGGTTGGCCGCAGGCCCATCTGCGGCTGAAGTAGGTGCACTTGCGTCACCCTTATGTGGGTCCTACCCCTCTGACTCGGTCCAGTTTGAGTTGCAAAGGAGTTCTTACAAACTGAAAAGGTCAAATCAGGGATAAAAACGCTACGCGATTGTGCATAATAGCTTACAAATCTTGGTCTTCTCAGATTGAACCTTGGGTCTGCCCATCACTCATTGGTATTCACCCAAACATAGGGTACACTATACCGATGATCTCAAATGTTACCAGCCACGCTTCTAATACTCACAAGCAGTCCAACGCAAACCAATTCTGTGGTCGACACCCTAATTCTCTAACATTCACTGGCGGGGTAACAACGTAGACTCAAAAAGGATCTCCGGCGGAGGTTACAACGCAGTCTCAAAAGCAGTCCCCGGCGGGGGTTACAACGCGTGTTCATCCATTGACACACACATCAATGAAGGTCAAGCAGCCTTGACATCAGTATGATCGTTGGCAAGTAAATCCAATGAAGCGTTGGAAGCCATCCAATGATATTAGTCGTTGATACACACATTAGTGAGGTTACAACGCGTACCCTGGCGGGAGTTACCACGCATTGTCATCCATTGATATACGTGTTAATGAAGGTCAAACAACCTTAACATTATGTCAGCCGATGGCAAGTAAACCCATCGAAGCATCGAAAGCTGTTAGATGATTGCGTACTTTGATATTCATATTCCCCAGCGGATTCCCTGGTGGGGGTTACAACACATATCAGCCGTTAATTCACACGTCAGCGAAGGTCAAGTAGCCTTAACAGTCTACCCCGCATGGTTTTTCATCTGTTGATTAACACATCGGTGAAGTACATGTCAATGAAGGTCAGGCAACCCTGACAGCATCTGTTGTTGGTAGTAAATCCAACAGAATCTTGACATCCCCTGGCGATACAACCCAGGAAAAGTCAGCATCATCAAGGAGAATCGATGTTATACACATCCTCAAACAAACAAAGCTTTATCCCCACAGATCTCTTACACATAAGAGGCACCTCTTTGGAATCAAATCTGTATCAAGGATTAAGAACTTTGGTGACAGCCCCAACGTCAACATCCTAGCAGATTCGGATCACATATCCAATCTGGTCATAGTTGCCAATCCTCGGTAGAAGTTATAGGGAACCAGAAATCATCCCCGACATGTTGGGAAACAACCCCGTACACATGCATCATACATTTACATCATGTTGCATTTCAAGTGTCTAGGATTCTTTATCCTACCCATGCATTGCATTGCATGAATATGATAAAGAGGGGCAACTGTAGACACTCAAAATTTTCTACATACCTGTCACTAACATTGCAGGAATACAGATTCGTCTTTTAGAGATAATCCTGGAAGACAGCTCACATCTAGTCCGGATACTACCGAAAGTTTAGTCTCAACCTCGGAACACACGTCGGGAGTAACCGTTCCAACCTCGGAGATAACGCCGAGGCATACAGTTCCAACACCGAATATTCCACCGGAGAAGACCGATTAATCTCAGAGATAACCCCGAGGTATCCAGTCTTAGTCCCAACAATGGGAATAGCAGCTACAAACCTTGGTGATAACCCCAAGGAGTGCAGTTCCGGCGATAACCCCAGAAATGCTTGTTTTAAGTGCATGTAATGAGCTTCAACCTCGGCACTCACACCGATAAACTCAAGACCAAGCCCAAAGATAACACCAGGAGGAGAGGGACACCTCAGAGATGACACTGATGACCTTTCAACACTTGCAGAAATCCAATCTCAAAGATAACCCTGAGCAACGTCTGCTTTACCAGCCCAAATCGATGATAACTCCGGTGAGGGGAAAACTTGTCATCTCGCCAACTCAAGGCCACATCACGTCATCTCAACATCTCATACATACATTTCTACAATAAACTGTCACACAAGAATCAAGAAAAATAAATCCCAAGTGACTATTACGCAGGGTAACAGATAGAATTTGAAGCTTGAAGACCGGAGGGCACCGTCCCATCTTCTTAACTTCGTACAACCTCTAATCCCATGCCATTGCGTAACTCTCAACAACGGCGGTCTGAAATAGGTCCTATATACCTCATTCGGATGCCCGGATTGCAATTCTGAAAGTTCAAGCGGACATTACAGTGCCTATGTGCACGTACTTTGAGACGACGCGACCCGTAAAACCCGGGGAAACCCTGGTAGCCTCAGGTACACCTGCGGCCTAGCCTCAGGTACACCTGCGGCCTAGCTGCAGGTACACCTGCGGCTCCCCCCTCTATAAATAGAGGGCTTGGGGCCATTTTAAGAAAAAAGAAAGGCGAGGAAGCCCTGTCAAATTTTCTGTACTCTTTCTATATTGAGTGTTTTCTCATTTTATACACTTGTGAGCTCACATATAGCTACTTTTGTACCGGCAGGAGCCGAGTGTTCATCATTTTAAAGATATAGAAGTCTTCTTTGGCAGCCCACTGTAAGCCTTCTCATAAACTTCAAAGCATTTCTCTTCATCTTTGCACACACCCTTCTTCACGTTGAGAGTTGTGTTGCGTGTGTTTGCCCGGACTTCGGTCCGTGGTTTTATTTCAGTTTGTATATACATACATATATATATATATATATATGGACTAACATTATTGAGTTATGCCTCGATTGAGCCTAGACTTTGGTCTGGAGCGTTTATTTGCTTATATATATATATGGAGAGGCTCTAAAGTGAACCTTAAAGAGCGAACCAAAGACGAACCGTCATCTTTGGTGTCTATGGCGACGGTTCGACCTGTCGCCAAAGACTACATGGCTATGGCGACGGATCGAACCGACTCCATAGACATCAAAGACGACGGCGGTTATGTCTTTGGTTCGCTTCTTTAAGGTTCGCTTTAGAGACGGGACTATATATATATATATATATATATATATATATATATATATATATATATATATATATATATATATATATATGAATTGTGTGTCTGACTTTGTTCGATAAGCCTAGACTTCTGCTCGAGCGCTTATCGCTTTAATATATATATATATATATATATATATATATATTCGTCCCACCTGGAGTTTACTTCGTGGTGGTTGATCGCTTTTGCTGTTTTCTTTACGTTTCGTCCTTCCTAGTGTTTACTTCGTGGTAGTTGATCGCTTTTACAGCTTTATTTACGTTTTGTCCTGCCTAGAGTTTCCTCCGTGGTGGTTGATAGCTTTTACAGCTTTATTTACATTTTCTGATGTCCATGTTCAGGCCCGTGACAATAACAAATAAGAGGATCACTCATTCTTAGTCACGTCCGCCGTGTGATTTGGTCGTAATTATGTTAAGACATATGAAGTTGAACCACGCCTTCCCATAGCTTAATCGAAAGTGTCAAGTCGGAAACCGGTCTTTTCACCCGTGTAGTCATTCTTCTTCCATGTAGTCCCGGGCTTGCAGAGCCTCCTAATGATATCTTCGAGGTCATAGCTATTGAGTCCCGACACAATATAAGCATTGCCCTCATAGTTGGGTGTTGCAAACAGTGTGTTGATAGCTTGGCTTCCAAAAGCCGCTAATTTCCCCCTGACTTGGACAACAGAAGGACCCTCGGCATTAGCATTGGCGTAGAACTCCCGAAATACAGAAACGATTGCCGATTTGGAAGACCTTGTGAAGTGGATCCACTGGCATCCCGAAATCATGGCCACCAACTCGCCATCCTTTTTGTCCGGCCTCAACCCCCACTTATGAATCAAATTTCGAGCGACAAAAGAGCTTTTGTAACATTTCCATGCCTCCTCGCTCACAAATTTGGTGTTGTCCCATGCCGTTGGTGCAAAAGATGAGGAACCGCCGACGCTAAGGCGTTGACATTTTGAAGCCATTTAGATTTCACAGTAATCGGCTTGAACACAAATCGAAGACCTAATTCAAACTCCCCCAAACTTCGGCTAGAATAACCCCAACAGTTTCCAATTCTAAATCAGTCCAAATCAGTCTACTTTTTTGGTTCAGGCAATTTATCGAACACCTAGAGTGCACTCTGAATACCCAACTAGACAAACCTCACTTGACAGTGCACTAACCAGATTTCCTTCAGTGGAAATCACCCAAACAAACAAGAAGACAAGGACAATCACAACAATTCGATCAAGTTACTTTTCTAATTGAACAAAATCTAAAAATAATACCTTGAGTGGGAAAAACCCTAAGTGAGAAACCCAAAGTGAGAAATCGTGTGCGCTCGAACTCTGACAAGTAAATTGATGGAGGCTCTCGGTTTGTGATGGTGGTTTGAGATGAGCAATCGATCACAGCTGGGATTTTGTGGGAGGGGCAAAGGCTGTTGGGCTGCTTAGGTGCCTTTGTGATGTAGAGTCTGTCTAGAAAGAGGAGGGGTAATGACTTCAAACTACTGGCCTAAACTGTTTTAAAAAAACAAAATCTCTTTCCGGCACCGCGGCGTGGCTTGTCCTTCATTACTTGGCACCACACGCTGAAGTTAAGCAAGTGGGTTATGCTATGGTGGTACCACACCGGTGGTGCTTCGCTTTTTGTTGGATGGCACTGCGACGCGAGGTTTGAATTAAGGATAGTGAACATGGTGTCGTGGTGCGAAGTCCAAAGATATATGTTGGTATCGCAAGCACGATTCAGTATATGAGAATTCTCGTGACCGAAGCCATGTATTAGCTAATAGATACTAAACACCATACTAAACAACATACTAATCAACATACTAAACAACATGCTGCCTGCATCCTCTAATCACAAAAACATGCATATCAGATACGACTTGGCAGTACAATAACTGGAAGAAATGTTAACAAACTAAAGCAAAAAGACTGAACGTAAACTAGACATAAGTAATGTAAAACGAAGAAAATTGATACTGAGATGGGGGTGCCTCCCCACCAAGCGCTTGTTTTAAAGTCGTCGACTTGACTATACCGATGCCGCTCAATCCTGCTCATAAGCGAAAATGACCATTTCATGCGGCCTATTCGTCAGTTCCTTTAAATTTTTGGCAGACATGGGTGGTTGATCATCCCCGTTTTCTTCACCCATCAGCACGAAGAATCTTTCACCGCTATAATTATCAACTAATTCGCCTTTGTCATCAAGTTGAAAGCGTTCTTTGTGCTCCATTGGGCCCTCTAGGGTTTCCACAGTTGTGAGCGTGGTTTCTGGTTGTTGATAAGTCTTGACTATACAACCACTGTTGGTCCTCTCGTCTTCTAGTTCAACCTCCGCAGGTTGGTCAATTTGCACCTTGACATTGCCCTCAACAACTTTGTGACACCACCAAATCCCGGTACTTCATTACCTCAAGATTTGGCGTTCACTTAATCAAAACATTCATATCTAACTACCCAATCATAATAAAAATTGAATAATAAACCTTTCATTAAGGGATTACATTAATAAAATCTCCCAGGTTATCTAACATTTACATACAATCATTCAAATGCGGAAAATAAATAAACTTCATTACAATCACTCAAACTAAAGTCTGACAATAAACTATAAAAAATTATTACAAGTCTTCAGTACTTGTTCATCTTTCCCTTTCCCTTACTGATGCTAGGTACATCGACCTTCTCATCCTTAGCTGTAATAGTTATATAAGCAAGAGTGAGCAAACATGGCTCACTTGAAATGAAATTTAATAAAACTTTACATTAACTGCCATATAATAGGCTCAATAGAACTGAACAATATGTTCTATTAACATTCTAAATTATATAACTGAGGGTCCAATGACCATGAACCATGTCCACAGTTATAAGTACTCTTTCAACTTAAACTTTAACAGTCATAAGACTATAAGGACTCCACTTACTTAGGGGGATCAGCCCTTCGTACAATGTATTATGCACAAACATTTCAACGCTAAGCGTAAACCCCTAATAATAGGGTTGTTCATCTCAGTATTTAGATTACAACTCCGCACCAAAGTAAGTTTGGTTTGGATACATTTCAAGGTAATTTATAATTCAACGAACATCAATTGAGGATTAGTTGAATAAAAGGGTAATCACATTATGCTATGGAATAAATCTTAAGTGAATTAATATTGTATATTAAAGTTATACCTTAGGAATAATCTAAGAGCATAAATATTGAATAACTATAACATACCTTTCTTGAACAATATTAAGCCAAGGTTATTTAGAATTGCATATTAAACATGCATAACGAATAACAATTTGAACAATAAAAACTATTCATCATCGGTATATCAAATTATATAAATTTGCATGCTAACTAACAAGTTAAAGACAAGAATAACTTGCTTAACATCAAAATAAGGTTTAGAAAACTTGTATCATCATGAACAAACTAGATACAAGAGCTTGCGAAATTATAATTGAAATAGGACAAGTAAGCTTGCACAATAATAACAAACTAGCTCAACGAAAGTGTAGAGTTAGAAAACTTGCTCAAAGAGAGTTTAGATACTTTCACAATACTGCATGTACTCCTTTGCTGATTGCTTTGTGGGGTACCATCAGATCATGGTTGCTGAGGAAGATCGTGAGAAAACTACTTTCATCAAGCCTTGGGAAACCTTTTGCTATAGACAGTTGTCATTCGGCCTCATCAATGCCAAAGCCACCTATCAGTGAGCTATGATGGCTCTCTTCCACGACTTAATGCACAAAGAGATAGAAATCTACGTGGATGACATCATTACCAAGTCCCAGAAGGAGAATGACCACCTAGACCATCTCAAGAAGCTATTCAACCGGTTGCGTAAGTACAACTTGAAGTTGAATCCAGCCAAGTGCGCCTTTGGCATTAAATCAGGCAAGTTGCTAGGATTTCTAGTTAGCCACAAAGGGATTGAGCTGGATCCTACCAAAATCTAGGCCATCACGGAAATGCCCATTCCTTAGACAGAGAAGGAAATACGGGGATTTTTGGGAAGAATCAACTTCATTAGCAGGTTTATCTCTCAACTCACAGCAACCTGTGAGCCAATCTTCAAGCTGTTAAGGAAGAACTCCTCTATAAAATAGAATGATCAGTGCCAAAATGCCTTCCTCGTGATTAAAGAACAGCTCGTCAAAGCTCCCATTTTGGTACCACCCAGGGATGATGTTCCCTTGTTCATGTACCTGTCCGTAAGTGACAATGCCATGGGATGCATGCTGGGACAGAAAGACGATAGAGGCCAAGAACGAGTTATCTATTACCTCAACAAAAGATTCAGCAGCAGTGAACACAAGTACACTCTGATTGAGAAGACTTGTTGTGCTTTAGCATGGACGTCCATGAGGTTACAAAATTACCTCCATGGTCACACAACCCATCTCATATCCCGCGTGGATCCTCTCAAGTACATGTTCAATAAGCCCATGTTAAATTGTCGGTTGTTCAGATGGCAGTTGATCCTACAATAATTTGACATTGTATATATGACTCAAAAGTCTATCAAAGGTCATGGAATTACAGATCAACTAGCCGCTGCACCTTCAAGGGATTTCAAACCATTGGAAACATATTTCACCGATGAAGGGGTAATGACAGTTCAGCAACACCATCAGTATGATACACACCAAGCATGGAAGATGTATTTTAGTGGAGCTGTTAATATGGAAGGTGCTAGAGCTAGAGCAATTCTAGTATCTGGTACGGGGGAGCAGTATCCCGTCGCTGTCGAATTACAGTTTGTTAGCACCAACAACACATCTGAGTACGAAGGCTGTCTCATGGGGCTAGAACTTGCCCGTTCAATGGGCGTTAGGCGGTTAATTATCTTTGGAGATTCGGAGTTAGTGGTCAGACAATCCACGGGAATCTATCAAACCAAAGAGCTACATTTGCTGCCTTACCATCGACAAGTTTTACAGATGGTTTTGGAGTTCGAAGAAATCTCCTTTCTACACATTCCTCGTAATAGGAATGACTTTGCAGATGCATTAGCAACGTTGGCCTCTTTGATTCACATATCTGACAAAGGACACTTGCCACATGTCACAATTGCCCTACACAAGGCACCAGCCTATGGGAACTACATTGGAGAAGTATCGGATGAGCTACCTCTCATCCAACATCCTTGGTATCAACATATCAAGGAATATCTACAAGATGGATCTATACCCACTGAGGTGAGCTCGACTGAGAAAAGACGGATCTATCGACTTGCTATGAAATTCTACCTGAGCGGAGATGCATTCTACAAAAGAGATGCAGGATTAGGTCTCCTCAGATGTTTAGACAAAGACCAAGCTCAAAGGCTTATGGATGAGATCCATAGGAGTCTCAGGGCCCACATGAGTGGCCCTCTCTCCTTGTCAAGAAGATCCTCGTGAAAGGACATTATTGGCTCTCTCAAAGTCGATCGCAATGACCACGCCAGAGATGTTATCGAGTACAAATTCATGGGAATGCTACCCACGCCCCTCCACGGGAGCTCCACAATATGAGTTTGCCTTGGCCCTTCTCAATGTGGGGAATGGACGTTATTGGGCCCATTGAGCCTAAAGCCATTAATGGACATCGATTTATTTTCACCATGATCGACTACTTCACCAAGTGGGTAGAAGCAACCTCCTTCCCCAGGGTTACCAAAGAAGTCATCATTGCTTTCACCAGAAACAATGTCATTTGTCGATATGGACAACCCGAGGTGATTGTATCGTATAATGCTAAGAACCTCAACAACAAGATGATGGAGGAGTTATGCAAGAAATTCCACATCAAACATCTTAACTCCGGCCATCTTCACCGTCAAAAGATGAATAGTTTGTTGAAGGCTAACAAAACATCAAGAAAATTATGCAAAGATGTTCGCCAACCACAAAGATTGGCCTGACCTATTGCCTCTTACTCTGTTAGCCTACAGAACCTCAATGCGTACTTCCACTGGGACAACCCCTACACATTAACCTATGGGATGGAAGCAGTGCTCCCCATAGAAGTTGAAATGGAATCCCTCAGAGTGTTGATAGACGCTCAGCTGGAGGAAGACCAATGGGTACAAGATAGGTATCACCAATTGTCTCTAATAGACGAAAGGCAAACCGCGGCTATCTTCCATGGTCAGTTATATCAACAAAGGATCGCCAGATCCTATAACAAAAAAGTCCGGCTATGGCAGTTTAAACAACATAACTTGGTTTTGAAGAAGATCATTGACAACCAAGATCAATCTAAGGGAAAATTTGCTCCTAACTGGGAAGGCCCGTTTGTTGTCATGAAAGTATTGATAGGAGGCGCTCTCAGATTACAAGAAATGGACGGCGATGAATTTCCACAACTCATCAACTCGGACGCCGTGAAATGGTACTATGTCTAAAGTTACCATCAAGCAAACATCCTGGTGTTGGATCATCGGATCACCAGTCATTCCGGTTCTTTAACCCTTTACCACATACAACATTTTTTCACACTTGGCCCATCAGGGAAACATACTTTTCAAGCCAGCAACCTGGCTTCACTGCGCTCATACAACTTAGGTCATCCCACTATAGATTGAACCTCTCGCATTTGAAGTTTGGCTACCCATACATGGGATCAAACTTCTCCTACTTGCAGTTTATCCTCAACCTAGGATCAAACTTTCTCCTCCACGCAGTCTGACCTGCACATGGGATCACGCTTTTCTACTTGCCCTGAAGGGCGAACTACGTTGACTTGATCTCCTCTTCAATAGGAGTACGTAGGCAACAATTTCATAAGGCCCGGTCGCAATAAAACAAAAATAACAAAAACATTTCTACCCTTTTCTCCTTACAAAAACAAAAACAACAAAAACATTCCTATACCCTTTTCTGCCACATACAACGTTGAACCTCTTGCACCAGGTTTGAACTACGCAGACCTGATCTCCTCTTCAATAGGAGTACGTAGGTAGCCATTTATGGTGTGGTCTCATAACCCCCTACTAAAACATAAACCTTTGTCAACTAGTATTGGGATCATCCTTCAATCCACTACATTTCATTGGCTTCAGACCAAAGGGATGGAATTACCTGAACTCCTCCCAAATAGGAGATTCGGCGACCATCTAAGCTGCGGTTTTACCTTGAAGAGCAACACCAATCCATAAGAGATGGAATTAACTAGGCTCCTCCTGAATAGGGGTACTGGCGACCATCTGTGGTGTGGTCAATCTCAGAGAGGAAAGCAATACTCCTCTCCAGATTTCCATACAGAAACCAGTCCCAAGACACCAAAGATGGTAGGGATACACACAGGTTAATGATCCATTCTGAAATGTCGAAAGACAACTCAATGTCCATCCAACTAGGAGGAATTCAGAGTACATCAAGATCGTAAGCCCTGAAGCAGCAGGCAAAATATCAAGCAAGTAGTAAAGTATATCTAAAAGGGAAGTGATCAAAAATATATTTCCCTGCCATATATATAATGATGTTTGATATACACAATGTAAATTGTACATGACAAAATAGTTGAGCTAGTCTGTGCAGGAAAATACAAGCTCATCTACAAGTCAGGGTATATGCGAGCTAACAAGCCCAATATGGCGTCCCTCTCAGAAGAAGGAGGCGAAGCTGTGGTCTCTTGTACGAGAGTATCCACATGACCCAACAGATCTGCAGCCATCTGGATGGTGATCATATGCTCATCAATGTAAGCATTCATCTCTGCGATCATGCCAGTGGTAAGGGACCTCACTGCAGTACTATCTGTGAAGGCTACATCCCGGGCAGATATGGCACTATCCCGCTCAACTATCATTTGCATCTCGGGTGATCAGCCTCATCCCGCTCAACGACAGTGACATCTTTGCGAGCTAATGCCTCATTTCTCTCTAACAGAGTTGCGTCTCTCCCATCAAGGGCAGTCAACATCAAGGCTCTAGCCTGGTCTCTCTCGAAGGTCATCAGATGAAGACTCTGCTCAAAGTACTATGTTGAATGCTGAATCACAACAGCGCTACTACTGGGAGAATCTAAAGGAAATGCTGGCAAACCAGCAACTAGCTCCTCCTTAAAGTGGGAATCAAAGTCCTCCATGGGCTCCACATCATCTAAATCACTACTCGACAATGTGGATACTACCGCAGCCGATGCAGTCTTTGTCTCCATCCATGTAGAATACTCTGCAGAACAACCCAGATAGCTCGCCAAAAAATTAACTATCTCACGTTGATCCCAACAAGCGTACACACGGGATCGGTCCTCTGCTGAAAGATAGCGAGAAGCTAAACGCTGTCCCAACGCCCCCTCGAAAGGATGAAAGTCCTGAAACTGGTCAAACTATGACATCACGACCAGTGGGTGGTAAGTAGTCATGCCCCTAAGGCCAGCCAGAGGGAGGTAGTCCATGCCCGGAGCATGAGTAATAAAGCGGTAAGGTGAGATGAGCCCCGAACACGGCAATATGCTAAATGGATCACTGATATCCGCCAATAACATAGACCAAGACATAACGTCCATACACTCCGATGGCTAAAAGGAATATGACATGGCTATGTCATGGGTGAAATAATATCCATGCCGTCTAAGGGTGCCAATCGGTCTCAAGTGTAACATAAACCACACGTATAGCATGACCGAGCTGCCCGTGAACACTCCTGTTGGATAAGTACAGCAATATGTAACTGATCTCAGAGTCTCTGCTATAATCATCGGTATAATGGTACGACCCTCCCTGAGAACTCTCACTGCAATGATGACTCCAATGTCTATCTCATCCATGTACCGTGGCATATAAACATACGACAGTACGCATAATAGCAGTACATCAACCCTGGCTAGGCGCCAATGATCCTCCGGTGTGGTGAAATCCTCGGAATGTCGTGTATAACTATCCTCAGAGCCAAATCAGAAATGCGAAAATTTGGGATATAATGTGGCCGATGTAAGCTCATCCTGCATACCACCCTATGCCTTAATCCAATTGAGGGTCATGAAAAATCAACTCATGTCCCCCAAAGCATATATGTGACGTTAAGGTCCGCTTAGTGGCAAAGATCGTCAACTGTGCATATACTCCTCCGTAGTAGGAGTCAACTCCCCGGGTCCCATATCGAAAAACCCGCTCTCCAATACCACCCAAGTGCTCCAAAGATGCCATCCATTAATCTCAGAGGAACTCGAAACATCAACAGGGTCATAGTATGCTACAACAAATGATCTACGGTCACCTTGTCTAATGGTGACATGCTATCATACCACGATCGCATACAAAATGCCACCAATGATGGTGGGGTATGATAAATATGGCTAACTATCGAAGAAGACATCTGTAAGGGCCGTGTCATAAGACCATCCAAGGGTCAATGCTAAATATCTCTAGACATACATACATATGCATAACATGATACATGCACTGCAGATAATAGATTGCAATACGATATAGGGAATGAAAGCACTGTGCATACATTCCTAAGTATATCAACATCTAATACATCATCTTTGTACAGCTACAAATATAGGGAAATGGGGCACAGACGCCCTACTACTAACAGAGGCCTATCAAAAGATATAGCGAGAATGGGGCACAACCACCTAATAGCTAACAGAGGCCTATCAAAAGATATAACGAGAATACATATCAGAAGAAGACAATGGTGTCAATGTCTACATCATCAATCCTGTCCACCTGATGTAACTCCTCCTGAGTCACTGGATCTCTATCAACGGGGATGTCAGGCCTATATAGAGGAGGATCTGCGTCGGCAAAATCGAATGGGTTGTCTGAGGGGCCAGCGCCTGAGCTGGAAGGATCAAACGAATCTGCCTCTGTCGGATCTCTGCCCAAATGTCAGATAAAGAAATGTGCCTGGTCTAGTCGCTGGGTAAAACTATCAATCTGTGTCACATAAGTCAGATCTCAGACACAAACTATCCAATCCATCTTCATCACGGATCCTGGAACCATATCCCCCATGAACTGAGTGGTGCGAGACTGGGCTCCAATAGTACGAGGGAACCACCAACGCTGGAATATCTCCTGAGTGCAAGGACCCTCTGATAATGTAAAGCCGTCAATCCCCAACAATGGGATATCAGTGACGGGTGACTGCGATACAGGCTAATGACGCCTGACAGGAGGCAAGATCGGTATGCAAATCTCCCCTGTGGTGCTCTCCGGGTGGAGATCATGTACTCGACGCCAGTCGGGTACCTACCCTCAAATTCGATGGCCCAATGTTCCCCAGAATAGGGAATCCATGTGATTATCTCAGCTGTCAACAACTCCAGCTGCAAGTGGCAGTGAGTGAAACCCTCAGCTATAGAGACCTCCGCCAATATGGAATGATGCCATCGTTGTCCTCGTGGATAGGTATCTAAACCTAACACACTCACAGGACGCAAGCATGGGAGCCTCTCGTAGGCCCAAAACTGCCAAACACAATGGCAAAACATCTGTGGCACCCCTATGTGGGCCCCACCCCTCCGGCTCGGTCCAGTTCGAGTTGCAAAGGAGTTCTCACAGACTAAAAAGGTCAAATCGGGAATAAAAACGCTACGCGATTGAGCAGAATAGCCTACAATCCTGGTCTTCTCAGATAAAACTTTGAGTCTGTACATCACTCATTGGTTGTAAGACCCCGAATTTTATGAAATGAAAGTATTCAATTTTCTTATAATTATTATTTTATTTCGTAAATGGTTAAATTGATAAAAGTTTAAAGTTAAGGGTGATATGTGAAATTTTTTGCAAAGCAAGCAAGTTGTTATATAATATTCGATTGGTCGGGGAATATTCATTTTAACAAGGAATATTTTACAATGGCACAATCATTGGTGAACCCCACAACAGAATTATTGTCGGAGTTAGAAAATGACAAAATTATCTTTTTATAAAAATAACGGCGGAAGTTTTACCATTAACTGTTGAAACATCTGGTGTTAAAAGTACAGTAATACGCGTGGTTGAATAGTAGTACACGGTATTGATTATTGATGCTTACGTAAGAAGTCACTCAGTTTTGTTCAATTATTGCACACAAGAATCGTTGATAGTGTTTTGCATAGTAAAATCTTTTTATATAAAATGTAATACTTTTATAAAGTTATTTGTTTTATTAGATTTTAAATAGATTGACGTCGGGATTTTTGGATGTCCTTTCAGATTACTTGTTCTTTGGTGTTCTCATTTTTAGGTGAGATTTGTTTGAAAAAATAAGTGAAAAAGGTTAAACACATGTATGATGTCGATGATGGGATTTGTTAAGAGTCGCATGATTGGTTTTTAAATGGTTGTACCAACACAACCGAGAAAAGGTTTGCACATTGACCTAGTGGTGTGACAGCGATATACTGGTCGGTGAAAGCAAAGAGATTCGTTTAGGGTCCGGGGACTTGGTTATCTTGGGGAAGGTGTTAGGCACCCAGACATCCGTGTTACCACGGTGACCGCCTCTTTTCAAGAAACTATTATCTACGAGTGTGTGTGTGTGTGTGTGTGTGATGTCAATGTTGTTATATGGAAGTTGTGCGAGGCCTCGTTCGAACCTATATACGAGGTTTGAATTTATGTAAAAATTCGATTTTAGCAAGATATGGCGGTGATGTTTTATAAAAGAGGTTTTTCAAACCACGATGCTCAATAGGAATTGAGACCTTTTACACTCCTATTTTATTAAGTGATCGGCTTGATTGATTTTATTTGGCGGATCGAGGCATCCAAAAATACGAAAATAATATACAAAAATAATGTCGACTTCCTCGTGGGTATGGAAACTATCTCGAGGAAATTGAGAACCCGAAAATAATTTACAAAAGCTACTTACAATTTGAAAATGTCCATCACGAGGAACCGAATCTAGATCAATGGGATGAATCTGTGATCACATGATTCAAAGGCACTGAGAATCTTGCAATTTATATGAAAGCGATAGCGGTGTATATATATATATATATATATATATATATATATATATATATATATATGACATGATCACCAACCACGAAACACCTCCATGGGGATCGAAATGTAAATAAAGCCGTAAGAGCCATCAATCAAGCCCACGAAGGAAACTCGAGGGGCGAAAATAAATATATATATATATATATATATATATATATATATAAAGCAATAAACGCACCGGATGTAAAATCAAGCTCATCGAATGAGTTGAGAGATTATATATATATATATATATATATATATATATATATATATATATGAATAAATATATATAAAATTGGGCTGCGAATAAAACACATAGATATATATATATAATATATATATATATATATATATATATATCATATATTAAAAGCGAGAGCTTCGAACAAAGTTGGCTATATATATATATATATATATATATATATATATATATATATATATATAAAAGCAAATAAACGCTCGGGGCAGAAGTCTAAGCTCAATCGAGGCATAACTCGATAATGTTAGTCAATATATATATAAATATATATATATATATATATATATATATATATATCTGTTGGAATGAAACCACAGATAGAAAGTAGGGCAAAAAAAGCAACAACACGACTCTCAGCGTGTAGAAGGGTGTGTGCAAAGATGAAAGAAAAACTCTAAAGTGTGTGAGAAGGATTACGGTATTTGCTAAAAAAGGCTTCTATATCTTTAGAGTGGGTAAACACTGGCTTTTGTGGGTATAAAAGAGGCTATATATGAGCTCACTGTGTGTTTAAAAGTGGGAAAATACACTATATAGGGGTGAGTGCGGAGGCCGGGTGTGCGGGGTTTCCTCGTCTTTTCTCTTGGAAAATGGCCACCCCAAGCCCTCTATTTATAGAGGGGGGAGCATGAGTCTACTATGGCACCTATGTGAGTGGTGTGCACTGCGGCTTGCCGGGGTGCCCGAGGCGGTGTGGGTCCCGTAGTGTCGAAAATCGTCTGCGTTGTTAGCTCGGTCGCTCATAACTTTCAATCCGGGAGTCCGATGGAAGCGTGCCATACCATTACAGAAAGTTCTTTCCGAGAGCTACACAATGATATATGATTTGACCTTTTTTTATTCCAGGAAGATGGTTCCATGACCGAAATGGCATTCCCAGGTTTCTGTCAGGTAGTCCGTTGAGCCGTTTTGCGTAGTTTGCGCTTGGAAGTTAAGATATGGTTCTTGTGGGACTTATATTGAAGGATTTTGAGTTGATATGAGTGTATTTGATTTGAAGTGAAGTTGAGTTGGAAAAATAACCATTTTGCCCCTCCCGAGGTTATCTCCAGTTTTTGCGTAGTTGTAGCAGTCTTTTCTCAGGGTTATCTCTGAGTTTGGCTTGCTGTTGACTTTGACTATCCTCAGGGTCATCTTTGAGGTTGGCTTGACCTCTGAGGGCTATCTCGGGCTTTGATCTTGATCCCTGGGGCTATCTCAGGGGTTGGCCCGACTTTCCTGGGTTATCTCGAGGGTTTGGAACTGATTTCTTGGGGTTATCTTCGGGTTGAGAAGCTGGATCTCTTGTGGCTATCTTCGGGGTTGGAATTGATGTTGTGATCCTCCAGGGTTATCTCTGGAGTGTGAAGAAGTCGTTTTTTGTCCTCCTGCATAGTTAGTAACAGGAAAGCGAAATTTCGAGTGTCTACCGATGCCCCTCTTTATCATGTTCATGCAATGTAATGGAATGGACATGATAAAGATTAGTAGACACTTGAAACATGACAAGGTATTTTTAATGATGCAAATCGCAATGTAGTGAATGTTTATGATGAATATGAAAATGTTTTCGTAAATTGAATTTCGTAAATCGCACATCACATTTCGCACATCACACATCGCTTTTCGTATTTGACCAAATCGCACTTTGCAACTCGCACATCACATTTCGCATATCGCATCGCAAATCACATATCGTAAATCGCATATCGCATATCACAAATCGCAAATCGCAATGTAATGAATATTATGATGAATGTTAAAATGTATTCGCAAATCGCTTTACCTTTTACTGATCATTCTTTCTTTGTGAATCTTTGGTGTTGACTCGATGGTTTGGCATTTAATGTTGATGCTTGTTTGATGAAGATAAGTTGAGATGTTTTTCCACATCTCGATGGGGATGACGCTCTGAAATCACCGGACCCTCCGATGTATTCATTTGGTAGTTTGCAGCGGTTACTATCCTAATTGATCGCCAAACTTTTTGGTTCCCACTCAAGCGGTGGTATCTGAAGCTTTCATCATTTGGACTATCTTGATGTCGTGCCTTTGGATGGATGTTAATTGTTTAGAATACCGGATCATCGATACCTTTTTGAAGTAATATTTAAAGGATTCTTTTGCTAGATTTTCGCTTGATGTTACGTTAGATTGATGATAACCACGGATGTCTCACCCTTCTTGAGGTGATTTGTAGTTTCCTTTCTTTGTTGGGTTCTTGGTGCCCCATTTCCTTGAGATTTGATTCATGACTTCAATTTGAACCGATGGCTTGAATGTCATTTGATATCCTGGAGGGTGTAACTCATTCTTTCATTTGCTTTGATTTGAACTTTGATTGTAGAGGCCTCAACTCGTGAGGACTTAAAGCATGTTGATAGTGTAGATTTCATTCATTAGGCCTTTCATTATTGACCTTCTTTCTTAAGAATTTTCCCTTCTTTTGATGAGAGGCTTTATTTCGCCTTAAACTTTTTTCCTTTCTTTTTGGAAAGCTTGAGCCTGTAAATGCTTCCATTTCTTGGAATTGGAAAAAGTTGTTCTTTCGGGGATTCATACGAGAAACTCTCTTTGTTGAACAAATTACGAGTGAATAATTTTGAAATGCCATTGAGATGATGATGGACCATCTTGATGGTATATGGTGGTGCATTTTCCACTTTAGGATGGTTGATAAATGCCCCAGTGTTGAGTTATCGCTGCTTCAGAGATTTCCCCAATCTTGTTGTAAGGGACCCGATATCCGGTTGTATGCCAATTTTGAAATTGCCCTGACCTCACTTGTTAGCAGGATAATTTCTTTGATAGATGAGTTGATAAGACGTCGAGATCGCAAGAGGCTTTTACTTCTGTACCATCTGGTGAATAGGTAGTGGATGTGGGCTTTGATGTTAACAGCTCTTTTTGGTACAGATGTCGCTTTGTTAGAGAGATGATACTCTAACTCACAGGGATATCATCGTTGTTGAGCGGGATAACACTATATCTACCCGAGATATCGTATGTAGTTAGCGGTGGATCTGTTGGCTCGTGTATAAAATCCTTGGGCAGGAGATCACAGTGTTACTTCCTTCTTACGAGAGGAATCCATCTTTGGACTTGATAGCCGCGCATATACCTTTGATTTGTAGATGGGCTTGTATTTTCTGCATAGACTAAGCTTAGCCATTTTGTCATGTACGATTACACATTGTATATATCAAACAACATTATATATGGCGGGGAAATATATGTTGATTCACTTCCCTTTTAGTTGTGCCTTCTACTACTTGCTTGATATTCGCTTATTTCTCCGGGACTTTGTGATCTGGATGTATTACGAACTCCTCCTTGATGGATGGACGATTGAGATGTCTCGAGGATTTTTTAGAATGGATCGTCGATCTGTGTGTATTCCCTACCATCTTTGGTGTCTTGGGACTTGTTTACGTATGTGGCTATGGATAGGAGTGAGTTTGTTTTTTACGTGGTGAGACCGGACCATATAACATGGGTACTCACGTACTCCGTGTATTATGGAGATCGGTCGGCGTAGTTCACCCCTAGGTATAGGGTGGATTACGGATGAAAAGTTTAATCCATGTATACAGGATAAATTGAAGGTGTGAAAGGTTTAATCCACGGTGGGATAGCAGAAGTTGAAGAAATGAAGTGAAACCAATTGCTTTGGTTTGAAAAGTGTGTTTTTTTCGAGAGGTAGATGGTAAAAAAGGAAAGGTTGTATGTAGTGAGGGTTAAAGAACACGAAATGGTGGTGATCGATGATCAAAACCGGGATGTTAAACTTGATGGTAACCTCGGACATAGTATCGTTTCACGGTGTCCGAATTGATGAGTTTGCAGAAATTCATCGTCGTCCATTTCCTGTAATCTGAAAGCACCTCTTGTCAATATCTCCTTGATAATAAACGGGCCTTTCCAGTTCGGGGAAAATTTCCCTTTAGTATGAGCTTGGTTGTCAATGATCTTTTTCAAAACCAAATCGTGTTGTTTGAACTGTCGTAGTCTGACTTTTCTGTTGTAGGATCTTCTTTATAAGTAGAAGGCCGCTCATTTATGGGCCACATACTTTCCCATGGATTTCATCCATAGCCTCTGAGCTTGGTCCTCGTCCAAACATCTGAGGAGACATCGTTCTGCATCTCTTTTATAGAGTGCATCTCCGCTCAGGTAGAATTTCATAGCAAGTCGATGGATTTGCCTTTTCCTAGTCAGGCTTGCCTCAACGGGTGTAGATCTATCTTGTGAGTGCTCATTGATATATTGATATCAACGGTGTTGGATGGGAGGTAGCTCATCCGATACTTCTCAATGTAATTCCCATAGAAATTTGGAGCCTTTTGTTGGGCAAATGTGAGGGTTGGCATGTCTTCCTTGTCATGTATATTGATCGAGGAGGCCCGAGTTGCTAGAGCATCCACAAAATCATTTCTATTAGAGGAATGTGGAGGAAGGATTTTTCTTCAAACTCGAAGCCATCTCATAGAACACGCCTTGGATGGTAAAGCGACAATTTATAGAACACGTTGAAGAGATTTTTTTTTTTTTTTTCTCTTTTTTTTTTTTTTTTTTTTTTTTTTTTTTTTTTTTTTTTTTTTCTATTAGATCTTGGAAAAGAGCCGTATGGCTCAGCGATGAGTAACTCCGGCATTGATGAGTAGAATGACAATCGTCTGTAGCAAAAGGGCTCCCCAGCGTGATGAATGAAGTTTTCTCATGATCATCTTGACAACCATGATTTGATGGTACCAGTGAAGCAATCGGTGAAAGAGTACATGTCGTATCAATTTGTATTGTCGATGAGTATGTGGATGAAGCGCGTGAAAGCTATCTTTGAGGCAAGCTTTATTCAAATCTCTGTAATCCACACAAACTTCGCACCTCCCTTCGGTTTCACCACGGGGACTATGTTGGATAGCCATTCAGGTTATGTTGACACCATGATGATGCCATCTTGAAATTGTTTCACAATTTCTTCTTTAACTTTTAACTTCCACTCGGGTTTTAATCGCTTTGAGCTTGCACTGAGTGGCTTGAATCCCCCCTTTGATGGGAAGGCGATGAATGATAATGTCGTGTATAAACCGACCATGTCTTGTGAGACCATGCAAACACATCCTGGAATAGGAATTCGATAGAGTAACCATGTCATTCCTTTGGTTTGGAGTGAGGTCCGTACCAATCTGGACTTGTTTGGGTTTTCTAAGGTTCGAGGTTTAAAAGAGGTGGTTCGATCAAGATTTGGCTTGGGTTTGTCTTGACCCATTCTTTGATCTCTGAGGTATCTCATAGTCATCTTGTATTTCCATCAAGTATGAGTCAACTTTACATCAAAGTTCTGAGTCCTTGTGGAGAATAGGCACCTCATCGGCAAATCTGAGGCACATCTAAATTGAGTCTGAAACAAAATATGCTTTCACTTAGTATATAACATTGTTCAATCACACAAAGTGTTAGCCTGTAATGACAAAAGTAAGTGCTAATACTATCTGAGAAAAAGTAAGCAGTTATTGCTATCTACAAGGTAGAGAGAGTTTCTTCCCTTTTTACCCTCATCGTGCAAAAATGAGGAGTCTTTGCTTGATTATCGAGGGCAAAGTCTTAGTGGACTACTGCGGTGATGGAGGCTATCATCAACCTCCTTCTCTAGAATGATGACCATTACGTCTGCAGGCAATCATAAATGCAGGGGTGTAAGTGTTTGAGAAGTGTTTGTTTGGGTTTTATTTGGTTTGGCCGCACCATTGATGGTTGCCTACGTACTCTATTGAAGAGGAGATCGGGTCTTTTCGTAGTTAGGGCTTTGGTTTGAAAAGGTTCAAAGGGGTAAGTGGTGAGAAGAGTGTAGAGATGTTTTTTTTATTTATTTATTACATGCATAGAAAATAAAAGGCATACTACGAAGAAAGTGATCTGGTTCAACATTTTTACGGAACTCATGACTTCATCCCTGGATCTACATCTTCTCGGCTAGTTGAGGCCTGATAGTCCAGTTGTCAGTGGTTATGTTGCCTTCAGGGCTCGTGATAGAGGTTACCCCTTGATTCTGAATGTCTTCGCTTGTGGCCATAACTTGATCGCTTCCTGATTCAGTACATTCCTCAGGGACGCTTGAAATGGACGCATTGCAAAAAGGGATGAACTCTGGATTCTTTAATGGGTTGGATTCCCCGACAATCTCACCACCTTTTTCTTCATCTATTCCTTCGCCTTTTTCATGGGTTTCAAAGGATTCAACCATGAAATCTTCCTCGAACTATTGTTGCATTTCTTGCGAAGAACTTTCCTTTTGGTTTTTCTTCCTTGGAAAGGATTAGTATTTCCTCTGCATCATCCAAGGTGATAAGATCGAGGAGCGTGGTTGATATCTTGGAACCATAGGGCGTTTGATGTTGGCGGGGGAATCTCCTTTGGGGATGCCTTTGTCTCTTCTGTCATTTCTTGCATTAGGATCAGTCCACCTTGTGTTCTGGCAGAATTGTCGCTCATAGCCTTCACCTCATTTGTACTGCCTATCTCGAATGGACATCTTAAGCTTTTATTTCCTTTTTGCCTTTTTTTTGGTCATGGGAAATTCTATATCCGACTCTCCATTTTCAATGAGATCACTGGATTTTATGTATGAACCAACATTCTTGATCGTATGCCCAAGTGAGTTAGAATGGTAGAGACATATCTTGGTGGAATCATAACTCTTTATCTTGGGCTTTATAGGAGGCGACAACTTCGGTAATCCTTCCTTAAGCTTATCGAGAAAGTGTAGCATTTCTTCATTGGATTTGCTCGAGAGGGTGAATTTTTGGACTCTTTTGGAGGTTGTTTGATCTTTCATCTTTGAGAATTCGCATTCCCTCGATTGGTTCTTCATTTGGCGAGATCTCTAACAATTTTATCATCCCCTTTTCTTGTACTTTTCATTTGCTTTGATCTTCTTCATTTAGTTGGCTCATCATGGAGAGATATGGGCTTATATTATGGTTAACCTCCTTTTCTCTTGGCTTTACGATAGTTGGTGAAAAATTGCCTTGTTTCTGATGTTGGCGCCTTATCGACAGCGATGATTTACTTGATTACAGATCGCCTCTAATTTTTGCATTCTTGGAATACCCTCCTCAAGTTTTCCCACTCTAGGACATTTTGTTATCTTGCTTTTGGGGTATTCCTCCATCCTTCGTATGTCTTCTGAATTGGATACATTCGGTAACTTCTGACCCGATCATGTTTACTTCTTAGTATCATATCATGCGGAAGGTTGGTGTTGATATTTTGTTGGTGGGTTGTTCGACCACAATCGCCACTTTCGATCGATTTTGAATCTTATGTTTTAAGGACCAACAATCACATATATATCGTGTCACTGGAGACCACGAGTGGTAATCACATCTACGGCTTGGATTGTATCTTTTGCTCCCTGGTTCGGAGGTGGAGCTAGTTGGTAATTTTCTTATGATCCATTAATATCATGATACATGTTCAAGGGAATCGCTTGAGTGGAGTGAATACGATTTTTCGTTCTTTCAAATTTTCTTTTTCTATCTGGGTATTGATTGAATGCAGTCTGTTGTTGAGATGGCATATTGTCTTGCATTTTCTAAATAGGGGGACTATAGTTTGGCCTCCTAGCTTGCCCCTGTACAACAAGGGATACATCTTCATTGCCTTTATCGGGTACCCCCTTGGGATCACTCGCATACTTGCCAGTTTGTATATGTTTGGCGACTGCTTCCAAGGCAGTGAAGTCTTTAATCTTGCCTGCCTTCAGGCCCATCTCTGCCATTTTTCTTAGTGTTTGATCATTTTTGTAAATGGCTTTCCTATGCCTGCTAGGATCCTCTCATAGTAAGGAGCCTCTTGGATATCAATAAATGTCATTACCATCTCAGTTTCTGTCATTGATGGAATGACTTGCGCTGCTAGATGTCTCCACCTTTGGGCATATTCTCGGAAAGATTCAGTACTTTGCTTTTTCACTTTAGTCACTTGATATCGATCTGGTGCCATTTGTGACTGAAAACTGTACTGATTTAGAAAGGCGTGGGCCAATTCTTCCCAGTTGTGGATTTTGGCATTGTCAAGTCGGGCATACCAGGCTTTAGCTTCTCCAGTGAGACTCTTTTGAAAAAGTTGCATTCTGAGGCTTTCATTTTCAGCATAAGACCCCGGTTCATGATGTACACTTTTAGGTGTGTATAGGGATCGCTTTGCCCCATTGTACTTTTCAAACTCTGGGACTTTGAATTTGGTAGGATATTGAGCCCCACAGGAATATCTGAGAGATCTGAATAGGTGACACTCCCATAATTTCCGGTCCCTTTAATTGACGGATGGTATCCTCCATTTGTTGGACTTTCTTTCTTATATCCCGGTTTCTCGATCATCCACGAGATTTGTGATTTCTTTATTGGAATGAGGTTTAGGTATACGGGTTTCCATCTTTTTACCAATGCCACTGGCGCTTTGGTGTGAAGGACTCGGTTGAGTAGGCATTGGCTAGCCTGCGTATTTTTACTTTGTTCTTTTAGAAAGATAACCAATTCTTTTATCGATTCCTTAATCCTTCAAACTCTTCTCGGGAAGCAGAGAGTAGGATCGATAAATTTGAGGCACTTGTAGCCATGTTTGTGGTGGGCTAAGTGCCTTCTTGGACTTTAGCAAAGTATGCAGGACCGATTGCTTCCTGCGAAAGACTTGCATAGTTTAGTCTTTGGGGAATGTGTATAATAACATGCTATGTGATGTGTCCATTTTAGGATTTTTATCTGCCAAAAGCGGATGTCATTTGTTTGTAGCATGTTTAAATAAAATATGTATGTGTACACATTTCTTCATATTTCTCATTACATGGAGATAGATATGGAATGAAATTACAAGTAATCGTGTTTACAAGTAATTTGAAATGAGAGCATGAAGAGACTTTCCTCGTTTTGGGTTTATCGGTGACCTATCTTAGGTTACTCTCGCGGCTTTTTTGGCATGAAGGTTCCCAAATCATTGCAATCTACTTGATGGGAAGTTAATCGGTCTTTCATTTGGGGCGAATTTGGGTGGTGCCTTTCACGAGCCTCGGAGAATTAGTCTTCTCACGAGTCCGATAATCAAACAAGATGGGATAGCCTCACGGTGGAGGACCACACAACATACATTCACATACATCGCGTCTCACCGTATGAAAATGATGACATGACTAATATCATCCTGGCAGATATGGTGTGAAAGCACTAATATCCTGGCGAGTTATGGTGCGAAGCACTAAGTGCAATAAGGAAATGCATTACGTACACATTCATCAAATGTAAATGCAACATCCACACACAAGCGAAGATATGAGTTTAAAAAAGATTGTAATAAGCGGCTTAAGTCCTCTTCTTTGGAGTCCCAAGCAGTCGCCGCCACTGTCGGCGTCGGGATTTTTGGATGTCCCTTTCAGATTACTTGTTCTTTGGTGTTCTCATTTTTAGGTGAGATTTGTTTGAAAAAACAAGTGAAAAAGGTCAGAGCATGTATGATGTCGATGATGGGATATTAAAAGTCGCCAGTTGGTTTTTAAATGGTTGTACCAACACAATGAGAAAAGGTTTTCACATTGACCCGGTGGTGTGACAACGATATCTGGTCGGTGAAAGCAAGAGATTCGTTTTAGGGTCAGGGGACTTGGTTATCACGGGGGAAGGTGTTAGGCACCCCAGAACATCCGTGTTACCACGGTGGCCGCCTCTTTTCAAGAAACTATTATTTGTGTGTGTGTGTGTGTGGGTTGATGTCTTTGTTATATGGAAGTTGTGCGAGGCCTCGTTCGAACCTATATACAGAGGTTTGAATTTATGTAAAAATTGAGTTTTTAGCAAAGATATGGCGGTGATGTTTTTATAAAGAGGTTTTTCAAACCACGATGCTCAATAGGAATTGAGACCTTTTACACTCCCGTTTTTTATTAAGTGATCGGCTTGATTGATTTTATTTGGCCGGATGAGGCATCCTTACGAAAATAATATACAAAAATAATAGCTTCCAAATGGGTATGGAAACCATTAGAGGACCATGAGAATAATTTACAAAGTTGCTTACTATTTGAAAATGTCCATCACGGGAGGCCGAATCTAGATCGATGGGATGAATCTGTGATCACATGATTCTAAGCGCCTGAGAATCTTTGCAATTTATATGAAAAGCGATATATATATATATATATATATAAAAGCTGTAAATATATATATCTGAGACATGATCACCGACCACGAAGCACCTCCATGGGGATCAAAATGTAAATAAAAGCGTAAAGCGATCAAGCGCCACGAAGGAAACTCAGGGAGGAAAATAAATATATATATATATATATATATATATATAAGCATATATAAAAGCATAGGATGTAAATCCGGGCTCATCGAGCGAGTTAGACCCACAGATTCATATATATATAAGTATATATATATATATATATATATATATATATATATATATATATATATATATATATATATATATATATATATATCGAATAAATGCGAGCGATATAAAATTAGGGCTTATCGAAGAGAGTTAATATATATATATATATATATATATATATATATATATATATAAAGCGATAAGCGCTCCAGGGCCAAAATCTAGGCTCATCGAACAAAGTTTGACACATGGATTCATATATATATATATATATATATATATATAAAAAGCAAATAAGCGCTCAAATCGAAGTTTAGGCTCAATCGAGGCATAACTTCGATAATATTAGTCAATATATATATATATATATATATATATATATATATATATATATATATATCTGATGGAATGAAACCACGAGAGAGAAAGTCCGGGCAAAAGCAAGCAACACGACTCTCAGCGTGTAGAAGGGTGTGTGCAAAGATGAAGAAGAAAAACTCTAAAGTGTGTGAGAAGGCTTACAGTGGTTGCTAAAAAAGGCTTCTATATCTTTAGAGTGGGTAAACTTTGGCTTTTTTGTGGGTACAAAAGAGGCTATATATGAAGCTCACGAGGTGTTTAAAAGTGGGAAAATACATTGTATGGGCGAGTGTGAGGCGGGTGTCTTGAGGTTTCCCGTCTTTTCTCTTGGAAAATGGCCACCCCAAGCCCTCTATTTATAGAGGGGGGCCATGAGTGTACTGCGGCACCTAATGTGAGTGTACTATGTTTGCTCGGGGTGCCCAGGCGGTGTGGGTCCGTCGTGTCGAAATCGTCTGCGTTGTTAAGCTCGAGTCGCTCATAACTTTCAATCAGAGTCCGATGGAAGCGTGCCATACCATTCAAAAGCTCTTTCCGAGAGCTACACAATGATATATGATTTGACCTTTTTTATTCTAGGAAGATGGGTCCATGATCTGAAATGGCATTCAGGGGTTTACGTAAAAGCGATCCAGTTGAAGCCGTTTTGCGTAGTTTGTGCTCGAAGTTAAGATATGGTTCTTGTGGGACTTATATTGAAGAATTTTGAGTTGACATGAGTGTATTTGATTTGAAGTGAAGTTGAGTTGGAAAAATGACCATTTTGCCCCTCACAGGTTATCTCGGTTTTAGCTTGTGATTATAGCGATCTTTTCTCGGGGTTATCTTTGAGGTTGGCTTCTTTGTTGACTTTGACTATCCTTAGGGTCATCTACGAGGTTGGCTTGACCTCTGGGGCTATCTCCGGGCTTTGATCTTGATCCCCAGGGCTATCTCGGGGTTAAGCCCGGCTTTCCTGGGTTATCTACGAGGTTTGGAACCTAATTTCCGGGGTTATCTTGAGGTTGAAGCTGGATCTCTGTGGCTATCTTCGGGGTTGGAATTGATGTTGATATCTCTAGAGTGTGCGTTTTTGTCCTCGATAATTATCGAAATTTAGAGTGTGAAGTAAAAACTTTTATATTTTGTTTTCTAAAGTTTCATTTTATTTGATTTAAATAGAATATATTATATTTTATTACATAGTACAACATAGTAAATTAGGATGCTTAGTTGAAATAAAAATCACAAATTAGAAAGCGAAAAAAATTATCTTTTTATAAAAATATGGCGGAAGTTTCTGAATTAGCATTGTTGAAACACGGTGTTAAAAGTACGATGTCTGGCGTAGTTGCATAGTAGCACGATATTGATTATTTATGCTTACGTAAGAAGTCACTCAATTTTGTTCAATTATTTACTACGATAATTCTTTGCGTAGTGTTTGCATAGTAAAATCTTTTATATAAAAAGCAGAATACTTTTATAAAGTTATTTGTTTTATTAGATTTTAAATAGAATATATTATATTTTATTATGCATAGTGTTTGCATAGTTACTGCGTAATATTTACATAGTAAAATCTTTTATATAAAATAAAATACTTTTATAAAGTTATTTGTTTGATTAAATTTTAAATAAAATATATTATATTTTATTATGCATAGTGTTTGCATAGTGCTTGCATAGTGTTTGCATAGTAAAAACTTTTTATATAAAACATAATACTTTTTATAAAGTTTTATTTTATTTGATTATAAATAGAATATATTATATTTTATTGCATAGTACAACATAGTATCCTTTTCATTCTCTATAAATAGGATGCTTGGTTAAATTGAAAATCACACGGAAGTTGGAGAATTCTTCTTCTATAATCTTTAGCGTATTTCTTTAGAGTTTTAAGAAGCTTTGGCGTGAAAACCGTATAAGTTTTCTTGAGAATATCCTCGCCCTACCGATTGGAATACTTTTCTTTCTAAGGTAAGAGGTATTATTCTTTTCGTATTCATGAAGAGAGTTATTTTCTTTCAATACTTCGTGAGGGTTGTTATTCCATTCTTTATTATTACATTGGAATAACTTTATGCATGCTTGATCTATCGCATGCACAGTGAATTCTTTTGTTATTCCATTCTTTATTATTACATTGGAATAACACATGCATCTTGATCTATCGCATGCACAGTGGTCATTGTTATTCCATTCTTTATTATTACATTGGAATAACACATGCATCTTGATCATCGCATGCACTGGTGAATTTTGTTGTTATTCCATTCTTTATTATTACATTGGAACATCACATGCATGCGATTCGCGTGACTGGTTCCATTTTTTTATTATTCTTGTCGGCGTCGGGATTTTTGGGTGTCCCTTTCTAGTTACTTGTTCTTTTGGTGTTCTCATTTTAGGTGAGATTTGTTTTAAAAACAAGTGAAAAAAGTCGACATGTATAATGTCGACGATGGGACTCTTAAAATTCGCCCGGTTAGTTTTTAAATGGTTGTACCAACCACAATAGAAAAGGTTTGTACATTGACCCGGTGATGTGACAACGATACGACGGGTCGGTGGCCGAGATTCGTTTAGGGCAGGGGACTTGGTTATGTGGGGGAAGGTGTTAGGCACCCAGACATCAAATCATTACCACGGTGACCGCCTCTTTTCAAGAAACTATTATATGAGTGTGTGTGTGTGTGTGGGTCAATGTGTTGTTATATGAAAGTTGTCGAGGCCTCGTTCAGAACCTATATACATTGAGGTTTGAATTTATAAAAATTCAATTTTTAGCGATATATGGCAATGATGTTTTATAAAAAGAGGTTTTTAAACCACGATGCTCAATAAGAATTGAGACCTTTTACACCTCCACTTTTATTAAGTGAGCGGCTGGATTGATTTTATTTGACGGATGTGAGGCATCCGTATGAAAAATAATACATCCAAAAATAATGTCGACTTCCTCGTGGGTATGGAAAACATCTGAGGAAATACAGACATCGCAGAATAATTTACAAGCTGCTTATAGCTGAAAGTGTCCATCACGGGAACCGAATCTAGATCCAATGAGATGAGTCTATGATCACATGATTCCTAGGCGCACATAATATTGTAATTTGTATAAAAGCAATAAGCAAGTATATATATAAAAGCGGTAAATATATATATACAGACAGGATTACCAACCACGAAGCACCTCCATGGGGGATCAGAAATATAAATAAAGTTGTAAATCTGATCCATATACGAAGGAAACTCTGGCGAAGGCAGAATGTAAATAAAGCTGTAAATGCGGTCAACTACCACGAAGTAAACTCCAGGCAGGACTAAATGTAAAGAAAGTTGTAAAAGCGATCAACTGCCACGAAGGGAACTCCAGGCGAGACAATATATATATATATATATAAGAGTAATAAGCATACCGGATGTAAAATCAGGCTCATCGAACATAGTTAGACCATAGTTATATATATATATATATATATATATATATATATATATATATATATATATATATATATATATATATATATATATATGATAACGCATGGGCCAAAAGTCTAGGCTCATCAAACAAAAATCGACACACAGTTGATATATATAAAGTATATATATATAAAAGTGAATAAACGCTTGCAAAGAAGTCTAAGCTCATCGAACAAAGTCAGACACACAGTTGATATATATAAGTATATATATATATATATATAAAAAGCTAATAAATACACGGTATGAAGTCAGGCTCATCGAACAAAGTCAAACGAGAGACGTAATAATATATATATATATATATATATATATATATATATATATATATATATATATATTAAAAGCGATAAATGCTCGAGGCCAGAAGTCTAGGCTCAATTGAGGCATAACTCGATAATGTTAGTCGATATATATATAAATAAATATATATATATATATATATATATATATATATATATAATATATATCTGTTTGGAATGAAACCACAGATAGAAGTCCGGGCAAAAGCAACAACCACGACTCTCAGCGTGTAGAAGGGTGTGTGCAAAGATGAAGAGAAAAGGCGTAAAGTGTGTGAGAAGGCTTACGGTGGTGATAAAAAGGGCTTCTATATCTTTAGGTGGGTAAACATTGGGCTTTATGGGTACAAAAGAGGCTATATAGGAGCTCACAGGTGTTTGAAAGTGGGAAAATACCTTTGTATGGCGAGAGTCTGAGCAAATTGTGCACGGTTTCCCGTCTTTTGTCTTAAAGTGCACCCCAAGCCTCTTATTTATAGGCAAAAGGTCTAGTAGGTGTACCTGAGAAATTTGGTCGGGTCGACCCAGGTTCTGTCGGGTGGTCGTCTCGAAGTATGTGTGCCAAACCTTTGTAATGTCCACTCGAATTTTGAGAAGTGCAATCCAAGGCATCCGTTTGGAGGTATTCGGGACCTATTTGGACCGCCATTGTCAAGAGTTGTCACGATGGCATGGGATTAGAGTTTTCTGAAGTCTTTGAAGATGGGGACGATGCCCTCTGTCTTCAAGCTTCAACTTTCATCCGTTACCCGTCTGATAGTCACTCGAGATTGGTTAGCCTTGTGGGACATTGTTGCGTAGAGGCGAGGGCGTGGCATCATATTGGATGAGATGGCGATGTTGCCACTCATGGTGTTATTCTTACTTACGGATTGGTAGATAATGAGCGTTACTTCGGACTTATTTGAGATTGAATTGCTTTGCATTTGTTGAAGGTCCTCATTGTCATCTTTGAGGTGTCTTGGGTTATTGGAAATGTTATTGTCGGGTTGAGTACAGTGTATCTCGTTGTATTTCTTAGAGATTGAAGTTGATGGCATTTGAAACAAGCATTTTGGGGTTATCTCCAAAGCGCATTCCTTAGGAGTTATCACCAAGGTTGGTGGCTATTCCATGGTTGGGAATGAGGCCCGGATACCTCGGGGTTATCTCAAGAGATTAATCGGTCTTCTTTAGTGTGTGTTAAATTATTGTATGTCTGTAGGTCTAAAGGGGTTAAATCCAGAGGTTGAAGCTATTACTCGGAGTTGCAATCCGGGGTTAATCGAGAACTTTCGGTAGTGTTAGGGTATGGATTTGGATTGTCTTCGGGGTTCTCTCTTAAAAGATGAATCATCCTCTGTAATGTTAGTACTTGATAGTAAAGAAAATTTTGAGTGTCTGGATGCCCCTCTTTATCATACTCATGCATGGCGATGCATGGGTAGCATAAAGAATCCTAGACACTTAAAAGCGCAACAAGATAAACATGGTACTATGGATAGTAACATGATGCAAATGTATGATGCATGTATGGGGTTGTGGCCCAACATCTTTGGAGATGATCTTTGGTTCCTGTTGCTTTTGAGGGATTTAGCAATCTTGACCCGAATCGATGTCTGGCCAAGAATCTGTTAGGATATTGGTGTTGGAGTTATCACCAAATTCTGTGTTCTTGATAACGACTTGATACTGAAGGGGTATCTCTTATGTGTAAGAGATCTGCGGGGATAAAGCTTGATCTGTTTGAGGATGTGTATAACATATTTCAACATCTATCCTCTGTGAAACTGTTTCACTTTGAGATTGATTTACAATAAGGTGGATGGTAGAAGTATCAATTCCATCGGTAAATTATTGATGAGAAGTATCAATTCCATCGGTACATTATTGTTCTACATTCTTGTTACAGGTTTATGTCTTAGTGTTGTCGAATTATCCTGGAATTAATTGTGTTTGTTGGGGTTGGGGCTTATCTGCAGTGTTGGGGGGAATATGTTGTTATTATGGATTAATTCCTTGATTCATCTACTTAGTTTTCTTTACATTACTATATGAGATGATATACTCTTGTCTTGTATCTTGTGCAATTTGCGGTGAAGAAGGAAATTTTCGATGAGGTGATCGAGACTAGGCGATCCAAAGCAATATCCACTATACCAATATATCTTAGTATCTATTCTCCTAATGGTGAGATGAAATTTACGGTTATGTATCATTATCATTGTCATTCATAGTCCTTGTAGTTTTATGCTTGAATTTCATGTATGGTAGTATGTTCCTATTTCATCAATGATCTAATTATTCTGGTGAGTTTAAGCATTAATAATTGGTTTGGATGGTGTTCTAAATTATTCATGTAGTGGTTTTCTTTTCATACAGGGTAAGAGTTATATGAAAAAGGGTTCACTTAACTCTTAGAAGTGAAATCTTGAGTTGACATACATCTTGATGATCTTTTTTCTTCTTTTTATCAATACTAATTTTTTATAGAAAACCACAAAATTCTAAGAAATGCTTGTAATGTACTTGATTCTTTGCTTATGCCGATATCTTTTTATTTGGTTAAAAGCGGATATTGAGTTTTATTCTTCCATTATCTCTTATGTTGAGTGTATTGGCTAATTCTTAGTTATGGTATCTCATTATATGATTCTTTGGTTTTGTGATTTGTGAACTTAACAATGATCGATCTTCTGGGCTTACAAAAGTAGGCGTGGGTGAGTTTTAGCATTGCTTGATTTGGTTTATTAATGACTATGAATATTCTTGTTGCCATTGTTCCATAAGTCGCTTAGTGTTGTTTTGTCATCTCTTTTATATGTTGTTTCTCTGAATTGATTAATTGAGATTATATTATCGATAATTGTAGAGGGCGGTGAGAGTATTGTGCGGGATATTGAAAACATGGTTAGCTCATATTTTCCATTTGCTTGGGGTGCCATCTTACATATGTGGCATACTTGGACAATTCGTCCTTATTTTTAAATGATACTCTGGTTGAATTCTTGCATATTGGCATTACATCTGACTAAATAATTTTGTGGGATGGAATCCTAATAAATCGATGTTATATATCCATTTTGTTTCTTGCATATTAAATTGTCCTTATAATGATGTCTTTCACTTTTAAATGTCCTTATTCATTTTAAATGCTTTCCATTTATACGGGCCTTTAACAAAGACTTGAGAGCATTCTCGAGTGGCGGGGAAAATGAATCATTACATCTTTTTTGTACTAATTGTAATGTTGTAATGTGAATGATTTTAAATGATGTATATAATATTTTTATATTTTATTTTATAATGTATTTGTGTTTGTTGAATAAATTTGCATTATTAATTATTTTTTAAATATAAAAAGGCTATAGCGACGGTCATAATAGTAGCTATAATATTCTATAAAGCTTGAGCCTATAGCGGCGGTCATTTGGCGTCGCTATAGACATCTAAACTACGATTTTGACATGACCTATAGCGACGGTAGTCAATAGTCGCTATATAAAAAGAATCGTCGCTATAGGTTTTAGCGACGGGTTCTCTGACGACGGTCGGCGGCCAAGTAGCTATAAATCGATTTTCTAGTAGTCGGTGACGAGGAATTTTCAATCTTCTCCATGGGTATTTTCCCTTTGATTTGGTGGTGGGGTTCATCACCCGATGGGGAAGATACGATGGATTTTCTTTCGACAATGCGGCGGTGGTATGTGAGGTGGATCCTTCACCTTCTCCATAATTCCACGGAACCTTCTTGAAGCTAACAATAGGATATTGTGCTCTGCATGGTAAGTTGATTGGCTCGGGGCGACCACTTTCAAAGATTGTTTCCTCCTTTGAAATTTGAATTATCGGTGTTGTGAAACAGTATTAATCCCTTCAACTTGATGAATATAAGCTTTGCTACCACACTTTTCCACTTAGTAGGGCTGCATTCTCACTTGCACATAACATAGTGTCGTTGTATACATGGCGTAGTACACCTTTGTCGATTAGATTTTGAATAAGGTGGCGAAGTGCCCAACATTCTTCTTTCTTTGTGGTGGTGAGATTTGGGAGTGGTATTGACATACTCCATCGAGTTGTATCATCCGAGCGGGGGTTGATTGGAGGTATAAAGGGGCGATCCTTCCTTCATTGATTAACATGTGAAGGATTTCCTCCATGGGTTAGCCCCAAATAGGTGAATTCCCGTTTGTTGGTGAAATCCGACGGGCTTTGGCATTTGCTCTTTTCGTCACTTTGTCTTCGAATTTCATTTTACGAAAGGACGAGGGAATATTCATGACGATTGGTAGGAGAATGGCATGCTCTGGTGATTAATTACCGGAGTCACTTGATCTTTGATAAGTCACCTGATTCAGCCAATTGCTCAATTTATTTGAAGAGAGCTTTTCATCTTCGTTCCATTGTGATGGAACTTAGCATAATCCCATCTGTCATCATCAGTCTTTGATGAGTGCAGGGGAATCACATTTGAAGTTGGAACTACATCCTTTGCTCGATTAATCATGTTGACCTCTTCTTCTTTGTGTTGAGGAAGAGGTTGTCTTATCGTGAAATGGTGATCGGGTTTGGTGACTACGATCTCTCCATTATCTATTAGGTCTGGATCTTGTGTTTGAGGCCCGGTAATCCACGAAGTATCATGTCGAGGTGCCCTGACATGATAGGCACATTTCTATGACATTGAAACCCCATCCATTAGAAAATTTTTTGGTGGAAGAAGATCGTAATTTTCTTACGTGTTGTCGGAAGATTAAGAATGTTCTCGAGGTATCCCCTAAGGGTGTAAACACTTGATGGCATTTGACTTCTCCACCTTTTAGTCTGGAGGGGTTTCTGTTGTGTTGGAAAGGAGTGTAGTTTCTCCTTTGAATGGGCATACTTTGATTGCCCTTTTGTCCTGTAGTATCGGGGGGAAGCGACTTCCTCTTTCTTTTTATGGACCCTCAGAAGTTGTTCCCATAATTTCCAGTTGGATGTGATTAGCAGCGACTTTAAGTCTGGCTAGGTCTTGAATCTTTCTCGACTTCAACCCCCATTTCAGCCCATCTCCCCATGTTTAACCATTTAGGAAAAGCGGTTTGCCGATCTTGGCTAAAACTCTCTCATAGAAGGGCTTCTTGTATATACATGAATGTCATGACCATTTTGATTCGACATAGCGAGGACTAACTTAAGCTGACGAGCGTCTCCACCTTTGAGCATACTCTTTGAAAGACTCGTTAAATTTGTTTCTTAATCTTGTGTAACGATCTGCGTCGGGAGCCCTTTGAGTTTGAAAAGCGTATTGAGTGAGGAAGGCTTGTGCTAGCTCTTCCAAATTTATGGATTTTGGAGTTGTCTAATCTTGTGTACCACGAGCGGGCTTCTCCGGTTAGACTTTTTGGAACAATTGCATTACGAGTTTTCATCCTCTGCATATAGGATCCAGTTCTCAATAAATACTTTTAAATGTGTATAAGGATCCCTAACCGTCATATTTTTTCAAAGTCGGGAGTTTTAAATTTTCTAGAGAGTGAACACGGAAAAATACATAGATCGACATATGAAACACTCCGTGTGTTCCAATTCCTTTGATAGCCGAAGGGTCTCTTCCATTTAGAGGACTTTCTTTTTGATGTCACCATTATGCGGATCTCCGATGGAATGGGGCGACATCCTGCGTTTTGTTAGTCGTTTCAATTGTGGCTCTGGTATGGTAATGGCCGAATTCCTCCTTGTGTGGAGGCTCGGTATGTCTGAGTATTTTACGACCTATGTGGTCGGGTGTAATTCTTTTTAATAGAAACGACCAAATCGTAATCTATTTGCTTAACCCGTCAAATTCTTTGCAAGAAACTAGATTAAGTTCAGGTCTAATCGGATGGCGACATGATTATTTGTTGGCTTGTTGCCTTTTGGACTTTAATAGGGTAGTAGGTGCGATTGATTCCTACGCGAAAATGGCATAGTTTAGTCCTTAGGGAAGGTGTATAATGACATGCTCTGTGATATGTCCATTTTAGGAATTTATCCTGCAAAACGGGTGTCAGTTGTTTGTAGCATGTATGTGGACATATTGCTTCATATTTCTCATTACATGGAGATAGATATGGAATGAAATTACAAGTAATTGTGTTTACAAGTAATTGAAATGAGAGCATGAAGAGACTTTCCTTCGTTTTGGGTTTATCAGAGGCTGACCTATCTTAGGTTTACTCTCGCGGCTTTTTGGCATGAAGGTTCCCAAATTATCGCAATCTACTAGACGGGAAGTTAATTCGGTCTTTCAACTTGAGTGAATTTGGGTGGTGCCTTTCCTGAGCCCCGGAGAATTAGTCTTCTCATGAGTCCAGTAATCAAACACCGACGGGATAGCCTCCTGGTGGAGGGACCACACAACATACACTCACATACATCGTGTCTCACCGTATAAAATGATGACATGTACGAAGCACTAATATCATAAGCAGTTTATAGTGCGAAGCACTAACATCACTGCCTTGAGATATGATGCAAAGCACTAAGCTCAAAACAAGACATGCATTGATACATATTCATCAAATGTAAATGCAACATCCACACACAAGCATATAATCGGTTTGAAAAAGATTGTAGTAGCGTCTTAAGTCCTCTTCTTTGGAGTCCCCAGTGAGAGTCGCCACCCTATCGACGTCGGGATTTTTGAGGCGTCCCTTTCCGTTACTCGTTCTTTGGTGTTCTCATTTTAGGTGAGATTTGTTTGAAAAACAAGTGAAAAAGGTCAGAACATGTATAATGTCGACGATGGGGGCTTAGTAAAGTCGCCGATTGGTTTTTAAATAGTTGTACCAACACAATGAGAAAAGGTTTGCACATTGACCCGATGATGTGACAGCGATACACCTGGTCGTGCCAAACATTGTGATTCGTTTAGGGTCGGGGACTTGGTTATGCGGGGAAGGTGTTAGGCACCCCAGACATCCGTGTTACCACGGTGGCCGCCTCTTTTCAAGAAACTATTATATGAGTGTGTGTGTGTGTGTGTGGATCGATGTCTTTGTTATATGAAAGTTGTGCGAGGCCTCGTTCGAACCTATATACGGGGTTTGAATTTATATAAAAAATCGGTTTTAGCAATATATGGCAATGATGTTTTATAAAAGAGATTTTTAAACCACGATCTTTGAATAGGAATTGAGACCTTTTACATCTCCACTTTTATTAAGTGTAATTTGGATGGATTTTATTTGGCGGATCGAAGCATCATGTAAAAATAATACATCCAAAAATAATCCAAACTTCCTCGTGGGTATGGAAACCATACGAGGAAATATAGACATCATCGCAGAATAATTTACAAAGTACATACAATTTGAAAATGTCCATCACGGGAACCGAATCTAGATCAATGAGATGAATCTATGATCACGCATGACTCTAAAGTAGCACATAATATTGCAATTTGTATAAAACCAATAAGCAGGTATATATATAAAAGCGGTAAATATATATATACAGAAAGGATCACCAACCACGAAGCACCTCCATGGGGGATCAAAAATGTAAATAAAGTTATAAATCATCGGATCAGCCCACGAAGGAAACTCAGTGGGACAAAATGTAAATAAAGTTGTAAATCACGATTCAAATGCCACGAAGTAAACTCGAAGCAAGACTAAATGTAAAGAAAGGCGTAATAGCGATCATTTGCCGCCATGAAGGAAACTCTAGGCAGGACAAATATATATATATATATATATATATATATATATATATATATATATATATATATATATAAGCAATAAACGCATCGAGATGTAAAATCCGGGCCCATCGAACATAGTTAGACCACAATTCATATATATAAGTATATACATATATATATAAAAGCGAGTAAATGCACTTGCGGGCCAAAGTCTAGGCTCATCGAACAAAGTCAGACACAAAGTTTATATATATATATATATATATATATATATATATATATATATATATATATATATATATAAGCGAATAAACCTTGCAGGGCCAGGAAGTCTAGGCTCATCGAACAAAGTCAAACCACAGTTGATATATATAAGTATATATATATATATATATATATATATATATATATATATATATATATATATATATATATATATAAAAGCGAATAAACACACGGGCCAGAAGTCTAGGCTCATCGAACAAAGTCAAATAGACAGTTAATATATATAAGTATATATATATATTAAAGCGATGGCAACAGGGCCAAAGTTCAGGCTCAATCGAGGCATAACTTTCGATAATGTTAGTCGATATATATATATATATAAATATATATATATCTGATTGAGAATGAAACCACCAATAGAAGTCAGGGCAAAAAGCAAGCAACACGACTCTCGGCGTGTAGAAGGGTGTGTGCAAAGATGAAGAGAAAGACTCTAAAGTGTGTGAGAAAACTACAATTTGGTGATCAAAAGGGCTTCTATTTCTTTAGAGTGGGTAAACATTGGGCTTTTGTGGGTATAAAAGAGGCTATATATGAGCTCACAGGTGTTTGAAAGTGGGAAAATACATCAACATATGGCGAGTGAGAGAGAAAATTGTGCTGAGGTTTCCCTTCTTTTTCTCTTAAAAATCAGCACCCCAAGCCTCTTATTTATAGGCGGAAGGTGCCGCAGTGTGCAGTGGGTCGGGTCGGCCGGTTACTGTCGGGTTGGAACAAATCTCGAAATCGTGAACTCGAGGTAGTGTAATGTCCACTCGAATTTTGAGAAGTGTAATCTGGGCATCCATTTGGAGGTATTCAGGACCTATTTCGGACCTCCGTTGTCGAGAGTTGTACGATGGCATGGGATTAGAGTTTGTACGAAGTCTTTGAAGATGGGACGATACCCTCCGGTCTTCAAGCTTCAACTTTCATCCGTTACCCCTTTTGATAGTCACTCGGGATTGGTTAGCCTTGTGGGACATTGTTGCATAGAGATGAGGCGTGGCATCGTGTTGGATGAGATGGCGATGTTGCCCTCACCGGTGTTATTCTGCTGCCGGATTGGTAGATAAGCGAGCGTTGCTTTCGAGACTTCTTTGAGATTGGTGCTGCTGCATTTGTTGAAGGTCCTCATTGTCATCTTTGAGGTGTGCTGTCTTCCCGATGTTATTCTTAGGGTTGGTATAGTGTATCTAGATTACGAGTCTTAGAGATTGAAGCTAATGGCATTTAAAACAAGCATTTTCGGGGTCATCTCCGAAACTGCATTCCTTGGGGTTATCACCAAAGTTTGTGGCTATTCCCATGTTTGGGACTGAGACTGGATACCTCGGGGTTATCTCCGAGATTAATCGGTCTTCTCCGGTGTGTGTTCTGGTATTGTATCTGCAGGTCTCGGGGTTAAATCCGAGGTTGAAACCGTTACTCCAAGATTGCGATCCGGGGTTGATGTTGAACTTCCGGTAGTGTCCGGTATGGATTTGGATTGTCTTTCAGGGTTCTATCTTAAAAGACGAATCTGTCCTCCTGCAATGTTAGTAATAGTAGTACAGAAAATTTTGAGTGTCTACAATTCTGTTGGGAATAACCTGTCTGTGCGGTCTATCGCATGCATGGTGAATTCTTCTATTATTCCATTCTTTATTATTCTTTTGAAATAATCTATCTACATGGATTATCGCATGGCGGGAAAAAATCCATTTGCAGTTTCATAATTCTTCTATCCCTCAAAAATTCTGGAAAAATTTAAAATGATAATTTGATGAGTTTTCTATATTGTGTCCAAAAATAGCGATTTTTGGATGTATAGATTAAGAGTTATGAAGTTTATGGGGAAAGACTATTTTAAAAGTAAACCCTTATAACTCCTAGTGGTTAACTCCAAAATTGGTGAAATTTTTATTGGGAGTACATATATATATATAGTATAGTGTAAATTTGAAATTTTTGGACAAAAATCTGATTTATAAAAATGTCTAAATATTAGCGATTTTGGCCATATGAAAAATAGTAAATGAATTTTAAAATTTCGAGAAAATATATGTTTAATACTGAGACTATATTACGCTAAATTCGGAAAAAAATATTTTTGGGACTGATTTGGTATTTTTCATGAAAATGAACTAATTATGAGTAAAAGAATTAAATATGTTATGTGAAGTAACAAAATTTGAAAATAGAATTTTATGGCTTGGAAATCTTATATAAGGTATATGCAGATTTGTGGTGAGAGTTTTGGTTATTGAAGATGAAATCTTATGAGTTTGGCATTTTAGGATGATTAAATGCATTAATTAGTAAAGTGTAAACAATTAAAATAAATTGTTTATAAGTTTAAGAAATGATTAAAATATTGTTATAATATTAATGATATTAGATTATGAGATTATTAAGTGATTGATAACATTTGGTTATTATTGAACGCTGGATAAATTGTATTATAAGTGTTTAATATTTATCTTTAATCTCATTTGATTGATTCTTTATATCATTGTCATTATCCCCATGCTTATATTATGATGAAAGTCATCTGTGGCCTGTAGTGCATAGATGGACTTGGTATGATTATGACCAGGGATTATTCGATATAATCATGACCGTAATGTTACAAATGATGTGGTAAAAGTCCTCATTGGCCCGTAGTGCATTGATGGACAATTTTTGGTGTGATTATGGCCATGGATTCTCTTCGGCCAAGGGTGCAAAGATGAATTGTTTTATGGCATGATCATGACCGTTGATGAAAACACGATTATCTTTGGCCCGTAGTGCATAGATAATTCGTGGACGTGATATTAACGAATATCCTTGGCCTGTAGTGCAGGGATGATTCGATGATGTGGATTATTTATTGAGCTGAGTCTCAGCAATGAAATATTAATTCATGGATGTGATAATAATGAATATCTTTGGCCCGTAGTGCATGGATAATTCATGGATGTGATATTAACGAATATCCTTAGCCGTAGTGCAGGGGTGATTCGATGATGTGGATTATTTATTAAGCTGAGTCTCAGCGATAAAACATTGATAATAAACTTTTAATTCGTAAAAGATAGTAGATATCATGCTCTACTTGACTCTTCTAAAATACAGTTGTATGTCTTTGGCCTGTAGTGCAAAGATGAATTGTTAATGAATATCGTTGGTCGTAGTGCAAAGATGAATTTATTAGTATGATTATGAGCGGGGAATTGTGATTTGGTATAACCATGATTTTTTGATGTTTCACGTGAAGATAGGTGATGAAAATTATCTTAGATCACAGGTGCGAAGAGGAATTTAGAATCACAATTATGATTATGAGTTATTCATATGATTGTGGACATGAATTGTTGATTGATGTTCTGAGGATAAAACATTATTGGTGGACTTTTAACATGGAGAAGATAATAGATCGATGGTCTATTTGACTCTTTTAATGGATTGCTCATTCATTGCAACTATGGTTGAAAAGTTTTATCATCAGAGCATATGTTCTAAATCTACGATTCATTCTTGACAAATTTGTTGATAATTTAATTATCTTTAGTCATGATATTCTTTCTTTGGGCTAGTTGTGCTCACCCTTCTACTTCACAATTCCTTTCGGGTAATAAAAGTGTATTTGGGTGAGCGGGGATAACGGGGAATAGAGCGTTGGTTACATAATTTGTTGAGGTTCTCTCTAAATAGTATGGAAATAATTTTGTTGAGAACTTTAGATAAGTTTGTCGTATTGTATACGTCATTTGATATTTAATTTTGGTGAACCGAATAGGGTGAGGTGAACCCAACTTTTGAAGGGTGTTTTTCCACTATCATACAAGATGTCTAATGACATACAACCTCATGTTATCATAAGACATGGTTGTGCACATCCACTTGCTGAGTATATCTACGAGCACTATATGATCTTGGAGTATATTTGAAATATAATTTTCACTTGGAGACAACGGAGATAATTATATGTCAAGAGAAGACTCACCATTGGAAAGAAGATGATAGTAATCTTCTTGTTTTTCTTTGGGGACTTTTGGGTTAACCAAGGATAATTCTGTGGACATATGATATCTATCATAACCTAGACACATGGCCTCCCATGTACGAAGGTTTCCTTGAGCACTTCTCAAATATTTTAATTTCTAAAACAGTTTTTGACTGTACTTTTATATAAAGTACCATTGTAAGGTTGTGGTCGAGGCACGAGAGAGTTACATTCATTTGTATTAAAACTCAGAACTTATCTATTGTAGTACTCTGCACGACAGTTCAACAGTTGTATAAATAAAGTTTGTATTTGATTTTTATAGTGTGATATCTGGCGACTCAAGATGGGTGGTCTATACCTATTTTGGGGGGCGTCACATTGGTAATCGCCCGAACACGGGGTATACTATGCCAATGATCTCAGTTGTTATAAATCACATTCAGCAATACCTTGCACAGGTCCAATGCCGCCAACTCTGGGTCATTACCCTAAAGATCAACGTGATCCCCGGCGGGGGTTACAACGTGGAACCCCGGTGGGGGTTACAACGCATGTTCATTCATTAACACACATATCAACGAAGGTCAAGTAGCCTTGACATCATTATAACAGTTGGATGTAAATCCAACAGAGCATCGGAAGCCATCCGATGATCAGCCGTTGCTATACACATCAGCGAGGGTACACACGCATTCCCCGGCGGGGGTTACAACGTATTCCCCGGCGGGGGTCACCACGCATTGACATCCATTGATATACGTGTCAGTGAAGGTCGAGCAGCCTTGATGTTATTTCAATCGATGGCATATAAACCCATCGAGGCATCGAAAGTTGTTCGATGATTGCGTACGTTGGTATTCATATTCCCCAATGGATCACCGGTGAGGGTCACAACACAATGTTCCATTGACACACATATCAACGAAGGTCAAGCACCCTTGACAATCGCCTTGAGTATCATTGTAGTTGATTCACACGTCGATTGAAGGTCAAGCGACCTTGACGACTTTACCCCGAGGTGGTTTTCATCCGTTGATTCACACGTCGATGAAGTACACATCAACGAAGGTCAGGCAATCCTGACAGCATCTGCTGTTGGCAGTAAATCCAACAGAAAGGTCAACATCATCAAAGATGATTGATGATGGAATATGTTATACACATCCTCAAACAGACAAAGCTTTATCCCCACAAATCTCTTACACATAAGAGGTACCTCTTCAAAATTAAGTATGTATCAAGGATTTAGGACTTTGGTAATAACTCGAACATCAACATCCTAACAGATTTGGATCACACATCCGATCAGGTCATAGTTGCCAATCGTCGGTAAACATTACAAGGATCCAACAATCATCCCCAGCATGTTGGGCAACAACCCCGCACACATGCATCATACATTTACATCATTTTGCTACATATAGTATCATCTTTGTCTTATGGCATTTCAAGTGTCTAGGATTCTTTATCCTACCCATGCATTGCATTGCATGAGTATGATAAAGAGTGGCATCTGTAGACACTCGAAATTTTCTGCACACGTGTCACTAATATTGCAGGAGGATAGATTTGTCGTTCAAGAGGGAACCCTGGAAGACAGTTCATATCCATTCTGGATACTACCGGAAGTTCAGCATCAACCCCAAAACACAAACCGGGAGTAACAATTCCAACCTCGAAGATAACCACGAGGCGTATGCGAGATCCAATATGAACACACCTTTGGAAAGGCGATTAATCTGGAGATAACCGAGGTATCGATCTCGATCCCTATCATGGTAATAGCTACCAACCTTGGTGATCACCCCAAGGAATGCAGTTCCGGCGATAATCCCGGAAATGTTTGTTTCAAATGCAACCAGCTTCAATCTCGGCACTCATAACGTGACACCCTGTACCAACCTGGAGATAACACCGGGAGGACAGACACACCTCAGAGTTAACACTGAGGACCTTCAACATTCTGTGAGTTCAATCTCAAAGAATAACCTTGAGCAACGTCTGCTTTATTAGCCCAAACTGATGATAACTCTAGTGAGGGGCAAAAGCATCATCTCGCCACTCTAAAGCCACATCACGTCATCTTAACATTTCATATACACCTTTCTAAACAATGATGTCCCAAAAGAATCAAGGAAAACTAATCCCGAGTGACTATTATGCGGGGGTGCAGATAGAATTTGAAGCTTGAAGGCTGGAGAGGCATCTGTCGTCTTCATGACTTCGTCTGACAACCTCTAATCCCATGCCATTGTACAACTATCGACTAACAACGGCGGTCGAAATAGGTCCTACATACCTCGGTTGGATGCCCGGATTGCAATTACGAAAGTTCGGCGGACATTCACGATTGCTACGATGCTGCGTCTTGTGAGACGTCATGACCCGAGAAACTTCGATACGGCAGGCGACCTCGGTACACAATGGTGGCCGCAAAGTACACTATGGGTCCCCCCTCTATAAATAGAATGCTTGGGGTGGCCATTTTAAGGAGAGAAAGAGCGAGGAAGCCCTGTCAAATTTGCTCCGTACTTGCAATATAATAAGTGCTTTCCCATTTAAACACTAGTGAGCTCACATATAGCTACTCTTGTACTCGTGGGAGCCGGGTTTCATCCACTTTAGCGTTCTTACACACTTTAAAGCACTTCTCTTCATCTTTGAACACACCCTTCTTCACGTTGAGAGTCGTGTTGCGTATGTTTGCCCGGACTTCGGTCCGTGGTTTTATTTTCAGTTTGTATATACATATATTTATATATATGGACTAACATTATCGAGTTATGCCTCGATTGAGCCTGAACTTTGGTGGGAGCGTTTATTTGTTTATATATATATATATATATATATATATATATATATATATATATATATATGAACAATGTGTTGGACTTTGTTCGATGAGCACAGATTTTACATCCAGGAGCGTTTACCCGTTTATATATATATATATATATATATATATATATATATATATATATATATATATTCCGTCCCACACAGAGTTTACTTCGTGGTGGTTGATCGCTTCTGACTTTCTTTACGTTTTCGTCACGCTGGAGTTTACTTAAGTGGTAGTTGATCTCTTTTCTGACTTTATTCACGTTTTGTCCCTTTGGAGTTTCCTCCGTGGCGGTTGATAGCTTTTACAACTTTATTTACATTTCTGATCCCCCATGGAGGTGCTTCGTGGTGGCTGATCATGTTTGTATATATATATTTATAGCTTTCATATATATACCTGCTTACTGCTTTCATACAAATTGCGGTATCATGTGCGCTTAGGAATCATGTGATCACAGATTTAGTCTACTGGATCTAGATTCGATTCCCGTGATGGACATTTTTTAGTTGTAAGCAGCTTGTAAATTTATTTGCAATGTCTGAATTTCCTCATATGGTTCTCATCCCCACGAGGAAGTCAGCATTATTTTGTATATTATTTTCTTATAGATGCTTCGCATCTCAGAAATAAAATCAATCAAGCCGAACACTTAATAAAATGGAAGTGTAAATGGTCTCAATTACTATTGAGCATCAGGGTTTGAAAAAATTCTTTTACAAAACATCACTGCCATATCTTGCTAAAAACTGAATTTTTACATAAATTCAAACCCTGTGTATATAGGTGCGAACGAGGCCTCGCACTACTTCCAAATAACAGGACATTGACCCACACACACGCACACATATTTAGATAACAGTTTCTTGAAAAGAGGCAGTCACCGTAGTAACACGTATGTGGGGGGGTGCCTAACACCTTCCCTCCGCATAATCAAGTCCCCGGACCCTAATGAATCTCGATTTCACCGACCCGTTTAGCAGTGTCACATCACTGGGTCAATGTGCAAACATTTTCTTGGTTGTGTTGGTACAACCATTTAAAAAATCAACTGGCGACTCTTAGCAGTCCATCGTCGACATTATACATGTCAGACCTTTTTTACTTATTTTTTCAAACAAATCTCACCTAAAATGAGAACACTAAAGAACAAGTAACGGAAAGGGACAACTAAAAATCCCGATGTCGACACCATTGATAACACTGATCGTCCATAATCTGTAAACTTAAAAACAAAAAGGAAGATCAAACAAATAAAAAAATATATATATATATATATATATATATATATATATATATATGTTCAAATTAAGACTAAATTGATTTAAATAAATATTGGACAATATTAGAATAATAGTTCCCCGGCAAAGGCGCCAAAAACTTGTTGGTCAGAAACCCGATCACTAAACGCGCGTAAGTATACGCGGTTTAACAAGTAATACAATGATAAGTAGAGTGTCGTACCCACGCGAAACTATCACTAATATTTACTAAGTACCGACTTTGTATCGCTAAAGTCTTATTCGAACAACAATAAATGGAAGTGTGATAAATCTAGTTATAACTAATTAACAAAGCAAGTAAATGGATAACGAATGGTAATCAAAGGAAGTACAAGCTAAGGTCACAAATTCACCCCACACAGGCATTTTGTCGAACACCTGGTGTGCTATGCTTCATCAAACTAGCTACCCTTCTCTCTTTGGTCTTAATGGTCACTACAATTTGTTGATCGAGAACACACATGTGGTCATACAACTCTGTAAATGTATGCACGAACATATCCTCTCTAGATCCACCAGAAAGGGAATAGAACAGAGAAGAACGTCCAACCTAGATGATAATCCTACACATGTCTATGCAAATTAACCTAACAAGGATTTAGGCATAAGTTCTCTATTAGGACACACGTGGCGCACATATATATGTCTATTCTACGCACAACTTATGCAGTCGAAACCCACAATCACATGCCAATATATCTAGGTGTAAATCTACAATCCTTCTGTCGATATCATATAAATTACCAAAATCATCACTAATGTTTTAGCGAGAATCATTAAGCATGAATATATTAAACCAAATCATACGGTGCCAACCAAAGAGATAAGACAGTCAATTTCAATAACAAAGGGTTCCATTAAAACGTTAGAGCCAATACTCAGTTCATAGCTATTGAACAAAATATAAGTAGCAATAAAGACAACATTAATGAATTACAAAATTAGAGGAAATATATGGATAAGAAGGAACTCTGTCAAGGCCCTTCGATCTCCAAGCAATCTGCTCCTTTCAAGCTTTCCAATTCGTGTAGCTCACTACTCTTGTCGCTCCAAGGAAATGCCAGACTTCTCCCTAATCTACCTACTCTATATTTACAAACCTTAACTAAGAGAAAGAAAGAGAAATTACATTAGAAACTATCCTAAGCTAAGCTATATGATTATATGGTCTGATATCTAATATATGATATGAGATATGGTATGCAGAGGCTCTACTGTGATATATATCCGTCCCACTTTTTCACTGCGGCACGAGCAATAGACCTATGGGTGGCGCTGTGGCGCCACATGTGCAGGAAAAACACCGGAGCTCGCGCTGTAGTGCGAGTCCATAAAGGATTAGTGGTGCTGCGGTGTGAAGGTGACGTCGGTAAGGACCATGGGGTGGCGCTACGACGCAAGCTTCAAGCTGGGATTTGGCGCCACGGCGCGAGTATGTGAAAGATGACCATTTTTCCCCTTGAATGCTAGAAAACACCTGTAAAGCCCTTCAATACGTCGGTGAAGCATAATAACACTATAATCATATAAAACTATATAAAATCTACGAGATCATGCAACTATTTAAGTCATAAAGTATCTGATTCACGGGTATAAATCCCACTCATCACTGTCCCCTGGCCAGACCAGACTTCAGCTTTGCTCTTCCTGGGTCAGTCTAATTCTAAGCATACATAGATGTCGACGCGTAGCGTATACACCTGTTAAAGAATCTTGCATGCTTTTAAGATTCATTTAAATTTGACTTTAAATGTTATAGTCTTAAACTAGTATTTCTAATGAATTAAGGCCATTCAAGGTTATGAAATCATGAGGACTACTATGTTTACCGTGTATCCATATAAGGACGTCATGAAATCAGTTAGTAGGTATGCTCACAAAGGTTTTCATTGTATATATATATTTAGTGTTTATCCATCCTTTGAAAACTTGTAAAATGTCATGTTTGAAGGATCTTACATCATGTTATACTAGATGGATGCACATATAGATCATGATTAGGGTATTAATATGAAATCTTAGACGTTCATAATACTTGTTTGCAAAATGTTCGTGTTCATCTTTTTAAACTTAAGCCATGCATTCTAGTTATACCAAGACTTATTAAAATTACCTCTCATGCATTCTTAGAGCATATCTACAAGTCTAAAAAGTTAGAATACACTCCACATAACATTCATGAATATTAGTCTTAAGTATTTCAAAATTTCCTTTAGAAGATCATATATCACAACACCAAACAAGTTAGATATAAACCAAGGGCTTAAGACTGTAGGTCCGACATATATTTATGAATATCTAAATCAAACTAACTTGCTAAGAGGTATCAGTTGCTTGACAAAAATCAAATTTCCTTACTGGTTCACGACGCAGACTCGCCATTTATTTTCGAATTGCGAGGAGGGCAGCAATGCTTACTTACCCTCAACGAATTACGAAGGCCCCCTCGCTACTGACGAACACCAATCTATACTTCAATTTTCTTACGTAAAAGGTTCAAAATCTTCCATATTGTTACCATGGATACATGTAAGCTCATACAACTCAATTGTAAGACCCCAACTTTTTAATAAAGATGATTTTTTTCTATAAATATCATTTTTGAATATTATGGATTGAATTTGATATAATATTATAATTATGGGTAGTATTTATAAATTTTGAAAAGTACACTAGTTGTTATATAATATTCGATTGGTCGGGGAATATTCGTTTTAAAAGAGAATATTCGTACAACGGCACAATCATTGGTGGACCCCACAACGGAATTATATATATATATATATATATATATATATATATAACATACACCCACCCACACTAATATTTTATATATATATATGATATATTGTCCTTTAGTGGAATCAAAAGTCAGTGAATTTTAAGAGTTTGTCGGGTGGGAGCAAAATTCAACAAGCATGTGTTTATATTTATATATATATATAGATTATTTTAATTTTTGTTTGTATTAGGAAAATTCATTGAAATTCAATCAACCAAAGGTTTCGTCTAATGCCTGTGAGTTATGAATTATTGCGTCCGTGATAAATCCTTACACAGTGTCTTTCCATTCTCCTATAAATAGAAGCTCATTCCTTCATTATTTCTTATGAATTCTTTGAAACTCTAGAGAGAGAAAATTATAGAGAGAAAGAAGAAGAGAAGTACGCTACCTCTCTTTCCTATATCCGATTTCTTCTAAGGTAAGGGTATTATTTCTTTCTTTCGTCTTCATGAAGAGAACTTTTGTTATTCCATTCTTTGTTATTATGTTGGAATAACTTTTGTCTGTCGCAATACCGCATACTTGGTGAAATTCTTACATTATTCCCTTCTTTATTATTCATTTGGAACATCACATGCATGCGTTACGCATGACACTGGTTACGTTGTTTATTATTCTGTTGAAATATCATGTTTGTGCGTTTACGCATGACCTGGTTCCATTATTTATTATTCTATTGGAATAACCTGTCTGTGCGGTCTATCGCATGCCTGGTGATTTCTTTTGTTATTCCATTCTTTATTATACTCAGTTGGTTAAAGTATTGACTTCTATACTCCATGAAATTAGTGGAATATCCTTGATATTTGCGCTTCATCTAGTATCTTTTCATCAAAATATTCTTCTGAGCATTCTTGAATTTTACTCTACAAAGAAGTATCATGTTGACAATTTGGACGTTATTAGTTCCTGAATAAATTAATTCTTGAACTTGTTTTATTGAATTCGTATATCATTATCATAATCCTCATGTTTATATTATGTTGAAAGTCATCAGTGGCCTGTAGTGCATAGATGGACTTGGTATGATTATGACCAGGGATTAATCGGTATAATCATAACCATAATGTTACAAATGATGTGGTAAAAGTCCTCATTGGCCCGTAGTACATTGATGGACAGTTGTTGGCATGATCATGACCATTAATGAATACACGAATATCATTGACCGTAGTGCATGGATAATTTGTGGTTGTGATACTAATGAATATCCTTGGCCGTAGTGCATGGATGATGTGGATTATTTATTAAGTTGTGTCTCAGCAATAAAAGTGATGAAAAAACCTTTTAAATCATAAAAGATAGTAGATTTTATTCTCTACTTGACTCTTTTAATGGATTGCTTGTTCCGCTACAGTTAAACTTGATGTTTGTTATATTTTATCAGTTTAACATTGTTGAAGGCTAATGATAAATTATTCTGCATTATCTTAGTCATAATACTTCTTACTGGGCTAGTTGAGCTCACCCTTTTGCTTTCATTGTTCTATTCAGGGAATGAGAACGTGGCTGGGACTAGTCGGGGAACAGAGTGATGGTCCTAGATGGTGCATTAGTAGTCCTCACTATTCTGTGAAATAGTGTAATAATAAATGTAATGAGGACCCCATTGAGTGTGGATATTGTCTAGATGATAATATTTCTATTAAAACTCACAGCATATGTTCTGTCGTATTTTACACGACTATTGTATAATTAGTTTGTATTTGTATTCAGTACCATGTATTTGGCGACTCAGAATAGGTGATGTATACTTATTTTGGGGGCGTCACAGTTGGTATCAAAGCTTAGGGATATGATCCCTGGCTAAGATGTGAGACTAGAACTAGGAGGGGAGAGACGGGGAATTCCTTCGCTAGTATGACTTACCTAAGTTTATTTGGTATTTAATTGGTTGGTAAGAGTATAGAGATAATATGTTACATGTCAATTAACCCTTATTTTGTGGAAGTATTTGAAAATGACATCCGAGAATGTTGAGAATAGCAATGGAGCACATGAGACCATTGAGTCACCACAGATCAATACCCAGGATAATGTGCATCAGGAAGGCAATAATCCTCAGGTGAACCCTCAGGTGAACAACAACACCGACCAAATGGCGAACGACGGAATGTTGATAAGTGGATTTTATATACACTTATCCGGTATCTTTTACTTGAATTAGTTGCTTATATTTATGTGTCTTAGTTACTTTTCATGCATTTTGTGTTCATTTTGTAGGTTATACATTTGGGAGCGGTGTGAGCGACTATTGGTAAGGAAAAGCAAGGGAAATGTAAAGAAAAGCAATCCGGATATCATTTATCTAGACCATCTCAGAAATTGATTCAACAGGTTACGTAAGTACAACTTGAAGTTGAATCCAGCCAAGTGCGCCTTTGGTGTTAAATCAAGCAAGTTGCTAGGATTTCTAGTCAACCACAAAGGGATTGAGCTGGATCCTGCCAAAATCCTGGCCATCACGGAAATGCCCATTCCTCAGACAAAAAAGGAAATACGGGGATTTTTGGGAAGAATCAACTTCATTAGCAGGTTTATCTATCAACTCACAGCGACCTGTGAGCCAATCTTCAAGCTATTAAGGAAGAACTCCTCCATGAAATGGAATGATTAGTGTCAAAATGCCTTCCTCACGATCAAGAAACAACTAGTCAAAGCTCCCATTTTGGTACCACCCAGGGATGATGTTCCCCTGTTCATGTACCTGTCCATAAGTGACAATGCCATGGGTTGCATGCTGGGACAGAAGGACGATAGAGGATAAGAACGAGCTATCTATTACCTCAGCAAAAGATTCAACAGCAATGAACACAAGTACACTCTGATCGAAAAGACGTGTTGTGCTTTAGCATGGGCTTCCATGAGATTACAGCATTATCTCCATGGTCACACAACCCATCTCATATCCCGCGTGGATCCTCTCAAGTACGTGTTCAATAAACCCATGGTAAATTGTCGGCTGTCCAGATGGCAGTTGATCCTACAACAATTTGACATCGTATATGTCACTCAAAAGTCCATCAAAGGTCAAGGAATTGCGGATCAACTGGCCGTCGCACCTTTAGGGGATTTCAAACCCTTGGAAACCTATTTCCCCGATGAAGGAGTAATGACAGTTCAGTAATACCATCAGTACGATACACGCCAAGCATGGAAGATGTATTTCGATGGGTGACATTAATATGGAAGGTCTTGGGCCGGGCGATTCTAGTATCTCAGTGCGGGGGAAGCGATATCCGTCACCTTCAAATTGCAGTTTGTAAGCACCAACAATACGACTGAGTATGAAGGCTATCCCATGAGGCTAAAACTTGCCCGTTCAATGGGCATCAGACGGTTAACTGTCTTTGGAGATTCAGAGTTGGTAATCCAAAAATCCACCAGAATTTATCAAACCAAGGAACTACATTTGCTGCCCTACCATCGGCAAGTTTTACGGATGATTTTGGAGTTCAAAGAAATCTCCTTTATACACATTCCTCATAATAGGAATGACTTTGCAGACGCATTAGCAACTTTGGCCTCCTTGATTCGTATATTAGACAAGGAACACTTGTCAAGCGTCACAATTTTCCTGTACAAGGCCCCAACCTATGGGAATTATGTTGGAGAAGTATCGGATGAGCTACCTCCCATCCAACATCCTTGGTATCAGCATATCAAGGAATATCTACGAGATGGATCTACACACGTGGAAGCGAGCCCGACTGAGAAAAGGCCGATCCATCGACTTGCTATGAAATTCTACCTGAGTGGAGATGCGCTCTACAAAAGAGATGTATGACTAGGTCTCCTCAGATACTTAGACAAAGATCAAGCCCAAAGGCTTATGGATAAAATCCATGGTGGAGTCTGTGGCCCCCACATGAGTGCCCCCCTCCTGGTTAAGAAAATCCTTAGGACATGACATTATTGGCTATCTCTCAAAGCTGATTACAATGACCGCGTCAGGAGATGCTATCAGTGCCAGATTTATGGGAATGCTATACACACCCCTCCACGGGAACTCCACAACATGAGTTCACCTTGGCCCTTCTCAATGTGGGGAATGGACGTTATCGGGCCCATTGAGCCTAAAGCCGGTAATGGACAACGATTTATCTTCACCATGATCGTCTACTTCACCAAGTGGGTAGAAGCAGCCTCCTTCCCCAGGTTTACTAAAGAAACCATCATTGCTTTCATCAGAAACAATGTCATTTGTCGATATGGACAACCCGAGGTGATTGTGTCAGACAATGCTAAGAACCTCAACAACAAAATGATGGAGGAATTATGCAGTAAATTCCACATCAAACATCTTAACTCTGTCATCTATCGTCCGGAAGATGAATGGTACTATTAAGCAGCTAACAAAAACATCAAGAAGATTATGCAAAAGATGTCCGCCAACCACAAAGATTGGCCTGACCTATTGCCTCTCACTCTATTAGCATACAGAACCTCAATGCGCACTTCCACTGGGGCAACCCCGTACGCTTTAACCTATTGGATGGAAGCAGTGCTCCCCATAGAAGTTGAAATGGAATCCCTCTTAGTGTTGATAGACGCTCAGCTGGATGAAGACCAATGGGTACAAGACATGTATCACCAATTGTCTCTAATAGACAAAAGGCGAACCGCGACTATCTTCCATGGTCAGTTATATAAGCTAAGGATCGACATATCCTACAACAAAAAAGTTCGGCTACGGCAGTTTAAACAACATGACTTGGTTTTGAAGAAAATCCTTGACAACCAAGATCAGTCTAAGGGAAAATTCGCTCCTAACTGGGAAGGCCCGTTTATTGTCAAGGAAGCATTGACAGGAGGCGCTCTCAGATTGCAAGAAATGGATGGCGATGAATTTCCACAACTCATCAACTCGGACACCGTGAAATGGTACTATGTCTGAAGTAATTCGCAAACACCCTGGTGCAGAACCATCAGGTCACCAGTCATTCCGGTTTTGTAACCCTTTACACATACAACTTTTCTACGCTTTGCCCCTCAGGGAAGCATACTTGTCAAAGCCAGCAGCCTGGCTATCCCCTTTGCGTTCCTACGACTTAGGTCATCCCACTACAGATTGAACCTCTCACGTTTGCAGTTTGGCTACCCATACATGGGATCAAACTTCTCCTACCTGCAGTTTATCCTTAACCTAGCTAGGATTAAACTTTCTCCTCCCCACACTCTGACCTGCACATGGGATTACGCTTTTCATCTTGCCCTAAGGGGCAAACTACGTCGACCTGATCTCCTCTTCAATAGGAGTACGTAGGCAACCATTTCATATGGCCCGGTCGCAATACAACAAAAACAACAAAAACATTTCTACCCTCTTCTCCTCACAAAAACAATAAAAATATTCCTACACCATTTCTGATATACAGCGTTGAACCTCTTGCACCAGGTTTGAACTACGCAGACCTGATCTCCTCTTCAATAGGAGTACGTAGGCAGCCATTCATGGTGCAGTCTCAACCCCTATCAAAACACAAACCATTGTCAACTGGTACTGGGATCATCCTTCAATCCGCTACATTTCATTCGGCTTCAGACCAAAGGGATGGAATTACCTGAACTCCTCCCAAATAGGAGATTCGGCGACCATCTAAGCTACGGTCATACCTTGAAGAACAACACTAATCCATAAAAGATGGAATTAACTAGGCTTCTCTTAAATAGAAGTACTGGCGACCATCTGTGGTGCGGTCAATCTCAAAGAGCAAAGCCACACTCCTCTCTACATTTCCATACAGAAACCAGTCCTAAGACACCAAAGATGGTAGGGATACACACGAGACAACTCAATGTCCATCCACCCAGGAGAAATTCAGAATACATCAAGATCAAAAGCCCTGAAGCAGCAGGCAAAATATCAAGCAAGTAGCAAAGCATATCTAAAAGGGAAGTGATCCAAAAATATATTTCCCTGTCATATATATAATGTTGTTTGATATATACAATATAAACTGTACATGACAAAATGGCTAAGCTAGTCTGTGCAGGTAAATACAAGCTCATCTACAAGTCAGGGTATATACGAGCTAACAAGCCAAACATGGCGTCCCTCTCAGAAGATGGAGGTGAAGTTGTGGTCTCCTGTATATCCACACGACCCAACAGATTTGCATCCGTTTGCATGGTGACCATATGCTCATCAATATATGCGCTCATCTCTGCGATCATACCAGTGGTAAGGGACCTCACGGCAGTACTGTCTATGACGCACTATCCCGCTCAACTATCACTGCATCTCTGGATGATCTGGCCTCATCCCGCTCAACAACAGCGACATCTCTACAAGTTAATGCCTCATCTCTCTCTAATAGAGCTGTGTCTCTCCCATCAAGGGCAGTCAACATCATTGATCGAGCATTATCTCTCTCAAAGGTCATCAGATGAAGACTCTGCTCTAGGTACTGTACCGAGTGCTGAATCACAATAGTACTATTACTAGGAGAATCCGGAAGAAATGCTGGCAACCCAGCAGCGGGCTACTCCTCGAGGTAGGAATTGATGTCCTCCATGGGCTCTACATCATCTGACTCGCTATCCTGCATCAGATCTTGATGCAAATAGATAAAATATATGTCTCCATCCAGGTGGAATACTCTGCAGAACAACCCGGATGGCTCACAGAAAAAGAAGCTATCTCACGCTGATCCCAACAAGCTTGCACATGAGATCTGTCCTCTGCTGAGAGATATCGAGAAGCTGAATGATGACCTATCGCCCCCTCGAAAGGATGAAAATCCTGAAACTGGTCAAACTGTGACATCACGGCCAGTGGGTGATAAGTAGTCACACCCCTCAAACCAGCCAGAGGGAGATAGTATATGCCCGGAGCATGAGTAATGAAGCTGTTTGGTGAACTAAGCCCTGAACACAGCAATATGCTAAATGGATCTCTGATATCTGCGAAAAATATGGACCAGGAAAGAGCATCTATACACTTTGATGGCTGAAAGGAGTATGAGATAGCTACATCATGGGTGAAACAATATCCATGCCGTCTAAAGGTACCAATCGGTCCCAAGTGTGACATAAACCACATATACAGCATGACCGAACTACCCGTAAACACCCCTGTCGGATAAGTACAGTAGTAGGATGCTGACCGCAGGGTCTCTGCTACAATCATAGGTACAATGGTATGACCCTCCCTAAGAGCTCTCACCGCCATGATGACTCCGATGTCTATCTCATCCATGTACCGTGGCATAAAGACATACGACAGTACGCACAACAACAGTACATCAACCCTGGCCAAACGCCAGTGATCCTCCGATGCGGTGAAATCCCTGGAATGTCGTGAATAGCTTTCCTCCGAGCCAAATTTGTCATACAGAAAACGCTGGGATATCACATGGCCAGATGTCAGCTCATCCTGTACTACTCTACGCCATAATCCAGTGAGAGTCATGAATCATCTACTAATGTCTCCCAAAGCCAGGTGCACGCAAGGTCTGTCTAAAGGCAGCATCATCAATCGTGCATACTCCTCCAGAGTAGGAGTCAACTCATGGGTCCCGAATCGGAAAACCTGCCTATTCGGTATCCAATGCTCTAGCATCCCGTCTACAATTCCTGCAGGAACCTGAAACATCAATAAGGTTATGGTATCTTTGCGACAAAGAATGATCTCTGATCCTGCAATCGGTGGTGACATGCTATCATACCACGATCGCATACCCAATGCCACCAATGACGGTGGGGTATGATCTATACGGCTAATTATCAAAGAAGACATCTTTGAGGGCCATGTCATAAGACCATCCAGGGGTCAATGTCGAATATTTTTGAACATACATACATATGCATAACATGATACATGCATAGCAGATAATAGATGGCAATATGATATAGGGAATGGAAAAAACTGTGCATACATTCCTAAGTATATCATCATCTAATACATCATCTCAGATGCGCCTACAAACACAGGGGAAATGGGGCACATACGCCCTACTACTAACAGAGGCCTATCAAAAGATATAGCGAGAATGGGGTACAACCACCCAATATCTAACAGAGGCCTATCAAAAGATATAACGAGAATACACATCAGAAGAAAACCAAGGTGTCGATGTCCACATCATCAATCATGTCCACCTGATGTAACTCCTCCTGAGTCATTGGATCTCTATCAACAGGGACGTCAGGCCTATATAGAGGAGGATTTGCGCCGGCAAAACCAAATGGGTCATCTGAGGGGCCAGCGCCTGAGTTGGAAGGATCAAATGAAGCCGCCTCTGCCGGATCTCTGCCCAAATGCTGGATAAATACATGTGCCTGGTCCAACTGTTGGGTCAAACTATCAATATGGGTCATATGAGTCGGATCTCGGACACAAGCTATCCAATCTGTCATCATCAAGGATCCTGGAACCATATCCCCCATAAACTGTGTGGCGCTAGACTGGGCTCCAATAGTGCAAGGGAACCACCACTGCTGGAACGTCTCCTGAGTACATGGACCCTCTGATAATGCAAAACTGTCAACCCCCAACAATGGGATATCAGTGACGAGTGACTGCGATACAGGACAATGATGTTTGGTCGGAGGCAAGATCGGCATACGGATCTCGCTTGTGGTGCTCCTAATAGCACGCTCTCCTAAATAGAGCACCCATCCCTCCGGCTTGGTCCAGTTCAAGTTACAAAGGAGTTATTGCAGACTAGAAAGGTCAAATCAGGAATAAAAATGCCACGCGATTGAGCAAAACAACATACAATCCTGGTCTTCTCAGATGAAACTTTGAGTCTGTACATTGCTCATTGGTAGTCACCCATACATGAGGTATACTTTGCCAATGATCTCATTTGTTACAAATCACATACGGCAATACCTTGTATAGGTCCGATGTCGCCAACTCCGGGTCGTTACCCTAAATGAGTCCCCGACGGGGGTTACAACGTGAGTCCCCGACGGGGGTTAAAACATGAAGCCCCAGTAGGGGATTACAATGTACATTTAAGCGGTTGACACACATATCAATGAAGGTCAAGCAGCCTTGACGTTATCTCAGCCGATAGCAATTAAACCTATCAGAGCTCTAGAGCTATTCGAGAATTTCATGCTCGATTACTTATATTCCCCAGTGGATCCCCGACGGGGGTCACAACGCAATGCTCTGTTGATTCACATGTCAGCGAAGGTCAAGAAATCTTGACAATATACCCACAGAGTATCAGCCGTTGATTCACACGTCAGCGAAGGTCAAGCAGCCTTGACAAAGATATCCTGAGGATTTTTCATAGTTGATTCACATGTCGGTGAAGTACGTCGACAAAGGTCGGTATCCTTGGCAAAGATTCTTTGTTGGCGATAAATCAATAGAATCTTGACATGTCCTGGCGATACCAACAAGGAAAGGTCAATGTTATCAAAGAGGATCGATGATGGAATATGTTATACACATCCTCAAACAAATCAAGCTTTATCCCCACAGATCTCTTACACATAAGAGATACATCTTCAGGATCAAGTCATAATCGAAGACACAGGAATTTGATGATAACTACAACATCAACGTCTTAATAGATTCAGATTACACATCAAATCTGGTCATCATTGTCAATCCCTAGTTGAAGCAACAGGGAGCTAGCAATCATCCCCAGCATGTTGGGCTACAACCCCCGTACACATGCATCATACATTTGTATAATGTTGCTACCCATAGTACCATGTTTGTCTTGTTGCGTTTCAAGTGTCTTGGATTCTTTATCCTACCCAAGCATCGCCATGCATGAATATGATAAAGAGGGGCATTTGTAGACACTCGAAATTTTTGTACTACTGTCACTAACATTGCAGGAGGACAGATTTCGTCTTTTAAGAAGGAACCCTGAAAGACAATCCATATCCATACCGGATACTACCGGAAGTTCAAAGATCAACCTCGAAAGCACTGAAGTAATAATTCCAACCCGGATATAACCCCGAGGCATGAAGATCCAACATCGGAACACACAATCAAGAAGACCGATTAATCTCGAGAGATAACCCCGAGGTATCCGGTCTCGGCCCCAAAGCCATGGAATAGCCACCAACCTTGGTGATAACCCCAAGGAATGCGATTTCAAACGATAACCCCTTAAATGCTTGTTTCAAATGCGACCGACTTCAATCTCAAGCGCCACAACGAGATACATTGTACCAACCCGGCGATAACATCGGGAGGACATGCACACCTCAAAGATGATAATGAGGACCTTCGACAAATGCGGCAGTCCAATCTCAACGAAGCTCTGAGCAACGTCTGCTTTATCGGCCCAATCCGGCGATAACACCGGTGAGGGGCAACATCGTCATCTAGCCAACGTAATGCCACAACACGTCATCTCAACATCTCTACACAACGATGTCCCACAAGACTAACCAATCCCGAGTGACTATTGTGCGGGGTAACTGATGAAAGTTGAAGCTTGAAGACCGGAAGGCATCGTCCCATCTTCAATGACTTCGTACAAACTCTAATCCCATGCCATCGTATAACTCTCGACAACGGCAGTCCGAATAGGTCCTGTATACCTCAAACGGATGTCCGGATTGCACTTCTGAAAGTTTGAGTGGACATTACAATGCCCGAGTGCACGTGACATTTACGAGACGACTCCGACCCAGAAACCGGGCCCACCAGGTTGCCTCTCCGTACACCAATGACTAAATTATCTATAACTAGAGGGCTTGGGGTGCCCATTTTGGAAGATAAAACGGCATGGAAGCCTTACTCAATTTACTCTGCACTCACCCCATGCAGTGTACTTTCTCATTTTAAACACCTGTGAGCTCATATATAGCCTCTTTTGTACCTACAAAAGCCAGTGTTTACCAACTCTAATGATATAGAAGTCTTCTTTGGCAGTCAACTATAAGCCGTCTCATACACTTTAGAGTCATTCTCTTCATCTCTGCACACACCCTTCTTCACGTTGAGAGTTGTATTTACAGCGCATTTAATGGGACTTTGGTCCGTGGTTTCGCTTTCGCCAGTATATATATATATATATATATATATATATATATATATATATATATTGACTAACATTATCGAAAGTTATGCCTCGATTGAGCCTGAACTTGATGCAAGCATTTCTTTACTTTTATATATATATATATATATATATATATATATATATATATATATATATATATATATATATATATATATATATGAATCTGTGTGTCGAACTTTGTTCGATGAGCCTAGACTTTGATGCAGTGCGTTTCTTCGCTTTAATATATAAACACTATATATATTAATCGTGAGTCGACTTACATTCGATGAGCCCGGATTTTACATCCAGTGTGTTTATTCGCTTATATATATATATATACACTTATATATATGAACTGTTGTCGAACTATGTTCGATGAGCCTGGATTTTACATCCAGTGCGTTTATCGCTTATATATATATATATATCGGGTTGCCTGGAGTTTCCTCCGTGACAGTTGATCGATTTTACAGCTTTATTTACATTTCGTCCCGCCTGGAGTTTTCTTCGTGGTGGTTGACCGTATTTATAGCTCTATTTACGTTTTGTCCCGCCTGGAGTTTCCTCCGTGGTGGTTGATAGCTTTTACAGCTTTATTTACATTTCTGATCCCCCATGGAGGTGCTTCATGGTTGGTGATCATGTCTATATATATATATATTTACAGCTTTTATATATATATATATATACTTACTTACTGCTTTCATATAAATTGCGGTATCATGTGCGCCTAGGAATCATGTGATCACAGATTCAACCTATTGGATGTAGATTCGGTTCCCGTGATGGACATTTTCAGCTGTAAGCAGCTTGTAAATTATTCTACGATGGTTCTCAAATGGTTATCATACCCACGAGGAAATCGGCATTATTTTGTACATTATTTTCGTACGGATGCCTCGCATCCATAAAATAAAATCAATCAAGCCGAACACTTAATAAAATGGAAGTGTAAAAGGTCTTAATTATTATTGAGCATCACGGTTTGAAAAACCTATTTTATAAAAAGTCACTGCAATATCTTGCTTAAAAATTGAATTTTTACATAAATTCAAACCATATGTATATAGGTGCGAACGAGGCCTCGCACTACTTCCAAATAACAGCACATTGACCCACACACACACACATTCAGATAATAGTTTCTTAAAAAGAGGCGATCACCATAGTAACACGGATGTCGGGGGTTGCCTACCACCTTCCCTCCGCATAACCAAGTCCCCGGATCCTAATGAATCTCGGTTTCACCGACCCGTTTAGCAGTGTGACATCACTAGGTCAATGTGCAAACCTTTTCTCAGCTGTGTTGGTACAACCATTTAAAAACCAATGGCGACTCTTTAATATCCATCGTCGACATTATACATGTCTGACCTTTTTCACTTGTTTTTTCAAACAAATCTCACCTAAAATGAGAACACCAAAGAACAAGTAACGGAAAGGGACATCTAAAAATCCCGACGTCGACAGCCGCAACGCCAGCCCAAGGCAAATAAGCCCGTGTCGTAGCGCAAAAATGGCCATCGCCCCCACAGAGAGTCACGCCATCATCGCAAGATATAACACAGAGACTTCTCGCATGCAGTCCGAGTCCGGATTTTGAATAATAAGTGGTGCTACAGTAACAAGCACCAAGTGTAATAGTAATTAATACGCAATTTATGACTGACAAAACCCAGATAATAAAGAAATGTTACAAGTTAAACATGAAGAGTAATTAAATAAGGATCTTAAAGAAACATTGTTAGGATATGTTAAACCTTAAGTATGCACACTTAGGGTTAAGATTAAGTCAATTACTTATGAATGTAAGAATGACCTAATGGAAAGCCGGAACCAATAATAACAAATCTAATACGTAATTGGACTGAGAAGAAGGGTAAGATTCTTTAGGAACCATGTATGATCATTCATGACCTAATGTACTATGTGATGTTATTATCTAATGTAGAGACCTTAAAGACGTAATGTGCACGTGTTATATCTATAAGCAGACGCTAAAGGTAAGTACTCTAACCCTTGTTCCAGTTCAATCTGGACAAGTCTTTGTGATTCATATATTCTTCGCATGAGTTAGTATCTAAGGAAGTTAAACCCAATTCTTTCGGCTAGACGTATGCTATGTTATTCTATCAAGTGTTGATAAGGATTTACCAAACTAATATTGTTGTGGTTTTCAAAAGTAGACTGAATATGCTAAACTATTTTGTCGTCAAACGATAGGCACGTGATTGCCATAACTTAAATGTATACACGTTTAATGAATGTAGTGTTGATCAACATAGAGTACTATAGGTTGATCACCTAGACGTGCTCGTAAGCTATGCCAGACTTACGGACTTCGTGCCGGGATGTCCTTTTCAAAGTACTTATGAAATGCTTATGGTCTTGAACCAGAATTGATGTTTTACTTAATATTGTTGTTGTAAAACATTTTGAATGAAAAGAAGTGCTATTTTGAATTATCAATAGTACTTCGTAACTATTGTTCAGTTATCAAAGATATACGATTCCTATGTTTCAAGCATGCTATTTACTAGAATTGTTGTACTTGCTGAGCTAGTTAGGCTCATTCTTGCTTGAACCATATGAATGCAGCTAAGACCGAACGGACCGATGGATCAGGCAAGGATAAAGGGAAGGCGAAGGCAAACCCGTAGATTACATATATAATATTATAGGTTTTGTAAGGAATAATATTGATATTATGACAAAGACAATGTATTGGTTGTAAAGAACCTGGTGAATGTAAATATTCTTTTGATATATATATATATAAGACATATCCGTTTTTTTGATGCATTTCAATTGAATGTTTATGTGAACTGTAGCTCTGCAGTGTACCATCATGCCGGGTTGGAAGATACACGGATTTTGGGGCGTCATGAGGTTGGTATCAAAGCATTAGGTTATAAAACTTAAGGGGGGAAATAAAACCTTAAGTCATAACCTTAAGAAAAGTCAAAGAATAAAAGATGGAAGTTAACCTTATAAAAATGCATTATATATGTTATGTGTTTTATTATTCTACTTAACGTGTACTAATCAAACTTTTGTGTTGTTGTAGATGTCAGGAGAAAATAGAGACGTACAGGTAGTCAGTGAAGAATTGGTTAATCAGGTAGAGATTATACCGAGTCCCATAGCAGCAGATCCCGAGATTGTGGTGGTTGAGTCTGGAGACTCAGAAAGTTTAGATCTCATGTAAGTGTTTGATGGCATGATAGAAGAAGAAGTGGAAGCAGTGTCCTTTAAGCCAGTAGCTATAGCAGCAGAGACGGCTTCGGGGGAGTCAATGATGTCTTTATTCATGCCAGTAATAGACAGGAATATCCACTACTTCCAGGAGGTTAAGGAGCTGAAGGCAGAGCTCCAAGCTGTTATAGAGGATAAGACGGACGTGGAGTCCATGTGGGAGCAGGAACATGATGAAAGGGTTTTAGCCAAGGACAAGGTCCATGGGTTGAAACGAGAGGTCTTTGAGCTCAGGGAGGAGCTAAAGACCAAGAAGAAGAAGATAAGGAGAATGTCCTATATCCATAGGAATTCTCATGGGGATTTCCAGTTACAGGTAGCTAGTTACCCTGTAGAGACAGGGTAGACACGGTATACTATCAGCCGTGATATTATTGCCGGTCTTGCCAAGGCGGATTTTGAAAATGCCTTAAGGAAAATGTAATCTAGTAGTGACTAGAGTAGTTAGATATGTACATATTTTGTATCTAGTAGTGACGTAAAACCCTCTTTTGTATAATCAAGGGTAGTCTTTTGTAAATCTCAATTTTTGGAAAGAAATGGCGGGAAAGTAATGTATTCAGCTTTGGATGTGTTATGTAACCTATGTAGTATTATACTACAATAAATTAATATAAGTTTTCTTTTTCGAAAAATGTTGAGTAACGAATGTTTAAGTTATTGTTTAACATTGAATAATAACTAACTGACAGGAAATGAATAATAACGAAATATGTGTTTATTATAACAGCAAAATGCCGCCAAGACGAGTACCACATAACCAAGGTGCGAACATGAATCAACCGGAGGGAGGTCCGGTTAACCCCATGCAGGAATTTTTGAACCTTTTAACCGCAAAGTTTAATCAAATAGGGGCTAATATCCCCGTAAATCCTGGTGTAGTACGAGCTACTACATTCAAGGACTTTAAGAGTGTAGGTCCGCTGGAGTTCAAAGGAACTATGGACCCTATCGAAGCCCAAATGTGGGTGAAGGAGATCAAGAAGGCATTTGTGATAGCAAATGTCGACGAGGTCCAAAAGGTTGCCTTTGCAACCTACATGATGAAGGGAGAGGCCAACTTTTTGTGGGAGGCCAATCAGGCTAGCGCCGGAATGGATGTGATAACGTGGGTGAGGTTCAAGGAAATATTTTATGAGAACTATTTTCCCACGAGCATGCAGGGAAGGATGCAGATGCGGTTTCTGGAGTTAAAACAAGGGGACATGACGGTTCCCTAATACGCCGCTAAGTTTAATGAACTGGCATGGTTCGCTCCACACCAAGTGGATACCGAGGTGAGGAAAGCTCGATGGTTCGAGCAGGGCTTGAAACCCTGGCTCTATAACCGTATCTCTGTGTTCCAAAGTACTTCCTTTGGAATTGTTTTAGAGAAGGAAATAATTGCTAAAGGTGGTAGCAAGGCGTTGAGCCAATACCACAAGGACAAGAAAATTAAGGGGAAGGTGGATGGGGAATAAAGGGTGAAGGTGCCAGCGGGAGTGGCGAAGGGTATAAGAGGAAGGTGAATAGCTCGGGGAATCCCGTAGTGAACCTAGGGGACCTAAAAAGGAGGATGGAGGCTTGCAAGACCTGTGGGAAGATTCATTTAGGAGTCTATCTCAAAGGTAAGGTCGTGTGTTATAACTGCGGACAGGAGGGGCATATTGCACCAAACTGTCCAAGCCCGAAGAAGAACCATGGATGCTTTGTATGTGGATCAATTAACCACATGGCAAAGAACTTCCCAAAGAAGGGGGCGAACGGGAATAAAGGCGCCAATAGTAGTAAGTTAACTATTGGAGGTCCAGCGCAGCCGGGTAGGCCGATGGCCCGTACCTTTAATATGACCGTCCAAGACGCAATGGCCTCGGGGGATGTAGTCGCAGGTATTATTCCGATCAACGACTTAAATGCATACGTGCTGTTTGACTCGGGTGCTACTTGTTCGTTTATCGCATGTGATTTTACTAGACGACTAGGATTACTTCCCGAAAAGTTGCCTATACCTTTGAACATTAAGGTAGCAAACGAAGAGATAATTCCTATTGAAGATATTCATAGAAGTTGTTGCGTAGACATTCGAGGTTATAAATTATCGGTAGATCTGATACCGATAAAGTTAGGAGAATTCGACGTAATTCTCGGAATGGATTGGTTGATAAATCATGGGGCAATTATAGATTGTCAAAAGAAATGTGTAAATATTAAAACATCAATTCAATCTCATGTAATATTTTACGGGAATAAATCGCCGGGACGTTCGTGTTGTCTTACCATGACACAAACTAGGAAATTATTGAGGAAGGGGTGTGTAGGTTATTTGTGTCATGTGGTTGATACCGAGAGAGTTGGAGCGACCATGGAACAAATACCTATAGTGAGTGAGTTCATGGATGTATTTTTGAGTGAGTTGTCGAGTCTTCCACCGGATAGGGAGACCGAGTTTATAATATACATTGTGCCAAGAGTGGCACCAGTTTCCAAGGCATCGTATCGTATGTCGCCAGTGGAGATGAAGGAGTTGATGGTACAGTTGCAAGAATTGTTGGACAGGAAGTACATTCAACCGAGTCTTTCACCGTGGGGAGCACCGGTACTATTTGTCAAGAAGAAGGATGGACCGTTAAGACTTTGTATCGACTATCGAGACTTGAACAAATTAACAAGAAAGAATAAGTATCCATTGCCTAGGATTGATGATCTTTTTGATTAGTTGAAAGGGGGAAAATATTTTTCCAAAATAGATTTAAGGACGGGGTATCATCAGCTGAAGGTTAGAAGTGAAGACGTGCCAAAGACAACATTCAGGACTCGTTATGGTCATTACGAGTTTCTGGTGATGTCATTTGGGTTGACTAATGCACCTGCTGCATTTATGGATATGATGAACAGAGTGTTCAAAAAATATTTGGACAAGTTTGTTGAGGTGTTTATTGATGATATTCTAGTCTACTCTAAGACGCTAGAAGATCATGCTGAACACCTAAGGATAGTGTTGGAGACATTAAGAAAGGAGAAGTTATATGCGAAGTTCCTTAAGTGTGAATTTTGGTTGGAGAGGGTACAGCTTTTAGGTCATGTTATTGACCATGAGGGGATTTCAGTAGATCCAACGAAGGTGGAAGCCGTGATGAATTGGGAACAACTGAAAATGCCGACTGAGGTGCGGAGTTTCCTAGGGTTAGCGGGTTACTATCGAAGGTTCATTCAGGACTTTTCGAATATAGCTACTCCGTTGACTAACTTGATGAGGAAGACGGTGAAGTACGTATAGATTGAGAAATGCAAAAATAGTTTTCAAGAACTGAAGAAGAAGTTGAGTAAAGCGCCTGTTTTGTCATTACCCGATGACACAGGAAATTTTGTACTTTATAGCGATGCTTCACATAAAGGACTGGGATGCATGCTCATACAGCATGGCAAGGTCATTGCATATGCATCTAGGCAGTTGAAGGATTATGAGAAAGTTTACCCTACTCATGATCTGGAACTGGCCGCGGTGGTGTTTGCCTTAAAGATACGGCGACATTATCTTTATGGGGAAAAGTGTGAGATATACGCGGACCATAAGAGTCTAAAATATATCTTCACACAGTAGGAGTTGAATATGAGATAGAGGAGATGGCTGGAGTTGATAAAGGATTACGACTGTGAAATCCTGTATCACCCTGGAAAAGCCAATATAGTGGCTAACGCCTTGAGTAGAAAGGGTCGGGAGAAGTTGTCTATGTTAACAGCTCAAACTGAGTTAATAACAGAGATGGCTAGGATGGAATTAGAGGTGAAGTTGCTAATTGAGGCGGATCGGAGACTATTTGCGACGGAGATTCAGTCTACCATCGTAGAGAGAGTCAATGAGGTGCAACTCAAAACCGATGAGTGTGATCAGATGAAGAAGCGGTTGACCAATGAAAAAGATATTAAGTTTAGTCTTGATAATGAGGGATTATTAAGATTTGAGGGAAGAATTTGGGTTCCGAATGAGATGGAATTAAAGGAGCAAGTTTTATAAGAGGCTCATAGTTCGAGGTACTCGATTCATCCTGGTAGCACTAAGATGTATCAAGACCTTCGACAGAGTTTTTGGTGGCCGAACATGAAGAGAGAAATAGTTGAGTATGTGAGTAGGTGCTTGACTTGTCAAAGAGTTAAAGCCGAACATCAACGACCAAGTGGCTTGTTATAGTCATTGGAGATTCTGGAGTGGAAGTGGGAGCATATCATGATGGATTTTGTGGTGGGACTTCCAACGACTCAGAAGGGATATGATGCAATTTGGGTGATAGTGGACCGGTTGACGAAGTTGGCTCACTTTTTGCCAATTCGAATTAAGTATAACTTAGATCAGTTAACTACACTCTATGTTAAGGAAATTATTTCCAGACATGGAGCAACTGTTTCGATAGTGTCAGATCGTGACCCACGATTCACATCGAACTTTTGGAGAAGTCTTCAAGAGCAGTTGGGGACGCAGTTGAAATTAAGTACGACATATCATCCACAAACCCGATGGACAGAGCGAGAGGATAATTCAGACGTTAGAAGATATGTTGAGATCTTGCGTCATGGATTTCAAGGGTAGTTGGGATGATCATCTACCATTAGTATAATTTGCGTATAACAACAGTTATCATGCAAGCATAGGTATGCCGCCGTATGAAGCTTTGTATAGAAGAAAATGTAGAACGCCATTATATTGGGATGAAGTAGGAGAACGCCGAATGCTAGGACCAGAATTGGTGCAAAAAGAAACAATGGAAGTGGTGAAGTTGATTGATATCGTCTGAAGAGTACTCAAGACAGATAGAAGAAATACGCAGACTTACATCGAGAAAATAGAGAGTTTGAGGTAGGCTCGTACGTATTTCTAAAATTATCTCCCTAGAAAGGAAAGATACGCTTTGGAAAGAAGGGAAAACTAAGCCCAAGGTTTATAGGACCTTTTGAGGTATTAGAATGGGTAGGTGAGGTAGCTTATAGGGTAGCATTACCTCCAGACCTAGAACGAATACATAATGTATTTCACGTTTCAGTGTTACGTCTTTACAAACCAGATTTCAAGCATGTGATAGAATTTGAGCCTATTCAAATCGAGAAGGATTTAACATATGAAGATATGCCAATTCAAATCATTGATAGAAAAGAGCAAGTTCTGTGAAACAAGGTAATATCGTCAGTAAAGGTGTTATGGAAGAACCACGATGTCGAGGAAGCAACGTGTGAATTGGAAGAAAAGATAAAGAAGAATTATCCTCTTTTGTTTGAGTAATGTAAGGCGAGATTCTGGGGATAGAATCTTTATAAGGGGGGAAGAATGTAACACCCGAGAAATTTGGATCCTTTGTAAAATATTTTAAAGAATTAAATAATGAATAAAATAATATTATTTGTTATGATATGTGTTAATAAGATGTATATCGTTCTATAACCTAGAAATGTCAGAACATCGTAGTATTTGAAGCACGTGAATGAATTAAAGTGTGTGAATTTCCAAGACGAAAATAAATGTTTTTCAAGAAAGTTTGCAAAAAACACTATTCACCGTTTATCGCTCGGAAATTATTTTTGAACTTTCGAGAAATACATAAAGTTAGAATATCGAGGCGAGATGGATTATGTAATAATAATCTAAGTATGGAAAACGCAATAATTCGCATTTGAACTTAAATTGAGAATGTATATATTAAAATCTAATGAAATGGAATGGTGGTTATTATATACAGAACAAGTCCAATATGGATAAGATGTAAACCTATGTGGGATTTATTATCAAGCCCAAGTAATTAATTAATGCAAGCCCAAAGGATAAGTTGATTAGATTAAGAGCTAAGCCCAAAGGGTGATCCACTAGTTGCATAGGATCCATGGGGCAAACCATGGGTGGAGTAGTGGGCAAGAACTTTATGTGATGAGCAAGAAAAAGAAGTGGCTAGCAAGATTACTTAGTGGCTAGGTAGATGAATAGTAAGGAGGTTAGTTTAAGGAGGTGGGATGACATAAAGACCATTATGCCCTAACTTTAGCTCCTCTATAAATAGCAAGCCTTTAATTCATTTGTTGCTTGTTATTTTCTCCACAAACTCTCTCACAAAAGCAACTTAATTGTTAGAGAAAATAAGCACTTTGAGCTTAACTTTTCCTAAGTAGATTTCCAAAGCAAGAGAAGTAATCTTCTAAGGTAATTGATCTTGTCTCTTCTATCTCTATCATACTAGGATGATAAGAGAAGTGTAATCTAATGAAGTTAGATACTAAGAACATGTAATAAGTCATTGATGAATGAACTTAAACCGAATAAGTTGAATAAGCAACTTGAACTTAAATAAGTTGATGAACTTATGAAGAATTTGCCATATGTTGTCATATGATGTTAGTAGATTCAATATAGTATGAGAACATTGATTGATGGACTTAAGTTCATAGTATGTCATAAGCATGAGAATTTGTAGTTAATAAGTTGAATAAGTTATTAACTTATGAGAATAATTCAAAACCTACTTTGATGATAAGTTGGTGTAATAAGTAACTTAAAACGTTTATATGTTGATTAAAATCCATCTAGAATTATTAGTAATAAGGTTTCGCCGGAATTTACACGATTGGACGATAATCGTCGAATTCGTGAAATTCTCGGAATGGAAGTCGTATTTTGTGTTTAAAGTCGTAAACGATGGTTTTTCGATTGAGACAAGTCATGTTTGGCATTATAGAGTTGCGGACTCGAAAATGACCGGATTCCGACTTAGAACGAAGAAACGAGCGTTGAACGTTCACGAACGTTTATCGTTTTTCGTTAAAATGAACTAATTGGTGAAATTTTTACAAACTAAGTAAAATAGATAAAATTCTTGCATGAACGCATAGAGCACGTAATTTTTGAACCGTAGGCTCTTGAACGAGCCAATTCGGACTTATAACGAAGAAGTTCGAGTCCGGAGTTTCACAAAATTTCAAATCAGTTATGTAATAACCAGGATTTTCTATATAAAATAATTAAGAAATTTTATGATAAATTTTTTTTTTTTTCTTTAATGACGAGACTAAGTGTCTAGTAATGTGAACGATAAATGCTAATATATTTATTACTTGAAAAATTAGAAATAATTTTGGAATAATTAATTACTACAAATTATATTTTTATGGTAATTAATTTTCAGTAGCGTAAATGTTTTTATTAATTATTTTCCATGATAACATGATTGGAAATAATATATGAAGTGATAATTAGAATTATATAATAAATATTTTATTATATGAATTGTTCGTAATATTTAAATCAAGTATTTTAACTTGATATGCGAAAGAGAAGTCGATATGAGATCCAAACCCCGAATTGGGATTGTGATAAAGAGATGAGAATAATAATATTATATTATTGTTATAATGATTTTACAAAGACAATAATTATGTACGTGTAAAGTGATGAGATAATATCGAGAATGACTACCAATTAGGTCATAAAGATATTACCGTGTTGTGAAACCCTAATTATTAAACTTAACTATGAGAAATGACCGAGTAGTGACTGTGTATATGAAGTTTATGTGTATATGAAGGGTTATTGTGTATAAGATGTCTGTAATTAGAAGAAAACCCTAATTATCGTTGTTTGTCGATAATCAGACAAACCCTAATTATTACAACCCTAATCGGTTGAAGTTAGAGATTGTAATGACTGTGTTAGAACATACACAGATAATTAGAGAATCCTAATGGTCAATTAAAAACCCTAATTGATGGCGTTAAGAAACCCTAATTAGAAACCCCTAATTTTTCAATCAAAACCCTAATTTAAAATTATTGGGTTTAATTACGATGTTATTGTATAAATGTTTTAATTTACCAAAGGATAGAAAGTAATTGGTAAATGATAAGAATTACCATCTAGTGATTAAATACTACATTTAATTGCTATGTACAAAAATGCCCATGAAATTATATGTGAAATTACCAAAATACACTTTTAGTGTATTATTAGTTATATTATTTATGGAATTTTAAAATCTAAAGTGATAAACCCTAATGGTTATGGATAATGTCTATAATGCCCTTCATGGTAGACATGAGAAGTCTAAACTACCCTTGTGCATTATTAAAGGAAGAAACCAATTATTAGAGTGGAAATGACTAAAATGCCCTTTTTGTCCATTTAGTGTATTATTGCTAGCAATCTTGCAAAATCTGGACATCTAACTTTATTCTAGAATTTACCATGACACTATAACATTACTACCACCAATAATCAGCCATTACATGATTGCATACATGATTTACATAATTTAAGAGAGAGAAATGTACATTATTTAGCCTATTTATTCACAAACACTTGGCCATATCTCTCCCAACCTCTTACCAACGAAATTATCTTGCCCATAAGCTCCTAATCAAAGCCCAGCCATCACAAACAACAAATCATAAGCATCAAAGCCAAAAAAATCAAAAATCGAAGCTATAAAAGGTATGAAATTCCCTAATTTTGAAATCCTTCGATTCGATGTTAATTGATGCAATTGATTGTTTAAAGTAGTGTAATAGGGAGTCTATTAATGTTCTGGGTTGTAAAATCATGAACCCATAACATCAAAGTGCACGAATTTGAAGATTTGAGCAAGTTGGAAAAACCAATTTTCGTGATTTTGGGCAAATGTCAAGACTTATATCTCTCGTGATTATTTCTTCGCTTTTTGTTGTTTAAAAGTTGTTAGGTGTATCTTGTTATGTGGTCTTTAAACACCAAAAGGAATCAGGTCTATATCTATTGTAGATCGGGATTTATAAGCGGTCAAAGTGGGTTGACCTAAGATCGACCTCCATTGCTTTTTCAAACCCGTAAAATATTCTAAGTGTCCGTAAAATTTTTTTGGCAAATGTAAAGCCTTATATCTCGGTCATCTTTAATGTATTTTGTGTTCTAAAGGTTGATATGTGTATCTTGTTATGTGTTATTTAACCTCCAAAAAGAATCAGTCCATATATATTACGGATTAAGAGTTATTTAAGGTCAAAGTGGGTCGATTAAGATTGACCGTAAAAATTGGGCAAACCAAGAATTTTCTAAGTGTTAATTTTTTTCCGACAAGGTTTGACCATACATTAGATGCTTTATTTCTTGTTTTTATGATGATATTAAGTGTTAGAGTTGTAGTAGTCCTACATGTTGTCTACACATCGGAGTTGATAGATCACATAAAAGTTACACGATCATCAAGTTATAGAGGTCCAAAGTAGGCACCTCAAATCGTTTCTTCGTGAAGAACAAACTTTGGTAGCTACTTTGATGGCTGATTTATCCTGATCTGATGTTTGTTTAGAGGTTATGATTGTTGGATCTTATATTCTTGTATTTCCTCTACAAGACCCAATTTATAGATTGTCCAAATTCATTAAGATGAGAGAGTTATTCACGGCCAAAGTAGGCTACCTTGGTTCGCTTTTATGAAGATCTCTGGGTAGGCTCAAGAACATTTATACGACATACACTTCACTACTATAGGGGCCTTTAGCTTACGCTTTTAATTATTTTAATTTCGATTTTCCGAAAAATGATTTAAAAATTAGAAAAATTAGATTTTAATTATTAATAATACCAAATAAATTATGAAAAATTATTTTAAAAGTCTGAAAAATAGTTTTTAACTATTTTGAGTATATTTCAAAAATATTTAGTATTTTTGGAATATAAAAGGTATTTATTTATTTAATTATAATATTAAATAAATTATTTAAAAATAGTTTTAATTCATGAAATATCATAAAAAATTATATTATGGTATAAGAAAATATTTTAAGTTATTTTCATGACTTTTAATATTTTGTGATGAATTTCATTAATTAATTATATATTAATGATATTAAAGTTATTTATTGATTATATTAAATAATTAGTTTAAAATGATTTTAATATTTTAAAAATCATTTTAAATGAAAATAAAGTATTTAAAAATATTTTAAGTTATAAAATATAACTTTTAATATTTAAAGGATAATTTCATTAATAATTTAATATTAATGATATTAAGATAATATTAATGATATTTAGTTTATTTAATAATTATTATTAAATAAATAGTTTAAAAATGGTTTTATTTATTTAAAAATCATTTAAAGAGGATATTAAGGATTTAAAAATATTTTAAGTTATAATTAATGACTTTTAATATTGGATGAATAATACATTAATATTTAAATATTAATGGTGATTATTTAAAATGATTTTAATTGTTTTAAAAATCATTTAAGGGTATTATAAATGTTTTAAAAATAGTTTGAGTTATTATAAATAACTTTTATATTTTGGCAATGGTTTCATTAATAGTTTAATATAAATTAATGGAATTGTTTAATGTTTAAATCATGTAATTATGATTCCGACGTTTGAAAGTGATATCCGGTCAAACTAGCTAACTTGAGAACCGGTTATGAAGTCCAGGATTTGATGAAGAGCACCCATAGTAACAGTTATATAACTATAAGCCCTTGAGTGACAAATTTGATTTATTTTAAATTTTTCAATTTCTGGAAAATTCGAAAATGATTAAAAGTAAAATGTCTGATATTTACAGATGTTGAGGTATAGAATAAGAGTCTTAGACTCAGTATTTACCCGATAAAGTTGTTTAAGACGCCGGACAAATGTCGAATCTCTATAATAGAAAAGAAAAGACTTCAGAAGAGCATGGATAAGATATTTGAAAATGTATAAAAATATTTCAAGTATAGAATATGAACTAAAAGTATGATCACCGCGATTATGTGATGACGTGATTAGACTATGTGTCGAATCGTAATAGAGATGATTTATGTGTTATGATATATTGTTCTAATCGAACGAATGATCCGATTATTGATAGGTTGTGATAAAGAGATAAAACCTAAGTTGAGAGTTGTAATCAATGAATCAGAAAGTATCCTACCTTTGCATTTCCTTTATGCAATGAACATGAGTAAGAAGTTTCAGAATTCTTTTCTATTCCTGTACAGATTATGTACGCTTTGATTATCAACATGTTAGCTCAGATATATATTCTGTTCATTGATTTCTAAATGGTTATACAAGTGTCCCCACTTGGATAATCATGGCATTTATTCACATGTTGATACACTTTTTCAATTACCCGTATACATATATGTTGAATTACATATTATTGTTGAGCAAGATTAAAAACCTTCGGGTTTGGAACCGTGCATGTATGAACATCTCGATAATGGGAAAATTTTTGCGCTACCCATGACAAAGGGTGAGCGATGAATTTCGCTCAAGTTATGTAGTATTGATCAATACAAGGTACAACTGGGATGATCACCCTCCGCGTTCTCAGAAGTTATGACGGTTTTATGGATGAATTTCGCTAAACCTTTTCGAAAATGAAAAAACCATGTTCATAGTATGTTTCTTAAACCCTATTCATGGGTGGAGCCTAATTTCAAGAAATTGAAAGAGAGTTGTTATGTGAATCTTTTATCAGTATAGATTACTTCACAACTTTTGATTCGTTGTTGAAGTGTTATGTAAAGAGAATACTTATATTCTTTTAGCTTATATATATAATTGTTATTACTTGCTGGGCACTCAAATGCTCATCCTTGCTTAAATTAAATGTTTTCAAGATTATGTATGAGCAACTCGAAGGCTCGTGCACCTAACAAGGGAAAAGAAAGTCTATTTCAATGAGTTTATATTATGAGTTAATGGTTATAGTTAGTAAGACAATGGAATCTATTGTCGTATTGTAAGGAATGTATTTCAAGGTCACGTGCACACTGGGAAGTAAACTTTGATGTATGTAAATTAAGTTCGAATGTATTATTATTTAGTATTATTCAAATTTTAAAGAAATGGTATCGTGGAGAACCGAAGTTCGGGTTTCAAGTACCGGATTTGGGGTCGCCACAAAGTTGGTATCAAAGATGTAGGTTATAAACGTTAGGAATGCTAAACCTAGGTTATAACCTTAGTAGAATGGAGGACGAAAGTTAAGATAGATATTAGATATTGGTGAACTGTGAGACGAAGTACTGTGAGAAGTTATAGGATATGATGAGTTGAAGAGATTCATCGAAGTTTTAGTGGTACTAAATAAAATATTACTTCATTTTAATGATGAATATATTTTATTTCAAAGAATTAATGTTGTCTCGCTTATTGTGGTCATAGGATGAATGAAGAAAAGTCAAAATAGTAATTCCTTGACCCAAGAGACGTATGGACTCTAGCTAGGAGTACATGCACAAAGTGAGATGATAAGAGATTTGATAGTTAGGAAAGATGACTTAAAGGTTAGAGTCGAGCAAAGTGAGGCATGTAATCGCATTTCCAGATTTTGGAACAAAGAAGACAAGGACGCCGCTTCACCGAACACGTATGGAGTTAGCAGAGAGTTACGAGGGAGGTTGGAAGCAGAGAGATACAGATAGACAATTGAAGGTTGAGATAGAAGCCAAAGACACTGTGGATATATACCTTGGAGCAAGCTTTAGACATCGCCTTTATGTGATTCGATGCAGAGTGGATGGAGCGCTTTTTCAGCAGAGAAAGATAGATAGGTGTTGATGAGAATTGAATAATTCATCGTCAAACAAAATAAGAGACAACGTATATAAAACTCTTGATTGTTGTGTATATATACTATATGTTAATCTGTGGTAACTTATGTATGTAGATGTCTAGTGGAAAAGATATGTGGAATAAGAAGGATCGGATCCATACCCCCAGAGCTAATATCGAGGCCAACAAATTGAAATAGAGGCTACCAAGAACCCAAATCGGACGAGGTGGCTATCGTGGAAAACGTAGTATCAGATCCAGAAATGGTGGATTGAAAGGTAGTGATTCCAGACACTAAAGTTGAAGCTGCTCAAGCATCAACGAAAGTGCAGGATCTGGAGAACAAGGTTTCTTCACTAGAAAGGTTGTGGGAGATAAAAAAGTTGCTTAATATTCAACTACGAAAAGCATTAAAAGAAACAATGGAAGAGCAAGATAAGTTTAAGATCCAAATTGATCAGATGGGAGCCTCAAGCAACACATCGTGTGCAGCTCCGAGAGGTAAAGGAAAAAGAAAGATAAAAGACCCTGAGGTAGGAAAACCTGATAAGAAGAAAGGGAAGAAGATATGTTATATTTTGGACGTGAGGGACATACCTCTCATTATTGTCCTTATTTAGAACCAAAGGTTCATGTTTTGTTTTTGTAGGAGGAAAGGCCATCGAGCTTAAAAGATGTCCAAGAAAAAGATTTAGGTTATGTTGAGTAGATGTAATGTGTATGATGATAAGTGATGAACTATTTTCAACTTTTATGTTGGTCAAGATTTTAAATTCATCGTTCAGAGTCACAAAAGGATAGCGATGTTTAAAGCAATATGTGATATGGTATGTTAAGTTCTATTAATATGAGTCTATGTTAGATTAATGAAGTAAGTTGTTATAAAGTTATAAAAGTAGCAGATATTTATTTGAATATTGGTTAATATAGTAAACCAAGTTTCAAAATTTAATATTTTGGAATACATGATTATTTGAGTAGAAAATTTTGTGTTATATGTCTAACGATAACGATGAGGCTTAGAATGTAAGGAAATGAAGAATAATTTATGATTATGTCACCGAGACGAAAAACGAAAACCAGCCACAGAAGATCAACCAGATAATCGAACGTCGAACGCCAAAGACTTTAAGGCAATCTTATTGCTAGGGTATAGAGGATTAAGTGACTCAGTAGAAGCGTTTATGATAGTTAGGATAACAGAAAGGGCAAAAGATAACTTTTATCACCTATACGATAAAAGGGAAATGAGATAAAGAGAAAGTTTGTGGGCAGAAGAGACATATCTCTTCCAATTGTCCCAATTCAAGAATGTATAAATAATGTTTTATTTATGAATCAATGGAGTATAAGATGAAAGAGTATAAGGTGAAAGAAGAAGAAGTGAGATAAGGAATGTGAATATGAGAAATGACAAAGAAGATATAGGCGCGAAACGAAATAAACCGTAAGTGTCTTCATTATGGTCGTTCAAGATATCGTAGCAGTTGAGGATACTGTGGCAGCTGGAAATGGAACTCCAGGTTCTATTCGAATAACTTAAATATTTTATATGATTTTCCTGTATATATACATATAGTAGATTACTTTATTAAAGAAATTTTGAGGAAGGAGGAATTTTGGTTCTCTTAATCAAAATTTGCTTATCGAAAGACAAGCATTATGGAGAATAGTTAAAGATCGGGCCTCGATCAAGTATGATCGAGGTCTACGTGCAATGATTATATGCTATATACCCTTCGTATACGTATGAGTTTTAAAGCGGTGATTCCTGGGGACTAATCCTTATAAGGAGGGTGAATGTAATAACCCGGATTTTCTATATAAAATAATTAAGAAATTTTATGATAAATTTTTTTTTTTTTAATGACGAGACTAAGTGTAAGTAATGTGAACGATAAATGCTAATATATTTATTACTTGAAAAATTAGAAATAATTTTGGAATAATTAATTACTACAAATTATATTTTTATGGTAATTAATTTTAGAAGGTAAATGTTTTTATTAATTATTTTCCATGATAACATGATTGGAAATAATATATGAAGTGATAATTAGAATTATATAATAAATATTTTATTATATGAATTGTTCGTAATATTTAAATCAAGTATTTTAACTCGATATGCGAAAGAGAAGTCGATATGAGATCCAAACCCCGAATTGGGATTGTGATCAAGAGATGAGAATAATAATATTATATTATTATTATAATGATTTTACAAAGACAATAATTATGTAATGTGTAATGTAAGTGATGATAATATCGAAAGCAATGACTACCAATTAGGTCATAAAGATATTACCGCGGGTCGTGAAACCCTAATTATTAAACTTAGTTATGAGAAATGACCTGAGTAGTGACTGTGTATATGAAGTTTATGTGTATATGAAGGTTATGTGTATAAGATGCTCAGTGAATTAGAAGAAAACCCTAATTATCGTTGTTTATCGATAATCAGACAAACCCTAATTATTACAACCCTAATCGGTTGAAGTTAGAGATTGTAATGACTGTGTTAGAACATACACGTATAATTAGAGAATCCTAATGGTCAATTAGAAACCCTAATTGATGGCGTTAAGAAACCCTAATTAGAAAACCCTAATTTTTCAATCAAAACCCTAATTTAAAATTATCGGGTTTAATTATTTATGTTATCAGATAAATGTTTTAATTTACCAAAGGATAGAAAGTAATTGGTAAATGATAAGAATTACCATCTAGTGATTAAATACTACATTTAATTGCTATATATAAAAATGCCCATGAAATTATATGTGAAATTACCAAAATACCCTTTTAGTGTATTATTAGTTATATTATTTATGGAATTTTAAAATCTAAAGTGATAAACCCTAATGGTTATGGATAATGTCTATAATGCCCTTCATGGTAGACATGAGAAGTCTAAACTACCCTTGTGCATTATTAAAGGAAGAAACCAATTATTAGAGTGGAAATGACTAAAATGCCCTTTTTGTCCATTTAGTGTATTATTAGTGTATTATTGCTAGCAATCTTGCAAAATCTGGACATCTAACTTTATTCTAGAATTTACCATGACACTATAACATTACTACCACCAATAAATCACCATTACATGATTGCATACATGATTTACATAATTTAAGAGAGAGAAATGTACATTATTTAGCCTATTTATTCACAAACACTTGGCCATATCTCTCCCAACCTCTTACCAACGAAATTATCTTGCCCATAAGCTCCTAATCAAAGCCACCATCACAAACAACAAATCAAGCATCAAAGCCAAAAAAATCAAAAATCAAGCTGTAAAAGGTATGAAATTTCTAATTTTGAAATCCTTCGATTCGATGTTAATTGATGCAATTGATTGTTTAAAGTAGTGTAATAGGAGTCTATTAATGTTTCGGGTTGTAAAATCATGAACCCATAACATCAAAGTGCACGAATTTGAAGATTTGAGCAAGTTGGAAAAACCAAATTCGTGATTTTTGGGCAAATGTCAAGACTTATATCTCTCGTGATTATTTATCGCTTTTGTTGTTTAAAAGTTGTTAGGTGTATCTTGTTATGTGGTCTTTAAACACCAAAAGGAATCAGGTCTATATCTATTGTAGATCGGGATTTATAAGCGGTCAAAGTGGGTTGACCTAAGATCGACCTATTGCTTTTTCAAACCCGTAAAATATTCTAAGTGTCCGTAAATTTTTTTGGCAAATGTCGTGCCTTATATCTCTGGTCATCTTTAATGTATTTTGTGTTCTAAAGGTTGATATGTGTATCTTGTTATGTGTTATTTAACCTCCAAAAAGAATCAGGTCCATATATATTACGGATTAAGAGTTATTTAAGGTCAAAGTGGGTCGATCAAGATTTACCGTAAAAAATTCGGGCAAATTTGAGAATTTTCTAAGTGTTAATTTTTCCGACAAGGTTTGACCATACTTTTAGATGCTTTATTTCTTGTTTTTATGATGATATTAAGTGTTAGAGTTGTAGTCCTACATGTTGTCTACACATCGGAATTGATAGATCACATAAAAGTTACACGATCATCAAGTTATAGAGGTCCAAAGTAGGCACCTCAAATCGTTTCTTCGTGAAGAACAAACTTTTGGTAGCTATTTTGATGGTCGATTTATCCCCAGATCTGATGTTTGTTTAGAGGTTATGATTGTTGGATCTTATATTCTTGTATTTCCTCTACAAGACCCAATTTATAGATTGTCCAAATTCATTAAGATGAGAGAGTTATTCACTGGCCAAAGTAGGCCACCTTGCCTCGCTTTATGAAGATCTGGGTAGGCTCAAGAACACCTATATACGACACTTACATCACTATAGGGCCTTTAGCTACAGCTTTTAATTATTTTAATTTTCGATTTTCCAAAAATGATTAAAAATTAGAAAAATTAGATTTTAATTATTAAAAATACCAAATAAATTATGAAAAATTATTTTAAAGTCCGAAAAATAGTTTTTAATTATTTTGAGTATATTTCATAAATATTTAGTATTTTTTGAATATAAAAGGTATTTATTTATTTAATTATAATATTAAATAAATTATTTAAAAATAGTTTTAATTCATGAAAAATCATAAAAAATTATATTATGGTATAAGAAAATATTTTAAGTTATTTTTCATGACTTTTAATATTTTGTGATGAATTTCATTAATTAATTATATATTAATGATATTAAAGTTATTTATTGATTATATTAAATAATTAGTTTAAAAATGATTTTAATATTTTAAAAAATCATTTTAAATGAAAATAAAGTATTTAAAAATATTTTAAGTTATAAAATATAACTTTTAATATTTAGAAGGATAATTTCATTAATAATTTAATATTAATGATATTAAGATAATATTAATGATATTTAGTTTATTTAATAATTATTATTAAATAAATAGTTTAAAAATGGTTTTATTTATTTAAAATCATTTAAAGAGGATATTAAGGATTTAAAAATATTTTAAGTTATAATTAATGACTTTTAATATTTGATGAATAGTACATTAATATTTATATATTAATGGTGATTATTTAAAATGATTTTAATTGTTTTAAAAATCATTTAAGGGTAATATAAATGTTTTAAAAATAGTTTGAGTTATTATAAATAACTTTTATATTTTGGCAATGGTTTCATTAATAGTTTAATATAAATTAAATTAATAATAATGGAATTGTTTAATGTTTAAATCATTTAATTATGATTCGATGTTTGAAAGTGATATCCCGGCCAAACTAGCTTTGACTTGAGAACCTAAGTTATGAAGTCCGTGATTTGATGAAGAGCACCCATAGTAGTAATGCTTATATCACTATAAGCCCTTGAGTGACAAATTTGATTTATTTTAAATTTTCAATTTCTCGGAAAATTCAAAAATGATTAAAAGTAAAATGTCCGATATTTATGATGTTGAGGTATAGAATAAGAGTCTTAGACTCAAGATTTACCCGATAAAGTTTTTGCATGACACGGACAAATGTCGAATCTCTATAATAGAAAAGAAAAGACTTCAGAAGAGCATGGATAAGAGATATTTGAAAATGTATAAAATATTTCAAGTATAGAATATGAACTAAAAGTATGATCACTGCGATTATGTGATGACGTGATTAGACTATGTGCTGACTGTAATAGACAGTACTATGTGTTATGATATATTGTTCTAATCGAACGAATGATCTGATTATTGATAGGTTGTGATAAAGAGATAAAACCTAAGTTGAGAGTTGTAATCAGCGAATCAGGAAAGTATCCTACCTTTGTATTTCCTTTATGCAATGAACATGAGTAAGAAGTTTCAGAATTCTTTTCTATTCCTGTACAGATTATGTACGCTTTGATTATCAACATGTTAGCTCAGATATATATTCTGTTCATTGATTTCTAAATGGTTATACAAGTGTCCCCACTTGGATAATCATGGCATTTATTCACATGTTGATACACTTTTTCAATTACCCGTATACATATATGTTGAATTACATATTATTGTTGAGCAAGATTAAAACCTTGGGTTTGGAACGTGCATGTATGAACATCCCGATAATGGGAAAATTTTTTGCGCGCTTTCATGGACAAAGGGTGAGCGATGAATTTCGCTCAAGTTATGTAGTATTGATCAATACAAGGTACAACGGGGATGATCACCTCCGCGTTCGTAAGTTATGACGGTTTCGCGGATGAATTTTCGCTAAACCTTTTCGAAAATGAAAAAACCATGTTCATAGTATGTTTTTAAACCCTATTCATGGGTGGAGCCTAATTTCAAGAAATTGAAAGAGAGTTGTTATGTGAATCTTTTATCAGTATAGATTACTTCACAACTTTTGATTCGTTGTTGAAGTGTTATGTAAAGAGAATACTTATATTCTTTCAGCTTATATATATAATTGTTATTACTTGCTGGGCACTCAAATGCTCATCCTTGCTTAAATTAAATGTTTTCAATTATGTATAAGCAACTTCGAAGGCTCGTGCACCTAACAAGGGAAAGGAAAGTCGCTCGAATGAGTTTATATTATGAGTTAATGGTTATAGTTAGTAAGACAATGGAATCTATTGTCAGGTATTGTAAGGAATGTATTTGAAGGTCACGTACCTTGGGAAGTAAACTTTGATGTATGTAAATTAAGTTCGAATGTATTATTATTTAGTATTATTCAATTTTTAAAGAAATGGTATCGTGGAGAACCGAAGTTCGGGTTTCAAGTACCGGATTTGGGGTCGCCACAAAGTTGGTATCAAAGATGAGGTTATAAACGTTAGAATGCTAAACCTAGGTTATAACCTTAGTAGAATGGAGGACTAAAGTTAAGATAGATATTCAAAGTGAACCAGAGACGTAAGTACTCGTGAGAAGTTATAGGATATGATGAGTTGAAGAGATTCATCGAGTTTTAGTGGTACTAAATAAAATATTACTTCATTTTAATGATGAATATATTTTATTTCAAAGATTAATGTTGTCTCGCTTATTGTGGTCATAGGATGGATGACGAAAGTCAAAATAGTAATTCCTTGACCCAAGAGACGATGGACTCTAGCTAGGAGAGTACATGACAAGTGAGATGATAAGAGATTTGTTAGTTAGGAAAGATGACTTAAAGGTTAGAGCCGAAAGCAAAGTGAGGCACGTAATCGCACTTTCCAGATTTTGGAACAAAGAAGACAAGGACGCCGCTCACCGTAACATGTATGGAGTTAGCAGAGTTACGAGGAGGTTGGAGCAGAGAGAGATACAGACAGACAATTGAAGGTTGAGATAGAAGCCAAAGACACGTGGATATATACCTTGGAGCGTGCTTTAGACATCGCCTTTTATGTGATTCGATGCAGAGTGGATGGAGCGCGCTTTCTGAAGAGAGAAAGATGATGCGTTGATGAGAATTGAATAAATTCATCGTCAAACAAAATAAGAGACAACGTATATAAAACTCTTGATTGCTGTGTATATATACTATATGCTAATCAGGGTAACTTATGTATGTAGATGTCTGGTGGAAAAGATATGTGGAATAAGAAGGATCAGATCCATACCCCCAAGCTAATATCGAGGCCAACAAATTGAAATAGAGGCTCACAAGAACCCAAATGGACGAGGTGGCTATAGTGGAAAACGTAGTATCAGATCCAGAAATGGTGGATTTGATAGATAGTGATTCAGACACTAAAGTTGAAGTTGCTCAAGCATCAACGAAAGTGCAGGATCTGGAGAACAAGGTTTCTTCACTAGAAAGGTTGTGGGAGATAAAAAAGTTGCTTAATATTCAACTACGAAAAGCATTAAAAGAAACAATGGAAGAGCAAGATAAGCTTAAGATCCAAATTGATCAGATGGGAGCCTCAAGCAACACATCGTGTGCAGCTCCGAGAGGTAAAGGAAAAAGAAAGATAAAAGACCCTGAGGTAGGAAAACCTGATAAGAAGAAAGGGAAGAAGATATGTTATGTTTGCGGACGTGAGGGACATACCTCTCATTATTGTCCTTATTTATAAACCAAGGTGGATGTTTTGTTTGTAGGAGGAAAGGCCATCGAGCTTAAAAGATGTCCAAGAAAAAGATTTAGGTTATGTTGAGTAGATGTAATGTGTATGATAAGTGATGAACTATTTTCAACTTTTATGTTGGTCAAGATTTTAAATCCCGACTGTTGTAGTCACAAAGGGATAGCAGATGTTTAAAGCAATATGTATGTGATATGGTATGACAAGTGCTATGAATATGAGTACCTATGTTAGTGTCACAGTTGGATTAATGAAGTAAGTTGTTATAAAGATAAAGAGATATTTATTTGAATATTGGTTAATATAGTAAACCAAGTTTCAAAATTTAATATTTTGGAATACATGATTATTTGAGTAGAAAAATTTGTGTTATATGTCGAACGATAACGATGAGGCTTAGAATGTAAGGAAATGAAGAATAATTTATGATTATGTCACCGAGACGAAAACGAAAACCAAACCATGGAAGATCAACCAGATAATCGAACGTCGAACGCTAAAGACTTTAAGGCAATCTTATTGCTAGGGTATAGAGGATTAAGTGACTCAAGAGAAGCGTTTATGATAGTTAGGATAATGTAAAGGGCAAAAGATAACTTTTATCACCTATACGATAAAAGGAAATGAGATAAAGAGAAAGTTTGTGGGCGTAAGAGACATATCTCTTCCAATTGTCCCAATTCAAGAATGTATAGCGAATGTTTTATTTATGAATCAATGGAGTATAAGATGAAAGAGTATAAGGTGAAAGAAGAAGAAGTGAGATAAGGAATGTGAATACGAGAAATGACAAGAAGATATAGGCGATAAATCTAAATAAACCGTAAGTGTCTTCATTATGGTCAATTCAAGATATCGTAGCAAATTGAGGATACTTGTGGCAAAATTGAAAATGGAACTCTGTGTTCTATTCGAATAACTTAAATATTTTATATGATTTTCCGTATATATACATATAGTAGATTACTTTATTAAAGAAATTTTGAAGGAGGAATTTTGGTTCTCTTTAATCAAAATTTCATTTATCGAAAGACAAGCATTATGGAGAATAGTTAAAGATCGATTCGATCAAGTATGATCGAGGTCTACGGCAATGATTATATGTTATATACCCTTCTACGTATGAGTTTTAAAGCGGTGATTAGGGACTAATCCTTATAAGGGAGGGTGAATGTAATAACCCGGGATTTTCTATATAAAATAATTAAGAAATTTTATGATAAATTTTTTTTTCTTTAATGACGAGACTAAGTGTTCAGTAATGTGAACGATAAATGCTAATATATTTATTACTTGAAAAATTAGAAATAATTTTGGAATAATTAATTACTACAAATTATATTTTTATGGTAATTAATTTCAGAAGCGTAAATGTTTTTATTAATTATTTTCCATGATAACATGATTGGAAATAATATATGAAGTGATAATTAGAATTATATAATAAATATTTTATTATATGAATTGTTCAGAATATTTAAATCAAGTATTTTAACTTGATATGTAAAGAGAAGTCGATATGAGATCCAAACCCCGAATTGGGATTGTGATCAAGAGATGAGAATAATAATATTATATTATTATTATAATGATTTTACAAAGACAATAATTATGTAATCGTGTATGTATGACAGATAATATCGAGCAATGACGATCAATTAGGGCATAAAGATATTACCGCTTTGTGAAACCCTAATTATTAAACTTAGTTATGAGAAATGAGTTGAGTAGTGACGTGTATATGAAGTTTATGTGTATATGAAGGTTATTGTGTATAAGATGTCGGTAATTAGAAGAAAACCCTAATTATCGTTGTTTTATCGATAATTCAGACAAACCCTAATTATTACAACCCTAATCGGTTGAAGTTAGAGATTGTAATGACTGTGTTAGAACATACACAGATAATTAGAGAATCCTAATGGTCAATTAAAAACCCTAATTGATGGCGTTAAGAAACCCTAATTAGAAAACCCTAATTTTTCAATCAAAACCCTAATTTAAAATTATTGGGTTTAATTACTTATGTTATTGTATAAATGTTTTAATTTACCAAAGGATAGAAAGTAATTGGTAAATGATAAGAATTACCATCTAGTGATTAAATACTACATTTAATTGCTATGTACAAAAATGCCCATGAAATTATATGTGAAATTACCAAAATACCCTTTTAGTGTATTATTAGTTATATTATTTATGGAATTTTAAAATCTAAAGTGATAAACCCTAATGGTTATGGATAATGTCTATAATGCCCTTCATGGTAGACATGAGAAGTCTAAACTACCCTTGTGCATTATTAAAGGAAGAAACCAATTATTAGAGTGGAAATGACTAAAATGCCCTTTTTTGTCCATTTAGTGTATTATTAGTGTATTATTGCTAGCAATCTTGCAAAATCTGGACATCTAACTTTATTCTAGAATTTACCATGACACTATAACATTACTACCACCAATAATCAGCCATTACATGATTGCATACATGATTTACATAATTTAAGAGAGAGAAATGTACATTATTTAGCCTATTTATTCACAAACACTTGGCCATATCTCTCCCAACCTCTTACCAATGAAATTATCTTGCCCATAAGCTCCTAATCAAAGCCCAAACCATCACAAACAACAAATCAAGCATCAAAGCCAAAAAATCAAAAATCAAGCTAGTAAAAGGTATGAAATTCTAATTTTGAAATCCTTCGATTCGATGTTAATTGATGCAATTGATTGTTTAAAGTAGTGTAATAGGAGTCTATTAATGTTTCGGGTTGTAAAATCATGAACCCATAACATCAAAGTGCACGAATTTGAAGATTTGAGCAAGTTGGAAAACCAAATTCGTGATTTTTGGGCAAATGTCAAGACTTTATATCTCGTGATTATTTATCGCTTTTTGTTGTTTAAAAGTTGTTAGGTGTATCTTGTTATGTGGTCTTTAAACACCAAAAGGAATCAGGTCTATATCTATTGTAGATCGGGATTTATAAGCGGTCAAAGTGGGTCAAGATTTAAGATTGACCTATTGTTTTTCAAACCCAGAAAATATTCTAAGTGTCCAGAAATGTTTTTTTGGCAAATGTCAGGCCTTATAGCTCGGTCATCTTTAATGTATTTTGTGTTCTAAAGGTTGATATGTGTATCACGTTATGTGTTATTTAACCTCCAAAAAGAATCAGGTCCATATATATTACGGATTAAGAGTTATTTAAGGTCAAAGTGGGTTGATTAAGATTGACCGTAAAAAATTCAGGCAAACCAAGAATTTTCTAAGTGTTAATTTTTCTGACAAGGTTTGACCATACATTAGATGCTTTATTTCTTATTTTTATGATGATATTAAGTGTTAGAGTTGTAGTCCTACATGTTGTCTACACACGGGAGTTGATAGATCACATAAAAGTTACACGATCATCAAGTTATAGAGGTCCAAAGTAGGCACCTCAAACTGTTCTTCGTGAAGAACAGCTTTGGTAGCTATTTTGATGGCTAATTTATCCCAGATCTGATGTTTGTTTAGAGGTTATGATTGTTGGATCTTATATTCTTGTATTTCCTCTACAAGACCCAATTTATAGATTGTCCAAATTCATTAAGATGAGAGAGTTATTCACGGCCAAAGTAGGCTACCTTGGTTCGCTTTTATGAAGATCTCTGGGTAGGCTCAAGAACACTATATATATATAATTTATCACTATAGGGGCCTTTAGCTTATTACGCTTTTAATTATTTTAATTTTCGATTTTTAAAAAATGATTTAAAAATTAGAAAAATTAGATTTTAATTATTAAAATACCAAATAAATTATGAAAAATTATTTAAAAGTCCTAAAAATAGTTTTTAACTATTTTGAGTATATTTCAAAAATATTTAGTATTTTGGAATATAAAAGGTATTTATTTATTTAATTATAATATTAAATAAATTATTTAAAAATAGTTTTAATTCATGAAAATCATAAAAAATTATATTATGGTATAAGAAAATATTTTAAGTTATTTCCCATGACTTTTAATATTTTGTGATGAATTTCATTAATTAATTATATATTAATGATATTAAAGATATTTATTGATTATATTAAATAATTAGTTTAAAATGATTTTAATATTTTAAAAATTATTTTAAATGAAAATAAAGTATTTAAAAATATTTTAAGTTATAAAATATAACTTTTAATATTTAAAGGATAATTTCATTAATAATTTAATATTAATGATATTAAGATAATATTAATGATATTTAGTTTATTTAATAATTATTATTAAATAAATAGTTTAAAAATGGTTTTATTTATTTAAAATCATTTAAAGAGGATATTAAGGATTTAAAAATATTTTAAGTTATAATTAATGACTTTTAATATATGGATGAATAATACATTAATATTTAAATATTAATGGTGATTATTTAAAATGATTTTTATTGTTTTAAAAATCATTTAAGGGTAATATAAATGTTTTAAAATAGTTTGAGTTATTATAAATAACTTTTATATTTTGGCAATGGTTTCATTAATAGTTTAATTAATTATAAATTAATGGAATTGTTTAATGTTTAAATCATGTAATTATGATTCGACGTTTGAAAGTGATATCCGGCCAAACTAGCTAACTTGAGAACCTAAGTTATGAAGTCCAGATTTGATGAAGAGCACCCATAGTAATGCTTATATAACTATAAGCCCTTGAGTGATGATTTGATTTATTTTAAATTTTTCAATTCTCGAAAATTCGAAAATGATTAAAAGTAAAATGTCTGATATTTACAGATGTTGAGGTATAGAATAAGAGTCTTAGACTCAAGATTTACTCCGATAAAAAAGTTTTAGAGACGCCGACAAATGTCGAATCTATAATAGAAAGAAAAGACTTATGTAAGAGCATGGATAAGATATTTGAAAATGTATAAAAATATTTCAAGTATAGAATATGAACTAAAAGTATGATCACCGCGATTATGTGATGACGTGATTAGACTATGTCAATCGTAATAGACAAAGATTATGTGTTATGATATATTGTTCTAATCGAACGAATGATCCGATTATTGATAGGTTGTGATAAAGAGATAAAACCTAAGTTGAGAGTTGTAATCAATGAATCAAAAAGTATCCTACCTTTGTATTTCCTTTTATGCAATGAACATGAGTAAGAAGTTTGAGTAATTCTTTTCTATTCCCGCATGTGATTATGTACGCTTTGATTATCAACATGTTAGCTCGGATATATATTTCGTTCATTGATTTCTAAATGGTTATACAAGTGTCCCCACTGGATAATCATGGCATTTATTCACATGTTGATACACTTTTTCAATTACCCGTATACATATATGTTGAATTACATATTGTTGTTGAGCAAGATTAAAAACTTCGGGGTTTGGAACTGTGCATGTATGAACATCCCGATAATGGGAAAATTTTTACGCGCTTCTATTGGACAAAGGGTGAGAGCGATGAATTTCGTTCAAGTTATGTAGTATTGATCAATCACACAGGTACAACTGGGCCGATAACCCTCCGCGTTCGTAGAAGTTATGACGGTTTATGGATGAATTTTCGCTAAACCTTTTCGAAAATGAAAAAAACCATGTTCATAGTATGTTTCTTAAACCCTATTCATGGGTGGAGCCTAATTTCAAGAAATTGAAAGAGAGTTGTTATGTGAATCTTTTATCAAGATAGATTACTTCACAACTTTTGATTCGTTGTTGAAGTGTTATGTAAAGAGAATACTTATATTCTTTCAAATTTTATATATATAATTGTTATTACTCATTGGGCACTCAAATGCTCATCCTTGCTTAAATTAAATAAATTTTTCGATTATGTATAAGCAACCTGAAGGCTCAAGCACCTAACAAGGGGAAAGAAAAGCTATTGAATGAGTTTATATTATGAGTTAATGGTTATAGTTAGTAAGACAATGGAATCTATCTATTGTCGTATTGTAAGGAATGTATTTGAAGGTCACGTACCTAGGGAAGTAAACTTTGATGTATGTAAATTAAGTTCGAATGTATTATTATTTAGTATTATTCAGCTTAAAGAAATGGTATCGTGGAGAACCGAGTTCGGGTTTCAAGTACCTGGATTTGGGGTCGCCACAAGTTAAACATGAAGAGTAATTAAATAAGGATTGTAAAGAAACATTGTTAAGATATGTTAAACCTTAAGTATGCACACTTAGGGTTAAGATTAAGTCAATTACTTATGAACGTAAGAATGACCTAATGGAAAGTCGGAACTAATAATAACAAATCTAATACGTAATTAGATTGAGAAGAAGGGTAAGATTCTTTAGGAACCATGTATGATCATTCATAACCTAATGTATTATGTGATGTTATTATCTAATGTAGAGACCTTAAAGACGTAATGTGCACATGTTATATCTATAAGCAGACGCTAAAGGAAAGTACTCTAACCCTTGTTCTAGTTCGATCTAGACAAGTCTTTGTGATTCATGTATTCTTCGCATGAGTTAGTATCTGAGGAAGTCAAACCCAATTCTTTCGGCTAGACATATGTTATGTTATTCTATCAAGTGTTGATAAGGATTTACCAAACTAATATTGTTGTGGTTTTCAAAAGTAAACTGAATATGCTAAACTATTTTATCATCAAACGACATGCACCTGAGGTTGCCACAACTTAAACGTATACACGTTTAATGAATTTAGTGTTGATCAATATAGAGTACTATAGGCTGATCACCTAGACGTGCTCGTAAGCTATGCCTGACTTACGGACTTCGTGATGGGATGTCCTTTTCAAAGTACTTATGAAATGCTTACGGGCTTGAACCGGAATTGATGTTTTACTGAATATTGTTGTTGTCAAACATTTTGAATGAAAAGAAGTGCTATTTTGAATTATCGATAGTACTTCAAAACTATTGTTCAGTTATCGAAGATATACGATTCCTATGTTTCAAGCATGTTATTTTACTAGAATTATTGTACTTGCTGAGCTAGTTAGGCTCATTCTTGCTTGAACCATATGAATGCAGCTAAGACACCGATGGATCCGGCAAGGATAAAGGGAAGGCGAAGGCAAACCCAAACCCGTAGATTTCATATGTAATAGTATAGGTTTTGTAAGGAATAATATTGATATTATGACAAAGACAATGTATTGGTTATAAAGAACCTTGTGAATGTAAATATTCTTTTGATATATATATATAAGACATATCCGTTCTTTTGATGCATCTCAATTGAATGTTTAAATGAACTGTAGCACCGTGTAGCACCATCTGTCGGGTTGAAAGATACCCGGATTTGGGGGCATCACACTACGTCTCATAACCCTTCCTATCATAAATACACAATTTTCAATTTGATTGTGTTAACTTTCAACTTATATCTCACTATATTTCATATTTGAAGTTCATTCAAATGTTTAAGTCTTGTTAGGACTACTTATTGGTTTTATATTAACACTATTCAATATCTTATAATATTCATTTCATTTGATTTAAAACACAATTTACGTTCATTATCACTTATCACGGTGTTTCGACGTTTATTCGTCACACACCCAATTTGTCTCTTTTATTTGTGCTTAGTATACATATACAACTTATCTAATATATCATTTATTAATGTTAAGCATCATTATAATTCATAATATTCATGTTCTATAACTTAGAACAATATCTTTTATCGTCAAGAGCACTACACTTGCATACGTGTATGCCTGACGCCCTCTGATTACTTCCGAAAACACAACAGTCCTAAAGATGACAATTTTTATATGTGTTACAAACATCTAATTGAAACAGTTAAAAAAGAGTTGTAGTTCTATTCGTCCTCGTTCCGGATCATCTTGAATCACCTCAATCGGAGTTCGTATGAAACAGTTATGATCGTTTTACCAAACTAGGTTAAAGCAGTCACACTTAACACACATTGGGCGCGGCCGCTCCCAAATCCATCATAGTCCCAAAGGCTACCCGCACCATTTGGCGGTCTTTGGGCAAGGCGCCACGCATGCTCACAGGAGCGAGCATGCTTAGACCTCGCCCAGACATGTTGTTTTGTTATTTTTGACCATTTTCTCCTACTAATCTTCATAACTTGAGTTATAAACATCCAAATTAGTCCGTTTCGATTCTATGGATTCGTAATTCATAGAACTACAACATACTAGAATTCTAACAATTTATATAAACATTAACCAACCTAAAATTTGACCCAAAACACATGTTCATACTCTATTTTCATGTTTTAAACATATTTAGCAAATTCAATCACCACGACTTCATTTTTTAACCAATTGATATGATTCAAACTACGCCGTTTTAGTTTCTTCACATACTAAGATAATCCAATACCAATTTACAGATTATAACACATATTAGATATATAATTTTGTACTTTCTAAAGTCATTTCCTATAAACATTAACACTGTTTTTTACAATTTCTTCCTACAATCCCAATTCTCACGAATTTGACAAACAAGTATCAATCATATATGATGGTTAACAGATTATACATATCCAATAAGCTTTATAAACCAATTCTTTACTCAAATCATGCACCACAACCAATTAAAGAGAAGAAGTTTTGATAAAACATAACTAAAAACTAGGGCTATAATATTACCTTTTAATTTCTCCTTAAGCTTAATTAGATGATGAGAATGGCTTGATTATCCTTCCTCTCCCTTCTTTGATTCTCATAATAACCTCTTTTTTTCAATTTACAAAGAACCTCTTCTCTTTCTTCTCTTCTTCTTCTTCTTTGTTCTTCCTCCTTCTATTCTCAAAGCTTAGGCCAAAACTTCTTACGAAAAAAAATGCATTTTAAGAATACAAATAAAACGATAAAATCTGTCATACTAATAAATATACTAATTATGAAAAATTTATTATATTATATTTTATTATTAATTTTTTTTTAAATTCAAAAGCTATAAGACTTTGTTTGGCAAAACCAATTAAAATAATGACTTAATCATTCCTTAAGCATTGTTTGGCAAAACAAGATTACCATAAGAATTTAAAAAGCTCTAAATTAAAACTCTTTTAATCTATTTTTATAAGTCATATTTATTGTCACACTTTATTTAAATAAATTCCCATATTCAAATTAAATTAAATCTAATAATAATTTATTAAATGCATTTACCACATAAATCAATACAATAAAATTAAAATTTTATTATAATTATAATTTTATTTAATAAATTAACACATCACTTTAATTACAAAAATCAAATTAAAAAACATTATAACAAACCATATAATCCTTAATAACTCTCTAATTTAGTTATTAAGTTAAATTAGAGTATTATCTTATAAATTTAATTCATCACTCTTTTATCTTAATTAAGTTAATTTCTATAACTCATGAATTATTTACTTACTAATAAATAATCTAATAAATATCCACTAAACAACAAACACATCAATTAAAAATATTTATTTAATTCAATAAATATTTAAAATTATAAATAAAATTCTGGATTGTTACATATTATGCAGCAACTACTGTAGCAATAATTGAGTATAACTAAGTGACTTCTCACGTAAGCATCAATAATCAATACAGTGTGCTACTATGCAACCACGCAGCGTACTACTGTACTTTTACCACTGGGTAGTTCAATAGTTTAATGGTAAAACTTTCACCGTTATTTTTATAAAAAGATAATTATGTCGTTTTCTAACTACGACAATACTTCCGTTGTGGGGTCCACCAATGTAACGCCCTGAAATCCGGTCTATCTTCACACCCGAATTTCGTACGTCACGAGTACATCCTTCATCCAACAAACATCATTATATACCGAAATATAACAACATACACTCTCAAATCCCAGGTTCTAGAAACCTTATAACCTTTTTCATTACAAATAATAATAAATACATTATTCATTTCATCTTATAAGAGTGACTTTTATCTGCCACCAAGGATACATAACAGTTCCTTAAACTAGTCTAGAGTTCAATTCATCTTTCTAAATTACAAGTCTTCACTTGATCTTCTCGCTGCCTTCATACTCTGAATGACAATTCATCTGGAGACCGTCAGCTTGATCCTTACGGGATCCTTAAGTTCTTCCAACCTTGTTCTCTAAAAAGTGTTTTTCATTTAAAGCAAGTGTGAGCATTCAATTGCCCAGCAAGTCATAACAGTTGAACAAACAACTTCAGAATTAAAACATTTCTTTAGAACTTATATAACCGAACAAAGGTTATGGGCGACTTGAATAATAGGAATAGTCTCGATTCTATCATCTTAAAACATCGATCATTCTCACTTTGAAATACTTTCATGCTTCTACCTTTTTCATACACATCCTATCTGGCTAGAATCATTAACACAGACTTAACAATAACGGTTCATGTATAAACAGAACACACTTGTATTGAACAGCTAAATTACATAACAATGCATATCATAGAAACACCTAAGTGTTCAAATTATGGCTCAAGGCCTCATACATTCTACCACCTTGTACATACATCGCACATATGCACATAGACAAGACTTCTCAAGTACAACATCTGAGAAGTCTAAGAAACTAACATTCATGTAATATGAATGAAGTTAGGAAACTTGCCTTACGCCCAGCTACAGCATACGCTGAATTTCTCATTCAATTCCTATATAACACATAAGGAGAAAACATAAACAGTAATTAGTCATATATTGAACTTACGCTTTGGTTTACTTAACTTTACTTCTTAGGGTTTGCGTTCTTGCAATATAAGTTTACACGACTAACTTCCTTTACCAATTTATGGCTTTATGACATACGGAGATGTCTTACTTACGTTCATCATTTTGGATGATTTATATTCTTATCTTATCCGAACCATTAAACTTAATGTTCGTTAAAATCAATTTCTTATTCTTTACGGCTTTCTGCCAACTAAATGTCATACCTTAGGATTCATTCCTTATCGACTCACATTCGACTTTCATTAATCTTATTACCGTTTGTTACTGCTTTCATGATAATTTCTATTTTATTAATACTTTTGTTATCCATTATAAGAACCCCATGTTCATTACCCTCAAAGCTCAACGTCTAAGGAATCGCAACCATAGCAATCCCTCACGTTCGTTCATCGCAACTACGGTCCCCGAATATCGATTGCGTAACCCGTGTTTATATTCTTTATCAATTAATCTTGCTTAATCTTTACGATCAACCTTTAATAAAGGTTTACATTACTTGATTAAGTGTTACATTAGTTGAATATTATATTCTTTATCTTTCCTTACATTTCCCCCAAGAGTTGAGAAGTTAAAAGCTCATCTCTAGCTTTTTCTCAACACCGGCACTGCGGCTCCATTCCCTTCTTTATTTCTCACTTGTTGACGTGAGTTTGTAGTACCTTTACCCCAATCTGGCCCATTGTCACATCATCTTTGTAAAAAGTATGATCAGCCATGCGCCAAGCCCTAACCCTAGAAATTTTCTCTAAGTGTTAAATCAATTTTGAGATGCTTACTTCGCGATCTCATAACTCCTTCGTTATAACTCGGAACGAGGTCGTTCCAAAGCCATTCTCTTCCTTATCTTACATAATTTAATACCCATCGAGCAAAAATTCAATATAAATCTATTAACGTGTCATTCGATTGGCTTGATTTTCACCCTTTGTTCATTTTACATTTTTGACGCTCTTCGTTCGTTCGTCCATAATTCGGTCATCCGAACTCGGAACTCACTCTTTATTGAGTCCACGACTCACGTTTTGTATGTTCTCTTACTTTCTTATGAAACCCTACACGTTCGGGTTCATTTACTAACTTTCTAATTCTTGTTTGACTTTTACAAAATTTTTCCCATAACTTCGTTATAGCTAAGTTTTAATCCGTTCTTCATGAACGTTTCTACTGTTCCTAACCAAGCAAGAAGCAACTAACTTATTATTAAACTTGTCCGTCAACAACAATTATCCTACGATGGTTTTAAATTTGTCCATCAACAACGTTCTTCGTGTTCTTCGCGTGTTCTTCGTGTTCTTCGTTCATTCTTCATTTTAATCGATATTTTGGATTACGATTCAACTTTTTATTGGAATTTGATGTTATAGAACATTATTCCTTACTTATTTCACCTACTTATTCATATAATCCACTCGGATCGCTCTAATTCATTACAAATCTTATACTTCCTTAAGAAATTTATGAACTAAATTTCTAAGTTCTTATTTCTTCTTTTCTCATGATTTCAACCATATGAACTCATCTCTAACCTTATCTACTTCTTATCTTCATTAATTTATGTTTTAAACATATTAAACTTAAAGAAATATCTATTAGAAGCTAGGTTATAGATTACCTCTTCTTCTTATTTTTCTCCCGCTAGACAAAGCCGGTGATTTGCAAGCTTTTCTATTTCACGATCACCCTTGATCCGAGCATCCATGCTCAAGTGTGGGATTTTCAAAATTCTCAAAATAAATAAATGAGCTTCCTATTTATAGAAAATCAAAGCTAAGGGCATTTTAGTCATTTCGCCCCCACCTCCTTACTATTCCCACCTCCTCTAAGACTTAGCCACCAAGTATACTTGGTGGCCAAGTGTCAGCCCCTCTTGCCCCATGAGTCACCCCATGGGTTGCCCCATTGGTTATTACCCATCCGTTTACCCATCGGTTCGATCCGCGATTTCTTTTCTTAGTTTGGGCCTTAACCCTAATTCTTATTGGGTCTATCTTGGGCTTGATTTCACGAAGCGTTGGGCTTGACATAATCCAAGTCCAATTAGATTCTACAAAGTCCATGAACTCAAAGTTCATTAAGACTTATCGTATTCTACGCATCTCATTCTCGTATTCTTGTATTTTCTTCGTATATAGTTTGTACGATATTCGTATTATACGCCGTAATAATCTTCATACTATATTCGTATAATAACTAGTATCATACTCGTATCTCTTACGCATAATAACCCTAATTATTATACGTGATCATTAAATTCTTAGAACTCACTTTTTCTAACCCTTAGGTTTTGAGTCAGTAGGCAAAAAATTCGTTTTTGCCATAACTGAAATATTATTGAATATTCCATCACGTCTCAAAATTAAATGTAATCTATAACTTCTCGGGATTTCAAAATAAATCTCCGAGCAGAAACGGATGAATAGTGCCTATTTCGTCTTTTTCCCCAAAAATATTTTGTTCCCGGAAAACTTATATTTTCGTCTTGAAATTTCTTATTCGCTCAATCTAGCTCGTAGCCAGAATACTCCCGATTAATAATCATCCAAGGTTATAGAACTATTAATAAACACATAACACAAAATAGTATTAATAAAAATTAGTTTTATTAATAACTAATTCTTTAAACCTAATTTCTGGACGATCCGAATTTTCGGGTTTTCACAACCAATGATTATGCCGTTGTACGAATATTCCCTATTAAAACGAATATTCCCCGACCAATTGAATATTATATAACCACTTGCTTACTTTGCAAAATTTGTAAATAATACCCACAACTATAACATTATATCAAATCCACACCATAATATTCAAAAATATATTTCGAGAAAAATTAATCTTTATTCATAAAAGTTGGGGACTTACATCCATCACCAGCTGCCACGGTATCCTGGACCGTCATGTTGTAGACTCTCGCGGTTGATTTCGTTGGCTTGCTGGATGATGTTGGTCCTGTGATCGCCAGAGTTCCGTTGCCCTTCCCCGTGTTTATGCTTCCTGCATCCATTCTCCTTTTCGGGCAATCCTTCACCTTATGCTCCATTGACCCGCATATAAAACAACCATTATTCATTCTAGGATTGGGGTAGTTGGGAGAGATATGGCCCTCCTGCCCACACTTATAGCACACAAACTTTCCCTTCAAACATTCCCCATAGTGATTCTTTCCACAATTACCACACTGTATCACCTACTTTTTCTTCACACCTTCTTGTTTCACTTGCACATTCCCAAAATAGTTCCCCTTCCCCTTTTCACCCCTATTCCCACTATTACTTTCCACCTTCACAGCTCTTACGACCTTGCCTTTGTTCCTCTTCTCCTTGTTATAGAGGCTCATGGCCTCACTCCCTTCCTCAGCTATAAATAGCTTTTTCCACGAGTTCTGCAAATGTAGAGATCTGCAACACTGATACCTTGATGTAGAGCCAGGGTTTTAATCCCAGCTCAAACCTTCTCGCCTTCTTAGCCTCCATATCAACTTGATGCGGAGCGAACCTAGCCAACTCATTAAATTTTGAGGCATATTCCGCAACTGTCATGTCCTCCTATTTTAACTCCAAAAATTTCACCTCCATCCTCGCCTGCATACTAGATGAGAGATAGTTTTCAAAAAATAAAGTCTTAAACCTAGCCCATGTGACTACACCTTCTCCTGCCCTCGCTTGATTTGCTTCCCACCAAAAGTTAGCCTCCCCTTATATCATATAGGTGGCAAAAGCGGTTTTTTCCCCTCATCTACCCTAGCAATTATGAAAGCATTCTCTATCTCCTTTACCCAAGTCTGGGCTTTTATAGGGTCAACTGTTCCCCTGAATTCTGGTGGTCCGACTGCTTTGAAATCCTTGAAATTCGCTAAGCGATTGTCTGGCGGGTTCCCTGCGATTGGTATTCCCTGCTGCATAGCCTGGGCTACCATGTTTGCGAAGTTTTACATCGGGTCTTGTGGTTGTCCTTCAGCATTTTGACAGATTCTTCTGCCCTTTGATTTCGAGTTCGACGTCTTGGCGACATTATCTGATTAAATAGAATCATAAATTTAACTTACATTCTAAACCTTAGTGTATAAATTTAGCATATCAAACTTATTTCATAAATCAAGAATATATTCATATTCATTCAGCTAATTCATAGTACTTTTACATAACACATACTTTTATCCCTTAGTGACAACAAAAGTCGGGATTTACTGATATAACTTATATAGAAGTTGAGAATATTACATTACACACGCACATTATCAAACATACATAATCAACTACTAATCCTAATTATTTCCTACACCTTTTTCCTGATTCTGGACAATATTTCTCCCAATGACCTTCCAACCCACAAACAAAACAGGCACCTTGCTTAAAGTCAGGACAATGAGGAGAGGTATGTCCCTTATGGCCGCAAATACAACACATCTTTTTCCCTTGGTTTTTATTGGATTTTCCTAAGTCGTGGTCTTTCATCTTTCTTTTCCCTTTATTGCGCAAAGTTGCACATGATATGTTGCTTTTGGCTCCCATCTGGTCAATTTGGATTTTAAGCTTATCTTGTTCTTCCATTGTTTCTTTTAATGCTTTTCGTAACTGACTGTTTAATAGCTTTTCTATTTTCCACAAATTTTCCAGAGAAGAAACCTTGTTCCTCAGACTCTGCACTTCCGTTGATGCTTGATCAGCTCCAACTTAAGTGTTTGAATCACTATCTGTTAGTTCCACCATTTCTAGATCTGGTATTATATTTTCCAAAATAACCACCTCCTCCGAGTTGTTTTCATTGTGAGCCTCTATTTCAGCTATGGGCCTTGATATTGGCTCGGGTGTATGGATTTGATCATTCTTCATGCTATAAGCATATAATAAGCCTTTTCCACCTGACATCTACACAAATTACCTAGATTAATATATAATATATACACACAGCAAGTAATAGTTTAATATAAGTTATGTTTCATTTTATTTGACGATGGACATTATTGGCTATCTCTCAAAGCTGATTGCAATGACCACGTCAGGAGATGCTATCTGTGCCAGATTTATGGGAATGCTATACACGCCCCTCCATGGGAACTCCACAACATGAGTTCACCTTGGCCCTTCTCAATGTGGGGAATGGACGTTATCGGGCCCATTGATCCTAAAGCCAGTAATGGACATCGATTTATCTTCACCATGATCGACTACTTCACCAAGTGGGTAAAATCAGCCTCCTTCCCCATGGTTACCAAAGAAGCCATTATTGCTTTCATCAGAAACAATGTCATTTGTCGATATGGAAAACCAGAGGTGATTGTGTCAGACAATGCTAAGAAACTCAACAACAAAATGATGGAGGAATTATGAAGTAAATTCCACATCAAACATCTTAACTCTGTTATCTATCGTCCGAAGATTAATGGTGTTATTGAAGCGGCTAACAAAAATATCAAGAAGATTATGCAAAAGATGTCTGCCAACCACAAAGATTGGCCTGACTTATTGCGTCTTACTCTGTTATCCTACAAAACATCAATGCACACTTCCACTAGGGCAACCCCCTATGCATTAACCTATGGGATGGAAGCAGTGCTCCCCATAGAAGTTGAAATGGAATCCCTTAGAGTGTTGATAGACGCTCAACTGGATGAAGACCAATGGGTACAAGACAGGTATCACCAATTGTCTCTAATAGACAAAAGGCGAACCGCGGCTATCTTCAATGGTCAGTTATATCAGCAAAGGATCGCCAAATCCTACAACAAAAAAGTCCGGCTACGGCAGTTTAAACAACATGACTTGGTTTTGAAGAAGATCCTTGACAACCAAGATCAATCTAAGGGGAAATTCACTCCTAACTGGGAAGGCCCATTTGTTGTCAAGGAAGTATTGACAGGAGGCGCTCTCAGATTACAAGAAATGGACGGCGATTAATTTCCATAACTCATCAACTTGGATGCCATGAGACGGTACTATGTGTGAAATGACCATCAAGCAAACATCCTGGTGTTGGATTATCAGATCACCAGTCATTTCGGTTCTTTAACCCTTTACCACATACAACTCTTCCACACTTTGCCCCATAGGAAAAACATACTTTTCAAGCCAACAGCCTAGCTTCTCTGTGTTCCTATGAGTTAGGTCATCCCACTACGGATTGAACCTCTCGCGTTTGCAGTTTGGCTACCCATACATGGGATCAAACTTTTCATACCTACAGTTTATCCTCAACCTAGGATTAAACTTTCTCATCCCCGCAATCTGACTTGCACATGGGATCACGCTTTTCCACTCGCCCTGAGGGGCGAACTACGTCGACCTGATCTCCTTTTTAATAAGAGTATGTAGGCAACCATTTCATATGGCCCGGTCGCAATAAAACAAAAATAACAAAAAACATTTCTACCCTCTTCTCCTCACAAAAACAAAAATAAAATCCTACACCATTTCTGCCACATATACGTCGAACCTCTTACACTGAGTTGAACTATACTGAACTGATCTCCTCTTGATAGAGTACGTGGCGACCATTCATGGTTCGGTCTCACCCCCTACCAAAACATAAACCCTTGTCAATTGGTACTGGGATCATCTTTCAATCCGCTACATTTCATTGGCTTCAGACCAAAGGGATGGAATTACCTGAACTCCTCCCAAATAAGAGATTCGACGACTATCTAAGTTGCGGTCATACCTTGAAGAGCAACACCAATCCATAAGAGATGGAATTAACTAGGCTTCTCCTAAATAGAAGTACTGGAGACCATCTGTGGTGCAGTCAATCTCAGAGAGGAAAGCCACACTCCTCTCCACATTTATATACAGAAACCAGTCCCAAGACACCAAAGATGGTAGGGATACATACAGATCAATGATCAATTTTTAACTGTCCAGAGACATCTCAATGTCCATCCCTCAAGGAGGAATTTAGAATACATCAAGATCACAAACCCTGAAGCAGCAAGTAAAATACCAAGTAAGTAGAAAATCATATCTAAAAGGAAAGTGATCAAAAATATATTTCCCTGCCATGTATATAATGTTGTTTGATATACACAATGTAAACTGTACATGATAAAATGGCTAAGCTAGTTGGTGTAGGAAAATACAAGCTCATCTAAAAGTCAGGGTATATGTGAGCTAACAAGCCCAACATGGCATCCCTCTCAGAAGAAGGAGGCGAAGCTGTGGTCTACTGTACGAGAATATCCACACGACCCAACAGATCTGCAGCCATCTTCATGGTGACCATATGCTCATCGATGTAAGTGCTCATCTCTGCAATCATGCCAGTGGTAAGGGACCTCACTGCAGTACTATCTGTGATGGCTACATCCCGGGCAGATATAGCACTATCCCGCTCAACTATCACTGCTTCTCTGGCTAATATAGCCTCATCCCGCTCGAAAACAGCGGTGTCTCTACGAGCTAATGCCTCGTCTCTCTTTGACAAAGTTGTGTCTCTCCCATCAAGGGCAGTCAACATCAAGGCTCTAGCCTGGTCTCTCTCGAAGGTCATCAGATGGAGACTCGCTCAAAATCTTTGTCTTTGAATGTTGTATAATAGCAAGCAGTCTTTGGTACTCGAGAAAATCTAGAGAAATTTGGCAACCCAAAGAAATTGGCTCCTCCTCGATGTAGGAATCAATGTCATTCATAGGCTCTGCATCATCTGAATCACTATCCGATACTGTGGATACTACCGCAACCGATAAAATCTTTGTCTCCATCCATGCGGAATACTCTGTAGAACAACCTGGATGACTAACAGAAAAAGAAGTTATCTCACACTGATCCCAACAAGCATACACACGGGATCGTACCTCTACCAAAAGATAGCGAGAAGCTAAACGCTGACCTAGCGCCCCCTTGAAAGGATGAAAATCTTGGAACTAGTCAAACTGCGACATTACGGCCAGCGGGTATTAAGTAGTCACACCCCTCAAACCAGCCAGAGGGAGATAATCTATACCCGGAGCATGAGTAATAAAGCTGTATGGTGAGCTGAGCTCCGAGCACGGCAATATGATAAATGGATCTCTGGTATCCGCTAAGAATATGGACCAAGACATAGCATCTGTACACTCCGATGGTTGAAAGGAGTACGACATGGCTATATCATGGGTGAACCAGTACCCATGCCGTCTAAGAGTGCCAATCGGTCTCAAATGGGACATAAACCACACATATAGCATGATCGAACTGCCCGTGAACACTCCTATCGGATAAGTGCAGCAGTAGGTGGCTGACCGCAGGGTCTTTGCTATAATCATAGGTATAATGGTATGACCCTCCCTAAGAGCTCTCACTACCATGATGAATCCAATGTCCATCTCATCCATGTATCGTGGCATATAGACATACGATAGCACGCATAATAGCAGTACATCAATCCTAGCTATACGCCAATGATCCTCCGGTGTGGTGAAATCCCCGGAATGTCGTGTATAACTATCCTCCGAGCCAAATCTGTTAAATAGAAAATGCTGGGATATAACGTGGCTCAATGTAAGCTCATCCTGCCCTACCCCTCCGGCTCGATCCAGTTTGAGTTGCAAAGGAGTTCTTACGGACTGAAAAAGTCAAATCGGGAATAAAAACGCTATGCAATTGAGCAAAACAGCCTACAATCCTAGTCTTCTCAGATGGAACTTTGAGTTTGTACATCACTTATTGGTAGTCACCCGAACACGAGGTATACCCTGCCAATGATCTCATTTGTTATAAAGCACATCCGGCAATACCTTGTACAGGTCCAATGCCGCCAACTCCGGGTCATTACCCTAAAAGATCAACGTGATCCCCGACGGGGGTTACAACATGGATCCCCGACGGGGGTTACAATGTGAAGCCCCGGCAGGGGATTGCAACGCACATTCAACTGTTGTCACACATATCAATGAAGGTCAAGCAGCCTTGACAATATCTCAGTCGATGGCGATTAAACCTATCGAAGCTCAAGAGCTATTCGAGGATTTCATGTTTGATTACTCATATTCCCCAGCGGATCCCTGGCGGGGGTTACAGCGCGTACTGCCGTTGATTCACACGTCAATGAAGGTCAAGCAACCTTGACAAATTTTTCCCACGTGGTTCTTTTCCACCCGTTTATTCACATGCCGGTGAAGTACACGTCAACGAAGGTCAGGCATCCATGACGACATTTGTTGTTGGCAGTAAATCCAACAGAATCTTGGATTGTCCTGGCGATACCAACCAGGAATGGTTAACGTCATCAAGGAGGATCGATAATGGAATATGTTATACACATCCTCATACAGACCAAGCTTTATCCCCACAGATCTTTTACACATAAGAGGTACATCTTAAGGATCAAGTCGTTATCAAGGATCCAGGAATTTGGTGATAACCCCAACATCAACATCCTAACAGATTCAGATTGCGCATCAAATCTGGTCATCATTGCCAATCCCCAGTTGAAGCAACAGGGAGCCAACAATCATCCCCAGCATGTTGGGCAACAACCCCGTACACATGCATAATACATTTGCATCATGTTGCTATATATAGTATCATGTTTATCTTGTTGCATTTCAAGTGTCTAGGATTCTTTATCCCACCCATGCATTGCATTACATGAGTATGATAAAGAGGGGCATCTGTAGACACTCAAAATTTTCTGTACACCTGTCACTAATATTGCATGAGGACATATTCGTCTTTCAAGAGGGAACCCTGGAAGACAGTCCATATCCATTTCGAATACTATCGAAAGTTCAACATCAACCCTAGAACACACACTGGGGGTAACAATTCCAACCTCAGAGATAACCCCGAGGCGTGCAGATCCAATACCGGAACACACACCGGAGAAGACCGATTAATCTCGGAGATAACCCTGAGGTATCCAGTCTCAGTCCCAATTATGGGAATAACTACCAACCTTGGTGATCACCCCAAGGAATGCAGTTCCGGCGATAACCCCGAAAATGTTTGTTTCAAATGAAACCAGCTTCAATCTTGGTGCTCATAATGAGATACTCAGTACCGAACCGAAGATAACACCGGGAGGACATGCACACCTCAGAGTTGACACTGAGGACTTTCAACATTGCAGTGCGATCCAATCTCGGTGAAGCCACGAGCAACGCGTCTACTTTATCAACCCAAACCGCATGATAACAATTGGGTGAGGGCAACCTCATTATCTCACCACTCTAAGGCCACATCATGTCATCTCAACATTTCATACACACATCTCTACACAACGATGTCCCACAAGAATCAAGGAAAACCAATCCCGAGTGACTATTACACAGGATAACGGATAGAATTTGAAGCTGAAGACCGAAGGGCAACATCCCATCTTCATGACTTCGTACAACCTCGAATCCCGTGACATTGTGTAACTCTCGACAATGACGGTCCGAAATAGGTCTTATATATCTCAGTCGGATGCCTGGATTGCAATTCTTAAAGTTCGAGCGGACATTACAGTGCCCGAGTGCACGTACTTCGAGAAGACGGAACCCGAGAAACCCGGGGCAACCCGGGTAGCCTCTGGTACACCCCCCTCTATAAATAGAGGGCTTGGGGTGGCCATTTTATGAAGAAAAAGAGTGAGGAAGCCCTATCAAATTTTCTCCGTACTTGCAATATACTGAGTGCTTTCCCATTTTAAATATTTGTGAGCTCACATATAGCTACTTTTGAACCGACGGGAGCCGAGTTTCATCCACTTTAAAGATATAGAAGTCTTCTTTGGTTGCCCACTGTAAGACTTCTCACACACTTTAAAGCATTTCTCTTCATCTTTGCACACACCCTTCTTCACGTTGAGAGTCGTGTTGCGTGTGTTTGCCCGGACTTCAGTCCGTGATTTTATTTCAGTTTGTATATACATATTATATATATATATATGGACTAACATTATCGAGTTATGCCTCGATTGAGCCTAGACTTCGGTCTGGAGCGTTTATTCGCTTTTATATATGTGTATATATATATATATATATATATATATATATATATATATATATATTTATATATATATATGAACTGTGTGTCGAACTTTATTCGATGAGCCTAGACTTCGGTCTGGTGCGTTTATTTGCTTTTAATATATATATATACTTATATATATTAACTGTGTGTTTAACTTTGTTCGATGAGCCTAGACTTCGGTCTGGTGCGTTTACTCGCTTTTATATATATTTATACTAGCTATAACCCGTGCCTGAAGGCACGGCGTAACGAAAAATTAAATTAAAATTTTAAAAATATTACATTATATAAAGACACATACTACCACAACAATTAATACAAAGTCAATCATCAATACATATATAACCACCAAATCATCGAGCTATTTAGAGTTATTTTGCGACAACATGTGATATCTGGGACTTGCACTGCTCTTTCTTAACAAACACATGCTAATAAGAGGAGAATTATCTCCTACTGACACAAAATATAGACGCATCATGTACATATAACAACTATCTTGAAATTAGATTAGATTAATACCAGTGCATGATGTACATATAACAACATAAAGGCACGACGTAATTTGTAAAATATTACATTATCTAAAGACATATACCAACACAACAATTAATACATACTCAATCATCAACACATATCCAACCACCAAAACATCAAGCTAGTCGGTAATAATTTCAAAAAAATTAAATGAGAGTTTCCTTTTAAAATAGATATCCCAAAAATTTTAAACACATCTACAAAACTTATAATCATCAATCTATATACAAACCACCAAAAAACAATTATTCCATACCCAAAAATCATCATAACCATGTATAATTAATTAACTTTACAAAAGATGGAACCAAAATATATACAAACATGCGAGAAAAATAGAGAAACAACATTTTGAGCATAAGACCCATTACTTTCTGACTTACACCAAGTATCCTTCAATGTATACCTGAAAATATTTAAAATATAAAAATTATCGAAATATGTTTGTCAAAATAAAACAACTGTAAATCCGAAACATAAGAACTCTTACTTTACCATGAATTATCTAAAAAATAAATGAGCGCACACATATTTACTTTATGAACAACGCAACGCTTTGAAAGACCTCCTCACCTTATATATTATTACAGTACTCGGTCCTAATAAAAGTTTTGAGAAAAGATATCACTACCTGATCCTCAACTTTCATATGCTTTGAGAAAAGCTTGGCATCATGACATTCTTTAGTCAAAGGTTGCAAACCCCTGCAGTAGCAAAAGAAACATGATACACAAACTACTCAATTTGACTACTGTCATAAGTTTCTCTCTCCCATTTTATCTACCTGAAGTAATTTTTTTAGAAATATGAATAAACTGATATTAATGAGAATGTTCGACTGCTATTTTCCATTAAGACTCAGTTCAAAGCTTTAGCCTTTGTTTGAATTTCTGGATCCTAAGACAAAGTTTCAGACACTCATTTTAATTGGTTTACATAATTAAAGAAATTATTTTTCCTTTTGATCATAGAAAAGAAAGCATGATGGAGATGAAGATATAAATGACATCCACAGACACAAGAAAAGTAAGGTAACATCAAAATGACCAATTTCTTCTAGTCATTATGTTTATTATTGATTGTTAGGAGTCGGTCTATACCTATTGCTAAGCTTGAAAAAAATAAAATTCCATGAAAAAGAAATCAGGTATACTAATCTGCAAAAATAAATGTATACCAAAAAATAAGCTATAAGTATGAAAGTGATCCAAATTTTCACTTAACTCAATATGAAAGTAAATAGCTTAAATTTTTTTAAAGTACATCATGATTCATTGGCGTTCATTTTCCAGTTTCAGACATAATTCATGTGGGGTTATAATTTCTCCTTTACTTCGAACTTCATAATTTCTTGTTTTCTCTTTTATATTATAAGACAATGAGTGCACAAAAAAACCACCCTCACCAAAAAAAGACACAAATAAGCACTTCAAAAAGAGTATAAATAAGTTCTATTCCAGGAATATTTATTTCAACAATGAAATCAAGATGGCTCAAGTTAGGATAGGTTATTTCAACATGTTCAAGGACTAAATGCTACTCTTGGGCTCAATGTGACCTTAAAATTTAAGGTTAATATCAATAGTACTCGTGGGACAGTAAATTTGAGACTTGATTAGGGCTCAAGTGGTTCTTATAAATATGTTCAAAATATTATTTAATAACGCCACCGCTTCTCATCTCATCTCCGTGTAGCTATAACTACTGATATTTCGTAATATTGGACTTATGGATTGTTTTCCATTCCCAAGCGTCTAAGAGCAAATCTAATCGGTACTTTTAGGTTTTTAATCTCTCTCAAAATGACAATATTAGGTGCTGCCAATTAGTTTTGAAATTAGGGTATTGAAAATTTGAATTAGAAACATCGATTCGAGGGTTTTGATTTTGATATGAATTTTGATATTGGGTAGGAAAAATGTTAATAAAAATTCCTAATTTCAAGATTACTAAAAGAGTAGACTAAAGGTACGTCATACATTAAAACTAACAAATGAAGAGCATTTCAAATCAAGAGAAGTTTGCTGATTGTTTGGAACGTAACAAAAGTCATGAACCGATTACCTGACCTAAGTTGCAAAACATTAAAAAAGGTAGTAATATTTACACCGAGTCCAACAACACCTCCGGATATACGATATTTGTCGTGGTAGATGATCCATTAGGAGGGAGAAGGACACTGATACGATCAGCCGACGTGCACCTAGACATGGCCACATACAGGTGACCTTGGCTGAATACAGGCAAGCGCAGATCTACACCAACAAACTTGACTGACTGGCCTTGTGACTTATTGATTGTCATAGCATATGTTAAGCGTACTGGGAATTGGCGTCTAGTCATTTGAAATGGTAAATCTTTGGACGACGGTGATAATGATATCCGCGGGATGAAACACAGATTCGAAGATTTGTCACCAGTTAGAATTCTAGCCTCAATAACCCGCGATGCGCACTTGACAACCATTAGTCTGGTCCCGTTACAGAGTCCATCTTTCGGGGCTATATTCCTCAACAATATGATGGGGCACCCGACCTTTAGCTCCAACTTGAAAGGCGGTAAACCTGGCGGGTTTAGAGAATTTAGAAACTCACTTGGATATTGATTAGTGGTAGAAACAGCGGAGTTCGTGCCCATCGACACCTTACAAATTTGCCAAGTAGGTATCGTCTCGCTTGAGGATAAATTTGTAGAAGCGACATCATTGATGGTGCGAGACATCATCATTAAGCGAGAAAGAATTGTGCGCTCAGTTAAGTAGGATGGGGTTACCACACTGAGCACATCTAGTTGTGGATAAACTCTGGAAATTAGTTCATGCAGAGTTCAACACCTGTGTATCGTTGGAGGAAGTTCCACAGTATCTTGCGTACTGATCCCAATCTAAGTATGATGTGAAACATATCAGTACATATAAATGAATAATTAAATGAATAATCTGTAATATAAATCACCTCTTCCAAGAAGGATGCGTGAGAAGAATTTGCAGGATGATTGCTATTCAAACGCATGTTTATGCTCAAAGTCAATACGTACACACTCGCCCACATTGCAGAACGTCTTAAAGATGCACCAACAATTTGTTCTCGACAACCCTTAGGTATCACCAGTAGTATTTGTCGGAAATCCCATGAAACACAATCGTGATACCACCGAATGGTCGGTTATCATCATCAGACGTCACGAAGTGTGCGATCAATCGCCTCAACACCATGTCGATCTTTGCGTGGGAACTTCATCCCATATTATCAAGCAAGCCTCCTAAATAATTCCCCCATGCGGATTGTTCTTTGAAACCACATATCCGACTTTCTATGATATCGAATGGAATGCAAAATGTAGAATGAGTGTCCAAACCGCCTAACAACAACAACGATGCAATTCTGATGAAGCAAGCTATGTGACGATATGACCCTCATTGCGCATTTTAGTGGTGATGGTGTTGTCTAAAAAGGTTTTCCCAGTTCTCGCACCTCCACCGAGGAAAAACATTTTGCCACGATTTTCAAAGAACGGAGATAGTGATAGCATCATAAGTCAGACGTTGAGCATTATTTAAAACATCAATATTCAAAAGGTCATTCGGTTGATTAGCTTCATTTTGTAGTTGCATATGATCGATCAACAATCTATTACCTGAAACAGAACTCCAATTTTGAGCGAGTGGTGTGGCATGGGTGGGAAGTCATCTAATTTTTTGCGATTCATGTAGCAATTGATCAATCAAATATAAATAGTAATCTTGATTTGAGGCTGTGTTGGATCGTATATGCCAAAAGTTGTTTGTAGATTGTGACGAAGATCATCACATATATGAACGGAGAATTGATTCCACAGAGTGCATGGTTGTATTAGGGAGCATTCTACCAGAATGATGCAAAATAGTCTCCGTAACTGGTATCCCGTATTCATGGTTGAAGCCTCCTGGAGGCATTGTACCCACTCTGCATCATCTTCCATGAGCCCCATAGCTACACACGCCCGATTTAAAACTATCATAGAAACACCGTTGATCGATGCGTTGAAATCAAAAGAACGCGGTCCTCGACAATTATTAATAGCAATCGAAGGTAAAATCGCTCCCCGAATTGGGCGTAGCAAAGTATAATCGCCAATTGCAAACCCACTGCATCTCGAGTCCAAATCTTCGACCTTTGTTCCAAAGCGAAATGTTGGGGAAATTCTTGGTATGTGTGAGGCACGTGCAACATCATTTGAAGAACAACGGTCAAAGAATCCGATGAGTTGTGATTTGACTCCTAGACCCAAGTCTTATTGTTTCAAGTGTTTTAGTAGGATCGTAAACAACTTGATGCATCCGGTAAATATAGATCTAGCCGCATAACCAAGGAAGGAATTTCTTCATGAAGAGGATAACAGAAGAGTAGCCATGCGACCTCTGTCGGTCAATATATACCTTGCATCAAGGTATTTCTTTATCTCATTGTTTCCATCTGGTCCCTCTAAAACCATAGTTGTGCGGTCATGACCTTTGTAAATGTACTTGTGGATATATTTGACGCACCTCATGTAATAACCCGAGATTTTCTATATAAAATAAATATGAAATTTTGCGTATAATTTTTTTTATTTAATGACGAGACTAAGTGTCAAGTAAAGTGAACGATAAATGCGAATACATTTATTACTTGAAAAAATTAGAAATAATTTTGGAATTATTAATTACCACAAATTATATGGTAATAAATTTACGTAATAGAAAAATTTTTATTAATTATTTTCCATGAAAACATGATTGGAAATAATATATGAAGTGATAATTAGATTTATATAATAAATATTTTATTATATTAATTGTTCGAATATTTAAGTTAATTATTTTAACTTGATTATTGATCTTTTGTGTACGAAGAATAAGTCGAGATATGAGATCAAACCACGGATTGGGATTGTGATCAAGAGATTAGAATAATAATATTATATTATTTATATAATGATTTTCTGATTACCATAATTATGTCTTTGGGTATGTAAGGACATATAATATTGAGCAATGATGGTCAATTAGGTCATAGCATATTACCGTCTTTGTGAAACCCTAATTATTAAACTCGGTTATGGGGTATTTACGAGTGGTGATTTGTGTATATGAAATTCTTGTGAATAAGAATATCGGTAATTAGAAGAAACCCTAATTATCGTTATGCGTCGATAATTAGGACAAACCCTAATTATTATAACCCTAACAGGTTAAAATTAGAAATCGTAACAAGCGTGTTAGTAACATACGAGATAATTAAAGAACCACTAATGGTCAATTAGAAACCCTAATTGATGACGTTGAGAAACCCTAATTTTAATTCTAGGGTTTAATTTCGATGTTATTGTATAAGTGTTTTAATTTACCAAAGGATAGAAGTTAATTGGTAAATTATAAGAATTAAATCTAGTGATTAAATATTACATTTAATTGCCTTGTACAAGATTGCCCATACACTCTTAAACAAAGCCCAACCATCACCCATAACAAATCAGAAGCAAGAATCAAGAATTTTTGGCAAAAAGGGTATAAGAACACTAAACCTAGAAATCCTTTGATTCGATGTTATTTGATGCAATTGATTGTTTAAAGTTGTGTAATAGAATTTTAATTGATGATATGGGTTGATAAATCAAAGACCCATAACATCAAAGTGCAATTAATTGAAGATTTAAGCAAGTTGAAAAAACCGAATTACATTATTTTTTCACCAAATGTCGAGGCCATAACTCTTTGCTCGATCATGAGTTTTGTTCTTCAAAAGTTGTTATGTGAAGCGATATGTGGTCTTAATCGCAAAAAGAATCAAGTCCATATCATGTATAGATTAGAAGTTATAGATGGTCAAACATGGTTGACCGATCATGATAAACATTTTTGGGCGATGCGTAATGGGGGCATTCTCGTCCACTTTTTGTGCTTTAAAAGGTCTGGCCTTTTGATATGTTGTAGTGCACTGAGTTAGGAAGCCATAGGCTTTGGAATGACCTCATTCCGACCTCGGATGAGGGAATTACGGTGATTGGAAGGAAATGTGTCAAATTTCTCAAAACTAAAAGTCAGCAACGGGATGTGCTATTCAGGACACTGTTTTGATCATTTAATATTTCCAAAACCTTCTGGGCTTTTGGTATGTTATAGTACACCGAATAATCTTTCCATACACTCCAAAACGGACTAAATCCGATATCGGAGGAGAGAGTTATGACATTTCAAAGTAGTAGTGTCAAAACTTCCCAACATGTGCGGTGCAGTCCATTTGAACGGAATTTCTGGGCTGATGTGTTCGTAATTTGGAAATGGTCAAAGAATAAAAGTTGTAGCCCCAGAAGTTAGCTTCGCGTGGGCTCAAGAATCGCTCAAAAATGTTTTAAAATGAAAAAGTTATGGACTGTTTTTAGCGAAAGAGGGTAAAGCTGAAACGAGATTGAAAAGCTATTATGAGCGTCCATTTTGGCCTTTGTTAGGGCTACCTAATGAACCCAATTGGGTAATTCAGTATTTTTAAAAATAGTCTTACATACCATGTATAACATATCCAAAAATCAGATTAATCGGAGTTATGAGCAATGCGTTAGAAAATCGCATAAAGTGAGCTATTGAAAAATTAGTATAAACCAAGTCCCACATCGACTAAATTGAGAACTTCACCATTTTCTAAACCTATAAATAGAAGGGCTTGGCCTTTGTTTCATTCACCAACAATAAGGCCTCCAATTTTTTGAGAAAGATTTTGTTGTGGGGAACTTTTTATAAAGATCTCCTTAGTTAAATATTGGCGTGAAAGTGCATTATTCGATTATGTGGAATTCAGTATTTAGGGTATGTTTCTTATTTAATTTTGTAATGTTATTATTTTTAATTGTTAGTTAAAGTTTGAATTTTTAAAGTTTAGTTAGTGTTGTTAATAAACTAGTTAGTTTACTATGTTTATTTTGGCTTGGAATTGATTATGTAAATGAGTTATTTGTGATGACTTTTAATATTTTGTGATGAATTTCATTAATTAATAATTATTAATGATATTAAAGTTATTTAATGATTATATTAAATAATTTAGTTTAAAAATGATTTTAATATTATAAAAATCATTTTAAATGAAAATAAGGTATTTAAAAATATTTTAAGTTATAAAATATAACTTTTAATATTTAAATGATAATTTTATTAATAATTAAATATTAATGATATTAAGATAATATTAATGATATTTAGTTTATTTAATGATTAATATTAAATAAATAGTTTAAAAATGGTTTTACTTATTTAAAAACCATTTAAAGAGGATATTAAGAATTTAAAAATATTTTAAGTTATAATTAATAACTTTTAATATTTGGATAAATAGTACATTAATATTTAAATATTAATGGTAATTATTTAGGTAATATAAATGTTTTAAAAATAGTTTGAGTTATTATAAATAACTTTTATATTTTAGCAATGGTTTCATTAATGGTTTAATATTAATTAAACTATTAATGATCTTTGGAATTGTTTAATGTTTAAATCATTTAATTATGATTAGATATTTGAAAGTTATAATGGCCAAACCAAACTAGGTGACTTGAGAACCGATTATGAAGTTCTAAATTTGAAGAAGAACACCTATAGTAATGATTATATCACTATAAGCCCTTTAGTAATGATTTGAATTATTTTAAATTTTTCTATTTACGAAATTGCGAAAATGATTAAAAATAAGATGTCGATATTTCTGAGATGTTGAGGTATAGAATAAGAGTTTTAGACTCATTATTTACCCGATAAAAAAGTGTCGATCACGCAAACAAATGTCGGACCTTATAAAAGAAAGAAAAGACTACTTTGTAAGAGCATGGATGAGATATTTGAAAAATGTATAAAAATATTTCAAGTATAGAATAGGAACTAAAAGTATGATCTTTGTGATTATGTGATTAGAGGTATGTCTTTGTTGTAATAGGCGATCTTATGTGTTAAGATATATTGTTCTAATCGAGCGAATGATCGATTATTGATAGGTTGTGATAAAGAGATAAAACCTAAGTTGAGATTTGTAATCGGTGAATCAGCAAGTATCTTACCTTTGCATTTTTTTATGCAATGGACATGAGTAAGAAGTTTTAATTATTCTATCACTTTGCATGATTATGTACTCTTTGATTATCGACATGTTAGCTCGGATATATATTACATTCATTGATTTCTATAAATGGTTATACAAGTGTCCCCACTTGGATAATCATGACATTTGTTCACATGTTGATACACCTTTGTCAATTACCGTATATATATGTTGAATTACATATTATTGTTGAGCAAGATTAAAACCTTGGGTTTGGAACCGAGCATGTATGAACATCCCTATATGGGAAGATTTTTGCGTAAGGCGGATAGAGTGAAAGCGATGAATTTCGTTCAAGTTATGTAGTATTGATCAATCTGAGGTACAATGCAAAGTGATCACCCTCCGTGCCGTAAGTTATGACGGTTTGAGGATAGAATTCCGCTAAACCTTTTCGAAAATGAAAAGAATGTTCATAGTATGTTTCTTAAACCCTATTCAAGGGTAGAGCGAGCCAAATTTAAAGAATTTGAAAGAGAGTTGTTATGTGAATTTTTTATCAAGTCTGATTACTTCACAACTTTCAATTCATTGTAGAAGTGTTATGTAAAGAGAATACTTATATTCTTTCAGCTTATATATAATTGCTATTACTTGCTAGGCACTTAAATGCTCATCCTTGCTTAAATTAAATGTTTTCAGTTATGTATGAGCAACCTGAAGGCTTAAGCACGAACAAAGGAAAAAGGAAAGCTGATCGAATAAGTGTGTATTATGAGTTAATGGTTATAGTTGTATTGGTATCTATTCAAGTATTGTAAGGAATGTATTTGAAGGTCACGTACTTGGGGAAGTAAACTTTGATGTATGTAAATTAAGTTCGAATGTATTATTATTTAGTATTATTCAGCTTAAAGAAATGGTATCGTGGAGAACCGAGTTCCGGTTTCAAGTACCTGGATTTGGGGTCGTCACACCTCATTCCTGCACAGACCTCCACATTTATATGACAGATGAACTTTCTTGATAGGTGTGGATTATAAGGTACGATGTCTCGATTATCAAATGTATGCCCTCTGGTGGTGTAAGACTGGCCATTACGGCGACGACGGTAAATAGGGTACCCATGTTCATCCATAGTAGTCGAATCTGCAAAGGCTTTTGGATAATGGAGCAAGTGCATGCAGATTAACCATGCAAGTTGAATAAGGGTTTCGAGAACCACAGGGACCATGAACCATACAACTCTTGATTGTTTCGTACAGAGTTGGATCAGTGGATGGATCTGGGAATTCAGCACTAACTAACCGATCTACTTGTGCAGTTGTCTGAATCTTGTCAGGGCCATGAAGAAAGAATAAAGCATGCATATGTGGTAACCCTCGTTTTTGGAACTCAATGGTGAATACATAAGCAACTTTTCGACCAAAAATCTGTTCATTTTTTACCTCATGCATTAGGGAACGCCATTTTAACTCAAATACATGGGCAACTATGTCTGGACGATCCAAAGAAGTTTGGTGTTCTAGTAAGGCAGCTGTTATTTCGGGCCATTTTGGGTTGGCTGTCATAGTGAGAAAGATGTCAGGGTGTTGGTGGTACCTTGTAATGGCCATAGAGTCATGAAAAATTTGGCTCATGTTACGTGCACTCCCAGTAAAAGACGATGGCAGAACAAAGCATTATCCGATCTGATCGGGGCCCAACTCATCAACACTACCGTCACATAAATTTGCATAAATCTCACGAAGCAACTTATCCTGATTGAGTCTGATGTAAGACAACCTGTTTTGCTCCGTTGATGCCCAAGCATCTATTATAAACTCTTGAAATAACTTTCCTCCTCTAAGAATCGTCGAATACTCGGTGGGACGTGGAAACATACGATAGCTGTAAAATTGCATCTGTGTCATCCTTCTTACTGCAAAATCATTTTGTTGGAGTTCCTTTATCGTAGACCGGGTTCCCAACCAAGCTCACCAGTAGGGAATAAAAGTACATAGTGTAATGGTAAATATGCTGGATGACACTCATTGATCTGGCTCAAGGCTCTATTATCTCCTTTTAGGTGCAGAACAATATCCCGCATACCACTACTCTCACTACCATCACCAGGCAAAATCACAACTATTTCATCTGTGGTTGGAAGATTGTACCGATGCCTATCAGTTGATGAGGTGTAATGAAGGTGAGCACGTAAATCATGATCTGAAGATTCTGACTCAGTTAGTATTTCATGGGCACGTTTGTACTTTGAAGTAAAATGATTCACTGACAATAAACAATTTTGTATAGTGTGGAGGACATCTCGACATAAGTTATTATTCTGCGCACAACGAATATTCAATGCAGTGGTTGGGTCATATATGTACAACTGCCAGTAGATGGGTGCGCGACCATCTGGGGGTAACAATGACCCGGTACGATGTCGTAATTCTCCATAGATAGTGAATGATGTTGGCCCTCTTGAGTTGAGTAATCTGTCATCAAGCTTAGCACCCAAGCTCGTGAAAGCATTAGCTGCATTGTACTCCCTAATATGCCGACGAAATGATTTTGCTTGACCATCATGGCCATCGTACAATGCACAAATAGGAGGTGGGGGTGCAATGAGTTCCGGTAACTTAACTTTGCCTTGTAGACAACATGTTCCGAATCTTGGATTAGACAATCCTATGCGAGACAATCGTTCATCCACTTGATGTAAAATTTGAACAATAAGGACCTTTGAATATTCATAGGCGAGAGAAAATGGCGCTTCATTATTAGCGAGGGACAATAATATTCATTTCGTCATCACTAAACATACAGTCAACATCGCTAAAGGGTTCTGGTGGGAATCTACAAATAAAAAATAATATGTACACAAATATGAGAAGTAAGAAAATAGTAGGCAACTAATAAACTATATAGAATATACATACACTGTTAGATCTTCCAGAACAGGAGACGACGTCAAGAGGACATTGTCGTTAGTTTGATGAGAATGAGGTTCTACATCGGGGACAACTTCATATTGAGCAAAGTCTGTCTCTAAATTTCGAGGCGAGGATAAAGGTCGCACCAGAACAGGTGAGAATAGAGCAAAGTCAGTTGGAATAAAAATTGGGTCAGACGCAATTGTAGGTGTTAGATAGCATTCCAAATTATTTGTCCGCGACCTTTTTTGTGGAAGGTGTGCGATAGTGGCTCGGTGCAATGGAGTTAGGTCTTGCAAAACATGACATAACGGTTGTGGGGGAGTGTAAATCACCGGCATTTTCCTATGCAACTATCCAACAGGGGAAAAAGACAATATATTACAACTTAATCAAAAAACTTACCAAAGAGGTAGACATATTTTCTTTTCCATTTTTCCGATAATTAGTGGGCGTGTGACATACTTTCGACGTTGAAGGTGCATTATGATTGCTAATAATTCGTGTTTCCCACACAAGTACACATTCATTTTGGCATTGCAGATAGTTAGTAAATGACAATAGTAAATGTACCTCGACATTGCACAACTGAGTAGACTACATAATATAAGTATGTTCACCTCATAAACACTCATTTAAATTATGAACTACAGAATAGACTACATAATATAAGTATGTTCTCGCTAGACTACACATACACTCATTTTATTTTTTGTATTCACCTCATTTAAATTTGCTTTCTATCGTATTCTGTATACATTGTACGCTTGTTAGGTAACTATAAGTATGTTCACCTCATATAGAGATGAAGGCGGTATTGCTAGTGGCCCAATCTGTATATTTAATGGATATTTAATTTGGCTCTTGTATTTTCATCTAAGAATGTATTAAAATGTTGGATGATTTTCTACATAGAAAAAACAAACAAAATGTAATACTATAAGATAACCAAATGTAATCTATAACATAGAAAAGTTGACTAATTGAGAACATGCAGAGTGCAAAAGGAATCCCTCCCTCAGTTTTATCCTCCTTTCATTTAACCACAATAACTGTCATCACTTGATTAAGCTGACCCAGTAACAGAAATTATTCATAATTTGAATCGAAGTACAATAGAAGAATATACAAATTTATATGAGGCGAACATACTTATAGTTAACTAACAAGATACAAAAAAGAACAGATCAATCGGCTAAAAAGGAAACTATGAACTATATAAAACACATATAAATACCTCAAATGTGATCTTGAGTGGCTCATCAATTTGCAAAAAAGGAAAACATTAAACAAAAAGCAAATGTTTGGGGTATAAGGCGTATTTTTGAAATCAGAGCCGATCTGATTTTTGTAGAGCTTTAATCTTAGCAGTGACCAACATACGCAGAAGGAGGGAGGAGGCTGCTTATTGAAAATTGTAGATATTTAACATCATGAAAAGGGGAAAAGAAAAATTCTTTACAATAATCCAAATCTGATCAATTATGTGAAACTTAAACCGATGAATCCAAAGCCATGTTTTCAATTAAGAAGCTACAAAGAAATTAGGAATAAAAAAGAGAACATATAAATCACGACCCTTATAGTTTTGGATGATTTGGATGATTTGGAAGAAATTAAATCATTTATGGGCTTCCTTTTAGTTTCCCTCTTTTTTATGCTCTTAGCTTCAGCTGCTTCTTTGTTAATGGGTCGCTTCATTGGTGGGAAAAAAATGATGTTGGTGGATATAGAAAACCAGGCGGTGGTAGTGACGGATGCATATTCACAGCACGCCTAGTACTCCATCACACGCTAAATAGTTGAGTATGTCTTCAGTTCAGTTCATCATTACCATGAACCCTTGAGTATGTCTTCAGTTCATCATTACCATGAACAAAGATAAACAGTTGGATAGTTAAGTGTGTAACTGCCCAAATCTGTGGGTTTTTATCTGCCCAAATCTCCAGTTATGATTGATTACTTTGTTGTTCATCTACTGTATGCCTTTGTTAATTTGTGTTTTCTCAATTGCAAGATTTGATTGGCCTCCACCTATGTCTTTGTGTAACAAACTTTATGAAAGGAATTTTTATTTTACTTTTTTTTTGAAGTGTAACAACTGTTACTATGGCACTCATTTTCAACCTAAATATCATCCAACAATGAAGATTATTACACGGATATCTTTTGCAGTTGTTGGTGTATATAAGGAAAATATAGTAAGTTGTCTATTTTGGAAGAAAAACACTAAAAAAAACTTTACCAGAAAATTGATAAATCCCAAAACAGAACACCCAAAACAATAAAAAAAAAACCCAAATAGAAAATTAGGACTCACCAGAACAAAATTGTTCTAACAACCAGGCTTCTTTGGGGCGAAGAACACAAAATCACAGCTAGCAAAACCTTTACCAGACAAAATGAAACTTTTTTTAGCTCCTCCATTAGAATTCTTTTTACACCAGACCAAATGAAACTCTTTGTATAAAAAGTTAAGTTTAGCAAAACCTTTACCTTCGTCTTTCTTTTTGGTTTTAGGCCTTTTGGCTTTGAGTGAGGAGAGAGAAATGAGATATTGTACAACACACCAGAAATTGAAGCGAGAGATTCTCAAATGTTAAAACCCAGCAACAAAATGAAACAGGAAAATAAGATCATTCACAAACAGAATCTTATCTTTTTCAAATACCCAAAAGAAATTCTCAAAATAAAATCAGATAGAAAAAAGAACCTTGATGCTTGCTTCGATAGTGATCGAAAATGAAGAATCCACTGCGATAGTGATCCGAAAAGGCTTAATTTTGGGGAAAAATTTGTATTGGATTTAAACCTCAAAATGAAAGAAAGCGGGATAAGGAGAAGGGGCAGAGGATTTTTGAAGAAGGCGTGTTTTTCTAGTGATTTTTGCCGAGGTATAAGGGGTGTTTATCTAGTGATTTTTTAATTGGACGTATATTTGAAATCAGAGTCATCTGAGCCATTGGATTAAATCTGAGCCATTGGATGATGAAGCTTTAATCGTGACCGTTCTTTGTTGAAGCCACTCTGTTTTATTATATATATATATATATATATATATATATATATATATTGTTGTAGAACTACATTCGATGAGCACAGATTTTATATCCGGAATGCGTTTATTGCTTATCATTCGATGAGCTTTGGATTTTATATCCGGTCGTTTTTATTATATATATATATATATATATATATATATATATATATATATTGTCCCACACAGAGTTTACCGTGGTGGTTGATCGCTTTCTGACTTTCTTTACGTTTAAATCTGCTGGAGTTCACTTCATGGCGGTTGATTACTGTCTGATTTATTTACATTTTGTCCCTTTGGAGTTTCCTCGTGGCGGTTGATACTTTTCTGACTTTATTTACATTTTCGATCCCCCATAGAGGTGCTTCGTGGTTGGTGATCATGTCTGTATATATATATATTTACAACTTTTATATATAACCTGCTTATTGCTTTCATACAAATTACGGTATCATGTGTGCCTAGGAATCATGTGATCATAGATTCAGCCTATTGGATCTAGATTCGGTTCCCGTGATGGACATTTTCAGCTGTAAGCAGCTTGTAAATTATTATGCGGTGTCTGAATTTTCTCAGATGGTTTTCATACCCACGAGGAAATCGGCATTATTTTGTACATTATTTTCTTACAGATGCTTCGCATCTCAAAAATAAAATCAATCAAGCCGGATATTTAATAAAATGGAATTATCAAAAAGTCTCAATTACTATTGAGCATCGGGGTTTGAAAAACCTTTTTTATAAAACATCACTGCCATATCTTGCTATATACTGAATTTTTACATAAATTCAAACCACATGTATATATAGGTCTGAATGTGACGCCCCAAAATAGGTATACATCATCTAATCCAAAGTGCCAAATACATGGTACATAATACAAATACAACCTTAGATATACAACATGAAGTTTGTGAGTTTTAATACAAATATTGTCTCAAAGAGCGGTATTCAAACTCAAAATAAGTCCTCAATACATTTATTATCAAACTATTTCATAGAATAGTGAGGACTACTAATGCTATCATATCGGACCGAATCACTCCGGTTCTCAGAGCTAGTCCCTACGACATTCTCATTTCTGAAGAGAACAATGAAAGCAAAAGGGTGAGCTCAACTAGCCCGAAGAAGAAATATTATGACTAAGATAATGCGAGAATAAATTATCATTAGCCTTCAACAGTGTTAAACTGATAAAATATAACAAACATCAAGTTTAACTGCAGCAATAAATCTACTATCTTCTATGATTTAAAAGGTTTTTCATTACTTTTATCATTTGAGACTCGACAATAAATAATCCACATCATCCCTGCACTACGGCCAAGGATATTCATTAGTATCACTACCACAAATTATCCATGAACTACGGGCCAAGGATATTCGTGTATTCATCAATGGTCATGATCATGCCAATATCAAGGATATTCCACTAATTTCATGGAGTATAGAAGTCAAAACTTTAACCAACTGAGTATAATAAAGAATGGAATAACAAAAGAAATCACCAGACATGCGATAGACCTCACAGACAGGTTATTCCAACAGAATAATAAATAACAGATCCAGGTCATGCGTAAACGCACAAACAGGATGTTCCAACAGAATAATAATCAACAGAACCAGGTCATGCGTAAACGCACATACAGGATGTTCCAACAGAATAATAAACAACAGAACCAGGTCATGCGTAAATGCAGATACAGGATGTTCCAACAGAATAATAAAGAATGGAGTAACAGAAGAATTTCACCAAGTATAGGGTAGTCCGCGTATACATGTTATTCCAACAGAATAATAAAGAATGGAATAACAGAAGTTCTCTTCATGAATAAGAAAGAAATAATACCCCTTACGAGTACAACAAATAACCTCTCTTACCGTAAAAGAAGAGTATTCCGGCTGGTAGGGTGAGGATATTCTTGAAGAAAACTTACACTACGCTCAAAGCTTCTTAAAACTCTAAAGAAATACGCTCAAGATTATAGAAGAATTCTCTGAACTTCTGGTGTGATTTTCAATTCTAACTAGGCATCCTATTTATAGGAAAATAGAAAGGATACTATCTTTGCACTATCTTGATAAAATATAATATATTCTATATATATATATATATATTTATATATTTTATTTAAAATCTAATAAAACAAATAACTTTATAAAAGTATTACATTTTTATATAAAAAGATTTTACTATGCAAAACACGATCTATGAGGCACTATGCATAATAAAATATAATATATTCTAATTATTGTCTAATAAAACAAATAACTTTAAAAAGTATTCTATTTTATATAAAAATATTTTACTATGCAAAACACTATGCATAATAGAATATTATATATTCTATTTATAGTCTAATAAAATGAATAACTTTATAAAAGTATTTTGTTTTATATAAAAAGCTTTTTGTTTTATTACATTCATAATACTAATAAAAAAATCATCATCATTATTATAATTCACACTATTAATCGATTGTGTCGTTCCCATGAAAGAGGGGCTTTCAATAAGGATTTCTCCCCATTGGCGCGCAATTGATTAGGTGACCGAACCTCTCCTTGATGAACTTCTGGAACATCGTTAATATTGCAAATAATAATATTAATAACTTTGTCGTCTCAATTATTGATTTAATAATATATAAAATATTGACAATAATTGAATCAAATAACGTGAGATATTATCAAAGTAATTATTGTAGCAATAATTGAACAAAAGCGAGTGACTTCTCATGTAAGCATCAATAATCAATACAGGTGTGCTCTCTCGTGCAACTCACGCGTATTCATGTACTTTTAACAAGGGTGTTTCAACGATTAACGACAAAACTTCCGTAGTTATTTTCATAAAGTATATTTTTGTCGTTTTCTCAATCAAATAATAATTAGTTGTGGGGTCCACTCAATGATTGTGTCGTTATACGAATATTCCTGTTAAAGCGAATATTCCCTGAGCCAATCGAATATTATATAACAACTTGTGTACTTTGCAAAATTTATAAATATTACCCACAACTATAACATTATATCAAATTCATTCCATAATATTCAAAAATGATATTTATAGAAAATTCATCTTTATTTATAAAAGTTGGGGTCTTACAACCTCCCCTTCTTATGAAATTTCGCCCTCAAAATTAGGATACGTACCTGGTATGTCGAAGAGGTAAGGATACCTTGATTTCATTTCAGTTTCTAACTCCTAGGTCATTTCCTCAACATCGTGGGTTCTCCACAAAACTTTAACTTGTGGTATAACCTTGGAGCGTAGAATATGTTCCTTCTTAACCAAGATTTGAACAGGAACCTCTTCATACGTCAAATCTTCCGCTAGTTCATCTGATTCTAACTCAATAATGTGGTTCGGGTCGTCCACATATTTATGTAACATGGATATCTGAAAAATGTTATGAACACGAGACATACTTGGCGGTAAAGCGAATCTATAGGCCACAGTTCCTACTCGATCGAGGATTAAAAATGGGTCGATGAATCGAGGTTGAGCTTTCCTCTCTTTCCAAATCTCATAACTCCTCTCCATGGAGCAACACGTAACAACACATGATCTCCTATATCGAATTCCAAGACCTTTCGATGAAGATCAGCATAACTCTTTTGTCGATCTTGTGAGGTTTTTATACGTTGTCAGATCATTTGAATCTTTTCCGTTGTCATACGTACCAACTTCGGTCCCAACAACGTTGCTTCACCCACCTCATCCCAAAGATATCTTTGGAAGCGACACTTTCTTCCATACAACGCTTCAAATGGAGCCATGCCAATACTTGCTTGATAGATGTTGTTGTAGGAAAACTCGAACAATGGTAAGAACTTGTCCCAACTTCCCTTGAAGTTAAGGACAAAGAGTCTTAATAAATCTTCAAGAGTTTGAATAGTTCTCTCCATTGCCCGTCCAAATCGAGGATGATATCTTAAAGCTAAATCGTAAATTCGTGCCCATAGCTTTTTTGTAAACTAACCCAAAATCGTGAAGTGAATCTTGGGTCTAGATCAGAAACTATGGATACTGGCATAACATGCAATCTTACAACCTCGTTTATGTACATACGAGCAAGATGTTCAAGTATATAAGTTTCTCGTATAGGTAAGAAGTGAGCAGACTTGGTCAATCTATTAACAATGACCCAAATTACATCTATGCCTTGAGAAACCTTGGGAAGACCAGTAACAAAATCCATGGTAATGTGCTCCCACTTCTATTCTGGAATTTCAAGTGGTTACAATGGACCTTTTGGTACTTGATGCTCCGCCTTGAATCGTTGACACGTTAGACACCTTGAGAAAAACAGCGTTATATATCTCTCTCTCTTCATATTGCCCCACCAAAATGTATGTCGAAGATCATGATACATTTTGGTACTCCCAGGATGGATTGCAAACGGTGTGTTGTGCGCCTCCATCATGATTTTATACTATAAATCAGGGTCGTTAGGAACACAAAGTCTGGAGTTGACTCAAAGTATTCCTTCTTCATCGATTCTTGCTTGGCGTAGCACCTTCTTGCACTTTCTTCCTCATACGCATCGGCTCAGTGCAGTAGCTTGAGCGGCTTTAACTTTTTCTATTAAAGTCGGTTCTACTAGTATATTCTCCATCATCACATGGGTCCCTGGAGTCTTTAACTCTATCTCCATCCTTTGCAAGTCACACAAAATGGGCCTTTATATTGACAATATCGCACTCATACTTGCATATGATCTTCTACTCAATGCGTCAGCTACCACGTTTGCTTTTCCAAGATGGTATTGGATGGTATGATCATAATCTTTCAACAGTTCAAGCCAACGTCGATGTCGCATGTTGAGTTCCTTTTGAGTGAAGAAATATTTGAGGCTTTTATGATCCGTAAAGATCTCTACTTTCTCCCCATACAAGTAATGCCTCCATATTTTAAGTGCGAAGACAACAGTTGTCAACTCTAGTTCATGAGTAGGATAATTCCTCTCATATTCTTTGAGTTGTCTTAAGGCATATGCTATGACTTTACCATGTTGCATGAGAACACATCCCAACCTTTTGCCCGAAGCATCACTATAGATGACAAATCCCTCCGAGCTAGATGGTATTGTCAAAACAGGTGCTGAAATGAGTCTCCTCTTGAGTTCTTGAAAATTATTCTCATATTCTTCGCTCCAATCGAACTTTGTATCTTCCAAGTCAGCTGAGTTAATGGAGTAGCAATTCAACAAAACCCTTCCACGAATCTCCGATAATAACCAGCTAATCCGAGAAAGGTACATACTTCGGTCACTGATTTAGGTTGCTCCCAGCTTTGAATTGCTTCAATTTTTATCGGGTCAACAGATATTCCATGACTTGATACTATGTGCCCAAGGAATGCTACTTCCTCAAGCCAGAACTCGCATTTCTTTAACTTGGCATAAAGCTTGTATTCACGAAGCTTTTGGAGTATCAGCCTCAAGTGTTGTTCATGATCTTCATGGCTTTTGGAATATATGAGGATGTCATCAATAAAGACAACCACAAAGTGATCCAAATATTCCTTGAATACTCGGTTCATCATAACCATGAAGGCAGCAGGAGCAGTAGTCAATCCAAAAGACATGACTAAGAATTTATAATGCCCGTACTGAGTTCTGAAGGCAGTCTTTGGAATATCCTAAGTTCTAACCTTCAGCTGATGATATCCAGAACGAAGATCGATCTTTGAAAAGAATTGTGCTCCTTACGGTTGGTCAAAGCGAGGTCATGAATGCGAGGTAATCGGTACCTTTTTTTTGATGGTGACATGATTCAACTCCAGATAATCAATACAAAGTCGCATACTTCCATCTTTCTTCTTCACGAATAAAGCAGAGCACCCCAAGGAGGCGTCTTAGGATGAATGAAATCAATGTCTAATAATTCCGCAATTGGGTCTTTAACTCCACGAAGTTCAATAGGAGCCATTCGATATGGGGCTTTGGAAATGGGTTTTGTCTGGGTTCGGTCAATACAAAATTCAATTTCACACTGGGGTAGGCGGGGAAGTTCTTGAGGGAATCGTCGGAAAATTATTAACAATAGAAATATCATTCAAATCTGACGTATTTTTGTTTAAATCTGTGACGTGAGATAAGAAAGCTAGACATCCGTTTTTCAATAAATGAATAGCTTTATGGCTTGAGATGACCGTGATTTATTTTAATGGTTTGGTCGCTTGAATTGGCATAATAGGTTGATTAGGAATATGAAAGCTAACAACCTTACAAAAACAATCAATTTTAGCATGATGAGTAGTCGACCAATCAATCCCTAGAATCACATCAAATGCAAGTATTTTCTACAGGTAATGTGAGGGTACCGATTTGAACCAAACACGACTTATAAACAATGGTTGTAATAAAGGTTTCTCCCAACGGAGTTTCCACAGATAAGTCAAAGTCTTGTTTCTCCGGAGTCAAATTTATTCATTGAGCGCAAGTAGGAGAATTAAAAGAATGGGTAGAACCAGTATCAAATAAGGTATAGACTTCGCTAGAGTTTATGATAAGCTTACCCGTGATGACCTCATTCGGGTTCCTTGCTTTCTGGGAGGTCACAACAAACGCTCTCCCTTGAACTACTGGTTTTGACTTGTCTGGGACGGTATTTTGTGTCACTGTTCCAACTGGACTTGTCTTTGGTGCACGATAAAATCGGGCTAGGTGACCTTGTCTTCCATAATTATAACACGCTTTGGATGGCATCATGCAATTTGGACTGATGTGTCCCTCCCATCCGTATTTGAAGCATATGATAGGTGGTCATTCTCCTTCCTTAACCACGGGTGCTGATGCTGACGTCTTTCCATCATTGTTGAATCTCCTCTTCTTGAAATGTCCATTCTTATTATCTTGGCCATGATTACCACCGAAGTGGTTACCATTTCTGGCATGTTGATTCCCTCCACGTTTATTGTCACCGCTTCGATGACCGTTACCACTGGTATTTTCATTATGCCGGCTGCTTTCTCTTGGTTGCGTTGACTCGTTATCGCGCTCCAATAACTGAGCCCTATTTACAACATCTTAATACAAACACAGTTTATGAGAAATCAGATATTGACGTATCTCCGGTTTCAAACCTCTTAAAAATAGTCGCGTCATTCTCCCCTCATTATCAACAAAGTGAGATGCAAACCAGGACAACTCAGCAAACTTAGCTTCGTACTGTGACACGGTCATATTGTTCTGCTCCAACTTGATGAACTCTACCTCTTTTATGTGACGAATACTTTCGGGAAAGTACTTGTTGTTGAATAGTTCTTGGAACTTCTCCCAAGACATCTTGGTCTGGCGGCGAGTTTAGTCGCTTCTTACCGATTCCCACCGATGAATGCCTCTCATCGCAACATAAAGGTGGCAAAGGGAACCTTTTGCTCCTCGAAACATCCCAAGACATCAAATATCTTGGTGATCTGCTTTATCCATGCTTCCGCCTTAAGTGGTTTTTGCTCTCCAATAAACTCCGGTGGTCCCAGCTCCTTGAGGCATTTAGCGGTGGACCGTCGAGAGTTTCGATGTTTCCACCTACATTTTGGACAGGAGCCGCTCTCGCCTGATGTTGCATGAATTGCATAAAGCCTCTGAACATTCCATCATTTATCATTTGGTCAGTGTTATTGTTTGCATGAGGATTGTCACCTTCTTGATGCACATTATCCTGATTATTGATATGTGGAGACTCAACGGTCTCCTGTGCTCCATTGCTATTCTCAACATTTTCGGATGTCATTTTGAATCTTCGCCACAAAACAAGGATTAGTTATCATATCACATATTATCCATATACTCTGATCGACCAATTAAATACCAAATAAACTTAGGTAGGTCATACTAGCGAAGGAATTCCCTGTCTCTCCCCTCCTAGTTCTAGTCTCACATTTTAGCAGGATCATATCCCTAAGCTTTGATATTAATCAGTGACGCCCCAAAATAGGTATACATCACCTATTTTGAGTCGCCAAATACATGGTCTGTAATACAAATACAACCTTAGATATACAACATGAGTTGTGAGTTTTAATACAAATATTGTCTTACAGGCGGTATTCAAACTCAAAATAAATCCTCAATACATTTATTATCACACTATTTCATAGAATAGTGAGGACTACTAATGCTATCATCACGGATCGTCACCGGGTTCCCGACTAGTCCTCGCTACGTTCTCATTTCTGGAGAGAACAATGAAAGCAAAAGGGTGAGCTCAACTAGCCCGAAGAAAAAATATTATGACTAAGATAATGCGAGAATAAATTATCATTAGCCTTCAATTGAGTGTTAAAGCGATAAAATATAACAAACATCCGGTTTAAGCTGCGGTGAACAAGCAATCCATTAGAAGAGTGAAGTAGAGAATAAAATTGATTATCTTCTATGATTTAAATGGTTTTTCATTACTTTTATCGTTGAGACTCAACTTAATAAATAATCCACATCATCCCCGCTTTTCTGACCAAGGATATTCATTAGTATCACGACCACAAATTATCCACGCACTACGGGCCAAGGATATTCGTGTATTCATCAATGGTCATGATCATGCCAACAACTGTCCATCAATGCACTACGGGCCAATGAGGACTTTTGCCACATCATTTATAACATTACGGTCATGATTACACCGAATAATCCCTGGTCATAATCATACCAAATCCATCTATGCACTACAGACCACAGATGACTTTCAACATAATATAAATATGAGGATGATGACAATGATATAAGAATTCAATAAAACAAGTTCAAGAACTAATTTATCCAGGAACTAATAATGTCAAAATTGTCAACATGATATTTCTTTGTAGAGTAACACTCAAGAATGCTCAGAAGAATATTTCCATGAAAAGATACTGGATGAAGCGCAAATATCAAGGATATTCCACTAATTTCATGGAGTATAGAAGTTAAAACTTTAACTAACTGAGTATAATAAAGAATGGAATAACAAAAGAAATCACCAGACTTGCGATAGACCGCACAGATAGGTTATTGTAACAGAATAATAAATAACGAAACCAGGTCATGCGTAAACGCACAGACATGATATTCCAACATAATAATAAATAATGGAATCAGGTCATGCGTAAATGCACAGACAGGATATTCCAACAGAATAATAAATAATGGAACCAGGTCATGCGTAAATGCACAAGTAGGATGTTCCAACAGAATAATAAACAACGGAACCAGGTCATGCGTAAATGCACATACATGATGTTCCAACAGAATAATAAAGAATGGAGTAACAGAAGAATTTCACCAAGTATAGGGCGTTCAGGTGTGTACTGAGTTATTCCAATGAGAATAATAAAGAATGGAATAACAGAAGTTCCCTTTATGAATAAGAAAGAAATAATACCCCTTACGAGTACAACAAATAACATCCCTTACCGTAAAAGAAGAGTATTCCGATTGGTAGTGTGGCGCCCCCAAAATTAGGTATACATCACCCATCTTGGGTCGTCAGATACATGGTACAAATTTCAAATACAACTTACTAATACAACTGTCGTGTACAATACGACAAAACATAACTGTGAGTTTGAATACAATTATTATCTACTAGAGATTATACAAACTCAAAAGGAGTCCTCATTACAATTATTAACACACTATTTCACAGAATAGTGAGGACTACTAATGCTATCCTCTGGACCGTCACTCCGTTCCCCGACTAGTCCCTGTTATGTTCTCATTTCCTGAAGAGAATAGTGAAAGAAAGGGTGAGCTCAACTAGCCCAGTAAGAAATATTATGACTAAGATAATGCAGAATAAATTATCGTTAGCCTTCAACAACAGATGTTAAAGCGATAAAATATAATAACATCAAGTTTAAGCTGCGGTGAACAAGCAATCCATTAAAAGAGTCAAGTAGAGAATAAAATCTACTATCTTTTATGATTTAAAAGGTTTTCATGACTTTTATCATTTGGGACTCGATTTTAATAAATAATCCACATCATTGAATCACCCATGCACTACTGATCGAGGATATTCTTTTAGTATCACGACAACAAATTATCCATGCACTACTGACCCGAGGACATTCGTGTATTCATTAATGGTCATGATCATGCCAACAAGCGCCCATCAATGCACTACTTAGCCAATGATAACTTTTACCACATCATTTGTAACATTACAGTCATGATTACACCGAATAATCCCTGGTCATAATCATACCAAGTCCATCTATGCACTACAGGCCATATAAGAATTCAATAAAACAAGTTCAAGAATTAATTTATCCAGGAACTAATAATGTCCAAATTGTCAACATGATACTGCTTTGTAGAGTAAAATTCAAGAATGATCAGAAGAATATTTCCATGAAAAAATACTGGATAAAGCATAAATATCAAAGATATTCTACTAATTTCATGGAGTATAGAAGTCAAAACTTTAACCAACTGAGTATAATAAAGAATGGAATAACAAAAGAAATCACCATGTATGTGGTACTTCGCATAGACAGGTTATTCTAACAAAATAATAATAACGGAACCAAGTCAGGCAAAATTTGCACCGACAAGATGTTCCAACAGAATAATAAAGACGGAACCAGGTCCGGTGTAAAACACACAAATAGGATGTTCCAACAGAATAATAGAAGAATGTCACCAAGTATAGGGTAAACCGCGTATACATGTTATTCCAATAGAATAATAAGCAATGGAATAACAACAGTTCTCTTCATGAATAAGAAAGAATAAAACCCCTTACCGTAAAAAAAACTGAATATAAGAGTAGGGAAGTAACAGAATACTTTTCTATAGGTTCTCTTGTAATTCTCTCTCTAGAGTTTCAGTGAATTCGTAAGAAATAATGAAGGAATGAGCTTCTATTTATAGAAGAATGGATTGCATAGTAACTAATCCATGAACGGTCCAGATTGATTTGCTTTTAATCAGACGGTCCATATTTAAAGTAAAATATTTTAAATAAAATATAATATATATATATATATATATATATATATATATATATATATATATATAAATCCACCCACCATGCTGCCATCTTTTTCTTCATCACCCATGACAAACAAACTGAGCAATCTTTACACAACGTGATGAATTTTGTTTTGAATTACATAAAATATATATATATATATATATATATATATATATATATATATATATAATCCATGACTTTTTACACCACCCTTGACAATTATGTCACCCCCCCACCACCTGACAACTTTTCAAACATATATATATATATATATATATATATATATATAATATAAAACCAAGAGATAACTTTTTTGCAAGCGGTTTTGAAAAATAGGTAAGTGGGGGTTCATATAATAAGCAAAATTTATAACAAATACTTCATAAAATCCTCTCAATAGTTTTAACAACATTTATTATTATTATTATTATTCACAATATTAATCGACAAAGTCGTTTCCGGAAAGAGGGACTTTCCAATAAGAATTTCTCCCTATTGGTAGCATGATTAGGTGACCAAACCTCTCCTTGGATGAGAACTTCTAGACATCGTTAATATTGCAATTAATAATAATAACTTTGTCGTTCAATTATTGATTTAATAATATATAAAATATTGACAATAATTGAATCAAATAACGTGAGATATTATCACGGTAATTATTGTAGCAATAATTGAACAAAAGCGAGTGACTTCTCACGTAAGCATCAATAATCAATACAGTGTGCTCTTTGTGCAACTACTGGCAGACATCTTGTACTTTTAACAAGGTGTTTCAACAGGATTAACGATAAAACATTCGCCGTTATTTTCATAAAGTATTTTTGTCATTTTCTCAATCGACAATAATTCCGTTGTGGGGTCCACCAATGATTGTGTCGTAGTTATATGAATTCCACTGTTAAAATGAATATTCCCAACCAATCGAATATTATATAACAACTTGCGTACTTTGCAAAATTTATAAATATTACCCACAACTATAACATTATATCAAATTCATTCCATAATAAAAATGATATTTATAGAAAATTCATCTTTATTTATAAAAGTTGGGGTCTTACAACCTCCCATTCTTATGAAATTTTGCCCTCAAAATTAGGGTACATACCTGGTATGACGAAGAGGTAAGGATACCTTGATTTAATTTCAGATTCTAACTCCCAAGTCATTTCCTCAACATCGTGGTTCCTCCACAAAACTTTGACTTGAGGTATAACCTTGGAGCGTAGAATATGTTCCTTCTTATCCAAGATTTGAATAGGAACCTCTTCATACGTCAAATCTTCCGCTATTTCGTCTGGTTCTAACTCAATAATGTGGTTCGGGTCTTTCACATATTTATGTAAAATGGATATGTGAAAAACGTTATAAACACGAGACATACTTTGCGGTAAAACGAGTCTATAGGCCACAGTTCCTACTCGATCGAGGATTAAAAATGGACCGATGAATCGAGGATTGAGTTTTCCTCTCTTTCCAAATCTCGTAACTCCTTTCCATGGAGCAACACGTAACAACACATGATCTCTATATCGAATTCCCGTCCTTTCGATGAAGATCAAAGATAACTCTTTTGTCGATTTTGTGAGGTTTTTATACGTTGTCAGATCGTTTGAATCTTTTCTGTAGTCATACGTACCAACTCCGGTCCCAACAACGTTGCTTCTCCCACCTCATCCCAGCATACTGGAGAACGACACTTTCTTCTATACAATGCCTCAAATGGAGCAATGCCAATACTTGCTTGATAACTGTTGTTGTAGGAAAACTCCACCAATGGTAAGAACTTATCCCAACTTCCCTTGAAGTCAAGGACACAGAGTCTTAATAAATTTGTGCCCATAGCTTTCTGCAAACTAACCCAAAATCGTGAAGTGAATCTTGGGTCTCAATCAGAAACTATGGATACTGGCATAACATGCAGTCTTACAATATCGTTTATGTACATACGAGCAAGACGTTCAAGTGTATAAGTTTCTCGTATTGGTAAGAAATGAGCAGACTTGGTCAATCTATCAATAATGACCCAAATCGCATCTATACCTTGAGAAACCTTAGGAACACCGGTAACGAAATCCATGTTAATGTGCTCCCACTTCCATTCTGGAATTTCAAGTGGTTGCAATGGACCTTTTGGTACTTCATGCTCCGCTTTAACTCGTTGACAAGTTAGACACCTTGAGATAAACAGCGCTATCTCTCTCTTCATATTGTTCCACAAAAATGTATGACGAATATCATGATACATTTGGTACTCCTGGGATGGATTGCAAAGCGGTGTGTCATGCGCCTCCATCATGATTTTATACTTTAAATCGTGGTCGTTAAGAACACAAAGTTTGGAGTTGACTCGAAGTATTCCTTCTTCATCGATTCTTGCTCCTAAGATAGCACCTTCTTGCACTTTCTTCCTCATACGCATCACGCTCCAGTGCTCAGTAGCTTGAGCAAGCTTTAACTTTATCAATTAAAGTCAGTTTCACTCGTATATTTGTCGTCATCACATTGGTCCCTGGAGTCTTTAACTCTATCTCCATCCTTTGCAAGTCACACAAAATGGGCCCTTGTGTTGACAATATCGCTTTTCGTACTTGCATATGATCTTTTACTCAATGCATCGCCTACCACGTTCGCTTTCCAGGATGGTATTGGATGGTATGATCATAATCTTTCAACAGTTCAAGCCAACGCCGTTGTCGCATGTTGAGTTCCTTTTGAGTAAAGAAATATTTGAGGCTTTTATGATTTGTAAAGATCTCCACCTTCTCCCCATACAAGTAATGCCTCCAAATCTTTAGTGCGAAGACAACATCTGCCAACTCTAGATCATGAGTAGGATAATTCCTCTCATATTCATGAGTTGTCTTGAGGCATAGGCTATGACTTTTCCATGTTTCATGAGAACACATCCCAATCCTTTGCTCGAAGCATCACTGTAGATGACAAATCCCTCCGAGCCAGATGGTATTCTCAGAACAGGTGCCGAAATGATTCTCCTCTTGAGTTCTTAAAAACTCTTCTCACATTCTTCGCTCCAACCGAACTTTGTATCTTTCCGAGTCAGCTGAGTCAATGGAGTAGCGATTCGAGAAAATCCTTCCACGAATCTCCAATAATAACCAGCTAAACCGAGAAAGCTACGTAATTCTTTCACTGGTTTAGGTTGCTCCCTGCTTTGAATTGCTTCGATCTTTGCTGGGTCAACAGATATTCCATGACTTGATACTACGTGCCCAAGGAATGCTACTTTCTCAAGCCGTAAGTCGCATTTCTTCAACTTGGCATAAAGCTTTTATTCACGGCTTTTGGAGTGTCGACCTCAAGTGTTGCTTTCATGATCTTCACGGCTTTTGGAATAAATAAGGATGTCATCAATAAAGATGACCACAAAGTGATCCAAATATTCTTTGAATACTCGGTTCATCATATCCATGAAGGCGAGAGCATTAGTCAATCCAAAGGACATGACTAGGAATTCATAATGCCGTCTTAGAGTTAAAGCCGTCTTTGGAATGTCATCTGGTTCTAATCTTCAATTGGTGATATCCTAAGCGAAGATCAATCTTTGAAAAGAATTTGGCTCCTTGCAATTTGGTCAAAACAGTCATCAATACGTGGCAATGGATACCTATTTTTGAGGGTGACATGATTTAACTCCGATAATCAATACAAAGTCGCATACTCCCGTCTTTCTTCTTCACGAATAGAACAGAGCACCCCAAGGAGAAGTACTAGGACGAATAAAGCCAATGTCTAACAATTCCTGCAGTTGGGTCTTTAACTCTTGAAGTTCAATAGGAGCCATTCGATATGGGGCTTTAGAAATGGGTTTTGTACTGGGTTCAAGGTCGATACAAAATTCAATTTCACGCTCAGGGGTAGGCCAGGAAGTTCTTTCGGGGAATACGTCAGGAAATTTATTAACAATAGAAATATCGTTCAAAAGCGGCGTATTTTGTTTAAATCTGTGACATGAGCTAAGAAAGCTTGACATCCGTTTTTCAATAAACAAATAGTTTTATGGCTTGAGATGACCGTGATTGATTTTAATGGTTTGGTCGCTTGAATTTGCATAATAGGTTGATTAGGAATATGAAAGCTAATAACCTTATAGAAACAATCAATTTTTACATGATGAGTAGTTAACTAATCAATCCCTAGAATCACGTCAAATACAAGTATTTTCAATGAAATAAGATCTAAAGGTAATGTGAGGGTACCGATTTGAACCAAACAAGACTTATAAACAGTGGATGTAATGAACGTTTCTCCCAACGGAGTTTCCACAGATAAGTCAAAGTATAATTTCTCCGCAGTGAAATTTAATCGATGAGCGTAAGTAGGAGAAATAAAAGAATGGATAGAACCGGTATCAAATAAAGTATTGACTTCGCTAGATTTTATGATAAGCTTACCCGTGATGACTTCATTTGGGTTTTTTGCTTTCTGGGAGGTCACAACAAACGCTCTTCCTTGCATTACCGGCTTTGACTTTTCTGGGACGTCCTTTGGTGCATCCATCCTAGCTGAACTTGTCTTCGGTGAACGACAAAATCGGGCTAAGTGACCTTCTCTTCCACAATTATAACATGCTTTGGACGGCATCGCACAGTTTGGACTGATGTGTCCCTCCCCTCCGTGTTTGAAGCATATAATAGGTGGTCGTTCTCCTTCCTTAACGACAGGTGTTGGTGCTGACGTCCTTCCATCATTGTTGAATCTCCTCTTCTTGAAATGTCCATTCTTATTGTTTTGGCCCTGATTACCACCGAAGTGGTTACCATTTCTGGCCTGTTGATTCCCTCCACGCTTGTTGTCACCGCTTCGATGACTGCTCTCTTTTAGTTGCGTTGACTCGTTATCGTGCTCCACTAACTGAGCCCTATTTACAACATCTGAATATAAACATAGTTTATGAGAAATAAGATGTTGACGTATCTCCAGCTTCAAATCTCTTAAAAACATTCGTGTCATTCTCTCTTCATTATCCACCAAGTGGGACGCAAACCAGGATAACTCCGCAAATTTAGCCTCGTATTGCGACATGGTCATATTGTTTTGTTCCAACTTGATAAACTCCACCTCCTTCATGTGACAAATACTTTCGGGAAAGTATTTGTCGTTGAACAGCTCTTGGAACTTCTCCCAAGACATCTTGAGACAGTAGGTTGAGTACGTTTTTTACCGATTCCACCCGATGTCTGCTCGTCCGCGCAACATAAAGCTAACAAAGAGAACCTTTTGCTCCTCGGAGCATCCCAAGACATCAAATATCTTGGTGATACGCTTTATCCATGCTTCCACCATAAGTGGTTTTGGCTCTCCTTAAACTCCGGTGGTCCCGGCTCCTTGAAGCATTTAGCGGTGACCACCGAGGTTTCGGTGTTTCCACCTACATTTTGGACAGGGCCGCTCTACTTTCTTTGTTGCATGAATTGCATAAAGCCCGTGAACATTTGATCATTCATCATTTGGTCAGTGTTGTTGTTTGCATGAGGATTGTCGCCTTCCTGATACACATTATCCTAATTATTAATATGTGGTGAATCAACGGCCTGTGCTCCATTGCTATTCTCAACATTCTCGGATGTCATTTTCAGATACTGCCACAAAACAAAGGTTAATTAATATGTAACATATTATCCCTAAATTTAATCGACCAATTAAATACCACATAAACTTAGGTAGGTCATACTAATGAAGGAATTCCCGTCTCTCCCTCCTAGTACTATTCTCACATCTTAGCTCAGGATCATATCCCTAGGCTTTGATATAACCTGTATGGCGCCCCAAAATTAGGTATACATCACCCATCTTGGGTCGTCAGATACATGGTACAAATTTCAAATACAACTTACTAATACAACTGTCGTGTACAATACGACAAAATATAACTGTGAGTTTGAATACAATTATTATCTACTAGAGATTATACAAACTCAAAAGGAGTCCTCATTACAATTATTAACAAACTATTTCACAGAATACTGAGGACTACTAATGTTATCCTCTGGACCGTCACTCTGTTCCCCGACTAGTCCCTGTTATGTTCTCATTTCCTGAAGAGAACAGTAAAAGAAAGGGTAAGCTCAACTAGCCCAGTAAGAAATATTATGACTAAGATAATGCAGAATAAATTATCATTAGCCTTCAACAGTGTTAAACTGATAAAATATAACAACATTAAGTTTAACTGCAGCGGAACAAGAAATCCATTAAAAGAGTCAAGTAGAGAATAAAATCTACTATCTTTTATGATTTAAAAGATTTTTCATGAGTTTTATCGTTGGGACTCAGCTTAATAAATAATCCACATCATCGAATCACCCATGCACTACGACCAAGGATATTCTTTAGTATCACGACCACAAATTATCCATGCACTATAGCCAAGGACATTCGTGTATTCATTAATGGTCATGATCATGCCAACAACTGTCCATCAATGCACTACGGGCCAATGATAACTTTTACCACATCATTCGTAACATTACGGTCATGATTACACCGAATAATCCCTGGTCATAATCATACCAAGTCCATCTATGCACTACAGGCCATAAATGACTTTCAGCATAATATAAACATGAGGATGATGACAATGATATAAGAATTCAATAAAACAAGTTCAAGAATTAATTTATCCAGGAACTAATAATGTCCAAATTGTCAACATGATACTGCTTTGTAGGGTAAATTCAAGAATGATCAGAAGAATATTTCCATGTAAAGATACTGGATGAAGCACAAATATCAAGGATATTCTACTAATTTCATGGAGTATAGAAGTTAAAACATTAACCAACTTAGTATAATAAAGAATGGAATAACAAAAGAAATCACCATATATGCGGTACTTCGCATAGACAGGTTATTCCAACAAAATAATAATAACAGAACTAGGTCAGACAAAATTTGCACCGACAGGATGTTCCAACAGAATAATAAAGACGGGACCAGGTCCAGTGTAAAACACACAGACAAGATGTTCCAACAAAATAATAATAAAGACGGAACTAGGTCCGGTGTAAAACACACAGACAGGATGTTCCAACAGAATAATAGAAGAATGTCACCGAGTATAGGGTAAGCTAGCATGATCTGAGTTATTCCAATGAGAATAATAAGCAATGGAATAACAACAGTTTCTCTTCATGAATAAGAAAGAATAACACTTACCGTAAAAGAGCTGAATATATAAGAGTAGGAAGTAGCGAGAATACTTTTCTATAGGTTCTCTTGTAATTCTCTCTCTAGAGTTTCAGTGAATTCGTAAGAAATAATAAAGGAATGAGCTTATATTTATAGAAGATTGGATTGCATAGTAACTAATCCATGAACGGTCCAAATTTATTTACTTTTAATCAGACGGTCCATAATTAAAGCAAAATATTTTAAATAAAATATAATATATTATATATATATATATAAATCCACCCACCATGCTGCCATCTTTTTCTTCATTACCCGTGACAAACAAACTGAGCGTGTTCATTTCATGTTCTTGGCTTGGAACTTGGACTATATTGTAGAGCTTCTTCTAAGCTTTCTGGAACATCTTGAATCATTCCAATCGGAGTTCGGATGCAAGAGTTATGATCTTTGTACCAACGGACGTCGAACTTCGCTGTTTTGCTTAGCCAGTTTCATAGCAGTCACTTCCAGACCACTTTCAGCCTTCATCCTTCCAGAATTTCTAAGTCCTCAAAGAATGAAAGTTGTAGAGCTTGTCGATAGCTTCGATTTGATAGGTGGAAAGCTCCGTAACTCTTCCCGGATAAAACGTTATGGCCATTTTACCAGAGCACACTGCAGCAGAAAATCAACCTCATGGTGCGTGATTCCTCATGGGCTGCTTGAATTCTGATAACAAAAGACATGATTTAATACTTGCTTGTGACGGCTTCAACTAGGCCAATTCTTGCTGCAGCGCATACTTTGGAAGTTGACCAAAGCTGACATTTCAATACACAGTGCAATTGAAGCATAATAGAGAGAGGGGTTCAATTAGGGCTTATATATTAGATGTATTTCCATTATGTAAGATTCATTCCACCCTTGGGGGATCATAACCTATTACATATGCTCTTTTTTTCTCTTTCTTGGTTAGATTAGATTAAAACCCTAGATTAGATTAGAGTTGAAGACTTGAAGCAATTGGAAAGCATCAGAGATTCAATATTGAAGCGGGAGAATAGATTTGCACTTCAATTCTCTACTCTTAACCTCTCTTTGATTCTTATTTGTAATCTTATGATGTTTATTCAATATGTGGATTGTAGAATTGACTCAATTATGATTTAACTTATATTCTGAGATTGTAATGGATTCTATGGATTAGTTATTTCTGATATGTTTCATTGTTAGCCTATTGTCTATTAAGATTAATGCTTACTTGCTTAGTTGATTGACCATCAATTACTATGATAACCCATATGAACTTGAAAGACAAAGTACGGGTTTAGATTTGATCTTGATAGCTTATGATTGTATATTCTACATTGTGTTGGGATGTATGATTTGTGCTTAGGATAGACATATACCGAAACACCATTCATGGTCAATTGAGAATTTGGGATTATACCCTAGTTATTTGTAAATCACATAGACATATAGTGGTTAAGGTAATGTGGGTGTTCACGTGTATTCTATTAATTGTGGATTATACGTGATATGGGTATGGTACATTGAGAGATGGTTATACTTTACTTTCGTGTTCTCGACTAACAATCCGGTACAATTAGTTTGGCTTAACATGAAGTGTGTGGATTTAAATGAGTCAATAGATGAAATTGTAATCTCAGGTCTTCATTATCTAGTCTCACTCTAGAAATAGTTAGGTTTATTTAATTTCGTAGTTTAAATGCAAAATATAATATCATTCGTTTAAATAAGGCTGAGATGGTTATGGGTTAATGCTTGGTGAACTTTGTTAGTTAATTCTCCGTGGGAACGATACTTTACTTACTCTTTATTACTTGTTGACCACGTATACTTGCGTGTTGTGCATAACTAGAATTTACCCAACAAGTTTTTGGCGCCGTTGCCGGGGAATTATTCTAATAATTTTTTTCCAACATTAATTTCAATCAAATTGGTCTTAATTTAAACATTTTTTTTATTTTGTTTTAATTATCTTCTTATATTTCTCTCTTTTCAGGTACCATGGATGACTTTGTTTATCAATGGCCTTATACAAATAGGACTCAACCAAGGGACATAAGCACTGAGGGACTCAATGTATTTTCTACACTGTCAGCACAAATTGCAACACTTTCGGAGAGATTGGATGTTCTTGCAGCCCAACATACTCGAGAGATAGTAGTTATATGTGAATATTGTGCTGGCGAGCATCCGAGTTATCTGTGCGATATCGGGGTTGGACAAGTACAATTTGGGGGTGATTACTCCAACAGCTATGTTAATCCCAATTCTCATCAAGGCTGGGGGTATCACTCAGATTATGAATGGAATTGTAACTATCAAGACCAAGATTGCATTCCAAGTCCAACATATCCATCGGATTTCTCATATCCACCTTCAACACAACAAGAGGAAAATTCAAGATTGAAGGAATTCATGTCAAAAAGCATAGCAGACCATGACAAGATGATGATGAGTCAGGAGTTATCAAGCCAAAATCTTAACAAACAAACGGAACAACTCATTAACTCCTCAATGAATAGTCCTCAGTACATGGATTTTGAAACTGAACAAGATAATTCAAGAGTGGAGGATTTGTGGTTCAAGTTTGTAGCATCAACTGAGGAGAAGATGATTGAGCAAGGGAGGTTAATTCGGAATCTGCAGAATCAAATGGATCAAATACTCGAAGCCTTGAACAATCGCCCTCAAAACAATTGGTGTTATGACATGGACGATGAATCTGATGGAAAGCCAGAGGTGTTCATGCCACTGAATGAACTGAAAGGAGTGGACATTGAGGAGACAACTGAGGGTATGGAAAATGAAGATCATGAGCTGACTTGTATAATACCCCAAGTGCCTTCTCAGATAGAGTTAAAAAATTCAGTGAAATTTGCACACCCATGTCCCCTTAGTAGTCACATCCAAAGCAAGAATTTCTGCGATTATGAGGCCTCTTACAAACCATGGTGGGCTAAGGAAGAGATAATAGAAGAAGAGAATTATGTTGTATCTGTCATGGCTCAATACAAAAATCTATTCACTGACACAACGAAAGGAGCACCTGGCTATGTAATAGAACTGGGGGCATCATGTACAATAAATATGCCAGGTTGTTTCAATTCACAGACATGCAAGATGGGGAACCTACCTATGCACATTGCTGTTCTAATGGATGGAGGGTTCCTAGCTTATCGTAGAGGAATTGGATAGCGGTGTCAAGAAAAGAGTCCAGCTAACGGACTATAAACCGAGCGCTCGATGGGAGGCACCCCATCCAATCTTTCTCCCTCCTTGTTTAATTCTTTTTTTTACATTTATATATTTAGTAAATGTTAGATAGTGGTAACTCTTAATATTAGTTTTATTGTTTCTCCTCTCAGGTTTAATCCAATTGGTATAAGCATTTAGGATCATCGAAGAAGTCAAACACTCTAAACCGCTGAATCTGAATTCATGGCAGTGCCGCCATAGCTCAGTCACAAAAAAAAATGCTAAATTTTTAGAATTTTTTGACTCAAGTATTCGGACAGTTAGAAGCCCACACTCAGTCTCCAACTATAGAATATCTCAAACTTAGCCATCGCCTGATATATCATCGGATCATGAGGAGGCGAACGGAGATGACATTGCCACTTAGGAGAGTATTCTTTCACTTTTAATTACAATGAGGGCATTGTTTATTTTAAGTTTGGGGGTATTGAGTTGTATTGAGTACTTGTTGCATATAGTTAGTTGCATATTATTTTATTGCATGTTTAAGTTGCATAATAGGGATATTTTAGTATGAATTTTTTTTAGTTTTCTTTTGTCTTGATTACTTAGTATGTGTTTAGTTGCATAACATTGCATAATCCCAGGCTTTTAGTTAGTTGAATTCTAATTTGGCCAATGATGACATAGAAAGTTGATAGATATTTGAATTTAGTGGATATCTTGAGCTTAGTTATAATTTTATACAGGATATAATTCATGCTTGTTGTTTTGATGTTACCAGGTAGCACGGCAATGTTCTTATTTGTTTGTTGGTTAAGATTAGCATACTTGTCTACTGAGACGAAAATGTTGTTTTTAATGATAGAATTGTGTAGTAAGTGAGTAATGACTATGAAGACACTTAAACTCAAGTTTTGGGAATGCATGGGTATGCTTGCTTTATACAAAAAAAAGAGAGAAATTTTTTTTTCGAATAATTACCGTGGCTAGTCTTGTTTCGGGGCCTTTGTTACTTGAGTAAGTACACCCGAGGGGATTGTCTCTACACCTAGCGCCCTAAGGTCTTAATGGTCTAGGAGTCGTTGGTTGAAAGCTCGCTAAGGGGTAGCACTGTTAGCCTAATGGAATGAGACATTGCACAGTCATGGGAAATATATATATATCAATAATTAATATACATCGCGGGAAAGTGCGAAAATCGCCCCGTGAGTAAAAATAAAGCAGAATAAACCCTTTGCTAAACCTTAGTTTGTACTGATGTGTTGGAGTAGTTCTTGTTTCATTTGTATGCATAATTCTTGATTTAAACTTCAATTTTCTGTCTTAAGCAATTTAGCATATGGTATCTTCATCTTTGTCAAGCTTATCTGTGAACACATCACACACACACAACATCTTTATAGCAGGTTAGGACTATTTGATTGTATGTCATTATGCCTTTAGCTTAGTTTGATGCTTTGTTCTTGAATCTTGATATTTCTCGAGGCATGTCTCTTGGAATTCATAACATGGTGAAAATCGGGGAATCATTGTCATAGTAGCGTAGCTTGCATAGCATGTAGATTGCATTATATTGTGTTGCTTGCGGACAAGCAACAGTTTAAGTTTGGGGGTATTTGATAAGTGAATTTTATATACACTTATTCGGTATCTTTTACTTGAATTAGTTGCTTATATTTATGTGTCTTAGTTACTTTTCATGCATTTTGTGTTCATTTTGTAGGTTATACGTTTGGGAGCGGTGTGAGCGACTATTGGTAAGGAAAAGCAAGGGAAATGCAAAGAAAAACAATCCGGATATCATTTGGGCTATCGTGTTCATTTCATGTTCTTGGCTTGGAACTTGGAATATGTTGTAGAGCTTTTTCTAAGCTTTCTAGAACATCTTGAATCATTTCAATCGGAGTTTGGATGCAAGAGTTATGATCTTTGTACCAACGGACGTCGAACTTCGCTGTTTTGGTTAGCCAGTTTCATAGCAGTCCCTTCCAGACCACTTTCAGCCTTCATCCGTCCAGAATTTCTGAATCGTCAAAGAATGAAAGTTGTAGATCTCATCGATAGCTTCGATTTGATAGGTTGCAGGCTCCGTAACTCTTCCCGGATCAAATGTTATTGTCATTTTACCAGAGCACACTCGCAAAGAGAAAATCAACCTCATGAGGCGTCATGATTCCCACATGAGGGCCGCCAATTACAAAGAGCAAAAAGACGAGATTTAATACTTGTGCGCAGTCGCGCCGAACTAGGCCAATTCTTGCGTGGCCACGCCACTTCGGAAGTTGACCAAAGCTGACTTTTCATTAAACAGTGCAATTAAAGCGTAACGGAGAGAGGGGTTCAATTATGGCTTATATATTAGATGTATTTTTATTATGTAAGATTCATTCCACCCTTGGGGGATCATAACCTATTACATATGCTCTTTTCTTCTCTTTCTTGGTTAGATTAGATTAGAACCCTAGATTAGATTACAGTTGAAGACTTGAAGCAATTGGAAAGCATCAGAGATTCAATATTGAAGCGGGAGAACAGATTTGCACTTCAATTCTCTACTCTTAACCTCTCTTTGATTCCTATTTGTAATCTTATGATGTTTATTCAATATGTGGATGGTAGAATTGACTCAATTACGATTTAACTTCTATTTTGAGATTGTAATGGATTCTATGGAGTAGTTATTTCTGATATGTTTCATTGTTAGCCTTATTGATTTCTATGGGGTTGTCTATTAAGATTCATGCTTACTTGTTTAGTTGATTGGCCATCAATTACTATGATAACCCATATGAACTTGAAAGACGAAGTATTGGTTTAGATTTGATCTTGGTAGCTTATGATTGTATATTCTACATTGTGTTGGGATGTATGATTGTGCTTAGGATAGACATATATCGAAGCACCATTCATAGTCAATTGAGAATTTAGGATTAAACCCTAGTTATTTGTAAATCACATAGACATATAGTGGTTTAGGTAATGTGGGTGTTCACGTGTATTCTATCAATTGTGGATTATATGTGATATGGGTATGGTACATTGAGAGATGGCTATACTTTACTTTCGTGTTCTCGACTAACAATCCGGTACAATTAGTTTGGCTTAACATGAAGTGTGTGGATTTGAATGAGTCAATAGATGAAATTGTAATCTCAGGTCTTCATTACCTAGTCTCACTCTAGAAATAGTTAGATTTATTTAATTTTGTAGTTTAAATACAAAATATAATATCATTCGTTTAAATAAGACTGAGATGGTTATGGGTTAATGCTTGGTGAACTTTGTTAGTTAATTCTCCGTGGGAACGATACTTTACTTACTCTTTATTACTTGTTGACCACGTATACTTGCGTGTTGTGCGTAACTAGAATTTACCCAACAAGTGTTTAGGAGCTTTCTGCAATTCGTACAACATCAGGCAAGAGAGACTCATGTTCGAAATGCAGGTGGAAACACTGGCAACTCTCGAACGGTCACCACTAAACAGTTCAAGGAGCTGGGACCACCGGAGTTTATTGGAGAGCCAAAACCACTTAAGGCGGAGACGTGAATAAAGCAGATCACCAAGATATTTGATGTCTTAGGATGCTCCGAGGAGCAAAAGGTTCCCTTTGCCACCTTTATGTTGCGAGGAGAGGCAGATTACTGGTGGGAATCGGTAAAGCGTATTCAACCTGTTGTGCTGAAGATGTCTTGGGAGAAGTTCCAAGAACTATTCAACGACAAGTACTTTCCCAAAAGTATTCGTCACATAAAAGAGGTAGAGTTCATCAAGTTGGAGCAAAACAATATGACCGTGTCGCAGTATGAAGCTAAGTTTGCCGAGTTGTCCCGGTTTGCATCTCACTTGGTTGACAATGAGGAGAAAATGATGCGGATGTTTCTAAGAGGTTTGAAACCCGAGATACGTCAATATCTAATTTCTCATAAACTGTGTTTGTATTCAGATGTGGTAAATAGGGCTTAGTTATTGCAGCGCGATAATGAGTTAACCCACCCAAAATAGAGCAGCCGACAAAATGATAATACCCGTGAGAGCAGTCATCGAAGCGGTGACAACAAACGTGGAAGGAATCAGCAGGCCAGAAATGGTAACCACTTCGGTGGTAATCAGGGCCAAAATAATAAGAAAGGTAAGAAGAGGAGATTCAACAATGATGGAAAGACGTCAGCACCAGCACCCATTGTAAAGGAAGGAGAACGACCACCTACCATATGCTTCAAATGCGGAGGGGAGGGACACATCAGTCCAAACTGCGCGATGCCATCCAAAGCATGTTATAATTGTGGAAGAGAAGGTCACCTAACCCGATTTTTTCGTTCACCGAAGACAAGTTCAGCTAGGATGGAGGCACCAAAGGCCGTCCCAAAAAAGTCAAAGCCGGTAGTGCAAGGGAGAGCGTTTGTTGTGACCTCCCAAAAAGCGAGGAACCTGAACGAGGTCATCACGAGTAAGCTTATCATAAACTCTAGCGAGGTATATACCTTATTTGATACCGGTTCCACCCATTCTTTTAATTCTCCTATTTGCGCTCAATGTTTAAATTTGACTCCAGAGAAATTAGACTTTGACTTAACTGTTGAAACTCCGTTGGGAGAAACCTTCATTATATCCACTGTTTATAAGTCTTGTTTGGTTCAAATCGGTACCCTCACATTACCAGCCGATCTTATTTCATTGAAAATACTTGCATTTGACTTAATTCTAGGGATTGATTGGTTAACTACTCATCATGCAAAAATTGATTATTTTCGTAAGGTTGTTAGCTTTCATATTCCTAACCAACCTATTATGCGAGTTCAAGCAACCAACTCATTAAAATCAATTATTGTCATCTCAAGCCATAAAACTATTCGTTTATTGAAAAACGGATGTCAAGCTTTCTTAGCTCATGTCACGGATCTAAACAAAAATACGTCAGTTTTGAATGATATCTCTATTGTTAATAAATTTCCTGACATATTCCTTGAAGAACTTCCTAGCCTACCCCCAGAGCGTGAAATTGAATTTTGTATCGACCTTGAACCCGGTACAAAACCCATTTCCAAAGCCCCATATCGAATGGCTCCTATTGAACTTCAGGGGTTAAAGATCCAACTGCAGGAATTGTTAGACATTGGCTTTATTCGTCCTAGTACTTCTCCTTGGGGTGCTCCTGTTCTATTTGTGAAGAAGAAAGATGAGAGTATGCGACTTTGTATTGATTATCGGGAGTTGAATCATGTCACCATAAAAAATAGGTACCCATTGCCACGTATTAATGACCTATTTGACCAGTTGCAAGGCGCCAAATTCTTTTCAAAGATTGATCTTCGTTCCGGATATCACCAGTTAAAGATTAGAACCGATGACATTCCAAAGACGGCTTTCAGAACTCAGTACGAGCATTATGAATTCTTAGTCATGTCTTTTGGATTGACTAATGCTCCTGTTACTTTCATGGATATGATGAACCGAGTATTCAAGGAATATTTGGATCACTTTGTGGTCGTTTTTATTGATGACATCCTTATTTATTCCAAAATCCGTGAAGATCATGAGCAACACTTGAGGCTGATACTCAAAAAACTTCGTGAATATAAGCTTTATGCCAAGTTGAAGAAATGCGAGTTCTGGCTTGAGGAAGTAGCATTCCTTGGGCACGTAGTATCAAGTCATGGAATATCATTGACCCAAAGAAAGATTGAAGCTATTCAAAGTGGGAGGAACCTAAATCGATGGATCAAGACGTAGCTTTCTTGGTTTAGCTGGTTATTATCGAAGATTTGTGGAAGGATTTTCTCGAATCGCTACTCCATTAACTCAGCTGACTCAAAAAGATACAAAGTTTGGTTGGAGTGAAGAATGTGAGAAGAGTTTTCAAGAACTCAAGAGGAGACTCATTTCAGCACCTGTTCAAATAATACCATCGGGCTCGGAGGGATTTGTCATCTACAGTGATGCTTTGGGCAAAGGGTTGGGATGTGTTCTCATGCAACATGGGAAAGTCATAGCCTATGCCTCACAACAACTCAAAGAATATGAGAGGAATTATCCTACTCATGATCTAGAGTTGGCAGCTGTTGTCTTCGCACTTAAAATTTGGAGGCATTACTTGTATGGGAGAAAGTGGAGATCTTTACGGATCATAAAAGCCTCAAATATTTCTTCACTCAAAAGGAACTCAAAATGCGACAACGACGTTGGCTTGAACTGTTGAAAGATTATGATCATACCATCCAATACCATCCTGGAAAAGCGAACGTGGTAGCTGATGCATTAAGTAGAAGATCATATACAAGTACTAGTGCGATATTGTCAACGCAAAGGCCCATTTTGTGTGACTTGCAAATGATGTAGATAGAGTTAAAGACTCCAGGGACTCAGGTGATGATGGCGAATATACGAGTAGAACCGACTTTAATTGATAAAGTTAAAGCTACTCAAGCTACAGACCTGGAACTGATGCGTATGAGGAAGAAAGTGCAAGAAGGTGCTATGCCGGAAGCAAGAATCGATGAAGAAGGAATACTTCAAGTCAACTCCAGACTTTTTGTTCCTAACGACCCTGATTTAAAGTATAAAATCATGATGGAGGCGCACAACACACCGTTTGCAATCCATCTCAGGAGTACCAAAATGTATCATGATCTTGACATACATTTTGGTGGGGCAATATAAAGAGAGAGATAAATACTGTTTATCTCAAGGTGTCTAACGTGTCAACGAGTCAAGCGTGAACATCAGTACCAAAAGGTCCATTTCAAACACTTGAAATTCCAGAATTGAAGTAAGAGTACATTACCATGGATTTTGTTACTGGTCTTCCCAAGGTTTCTCAAGGCATAGATGCAATTTGGGTCATTGTTGATAGATTGACCAAGTCTGCTCACTTCTTACCTATACGAAAAACTTATACACTTGAACATCTTGCTCGTATGTACATAAAGTAGGTTATAAGATTGCATGGTATGCTAGTATCCATAGTTTCGATCGAGACCCAAGATTCACTTCACGATTTTGGGTTGGTTTGCAAAAAGCTATAGCACGGAGTTCACGATTTAGTTGACATATCATCCTCGACGGACGGACAATCGAGAGGACTATTCAAACTTTTGAAGATTTATTATGACTCTGTGTCCTTGACTTCAAGGGAAGTTGGGTCAAGTTCTTACCATTGGTGGAGTTTCCCTACAATAACAGTTATCAAGCAAGTATTGGCATGGCTCCATTTGAGGCATTATATGGAAAAAAGTGTCATTCTCCAGTATGCTGGGATGAGGTGGGTGAAGCAACGTTGTTGGGACCGAAGCTAGTACGTATGACTACAAAAAAGATTCAAACGATCCGGCTACGTATAAAAACCTCACAAGATCGACAATAGAGTTATGTTAATCTTCATCGAAAGGACGTGGAATTCGATATTGGAGATCATGTGTTGTTATGTGTTTCTCCATGCAAAGGAGTTACGAGATTTGGAAAGAGAGGAAAGCTTAATCCTCGATTCATTAGTCCATTTTTAATCCTCGATCGAGTAGGAACTGTGGTGTATAGACTCGCTTTACCACCAAGTATGTCTTGTGTTCATAACATTTTTCATATATCCATGTTACGTAAATATGTGGAAGACCCGAACAACATTATTGAGTTAGAGCCAGACGAAATAGCGAAAGATTTGACGTATAAAGAGGTTCCTGTTCAAATATTGGATAAGAAGGAACATATTCTAGGCTCCAAGGTTATACCTCAAGTCAAAGTTTTGTGGAGAAACCACGATGTTGAGGAAATGACCTGGGAGTTAGAATCTGAAATGAAATCAAGGTATCCTTACCTCTTCGACATACCAGGTACGTACCCTAATTTCGAGGGTGAAATTTCATAAGAAGGGGAGGTTGTAAGACCCCAACTTTTTAATAAAGATGATTTTTTTTCTATAAATATCATTTTTGAATATTATGGAATGAATTTGATATAATGTTATAATTGTGGGTAGTATTTATAAATTTTGCAAAGTACGCAAGTTGTTATATAATATTCGATTGGTTAGGGAAATATTCGTATACAACGGCACAATCATTGGTGGACCCTACAATGTAATTATTGCGGATTGAAAAAAATGACAAAATACTTTATGAAATATAATTTGAAGAAGTTTTACCGATTAAGCTGTTGAGACACGGTGTTAAAAGTCTGAGAATATGCGTGGTTGCATAGTAGCACACATTATTTATTATTGATGCTTATGTGAGAAGTCACTTAGTTTTGTTCAATTATTGTTACAGTAATTGTTGCATAGTATATCACGTTATTTGATTCAATTATTGTCGATATTTTATATATTATTAAATCAATAATTGAAATGACAGAGTTATTAATATTATTATTTACAATATTAACGAAGTCTAGAAGTTCTGTCAATGAGAGGTTTGGTCACCTAATTGCACACCAATAGGGAGAAATCCTTATTGGAAAGCCCCTCTTTCCTGGGAACGACCTGGTCGATTAATATTATGAATTATAATAATGATGATAAATGTTGTTAAAAATATTGAGGTGAAAGAATTTTTTTTGTGGGAGGAATTCCACCCGTGAATTGGGTGGAATGTGAGAATGGTGGAGTAGTGTATATATATATATATGATATATTGTCCTTTAGTGGAAACAAAAGTCAGTGACTTTTAAGAGTTTGTCGGGTGGGAGCAAAATTCAACAACCATGTGTTTATATATATATATATATATATATATATATATATATATATATTATTTCAATTTTTGTTTGTATTAAGAAAATTCATTGAAATTCAATCAACCAAAGGTTTCGTCTGATGCCCGTGAGTTATGAATTTTTGCGTCCGTGATAAATCCTTACACAGTGTCTTTCCATTCTCCTATAAATAGAAGCTCATTCCTTCATTATTTCTTATGAATTCACTGAAACTCTAGAGAGAGAAAATTATAGAGAGAAAGAAGAAGAGAAGTCTGTTACCTCTCTTTTCCTATATCCAGTTTCTTCTAAGGTAAGGGGCATTATTTCTTTCTTTCGTCTTCATGAAGAGAACTTCTGTTATTCCATTCTTTGTTATTATGTTGGAATAACCTGTCTATGCGAAGTACCGCATACGTGGTGAAATTCTTCTATTATTCCTTTCTTTATTATTCTATTGGAACATCCTATCTCTGCGTTACACATGACCTAGTTCTGTTGTTTATTATTCTGTTGGAATATCATGTCTGCCGGAACCTATAATAACAAATCTAATATGTAATTAGATTGAGAAGTAGGGCAAGATTCTTTAGGAACCATGTGTGATCATTCATGACCTAATGTTCTATGTTATGCTATCATCTAATGTAGAGACCTTAAAGATGTAAAGTGCACATGTTATAAATTGCAGCAGACGCTAAAGGCAAGTACTCTAACCCTTGTTCCAGTTCGATCTGGGCAAGTCTTTGTGATTCATGTATTCTTTGCATGAGTTAGTATTTGAGGAATGTCAAAGCCAATCCTTTTGGCTAGACGTATGCTATGTTATTCTATCAAGTGTTGAAAAGGATTTACCGAACTAATATTGTTGTGGTTTTCAAAAGTAGATTGTTTATGCTCAAATTGTTTTGTCGTCAAACGACAGGCACGTGTGGTTGCCACAACTTAAACGTATACACGTTTAATGAATGTAGTGTTGATCAACATAGAGTATTATAGGCTGATCACCTAGACGTGCTCGTAAGCTATACCGGACTTACGGACTTCGTGCCGGGATGTCCTTTTCGAAGTACTTATGAAATGCTTACGGTCTTGAACCGAAATTGATGTTTTACTGAATATTGTTGTTGTAAAATGTTTTGAATGAAAAGAAGTGTTATTTTGAATTTTCAATAGTACTTCGTAACTCTTGTCCAGTTATTGAAGATATACGATTCGTATGTTTCAAGCATGCTATTTTCCTAGAATTGTTGTACTTGCTGAGCTAGTTAGGCTCATTCTTGCTTGAACCATATGAATGCAGCTAAGACAGAACAAACCGATGGATCCGGCAAGGATAAAGGGAAGGCAAAGGCGAACCCGTAGCTTGATTATGTAATAGTATAGATTTTGTAAGAAATAATATTGATATTATAACAAAGACAATGTATTGGGTGTAAAGAACCTGGGGAAATGTAAATATTCTTTTGATATATATACAAGACATATCCGTTCATTTGAGGCATTTCAATTGAATGTTTATGTGAACTGTAGCACCGTGTAGCACCATCTGTCGAGTTAGAAGATACCTGGATTTGGGGGCGTCACAGGTTGGTATCAAAGCATTAGGTTATAAAACTTAAGGGGGGAAATAAAACCTTAAATCATAACCTTAAGAAAAGTCAAAGAATAAAAGATGGAAGTTAACCTTATAAAAGTGCATCATATATGTTATGTGTTTTATTATACTGACGTTTACTAATCAACTTTTTCTGTTGTTATAGATGTCAGGTGAAAATAGAGATGTACAGGTAGTCAGCGAAGGGTCGGTAAACCAGATAGAAATCATACCGAACCCCATAGCAGCAGATCTTGAGATAGTTGTGGTGGATTCTGGAGACTCTGAAAGCTTAGACCTCATGTCTATATTTGACGGCATGTTGGAAGAAGAAGTGGAGGTAGTATCCTTCAATCCAGTGGCTATAGCAGCATAGATAACTCTAGGGGAGTCGATGATGTCACTGTTCATGTCAGTGATAGATAGGAATGTACATTACTATCAGGAGGTCAAGGAGCTGAAGGCAGAGCTCCAAGCGATTATAGAGGACAAGACGGACGTGGAGTCCATATGGGAACAGGAACATGACGAGAGAGTTTTGGCTAAGGACAAGGTCCATGAGCTAAAACAAGAGGTCTTTGAGCTTAGGAGCAAGCTAAAGACCAAGAAACAGAAGATAGGGAGAATGTCCTATATCATAGGAGTTCTCATGAGGATTTCTAGTTACAGGTAGCTGGGTATCCTGTAGAGACAGGGCAGACGCGGCATACTAACAGCCGTGATATTATTGTCGGTCTTGTCATGGCAGATTTCGAGAATGCCTTAAGGCAGATATGATCGAGTAGTTGTTAGAGTAGTTAGGTATGTACATATTTGTGTATATAGTAGTGACGTAAAACCCTCTTTTGTATAATCAAGGGTAGTCTTTTGTAATTCCCAATTTTTGGAAAGCAATAGCGGGAAAGTAATGTATCCAGCTTAGGCTGTTTTATGTAACTGATGTAGTATTATACTACAATGAATTAATATAAGCTTTCATTTTCGAAAAATGTTGAGTAACGAATGTTTAAGTTATTGTTTAGCATTGAATAATAACTAACTGATAGGAAATGAATAATAATGAAATATGTGTTTATTGTAACAAAAAATGCCACCAAGAAGAGTACCACGTATTCCAAGGTAAAAAACACGAATCAACGGAGGAGGTCCAAGTTAACCCCATTCAGGAATATTTGAACCTTTTAACCGCAAATATTAACCAAACTGGGGCTAATATCCTCAGTAAATCTGGTGTAAGTCTGAGCTACTACATTTAAGGACTTTAAGAGTGTGGGTCCGCCGGAGTTCAAAGGAACTACGGACCCTATCGAAGCCCAAACGTGGGTTAGGGAGATTGAGAAGGCATTTGTAATAGCAAATATCGACAACGCCCAAAAGGTTTCCTTTGCAACCTACATGATGAAGGGAGAGGCCAACTTCTGGTGGGAGGCCAATCAGGCAAGGGCCGGAATAGATGTGATAACGTGGGTGAGGTTCAAGGAAATATTCTACGAGAACTAGTTTCCCACGAGCATGCAGGGAAGGATGGAGATGCAATTTTTAGATTTAAAACAAGGGGACATGACGGTTCCCCAGTATGCCACTAAGTTTAATGAACTAGCAAGGTTCGTTCCACATCAAGTGGATACTGAGGTGAGGAAAGCTCGACGGTTCGAGCAGGGCTTGAAACCCTGGCTCTATAATCGTATCTCTGTGTTCCAAAGTACTTCCTTTGGAGTTGTTTTAGAGAAGGCAATAATTGCATAAGGTGGTAGCGAGGCGTTGAGCCAATACCACAAGGACAAGAAAAGCAAGGGGAAGGTGGATGGAGGAGTGAAAGTTGAAGGTGTCAGCGGGAGTGGCGAAGGGTATAAAAGGAATGTAGTTAGCTCGGGGAATACCGGAGTGAAACAAGGAGACCCTAAGAGGAGGATGGAGGCCTGTAAAACCTGTGGGAAGACTCACCTAGGAGTCTGTCTCAAAGGAAAGGTCGTATGTTATAAATACAGACAGGAGGGGCATATTGCGCCAAACTGTCCAAGCCTGAAGAAGAATCATGGGTGCTTTGTATGTGGGTCTACAGACCACATGGAAAAGAACTGCAGAAAGAAGGGGACAGACGTGAATAAGGGCGCCAATAGTTATAAGTTAACTATTGGGGGTCCAGTGCAGCCGGGTAGGCCGATGGCTCGTACCTTTAATATGACCGTCCAAGACGCGATGGCCTCGGGGGAAGTAGTCGCAGGTATTATTTCGATCAACAACTTAAATGCATACGTCTTTGTTTGACTCGGGTGCTACTTGTTCGTTTATCGCATTTGATTTTGCTAGACGACTAGGATTGCTTCCCGAAAAGTTGCTTGTACCTTTGAACATTAAGGTAGCAAATGATGAAATAATTCATGTTGAAGATATTCATAGGAGTTGTTGCGTAGACATTCGAGGTTGTAAATTATCGGAGAGATCGTCATCGATAAAGTTAGGAGAATTCGATGTAATTCTCGGAATGGATTGGTTGATAAATCATGGGGAAATTATAGATTGTCAAAAGAAATGCGTAAATATTAAAACATTAAACCAATCTCATGTAATATTTTACGGGAATAAATCGTCGGGACGTTCGTGTTGTCTTACCATGACACAAACTAGAAAATTATTGAGGAAGGGGTGTGTAGGTTATTTGTGTCATGTGGTGGATACCCAGAGAGTGGGAGCGACCATGGAACAAATACCTATAGTGAGTGAGTTCGTGGATATATTTCCAAGTGAGTTACCGGGTCTTTCGTCGGATAGGGAGACCGAGTTCATAATAGATATTGTTCCAGGAGCGGCACCAGTTTCCAGGGCACCGTATCATATGGTGCTAGTGGAGATGAAGGAGTTGATGGTACAGCTGCAAGAATTATTGGACAGGAAGTACATTCAACCGAGTGTTTCATCGTGGGGAGCACCGGTGTTGTTTGTCAAGAAGAAGGACGTATCGTTGAGACTTTGTCTCGACTACCGAGAGTTAAACAAGTTAACGATAAAGAATAAATATCCATTGCCCAGGATCGATGATCTTTTTGATCAGTTGAAGGGGGCAAAAAAAATTTCCAAAATAGATTTAAGGACGGGGTATCATCAGCTGAAGGTTAGGAATGAAGATGTGCCAAAGACAACATTCAGGACTCGTTATGGTCATTACGAGTTTCTGGTGATGTCATTTGGGTTGACTAATGCACCTGCTGCATTTATGGATATGATGAACAGGGTGTTCAAACAATATTTGGACAAGTTCATCGTGGTGTTTATTGATGATATTCTAGTCTACTCTAAGATGCCAGAAGATCATGCTGAACACCTAAGAATAGTGTTGAAGACATTAAGAAAGGAGAAGTTATATGCGAAGTTCACTAAGTATGAATTTTTGTTAGAGAGGGTTCAGTTTTTAGGTCATGTTATTGACCATGAGGGAATTTCAGTAGATCCATGGAAGGTGGAAGCCGTGATGAATTGGGAACAACCGAAAACACCGACCGAGGTACGGAGTTTCCTAGGGTTAGCGGGTTACTATCGAAGGTTCCTTCTGGACTTCTTGAAGATAGCTACTCCGCTGACTAACTTGACAAGGAAGACGGTGAAGTACGTATGGACTGAAAAATGCGAAGACAGTTTTCAAGAACTGAAGAAGAGATTAAGTGAAGCTCCTGTTTTGTCATTACCCGATGACACATGAAATTTCGTAGTTTATAGCGATGCTTCGCATAAAGGACTGGGTTGCGTTTCATGCACAAAGATGGCAAGGTCATTTGCGTATGCATCTAGGCGATTGAAGGATTATGAGAAAGTTTACCCTACTCATGATCCTGGGCTGGCAATGATGGTGTTTTGCCTTAAAGATATGGCGACATTATCTTCATGGGGAAAAGTGTGAGATATACACGGACCATAAGAGTCTGAAATATATCTTCACATAGAACGAGTTGAATATGAGACAGAGGAGATGGCTGGAGTTGATCAAGGATTACGACTGTGAAATCCTGTATCACCCTGGAAAAACCAATGTAGTGGCTGACGCTTTGAGTAGAAAGGGTCGGGAGAAGTTATCTTTGTTAACAGCTCAAACTGAGTTAATAACAGAGATGGCTAGGATGGAGTTGGAGGTTAAGTTTCCAAGTTAGGCAGAGCAGAGACTTTTTACGACGGAGATTCAGTCTACCATCGTAGAGAGAGTTAAGGAGGTGCAGCTCAAAACCGATGAGTGTGACCAGATGAAGGAGCGGTTAACCACTGAAAAAGATATTAGGTTTAGTCTTAATAATGAGGGATTATTAAGATTTGAGGGAAGAATTTGGGTTCTGAATGAGACGGAATTAAAGGAGCAAGTTTACAAGAGGCTCATAGTTCAAGGTACTCGATTCATCCTGGTAGCACTAAGATGTATCAAGACCTTCGACATCGTTTTTGGTGGCCAAACATGAAAAGAGAAATAGCCGAGTATGTGAGTAAATGTTTGACTTGTCAAAGAGTTAAAGTCGAACATCAACGACCAAGTGGCTTATTATAGTAATTGGAGATTCCGGAGTGGAAGTGGGAGCATATCACGATGGACTTTGTGGTGGGACTTCTGACGACTCAGAAGGGGTATGATGCGATTTGGGTAATAGTGGACCGGTTGACGAAGTCGGCTCACTTTTTTCCAATTCGAATTAAGTATAACTTAGATCAGTTGGCTACACTCTATGTTAAAGAAATTATTTCCAGACATGGAGCACCTATTTTGATAGTGTCAGATCGTGACCCATGATTCACATCGAACTTCTGGAGAAGTCTTCAAGAATAGTTGGGGACGCAGTTAAAGTTGAGTACGGCTTATCATCCATAAACCGATGGACAGAGCGAGAGGACAATTTAGACGTTAGAAGATATGTTGAGATCTTGCGTCATGGATTTCAAGGGTAGTTGGGATGATCATCTACCATTAGTAGAATTTGCATATAACAACAGTTATCATGCAAGTATAGGTATGTCCGTAGTATGAAGCTTTATATGGAAGGAAATGCGAGCAGCTTGTTGTATTGGGATGAAGTGGGAGAACGCAGCGAATGCTAGGACCGTAATTGGTACAAATAAGCAAATGGAAGTAGTGAAGTTGATCTGATGCCTCGTCTCATTTCGACTCAAGACGAAGAAGAAATATGCGGACTTACATCGAGAGAATAGAGAGTTTGAGGTAGGCTCGTACGTATTTCTAAAGGTATCTCCCTGAAAAGGAAAGATGCGCTTTGGAAAGAAGGGAAAACTAAGTCCAAGGTTTATAGGATCTTTTGAGGTATTAGAACGGGTAGGTGACGTAGCTTATAGGGTAGCGTTACCTCCAGACCTAGAGCTAATACATAATGTATTTCACGTTTCTATGCTACGTCCTTACAAACCGAATTACAAGCACGTGATAGAATATGAGCCTATTGAAATTGAGAAGGATCTAACATATGAAGAGATGCTGATTCAAATTATCGATAGAAAAGAGAAAATTCTGCTAAATAAGGTAATACTGTCAGTAAAGGTGTTATGGAAGAATCACGATGTGGAGGAAGCAACGTGGGAACTTGAAAAAATGATGAGAAAGAATTATCCTCTTTTGTTTGAGTAAGATAGGGCGAGATTCTGGGGACAGAATCTTTATAAGGGGGGAAGAATGTAACGACCGAGAAATTCGGATCCTTTGTAAAAATATTTGAAAGAATTAAATAATGAATAAAATAATATTATTTGTTATTATATGTGTTAATAGATGTATGTCGTTCTATAACCCAGAAACGTCGGAAGATCGTAGTATTCGAACCACGTGAGAGAATTAAAGTGTTTGAATTACCAAGACGAAAAATTAATGTTTTCCGAGAAAGTTTACGAAAAACACTATTCACCATTTATCGCTCGAGAATTAATTTTTGAACTTCCGAGAATTACGTAACGTTAGAATATCGAGGCGAGATGGATTATGTAATAATAATCTAAGTATGGAAAACACAATATTTTGTATGCGGACTTAAAATGAGAATGTATGTGTTAAAACTTAAAGAAATGTATTAATGTAACTTGGTATATATATATATATATAAGTTCATAAGCTCAAAGGTATAAACCTAGGTGGGATTATTCTTAAAGCCCAAGTAGTAATAACATAAAGCCCTTGGTAGATTAATACAAGCCCAAAGATAAGTTAATTGAATTAAGCACTAAGCCCAAAGGATGATCCAATGGGTAAAGTAGGATCCATGGGGCAACCCATGGGTGAAGTAGTAACCAAGTACTTTGTGTGATGGACAAGCATTAAGGGTGATGGCCAAGTTTAATTAGTGGCTAAGGAAATGAATAGTAAGGAGGTTAGTTTAAGGAGGTGGGATGATATAATGACTTAATTACCCTAACCTTGAAAGCTCTATAAATAGCAAGCCCTTTTCATTCATTAGAGGTTTGTTATTTCATCCAACAACTCTCTCACAAAACAAATTATTTGTTAGAGCCAATAAGCACGTATAAGTCATCTCAACTTTTGCTAGATTTTCCAAAGTGAAGTGAAGTAATAGTTCATCAAAGGTAAATTATCTTGTCTCTTCCATCTCTATCATAATAGGAGTGATAGAGGAGTGGGAAGGTGTAATGATATCATGTCATAAGTCATTGATGAATGAACTTAAGCTGAAATAGTTGAATAAGCAACTTGAACCTAAATAAGTTAATGAACTTATGAAGAATTGCCTTTGTTATCATAAGCATGAGAATTGTAGATAATAAGTGAAATAAGTCATTGATTTATGAAAATAAGTCAAAACCTACTTTGATAATAAGTTGGTGTAATAAGTAACTTGTAATGTCTGCATATTGATTAAAATCCACTTAGAATGATTAGTATTGAGGTTTCGCCGGAATTTACACAATTGGACGATAATCGTTGAATTCGTGAAATTCTCGAAATTGAAGTCGTATTTTGTGTTTGACATTAAAAAAGTGGGTTTTCGATGGAGGCAAGTCATATTTGGCATTATAGAGTTACGAACTCGAAAATGGCCGGATTCCAACTTAGAACGAAGAAACGAGCGTTGAACGTTCACGAATGTTTATCATTTTCTTTAAAATTGAACTAATAGGTGAAATTTTAGCAAACGAAGTCGAATAGATAAAATTCTTGAATGAATACATAGAGTACATAATTTATGAACCGTAGGCTCTTAACGAGCCAATTCAAACTTATAACGAAGAAGTTACGAGTCCAGGAATCTCACAAAATTTAAAGTCTGCAAACATTTTCTGGTGCATAGAGCTTGCGCTGCCGAGAAAAGCCATAACCTTTTGGAGAGTGGCATCGCAGTCACGACAATTAACTTCTTGAGACTCATGTACATACAGCACGAGTCCGGAGTTCTAAGCAACAATAGAGGGTGTGTGCACAACACCAAGTGAAGTGTAAGCCGTAAGCCCATGAAATTTACTTAAGACCAAGACAATAAGGAATGTTTATAAATGAACATGAAGAGTAATTGTTAATAAAGATCTTGATGAAACATAGTTATGTCATATTGAAACTTAGGTATGCTCACTTAAGGTTAAGATTAAGTCAATTACTTATGATGTAAGATTGACTTAACGAAAAGCCGGAACATATAATAACAAATCTAATATGTAATTAGATTGAGAAGTAGGGTAAGATTCTTTAGGAACAATGTGTGATCATTCATGACCTAATGTTCTATGTTATGCTATCATCTAATGTAGAGACTTTAAAGACGTAAAGTGAACGTGTTATAAATTGTAGCAGACACTAAAGGTAAGTACTCTAACCCTTGTTCCAGTTCGATCAGGGAAAGTCTTTGTGATTCATGTATTCTTTGCATGAGTTAGTATTTGAGGAATGTCAAAGCCAATCTTTTCGGCTAAATGTATGCTATGTTATTCTATCAAGTGTTGATAAGGATTTACCGAACTAATATTGTTGTGGTTTTCAAAAGTAGATTGTGTATGCTCAAATTATTTTGTCGTCAAACGACAGGCATGTGAGGTTGCCACAACTTAAACGTATACACGTTTAATGAATGTAGTGTTGATCAACATAGAGTACTATAGGCTGATCACCAAGACGTGCTCGTAAGCTATACCGGACTTACGGACTTCGTGCCAGGATGTCCTTTTCAAAGTACTTATGAAATGCTTACGGTCTTGAACCGAAATTAATGTTTTACTGAATATTGTTGTTGTAAAAGGTTTTGAATGAAAAGAAGTGTTATTTTGAATTTTCAATAGTACTTCGTAACTCTTGTCCAATTATTGAAGATATACGATTCCTATGTTTCAAGCATGCTATTTTCCTAGAATTGTTGTACTTGCTGAGCTAGTTAGGCTCATTCTTGCTTTAACCATATGAATGTAGCTAAGACAGAACAGACTGATGGATCCGTCAAGGATAAAGGGAAGGCAAAGGCGAACCCGTAGCTTGATTATGTAATAGTATAGATTTTGTAATAAATAATATTGATATTATGACATAGACAATGTATTGTTTATAAAGAACCTGGGAAAATGTAAATAATCTTTTGATATATATACAAGACATATCCGTTCTTTTGAGGCATTTCAATTGAATGTTTATGTGAACTATAGCACCGTGTAGCACCATCTGTCGGGTTGGAAGATACCCGGATTTGAGGGCATCATAGTTAGTCGAAGCGCCGCGGCCGCCTTCTAATCCGTCCGGCGTCACTCCATGTGCAAATACCACTTATCCCTATATGGACTTCATGGCTGCGGCCCTGAGCTCCTTTTTCAAACTATTGTGGCGCTGCAACGCCACCCATATGCTTATTGTCCACGCCGCGGTGCCACCTCCGGTGCCCAGGCAGAGAAGGCCTTGGTTTGACCTAGCTTGAAGGAAAAAAAGGAGTTTATAACACACTGAAGCTTCTACATCTCAATATCTGACCTCATATGTCATATTTTTACATAGTTTAGCATAGATTAGTTTTTCTCTGTAATTTCTCTTTTTCTTCTCTTAGTCGATGTCTGTAAATATAGATTAGGTAGATTAGGGAGAAATCTGGCATATCCTTGGAGCGACAAGAGTAGTGAGTGACACGGATTGGAAAGATTGATTTGAGCGGAATGCGTGGAGATTGAAGGGCTTTGACAGAGTTTCCTCTTTTCCATTTATTTCCTCTAATTTTGTATTCTATAAATGTTGTCATAATTGCTACTTGTATTTTGTTCAATAGCTATGAACTGAATATTGGCTCTAAGGTTATAATGGAACCCTTTGTTATTTAAATTGACTGTCTTATCTCTTTGGTTGGCTCCATATGATTTGGTTTAGTATATTTGTGCTTAATGATTCTCGCTAAGACATTAGTGATGATTTTGGTAATCTACATGATATCGACAGAAGAATTGTAGATTTATACTTAAATATATTGGCATGTGAGTGTGGGTTTCGACTGCATAAGTTGTGCGTAGAATAGACATATATGTGTGTGCCACGTACGACCAAATTGAGAACTTATGCTTAAATCCTTGTTATGATTAATTCGCATAGACATGTGTAGGATTGTATCTAGCTTGGACGTTCTTTTCTGTTCTATTCCCTTTTGGGTGGATCTGGAGAGGATATGTTTGTGCATACCTCGACAGAGGTGCATAAGCACCTGTGCATTCTCGATCGACAAATTGTCGTGACCATTTAAGACCAAAGAGAGAAGGGTAGCTAGTTTGATGAAGCATAGCACGCTAAGTGTTCGACAGAATGCTTGTGTGGGGGTAAAGTTGTGACATTAGCTTGTATTTCCTTCGATTACCATTCGTTATCAATTTACTTGCTTTGTTAATTAGTTTTAACTAGATTAATCACACTTCCATTTACTGCTGTTCGAATAAGACTTTAGCGATACACAGTCGGTACTTGATAAATATTAGTCATAATTCCTCGTGGGTACGACATTCTACTTATCACTGTTTTACTTGTTAGACCGCATATACTTGCGCGTGTTTAGTGATCGGTTTTCTGACCAATAAGTTTTTGGCGCCGTTTCCGGGGAACTATTATTCTAATATTGTTCAATATTGATTTCAATCAATTTAGTCTTACTTTGAGCGTATATATATATATATATATATATATATATATATATATATATATATATATATATATATTTCTTTTATTTGTTTGATCTTCCTTTCTTTTTGTTTTTAAGTTTACAGATTATGGACGATCAATGTTATCAATGGCCTTATGAAGGGGACTACGCAACTAAGCTCGGAAGAAGGACTCGAGCAATTGCAAGTTCAAATTGCAAATGCCTTGAGATTTTCTGACAATCTTGAGTGTCAGTCCACTCAGAATGCCTACTGTCAGGAACGAGCTGACTTTGAACCGATCTCCTACAATCCAAACTGCTAGGGTTATCCAAACTCTTGGGACTGCAGTCAAGAACCATATCATGATCCGAATCATGCCTCTCAGTTTGAATATCAGTCTTCACTGCAATATGAGTTGACGTCTCGACCCAATGATAGCTTTCTTGAGTATTCAACACAAGAAGAAGAGAACAGGCTTGAAGAGCTTCTCGCCAACTTTATTGAGAAAAATGAGGTTCGAATGGCAAGCCAAGAAGCCGTTTTACTGAGCCTCGAATGTCAATTGGGGAAACTCATCAATGCCATTACAAATCCACCACCAAATTTTCTACTGGTCATAATTGATCTCAACGATGAAGTAGTAGAGCAGTGCACGGTGGATACGCGAGGAGAAGGCGATAAGTCTCACCAAAGTGTTGAGGGTAATGTCAATGTGAAAATTGACCAACCAGTGGAGGTTGAGCTAGAAGAAGAGAGGATCATCAATGGGTGCACTGTCAAGAGTAATAAATAGTTAGAACCACGCTCACGACTGTGGAAACCCGAGAGGGCCCAATAGAGCACAAAGAACGCTTTCAACTTAATGACAAAGGAGAATTAGTGGATAATTGCAGTGGCAAAAGATTCTTTATGCCGATGGATGACTGGATGGATGAAGGAAAGAAGAATGACCAATCATCCATTTCGGCCAAAAATTCAAAAGAATTGACGAAGAGGCGGCATGAAATGGTAATTTTCGCTTATGAGCCGAATTGAATGACATCGGTATAGTCAAGCCGACGACTTGAAAATAAGCGCTTGGTGGGGAGGCACCCCCATCTCGGTATAAATTTTATCTGTTTTCCTTTACTTATATCTAGTTTACTCTATATTTTTCCTTATGCATGTTTTTGTGGCTATCATTTGATTATTGTATGTAGCAGTGTGTGGTTAGTTATTATATTGTTTGTAATAATGTATATTTGCTTTGTAGTGTTTTCTGTTATACTTGTCTTGGCATGTAAGCGTAACGCAGCCTGGCTAAAACTGAGAGAATGGACCTCGCACACATGACTGAAGAATTCTTATTTGCAACCCGCGTCGCAGCGCCATGCTTAATTTCCAAATTTTGCACCTCGCGCCACAGCGCCAACCAACAACAGACACATCACACTGCGGTGCCATGAACATGCCTTTCCCACTGCTAACTCGCGTCGCGGTGCCAAGCAATGAAGGACAGCTCGCGCTGCGGCACCGACATCGAGAATTTGACTTTTAAGAGCAATTTTTAGGCCAGAAATCAAACCCATTCACCCATATCTTTCGACACCTTTCGGAAGCAAGCCACCCAACAGCTATTTTTCTCCAACAAAGACTACCACCCTCTACATAACACAGTCCAGAGAATCTTTAGCAAATCAAAATCCACCATCACAAACTGAAGCTTCCATCAATTTGTCAGCGTTCGAGCCCACACGATTTCTCACTTAGGGTTTTTCCCACTCAACGTATTTTTGTTTAGATTTCGTTCAATTAGAAAAGTAACTTAATCGAATTGTTTGTCCTTGTCTTCTTGTTTGTTTGGGTGATTTCTACTGACGAAAATCGGGCTAGATCACTGTCAAGCAAGGGTTGTCCAAAGTTGGTTTTCAGAGCGTACACAAGGTGTTCGATAATTTGCCTAAGAGAGAAGTTGAACTGTTTTGGCTTAATTTCACTAGGATTGCATTGGGGATTCGTTGTGTTTGCTTAGAGGGTAGTTTCTATAGAATTTTGGCACTGCTTTTGCATCAAAGCAACTGAGATTTTTGACATGGCACAAAAGAGGCAACGCCTTAGTATGGCAGGTTCGTCATCCGCGGCACCACCAACGGCTTGGGAGAGCACCAAATTCATCATTGAGGAGGCCTAGAAGCGGTACAAAACCTCCTTTGTCGCTCGAAATTTGATTCCTGAGCGGGGGTTCAGGCCGGACAAAAAGGATGGTGAGCTAACAACCATGTTACTTGAATGCAAGTGGATCCACTTCACGAAACCACCCGGGTCAGCTATTGTATCTGTGGTTCGGGAGTTTTATGCGAATGCCAATCCCGACGGTCCTGTTGTTGTCCAAGTTAGGGGGAAGTTAGTGGCTTTTGGAAGCCAAGCCATCAATGAACTATTTACGGCACCCAAATATGAGGGCAAGGATTATATGGAGACAGGACTACGTAGTTATTACCTGGAGGATATCATCCGGAGGCTCTGCAAGCCTGGAACGACATAGAAAAAAATGACTATACGGGAGAAAAGACCAATTTCCCGTCTTCGGCACTCAGTCGCTATGGGAAGGCGTGGTTCAGCTTTATTTTATTTGTGCCAGCATGATCCCGACCCGTCACTTGAGCGACGTGACTAAAGATAGGTCAATTCTATTATTTGCCATTATCACGGGTCTGCATGTAGATATTGGAGTTCTCATTCAGGAGTCAATTATAAAGGCAATCAAGAGTAATGTCGTTGTAGGACTTCTACATCCATCATTGATCACCCGCTTATGCAAGCAAGTAGGTATTCAGTGGGGGCCAGAGGAGATAGCCTTGCCACCCATGATAGTCATTGACCATCAGACTATCGCACGCTATAATGTGTGGGACGGGGCAGAGTCTCATGTTAGTGGTGAAGGGTATGGACCACCTACAACACTACCTCCTACAAGTGAGCGAGGCGGTATGACCTTGAGCGTGGAAAGCGTTGTTTGACAGGTGTCTTGGAAGACATCATGGCGTCCCTCGCCTTACTGCATCAGAAGCATGACGCCAAGGCGCAGAGGCACATCACAGTTGTGGCATAGAGGCATGACATAATGATGCAGTACCAGGCTGAGCTGGTGAACACTATGCAGAGCATCTACACTGACTATTGTGGTGAGAACACTGAGTTCACGCCATACCAGTTCCTAGAGCCTCCTGTCTTCCCACCATACCATCCACCATCACCGCCCGCCGAGGCTGATGAGGACGGTGCAACTGTTGAATGAGCGATCTTCAGGGAAGCCCTCTTGTATCGTTTGACATATATTTAGCAATAAGGGCATTGCTCCCCTCAAGTTTGGGGGTGTTTTGGCTATTATCTTGTTATTTCTATACTGCCATGTTAGGTTGCCATACTTTAGTACTTTATTATGTTTTTATTATTAGTATTGTGGTGTAGTCATTTTAAACTGCGGGATTATGCTTGGATTTTTATTTATGGATGCCATGAACTTTTTTTGGTTTTTATTATTAATGCTTTGATTTTTATTAGCATGAGTGTGCTTTATAGCCATCTTTTTGGGGCGTATAAAGATTTAGATGCTTGTGCCATGTGAATGGCCTTTTCACCATATTTTGAGCTGCTATTTAGCAATGGTGTTATATTTATCATTAATTTTTTATTGTGGCTAATGACAAGCGCCAAGTAATTATGTCTATCTCTTAGAGTAGTGTCAAGCATGTATGAGCTAGGGGTTGTTCAATTGATAAGTTTAGACTGTTATTGATCCGTCTTTCTTAGCTAGCACCGACCAACTATGTTAACTAGTTATTTTTTTGAATTTAGTTCGCGTGTTTATTGCTTTTAGAGTTTGTTCACTCTTATAAACTTTCATTTGTGCAAGGTAATAAAAGACTTAGATGTTTAAACAATTTTGGATCTTGGATTCTAGCATGTTGACATAAAAATGAATGAAATGGGAATTAAAATAGAAAAGAAGAGTTTATATCAAAAGTTTTGCGGTGGGTCGAGATGGAACGTAAATCACACTCGCCCATAAACGCAAGACTGATATCGAGATGAAGCATAAAATGCACTCGCTAAATAATCTTCATTTGTTTGTAAAGTCTCAGTTGACTTATGTTAATTATGTGGCCTTTACTGCTCGAGTTATTAGATTCATAGGGGTGTTCTACACCTAGTGCCCTAAAGTCATCTGGCTTGGGAGTCACTGATCAAAAGCTCATTTATGGGTAGTTCTGAATGGCCTAATGTAATTAAGAACTGTCTGGGTCAGATTTTACTGTCGTCATGTTAGAGTCTTTTGATCTTTTCCTACACTTGCGTCTTATTCTTAATGTTTGTTGAATGTATAAGTTGCAGAGTTTGCTTATTGGTATTGACAATCGACTGTGCGAACTTATTTGAGCTATGATTAGTTAGGACGGTTGGTCTCCACACACACACATAGAATGGATCGAATATAATCTTATGCTCAAAATTGAATGAACCGTTATTCATATTTGTGTTTGCCCTGTTCTCTGGGAGTAGGTTTGATCGAGCTTAGAAGCCATGATACAATTATACACTTTTATTTTTCTTTCGCGTGTGTTTTACTATTGTTAGTGTTGTGTTAGATAGTTTGCTCGAGGACAAACAAAGACTTAAGTTTGGGGGTATTTGATGAGTGGGATTTATACCCGTGAATCAGATACTTTATAACTTAAATAGTTATCTGTTCTCATAGATTTTATATGGTTTTATATGATTATAGTGTTATTGTGCTTAATCGATTCAATGCAGGGATTATCAGGTGTTTTCTAGAATTCAGGAGCAAAAAGGTGATTTTATATACACTTTGGCATCGTGCACCTTGATACCAGATGTTAGTCTCACTGTGCCATGGCCTTACGATCCATGCCGAGCGTGGCGTCGGTTTCAGCATGATGCACTTATCCCTATATGGACTCGCTCACTCTGTGAAGCTCGAGCTTTTTCCAAACTAATGTGGTCTTTGCGGGCCACCCATAGGCTTATTATTATTGCCAGTGCCACCTCCCGTGCCCAGGCAGAAAAGGCCTTGGTTTGACCTAACTTGAGGGAAAAAAGGCGTATATAACACATTAACTCTTCTGCATCTCAATATCATACATCTTATATCATATTTTCACATAGTTTAGCTTAGATTAGTTTTTCTCTGTAATTTCTCTTTCTTTCTCTTAGTCGATGTCTGTAAATATAGATTAGGTAGATTAGGGAGAAGTCTGGCATATCCTTGGAGCGATAAGAGCAGTGAACGACAGGGATTGGAAAGCTTGATTTGAGCGGAATGCATGGAGATTGAAGGGTTTCGACAGAGTTTCCTCTTATCCATTTATTTCCTCTAATTTTGTATTCTATAAATGTTATCTTTATTGCTACTTGTATTTTGTTCAATAACGGAACTGAATATTGGCTCTAAGGTTATAATGGAACCCTTTGTTATTTAAATTGACTATCTTATCTCTTTGGTTGGCACCATATGATTTGGTTTAGTATACTTGTGCTTAATAATTCTCACTAAGATATTAGTGATGATTTTTGTAATCTACATGATATCGACAGAAGAATTGTAGATTTACACCTAAATATATTGGCATGTGATTGTGGGTTTCGACTGCATAAGTTGTGCGTAGAATAGACATATATTTGTGAACCACGTGCGACCAAATTGAGAACTTCTGCTTAAATCCTTGTTATGATTAATTCGCATAGACATGTGTAGGATTGTATCTAGCTTGGACGTTCTTTTCTGTTCTATTCCCTTTTCGGTAGATCTAGAGAGGATACGTTTATGCATACCTTGATAAAGGTGAATAAACACATGTGCGTTCTCGATCGACAAATTATCGTGACCATTTAAGACCAAAGAGAGAAGGGTAGCTAGTTTGATGAAGTATAACACGCCAAGTGTTCGACAAAATGCTTGTGTGGGGTGAAGTTATGACCTTAGCTTGTATTTCCTTCGATTACAATTCATTATCCATTTACTTTCTTTGTTAATTAGTTTTAACTAGATTAATCACACTTCCATTTACTGTTGTTCGAATACGACTTTAACGATACACAGTCGGTACTTGGTAAATATTAGTCATAGTTCCTCGTGAGTACGGCATTCTACTTATCACTGTATTACTTGTTAGTCTGCGTATACTTGCGCGTGTTTAGTGATCGGTTTTCCGACCAACACCTACATATGTCTATGCGAATTAACCATAACAAGGATTTAAAGCATAAGTTCTCAATTAGGTCACACATGGTGCACATATATATGTCTATTCTATACACAAAATATGCAGTCTAAAAAAATAGACAACTCATAATCATATGCCAATCTGTTAGTTCTCGGAGGCACAATAGTTATCTAGAGGGGGGGGGGGGGTTGAATAGATATTTAAAAATCTTTTCGTTTTAACTTGTTAGTAGATAATGATTAAAACTTTAGCGGAATTAATATTAGTTTTAATCTCCCTTAAGATAGTGAGTTTATGAGAGTGAGGCAGATATAACAGTTATAGTAAGAATGTAAGAGACACAGTCATTTTAAGTGGTTCAGAGCACTTAAAGCTCCTAGTCCACTCTTCTACTCCTCGAGTAGGAAATCCACTAAGGATGTCTTTTACACTTTTTGAATCACTTAGATTAATTCTAGACCAGCAGTTTAGGATCTTCTTAGTTCACTCTTGAACTCTTCAAGTCCAGTAGACTTGACTCTTTTATAGTTCACTTAGAACTCTTCAAGTCCTTCTGACTTGAAACTTTTTCTTCAGTTGATTGGTAGATGTTGAGTTCTTGATGGTTGATACTCAGTTCCTATTTAAGCACTTGTTCGAAAGAACTGAGTAGCTAAGCAAGCTTTTCTTTTTCTCAGATTATAGAGTTGAGCATTAAGAGTTCTTGTACGTTTTTGTTCAATGATTGCTTACTTCTCTCATCTGCTTGATTTGCATATATGTGATCTTGAAAACTATCCGTTGGATCCATCCATTGAAGCATTAAATGCGTTTAACATTTTTGTTCTTTGATGGAGACTTTTTTGCACATATTCTAAATTGCATTCTGGCCCACTGACACAGCAGACTGCTTTCTCACATAACACCTGAAAAGGTGTTTTTCCCTTTATCAATGGTACTTTCCTTAGCTTCTTCAATACGCTTCTTTATTGTATACTAAGGATATCTTGTATGCCTTTGGGACTGGTGAGTACTACAACGTTTAGAACCCATTCCACATTTGTTGGAGTTTGTCTTCATATAAAACATGAGGCTTGATGCTTTTGATACAAGGCAGATGATACTCTACGATTCAGATCATGGTGACTTGTCGCCTTGGTGCTTGGTCTGATGCTATCAGCAGAGAGCACTACGATTTCTCTTAAATACTTGCACACTACGATCTTCGTTTGCTTGACATATAAACTCTACGTTTCCGAGAGCACACTACGATCTCTGAGTTGGCTCGGCAAATGTTGGGACCACTCTACGATTTTTGAAGAAGCCTTTCAAGGCAGACACACTACGATTCTTGAAGCTCCATGTTTTTGCCTTGACTTCTGCAATCTTGATCAGATTTTATGCACTACGAATTCTAAGAATCCTATCTATTACATCTCAAGATCAACTTAATAGCTTTGATCTTTCTATCTATACATTCATTTACAAAATGATACACATTGAGAGCTTAGATCAACCTAACAAATTTGATCTATCACTAAGTCCTTGTACATATATTCCTTGAAGAACTTTACAAATAATCATGAGCATTTATATTTAAACATCAAATCAATATATGCATTCTCCCAACAATCTCCCCATATTTGATGTTGACATAACCAAGGAGATTTGTTGTCATGATTATTAGTATCTAGATGCAATTGCAGGAAATTAAACATGACTTAGTATTTCAGTGAGCAGCTGAAATTTCTAGAGAATAAGCATGAATTTATTGATGTTCAAAGAGTAATATAATTTAGCTTTACATCAATAAGAATTTAAACTTTCACTTATCTCTATTTCTTTGGTCTTTTGCGTGGAGGATTGGCATACTCCTCAGCCCTTCTTTTCCTGCTTGCTTCATCCCTTTTGGCTATCTCTTCCAGCTCACTTGGGCTTAACCTTGGGTTGTGATCATGCCTATTCATGAATGCAGGATCTCCAATTGGCATTCTTAGGCCCTAAGGGGGTCGATTTTGAAATTTGGTAGCTGGCCCTTGACTCCTTATTGGTTGAGCCATTAAAACTTCCTGCTGATCAGATCGTTGAGTCTGATTGCTTGATCGTGGAGTCTGTTGATGGCTTCTTGAAGCTTGAGTGTGGAATTGTCCTCTGCCTCTTCCCTGGCTTCCTTGACCTCCTCGCCTCCTTGACCTCCTCCGCCTCATACAGGCTCCTTCTCCTTTCCCTTTATTACGCCTTTATGTCAAGATCAAGGGTTGAATGTCTCATTTGAGGCGATTCAGTCCTTGGACAAGCTCGTTGAACTGACTTTTAGTCTGAGCAATGTCCTCTCGATTTTCTTCGATTAGAGCTTCAGACCGAGCTTCCCTTTGTTGGAGAACAGATAGAATGTTGTCAGTTTGCTTGCCACTGCTGACGTAGAATTTTTGAAATTCTTTGACTGCAGTTTATAGATTGAGGAAGCTTTTCAACATGTTTTGATTCTGATTTTCTTGAGTTGTCTGTAGGGCAAGAACAACTTCTATGTGTTTCTTGGCTGCTATAAAGTGAATATCATCCCGGTGCTTTATGCTTTAAATCATGTGCTTGACAAACTCTTTAAGTGTCTTAGAGAGCGTAGAGCTTAGGGATTCTGGGAGTTTATTGGCAGCATTGATCATTGTTGTTAATCTCAGTGGAATGAGGTCAGTGTGTTCTTCAAGACACTCATTGAGTTCCTTGATCACTTTCTTAGACATTTCTGACAAGTCAGCTTTTGTGGACAATTCTAAAAGAATTTCATTCATTTGGGGAATTTGTTAGGAAGGAGGTTTTCTCTGGTATTGATCTTGTAGTGAGTAGAGGGAAAGATCGAGATTGAAGTATTCGATGCTTGATGAAGAGGGAATATATGATGGAGGTGCCTGGGTTTGGATGTTTAAGTTTGGTGGCTCTACGATTTGAGGTGGGGACTCTACAATGAGGCTAGAGTCAGTGATCGTAGAGATGATGGGATATGGGAGCATTATGAAGTTGATCACATTTGGTTCCTCAGTTACAGAATTTTGGGATTCTACAACTGGAAATTGATTTAGTGGATGAAGAATTACTTCCAACCATCGTGGGAATTCATAAAATTGATTAAATGAGGATGATGGCAAGTGATTAACTCTGAAGTGGGTTGGGATAGACAGTACCTCAGGTTTATACTTTGAGGAAGAGTTGTTTGTGAGTAACTTCTTGGCAAAGTTGAATCTTCCTATGAATCCATTGGCTAGTACTGAGATGGCCGAATACTCTTTGAAGATCCAAAACATGTGATTCCAGGAATTTAGAATTTGAGCTTGATGGAAAGGCATCACGGGTAGATATGATAATAGTTGCTCATAGTTGGCTCTTTTGTACCCATCAATGCCCACAGCTATGATCTTGACCTCGTCATATTCTTCCTCTTCTCTGTCTTTGCTCGAATAGTCGATTATATCAATGGCTTCATTTGGCTGTTGCTCTTGTTCTTCCTTATTTTCTGCAGGAACTACTTCTTCTGCCATGGAGATGTCATGAGCCTCCCCCTCAACTTGATCATTTTTCTTGTAAGTTTAAAAACTCCCCCTCAGCTGGAGCATTTTCTAGAATTAGAGCTTCATGCATCTCCCCCTCACTTGGTGTATTCTCTATCATAAGAATTTCAGGTGTCTCCCCCTCAGCTTGAGCTTTGTCTCTTTGGTTTTCTTTGGATGGTTCCTTTGCATCCACCAATTCTTTGTCTTCCCTTTTTAGTATTTCTTTATTGACACAAAGATATTTCTTGACCAGTTTTCTTCTTGGTTTTCTAAAGGTGAGCCACGACCTCGGGACTTTCTTGAACTTGACTTTGTCTGTTGATCGCCCAAAATGTTTGATCGACTACTTCCTTGCTTGATGTGTTTGGTGCATTCTCACGATCGGTAGAGACTCTACGATTGAAGAGATGGATGGCCTTTTGGATTTGTGGTGATCTTATTCTTCTTCAAAGAAATTGAGATATGGTAGTCAGATCTTCTTCTCCGCCACATTTGTTGCTTCTTTCTCAGGATCCTTAGAGTCTCAATGTCAAAGGACTCTACTGGTTTATCACTTGTGGATCCCTGGGATTTTTCTTCCATCCTAGCCTTAAGCTTCCTCTTGCCCTTGCTTTTCGACGATAAAGGCGGAGGGTTCTCCCTTGTTTGTTTCTTCTTCTTCTCCTTCAATTTCTCTGACAACTGACATATTTCCTGGAACTCCTGATTCCCTTATTTCACAAGTTCTTCCACTGGATTCAGACATCATCCGCACATTTTCAACTGGATTCCTTTTCCAGTTTTCGAATAGTTGTTGGGTCATTCGCCTGTTTGGATTAATGGCTTCTCCTTCGTCGTCCTCAATCTTGTCACCCAAAGCAGCTTGTAGGATGATGCTTATGAATCGTCCGTAGAGCATCTTTTGAGAGCTCTTTGTCTTCTTTGAGATGATTAACCACTTCCCAATCCATTCAAGCAATAGAGCCCCATAGTTAAGTTGTATTTCATAACATATGGAAATCATGAGCTTGAGTTGCACCTCATTTACAGAGTCATGACCAGAGCTATTGCAACATATACATTTTCCAACAATATCAGCTAGAAATTCATACCTCTGTGGAAACTCCTTCTTCTTGTATCCTTTGACAGAGGGTGATTTCTTGTGATGCATCTTTTTGAGTCCCTTATGGAAGTCTATGCCATCTATGGATGGATACCCTTCAAGTTTAAGACCTAGGGATAGATTGATGTCCTCAGCCTTTAGTCTGATTTCTACGTTTCTGACTTTCGCAGTGATGGTGTTGTTTTCAAATACACCATTATTGTAGAATTCTTTTATCAGCTTCAGGTAGATCAATGTGTATACGTACCCAAAGCTTCTTGAGACCCGCCTTCTTGAGAACGAATGAGTTTTGTGAAACTTTGGTTCAAACTATTTTGAACTCGTCAAAGCGAGTCTGAATGAGATAACACCGAAGCCGCAATTGATTTTCTTGCAAGAAGTGTGATTGGTGAGCTTTTTCTTGATTTAGGGTTTCTATTTTGAGAGAGGATGAGAGAGATAATCTTTTGAACTTCCGATTTCAAAAGACGATTTCAATTTGTACTTGTAGCTTCCCTCTCTCCATTTTGCTTAGTGGGGACGGTGTCTTCATTACCTCAAGATTTGTGTTCACGTAATCAAAATTCATATCTAACTACCCAATCATAATAAATTGAATAATAAAACCTCGCTACATGTACTGATTACTTTAATAAAAAAACATATCTCCTGTGTTCTCTAACCTTTAATACAATCATTCAAGTGCGGAAATAAAATTATTACATCACATCATTATTAAAAGTCTATCATCATAACGATTTAAAAATTATTATATCACTTCAAAATTACAAGTCTTCATCACTTCATACATTTTTCCTTTCCTTTGCTAGTTGTAGGTTTATCTACCTTCTCAACCATAGCCGCAATAAATGTATAATATGCAAGAGTGAGCAAACAAAGCTCACTTGAAATAAGAATAAATATCTTTACATCATTTGCCAAATAATAGGCTCAATAGAACTCGAATGATATGTTCTATTATCATTTCAACATTTGCCAATTCATAGCTCAATAGAACTGAATGATTTGTTCTATTAACATTCTTAAATATACTCATCGAGGGTCAAATGACCATGAACCATGTCCACATTTATAAGTAATCTTTCAACTTTAACTTTAATGGTTATATGACTATAAGGACTCCACGCACTTGGGGGATCAATCCTTCATACATAAATGTATTGTGCACAACCATTTCAACGCTAAGCGTCAGAAACCCCTAAACATAGGGTTGTTCATCTCAAAGATTTAGAGTACAAGTCCGCACTCAAAGAAAGTTTGGTTTGGATAAGCTTTCAAGGGTAATTGAAGTTTAATGATCATCAACTAGGAACTAGTTGAATCAACAATGCTTGATAATACAATAGTTGTTTAATAACAACATAACTTAGAACATTTGAGAATCATAAATGAACTGATTCTACATATCTAACTCATGCTTGAAATAACTATAGAGCATAAGTATTCAATAGAATGAATAAAATGGTTAACCTTTGCTTGAACAGTAAAATAAGCTAAGGTTCGAGTCTTATAACATTAGAATGATATTCCTGAACGTACATTTAACTGATAGCAAGCTGGAAACTAAAAAAAACTTGCCCAACAATGTATTAACTCATGCAAGGAATTAAAACAGTTCAATAATAGAGATGAGAGTTCAAAAACTACGCTCTTTATACAATAATAGAACTTAAGAAACTTGCTTAATTGTAAACAAGTTACAATGAATCAATATAAGAATTGGACTAACTCAACGAAAATGTAGAGTTAGAAAACTTGCACAATGTAATAAATGAACTAGCTTAACGAAAGTGTAGAGTTAGAAAACTTGCCTTGAGCGTAAGCTATAAAATTAAACTCACGATCACCTACACATAATTTTAGAACCACAACACCTATTAGATATGCTAACATACCATAACATGATCATTACCATTTACATTTCAGAAACTCTAAGTGTTTTACTTCTCAACCCTTGTCTAACGTTCATTATGTATACTAAATTATCACATAATGCATTCTTGATTTACTAATCACTTTTAACATTTTGAATTCATAATGCACATAACACAACTCTATTTAACTTTGTTGTTACATGATTCTAACATTCCATAACCTTAAACTAAGCTACAACGAACAACCAAAGTCTGCAGAATAAATGCAAGACTTCAAAGTTCCGAATGGCCACCACATACCGCCATGAAGTTTTATATGGGGATGTCATGTACCACACTGGTTTAGCCGCCGTTTATTCAAGGATGCAACGATTTGCAAAGTTTTTCAAAACAGAGCCCTACACATTTTATTAAGCCAACTAACACTTAATTTAACCCATCAAATAGTGATAATAACACGTAAAATAAATATACAACTATCATAAACATGATTGCTAACATATACAATCACTTAACACAATTTAACAACTACTAACACTATTTTAATTTCTCAATTTTCATGTTTTTCACATAAAACTCCAATTTTTGATATTCATCCCAAAAATCATCAATGTGAATTCATTATTTGGCCAAATCACTCCATTCCAATTACGTTATGCTCGTATCTCATTAAACTAACATAAACAAAACTCAATTAACATTTTAGCATGCAATTTGACCTCAAAATTGGTACTTTTCATAAACATATGAAAAAATACATATAAACATACACTTGTCAAAATTTTCTTTCATCATCAAATGAAAAATTAGCATGCAATTATTGTTTAAACATAAATTCTAGCATTATAAACATATATAATCACAATTATCAAATTATATGTCAATAATTCAACAATTGATTAAATTTACGTATCATGAGAAAATTCTTGCCGTGAAATACATATACATATATATATATACATATATATAACTCTAAGGTTGTGAACATACCTTCAATTAGTGTGTAATTTTTGTTAATCAATGGAATTTGTTGAAAATCCTAAGCTTTCTCTCAATTTCTCTCAACTCTCGCTTCTCTCTATTGCCTCTAGACTAGCAAAAGTTAGAATGAAGCTTTGATAGCCAAGATGATGATAATAACCAAAATGAAAAAATTGATATGGCCTTAATATATATATTAAATATATTTGTTATCAACATAAACGTATATAATATAAATATATTATATTTATTTATTTTATTTATTTTTATTTATTTAAATAAACTAGAAATCTCAAAAGCCATAAGGCTTGTTTGGCAAAAACCCTTTAAATATTAAAGAATTAATATATTAAGCCTTGTTTGTTAAAACTAAATTAAACTACTTTAATTTATTTTAATAACTCCTTATAATATAGTTATTTGTCACACTATATTTAATCAAGCTTTCATATTTATTTTAATTAATGCAAATCACAATTAATTAAATAAACTTTAATCACATAACACAATACAAATAATTAATCATTTAAATTGAAATATCAATATAATAATAATTTTCTTAATTCATCAATTATTTATTTAATAAATAATTAACTAAACAAATTAAATCAATTGAACAAATATTTATTCAACGATAATCACATCCATTAAATATTTATATAAATCAATAAATATTTAATATTACATTTAAAATTTGGAATGTTACATCATTCTCTCCTTAAAAGGATTTTGTCCTCGTAATCACAATTCAAACAATCAAATCGCCACATTCTTCCCTTACTTACAAAGATTCTGTCCCCTAATCAAGACATAGATTAAACAAATAACTCTGTGGTAACTTTTCATCATTTCACTTTCGAAGTTCCCACGCTGCTTCTTCGACGACATTGTGGTTTCTCCATATCACCTTCACGTAAGGTATCACTTTATTTCGAGCACTTGTTCTTTCCTCGTCGACTATCCGGATAGAACTTCTTCATAAGACAAATCTTTATCGAATTGCAATGGTTCGTATTTCGATCACGTGTTTGTAATCTAAGTTTATACGATCAGAATATCAAATGTGAAAAACATTATGAATGTTTTCCAATTCGAGGTAGAGCTACCTCATAAGCCACTTCCCCCACTCTTCGTAGTATTTCAAACGGTCCAATAAATCTTCAATGAGCTTTCCTTTCTTGCCAAAATGAATCTTCCCTTCCAAGGAGAAACTTTTAGGAAAACGAAATTTCCTACTTCAAATTCATGATTCTTCACTTATGTTGATCTAAGATACTTTTTTCTCATTCTGTCTTGGGTCGCTACCAATCTTGTCCCCGATGAGTTTGACAACTTCAGCAGCTTTGTTGTACCAGTTCTGGTCCTAATAGCCAAGCGTTCACCGACTTCATCCCCAAAGATGTTGGAGTTCGCATTTTCTCGTCGCATAATGCCTCGTAAGGTGGCATGCCGATGCTCGCATGGTAACTGTTGTTGTAGGAAAATTCTACCAACGGTAAATGTTCATCCCAGCTTCCTTTGAAATCCATGATGCATGCTCTCAGCATATCTTCCAACGTTTGATAGTTTCGCTTTCACTTTCGCTTCGCTTTTCATGGATGGTATGTTGTACTCATTCGCAATCGTGTTCCCATACATTCTTGTAGTCTCTTCCAAAAGTTTGATGTGAACCTTGGATCTCTATCTCGACACAATTGACATCGAACTCCATGTCTTGACACGATCTCTTTAACGCATAATTTGCTAATCGATCAAGATTAAATCTAATCTTTATTGGCAAAAAGTGTGCGATTTTGTTAGTCCGTCCACTATCACCCATATCGCATCGTATCCTTTTTCGAAGTCGTTGGAAGTCCTACCACAAAATCCATTGTGATATGCTCCCATTTCCATTTCCAGTATTTCCAACGGTTGAAGTAACCCGCTTGGTCGTTGATGTTCAATTTTCACCTTCTCGACACGCCAAGCATTTTGCAACGCATTTCGCAACGCCTCTTTTCATATTTCGCCACCAAAATGTCGCCGCAAATCTTGATACATCTTTGTACTTCTCGGATGAATCGAATATCTTGTGTTGTGTGTTTTGGCCAAGATTTTGTCTTTAAGCTCTCGCAATCGCCGAACCCAAAAATTTTCCTCGAATCGTAGTAGTCCTTCTCAGATCGATCTTGTATTTTACATCACTACCCTCAACCACTTTCTCTTGATTGATTGTTTCGCATTCTTTATCTTGTAGTTGAGCATTCTTCACTTTGTCCACCAAAGTTGGACTAGCATCTATCCGAATAATCGTTTCATCGATTCCTTTGGAAATTTGATTTCCAACTCTAGCTTTGTCATCATCAAATAAGCTCCTCCCGAGTAGTTATCATCATCAACTTCTCCCGACCTTTCTCGCTTTCAAAGCATCTCGCAACCACATTCGCTTTGCCCGGATGATAAAAGATCTCACAATCGTAATCCTTTATCAATTCCATCCACCTTCTTTGTCGCATATTCAGTCCTTCTGTGTGAAAATATACTTCAGACTTTTATGATCTGTGTAGATTTCACATTTCTCCATAGTAGATAGTGGTTCCATATCTTGAGAGCAAACACTACTGCAGCCAATTCCAAATCATGAGTCGGATAACCTTTCTCATAATCCTTCAGTTGTCTTGATGCATACGCAATTACTTTGTCGTTCTGCATAAGAACACATCCCAACCCTTTATGTGAGGCATCACTATACACCACAAAGTTACCTGTACTATCTGGTAATGACAACACAAGTGCCATGCTTAATTTCTTCTTCAAATCCTGGAAACTTTCTTCACATTTCTCCGTCCAAACAAATTTCACAGCTTTCCTGGTCAAATTTGTTAATGGAGTGGCTATCTTAGAAAAATCTTGAATAAATCGTCTGTAATAACCGGCCAGTCCCAAGAAACTCCTCACTTCTGACGGTGTTCTTGGTTGTTCCCAATTGATTACAACTTCCACTTTTGATGGATCCACGGAAATCCCATCTTTGTCAATCACGTGCCCAAGAAATTGCACACGATTTTGCCAAAATTTGCACTTAGAGAATTTCACGTACAATTTTTCCTTTCTTAGTGTTTCCAATGTCAAACGTAAGTGTTCCACGTGTTCTTCTTGAGTTTTGGAATACACCAGAATGTCGTCGATGAATACCACTACAAACTTGTCTAAGAATGGTTTAAACACCCTATTCATCAAATCCATGAATGCAAAGCAGTGCATGGTTAAACCAAAAGACATCACCGTAAACTCGTAATGTCCATACCGAAGTTTCAATGTCGCTCGTGGTATATCCTCCTTCCTCACTTTCAATCGGTGATACCCACTTCTCAAATCTATTTTCGAGAAGTATTTAGCACCTTCAACCGATCAAACAAGTCATCTATTCTTGGTAATGGATATTTGTTTTAATAGTGACTTTGTTTAATTTTCTATAATCAATGCAAAGACGCATCGACCCATCCTTCTTCTTCTTCATTAATAACACCGGCGCTTCCCCACATGGTGATACGCTTGGTTGAATATACTTCTTTGTCTAACAATTTTGCAAATCTATACCATCGGGCCTTCATTTCATCGGAGCCATTCTCAGACGGGCCTTTCATTTGGTGATGTCCCCAGCACTAAGTCGATCACTTAACTCAATTTCTCCGTCAAAGCTAAGTCCCGCAAATCCTCCGAAACACATCCTCAAATTCCTCACCATCGGGTATCTCTTCCAGTTTCACATTCTTTTTCGAGTATCGACTATGTAAGCTAAATAGCCCACACAACCTTGACTCAACAATTTTTTGGGCTCGCATAATCGTCCGACATTTCATTTGTCTAAGCGATTTGCTACCATAAAATACTACCTTTGACGGGTCATAAGGTTTTACACACTTTTTGGCAATCAATTACCGCGCCCATATTTGAACAACCAATCCATTCCCAAAATAACATCAAACTCTCCAAATCTAATCTAATCAAATCTACCATCAAGATATTCTCCTTAATGTTCACCCTATACGCTTCTTGTATACTTAATCTAACATGGATTATCTCTTTATTCGCAATTTCTATGTTCAAAGGAAATTCAGCTTCTTTCTAGGCAATTCTAACCTCTTAGCAAATTCATCGAGATATAAACGAGCAAGTAGCAATCTTAATCAAATAATACATAAGCATCAATATCATTGATTGGGATAATACCCGACACCACATCTTTTGATTGCACAACATCTTGCACATACCATGTCAAGGTTCTAGTTGTGGGTTTGTTTGATGTTGTACTCCATTGTTACCTCCATTGCTTCGGGTTGTCACTCCATCCTTCTTCTTAGGGCATTCACGAGCAAAGTGATCCTTGATCCGCACGTGAAGCACACATTCTTCTTAGGTTGAGTGCAATTTGGGGCGATGTGACCCTCCCGCCACAATTGAAGCATACTGCTTTCCCATCAAGCACGCACCTTGTGAAACTTCCCGCATGTAGCACATGCTTCAAACTTCTTGTTTTGTTGGTTACCCCGCCGGTTTCCAAAGACCCACATTTCCATTCCACTTTCTCTTCAAGTTGTTGTTGTTATTGTTGTTGTTGTTGTTTCCACCACTACCACCTCCATTCTTAATTTCCACCTCATTCTTCTTCTTCTTCTTCTTCCTGATTGAACTTTGTCACTGCCTCGCCTCCACCTTCAGCGAGTATTGCTTTCTCCATCATCACTGCGAAAGTCTTCAATTGAAATAGGAAACCCTCATCATACAACCTGTGGCTTCAGGCCCCTGCTCAAACTCTTCTTCGCCATGCTCGTCGTCTGCGGCCGATTTGATAAGGCGCAAACCTCGCCAACTCGTTGAATTTAGCAAGATACTTGGATACCATCATCGCTCCTCCTTCAGTTCCGTAAATCGCACTTCCAAATGATTCTTCGAACTCTCGGAAAATAGGTCTCAAGAATATCTCCTTAAACCTATCCTGTGTCATCATCCCTCGGTCCTTCTCGAGTTTTATTGGCCTCGCCACCAATAACTAGCTTCGCTTTCAACATGAATGTTCATGTAAAGTAGCCTTCCGTCATCTCCTACCCTAGCAACATCGAACACCTTTTCTATCTCCATAATCCAAGTCAGGCTCGATCGGATTCATCGACCCACAAATTTGTGTGGTCCAACCGCTTTGAACTCCTTAAACGTTGTTCCTTGGTTCTGTGGTTGATTCTCGCAACGCCTGTCAAGAAACGCCACTAATTGTTGAATCGGGTTAGCATCAACATTGTCGTTATTGTTGGTTCCTTCGCTGGTTCTCTCGTCGTGGTGGTCGACATCCGGGAGGCATTTTTCGCTTAAAAATACACTCATTAGGTTATTATTCAACTCTTTTAAGTAATTTCTACTTAACTTGCCTCCACAAAAGAAATAACCACATAATCACGTAACACTTTGAATAAAATAACAACTTTTATTTATTCATAACCTCTTTGAAAACATAAAACAATAAGATCATCGCTATTTACATTACTTTTCCGAACTACAAAAGTTTCAGACAACATCATCATCATATCCCATAGGTTACATAACACTTGGGATTTACAATTTATTTAACATTTATTAATCGCATAACAACTACGATGTTCTACTAAGATATCGCTTAGCCTTTACTTACGTTCTTCCTCCATAATCCCAAACATTGTTTCATGATCTATACACGCGACGATGGCAAGTTGTCTCGAATCGAATCGGATAACCCATGACCCGATCTTGAGCTCGATTAACCACGGTGTTGAATACTCTATTCATCTCTTCCATCTTCATTCTCTTCTTTCATGCGCCTTTCATCGCTATCCCGCTCATTGAAACATCTCCTCATATGTGCCCCTCGCTTCTTGCCCTCTTCGTAGCTTCTTCCCTTAGCTTATTCTTCAATTCAATGACCTCCTCGATCGCTTGTTCTTCTCTCCTTCACCGTTTCTAGCTTCTCCTCGACATTAGTCATTGTTCCTCACGATCTTGGATCTCATCATCTTTTCGTGTCATTGCGTATCGTTGTTCAGCCATTATCTTGCAATTCCTCGATCGGATCCTCAAGTTCCACGTTATGGTCGTAGACTTCATCGACATTCGAAAGCAAACTATCGAGGTTAGTGGAGTCTCCTCCTCCTCGCCCTCATCATCCTCATCCTCCCGTGGCAACTCAACGGATCCTCCTCATCCGCTCCACATCATCATCCTCATCTTCAACCATCGCACGGACCAACCGGGCCGACTCCGTGGCAGAGAGTTGTTCCCAAATAACATGAATGTCGCGAGGCTCCTCCTCTATAGGCATCTGAGGTCTATCCTCCCTAGCCTGACTGGATTCTCCGACATTAGTCATCCTGACAACAAAATTTTAAGTTTCAATTATTAATCATTACTACTCGACACTCACGAAAGCACATAAGTATAAACACATAATCACATAAGTGTTTTATTATTTCTTCCTTAAAACTCGATAAGAGTTAATCACCACTATCTTTTCAAAGGTTACTTCCTAAGGCTTTTCCCCACCTAAGGTTCATAACCTAAAGCTTTGATACTAACTTCAGGACACCCCCAAATCTTGCAGATTTCATTACCTCAAGATTTGGTGTTCACGTAATCAAAACATTCATATCTAACTACCCAATCATAATAAATTGAATAATAAAACCCCCCATATATGTGATTACTTTAATAAAAACATTATCTCCTGTGTTCTCTAACCTTTAATACAATCATTCAAGTGCGGAAATAAAATTATTACATCACATCATTATTAAAAGTCTATCATCATAACGATTTAAGCAAAATTACAAGTCTTCATCACTTGTACATTTTTCCTTTCCTTTGCTAGTTGTAGGTTTATCTACCTTCTCAACCATAGTCGCAATAAATGTATAATATGCAAGAGTGAGCAAACAAAGCTCACTTGAAATAAGAATAAATATCTTTACATCATTTGCCAAATAATAGGCTCAATAGAACTAAATGATATGTTCTATTATCATTTCAACATTTGCCAATTCATATGCTCAATAGAATCGAATGATTGTTTCTATTAACATTCTTAAATATACTATCGAGGGTCAAATGACCATGAACCATGTCCATAGTTATAAGTAATCTTTCAACTTTAACTTTAATAAATCATATGACTATAAGGACTCAACGCATTTAGGGGATCAATCCTTCAGACAATGTATTGTGCACAACCATTTCAACGCTAAAGCGTAAACCCCAAACATAGGGTTGTTCATCTCAAGATTTAGAGTACAAGTCCGCACTCAAAGAAAGTTTGGTTTGGATAAGCTTTCAAGGGTAATTAAAGTTTAATGATCATCAACTAGGAACTAGTTGAATCAACAATGCTTGATAATACAACAGCTTGTTTAATAACAACATAACTTAGAACATTTGAGAATCATAAATGAACCGATTCTACATATCTAACTCATGCTTGAAATAACTATAGAGCATAAGTATTCAATAGAATGAATAAAATGGTTAACCTTTTGCTTGAACAAAGAAAATAAGCTAAGGTTCGAAGTCTTATAACATTAGAATGATATTCCGAACGACATTTAACTCGATAAGCAAGTTGGAAACTAAAAATTTGCCCAACAATGTATTAACTCATGCAAGGAATTAAAATAGTTCAATAATAGAGACGAGAGTTCAAAACTACGCTCATTATACAATAATAGAACTTAAGAAACTTGCTTAATTGTAAACAAGTTAGAATGAATCAATATAATAATAGAACTAACTCAACGAAAATGTAGAGTTAGAAAACTTGCACAATGTAATAAATGAACTAGCTCAATCTAAAGTGTAGAGTTAGAAAACTTGCCTTTGAGCGTAAGCTATAAAATTAAACTCACGATCACCTACACATAATTTTAGAACCACAACACCTATTAGATATGCTAACATACCATAACATGATCATTACCATTTACATTTCAGAAAGTCTAAGTGTTTTACTTCGCAACCCTTGTCTAACGTTCATTATGTATACCAAATTATCACATAACACATTCTTGATTTACTAATCACTTTTAACATTTTGAATTCATAATCCACATAACACAACTCTATTTAACCTTGTTGTTACATGATTCTAACATTCCATAACCTTAAGCTAAGCTACAACGAACAACCAAAGTCTGCATAATAAACAGACTTCAGTGTCTGAAAATGGCCACTCGCACGGCCGCGCGAGTTTTATATGGGGATGTTATACATGCATGACACATACCACGCTTTAAGGGTCATACATCCACACGATTTGCAGTAAAACCCAATTTTTTAAAACAGAGCTTCAACACATTTTATTAAGTCAACTAACACGAATTTAACCCATCAAACAGTAATAATAACTCGTAAAATAAATATACAACTATCATAAACATGATTGCTAACATATACAATCACTTAACACAATTTAACAGCTACTAACACTATTTTAATTTCTCAATTTTCATGTTTTTCACATAAAACTCCAATTTTTGATATTCATCCCAAAAATCATCAATGTGAATTCATTATTTGGCCAAATCACCCCATTCCAATTACGTTATGCTCGTATTTCAACAAACTAGCATAAACAAAACTCAATTAGCATTTTAGCATGCAATTTGACCCTCAAAATTGGTAATTTTCATGAACATATGAAAAAAATACATATAAACATACATATCGTCAAAATTTTCTTTCATCACAAACCTAAATTAGCATGCAATTATCTTATTTGACATAAATTCTAGCATTATAAACATATATAATCACAATTATCAAATTATATATGTCCAATAATTCAACAATTGAAATTATAATGTATCATGAGAAAATTCTTGCCGTGAAATACATATACACGTATATACACACATATATAACTCTAAGGTTGTGAACATACCTTCAATTAGCGTGTAATTCTTGCTACGATCACTGGAATTTGCTGAAAATCCTAAGCTTTCTCTCAATTTCTCTCAATTTTTAGTTCTCTCTATTGCCTCTAGACTAGCAAAGTTAGAATGAAGCTTTGATAGCCAAGATGATGTGTAATAAAAAAAAAAAAACCGATATGGCCTTAATACATATATTAAATATATATTATATAACATAAACGTATATAATATAATATATTATATTATTTATTTTATTTATTTATTTAATTTAATTTAAATAAACTAGAAATCTCAAAAGCTATAAGGCTTGTTTGGCAAAACCCTTTAAATATTAAAGAATTAATATATTAAGCCTTGTTTGTTAAAACTAAATTAAACTACTTTAATTTATTTTAATAACTCCTTATAATATAGTTATTTGTCACACTATATTTAATCAAGCTTTTCATTTATTTTAATTAATGCAAATCATAATTAATTAAATAAACTTTAATCACATAACACAATACAAATAATTAATCATTTAAATTGAAATATCAATATAATAATAATTTCCTTAATTCATCAATTATTTATTTAATAAATAATTAACTAAACAAAATTAAATCAATTGAACAAATATTTATTCAACGATAATCACATCCATTAAATATTTATATAAATCAATAAATATTTAATATTACATTTAAAATTCGAATGTTACATAAAACACCCCTATGAATCTAATAACTCAAGAAACAACCACGTAATCAAACTAAGTCACATAAGGTTCTTATTATATATATATATAGAGAGAGATGAAAACATGCCAAAATCCAAGATCGGAAACTGTATAAGTGTCTAAGTCTTTTATTTGTAATCAAGTAAGTTCAACAGAGTGAACACATTCTCAAAATATTAAACATAAAAACTGTATCAGAAATATAACTAGTTAAAGCAGTTGGCCAGTGCTTGCTAAGAAGGACAGATCAATAACAGTCTCAACTTATCAACTAAACTAACCCCTCATCCATACATGCTTGACACAAACTCTAAGAAATAGACATAATCACCTGGCGCTTATCACTAGTCACAATCAAAAATTTATAAACTCTATAAACCCTTGCATAATAAAAACTCAAAATAGGGTAATAAAGCCATTAACATAGCACAAACATACATCTGTATAAGTCCCAAAAGATAGCTATAAACCAAACATACATGCTGATAATAATCAAATCATCCATAAATAATAACAAAAATTGTTCATGGCAGCCATCCATAATAATACCCAAACATGATAAATCAACGAATAATCAAGCGCAAAATGAAGTCAAAATCAAAGTTCATACATAACAATTCATATGTAATAATAAAATAGAAACCACCCCCCAGACTTGAATCAGACAATGTCCTCATTGTCCAGTAATGCAACAATCAGAATGTGAGGAATTGTCGAGGAGATATAGTCACTCGTCACCGCCTTGGTCATTGTTGTCATCGTCATCGTCTACCTCAGGAGATGGTGGTGGATATGGAGGGAAAACATGAGGCTCTAGGATTTGGAATGGCGTGAAATCAGCATCCTCGCCACTATAGGTTGTGTAGATGCTCTACATAGTGTTGACCAGTTCAGCTTGATACTGCATCATGATGTCCTACCTCTGGGAAACAGCTGCTATGTGCCTCTATTGCCTCTGAGCAACTGCATTTTGGTTCTGATGTAGTAGGCTCAGGGATGCCAGAATCTCTGCTAATGGTCCTTATGAAGATGAGCCTGACTCTGGTGGCTGAGATTATCCAGCCTCTGAAAAAGGAGGCGGCTTAGTAGGTGGTCCATACCCCTCACCTCTGACATGTGAGACAGCCCCATCCCATACACTGAAGTGTGAGATGACTTGTTGGTCGATGACTGACATGGGCGGCAAAGCTATCTCTTCTGGCCCCTAATAAATATATGCTTGCTTGCATAATCGAGTGATCAAGGATGGATGCGGAAGTCCCCCAGAAGTGGTACTCCTGATCGCCTTCAGGATGGACTCCTGAATGAGAACTCTGATATCCATGTCCAGACCCGTGATAATGGTGAATAATAGGATCGCTCGATCCTTAGTCACGTTGCTAAGGTGATGAGTAGGGATCATATTGGCACACACAAAACTGTACCACGCCTTCCAATAGAAAATTAGTGCATGATGCGGGAAACTAGTCTTCTTACTCGTTGTGTCATTGTTTTTCCATGTTGTCCCAGGCTTGTAGAGTCTCCTAACAATATCATCCAAGTCATAGGTTCGAAGCCCCTGCTCTAAATAGTCCTTGTCATCATAGCTAGGCGTCATGAAAAGTGCATTGATGGATTGACTATCATACGCCACTGATCGCCCCCTGACTTGAACAACAGCAAGACCGTCAACACTGGTATTTACATAAAAATCACGGATCATGGAGACGATAGCCGACTCAGGAGATTTTGTGAAGTGCACCCACTTGCATCCAATGATCATGTCCATCAACTCGTCATCCTTTGTTTGATCAAGCTGAAAACCTTGCCCAGGCACCAAGTTTTGTTTGGCGAAGGAGTGTTTGTACCATTTCAATGTTTCTTCGCTGATGAATTTGGTATTATCCCATCTTTATGGTGATGCTGACTAGGAGCCGCCGACACAAAGTCGTTGCCTCTTTGTAGCCATTTCAGAAATTTCAGTAATTGGTGAACATAAGCAAGAGCCAGTGGTTGCCAAATCAAGCTATGAAAACTCCACACCCACTCTACAACAACAATGCCAATATATGCAGAAACAACCCCCAAACTTATGACCAAATAATCCCCAAAGAATTTTAATATAAAAGCAGCCCAAACAACTCAAATTTTGGTTCAAGAAATATGTCAAACACCTTGGTTGCAAATTCTGGAAACCCACTTTGATAGCCCTTGCTTGAAATTTCTCTATCCAGATTTTTGTCAGTGGAAATCATCCACACAGAAAACATGAAATGTGCAAACTCAAAAAACTAAATCAAAACTTGTTTTTGATTGAATGAAATCCACAAATACCTTGAGGGGGAAACCCTCGCTATATTCTGATCTCGTTTTGGATACACTCTTGGCTTGGGGTTCACTTGGGGTCGATTGATGGCTACGGCTTGGAGAAGTGGAGGTGTACGATTGGGTGTAGCTGATGAGTAAGGTCGAAAGGAAAGGGGTTGTTAGGCATGAAGAAGGGTGGGAGAATAAGGTACTAAATTATGAGCAGCTATCGAGTTCTGTCTGTTTTAAAAACAAAAATTCGCTACCAGCGCTGTGGCATGAGTTTTCCTTTGTTGAGAGGCGCTGCAGCGCCAGTCTTTAACTCTAGAATTTAAAGCTGGCGGCTGCAGTCCTCGGTCCATGAGTAAAATCTTGGTCTTGCAGTGCGCTCTCTAGTAGGTTAGGTATGATGATGGCGCTGCAACGCGATTATTCCATCATAAAGAGGCATTGTAACGCGTAACTCTAGTGTGTTGGGCATGATGATGGCGCTACAGTGCTTCCTACTAAGCCATTACAGGCGCTGTAGCGCCGACTTAAAAACTGTAGTTTGATGATGGCGTTGTAGCGCTGCCTATAGTTCAAAATTTAGCGTCGCGGCGCCGTCCCTGCATCAGTGAAATATTTTTACATAAAAAGGCATGTATGATCAAACCAACATTTAATAATAATGAACTATCACTTGAAACCCCAAAAGATGACTTTATGGATCTCCATGCAACTAGATCACACACATAACCTAAAAAACTATCTATTATCCAAAATATACTATATTATTTTATATATATAAGCAAAAACAAAAATAGACTTAATATCATATTAAAAGCTAAAAGGGTAACAGAATGATACTGAGATGGGGGTGCCTCCCCACCAAGTACTTGTTTTAAAGTCGTCGGCTTGACTATTCCATTGTCGTTCAATTCGGCTCATATGCAAAGATGACCATTTAATGTCGCCTATTTGTCAACTTCTATACGTTTATGGCAGACATGGATGATTTGACATCCCCTTTACTTCACCCATCGGCACAAAGAATCGTTCACCACTAGAATTATCCACTAATTCACCTTTCTCATCAATCTGAAATCGTTCTTTATACGCTAGTGCGCCCTCTAGGGTTTCCACAATCGTGACCATGGTTTCCAACTTTTCAGTAGTCTTGACAATTCAACCACTCGTGATCCTATCTTATTCTTCTTCAGACTCCACAGGTTGGTCAATCGACACTTTGACATCTCCCTCAACAACTTTGTTAGACTCATCGCCTTCTCCTTGTGTATCCACCGTGTAATGCTCTACAACTTCATTGTTGTGATTAGTTATAACTGGTAGATTTCCTTGCGGTGGATTTGTGATGGCATTGTCGAGTTGTCCCAATTGACTCTCGAGGCTCTACAATGAGGCATCTCGGTTCGCCATTCGAACCTCATTTCTCTCTATAAAGTTGGTAAGGAGTTCTTCAAGCCTTTTATCTTCGTATATAGGAGGGCTCTTATCGATTTGAAATGTCGCCTTATATGTTGGAATTTCGGATCAAAAAACGCATAGCAGAATATAAAATTGAACAAATTTTCAAAATCCAAAACAGGATCCATGCGAAACAGAAATTAATTCAGTTTTTAAGAGATTATACCGATTATGAAAAAGCTTCGAATCTCCAACACAATCTGAATGAACTACGTCTCTACGCTATCCACATGAACGCATGCATGAATCGTCGCACTGCATCTGTTACGCAATAAAAGGAGTTGCAGATTAGCCACCAAAGGAATAGATTTTCTATTTTCTCTCTAGTCTCTCTCTAAGAGCTGCCAGGTTTTCTTAGGTTATGATGTGTTACCTAAATGGTCATTATATATCTATATATATATATATATATATATATATATATATATATATACTAGTTAATAGGAATTAATCAAAACCTAATCTAATTAAAATAAAATCGAATTTATATATATATCTTAATTAAGTCTTACTTAATTAATATACCTATATATAAATTATCCTATTAATTTAAATTCGTAATTTAAATGATACCAATCATATTGACATATTTAAATCTTTACAATTTAAATTAATTCCCTTTTAATTACGTTCTGGTGTGACCCTATAGGTTATTATTACGTTAGCAATAATTTTAAAATCATATTATAAAATTATAAACAGTGAGCGGCATCTAGTAATGAATCACTGCTACCCAAGTAATAATAAGATCGATGATTTGATGCAACCTTTTCGTGACCAATGTTTTAATGTAATTTAATCCTTTTAACCTTGACATCCTAGATTAAACTCGAGTCATGGAATGTGTCATACTCGTCATAATTTAATCTCAGTTTTCTTGATCAATGAGTAGACTATATGAAATAAATCACTATTTGAGCATGGCCATGCATTTCATAGTCCTACTCAATCAAGAGGCCTATGGATATCACCCCTAATATATAGAAGGGTTAAATTTCATCTAGATCACTCATATTCCTTACATGATTCATGATGTACCCAATAATCACCTTTATAGTCCACCCTATTAAAGGTGACCTTTGATGATATCAAAGTACATAAATACATGTGTAGTAATATAGTGATTTCAGGTCGGACAATCATTACATCATTGTCACTATGAGAATTGCTAATGACACTTCGCATAATGCTCCACATAGAATTCTCATGGTGGGTCCATCCAAAGACATCGTTCTCTAACGTTGCATCTATGCATTGACTTAATATCTCATATATTTATGACCAATGAGATTTTGTCATCGGTCAATCCACATATTATTCTCAATGTATCATTGTTGTCCCATCAACAATGATACTCGACTAGGGACATTTAAGAGCAATCATACTAATTGTAATTATATAATCTCATGTTCAAGTCATATACTTGAAACTATATAATTTGTATCACTATTCTAAGGAATTTTATTATGTTAACATTTATATAACGCAGTAAATAAAACCATAATAAAATCATCCATTTATTCAATCAAATATAATATCAAAATGTTAAGCAATTATATCAAATAATTGGCCTCTAGGGCACAAACTCTAACATTATATTGCGGCAGAGATAGATATTCTTTTGGCTGATAGGAGAATTTTGGATCATGATACTGCTCTTGACTATAGTCCCAGGAGTTTGGATAACCCTGACAGTCTGGATGATAGTAAGTTAGTTCAATGTCGGCTCGTTCCTAAGAGTAGGCATTCTGAGTGGTTTGACACTCAAGATTGTCAGAAAACCTCAAGAGATTTAAAATTTGATCTTGCAATTGCTCAAGTCTTTATTCCGATCTTGGTTGCACCGTCCTCTCAAAAGGTCATTGATAACAATGATCGTCCATAATCTGTAAGCTAAAAAACAAAACAAAAAGGAAGATCAAACAAATAAAAGAAAAATATACGTTCAAATTAAGACTAAATTGATTTAAATCAATATTGGACAATATTAGAATAATAAGTCCCTGGCAACGATGCCAAAAACTTGTTGGTCGGAAAATCGATCACTAAACACGCGCAAGTATACGTGGTCTAACAAGTAATACAATGATAAGAAGAGTGTCGATCCCACGAGGAATTATCACTAATATTCACCAAATATCGACTCTGTATCGCTTAAGTCTTATTCGACTAGCAGAATAACATATGTGTAACTAATCTAGTTATATCTAATTATCAAAGCAAGGGAATGGATAACGAATGGTATCGAAGGTGTTACAAGATAAGGTCATAACTTCACCCCAAACTGGCATTTTGTCAAACACCTGGTGTGCTATGTTTCATCAAACTTCCTAACCTTCTCTCTATGGTCTTAGCGGTCACGACAATTTATCGACCGAGAACACACAAGTACTCATACACCTCTTTCGATGTATGTACAAACATATCCTCTCTAGATCCACCCGATAGGGAATAGAATAGAAAAGAACATCCAAGCTAGGCAATAATCCTACATATGTCTATGCGAATTAATCATAACAAGGATTTAAAACATAAGTCCTCAATTAGGTCACACATTGTGCACATATATATGTCTATTCTATACACAAATTATGAAGTCTAAACAAATAGACAACTCATAATCACATGCCAATATATTAAGGTGTGAATCTACAATCCCTCTTTCAACATCATATAGATTACCAAAATCATCACTAATTTCTCAGCAAGAGTAATTAAGCATGAATATATTGAACCAAACCATATGGTGCCAACCAAAGAGATAAGACATTCAATTCAAATTAACAAAGGGTTCTATTATAACCTTAGAGCCAATAATTAGTTCATACTTTTGAACTAGATATAAGTAGCAATATAGACAACATTTATGGGTTACACAATCAAAGGAAACAAATAGATAAGAATAAACTCTGTCAAAGCTTCTTCAGTCTCCACAAATTTCCAATCCTTTCAAGATTTTCCATCCGTATTGCTAACTGCTCTTGAGCTTCAAGGAATCCCAAACATCTCCTTAATCTACCTAAACTACATGTACAAACATAATCTACTAAGAAATGGAGAGAGAATTACAAAAGAGAGAGAAAACTAGTTCCTAGAGGGGGAATATGAGATATCTCATTAAAGAGGCTAACTCCCCCTTTATATCCATGAGTTTTTCCTTAAGGCTAGGTCAAATCCAGCTCTTCTTTGCTTGGGCATCAGAGTCGGCGTTGCAGGGCCAAGTTTAAGCCTTGGAGCAGTCTTGTCACAAGTCAGTCAACACAAAGAGACAGAGGTGACTAGCCAGCCAGGTTTTATAGAGGAACTGGGGCACTATAAATACTGAGTGATGTCATCATTGCCAAGTAGGGCGTAACACCAAATTTAAGCCTGGCATAGGCGTTGCGCGCCAATGTAGGAAAATTAACAATTCTCCCCTACAAGCTGGAAAAGATCTAATAAGCCCTGCAATATATAGATTAAGCAAAATAATACCAAAATCAACTTCTTAAGCAATAAAGGATCTGATTCGCGGGTATAAATCCCACTCATCAACTACTACCTTCATTTCCGCATATTACACATGGTGGTATATAATAATATTTAATAATAATGTTCACATTAATAATAATGGTAACTAGGCCACTATATTACCCATTCTCTATTAATTTCAATAAACCATCTTTGTAACTCATGCACACAATCGAAATCATTTTCCAAGTTATTCATTTCAAGACGCATTTGCTATTTGATTTCTGATCTGATGTATGGCACAATTGCGCTTCACTCGGGAAATTCTCAAACGTAGTTAATGCTGAAATTAGTTCATATCCTAAATTAATTATTATCTTCATTTAATTGATATTACACCTATTTTTATTATCTTGCCACACTAGGCAATTATCATGAGCTTTACATTAAGCTTTTTACCAATTCTACCTTATCACATAATTGTCACATACTTAATTACTATATCCTGTGACACACAACATTAATTTATTTTCAAATAAATATTTAGTTTTTATTAATATAATTATTAATAATATTAAAGAAATTCTCGGGTATTACATCATCCCCCTCTTATAAAAATTCCATCCTCGGAATTGGTACAATGTTACACAAATTAATGGGGATAGTCCCTCCTCATTTTATCCTTTAACTCCCACGTAGCCTCCTCGGCATTGTGGTTCCGCCATATTACTTTTACAGAAGATATAGTTTTATTTTTCAAAGTTTGTTCTTTCCTATCTATTACTTGGATAGGAATTTCCTCATACGTCATATTCTTTTCTACTTGAATAGGCTCATAAGATATCACATGCTTTTTACTCAGGCTTGTACGGATGCAACACAGAAATATGAAACACATTATGGATGTGTTACCGCTCGGGTGGTAAAGCTACTTGGTACGCCACCTCGCCTACTCAACACTTTGAATGGTCCTACGAATCTTGGACACAATTTCCATTTCTTACCGAATCTTATTTTCCCCTTCCAAGGAGATACTTTAAAAAACACGTAACTTCCAACTTCAAAGTCACGATCTTGATGATGCAAATCTGCGTATTTCTTCTGGCGATCTTGTGCAGCTACCAGTCTGGCTCTTATCGTTGTCACTACGTCGGCTGTTTGTTGAACTAATTTCGGTCTTAATATCCTTCGTTCTCTGACTTCGTCCCAACACAATGGTGTTCTGTATTTCCTCCTGTAAAGAGCTTCGTACGGTGGCATGCCGATACTCGCATGATAACTATTGTTGTAAGCAAATTTAACTAAGGGCAAGTGGTCATCCGAGCTCCCCTTGAAGTCCATAACGCAAGACCTAAGAATATCTTCTAACGTTTGTATGGATCGTTCACTCTGCCTATCCGTTTGTGGATGATAAGCGGTACTCAATTTTAATTGTGTCCCCATTCTCCCTTGCAAGCTTCTCAAGAAATTTGACGTGAAGTGCGGATCTTGATCGGAGACAATCGATATCAGCACTCCATGTCACAAAACTATTTCCTTTACGTACAACTTTGCCAATTGATTCAAATCGAAATGAATCTTTATCGGTAGAAAATGAGCTAACTTCGTTAGTCAATCTACGATAACTCAAATAACATCATAACCTTTTTGTGTGACTGGAAGTCCTACCACGATATCTATCGTAATGTGCTCCCATTTCCACTCCGGTATTTATAACGGTTGAAGTAGGCCACTCGGTCACTGGTGCTCTGCTTTGACTCGTTGACAAGTAAGACATCAACTGACGCACTCTGTAACTTCTCGTTTTAGATTGGGGCACCAAAAGTGTTCCCGAAGATCTCGGTACATCTTTGTGCCTCCTAGATGAACAGAATATGCCGTATTTTGTGACTTGTAAAATATCTCCTCTCTCAGTTTGGTTACAGCTGGCACCCACACTCGACCCTCAAATCTTAATATACCGTCCTTATCCATCTTAAACTTTTCTTCTTCATTTGCTACTATTCTCTTCCTTATCTTCTCACATTCTTCATCTCTTTCGTCATAAACAATTTTCCCTCCAATTTTCCTCGTTCCTCCACTTCTATTTCCAATTTCTCTATGTCTTTTATTAACTCCTCCTGAGTTGTTAACTTAAATAATTTCTCCCTTCCCTTTCTACTTAAAGCGTCTACTATTACGTTAGTCTTTCCCGGGTGATAAAGAATCTCACAGTCATAGTCCTTGATTAATTCCAACCACCTCATTTGCTGCATGTTTAACTCCTTCTGTGTGAAGATATATTTCAGACTCATGTGGTTCGTATATATCTCACATTTTTCTTCGTATAAATAGTGTCTCCAAATCTCTAACGCAAAAACTACTGTCGCTAACTCCAAGTCATGAGTAGGGTGTCATTTTTCGTAATCCTTCAATTGTCGTGACGCATATTCAATGACCTTGCCATGTTGTATTAGCACACAACCAAGTCCTTGGTGAGATGCATCACGATACACCCCAAATGCTCATGTATCATCTGGTAATGATAATACAGGTTGTGATAACCCAAAAAATCATAAAATCTTGAATGATTAGAATAAAGGTTAAAGAATAAAACCTAGATGAGAATTTGAGGATTTATTTAAAATTTTCAAGTAAAACCTATATGGTTTGCTATTCAAATGAGAATAGAGAAAATACGGGTTACAAAATTCCAAAACCCTAGAAATGAATTAATATGTACTTGAAGGAATATCAAGAATAAGGTATTACGATACCTGTAAATTTGATGTGAACTGAATAGTCTAAGAAATGTTATATAAGTACATATGGAAATTTTATTAAGGAGATAAGATTTCACATGAAGAGATGCTATGAGGTTAAAAAAAGATGAGTATATGTATAGAAATATATATACTTAGTAAGGTGTTATATATATTTTAGCAAGAGGAATGATGAATTAAGTTAATGATATAAGGATCAAGATAAAACTATGTTAGTAATTAACATAGCTTGAACCTTGGCCTTAAATGGAAAATAAGAATTTAAATAAGTATAAAGTCGTTAGTTAATACGATTAACAATAAGAAAGGAGTAATTTAAAATTCAAAATTTGAGTTACATATAGAATTTTAAAGCATGGACTGCTCGGTTACATCAAGAACGTCAAGTTTAGTCAGAATGGACAGTAAACACAAAATGTGTAAAGATTAACTTTTGGTCAAAGTCAATAGTTGACTTTTTATGGAGAAAAGTCAAAATTAGTGTGAGAAGTGAAATATGTTATGATTATGTGAATTATGTATATGATTAAATAAATATACATTATATAATGTGAATACATTTATTTTGTATATAAAAGTGAATTAAGAATTAAGTTATGTAACCTAATATATATATTAGGTGTGATAATTAAATAACCTAAGAGGTTATAATATGGGAGAATATTAGTATATAAATATATATACTAACATTAAGAGATTTAATTTATATATCTAACCTAATTAATGTTATAAACAAATTTTAATTGAGTTATGGAATTAAAGATATATAAGTAAGGAACTTATTTACAAATGTGTAGTGGAACCCTAATTAAATGATAAGGGTAGAATAGAACAGAATTAAAAGTAATGGACTATAATAAGGTCATAGCCCAAGAATCTAAATTCCAAGAGAATTAGAGTTAATGGACTAAGGAGGTTATATTATATAAATAAGTCCAATTAATTAATTAAGCATGTGACTTGTGGATAAAGTGATTAAGGGCGATTAAATTGTTAATCTAGCCCAATATATTATGTGTGGGACAAGTATTATAATGGCCCAATTAAATTTTGGGTGGAAGTCCAAATTTATTTTGTTAGTAAGCAAAATAATAAAAGTACATGCCCAATAGAATTTAATTAATAAGTGACCCAATTTTTGACCCACTTAAGGAGGGGCTATTTAGTTATTTGTTAAGTAAATTAACAATTAAAATAAAATAAGGATTTGGAAGATATCATGGGCCAAGTGGCCGGATTAGATAAGGAAGAAAAGATATTGGATTGATTTTTGTTGGAGATAAGATAAGAGATAAGGAAATAAAAGATAAGGAAATAAAGAGATCGAGAGAGGGAAAAGAAAAAAAAACGTGAAATAGAAGAGAAAAGAAGAGAGATTGGCAGCCCTATGAAGGGAAAAAAGATGGAGAAAATCTCCATGAGAGAAGAAGAAGAAGAAGAAGAAGAAGCAAATGTATAAAACTAATTTTTTTTTTTCCTAAGCTTTATTCTCTTTCTTTTTGTAATTTGATGAAAGGGGGTTTTTGATTTGGAAGTTCAAACCCCTATAATCTATGTGTTTTTCATGGATTCAAGTATGGATTCAACAATATTGGGTGTTGATTTGGTTGGAAATCAAAAGAAAATAAAATTAATTCTTTCTAGTTTAGAAACCCAAATTTTTTTGTACTTTGTAAATTCACCGTTTTAAATCTATAACTTCTTTTTGTGATCCGTCAAAGAGGGGTGCTAGATATGTAAGTTATGTAGTAAACCCAAGTGGTAGCACTCAAAAAGGACAAGTTTACAAGTTGTAGTGACTGATTTTGCTAAAACAGTCCCGTTTTTTGTAGAAGGAAACAAACTGTTTTGGGGCAGTTTCTGGCGGGGGCATTTTCATCATTTTTCTAACGTTCAAAACTTTTGGAAATATTTGAGATAATAATTGGATGGGTTTATAGATTGTGTCCAAAAATGGCAATTGTTGGATGTATAGATTGAGAGTTATGAATTGTATGGGAAAAAACTATTTTAAAAGTCAACCCTTACAACTCCTTGTGGTTAACTCCAAAAATGGTGAAATTTTTATTGGAAGTACATGTATATAACAGGAGTATACCCTATAAGTTTCTGAAGTTTTGGACAAAAGCACATTTTATGATAAATGTCTCAAGATTCGGCAGTTTTGGCAATTTAAAAATTAGTAAATGAATTTTAAAAATTCCAGAAAAAATATATGTTCAATATGGGACTTTATTCTGCCAAATCCCAGAAAAGAAATTTGTTTGGAATGGATTTGGTATTTTTCATGGAAATGATTTAGTTATGAACAAATGAATTAAATATGTTATGTGAAGTTGAAAATTTGGAAAATTGGATGTTATGGCTTGAAAACTCAAAATAGAGTATTTGCAGATTTTTAATGGAGGTTTTGGTCATTGGTGATGAAATATTATGTGTATGTCATTTTTTAGAATGATTAAATGCAGTAATTATTAAAGCGTAAAAAATTAAAATAAATTGTTTATAAGTTTAAGAAATTATTAAAATATTAATAATATTAGATTATGATATTATTAAGTGATTGATAACATTTGGATTAAAGTGTTATTAAATTGTTGATTTAAAATATTATTTAATGATTAATAATATTACTGAATGAATTTAATGTTATTTAATATGTAGGATTTAGAATCCGGTTTGCTGGATTGAAGTATTTAAGAATCCAGGCTTGCTGGATTTAAGGATTTAGAATTCAGCTTGCTGGATTAAAGGATTTATGAATCCAGGCTTGCTGGATTGAAGGATTATGAATCCAGCTTGCTGAGTTGAAGGATTGGCGAATCCAGGCTTGTTGGATTGGAAATCTGTTGAATCCAGTTTGCTGGATTTGGAATCCAATTTGCTAGATTGCAATATGGTTTGCTGGATTGCAAATCTGGGTTGTTGGACTTATATGTTTCAATAATCTAGATTATAATATTAGTATTTGGCCTACTGGATTGTATAAAAGAACTTATAATATGAAAGATTAAGTGTTAAATCATAATGTATATGATTTAGTGATTAAAGAATTATCAAAGGATGATAATAATACTGATGTGTTAAGCTGTTATCTAATATTTGTTTTTTATGATTAAGTGTTAGATAATTTATGGATAAAGAAATAGTATTATGAGCTAACAGGTATGTTATGCTGACTGAAAGATCAATCTAATAATTGATAGGTCTTTCATAAGAGATTACATTAGATTGCGTAGCGATAATCAACAGTATATGCAAGTTTTCCTGACTCAAACTTGAGTTGTATGCTCAAAGCATGTTAGTGAATAAATATTGTATATTATTCACGTCTATACTGATTATTGATTCGCACTTAGTACATGTTGCATATGTATATCAGGTATGAAAGGATGATCACCTTCATTACCATATGGTTCAGTTAAATTGTTCATGGTCATTGTTGACCTTCAAACATTATTGATTCAGTCATGCAGTTATTGAAACTTTATTCATGTTATTTCACAATTATTATATTATTGAAAACTGGAAAGTTTATTCATTCATTTCAATCATGATATATCTTCATTGTATTTAAAAATTGCTGGGAAAATTTGTTGCTCACCCTTGCTATATCATGATAAAAAATTTCTGATTAAGATGAAAGCTAGAGTAAAGACAGAGGCAAAGACAAAGTGCAACATTAAATTTTTGTGCAGTTAGATCTATTAAATTTTCTGACAAAAATAGCATTGTAACCATTTTAGATATTAAATGTATGTATTAAGTTAAGGTTGTAGACCTTGGGAATGATGTGTAAAAGTTTAATGTATAAACAATTTATGTTTATATCTTCTGCAATAGTTATAGAAATGATGTACCAAATCTGTGGTAAAAAGAACCCGAATTTGGGGGTGTCACAGGTGGTATCAAAGTCGTAGGTTATAAACCTTAGGTTATAACCGTGGAGATGATGATAAGGAATAAACCTAGATCGAGTTTAAGGGATAAGAGATGAATTTAAGGAATTCATCAGTAAAGTAAAGAGAAAGATAAATAAGATTCAAAGAAGAATCTTGAAGAGATATAAAAATAAGAATCTGGAGTTACCTAACTCCAATAATAAAGATGAAAAGTGAAAATAAATAGACTATGTCTATAAGATGAAAAGTGTAAATAAAATCATAATATAATATGATTAAAGAGAAGAATAAGAAGATCGTAGTATAAAACGATCGTGAGTATAAGGAGAAATGATTACAAAATAAGATCACGATGTGATCAGATTAAATCTTTGAATAACATATGATATGTTAAGTGATTGGAATGATATAGCTTGACGCTATAAAGAGAAGGTACTATGAAATGGTACGATGTAAACTCAGAAAAGAGTGGTAACTATTAAGATGCGGATTAAGAAAATTCATATTAAGAAAAGATAAAGTAAGAATGGTGTGGGATTTTAATTGAGGACTCATGGCAGCAGCTGAGTTGTATGATTCCTTGTATGGGCGAGGAATTTGTACTTGGTTTTGGAATCACTTAGCTTCCTGGTCGATATAGTGGTTAGGTTGACCAATTCTTTGTATGGGCGGGGAATTGTCTGCTGAGCTTCCTATATTAATTAGTGGCCGAGTTTGATATGACAACCACTTAGTTTCTTATATTGATAATCATTGGAACCTGATGTCGCGCTATTTGCTATATGCATGTTTATAAGTTGATTCTTTTCTCATGTGTATAACTAATATGTAGAGAATATAAGGTTAGTTGTGAGTTCTTAAAACTCATACTTATGGTAAGTTCATGACTCATAATCACATGGTATATTTTGAACCCCTCAGCGAATAGACGCCTATGGTCTGACTAGGATAAGTTCCAAAATTCATATGATTGTGGAAAGTTCCTGAACTCATAATGTGAGGTAAGTTTGACGATCTGGGAATTGAGGATGATAGAATAGATAGATTTATTAAGTAATGGATCATTAAAGAAATTGAAGTTGATGATGGAAGCATAGGTATTCCAAATCTTCTAGTTGTGCTAGATATCAAATTTTTGACATCAAGCTAAATTCACACTGATGTGCCTTTCGAAATAAAATGAATTTTTGTTATCAGCAACACAGGGTTACAATTGTGTAGAAGTGGGCTTCGTACTACTAACATATCATTACCTGTTGCGGCATGATAGCATCAAAAATGATTTTCAATGATTTTGAGCTGTTTAAAGAAGAGTCTATGCTAATTTGTTTTGACTAGACAAAAATGATTTGAATGATCAAAATGTATCTTTATATCATTAATACATCATGTAACCTGGTGCAAAGATGATAAAAAAATGATGGAGTTATCAATGCAGAATTACTTAGTGTTGGATGTGATCTAAGGATCGTCAGCCCACTATGGAATGATGTAGTATGACAAAGTCATAAAATGACTGAATCCTTAAACGGACTGTAAATACAGTGCGGTATCATGACGTCATAAAATAAATTTTTTATTTTAAAGAAAAGTTAAGTGTCAATTAAATTTGGCCAGATATATGTTTTGATTGATATTCGAATTATTGGTATACGTCTAAGCTAATTGATTTAGCTAGACGAATGTTATAAAAAATTCAAGTATCTCTTTGAGAATTTATCCTGGGCCAAATTACTTTGGTACAGACTCTGATGTTAAGACTGAGGTGAACAACCCCGAAAAATAGGGAAATACTAATTGGATAAAATATTTTAATCTAAGAATGCATATAGTCGTTCCAATGACTAAGGTACAATAGATTGATCATTTAAAGTAACTGCACTGGTAGTTTACCTTCTTCGTGTGTCGACGTCGCGATTTTTATTTGTCCCTTTTCGTTACTTGTTCTTTGGTGTTCTCATGTTAGGTGAGATTTGTTTGAAAAAATAAGTGAAAAAGGTCCGACATGTATCATGTCGACGATGGACTGTTAAGATTTGCCAGTTGGTTTTTTATATGGTTGTACCAACACAATCGAGAAAAGGTTTGCACATTGACCCAGTGATGTGACACTGATAAACGGGTCAATGAAACCGAGATTCATTAGGATCCGGGGACTTGATTATGCGGAGGGAAGGTGTTAGGCACCCCCCGACATCCGTGTTACCACAGTGATCGCCACTTTTCAAGAAACTATTATATGAATGTGTGTGTGTGTGTGTGGGTCAATGTGCTATTATTTGGAAGTAGTGCAAGGCCTCGTTCGCACCTATATACACAGGGTTTAAATTTGTGTAAAAATTCAGATTTAAATAAGATATAGCATTGATGTTTTATAAGAGGTTTTTCAAACTCTTGTGCTCAATAGTAATTGAGACCTTTTACACTCCCATTTTTTATTAAGTGTTTGGCTTGATTGTTTTTAATTTTCGAGATGCGAAGAATCTTCGAGAAAATAATGTACAAAATAGTGTCGAACTCCTCATGGGTATGAAAACCATCTGAGGAAATCCAAACACCGTGAATAAATTTACAAGCTGCTTACAGCTGAAAGTGTCCATCACGGAAACCGAATCTAGATCAAGTAGATTGAATCTGTGATAACATGATTCCTAGGCTCACATGATGTCGCAATTGATATGAAAGCAGTAAGCAGTTATATATATATAAGCTATAAATATATATATATATATATATATATATATATATATATATATATATGAACATGATCACCACCACAAGCACCTCCATGGGGATCAGATATATATATAAGCGATAAACGACCGGATGTAAAATCGTGCTCATTGAACAAAGTCAAACAACAGTTGATATATATATATATATATATATATATATATATATATATATACTAAAGTAGTAAACGCTCCAGATGTAAAATCCGTGCTCATCGAATAAAGTTCGACACACAGTTCATATATATAAGTATATATATATATATAAGAAATCAAATAAACGCTCCAAACATAAGTCTAGGCTCAATCGAGGCATAACTCAATAATGTTAGTCCATATATGTATATATATATATATATATATATAAACTGAAATAAACCACGGACCGAAGTCCGGGCAAACACACGCAACACGACTCTCAACGTGAAGAATGGTGTGTGCAAACATGAAGAAAAAGGATTTAAAGTGTGTAAGAAGGCTTACAATGGGCTGCCAAAGAAGACTTCTATAACTCTAAGTGGATGAACACTCGACTCCCACCGGTACAAAAAGTAGCTATATGTGAGCTCACAAGTGTTTAAAATGAGAAAGCACTCAATTTAGGGTGTGTACAAAGCAAATTTGACAGCGTTTCCTTGCTGTTTCTCTTGCAAATATGGCCACCTCAAACCCTCTATTTATAGAGGGGGGGAGCCGCACGTGTACCTGCAGCTGCCCGTGGTGCCCCGGGCAATGTGAGTCTCGCCGTCTCGAAGTACGTGCACTCAGACGACGCGATGTTCGCTCAAACCTTTATAACTTTCAATTTGGGAGTCCGATGGAAGCGTGTTATACCATTACAGAAAGCTCTTTTTGAGAGCTACATAATAACATAGGATTTGCCCTTTTTTGATTCCAGGAAGATGGTTCCATGACCGAAATGTCATTCCTCGGTTTTCGTTAGGTAGTCCGTTGAGCCGTTTTGCGTAGTTTGCGCTCGAAAGTTAAAATATGGTTCTTGTGGGACTTATATTGAAGGAATTTGAGTTAAAATGAGTTGATTTGATGTGAGTTGAAGTTGAGTTGGGAAAATGACCATTTTGCCCCTCCTGGGGTTATCTCCGGTTTTTGCGCAGTTGTAGCAGTCTTTTCTCAAGGTTATCTCTGAGGTTGACATGATGTTGACTTTGACTATCCTCAGGGTTATCTCTGAGGTTGGCTTGACATTCTGGGGTTATCTCTATGCTTTGAACTTGATCCCTCGGGGTTATCTCCTGAGGTTAGAACTGATTTTCTCGGGGTTATCTCTGAGGTTGAAAACTGGATCTTCTGGGGCTATTTCCGAGGTTGGAATTGATTTTGTGGTCTTCCATGGTTATCTCTGGAGTGTGAAAAAGACACTTTTGTCCTCCTACATAGTTAGTAATAGGAAAAAGAAATTTCGAGTGTCTACAGATGCCCCTCTTTATCATGTTCATGCAATGCAATGTAATGGATGTGATAAAGATTACTAGACACTTGAAATATGACAAGGTATTTCTAATGATGGAAATCACATTGTAATGAATGTTTATGATGAATGTTAAAATGTTTTCGCAAATCACAGTTCATGAAATCGCACATCGATATTTAGATTTCGTGACTTCGTGATTTGGCCAATCGACTCGTGAATAACTCGCACATCGCATTTCGAATATCGCAAATTGCAAATCGCAATGTAATGAATGTTATGATGAATGTTAAAATATATTCTCAAATCACTTTACCTTTACTGATCATTGCTGATGCCTATACTGGTGTTGACTCCAATGGTTTGGCATTTAATTGTTGATGCTTGTTTGATGAAGATAAGTTGAGATGTTTTCTACATCTCTGATGGGTATGACGTTATGAAATCACCGAACATCCCCGATGTATACGCTGGTAGTTTGCAACGGTGCCTACCTTACAAATCGCCAACCTATTTTGGTTCCCACTCGAATGGTGGTATACGAAGCTTTCATCGTTGAACTATCTTGATGTTGCTCTAAATTGATGCCAATGATTTAGAATACCAGATCTTCTGATACCTTCACTGAAGTAATATTCCAAGGTTTGCTTCGCCAGACTCTGCCTGATGTTACGCTCACCCCTTTTGAGGTGATTTGGAGTTTCATTTCGTTGTTGGGTGCTTGTTTCCCATTTCCTTGAGCGTTTGATTTGCACGTCGGCTAAACTGATGACCTTAATGCCGCTAACATTCCTGGAGGTTGCAGCTCGTTCTTTCATTGCCCAGATTTGAACTTCGGTGTAGAGGCCTCAACTGATGAGGACTTGACGCAGGTTAACATGTTTGATGGTATAGATTTCCTTCGCTAGACCTTTCATCGTTAGCCTTCTACTCCTGAGTTAAGAACTTTTTTGAGAATTTTCCCCTTCTTTTCTTAGGGGCACGCTTATGTCGCCATGATTTCTTTCAGGAGTTCTCCCATTTCTTTTTGATGAGAGGCTTGATCATGTCTTAAGTTCCTTCCATTTCTTGGAATCGCAAATTCCCCAGTCATTCCACAAGTTTTTGTTGGGGATTCATAGAGACTCTCTTTGTTGAACAAATCGCGAATGAATAATATCTGAATCGCCATTGAGATGATGATGGACCATGCTGGTGGCGTTGACTGGTGAATTTTTCACTTTAGGATGGTTGATAAATGCCCCAGTATTGAGTTATCACTGCTTCCAAGATTGCCCCAATCTTGTTGTAAGGGACCCAATATCCGGTTGTCGCCAATTTTGAAATTGCCCTAGCCTTACTTGTTATCTGGGGTAGTTTCTTTAACAGATGGGATGATAAGATGTCGAGATTGCGAGAATCTTTTACCTCTGTACCATAAGGTGGATTTGGGATTTGATGTTGACAGCTCTTTCTGGTAGAGATGTTGCTCTGTTATAGAGATAATGGTCTAACTCATAGGGATACCGCTATTGCTGAGTGGGATAAGGTTATATCTGCCCGAGATATCGCATGTAGTTGGCGGTGGATCTGTTGGCTCGTGTAGAAACCCTTGGGCAGGAGATCACATCGTTACCTCCTTCTTCTGAGAGGGAATCCATGTTGGACTTGATAGCCCGCATATACACTGATTTGTAGACAGGCTTGTATTTTCCTGCACATACTAGCTTAGCCATTTTGTCATGTACAGTACACATTGTATATATCAAACAACATTATATATGGCAGGGAAATATATATTGATTCACTTCCCTTTTAGTTGTGCCTTGTTACTTGCTTGATATTTGCTTGTTTCTCCAGGACTTTGTGATCTGGATGTATTCTGAACTCCTCCTTGATGGATGGACAGTGAGATATCTCAGGATTTTCAGAATGGATCATCTATCTGTGTGTATTCCCTACTATCTTTGGTGTCTTGGGACTGATTTCTGTATGTGTCTATGGATATGGGTGTCTGTTTTTTTCCTGTGGTGAGATCGGACCATATAACATGGCTGCCTACGTATGTTGACGTCGGGATTTTTAGTTGTCCCTTTTCGTTACTTATTCTTTGGTGTTCTCATTTTAGGTGAGATTTGTTTGAAAAAACAAGTGAAAAAGGTCCGACATGTATAATGTCGACGATTGACTGTTAAGAGTCGCCAGTTGGTTTTTTAAATGGTTGTACCAACACAACCGAGAAAAGGTTTACACATTGACCCAGTGATGTGAAACTTTTAAACGTGTAGACACTCAAAATTTTCTGCACACCTGTCACTGACCTTGCAGGAATGCAAATTTATCTTTTAGAGATAACCCTAGAAGACAGCTTACATCCAGTCTGGGAACTACTGGAAGTTCAGTCTCAACCGCGGAGCACACACCAGGAGTAACAGTTCCAACCTTGGAGATAACCCTCCGCACACACCGGGAGTAACAGTTCCAACCTCGGAGATACCCCCGAGGCATGCAGTTCCAATACCAGATATTCCACCGGAGAAGACCGATTAATCTTGGAGATAACCCCGAGGTATCCAGTCTCAGTCCCAACATTGGGAATAACAGCTAACAACCTTGGAGATAACCCCAAGGAATGCAGTTCCGGCGATAACCCCGGAAATGCTTGTTTCAAGTGCATTAAATCAGCTTCAACCTCGGCACTCACACCGAGGCACTCAGGACCATAGCCAGAGATAATACCGGGAGGACAGTTTCACCTTAGAGATGATGCTGAGGACCTTCAACACTTGCAGCAGTCCAATCTCAGCAATGACCCTGAGCAATGTCTGCTTTACCAGCCCAAACCGGCGATGACTCCGGTGAGGGGCAAAGTCATCATCTCACCAACTCAAGGCCACATCACGTCGTCTCAACATCTCATACATACATTTCTACACCACGATGTCCCACAAGAATCCAGGAAAACCAATCCCGAGTGACTATTGTGCAGGGTAACAGACATAATTTGAAGCCTAAAGACCGGAGGGCACCGTCCCATCTTCATGACTTCGTACAACCTATAATCCCATGCCATTGTACAACTCTTGACAACGGTGGTCCGAAATAGGTCATACATACCTCAGTCGGATGCCCGGATTGCGATTCTGAAAGTTCGAGCGGACATTGCAAAGGTTTACGTGCACGATTGACGAGACGACCCAAACCTAAGAAACTGGGCAACCTGGGTATCCTCAGTACACTGCGGTTGGTCAGCGGTACACTCATGGCTCCCCTCTATAAATAGAGGGCTTGGGGTGGCCATTTTAAGAAAAAAGGAAGCGAGGAAGCCCTGTCAAATTTGCTTCGTACTTACAATATACTGAGTGCTTTCTCATTTTATACACTTGTGAGTTCACATATAGCTAGTTTTGTACCGGCAGGAGCCGAGTTTCATCCACTTTAAAGATATAGAAGCCTTCTTTGGAAGCCCACTGTAAGCCTTCTCACACACTTTAAAGCCTTTCTCTTCATCTTTGCACACACCCTCTTCACGTTAAGAGTCATGTTGCGTGTGTTTGCCTGGACTTCGGTCCGTGGTTTTATTTTCAGTTTGTATATACATATACATTTATATATATTTATTTATATATATGGACTAACATTATCGAGTTATGCCTCGATTGAGCCTAGACTTCGGTCTGGAGCGTTTATTTGCTTTAATATATATATATACTTATATATATATATATATATGAACTGTGTGTCGGACTTTGTTCGATGAGCCTAGACTTCGGTCTAGAGCATTTCTTCGCTTTATATATATATATATATATATATATATATATATATATATATATATATATATATATTCGCCCTACCTTGAGTTTACTTCGTGGTGGTTGATCGCTTTTATAGCTTTCTTTACGTTTCGTCCTGCCTGGAGTTTACTTCGTGGAAGTTGATAGCTTTTACAACTTTATTTATATTTCGTCCCGCCTGGAGTTTCCTCCATGACGGTTGATAGCTTTTACAGCTTTATTTCCATTTCGTCCCTTTCGAGTTTCTCCGTGATTTGGTTGATAGCTTTTTACATTTCTTTATTTACATTTTCTGATCCCCCATGGAGGTGCTTCGTGGTGGCTGATCATGTTTGTATATATATATTTACAGCTTTTATATATATACATGCTTACTTCTTTTATATAAATTGCGGTATCATGTGAGCCTAGAAATCATGCGATCACAGATTCAGCCTATTGGATCTTGATTTGGTTCCCGTGATGGACATTGTCAACTATAAGCAGCTTGTAAATTATTCTGCGGTGTCTGAATTTCCTCAGATGATTTTCATACCCATGAGGAAATCGGCATTATTTTTTTACATTATTTGCTTACAGATGCTTCGCATCTCGAAAATAAAATCAATCAAGTCGAACACTTAATAAAATGGAAGTGTAAAAAGGTCTCAATTACTATTGGGCATCAGGGTTTAAAAAACCTCTTTTATAAAACATCACTGCCATATCTTGCTAAAATTGAATTTTTACATAAATTCAAACCCTGTGTATATAGGTGCGAACAAGGCCTTGTACCACTTCCAAATAAACAGCACATTGACCCACACAAACACACATTCAGATAATAGTTTCTTGAAAAGAGGTGGTCACCGTGGTAACACGGATGTCGGGGGGTGCTTAACACCTTCCCTCCGCATAATCAAGTCCCGGACCCTAATGAATCTCGGTTTCACCGAATTCGTTTAGCGATGTCACATCATCGAAGTCAATGTGCAAACCTTTTCTCGTTTGTGTTGGTACAACCATTTAAAAAACCAACTGGCAACTCTTAACAGTCCATCGTCGACATTATACATGTCGGACCTTTTTCACTTGTTTTTTAAAACAAATCTTACCTAAAATGAGAACACCAAAGAACAAGTAACGGAAAGGGACAACTAAAAATCCCAACGTCGACAGACTCCATTTGAGTTTAAATATTGTCTAGAAGACAATATTCGTACTAAAACTCTCAAATTATGTTTTGTCGTATTTTACATGACAGTTGTATAATTAAGTTTTATTTGAATTTTGTACCATGTATTTGGCGACTCATAATGGGTGATGTATACCTATTTTGGGGGCGTCACAGTACTATTCACAAAGTACTATTCACGGGGTACTATTCATAAAGTACTATTCACGGGTATTATTTACAAAGTACTATTCACGAGTACTATTCACGGGGTACTATTCTTGAAGTACTATTCACGGGGTACTATTCACTGGGGTACTATTCACCCGGGAAATTATTCATGATAAAAATTGATTTCTTTGCTGTCAAAATCATTTTTGATACAATATTATTCTTGAATTTTACTCCACAAAGCAGTATCATGTTGACAATTTGGACATTATTGAATTCTAGATAAATTAAATTATAAATCTTTAAAAATGTATCCTTTTCTTTCTTTTAATTGAAGTCTTATATCATTGTCATCATCCTCGTGCTTATATTGTGATAAAAGTCATTTGTGGCTTACGTGCATAGATGTACTATAGATTGGTATTATTATGACCAGAGATTATTCGGTATAATCATGACCGTAATGTTACAAATGATGTGGTAAAAATCCTCATTGGCCTATAGTGCATTGATGGACGGTTGTAGGTATGATTATGACTAGGGATTATTCGGTATAATCATGACCATTGATGATTACATGAATATCCATAGTCGTAGTGCAGGGATGATTCGATAATGTGGTTTATTTATTAAGTAGAGTCTCAGCGATAAAATTCATGATAAACTTTTTAAATCATAGAAGATAGTAGATATCATGCTCTACTTGACTCTTCTAATGGATTTCTTGTTCCGTTGTAATTAAACTTGATGTTTATTATATTTTATCAGTTTAACACTGTTGAAGGCTAACAATAATTTATTCTGCATTATCTTAGTCATAATATTTCTTACTGGGCTAGTTGAGCTCACCCTTTGTTTTCATTGTTCTCTTCAGGAAATGAGAATATAGCTGGGACTAGTTGTGTGAGACCCCGAATTTTATGAATAAAGATTTAATTTTCTCGAAATATTTATTTGAATATTAAGGAGTAAATTTGATATAATGTTATAGTTGTGGACAATATTTATAAATTTTGCAAAATAAGCAAGTGGTTATAAAATATTCATTTTTGTCGGGAAATATTCGTTTGGTCGTGGAATATTCTTTCTGTCGGGGAATATTCGTACGACGGCGCAACTATTTGTGGGCCCCATAATGGAAAATGGTCGAATGAAGAAAACGACAAGTTTGAGTTTTTATAAATAATAAACGTAATTATTCCGCTAATTATCTTGTTGGAATACCCAATGGTTAAAATCTGATGTCACGTGGTGTTGCATAAGAAGCACTCAGTATTGCACCAATTATTGATTCTTACGTAAGAAGGCACTACTCAATAATGGTTACAGTGATCACTGTTCAATATTTTATTTTATATATTCAATAATTATTGCGTTGATATTTTATATTATTGTCGTTTCAATAATTGTCACTGCACAGTATTTCCCATTATCAGATAAATAATTGATATTATTTTAATAATATTATTAGATAGCATTATTGGCAATGTCTAGAAAGTTCTGTCAAGGAGAGGTTTGGTCACCTAATTGCGCGCCAGTAAGCAGAAATCCTTATTGGAAAGCCCCTCTTTCCTAGGAACAGACTGGTTGTCAATATTATGATTCTGTAATATTATTTGTGAATAATTAATTATTGATTATATGATAAGGAAAATATTCATTTTATGTGGGTATAGATGGAGAAATTTTTTAATATGACAATTGTTGAAAATTGATATTTTATCTTTTCTGATAAAATAATTCATTTAAATATATTATTATATTATAATAATAAATAATGGTGATATTTTTATAATGAATGTGCGATATATGAGTAAATGAGGAAGAATAGTATTTTTATTATAAAAAATGTTTAACACATGTTTTGTGTGTTGATGGACCCCATTCTTGACTGAAATTTGATTATAGCTTGTAAAATCGTCCGTATGTGGATTTCGGTCAATTTCTGTTTGGAATTTTGAAAAACTTAAACTTACAAAGTTGTAGAGAATTAAATTTCCTATGAAATAGACATAAGATTCGAATTTTTCTGATAAAAGGGCTATTTATTATGAATTATTAAAGTTCTGGAATATAGGGTCTGAATTGATTTTGTTGCATTAAATGATAAAAACATGTTTTTCATTTTTGTGGGCCCCCACATGTGTGGTAAATGAGCTGAAATCAGATTCAAGAGGTGGGCGTGAAATTTTTTAATTTAAAAATATATTATTTTATTAAATTTTCTGCTTTGGTGTTCTAAGTATTTTCCTATAAATAGGGTGCTTAGGTTAGAATTGAAAATCACACCAGAAACTGAAATCTTCTCTCTATATATTATCGAGCGTATTCTTGTGAGTATTTTGATACTTTCAGTGTTGCTATATGGTGTAAGTTCCTTTCAACGTTATATCCAATATTCAGCCAAAAGTATTATTCTTTTGAGGTAAGGGATGCTATTTTTGTTCAATATTCACTTGGAATAATATATTCTTCCATACTCTGTAGTATGTAAGTAATATTATTTCGTTATAGATTTCGAATTCTATACTCGTTTTGTTAAAGTTTTGGCTTCTATACTCCATGATATTAGTAGAATATCTTTGATATTTGCGCTTCATCCAGTATCTTTTCATGAAAATATTATTCTGAGCATTCTTGATAAGTTGTAACTTTTTCATGCCGAAGTAACTATTCACGGGGTTACAATTCCCGAAGTTACTATTCACAGGTACTATTCACTGGGCCATTCTTATTCACCCGGGTACTATTCATGGCGTAAATTGATTTCTTTTCATTCAAATCATTTTGATATAATATTATTCTTGAATTTACTCCACAAAGCAAAGATCATGTTGACAATTTGGACATTATTTATTTCGGATAAATTAAATTATAAATCTTTAAAAATTTATCCTTGAACTTGTTTTATTGAATTCTTATATCATTGTCATCATCCTCATGTTTATATTACATTGAAAGTCATCTGTATTCTGTAGTGCATAGATGGACTTGGTATGATTATGACCGATGATTATTCGGTATAATCATGACCGTAATGTTACAAATGATGTGGTAAAAGTTCTCATTAGCCCGTAGTGCATTGATGGACAGTTTTTGGTTTGATTATGGCCATGGATTCTCTTCGGCCAAGGGTGCAAAGATGAATTGTTTTATGGCATGATCATGACCATTGATGAATACATGAATATCCTTGGCCCGTAGTGCATGGATAATTTGTGGTCGTGATACTAAAGAATATCATTGGCCGTAGTGTAGGGGTGATTCGATGATGTGGATTATTTATTAAGCTGAGTCTCAACGATAAAATTGATGATAAATCTTTTAAATCATAGAAGATAGTAGGTTTTATGCTCTACTTGACTCTTCTAATGGATTGCTTATTCCGCTACAGTTGTTGATCTAAAACTTGTTGTCTATTATATTCTATCAGTTGTTATATTGTTGAAGGTTAAGGATAATTTATTCTGCATTATTTTAGTCATAATATTTCTTACTGGGCTAGTTGAGCTCGCCCTTTCTTTCAACGTTACATTCAGAAATGAGAATATATATTTGGGACTAGTCGGGGAATGGATTGACGGTCCAGATGGTTACATTAGTAGTCCTCACTATTCTGTGAAATAGTGTGATAATAATTGTAATGAGGGCTTATTTTGAGTTTGAATACTATCTAGAAGACAATATTCGTATTAAAACTCTCAGTTTATGTATTGTCGTATTTTACACGACAATTGTATTATTAAGTTGTTTTGAATTTTGTACCATGTATTTGGCGACTCAAGATGGGTGATGTATACCTATTTTGGGGGCATCACAAGTCGGGGAACGGAGTAACGGTCCAGATGTTTGCATTAGTAGTCCTCACTATTCAGTGAAATAGTGTGATAATAAATGTAATAAGAACTCCATTTGAGTTTGAATACTGTCTAGAAGACAATATTCGTATTAAAACTCTCAGCTTATATTTTATCGTATTTTACACGACAGTTGTATAATTATGTTTGTATTTGATTTATGTACCATGTATTTGGCGACTCAGAATGGGTGATGTATACCTATTTTTGGGGGCATCATAACAGTATCAAAGCTTAGGGATATGATCCCTGGCTGAGATGTGAGACAAAAACTAGGAGGGGAGAGACGGGGAATTCCTTTGCTAGTATGACCTACCTAAGTTTATTTGATATTTATTTGGTCGGTCAGAGTATAGGGATAATATGTGACATGTCAATTAACCCTTGTTTTGTGACAGTATTTGAAAATGGCATCCGAAAAATGTTGAGATAAGCAATGAAGCAAATGAGACCGTTGAGTCACCAGTGATCAATACCTAGGATAATGTGCATCAGGATGGCAATAATCCTCAGGAAAACAACACTGACCAAATGATGAATGATGGGATGTTCAGAGGCTTTATGCAATTCATGCAACATCAATCGAGAACGACTCTTGTTCAAAATTCAGGTGGAAACACTGGCAACTCTCGGACGGTCATCGCTAAACAGTTTAAGGAGTTGGGACCACCGAAGTTTATTGGAGAGCCAAAACCACTTAAGGCAGAGACGTGGATAAAGTAGATCACCAAGATATTTGATGTCTGGGGATGCTCCGAGGAGCAAAAGGTTCCCTTTGCCACCTTTATGTTGCGAGGAGAGGCAGATTACTAGTTAGAATCGGTAAAGCGTACTCAACCTGCCGCACTGAAGATGTCTTGGGAGAAGTTCCAAGAACTGTTCAATGACAAGTACTTTCCCGAAAGTATTCGTTACATGAAGGAGGTAGAGTTTATCAAGCTAGAGAAAAACAATATGATCGTGTCGCAGTACGAAGCTACGTTTGCTGAGTTGTCCCGTTTTGCGTCCCACTTGGTTGATAATGAGGAGAGAATGACGCGGATTTTTCTAAGAGGTTTGAAACCTGAGATACGTCAATACCTAATTTCTCACAAACTGTGTTTGTATTCAGATGTTATAAATAGGGCTCAGTTATTGGAGCGCGATAACGAGTCAATGTAACGCCCCGAAATCTGGTCTATCTTCAAACCCGAATTCCGTACGTCACGAGTACATCATTCATCCAACATACATCTTTATATACTGAAATATAACGACATACACTCTAAATTCCCAGGTTCTGGAAACCTTATAACCTTTTTCATTACAAATAATAATAAATACATTATTCATTTCATCTTACAAGAGTGACTTTTATCCGCCACCAAGGATACATAATAGTTCATTAAACTATTCTATAGTTCAGTTTTATCTTTCTACATTACAAGTCTTCATTTGATCTTCTCGCTCGTTCATATTCTGAATGGCACTTCATCTGGATACCGTCAGTTTGATCTTTACGGGATCCTTAAGTTCTTCTAGCCTCGTTCACTGAAAATTGTTTTACATTTATAACAAGAGTGAGCATTCAATTTCCCAGCAAGTCATAACAGTTGAACAAACAACTTCAGAATTAAAATATTTCTTTAGAACTTCGATAACTGAACAAAGGTTATGAAGCAGCTTGAATAATAGGAATAGTCTCGATTCCTATCATCATAAAACATCAATCACTTTCATTTTGAAACACTTTCATTACTCTACCTTTTTCATACACATCCTGTCTGGCTAGAATCATTAGCACAGACTTAACAATAATGGTTCATGTATAAACAGAACATACTTATATTGAACAGCTCAATTACAGAACAATTCATATCATAGAAACACCGAAATGTTCAAATTGTGGCACAAGGCATCATACATACTACCACCTTGTACATACATCGCACATATGTACATAGAAAAGACTTCTAAAGTTCAACATCTAAGAAGTTTAAGAAACTAGCATTCATTTAGAATATGAATGAAGTTAGGAAACTTGCCTTACGCCCAACTACAGTCTACGATGTACTGCTCATTCCAATTCCTATATAACACATAAGGAGAAAACATAAACACCAATTAGTCATATATTGAACTTACGAATTGGTTTACTTAACTTTACTTCTTAGGGTTCGCGTTCTTGCAATATAAGTTTACACGACTAACTTCCTTTACCAGTTTACGGCTTCATGACATACGAAGATGTCTTACTCAAACGTTCATCATCTTGGATGATTTATATTCTTATCTTCTTCTTATAACTTCTCGAGGACTCGGCACACATCGCTTCTCTACTAGTAGTCCATATAGTACTCTGAGTGGTTTCCCACAAACAACCAACAAATAAGTTCCCGTCTCATCTACACTGCCATCACCGTGAGTTAGATCGGTTGCCAGTTTCGTATATACCTACGCTCTCTGAAGGAATTGTTTAGCCCAGCTCCCATATGTCAACCATCAAAGTTACGATTGTACCACAACCTAACTTCTCTTAACTTATACGAACTATTAAACTATACTGTTCGTTAAGTCAACTTCTTATTTCTTACGGCTTTCAGTCAACTAATTGTCATACTTCAGGATTCATTCCTTATCGACTCACATTTGGCTTTTATTAATCTTATTACCGTTCATTACGGCTTTCTTGATAATTCATATCCTATTTAATACTTTCGTTATCCATTAGATGAACCTCAGGTTCATTACTCGTTCTTAGTGTCGAAGCCATACCGATCGTTGTATGCTACGACCGATGGTCCATCGCAACAACGTGGCATTCACTGAGTCTATACGCTTCACACTTATCTCTCATTATCATGACATAACATCGAAATGTTATTCATTACCCTCATCACTCAACGTTTAAGGAATCACAATCATAGCAATCCCTCACGCTCGTTCATCGTGACTACGATCCCCGAACATCGGTTACGTAACTCGTGATTATATTATTTGTCTTTTAATCTCGTTTAATCTTTCTGTTCAACCTTCACTAACGATTTAAATCACTTGCTTAAGTGTTACATTTGGTGAACTACATGTTCATATTTCTTTCTTGCACATCCCCCAGTAACTGAGAAGTAAAAATCTCATTCCTGGGCATTGCCCTGTGTGACAACCCCAAAATAGGTCCATTCCATCCAACCCATTCTGAGTCGCCAAATACATGGTACAGAAAACAACTACAACTTTATTACAATAATTGTCGTGCAAAATATAACAACTCATGTGTTGTGAGTTTTGATACAAATATATATATATCAACAGTGACTCTTAACACCAACTTGGGTAGCACGTCACCATGACATCTTACATTAAGGTATAGTCAAAAATTGTTTTAGAAATTAAAATCTTTGGGAAGTGCTCAAGGAAACCTTCGTACATAGGAGGTCATGCGTCTAGGTTATGATAGATATCATATGGGCACAGAATTATCCTTGGTTGACCTAATAGACTCCAAAGAAAAACGAGAAGATTACTATCATATTCTTTCCAATTGTGAGTCTTCTCTTGACATATCATTATCTCCACTGTCTCTAATTGAGAATTATACTTCAAACAAACACCAAGATCATATAGGTAGTGTGTGTAGATATACTCAGTAAGTGGATGTGCTCAACCCTGTCTTATGATGACACGAGGTTGTATGTCTTTAGACATCTTGTATGATAGTGGCAAAACACCCTTCCAACGTTGGGTTTGCCTCACCCTATTTGATTCACCAAATATAACTACTAAATGATGACCATGATTCTATTCCCTCGTTATTCCCCGCTCGACCCCAAATATACACTCTTATTACCTGAAAGGAATTGTGAAGCAAAAGGGTGAGCACAACTAGCTCAGTAAAGAATATCATGACTAAAGATAATTAAATTATCAATGTAAGACCCCGAATTTTATGAAATAAAAGTATTCAATTGTTCTTATAATTACTGTTCAGTAAATGGTTAAATTGATAAAATGTTAAAGTGAAGGGTGATATATGTAATTATTTTAAATAAGCAAGTGGTTATAAAATACTCATTGTTGTCGGGGAATATTCATTTGGTCGTGGAATATTCTTCTTGTCGGGGAATATTCATACGACGGTGTAGCCTTTTGTGGGCCCCATAACAGAAAGTGATTGGATGAAGAAAATGACAAGTATAAGTTGTTTACAAATAACGGCGTAATTGTTACCAAGTATCATCGTTGGAATACCCGGTGGTTAAAAACACAAGAATACGGCGTTGTTGCCGCGAAAGCACGATATTGCACCAATTATTGATTCTTACGTAAGAAGGCACTACTCAATAATTGTTACAGTAATTACTGTTCAATATTTTATTGATTCAATAATTGCTACGTTGATATTTTATATTACTGTTATTTTAATAATTGTCACTACACAATATTTTCCATTATCGAAGCAATAATTCATATTATATGAATAATATTATTAGATAACATTATTAACAATGTCTAGAAAGTTCTGTCTAAGGAGAGGTTTAGTCACCTAATCACTGGCGCCAAGAAGGAGAAATTCTTATTGAAAGCCCCCCTCTTTCTTAGGGAACTACTGGTTCACAAGATCTTTGTGATTCTCATAATATTATTTGTAAATAATTAATTATTGATTTATATGATGAGGAAAATATTGATTTTATGTGGATATAAATGGAGAAAATTTTTAAAGTGACAATTGTTGAAAATTGATATTTTATCTTTTCTGATAAAATAATATTTTATTATATTATTATAATATAATAATGATGATATTTTTACAATGAATATGTGATATATGAGTATATGAGGAGGAAGAGTATTTTTGTTGCATTAAATGATTAAAACATATTTTGTGTGTCAGTGGACCCCATTTCTTGACTGAAATTTAATTATAGCCTGTAAAATCGTCCGTATGTGGATTTTAGTCAATTTTTGTTTGGAATTTGGAAAAACTTTCTTCTGTAAAGTTGTAGAGAATTGAATTTCCTATAAAAATTTGCGAGATTCGAATGTTCTCATAAAAGGACTATTTATTATGAATTATTGAAGTTCCGGAATAATTGATTTTATTTTATTTTTGGAGCTTTAAATGATTTGTGTGAAAAATGTTTTTGGTGAGTTTGATGCATGTGTGGCTGATGTTTTGATCAAATGAGGGGTGCGTAGGAATTTTTAAAAAAATATATTAATATTATATTAAATTTTCTGCTTTGGTGTTCTAAGCATTTTCCTATAAATAGGGTGCTTAGGTTAGAATTGAAAATCACACCAGAAACTAAAGATTTCTCTCTCTATAATATCGAGCGTATTTTATGAGTATTTTAGTACTTCGAGTATTGCTATACAGTGCAAGTTCTTTTAGAACTACATCTAGTATTTCAGTCAGAAGTACTATTCTTTCTGAGGTAAGGGATAGTAGGGGGATTGTAAGGGATAGTAAGAGATATTATTTTTTAAAAAAAATGATATTATTTCTTTAATATCATTATGCCGAAATATTGGTTGGAAATTTTTATCAAATTTGGAACTTTTTCATGTTGGGGTTACTATTCATGAGTTACTATTAACGAGTTACTATTTATAAGTTACTATTCATGAGTTACTATTCACGAGTACCATTCACGAAGCATGATGATGTTTTTTGTGAAATTTCTATCTTTTGGTGTCAGAATTACTATTCACGTATACGGTACTATTCACAAATACGACATTATTCACAGAAAAATTAAGTTTTCTTCTCTGTGTCCAAGATTGTCTGTTATGATTCCTATCTTTGATTAGATCTATGTTTTGGTCTTCATTCTTGAATTTTACTCCACTCTGGTTATTTATGAAGTATTTTTGAACTTGGGTTGTCTAAAGTATGAATCCTTAATATTTGTTCTTTTGTTTCACTAGATTCGTTTTCTTTAAAATATTTTGCATCATCCTCAGTCCTAAATGACGATATAACTGAATATCTTTGGCTTGTAGTGCAAAGGTGAATGATTTCTGATGAATATCTTTGGCTCGTAATGCAAAGATGACCTGTTGTTAAATATCTTTGGTATGTAGTGCAAAGATGACTTGTTGATGAATATCTTTGGCCTATAGTGCAAAGATGACCTGTTGTTGAATATCTTTGGCCTGTAGTGCAAAGATGACCTATTATTGAATATCTTTGGCCCGTAGTGCAAAATTAACCTGTTGTTGAATATCTTTGGCCTGTAGTGCAAAGATGACCTGTTGTTGAATATCTTTGGCCTGTAGTGCAAAGATGACATGTTGTTGAATATCTTTGGCCCGTAATGCAAAGATGAATTTATTATTATGATTATGAACAGGAACTGTGATTTGGTATAACCATGATCTTTGATGTTTCAGGTAAAGACAGGTGATGAAAATTATCTTTGTCATGGATGAGAAGAGGAATTTAGAACCACAATTACGATTATGAATTATACATGTGATTGTGGACATGAATTGTTGATTGATGTTACAGGGATAAAACATTGTTGGTGGACTTTTAACATGGAGAAGATAATAGACTTTATGGTCTATTTGACTCTTCTAATGGATTGTTCGTTCCGCTGCAACTATGGTTGAAAAGTTTTATCATCTACCATATGTTCTAAATCTCTGTTTTATTACTGTTGAAGGCTATTAATAATTTATTTATCTTTAGTCATGATATTCTTTACTGAGCTAGTTGTGCTCACCCTTTTGCTTCACAATTCCTTTCAGGTAATAAGAGTGTTACTGGGTCGAGCGAGGGTAACAGGAGAATAGAACGGTGGTCTCTAGCTGTGAAGGTTCTCCCTAAATAGTTATTGACTTTACCTTTATGTAAGGTGCCATTGTGACGTGCTATCCAAGTTGGTGTCCAGAGTCACAGTTGGTATATATTTGCGTCAAAACTCACAACGTATGTGTTGTTGTATTTTGCACGACAATTGTTGTAATTAAGTTGTAGTCATTTTCTGTACCATGTATTTGGCGACTCAGAATATGTTGGATGGAATGGACCTGTTTTGGGGTCGTCACAATCAATAGCCTTCATCAGTAATAAATCAGAGATTTAGAACATATGGTAGATGATAAAACTTTTCAACCATAGTTACAGCGGAACGAGAAATCCATTAGAAGAGTCAGATAGACCATAAAGTCTACTATCTTCTCCACATTAGAAGTTCACCAACAGTGTTTTATCCCTATAACATCACTCAACAGTTCCTTTCCACAAATATATGAATAACTCATAATCATAATTGTGATTCTAAATTCCTCTTCGCACCCAGGACGAAGATAATTTTCATCACATGTCTTTACCTGAAACATCAAAGATCATGGTTATACCAAATCACAGTTCCTATTTATAATCATACTAATAATTTCATCTTTGCACTACTACCAAAGATATTCATCAATGAACCATCTTTGCACTTCTGGGACAAAGATATTCAACAACGAGATCATCTTTGCACTACTGTGCCAAAGATATTCATCAACAGATTCATATTTGCACTCTAAAGCCAAATATATTCATCAATGATTCATATTTGCACCACGAAGCCAAATATATTAATATCTCAAAGAAATATATAATCATTTCGAATTTATATAAACAATAATTATAACCATGTTGATCATTTCACCTTTGCACTTAAGCTAAAGATATTCAATTATAAATTCAATGGTCATGATCATACCAGTCAACAATTTAACTTTGCACTACTGGCCAAAGGGAACCCATAGTCATGATTATACCAAAAATCTACCCATCTTTACACTCAAGTCAAAGAGAAATATCATCATTAGGGTTATAAAAATGTTATATATAATAGTAAAATCAATATAATCAAAACATCTAGATTTAATCTCAAGAGTAATATTCATAAATCAACTATAATTTGGTTAGAAAAAGAAACCAATTTTGTCATGAATATTAACTCGTGAATAGTAACCCATGAATAGTAACTTCATGAATAGTAATTCGTGAATAGTAACTCATAAATAGTAAACCCGACACAAAGAGGTAAAAATTCCACAATAAAATTCATACCAATATTTCGGTATAATGATATTGAAAAAACATTTCTTAAACTTATAAACAATTTATTTTAATTGTTTACACTTTACTAAATAATGCATTTAATCATCCTAAAATTCCAAACTCATAAGATTTCATCACCAATAACCAAAACCCTCATCAAAAATCTGCATATACCTCATATAGGATTGTCAAGCCACAAAATCCTATTTTTCAATTTTCTTACTTCACATAACATATTTAATTTATTTACTCATAACTAGTCCATTTTCATGAAAAATACCAAATCAGTCCCAAAAATATTTCTTTTCTGGGATTTAGCAGAATATAGTCCCATATTGAACATATATTTTTCCCGGAATTTTAAAATTCATTTACTATTTTTCATATGGCCAAAACAGCCGAATATTTAGACATTTATCATAAATTGTACTTTTATCCAAAAATTCCGAAATTTACAGAGTATACTTCTATCATATACATGTACTCCAAATAAAAATTTCACCAATTTTGGAGTTAACCACAAGGAGTTATAAGCGGTTACTTTTAAAATAGTCTTTTCTTATAAAATTCACAACTCTTAATCTATACATCTAAAAATCGCCATTTTTGGACACAATCAAGAAAACTCATCAAATTATTATTTCAAATTTTTCCAGAATTTTTGAAGGTTAGAAAAATTACGAAACTGAAAAACATAACAACCCTTAAAATCCCTTACTATCCCTTACCTCAAAAGAGCAGCACTTTTGACTGGATATCGGATATGACGCTGAAGGAAACTTGCACTGATGAATAGAAACTCACCAAGTATTTAAATACTCACATAATACACTCGATAATCTAGAGAGAAAAAGAGAGAAAACTTATGAATTCTGGTGTGATTTTTAATTCTAACTTAGCCCTCTATTTATAGGAAAATGTTAGCACGCCGAAGCAAACTTGACCTGCTACCTGATGGCTTTACCTGCTACTATTCCACCCACCAAAAATTAGCCATCTTCCCCAACAACCAAAAGTGGGGCCCACCCATTTCTAGAATTTTCCACAAAAATTATTTATAAACCTAATTTTGAATCGACCGACTCTTAAAATTCATAACAAATCATTCGTTCATTTTTAACGGTTCAAAATTTGTGAACATATACTCAACTTATATATGTATAACATATCCAAAAATCACAAACATGCAACGATCAGATTAAAAATTATAACTCACACAATAAAGTCAGTAAAAACACCGATTTGATCTTTTAATACCTCCAATCCAGACAAAAAATCGATAAAATACCTCAACATTAATTCCTTCATTTATAACCACATAAATAAATCCATCATTTATATCCACATCAAATAAATATTTCATTATCATAAAAATCAATAATTAATTATTTAGAAATAATATTACAGAATCACAATAATGACAACCAGGTAGTTCCCAGGAAAGAGGGGGCTTTCCGATAAGGATTTCTCCTTACTGGCGCACAAGTAGGTGACCAAACCTCTCCTTGACAGAACTTTCTAGACATTGCCAATAATGCTATCTAATAATATTATTCAAATAATATGAATTATTGATCTGAAAATAGAGATATTGTGCAGTGACAATTATTGAAACAACAATAACATAAAATATCAACGCAGCAATTATTGATTCAATAAAATAAAATATTGAACAGTAATTATTGTAACAATTATTGAGTAGTGTCTTCTCACGTAAGAATCAATAATTGAAAAAAATCTTTATAATACCAGTGTGCTCTTTGTGCAACTACGCCAGATTATTCTTGTATTTTAACCACCGGGTATTCCAACATTGTTAACGGTAACAACTACGCCGTTATTTATAAAAACTCAAATTTGTCGTTTTCTTCATCCGACAATTATTCTGTTATGGGGCCCACAAATGACTGCGCCGTCGTACAAATATTCCCCAACAGAAAGAATATTCCACGACTAAATGAATATTCCCCGACAACAATGAATATTTTATAACCACTTGCGTATTTTGAAAAAAAAAATTCATATATCACCCTTAACTTTAACTTTTATCAATTTAACCATTTACTGAATAGTAATTATAAGAAAAATTGAATACTTTTATTTCATAAAATCTGGGGTCTTACACCTGCACGTATTTATGCGTAGTGCCTTCTCTCTCTCTCTCATGGTCATGCATGCGACCTACATCACCCTCTTCCTTTGGTCTGGCGCTGTGGCACCAAACTCTTCGTTATCTCTCACGCTGCGGCGCCACTCGCCAGAAACTTATGGCCGAGCACGCGTTGCGGTGCCACTTCCCAAAGCTCAGCCGACGCTGCGACGCCGAGCCTAAACCCTAGAAATTTCTCTAAGTCTTGAATCAAGTTTGAGACGCTTACTTCCCGATCTCATAACTCCTTCGTTATAACTCGGAATGAGGCCGTTCCAAAGTCATTCTCTTCCTTATCTTACATACTCAATACCCCTCGGACAGAACAACGTTCTGAATCCGTTAACATGCCATTCATTTGGCTTGATCTTCACCATTCGTTCATTTTTACATTTTTTACGTTTTCGGTCGTTCGTCCGTAATTCGGTCATCCGAACTCGGAACTCGTTCGTTATTGTGTCCACGACTCACATTTTCTATGTTCTCTTACTTTCTTATGAAAACCTACTCACTCGGGTTCATTTACTAACTTTCTAATTCTCGTTTATCTTTTATGAAATTTTCGTCATAACTTTGTTATAGCTAAGTTTTAATCCGTTCTTCATGAACGTTTCTACCGTTCCTAACCAAGCAATACACATATAACATATACGCGATGGTTTTAAATTTGTCCATCAACAACAATTAAACTACAATGGTTTTAAATTTGTCCATCAACAACGTTCTTCGTGTTCTTCGCATGTTCTTCGTGTTCTTCGTTTGTTCTTCATTTTAATCGATATTTTGGATTATAATTTCACTTTTTATTGGAATTTGATGTTATAGAATATCATTCCTTACTTATGTCACCTACTTATTCATATAATCCACTCGGATCGTTCTAATTCATTACGAATCTTATACTTCCTTAAGAAATTTATTTACTAAACTTTAAATTCTTATTTCTTCATTTTCTTTTGATTTCAATCATATGAAATCATTCCAATCTTCTTTTACTTCTTAATCCTATTAAGTTATGTTTTTTTTAAACATAGAACTTAAAGAAATTTAAAAAGAGACTAAGTTTCGGATTACTGTTCTCCTTTAATCTTCTCTCATCGGACAAAGTTTGCACATGAGCAAGCTCTTCCTCCTCCTTCTCCTACTCATCCGACCTCTCTCTCTCTCTTTCTCTCTCTCTCTCTCTCAAGTTGGAGGATTTTCAAAATCCCAAAATAATGAGCTCAAGCTTCCTATTTATAGAATTTCCAAGCTACAGATATTTTAGTCATTTCGCCCCCCAAACCTCCTTACTATTCCCACCTCCTCAATACACCTCCTTACTATTCATGAGACTTCCCTTGGAAGTTTCGTGGTTCCGTCTTTCGGTTTTCGTCCGACAGTTCCAAAACTGCGATACTCGGAATCCAAATATTTTTGGATATTTCGTCTTTCCTTTACCGACTAATTTTTATGTATTCTTCGGATCTTGGAAAAACTAAAAAACACTTTTCGACGTTAAGCGTTTTCCTTCATGTTTTACCCTAATGGAGCTAAACGATTGAAAAGTACATAGCATTACTTTTTGTCATTTTTATTTCGTCCGATTTCTACACATTTTTCAAAAAAAGCTTTTATCGGCTTACTTAACTTTTTACAACATATTATCGTCAAATCTTTCGACGGAATTTCATTTTTACATACCGAACTCTCGAAATGGCCTAGGTTATTAAAACCCTAACCCTTAGGGTTTCGTCGGGTGAATAGTGCATATTTCGTCTTTTTCCCCGAAAAATATTTTGTTCCTGGAAAAATTTCATTTTTCGTCTTGAAAATTCTTATTCGTTCAATCTAGCTCGTAGCTAGAATACTCCCGTATTATAATCATCCTAGGTTATAGAATGATTAATAAACACATAGCACATAATAGTATTAATAAAAATTCCTTTTATTAATAACTAATTCTTTAAACCTAAATTCTGGACAACCCGAATTTCCGGGTCGTCACAGTCAACCCAACCAAGAGAGAGAAGTTGGCAAAATGATAATACCAGTGGTAGCAGTCATCGAAGCGGTGACAAAAAATGTGGTGGAAGTCAATATGCCAGAAATGGTAACCACTTCGATGGTAATCACGGTCAAGACAATAAAAGTCGAAATTTCAAGAAGAAGAGATTCAATAATGATGGAAGGACGTCAGCACTAGCACCTGTTGTTAAGGAAGGAGAACGACAGCCGTTCGTATGTTACAAATGTGGAGGGGAGGGACACATGAGTCCAAACTATATGCAGCAGTCCAAAGTATGTTACAATTATGGAAGAGAAGGTCACCTAGCCCAATTTTGTCGTGCACCGAAGTCAAGTATAGCTGAGATGAAGGCATCAAAGGCCATCCCAGACAAGACAAAACCGGTAGTTTAAGGGAGAGCGTTTGTTGTAACCTCGTAAAAAGTGAGGAATCTAAACGAGGTAATCACGGGTAAGCTAATCATAAACTCTAGCGAAGTCTACCTATTCATTTATTTCTCCTACTTGCGCTCAATGTTTAAATTTAACTCCGGAGAAATTAGACTTTGATTTATCTGTTGAAACTCCATTGGGAGAAACCTTCATTACATCCACTGTTTATAAGTCTTGTTTCATTCAAACGATAACCGCATGTTACCTGTCGATCTTATCTCTTTGAAAATACTTGCATTTGATGTGATTTTAGGGATTGATTGGTTAACTACGGATCATGCTAAAATCGATTGTTTTCGTAAGGTTGTTAGCTTTCATATTCCTAACCAACCTATTATGCGAATTCAAGCAACCAAACCACTAAAGTCAATCACTGTCATATCAAGCCATAAAGCTATTCATTTATTGAAAAACAGATGTCAAGATTTCTTAGCACATGTCACGGATTTAAACAAAAATACGTCAGATTTGAATGATATTTCTATTGTTAATAAATTTCTCGACGTATTCACGAAGAACTTCACGGCCTACCCCAGGCGTGAAATTGAATTTTTTATCGACCTTGAATCTGGTACAAAACCCATTTCCAAAGCCCCATATCGAATGGCTCCTATTGAACTTCAGAAGTTAAAAACCCAACTACAGGAATTGTTAGACATCGGTTTCATTCATCCTAGTACATCTCCTTGGGGTGCTCTTATTTTATTCGTGAAGAAGAAAGATGGAAGTATGGGACTTTGTATTGATTATCGGGAGTTGAATCATGTCACCATCAAAAATAGGTACTCGTTACCTCGTATTGATGATATGTTTGACCAGTTGCAAGGCGCCAAATTTTTTTCAAAGATCGATCTTCGTTCTGGATATCATCAATTAAAGATTAAAACTGATGACATTCCAAAGACTACTTTTAGAACTCGGTACGGGCATTACGAATTCTTAATCATGTCTTTTGGATTGAATAATGCTCTTGCTGCCTTCATGGATATGATGAACCTAGTATTCAAGGAATATTTGGATCACTTTGTGGTCGTCTTTATTGATGACATCCTCATTTACTCCAAAAGTCGTGAAGATCATGAGCAACACTTGAGGCTGATACTCCAAAAGCTTCGTGAAAACAAGTTATATGCCAAGTTGAAGAAATGCGAGTTCTGGCTTAAGGAAGTAGCATTCCTTGGGCACGTAATATCAAATCACGGAATATTTGTTGACCCAACAAAGATTGAAGCAATTCAAAGATGGGAGCAACCTAAGTCAGTGACCGAAGTACGTAGCTTTCTCGGCTTAGCTGGTTATTTCGGAGATTCGTAGAAGGGTTTTCTCGAATCACTACTCCATTAACTCAACTGACTCGAAAAGATACAAAATTCGGTTGGAGCGAGGAATATGAGAAGAGTTTTCAAGAACTCAAGAGGAGGCTCATTTCAATTTTGTTTTGACAATACCAATTTGGTTCGGAGGATTTGTCATATCTGATGATGCTTGAGCAAAGGTTTAGGGTATGTTCTCATGCAATATGGGAAAGTCATAGCATATGCCTCACGACAACTCAAAGAATATGAGAGGAATTATCCTACTCATGATCTAGAGTTGGCAACTGTCGTTTTTGTGCTTAAGATTTGGAGGCATTACCTGTATGGAGAGAAGGTGGAGATCTATACGGATCATAAAAGCCTTAAATATTTCTTTACTCAAAAGGAACTCAACATGCGGCAACGATGATGGCTTGAGCTATTGAAAGATTACGATCATACCATTCAATACCATCCTGGAAAAGTGAACATTGTAGCTGACGCATTGAGTAGAAGATCATATGCGGGTACGAGTGTGATATTGTCAACACAAAGGCCCATTTTGTATGACTTATAAAGGATGGAGATAGAGTTAAAGAGTCCAAGGACCCATGTGATGATGGCAAATATATGAGTAGAAACGACTTTAATCAATAAAGTTAAAGCTGCTCAAGCTACAGACCTGGAGTCGATGCGTATGAGGAAGAAAGTGCTAGAAGGTGCAATTCCGGAAGCAAGAATCAATGAAGAAGGAATACTTCGAGTCAACTCCAGACTTTGTGTTCCTAATGATTCTGACTTGAAGTATAAAATCATGACGGAGGCGCACAACACACTGTTTGCAATCCAATCTGGGAGTACCAAAATGTATCGTGATCTTCAACATACATTTTGGTGGAGCAATATGGAGAGAGAGATAGCGGGGTTTATCTCCAGGTGTCTAACTTGTCAACGAGTCAAGGCAGAGCATTAAGTGCCAAAAGGTCCATTGTAACCACTTGAAATTCTAGAATAGAAGTGGGAGCACATTAACATGGATTTCATTATTAGTCTTCCCAAGGTTTCTCAAGGCATAGATGCGATTTGGGTCATTGTTGATAGATTGACCAAGTCTGCTCATTTCTTACCGATCCGAGAAACTTATACACTTGAACGTCTTGCTCATATGTACATAAACGAGATTGTAAGATTGCATGGTATGCCAGTATCCATAGTTTCTGATCGAGACCTAAGATTCACTTCACGATTTTAGGTTAATTTGCAAAAAGCTATGGGCACGGATTTACGATTTAGTTCGGCATATCATCCTCAAACGGACGGGCAGTCGGAGAGGACTATTTAAACTCTTGAAGATTTATTAAGACTCTATGTCCTTGACTTCAAAGGAAGTTGGGACAAGTTCTTACCATTTGTGGAGTTTTTCTACAACAACAGTTATCAAGCAAGTATTGGCATGGCTCCATTTGAGGTGTTGTATGGAAGAAAATATCGTTCTCCAGTATGCTGAGATGAGGTGGGTGAAACAACGTTGTTGGGACCGGAGTTGGTACGTATAACTACGGAAAAGATTCAAATGATCCGACAACGTATAAAAACCTCACAAGATCGACAAAAGAGTTATGTTGATCTTCACCGAAATGACATGGAATTCAATATTGGAGATCATGTGTTGTTACGTGTTGCTCCATGGAAAGGAGTTACGAGATTTGAAAAGAGAGGAAAACTCAATCCTCGATTCATTGGCCCATTTTTAATCCTCGATCGAGTAGGAACTGTGGCCTATAGAGTCGCCTTACCGCCAAGTATGTCTCGTGTTCATAACATTTTTTCACATATCTATGTTACGTAAATATGTGAAAGACCCGAACCACACTATTGAATTAGAACTGGACAAAATAGCGGAAGATTTAACGTATAAAGAGGTACCTGTTAAAATCTTGGATAAGAAGGATCATATTCTATGCTCCAAGGTTATACCTCAAGTTAAAGTTTTGTGGAGAAACCACAATGTTGAGGAAATGACCTGGGAGTTAGAATCTGAAATGAATTCAAGGTATCCTCACCTCTTCGACATACGAGGTATGCACCCTAATTTCGAGGACAAAATTTCATAAGAAGGGGAGGTTGTAAGACCCCAAATTTTATGAATAAAGATTAATTTTTCTTGAAATATATTTTTGAATATTATGGTGTGGATTTGATATAATATTATAGTTGTGGGTAATATTTACAAATTTTGTAAAGTATGCAAGTGGTTTAAAATATTCGATTGGTCGGGGAATATTCGTTTTAACAGGGAATATTCGTACGACAACACAATCATTAGTGGACCCCACAACGACAGTATTGTCGTAGTTAGAAAACGACAGAAATATCTTTTTATAATAATAACGATGAAAGTTTTACCGTTAAACTGTTGAACTACCCAGTAGTAAAAGTACAGTAATACGTGTGGTTGCATAGTACCACACGGTATTGATTATTGATGCTTACGTGAGAAGTCACTCAGTTATACCCAATTAGTGCTACAGTATTTGCTGCATAATATCTCTCATATTATTGATTCAATTATTGTCACAGTATCATCTGCATAATATTTATTATTATTAAATCAATAATTGAGATGATAAAGTTATTCATATTATTATTTGCAATATTGATAATGTCTAGAAAGTTCTGTCAAGGAGAGGTTTGGTCACCAAATTGCGCGCCAATAGGGAGAAATTCTTATCGAAAAGCCCCCTCTTTCTTGGGAATGATCTGGTTTATAAATATTGTGAGTTATAATATTAATGATGAATAAGTTCGTGTTGATTAAAGATGAAATTGATATTTCTATTGTGTTGGGATTATTAGTGTTAGTGGAAATCGACATCAATTCCGATAATAATTAATGTATGGAGGTTATATTGACCAATCGAGTAATTAATCGGATAAATGTGCAATTAATTGCAATTAATTCACATGCTTATAACTATTTGTTCACATGTGTGTACTATTGATTCACATGCATGTACTATTAGGGGAGGTGGTACAAGATTGATAATACCTGCATGACTAAATTTAAAATGGAGGTATAGATGAAGGTACTATACTGTAATTATTATTTTCACATGTATAGAACTATTGATTCACATGAATGTACTATTAGGGGAGGTGGTGCAAGTTTGATAATACTTGCAGGACTAAATTAAAAATGAGGGAATAGATGAATGCATTATACTGTAATATTTCGAGCCCCAAAACGTGCAATTAGCGAAACTATATTTTCCTATAAATAGAAGCTCATTCTTCTTTCATTCTCACCAATTCACTAAGACTCACAAGAGCAATTATAGAAAGAGAAGCTATAGAGAGAAGCTTTAGAGAGAAAGTAGAAGAGAAGTCTGCTACCTCACTATTCCAGTATCCAGTCTTCTTCTGAGGTAAGGGATATTATTTTTTTCAGTATGCATAAGGAATAATATTTTCTTCCATACTCTGTAGCATGTGAGTAATATTATTTTGTCTTGTATTCCTGATTATAACCTCATTTTGTTAAAGTATTGCTTCTATACTCCGTGAAATTAGTAGAATATCCTTAAAATTTACGCTTCATCTAGTATCGTTTCACAAGGATATTTTCTACACATTCTTGTTAAATTTTAAGTTTTTCATGTCGGAGTATTGTCCATGAGTAGTATTCATTTATACGGTACTATTCACAAAGTACTATTTACGGGGTACTATTCACAAAGTACTTGTGACACCCCCAAATCCGGGTACTTCGATTCCACGGGATCTGGTGTTCACTGTACAAATATCATCTATCTATCTACCCATAATAAATGCAAACCATGCAATAGATAGAATAAAAATCTTCCCCTTAAGGGTTACAACATCCAAATAATAATAATACAATCCCAAGTTAAACTAACCTTAAACATCTGTGCGGAATCATAAATAGATAAGTCTTAAATAACATCATTAACTCAAGTCTTAAACATAAATACATCATCTAATAAAAATAACAAGTTTTCATCACTTGCTAACTTTGCCCTTGCCTTTACTAGTGGAAGGTTCATCGGTTCTTTCGTTCTTAACTGCAATGTTATTATTAAGCAAGAGTGAGCACTATTGCCCACAAGTATAATAATGAAATAACAGTATAATAACATGCGAGTAAATCAAAAACATCTGAATGAAAGCTCAACTTTTGAATCAAGAATGAATAACAAGAATCAAAAGAATTCTGAGGGTCATAAGACCTTGAACTATGTCCTAGGTTATCAAGGGTTATACTTGAAACCTTTAATAGTCATAAGACTATGGACCTTTCTTCTCGTACTTAGGGGGATCAACCCTTAGTACCATACTGTGCACAATATCTTAACGCTAACGCATAAGTAAATCCCTTTGCAGGGTTGTTCATCTCAGTTTGACATTCGAGTCCGCACCAAAGGAAGTTTGGTTTGGATAATTCAATAAGGGTTCTGAAATTTAGAACGTTCATCAACTAAGGACTAGTTGAATCAATAAAGTTCACTAGTCTAATAAGGTTCAACAATAATGATATTCGATTTGAATAATAATCTCAAGAAGTATACAATAGAATAATTATTGTATAACCTGAATCATGCTTTGAAAAGATAATAAATCTTTAATATAACAATTGAACTTGAATAATAGTAACGATAATTTACTCGAGGTAACTAATAACTTGAACAATAATAACAAGTAGGGTTAGGAAACTTGCTTCGCATGCGTGAGGCTAAACGATTACTACTTCGCTCACCACAAATCCTACACACATACCATATGTATTCACAACATTCATTAGTTACATTTTCACTTACTTATTTAATATAAACTCCACTTTATTTAACAAATCATTACCCTTCTAATTTAATTACTTAATTAAATTAGAATATTTTCATTTCTCGACTATTATTACACTCCGAATAAATTATTTCATAATAACCTCCATCGAATATTTATTTTATTCCATAAATATCTCAATTAAAATATTTACTTTATTTTATAAATATTTTAATAATAATTTTCATCGAATATTTATTTTATTCCATAAATATCTCAATTAAAATATTTAATTTATTTTATAAATATTTTAATAATAATTTTCATCGAATATTTATTTTATTCCATAATATCTCAATTAAAATATTTAATTTATTTTATAAATATTTTAGTAATAATTTTCATCGAATATTTATTTTATTCCATAAATATCTCAAGTAAACTATTTAAATAATAATTTTCATCAAATATTTATTTTATTCCATAAATATCTCAATTAAAATATTTAATTTATTTTATAAATATTTTAGTAATAATTTTCATCAAATATTTATTTATTTTATTTTTTTTTATTATTTTTTTTTACTGAGTCGGTAAAGGGGTAATTTAGTTTAGTAACATGCACTGGGAAGTGGGTTACCTGTGCTCATTTTTTCTCTAGTCATAGCGATTCATAGATTCATGAACATAACAAGGCCAAATTAGGCCAAAAATCAATCACAGGTAAAATTATACATGAATATGGCCATAACTTCCAATTAGTTATTTTTACACGAATTTAGACTTACCCAATCATTGTAATACATATACAATCATTACTTAACCCATCTAGCATGATTTTTAACAAGTTACAACACATAATTTGCAAAATCAACACATTTACTTCCACTTTTCTTGATGTTCTTGAAGGTTTTGAAAATAAAACATGAAAATTGTCACTACGGATTTGTTATAACACCGAATCCATTTATTTAAACTTTGGTCTCTTCATAACAACATACGAATGTAAAATTTAGGAATAATATACGTTCAATACATGAAATATCACGTATAAGGCCATATGGCCAAAATCCAAACTCTGTAAATTTTTGAAATAGCAAGTCATCATTTACTGAAACTTATGATATGGAATCATATAAAATATATATAAAACATGTTATGCTACTCAAATTATTACATATATTCCTAACTCAATTTCCCAATTTACAGAAATTCCACAGAACTTGATTGAAAGTCATTTTCATAAAAAACAAAATGACGTAAAAGTAGAATTTAGGTTGGAGAGAATTACTCACAGATTAGTGTAGATAGGAGGGATTAAACTTTCTCAATCAATCAAACAACTCATAATTCTCTCAATTTCTTAATTCTCTCTCTCTCTCTCTCTCTGTGATAATTCTGACTTAGCAATAATGGAATGAATGAAGAAGAAGGCGTCGATATAATAATTAAACCGGCGTGAAGTTGTGGTCGATTAACCAATTCGTAGGTTAAGCGCCTCAACCACTACTAAGGCCTTGTTTGGCTATTCAATATAATTCATTCTCATTTAATTTGATAAACTTCTTATACTATAGTTTAATTAATGTCACGATCCTTATAAAATAACTCCAAGATTTTATTTAATATATTTTAAATAAAATATAATAATTTCTCATAAATCCACATAGTCACATAAATAATTTTCTCATTAATAAATAATGTCAAATTATTAACTCTCTAATTAATAATTAAATTAATTAAATAACATCATGCTTAATTAAATATTTCTTTTAATACAATAAGCTCACATAATTATATATTTGAATATAAATTATTCTCTAAATTAATTTAATAAATGTAACACATAATTAAATTAATCTACCACAATTGCATCAATTAATTATTTAATCTAATAATTAAATAATCGAAAAATATTTATTTAATTCAATAAATATTTAAAATTAATTTACAAAATCTCGTTCGTCACAGTACTATTCACGGGGTACTATTCCTGAAGTACTATTCACGGGATACTATTCACTCGGGTACTATTCACCCGGGGAATTATTCATGACAAAAATTGATTTCTTTGTTGTCCAAATCATTTATGATACAATATTATTCTTGAATTTTACTCCACAAAGCATTATCATGTTGACAATTTGGACATTATTAAATTCTTGATAAATTAAATTATAAATCTTTAAAAATTTATCCTTTGTTTTCTTTTAATTGAATTATTATATCATTGTCATCATCCTCATGCTTATATTGTGATAAAAAGTCATATGTGGCTTACGTGCAAAGATGTACTATAGATTGGTATGATTATGATCAGGGATTATTCAGTATAATCATGATCGTAATGTTAGAAATGATGTGGTAAAAATCCTCATTGGCATGTAGTGCATTGATGGACAATTGTAGGTATGATTATGACCAGGGATTATTTGGTATAATCATGACCATTGATGATTACATGAATATCCTTTGTCGTAGTGCATGGATGATTAGATAATGTGGTTTATTTATTAAGCTGAGTCTCAGCGATAAAATTGATGATAAACTTTTTAAATTTTAGAAGATAGTAGATATCATGCTCTGCTTGACTCTTCTAATGGATTGTTTGTTCCGTGTGATGCCCCCAAAACGGGCATACATCACCCATCTTGAGTCGCCAGATATCACACTACATAAATCAACTACAAACTTAAATATACAACTGTCGTGTAAAAATACGACAAAACATAGCTAAGTTTTTAAAACAAATATTGTCTTCTAGACAGTATCCACATTCAATGAAGTCCTCAATACATTTATTATCACACTATTTCATAGAATAGTGAGGACTACTAAAGCCACTTATCCTGGACCATCACTCCATTTCCCGACTCGTCCCAGCTATATCCTCATTTCTAGAAGAGAACAGTGAAAGAAAAGGGTGAGCTCAACTAGCCCAGTAAGAAATATTATGACTAAGATAATGCAGAATAAATTATCATTAGTCTTCAACTGTGTTAAACTGATAAAATACAATAAACATCAAGTTTAACTGCAGCGGAATAAGCAATCTATTAAAAGAGTTAAGTAGAACATAATGTCTACTATCTCCTCTAGATTAAAAGTTCATCGTTAATATTTCATTACTGTAATACCCAACAATAGTTCTTTGTTATACCCAAGACAAAAAGAACTATCATCACTTGTCTTCACCTAAACCACCAAAGATTATAGTTAAATCCATAATTCATATTTATAATCATTTAAATCAACAGTTTCTCCTTGCCACAAAGGCTTAATTGAACGTTTACTCAATATCCTTACCCCAAAGGCTAAAGATATTCAAATGTAATAACAATGATCATACCAATCAGTTGTCTACCTTTGCACTACGGGCTAAAGATATTCAACTATAAAACCAATGGTCATTATCATACCAATCAATTGTCTGTCAGTGCACTACGGCCAAAGACATTCAACTGTTAACTAATGGTCATGATCCTGCCAATCATATCATCGAATTATCCATGCACTACAGGCCAAGGATATTTGTTATTATCACCAGTGGTTATGATCATGTCATACACCTGTCCATCTTTGCACGTAAGCCAAATATATACAACTATAAAATGAATAATCAACAGCTCATCTTTGCACGTAAGCCAAAGATATACAACTGTAAAACCAATAATCAACAATCCATCTATGCACATGAGCCAAAGATGACTTCCATCACAATATAAGCATGAGGATGATGACAATGATATAAGCATTTATCAAACGAAATCAAGGATAAATATTAAAGATTTTAAATTTATCCAAAGTTTAAAAATATCCCAATTGTCAACATGATACTGCTTTGTGGAGTAAAATTCAAGAATAATATTCATGTACCAAAATAATTTGGACAAAAAAGAAAAATATTTTTTTCGTAAATAGTACCCCGTGAATAGTACCTCGTAAATAGTACCCCAACATGAAAAGTACCCCAAATATCCGAGTGAATAGTAATTTGGATGAATAGAACCCGTGAATAGTAACTCATGAATAATACTCCGACACGAAAAGTGCCCCGAATACCCGAGTGAATAATACTAGAGTGAATAGTAACTGGGTGAATAGTAACCCGTGAATAGTAAATCATAAATAAAATACTAAATAAAATGATATTTCATGACGATTACAAAAGAAATGATATGTCATACGAGTATAATAGAATATACGAAACTGCAAATGGATTTTCATCCGCCATGCGGTAATCCGCGTAGACAAATCATTTCCACAATTTAATAAAGAATTAATATGAAGGATCATTCACCATCCATGCTGTAATCCACATAGACAGGTTATTCCAACTGAATAATAAAGAATGGAATAACAGAAGAATTCACCAGGCATGCGATAGACCGCATAGACAGGTTATTCCCAACAGAATAATAAAGAATGGAATAACAGAAGAATTCACTAGGCATGCGATAGACCGCATAGACAGGTTATTCCCAATAGAATAATAAATAATTGAACCAGGTTATGCGTAATACGCACAGACAGAATATTCAAACAGAATAATAAAGAATGGAACCAGGTCATGCGTAATCATACATGCATGGGATATTCCAATGTAATAATAAAGAATGGAATAACGTAAGAATTTTACTATGTATGCGATATCAGACATGACAAAGTTATTCCAACATAATAATAAAGAATGGAATAATGTAAGAATTTCACCTTGTATGCGGTACTTCACATGAGAAAAGTTATTCCAACATAATAATAAAGAATGGAATAATGAAGCTCTCTTCATGAATCTGAAAGAAATAATACCCCTTACCTTAGAAGAAAATCGGATAATCTTTGGAATAGTGAGGTAGCAGACTTCTTCTTCTTTCTCTCTATAACTTCTCTCTATAATAATTGCTTTATAGCTTTAGTGAATTGCTGAAAAATAATGAAGGAATGAGCTTCTATTTATAGGAAATTATAGTTTCAATAATTGCATGTTTTGGGGCTCAAAATATTACAGTATAATACCTCCCTCTTTTTCTTCATTTAGAATTTAGTCCTGCAAGTATTATCAAACTTGCACCACCTCCCCAAATAGTAAATCATGTGAATTAATAGTGAATCATGTGACTCAATAGTTCTAAACATGTGAAAAAATAATTACAGTATAGTACATTCATCTATACCTCCATTTTTAACTTAGTCATTCAATTATTATAAATCTTGCACTAACTCCCCTAATAGTAAATGAATGTGAATCAATAGTACACACATGGGAACAAATAGTTATAATCATATGAATCAATAGCAATTAATTGCTCATTTATCCGGTTAATTACCCGATTGGTCAGTATAACTTCCAGACATCAATTAATATCGAAATAAATATCGATTTCCACTAACACTAATAATTCCAACACAATGAAACTATCAATTTCATCTTTAATCAACACGAACTTATTCATCATTAATATTATAATTCATAAAATTTAACAACCAGGTCGTTCCAAGGAAAGAGGGGGCTTTTCGATAAAGATTTCTCCTTATTGGCACGCAATTAGGTGACCAAACCTCTCCTTGACAAAACTTCTAGACATTGTCAATATTGCAAATAATAATATGAATAACTTTATCGTCTCAATTATTGATTTAGTAATATAAATATTGTGACAATAATTGAATAAAACTGAGTGATTTCTCACGTAAGCATCAATAATCAGTACCGTGTGCTACTATGCAACCACACGTAATATTATACTTTTACTACCGATTATTTTATGACAACTTGCTTACTTTGAAAAATTTTCATATATCACCCTTAACTTTAACCTTTTATCAATTTAACCATTTACTAAATAGAATAATTATAATAAAATTGAATACTTTCATTTCATAAAATTCGGAGTCTCACAATTTCGCCTCCTTATGAAATTTCGCCCTCAAAATTTACGTACCTGGTAGTTCGAAGAGATTAGAATACCTTGCTTTCTTTTCAAATTGTACCATCCCGGTTATATCCTCTCTATCATGATTTTCCCATTTCTCATCTCCTGTATTTCAGATGTCATTCTAGAATATATTTTCAAAATAAGGGTTAATTGACATGCCACATATTATCCCTATACTCTGATCACCGACCAATTAAATAACAAATAAACTTAGGTAGGTCATACTAGTGACGGAATTACCCGTCTCTCCCCTCCTAGTTCTAGTCTCACACCTCAGCCAGGGATCATATCCCTAAGCTTTGATACCAACTGTGACGCCCCCAAAAAGGGCGTACATCACCCATCTTGAGTCGCCAAATATCACACTACATAAATTAACTACAAACTTAATTATACAACTGTCGTGTAAAAATACGACAAAACATAGCTGAGTTTTTAAAACGAATATTATCTTATAGACAGTATCCACACTCAATGAAATCCTCAATACATTTATTATCACACTATTTCATAGAATAGTGAGTACTACTAAAACCACTTATCCTGGACCATCACTCCATTTCCCGACTCGTCCTAGCTATATCCTCATTTCCTGAAGAGAACAATAAAAGAAAAGGGTGAGCTCAACTAGCCCAGTAAGAAATATTATGACTAAGATAATCCAGAATAAATTATCATTAGTCTTCAACTGTGTTAAACTGATAAATACAATAAACATCAAGTTTAATTGCAGCGGAATAAGAAATCCATTAGAAGAGTCAAGTAGAACATAATGTCTACTATCTCCTCTAGATTAAAAGTTCATCGTTAATATTTCATTCATGTAATACTCAACAACAGTTCTTTGTTATACCCAAGACAAAAAGAACTATCATCACTTGTCTTCACCTAAACCACCAAAGATTATAGTTAAATCCACAATTCATATTTATAATCATGTAAATCAACAGTTTCTCCTTGCCACAAAGGCTTAATGGAACGTTTACTCAATATCATTACCCCAAAGGCTAAAGATATTCAAATGTAATAACAATGATCATACCAATCAGTTGTCTACCTTTGCACTACGGGCCAAAGATATTCAACTATAAAACCAATGGTCATGATCATACCAATCAATTGTCTGTCAGTGCACTACGGCCAAAGACATTCAACTGTTAACTAATGGTCATGATCCTGCCAATCATATCATCGAATTATCCATGCACTACGGGTCAAGGATATTCGTTATTATCACCAGTGGTTATGATCATGTCATACACCTGTCCATCTTTGCACATAAGCCAAACATATACAACTATAAAACGAATAATCAACAGCCCATCTTTGCACGTAAGCCAAAGATATACAACTGTAAAACCAATAATCAACAATCCATCTATGCACATAAGCCAAAGATGACTTCCATCACAATATAAGCATGAGGATGATGACAATGATATAAGCATTTATCAAACGAAATCAAGGATAAATATTAAAGATTTTAAATTTATCCAAAGTTTAAAAATATCCAAATTGTCAACATGACATCGCCAGGAGTAAAATTCAAAATAATATTCATGTACCAAAATAATTTGGACATAAAAGAAAATATTTTTTCAGTAAATAGTACCCGATCATATAGTACCTCATGAATAGTACTTGAATAACATGAAAAGTATCCCAAATACCCGAGTGAATAATATTCGGGTGAATAGTAATTTGGGTGAATAAAACCCGTGAATAGTAACTCGTGAATAATACTCCGACACGAAAAGTGCCCCGAATACCCGAGTGAATAATACTAGTGTGAATAGTAACTGGGTGAATAGTAACCCGTGAATAGTAACTCATAAATAAAATACCAAATAAAATGATATTTCATGACGATTACAAAAGAAATTATATCTCATACGAGTATAATAGAATATACGAAACTGCAAATGGATTTTCATCCGCCATGCGGTAATCCACGTAAACAAATTATTTCTGCAATTTAATAAAGAATGAATACGAAGGATCATTCACCATGCATGCGGTAATCCACATAGACAAAAGTTATTCCAATGAATAATAAAGAATGGAATAATGAAGAATTCACCAGCATGTGATAGACCGCATGCATGTGTTATTCCCAAATGTAATAATAAATAATGGAATAATGAAGAATTCACTCAGCATGCGATGTAGATCGCATGTATAAAGTTATTCCCAACGTAATAATAAATAATGGAACCGTGTCATGCGTAACGCATGCATGTGATATTCCAATGTAATAATAAAGAATGGAACCCAGTCATGCGTAATCCAGATGCAACAGCGTGATATTCCAAATGTAATAATAAAGAATGGAATAATAGAAGAATTTCACCATATATGTGGTACTTCGCATAGACAGGTTATTCCAAAATAATAATAAAGAATGGAATAATAGAAGAATTTCACCCAAGATGTAATAAGATTCAGCATAGACAAAAGTTATTCCAACATAATAATAAAGAATGGAATAACAGAAGCTCTCTTCATGAATATGAAAGAAATAATACCCCTTACCTTAGAAGAAAACTTGATACTGGAATAGTGAGGTAGCAGACTTCTCTTATTCTTTCTCTCTATAATTTCTCTCTATAATAATTTCTCTATAGCTTTAGTGAATTGATGAAAAATAATGAAGGAATGAGCTTCTATTTATAGGAAAATATAGTTTCAATAATTGCACGTTTTGGGACTCGAAATATTACAGTATAATACCTCCCTCATTTTCTTTATTTTTAATTTAGTCCTGCAAGTATTATCAAACTTGCACCACCTCCCCTAATAGTAAATCATATGAATTAATAGTAAATCATGTGACTCAATAGTTCTAAACATGTAAAAAAATAATTACAGTATAGTACCTTCATCTATACCTCCATTTTTAACTTTGTCATGCAAGTATTATCAATCTTGCACCAACTCCCCTAATAGTTAATGAATGTGAATCAATAGTATACACATGTGAACAAATAGTTATAATCATGTGAATCAATAGCAATTAATTGCTCATTTATCCGATTAATTACCCGATTGGTCAGTATAACTTTCAGACATCAATTAATATTGAAATAAATATCGATTTCCACTAACACTAATAATTCCAACACAATGGAACTATCAATTTCATCTTTAATCAACACAAACTTAGTCATCATTAATATTATAATTCACAATATTTAACAACCAGGTCGTTCCCAAGAAAGAAGGGGCTTTCCGATAAAGATTTCTCCTTTTTGGCGCGCAATTAGGTGACCAAACCTCTCCTTGATAGAACTTCTAGATATTGTCAATATTGCAAATAATAATATGAATAACTTTGTCATCTCAATTATTGATTTAGTAATATAAATATTGTGACAATAATTGAATAAAACTGAATGACTTCTCATGTAAGCATCAATAATCAGTACCGTGTGCTAATATGCAACCACACGTATTACTATACTTTTACTACCGATTATTTTATGACAACTTGCTTACTTTGAAAAAATTTCATATATCACCCTTAACTTTAACCTTTTATCAATTTAACCATTTACTAAATAGAATAATTATAATAAAATTGAATACTTTCATTCCATAAAATTTGGGGTCTCATATTCCGCTGCAGTTAAACTTGATGTTTATTATATTTTATCAGTTTAACACTATTGAAGGCTAACGATAATTTATTCTGCATTATCTTAGTCATAATATTTCTGATTGGGCTAGTTGAGCTCACCCTTTGTTTTCATTGTTCTCTTCAGGAAATGAGAATATAGCTGGGACTAGTCGGGGAACAGAGTGACAGTCCAGATGTTTGCATTAGTAGTCCTCACTATTCAGTGAAATAGTGTGATAATAAATGTAATAAGAACTCCATTTGAGTTTGAATACTGTCTAGAAGACAATATTCGTATTAAAACTCTCAGCTTATATTTTGTCGTATTTTACACGACAGTTGTATAATTAAGTTTATATTTGATTTATGTACCATGATTTGGCGACTCAGAATGGGTGATGTATACCTATTTTGGGGGCATCATAACAAGGTTATGCAAAGTTGGGTTGTTTGTGGGCTAAGGAAGGGTGATAAAATCCCCACCTTATCTATTTGTGCCATTAATATTAGATTAAATAAGAAAATAAAAAACTATAAAAAACTATAAAAAAATAAAATATCCTAAAAATATATGAATTAAGAAAGAATGAGAAATTTGAGGTACCTCAATCCACCAGCAATCACCACAATTTATTTTTGACCAAATAAAATAAAAACCTAAACAGGATGTGCTCTACGTGAGTGAATACATGAATGCAACAATTAGTTTTCTAACTAACAATAAAACTATAAAAAAAAAACTAAGTTACTTTTTTTTTTGAGTTTATATACAAAATACCAGGAATAGCGCAACAATAATCTTGTCTTTCCGCACCGTTGATTAGCTTCAATAACCCTAAAAAATAAAAAAATTATTAAAAAAAAACTAATTCGAATAAATAAAAATTAAGGAATATAAAATTATGTCTAGTCCCCCGCAACGACGCCAAAAACTTGATGTGTTAAAATTATGTCTACAAGTGCAAGGTGTCAAATTGAAGAATTGACAAGTACAATCGAACCCACAGAGACTAGATTAATTTTAATGTATCATTAATATTTATTTTAGGCAAAATAAAGATTGAAAATTGATTAACTAGAATATGAAAACTAATATTAAGGAAGCAATCTATGAATTCGAATCCATTAAACAATAAATATAATAGTAATTCAATCACTTCTATTTATATAACTTAATTATGATTTTGATCTCCCTTCTATTTAATTTAGTAATTTTATAATTAACGTGGACATGCATAGACTATGAAAATTAAAGGATGAACTATAACCCATCAAATTTCTTCGAGCAAGCATGAATTTTGAGAAACTCATATCTTAACAATAATCTATCAAAATCTCTTAATTAATTTAAAATCACATAATAACTATAAAACGAAGTTATTTCAATAATGAAACATTAAGGCGAAATTAATTAAATATAAAAGCAAAAATAATAGAAGAGATAAAAAATATTATCATGAATAGATATTTAATTTCATCTTCATCCTAAATACAAAAAATTTAACTAGACATGAAAATAAATAAACTAACTAAAATAAAGAAGAGAAGAAGATTAAAAATAAATAAGAAAACTCCCTTTAATTAACGATCATCCAACAAACGTACAATGAAGAAGTAATTTTTATACTCCTCCTCCTACTTCTACTCCTACTTTAAACTAATAAAAAATATCATTCTTCTCTAAAACAAAAGACCTATTTATAGGAAAAATAAATTTGTGCCATAATTAAGATTCATTGAACTTGTCATCTTTCCTTCCCTTTTATCCTCTTCTTTCCGTCTTAGCTTCAATCTCTACATGGTAATCTAAGAGTCTTTTTCCATCTTTAAAATCTTAAACAATTTTCTTTTACTTATTTACCAAGATAAATCCAATCTTGTTCCACCTCCGTCATTTTCGTTGTAGGATTCTTCTTGCCTCTTTCCTTCCATGAATAAAAGCATTAAATACTGATTGATCACCAAAATTTTGACTTTATTGCAACAAATATTAAATCTTATAAAATAAAATAAAATGTATTAATTTAATAAACTAATATAATTAAAAGGACAAAATTAGGGTTAATAAAATGTATGAATTATGTGTCTATCAACATGCAATAATCATTAAATGTTTGGGATGTGAATTCATCAGCATTGTCAAGACGAATAGTCTTGATTATATGATCTGAAAATTGTGCTCGTAATCTAATAATTTGAGTAGTAATCTCGCAAACGCCATGTTGTGAGTTAACAATAAACACACATGTGACCATCTTGTAGATGCATCTATTAAAACCACACATGTGACCATCTTATAGATGCATCTATTAAAATCATAAAATATCTAAATGGTCCACATGGTGGATGAATAGGTCCACAAATATCTCTTTGAATACGTTCCAGAAATCTTGGGGATTCGATCCCAACTTTAACTGGTAGTGGTCTAATAACCAATTTGCCTTGAGAATAAGCAACACATGAGAATTCCTTAAATTGAAGAATATTCTGGTTCTTTAGTAGATAATCGTGTGAATTCTCAATAATTCTTCGCATTATTATTGATACAGGATGGCCCAACCGGGCATGCCAAATAATAAAATTATTTGGTTCATTGAACTTCTAGTTCATTATTTCACTGACTTTAATTGTACTAATACTTGTGTAGTACAAACCTAAAGATAAAATGGGTAATTTTTTCAATACATTTTCTAGTAGAGACATTTGATACGATGTAAAGATATTTTATACCATTGTCATTGGTTGTCCCAATATGGTACCGGTTAAGTCGTATAACATTGAAACTTAGCATATTCCTCCTTGATTTAGTGGAAAACAAAGCATTATTATTAATAAAATTTTTTACACTAGGAAGCAATATATTGGCTCTTCCAGAGCCTTCAATCAAGTATGTTGAACCTGATATTGTATTTACTTTAGCTTTCATCATTATTAGATTTGAAAAAAATTGTTTATGCTTGAGAATGGTACGTGTCGTCGCACTATATGCTAAGCATATATCTCCACCACTGATATTGGGCTCATTTATAGCATGGGGTAAATCCATATTTTCTTCATGAAAAAGAATAAATATATAATATAATAAGTTCATAATAAGACATAGTATTTATTATTATTTTTAATAATAACACAATCCTTTACATTAAATAAGCCAACATGAAAGGAAGAAAACAAAATACATCGGAACATACTAGCATAAAAGAAACATACTTAAATAATTAACAAAATTTTGAACTTATTATTATCATTACAAGAAACATTAACTTTCTCATCATTTTGCTAAAAAAATCCGCAACGTCAAGGTGCGTCATATCCAAAGAGTAGATGTGACGCCCCCAAAATAGGTATACATCACCTATCTGGAGTCGCCAAATACATGGTACAAAATTCAAATACAACTTAATAATACAACTGTCGTGTAGAATACGACAAAACATAACTGATAGTTTTAATAATAATATTGTCATCTAGACAATATCCACACTCAATGGAGTCCTCATTACATTTATTGTCACACTATTTAACAGAATAGTGAGGACTACTAATGCTATCATCTGGACCGTCACTCCGTTCCTCGACTAGTCCCAACTACGTTCTCATTTCCTGAACAGAACAGTAAAAGAAAGGGTGAGCTCAACTAGCCCAGTAAGAAATATTATGACTAAGATAATGCAGAATAATTTATCGTTAGCCTTCAACAGTGTTAAACTGATAAAATTTAACAAACATCAAGTTTAACTACAGCGGAACAATCAATCCATTAGAAGAGTCAAGTAGAGAATAAAATCTACTATCTTCTATGATTTAAAAGGTTTTTCCATCACTTTTATCGCTGAGACTCAGCTTAATAAATAATCCACATCATCCATGCACTATGGCAAAGGATATTCATTAGTATCACGACCACAATTATCCATGCACTATGGGCCAAGGATATTCGTGTATTCATCAATGGTCATGATCATGCCAACAACTATCCATCAATGCACAACGGCCAATGAGGATTTTTACCATATCATTTGTAACATTACGGTCATGATTATACCGAATAATCCCTGGTCATAATCATACCAAGTCCATCTATGCACTACAGGCCACATATGACTTTCAACATAATATAAGCATTAAGATGATGACAATTCAATAAAACAAGTTCACGAATAAATTTTAAAGATTTATAAGTTAATTTATCCTGAACTCAATAACGTCCAAATTGTCAACATGATACTGCTTTGTGGAGTAAAATTCAAGAATGCTCAGAAGAATATTTCCATGAAAGGATACTGAATGAAGCGCAAATATTAAGGATATTCCACTAATTTCATGGAGTATAGAAGTCAAAGCTTTAACCAACTGAGTATAATAGAATATATGAAACTGCAAATGGATTTTCGTCCGCCATGCGATAATCCACTTAGACAGATCATTTCCACAATTTAATAAGGAATGAATACAAAGGATCATTCACCATACATGTGATAATCCACATAGATAGGTTATTCCAATAGAATAATAAAGAATGAAATAACATAAGAAATCACCATGCATACGATAGACCGCACAGACAAGTTATTCCAACAGAATAATAAAGAAGGGAGCCAGGTCATGCGTAATCCGTATAGATAGGATGTTCTAACAAAATAATAAAGAACGGAACCAGGTCATGCGTAAACCGCACAGACAGGATGTTCCAACAGAATAATAAAGAACGGAACCAGGTCATGCATAAACGCACAAACAGGATGTTCCAATAGAATAATAAAGAATGGAATAACAAGAGAATTTCACCATGTATGCGGTACTTCGCATAGACAGATTATTCCAACATAATGATAAAGAATGGAATAACAGAAGTTCTCTTCATGAAGACGAAAGAAATAATACCCCTTACCGTAAAAGAAGAGTATCCCGACTGGTAGGGCGAGGATATTCTTGAAGAAAACTTGCACTAATTTCTATGCTCAAAGCTTTCTTAAACTCTAAAGAAATACGCTCAAGATTATAGAAGGAGAATTCTCTGAACTTCTGGTGTGATTTTCAATTCGAACTAAGCATCCTATTTATAGAAGAATGGAAAGGATACTATGCTGCACTATGCAATAAAATATAATATATTCTATTTATAATCATATAAAACAAAACTTTATAAAAAGTATTACATTTTATATAAAAAGTTTTACTATGCAAATACTATGCGTGCATTATACAACACTATGCATAATAAAATATAATATATTCTATTTATAGTCTAATAAAATAAATAACTTTATAAAAGTATTCTGCATTTTATATAAAAAGATTTTACTATGCAAAACACTATGTATAATAGAATATAATATATTCTATTTATAGCCTAATAAAGCAGTATAACTTTATAAAAGTATCATGTCTTATATAAAAAGCTTTTCTGTTTTATTACATTAATAATACTAATAAAACAACATTTATCGTCACTATTATAATTCACAATATTAATCGACCAGGTCATTCCCAGGAAAGAGGGGACTTTCCAATAAGGATTTCTCCCCATTGACGCGTAATTAGGTGACCAAACCTCTCCTTGACAGAACTTCTAGACATTGTTAATATTGCAAATAATAATATTAATAACTTTGTTATCTCAATTATTGATTTAATAATATATAAAATATTAACAATAATTGAATCAAATAACGTGAGATACTATGCAGCAATTACTGTAATAATAATTGAACAAAACTGAGTGACTTCTCATGTAAGCATCAATAATCAATACCGTGTGCTACTATGCAACCACGCGTATTACTGTACTTTTAACACCGTGTGTTTTAACAGTTAACAGTAAAACTTCCACCGTTATTTTCATAAAGTATTTTTGTCGTTTTCTCAATCCAACAATAATTCCGTTGTGGGGTCCACCAATGATTGTGTCGTTGTACGAATATTCCCTGTTAAAACGAATATTCCCCGACCAATCGAATTTATATAACAACTTGCGTACTTTACAAAATATATAAATATTACCCATAACTATAACATTATATCAAATTCATTCCATAATATTCAAAAATGATATTTATAGAAAATTCATCTTTATTCATAAAGGTTGGGGTCTTACAACCTCCCCTTCTTATGAAATTTCGCCCTCAAAATTAAGGTACGTACCTGGTATGTCGAAGAGGTAAGGATACCTTGATTTTATTTCAGATTCTAACTCCTAGGTCATTTCCTCAACATCTTGGTTTCTCCACAAAACATTGAATTGAGGTATAACCTTGGAGCGTAGAATATGTTCCTTCTTATCTAAGATTTGAACAGGAACCTCTTCATACGTCAAATCTTCCGCTATTTCATCCGGTTCTAACTCAATAATGTGGTTTGGGTCTTCCACATATTTACGTAACATGGATATGTGAAAAATGTTATGAACACGAGACATACTTGGCGGTAAAGTGAGTCTATAGGCCACAGTTCCTACTCGATCGAGGATTAAAAATGGGCCAATGAATCGAGGATTGAGCTTTCCTCTCTTTCCAAATCTTGTAACTCCTTTCCATGGAGCAACACGTAACAACACATGATCTCCAATATCGAATTCTACGTCCTTTCGATGAAGATCAACATAACCCTTTTGTCGATCTTGTGAGGTTTTTATACGTTGTCGAATCATTTGAATATTTTCCGTAGTCATAAGTACCAACTCTAGTCCCAACAACGTTGCTTAACCCACCCCATCCCAGCATACTGGGGAACGACACTTTCTTCCATACAACGCTTCGAATGGAGCCATGCCAATACTTGCTTGATAACTGTTGTTGTAGGAAAACTCCACCAATGGTAAGAACTTATCCCAACTTCCCTTGAAGTCAAGGACACAGAGTCTTAATAGATCTTCAAGAGTTTGAATAGTCCTCTCCGACTGCCCGTCCGTTTGAGGATGATATACCGAGCTAAATCGTAAATCCATGCCCATAGCTTTTTGCAAACTAACCCAAAATCTTGAAGTGAACCTTGGATCTCGATCAGAAACTATGGATACTGGTATACCATACAATCTTACAATCTCGTTTATGTACATACGAGCAAGACGTTAAAGTGTATAAGTTTCTCGTATCAGTAAGAAATGAGCAGACTTGGTCAATCTATCAACAATGACCCAAATCGCATCTATGCCTTGAGAAACCTTGGGAAGACCGATAACGAAATCCATGGTAATGTGCTCCCACTTCTATTCTGGAATTTCAAGTGGTTGCAATGGACCTTTTTGTACTTGATGCTCCGCCTTGACTCATTGACAAGTTAGACACCTTGAGATAAACAGCACTATCTCTCTCTTCATATTGCTCCACCAAAATGTATGACGAAGATCACGATACATTTTGGTACTCCTGGAATGGATTGCAAATGGTGTGTTGTGCGCCTCCATCATGATTTTATACTTTAAATCTGGGTCGTTAGGAACACAAAGTCTGGAGTTGACTCGAAGTATTCCTTCTTCATCGATTCTTGCTTTAAGATAGCACCTTCTTGCACTTTCTTCTTCATACGCGATCGCCTGTGTCCGTAGCTTGAGCAAGCATTAACTTTATTGATTAAAGTCTGCTTCTACTCAGATATTCTCCATCATCACATGGGTCCCTGAGTCTTTAACTCTATCTCCATCCTTTGCAAGTCACACAAATGGGCCTCATGCGTTGACATTATCGCACTTGTACCCACATATGATCTTTTACTCAATGCGTCAGCTACCATGTTCACTTTTCCAGGATGGTATTGGATGGTATGATCATAATCTTTCAACAGTTCAAGCCAACGTCGTTGGCGCATGTTGAGTTCCTTTTGGGTGAAGAAATATTTGAGGCTTTTATGATCCGTAAAGATCTCCACTTTCTCCCCATACAAGTAATGCCTCCAAATTTTAAGTGCGAAGACAACAGCTGCCAACTCTAGATCATGAGTAGGATAATTCCTCTCATATTCTTTGAGTTGCCGAGAGGCATAGGCTATAACTTTCCCATGTTGCATGAGAACACATCCTAACCCTTTGCCCGATGCATCACTGTAGATGACAATTCCCTCCGAGCCAGATGGTATTGTCAGAACAGGTGCTGAAATGAGTCTCCTCTTGAGTTCTTGAAAACTCTTCTCACATTCCACGCTCCAACCGAATTTTATATCTTTCCGAGTCAGCTGAGTTAATGGAGTAGCGATTCGAGAAAACCCTTCCACGAATCTCCGATAATAACCAACTAATCCGAGAAAGCTACGTACTTCGGTTACTGATTTAGGTTGGTCCCAGCTTTGAATAGCTTCAATTTTTGTCGGGTCAACAAATATTCCATGACTTGATACTACGTGCCCAAGGAATGCTACTTCCTCAAGCCAAAACTCACATTTCTTCAACTTGGCATAAAGCTTGTTTTCACGATACTTTTGGAGTATCAGCCGCAAGTGTTGCTCATGATCTTCACGACTTTTGGAATATATTAGGATGTCATCAATAAAGACAACCACAAAGTGATCCAAATATTCTTTGAATACTCAGTTCATCATATCCATGAAGGCAGCAGGATCATTAGTCAATCCAAAAGACATGACTAAAAATTCATAGTGCCCGTACCGAGTTCTGAAGGCAGTCTTTGGAATATCCTCAGTTTTAACCTTCAGCTGATGATATCCAGAATGAAGATTGATCTTTGAAAAGAATTTGGCGTCTTGCAACTGGTCAAATAGGTCATCAATACGTGGCAATGGGTACCGATTTTTGATGGTGACATGATTCAACTCCCGATAATTAATACAAAGTCGCATACTCCCATCTTTCTTCTTCACGAATAGAACATGAGCACCCCAAGGAGACGTACTAGGATGAATGAAACCAATGTCTAACAATTCCTACAATTGGGTCTTTCACTCCTGAAGTTCAATAGGAGCCATTCGATATGGGGCTTTGGAAATGGGTTTTATACCGATTTCAAGGTCGATACAAAATTCAATTTCACGCCCGGGGTAGGCGGGAAGTTCTTCGTGGAATACGCCAGGAAATTTACTAACAATAGAAATATCATTTAAATCTGACGTATTTTTGTTTAAATCTGTGACATGAGCTAAGAAAGCTTGACATCCATTTTTTAATAAACGAATAGCTATATGACTTGAGATGACAGTGATTGATTTTAATGGTTTGTTGCTTGAATTTGCATAATAGGTTGGTTAGGAATATGAAAGCTAACAACCTTACGAAAACAATCAATTTTTGCATGATGAGTAGTTAACCAATCAATCCCTAGAATCACATCAAATACAAGTATTTTCAAAGAAATAAGATCGACAGGTAACGTGCGGTCGCCGATTTGAATTAAACAAGACCTATAAACAGTGGATGTAATGAAGGTTTCTCCCAATAGAGTTTCCATAGATAAGTCAAAGTCTAATTTCTTCGGAGTCAAATTTAATCGTTGAGCGCAAGTAGGAGAAATAAAAGAATGGGTAGAACCGATATCAAATAAAGTATAGAGTTCGCTAGAGTTTATGATAAGCTTACCCGTGATGACCTCGTTCGGGTTCCTTGCTTTTTGGAAAGTCACAACAAAAGCTCTCCCTTGAACTACTTGTTTTGACTTGTCTGGGATGGTATTTTGTGTCACCGTTCCAACTGGACTTGTCTTCGGTGCACGACAAAATCGAGCTAGGTGACCTTCTCATCCACAATTATAACACGCTTTGGATGGCATCGCGCAGTTTGGACTGATATGTCCCTCCCCTCCGCATTTGAAACATATGATAGGTGGTCGTTCTCCTTCCTTAACAACGGGTGCTGGTGATGACGTCTTTCCATCATTGTTGAATCTCCTCTTCTTGAAATGTTCATTCTTATTGTCTGGACCATGATTACCACCGAAGTGGTTACCATTTCTGGCATGTTGATTCCCTCCACGTTTGTTGTCACCGCTTCGATGACTGCTAACACTAGTATTATCAGTTTGTCGGCTGCTTTATCTTGGTTGAGTTGACTCGTTATCGCGCTCCAATAACTGAGCCCTATTTACAACATCTGAATACAAACATAGTTTATGAGAAATTAGATATTGACGTATCTCGGGTTTCAAACCTCTTAGAATCATCCGCGTCATTCTCTCCTCATTGTCAACAAAGTGAAACGCAAATCGGGACAAGCCGGCAAACTTAGCTTCGTACTGCGACACAGTCATATTATTCTGCTCCAACTTGATGAACTCTACCTCTTTCATGTGACGAATATTTTCGGGAAAGTACTTGTCGTTGAATAGTTCTTGGAACTTCTCCCAAGACATCTTCAGTGCGGCAGGTTGAGTATGCTTTACCAATTCCCACCAGTAATCTGCCTCTCCTCGCAATATAAAGGTGGTAAAGGGAACCTTTTGCTCCTCGAAGCATCCAAAGACATCAAATATCTTGGTGATCTGCTTTATCCACGTCTCAAGCTTAAGTGGTTTTGGTTTTTCAATAAACTCTGGTGGTCCCAGCTCCTTGAACTTTTTAGCGGTGACCATCCGAGAGTTGCCAGTGTTTCCACCTTTATTTTGGACAGGAGTCTCTCTTGTCTGATGTTGTATTTAATTGCGTAAAGCTCCTAATTCTCATCGTTTGCCATTTGGTCGGTGTTGTTGTTCACCTGAGGATTATTGCCTTCTTGATGCACATTATCATGGGTGTTGATTTGTGGTGACTCAACAGTCTCCTGTGCTCCATTGATATTCTCAACATTCTCGGATGTCATTTTCAGATACTGCCACAAAACAAGGGTTAATTGACATGTAACATATTATCACTATACTCTAACCGACCAATTAAATACCAAATAAACTTAGGTAGGTTATACTAGCGAAGGAATTCCCCGCCTCTCCCCTCCTAGTTCTAGTCTCACATCTTAGCCAGGGATCATATCCCTAAGCTTTGATACCAACTGTGACGCCCCTAAAATAGGTATACATCACCCATCTTGAGTCGCCAAATACATGGTACAAAATTTAAATACCACTTAATAATACAACTGTCGTGTAGAATACGACAAGACATAACTGGGAGTTTTAATAATAATATTGTCATCTAGACAATATCCACACTCAATGGAGTCCTCATTACATTTATTATCACACTATTTAATCGAATAGTGAGGACTACTAATGCTATCATATGGACTGTCACTCCGTTCCCCAACTAGTCCCAGCTATGTTCTCATTTCCTGAAGAGAACAGTGAAAGAAAGGGTGAGCTCAACTAGCCCAGTAAGAAATATTATGACTAAGATAATGCAGAATAATTTATCGTTAGCCTTCAACAGTGTTAAACTGATAAAATATAACAAGCATCAAGTTTAACTGCAGCGGAACAAGCAATCCATTAGAAGAGTCAAGTAGAGAATAAAATCTACTATCTTCTATGATTTAAAAGGTTTTCATCACTTTTATCATTTTGAGACTCACTCAATAAATAATCCACATCATCCCTCTGACTACATTTACCAAGGATATTCATTAGTATCACGACCACAATTATCCATGTAAAACCCCAACTTTTATAAAATAAAAGTCTAATTTAATTTATGATTATTATTTTTTAAAATTTAAAAATGTTGAATTGTTAAATGGTCAAATGAACATTTAATCGGATAATGAGAAAATAAATAGGAAAGTGAATTAATGAAATGTTGATAATAAAGAAGAAAGAGAGTACGTGGGAAATTGTGGGGAAAATAATTATGGGAGAAATGTTGATTTTCTATATGCTCCAAACTTTTCATAATTCATTCACAAAAGTCTTTTATGTTAGGCAAGTGTGGGGTAAATGTGTTGGCTTACTTATTAGCCAACTAAGACAGTTATAAGCCTTCCCTTCATTTGATACTCCCGTAGCCCATGGTCAGAAGAAAAAAAAGAGAGAAAAGAGAGTAAGTGAGAGACAAAGAAAAAAAGGAAGAGAAAAGGAAAAAAAAAAGAAGGAGAAAAGAGGGAGATAAGAAAGAAAAGAGAGCAATAATTATACTTCCTCCCACCTCCATTTCTCCTACAAAGAAATCAGCAGAAAGAAGAGAAAAGAGAAAAGAAAGAAGAGAGAAAATGAAGAAGAAGAAGAAGAAGAAGAAGAAGGAGAATGAATAAGAAGGAAATTAAAAGAAAACGGTATGTTTAAATATTTGATTTATTTTTCTATTTAAGTTTTCATAAATTTTATATGAAAAGATTTTGTTATACTTGATTTAGATGATTTAAACTTGTATAAACAAGGATCAAACAAGAAATCAAATGAAGAACAAAATCTGGAAATTTTCAGAAAAATTAGTTTACTACTTGATTTTGTAAAATCCATAACTCTTTATGTATAATGAGTTAGGAGATGACCCATATATCAAAAGAAAGCCCTGGAAGTAAGATAAATGCAGAAATTTGAATCACCCAAAAATTCTTTGTAGATTATTCGTGGTGATAGTTTGAGTGAAACTAGTCCGAAGGACTTATAGTCCGAAAAATCAGTTTTATTAAGCTATATTGCGTGAGTTATAATTTTTAATCCGACCGTTGGATCATTGTGATTTTCGGATATGTTATACATATATAAGTTGAGTACATGTCCACAAATTGTGAACCGTTAAATGTTAATGTATGATTTGTTATGAATTTTGTGAGGGGGTTGGTTCGAAAATCTTCAAGCAAAACTTTTCAATAAGAATATCTCTCTATGTTAGAGTCAAAATTTGGAAAAACTTTCTTCTACAAAGTTGTAGAGAATTAAATTTTACATCGAAAGGTCATAAGATCTGTAATTTTCTGATAAAAGGCCTAATTATTATGAATTATTGATGTTTCTGAATATTAGTATTTATAATTAAATTATCAAAAAAATTATTTGGGTTGAAATATTTTTACAGAATGCTTATAATATCATCTTAGAATTTCTGTAAATTTTTGATGATTTATTAAAAATCAGAAGTAATTATTGTATTTTTAAACTATTATTATTTAGTTTGAAAATAGAAGAAATTCATAGAAAATTCTATGAATGAATAAAAATTATGAAACTTGGTGAAAAATCTTATAATGTTATTTTATAATTTTACGGGTAGTTTTGATAAATTATTGAAGAGCGAAATATTTATTGTATTTTTTAAGCTATTTATGGTTAGTTTAAAAATAGAGAAAATTCATAGAAAATTCTATGAATGGTGGAAAATTATGATTTTTGTAGAAAATATTATAATAATATAAGATTAATATTGATAATGTTTTAATGATATAAAAGTATATGAAGTTAGTATTTCTATTTTGAAGCTATTAAATGATAGTTTTTATAAATAGAAATAATTATTGAAAATTGTTGGATAATCTGAAAAATATGAAAATTATTTAGAAAGTTCATAATACTATTTTTTTAAATATTTTAGAAGTTTTAGTAAGCTCCTGAGGTGTCGGGATGTAAATGCACTAGTAACGAATGAGTTATAATAAAAACAAAAATAATATTTTTGTTAAAGTAAAAATGGTGATAATACCAGAGTAGTGGATTGTCATATATGAGGTTGTAGATTTCTCAAGTTTTATTATTCACTTCTAAAGTTTTGGAATATGAATAATGATTTTATGCGATAAATAAAGACTTCTTGAATGAATAATGAATTGTTAGTTGGTTTATATGTTATTCGAGATAAATATGATTTGGTGTTGATCCCTACTTTTAATAGAATTTAAATTATTTATAGTAAAGTATTGATTTGATTCTTACGTAAGAAGTCACCATGTATTTCATTCAATAATTGTCACAGTAGTTATTGCACAGTGACTCATATTATTTGATATGATATAATTAAATCAGTTGGCAGTATTGTGAGTCTATGTTAATAATTATGAATAATTGTTGAAAGATTGAAGATGTGTACATAATTGATGAATAAAAGGTGTTGATTAAAGATAAGTATGATATAGAGATGTTTGTTCAATTATTTTCTTTTTACAAAAGTAGGTTTGGCATGACTTGCCGACACTCTACTTTTTCTAAAGTAGTATGGACCACAACTTAATTATTTTTAAAACGTGTACAAGTTGGTTTAATTTTCTCTGTGTTACCATAAATTCCACCACTACCATTATTATATACCTCGTTTGGTTATTTTGTCAAAGCGGGTGTCTTTAGTTGTTTACTAAATTTTAAATTATAAATAGGTTGCTCGGTTTAGTAACTAAACACACACCATCACTACACTAAAAATATAAAATTCTTTAACTACAATATTGTGAGTATAATATTGTGAGTATTTCTATTGAGTGTAATGTTACTCCAAGTGTAGATAAGGAATGCAAGCATTGTTTAACTTGATCAATTTCACAGAAAGCAGAATCAAGTCACATGCTAAGGTAAGGGATATCATTATTGTGGTAAGAGGGTATCATTTTTATGGTAAAAATAATATCATTTTCTTTCAGACTCCATATTATGGTAAGATATTATTATTCGTTAATTCAGTTTATCATTAAATGGTGAAAAGTCTTGAAAGGATTAAAATATCCTTAATAGTTTGTGCTTCATCTATTATTATGTTATCAATTTGGACTCTGGATAATTAAGTTGAAAATCACTAAGATCTATGTTATCTTATTATTCTGATGATTTATGTTTATTCATTATATATATCATTGTCATCATTCTCATGCTTATATTGTGTTGAAAGTCATCTATGGCCAGTAGTGCATAGATGGACTTGGTATGATTATGACCAGGGATTATTCGGTATAATCATGACCGTAATGTTACAAATGATGTGGTAAAAGTCATCTTTGGCCCGTAGTGCATAGATGGACTTGGTATGATTATGAACATGGATTATTCGGTATAATCATGACCGTAATTGAAAACATGAATATCCTTGGCTCGTAGTGCATGGATAATTTGTGGTCGTGATACAATTAAGCTGAGTCTCAGCATTATTGGTTTTACGATTGTATATCTTTGGCATGTAGTGCAAAGTTGGACTGTTGATTTACTTGATTATAAATATGAATTTTGATTTAATTATAATGCATGGTGGTGGTTCGGTGAAGGTGGTGATGAGAGTTCTCTTTGTCTTGGGTATAACAAAGAATTGTTAATGAGTATTACAGGAATGAAATATTAACGATGGACTTTTAATCTAAAGGAGATAGTAAACATTATTTTCTACTTGACTCTTCTAATAGATGGTTGATTCCGCTGCTATTATGGTTGAAAACTTTTATCTTCTACCATATGTTCTAAACATCTGAATTCTTTTGATAAATTAATTATCTTAAGTCATGATATTTTTTCTGGGCTATTTGTGCTCACCCTTTTACTTCACCACCCCTTTCAGTTAATAAAAGTGTAGCTGGGACTATTAGAGAGAACATGGGTATAAAGTGGTGATACAAATTAGTCACAAGCCTAATCAAATTATGAAACGGTGTGGTATAATAATTATACTGAGAACTTAAAATGTGTGTGACATGTTTTATACACCATTTGATATTTAATTTTGATGAACAACAATAGGGTGAGGCGAATCAGAATTTGGAAACGTCAAAGGTGCACTCCATTAGAATGAGGAGAACAGAAATCTTCTCATGTCCCTTCGGGGACTTGATATATTTGATGTTGTACTTTAAATGACATTGTAATAATTTAAATATGAATATTGTCGTATTATATACGTAACAATATTTGTATTGAAACTCACAGTATATGAGTCGTCGTATTTTGCACGACAGTTGTATAAATGGAGTTGTAAGTAGTGTTTTTTTTTGGCGACCCAAGATGGGTGAAGTATACCTATTTTGGGGGCGTCACAATCCATGCACTACGGGCCAAGGATATTCGTGTATTCATCAATGGTCATGATCATGCCAACAACTATCCATCAATGCACTACGGCCAATGAGGATTTTACCACATCATTTGTAACATTACGGTCATGATTATACCGAATAATCCCTGGTCATAATCATACCAAGTCCATCTATGCACTACAGGTCACATATGACTTTCAACATAATATAAGCATGAAGATGATGACAATTCAATAAAACAAGTTCATGAATAAATTTTAAAGATTTATAAGTTAATTTATCTTGAACTCAATAATTTCCAAATTGTCAACATGATACTGCTTTGTGGAGTAAAATTCAAGAATGCTCAGAAGAATATTTCCATGAAAGGATACTGGATGAAGCGCAAATATCAAGGATATTCCACTAATTTCATGGAGTATATAAGTCAAAGCTTTAACCAACTGAGTATAAGAGAATATATGAAACTGCAAATGGATTTTCGTCTGCCATGCGGTAATCCACTTAGACAGAACATTTCCACAATTTAATAAGGAATGAATACAAAGGATCATTCACCATGCATGTGATAATCAACATAGACAGGTTATTCCAACAGAATAATAAAGAATGGAATAACATAAGAAATCACCATGAATGCGATAGACCGCACAGACAGGTTATTCCAACAGAATAATAAAGAAGGGAACTAGGTCATGCGTAATCCGCACAGACAGGATGTTCCAACAGAATAATAAAAAACTGAACCAGGTCATGCGTAAACGCACAGACAGGATGTTCCAATAGAATAATAAAGAATGGAATAACAAAAGAATTTCACCATGTATGCGGTACTTCACATAGACAGGTTATTCCAACATAATGATAAAGAATGGAATAACAGAAGTTCTCTTCATGAAGACGAAAGAAATAATACCCCTTACCGTAAAAGAAGAGTATTCCGACTGGTAGGGCGAGGATATTTTTGAAGAAAACTTGCACTAATTTCTGTGCTCAAACCTTTCTTAAACTCTAAAGAAATACGCTCAAAATTATAGAAGGAGAATTCTCTGAACTTCTGGTGTGATTTTCAATTCTAACTAAGCATCCTATTTATAGAAGAATGGAAAGGATATTATGCTGCACTATGCAATAAAATATAATATATTCTATATATAATCAAATAAAATAAAACTTTATAAAAAGTATTCTTTTTTATATAAAAAGTTTTTACTATGCAAACAGTATGCAGGCACTATGCAACACTATGCATAATAAAATATAATATATTCTATTTATAGTCTAATAAAACAAATAACTTTATAAAAGTATTCTTTTTTATATAAAAGGATTTTACTATGAAAAATACTATGCATAATAGAATATAATATATTCTATTTATAGTCTAATAAAACAAATAACTTTATAAAAGTATTTTGTCTTATATAAAAAAAATTTCTATTTTATTACATTAATAATACTAATAAAACAACATTTATCGTCATTATTATAATTCACAATATTAATCGACCAGGTCGTTCCCAGGAAAGAGGGGGCTTTCCAATAAGGATTTATCCTCATTGGCACACAATTAGGTGACCAAACCTCTCCTTGACAGAACTTCTAGACATCGTTAATATTGCAAATAATAATATTAATAACTTTATCATCTCAATTATTGATTTAATAATATATAAAATATTGATAATAATTGAATCAAATAACGTGAGATACTATGCAGCAATTACTGTAACAATAATTGAACAAAACTGAGTGACTTCTCACGTAAGCATCAATAATCAATACCGCAAGTACTATGCAACCACGCCAGACATCGCATTACTTTAACACCGGGTGTTTCAAAAGTTAACAGTAAACTTCCGCCGTTATTTTCATAAAGTATTTTTGTCTTTTCTCAATCCGGCAATAATTCCGTTGTGGGGTTCACCAATGATTGTGCCCGGTTGTATGAATATTCCCTGTTAAAACGAATATTCCCCGACCAATCGAATATTATATAACAACTTGCGTACTTTGCAAAATTTATAAATATTACCCACAAATATAACATTTTATCAAATTCATTCCATAATATTCAAAAATGATATTTATAGAAAATTTATCTTTATTTATAAAAGTTGGGGTCTTACAGTAGAAATAAATATCATTATCATCTTGGTGAGAAAAATTTACTTAGATGTTCTTTTCCTTTCCTTTCAATGAGGACTATTATAAATTAACAAAATTTTTGGTCATACGACAAGTACGAGACCAATGTAATTTCATTCCACACCGATAACAGATATTTTCTTCCTTCTTGGTATCTCCACTATGTATAATTTTTTTCCCCTTTATTGTTTCTTCTCATTCTATAGGTTTGTTATAATTTGACTAATTACGACCATTATAATTATGGTAATTAAAATGTCCTCGCCCATGGCCACATTCACAACCACAATCTCTACTATGACCATGACCACGGCCATAATTATTATTATTATATCTCGTTGCATTCACTTCAGGAAATGGAAATGAACCAGACGGTCGTGATTCATGATTTTTCATTAAAAGTTCATTATTTTGTTCAGCCACAAGGACACATGAAATAGATTCAGAGTATTTCTTAAAACCTCATTCTCTATATTGCTGCTACAGGAGCACATTTGAGGCATTAAAAGTGGAGAATGTTTTTTCTAACATATCTTCATCGGTGATATTATTGATAAGTGGGTTTTATAACTACTTATTGAGTACCAATTCACGCGAACTATGCCTATCTCAAGTACATTTTAATATGTTTTAGTTGTATTTCATGTTAGTTTGCATTGTATATACTTAAAACTCTTTTTGGTGAAAAAGTGCAGGAAACGGCCTAATTTGGTGGAATTAGAAGGCATGAGGCGAATGGATGCATGAGCGAGGCTCAAGCTGTGATGTGTGTGGCATGAGGGTTAAGAAGCAAAAGACTAACCTAGATAGATGAAGGAAGGAGCATCGGAACATATCAAAGTGCAACAGCAGAACAAGAACCCAAAAGTGCAAAAGTCGCGCGACCGCGCGGCAGACAAGCATTGGAACGCGCGACCACGCGAAAACCCGGCTGGAGATCATGACACACTGCAAGTTACGTGCCCGCGCGAAAAGTACACTGGGGGATCGCGCTGCCGCGCGGGATGCTGATTTATGCTGATTTGTTTTATTTTAATTTTTTAATTAAAAGGGTTGTAATTGGTTTTAAACGATATCTCGATCGTGTCGAGAGGATTATTGAGAATTATTCAGTTTTTACGTATTTTCATCTGGGAATTAGGGTTTACACTGAGAGAGAGATTCCAACGTAGAAGGAGGCCTAAAGTCTACTCTTCTACTCCTTCTTGGGATTTTTTACCAATGTGGATATTTTATTAGTATTTTTGCTGGATTTATAACAAGAGTTGAACGTTAATAGTGGATGATATTCAGCAATTGAGTTTGATTGTTTCTATCTTTCATCTTTCAATTGTTTGCTTATTAGCAATGTTTTGCTTTGATCCCATAATGGCTTTTGGTTCAGTCATGAATTAAACTCCATTATGGAATTCTAACGGATTTTAATATGTAGTTTGATTGCATGCTTGAATGCTGGATTGATTTACATATCATTTGGGATTTCTATCATGATTGTTTTGCATGTATGAATGCTTGATCACCATTCATTTCAGTATTTGTATGGGATTGACAATGAACATGCAAGTATGGATTGTAATCATGATAGCATGCGTATATGGGGCTATTTTATATGGCTTGTGTATTTCGTGAATCAGATAGAATATACTGTTTCACCGTATGAGTTAGAATAAGAGCTTGTACTTAAATTCAATATGGTTGCAATTTCACATAGACATGTAGTGATTTTGGTTATATTGATGATTACATAGAGTCTATCGCTTGTGGATGTTGTGCAAGTAGGTCATAGTGCATTGAAAAATGGCTATGACTCTTTTCGTGCTCTTGGCTACTTTCCTATGATATGTGAACAAGTCTTGCATGATAGTGGTGATTAAATAAAATATTAAATGAAGTTAGGATCCCATTACTTTCAGATTTGATTTATTACATCTTATTTATTGTTTTAGTTGTTATTTGTGATTAGAGTAACAAACAAATCATATTCTTTAGTTTATAGTGATTTAGTCGATGCATCGTAATTTTAATTAAACAACTTTCCCTGTGGGATCGATACTTTACTTGCTCTGTATTACTTGTTAACGCATGTATGCTTGCATGAGTTAGAGCTCTTTTGTTAGAACTAAAAAAGAGGCAACAAGTTTTTGGCGCCGTTGCCGGGGAAAGGCGTTTAAATTATTATTATTATCATTAGTTTTAAGCTATATTGTATGACTTAGACAAATCCATTCTTATCTCATTTCCATTTTTGTTTTGTTTTTGTTTCAGGAATTTGGATAAAGTTTTATGCGCACACGGTCATCCAACCCCGACTTAACACCTGTTCAGGACAACATAAACGGGAGAGGTTGGAAGCGAGTATTCGTAGAAATTTACAAGCACAGTTAGAAAGTACCACATCTAATATGGTAGTCGAGGTACAAGGAGAAGAGCAAAGAGAGGAACATAGGGCTCTGAAGGAATATTTCATGCCCAATATTAATGGATTACAGTCTAGCATCGTAAGACCAACGATAGCAGCCAATACATTCGAGATAAAAATGGGCACTATTCAGATGGTATAAAATTCGGTACAGTTTGGGGGTGCCGCTACAGATGATCCGAATGAACACCTGTTGAGTTTCATCGAGATTTGTGATACGTTTAGATACAACGGTGTGATAGAGGATGTTATCAGACTTAGGCTATTTCCATTCTCATTGAGGGATAAAGCAAGAAGTTAGCTTCATTCTTTGCCAGCAGGATCTATAACTACATGGGAGGACATGGCACATAAATTCTTAGCCAAGTTCTTCCCAATGGCTAAGACTGCAAAGATGAGGACAACTATCTCTCAATTTGAGAAACAACAAGGTGAGTCCTTATATGAATCATGGGAGAGATATAAAGAGATGCTGAGAAAGTGTCCACATCACGGTATGCCAGACTGGATCGTGATCAACACATTTTATAATGGATTGGGATGGCAGTCGAGACCGATTGTAGATGCAGCTGCAGGAGGGGCATTATGGGTAAAAAGATATGATGAGGCCTATGAACTTATCGAGACAATGGCATCAAACAATTTTCAAAATCCTACATCTCGAATGCCACAGCCCAAGGTTGCAGGTGTGTTGGAAGTAGATGTTATCACGCAATTGTCAAAGCGACAGATATGGCCATGGTATAAGAAAATAGATACATTAGCGAAGGTAAAACGAAGATGGTTGCCTTCGTATGTGAGATCTGTGCGGGGTCACACTCGACAGATCAATGTGCTATCAGCTCAGAGTCGGTACAGTATGTGAGCAACTACAGGAAAGATTAAGGACAGTTTCAGAACACATACCACCCCAACAACCGAAATCATCCAAACTTTAGTTGGTCAAATAATCAAGGGAATCAGCAGAACCAGTTTCAAACAAATAATCTGGTTTCTATCATAACTTGGCAGTGAAATACGGTTTAATCCTAGACCACCTTTTACGCCGGAATTTTTTCAACAACAACAACATCACACTCCAGCCGACTTCATCATTTTGGATTACGAGGAAGATAAAAGTATACCAATTATACTGGGGAGACCATTCTTAGCCACAGGTAGGACTTCGATAGATGTGCAAAAAGGGGAACTCACGATGCGTGTACATGATCAGGAGGTGACCTTTAACGTCTTTAAAGCAATGAAGTTCCCAACAGATGAAAAAGAATGCTTCTGGGTTGATGTGGTGAACCAGGTTCTAAATGATGAAGTACAGAGTAGAGTGGATTGTGAACCACTGAGAAGTATCATTGTTGAAAATTCAGATGTGGAGGATGAGGAATTAAATAAATTCGATCAATATCTGGATACGCCTCCACAGTATGGAACCATTGCAGTATGTGATAAGTTTTCGGCTAAGCATCTTAAAGTGAATGGTCAGAGATTGAAGAATTATTCTGGTGGTGAGGTGGACAGAAAGAAAGTCACCTCGATTCTATCTTTGACATGAGACTCAGAGACAGTCAAGCTAATTGACTATAACTTAGCGCTTGATGGGAGGCAACCCATTGTTTCCATCTCTACTTAGTATTTATTCAGTTCAAGTTGTTTGGTTTAGATTATTCTCATTACTTGTTAGGATAGTATGCATACATTCATCTGCTTATTCATCGTAATTGAATCACAGAAGAGCACGTGCATGCATTGCATTGAAATTAGGGAGACAGAATAGTCATTCATTTTGATTTAGTAAACCACGTTTTGATGAGGTCCATTGATGTTATTGAAGGTGTATTGGAGAGCATGCATGTCTGTCTTGCAGATTCTAAAAAAATAAAAGTTAACAGTGCAGATATCAGGGACGCGTGGCCGCGCAACAATTTTAGTATGCATACAGGCCCAAGAATACGACCGCCAGATCAGATTCGCCATCACCGCACGCTACCAAATTTCATTAAAACCTCGCACGGCCGTCATGCACAAATAGATGTGGAAAATTTTTTAAGTTTAAAAACGTGATGGAGATCAGTTGGACTCTCATTTGCAATCAAAATAGAAGCACAGTCACTTTGTCTCTCCATAACTCACATCTCTATCTCTCTAGCAGTTACAGATTTGAAGCCATAAATCTCTCCACCACGTGATTATCCACAAATTCTTCCACGTTCTACATCTACCCACGTCTCATCAGTGCATTATAAAACTAGGGCTTTAAGAGAAATTGTGCAACATTAGTGTGGAGCAAATCACAGCCTTTGTTAGCATTCATTTTCAGTCAAATCATCTCACTATCTTTATCAATTGCAAATGGGTCCCAAATGTGCTAGCTCTATTGCATCTTCTTCTTCATCTTCCTCGGACAGTCAAGGGCCGGATATTGTGGATCACACCAAGTTTCTAAACTTGGAAGCTCAGCAAGAGTATTACCGAATTGTGGCGAAGACGTTCATCAAGGAGCGCGGTTTCAAGCCGGATGGGCAAGATGGTCAGTTGTGTGCCATGATTTGAGAGAGAGGTTGGGGTGGACTGACTGCCACTCCCACGCCCATTCCGATGAGCATAGTCCACGAGTTTTATGCCAATGCAAAGGTCACCATGAGCGGTATAGATTTGGTTCGCGGTGTCGAGATAGATTACAGACCCCGTGCCATCCGCACCATTTTTGGACTTACCGATACACCGCCAACGGGGGCTGCTAATTGGGTCCCCGGTACACATTCAAAGACAGACATGGAGTTGGTTATTGCTGAATTGTGTGTGCCTGGCACAAAATGGACCTATAAAGTCGGCACAAATTAACCTCGCATATTCCCAGTCACCGCCCTGAACCGATATGCAAAGGCGTGGAATCTGTTCGTATGTGCCAAGCCCGTGCCTTCCTCTCATCAGCACGAAATAACAGCGGAGAGGGCACTTATTCTGTGGGGCATAATCACCGGGAAATACATTGACATTGGTCATCTCATCCATGAGAATATGTTGCGATATCTGCGGAGAGGCACCATTGGCAGCATTCCACACGCATCAGTGGTTGCTATGCTATGTGCTAATCAGGGGTGCAACTGGGGCAACGAACAAATGCAATACCCAAGCTAGTACATAACTCATGCCACAATTACAAAATTTGAGGACTAGGCAGGAGGTGTACCACACCCACGCGGACTAAGATTTATCATTCAGCCTACTTTTCCAGAGCCACCACAGCAGCCCACTCAGACAGATGAGGCAGGCCCATCCACGCAAGCACATGCCACCCATGGTGATCGCCAGCTCCGGAGGTTGGAGCGAAAAGTCGATGCCATGTACGATAATTTGGGCACATTTGCGATGGGACTCACGAGGGCCTTGGCCGAAGCTTTTGCGCAACAAGGAACGACGCTGGAATGGACTCAGTTTGGAACAACAACGCTATATCCACGACCAGATTCACCACCCGAGGAGGGTGGTAACACCGATCATTAGGGGAGTTTTTTTGTTACCCTTTACCTTCATTCAATAGGGCATTGAATATTATAAGTTTGGGGGTATTGGGTTAGTAGTGTAGTTGCATGTAGTTGAGCATGATTAGTTGAATTTAATTTTGTAGTTTTTGCATGTTTAGTTTAAATTTTTGCATCATATAGTTATTTTTGCATATATAGTTGCATGTTCATGTTTAGTTTGCATATCTCACAGCTCTTGCCGTATAGAAATTTTTGTCTAGCCGATGATGATAGTGAATTTTATAACGATTTTTGAGTATTTTGGATAATATGAGCTGAGATATAATATTTTACACAATGAAATTCATAATGTTGTTTAAATGCTTTCGGTTTGCACGAATGTGTTCCCAATCACTTGTAGGTATAAGAAGGATGTGTTGCATTGCTCGATAGAAAATGTAGTTTTAAAAAGAGAAATATGTGGAAAATGAACTTAGACGGTTTATAACATTTATTTTTAAACTTTGGGAAAACATGGGTATCTATGTATAAAAAAAATATATAGTAATAACGTGGCTAGTCTTATTTCGGGGCCCTAGCTACTTGAGTAAGTAAGTCACCGAGGGATTGTCTCTACACTAGCTAGCCTAAGGTCTTTCATGGTCTGGGATTCGTTGGTTGAAAGCTCGCTAAGGGGTAGCAGTGTTGCCTAATGGAGTAAGACATTGCACAGTCATGTGAAAAAAAAGAAAAAAAAAAGAAAAATAGCAATAAACACCGCGAAAAAGTGAAAAAATCGTCCTCGTATGTAAAAATAAAGCAGTTAAGCCCATTGTTGAACCTCAGTTTGTTTTGATATATTGGAATAGTCTTTATTGTTTATGTATACATGAATCTTGATTTAAACTATAATTTTCTGTTTTGAGCAATATAGCATGAGTATTCTTTTATTAAATCAAGTTTTGGTGAATATAACACATACACACACAGCATATCTATAGCATTTATGAATTATCCAAGTGTATGACATTATTCCTACAGTTTGGTTTGAATCTGTATTCTTGAATCTAGAAAAATTCGCTGAGGCAATTTGGACTGAATTTCTGTGATAGCTGGATAATGTGAGATTAGTTGCATCATCATTTAGTTGCATAGTAATATAGCTGCATTTTCATTGTTCATTAGTATGCATTGCTTGAGGGCAAGCAACAATTCAAGTTTGGGGGTATTTGATAAGTGGGTTTTATACCTACTTATTGAGTACCAATTCACGCGAACTATGCCTATCTCAAGTATATTTTAGTGTGTTTTAGTTGTATTTCATGTTAGTTTGCATTGCATATACTTAAAACTCCTTTTGGTGAAAAAGTACAGGAAACAACCTAATTTGGTGGAATTAGAAGGCATGAGGCGAATGGATGCATGAGCGAGGCTCAAGCTGTGATGTGCGTGGCATGAGGGTCAAGAAGCAGAAGACTAAGTTGGATGGATGAAGGAAGGAGCAGCGGAACATATCAGTGCAGCAGCAGAACAAGAACTAAAAAGTGCAGAACCGCGTGGCAGGACAAGCATGGGAACACGCACCCGCGCGAGAACCCGACTGGAGATCTTGACACACTGCAAGTTGCGCGCCCGCGCGAGAATTATACTGGGGGATCACGCGGCTGCGTGAGAACCCGGCTGGAGATCTTGACACACTGCAGGTTACGCGCCCGCGCGAGAAGTATACTAGGGGATCATGTGGCCGTGCGCGATGCTGATTTATGCTGATTTGTTTTATTTTAATTTTTTAATTAAAAGGGTTGTAATTGGTTTTTAAACGTTATCTGACTGATGTCAGAGAGGATTATTGAGAATTATTCAGTTTTTACGTATTTTCATCTGGGAATTAGGGTTTACATTGAGAGAGAGATTCCAACGTAGAAGGAGGCCTAAACTCTACTCTTCTACTCCTTCTTGGGATTTTCTACCAGTGTGGATATTTTATTAGTATTTTTGATGGATTTATAACAGGAGTTGAATGTTAATAGTGGATGATATTCAGCAATTGGGTTTGATTGTTTCTATCTTTTATCTTTCAATTGTTTGCTTATTAGCCATGTTTAGCTTTGATCCCATAATGGCTTTTGGTTCAGTCATGAACTAAACTCCATTATGGGATTCTAACTGATTTTAATATATAGTTTGATTGCATGCTTGAATGCTAGATTGATTTACATATCATTTGGGATTTCTATCATGATTGTTTTGCATGTATGAATGCTTGATCACCATTTGTTTCAGTATTTGTATGGGATTGACAATGAACATGCAAGTATGGATTGTAATCATGATAGCATGCGTATATGGGGCTGCTTTATATGGCTTGTGTATTTCGTGAATCATATAGACATATATTGTTTCACCGTATGAGTTAGAATAAGAGCTTGTACTTAAATTCAATATGGTTGCAATTTCACATAGACATATAGTGATTTTGGTTATATTGATAATTACATAGAATCTATCTCTTGTGAATGCTGTGTAAGTAGGTCATAGTGCATTGAAAAATGGCTATGACTCTTTTAGTGCTCTTGGCTACTTTCCTATGATATATGAACAAGTCTTGAATGATAGTGGTGATTAAATGAAATATTAAATGAAGTTAGGACCCATTACTTTCAGATTTGATTTATTACATCTTATTTATTGTTTTAGTTGTTATTTGTGATTAGAGTAACAAACAAATCATATTCATTAGTTTGAGCATATAAATATAGTGATTTAGTTGATGCATCGTAATTTTAATTAAACAACTTTTCCTGTGGGATCGATACTTTACTTGCTCTGTATTACTTGTTGACGTATGTATGCTTGCATGAGTTATAGCTCTTTTGTTAGAACTAAAAAAGAGGCAACAATTATCTCCACATAATTTCAATTTAGAACTAATATTAAACATTGAAGAATTATAATCACTTACTTATTTAAAGTCCTACAATCGTAAATGTATTCAATCAGAACGAGCTTTTGGGAGAATAAATGTCTTTTGATGGTCATATCTTTCTTTCAAAAAACTTCAAAGAATAAGAGGATCTTTTATTAAAAGATACTCTAACTTCAACTCTTAATGGATATGATGACGTAAAAAAATCATGGTATTTACCTTGTTTTGACTAGATGTTTCATTACCATCTTTAATGGTGTCTCCAAGACCCATAGCATCAAGATGAATTTCGGCATCAAGGATCCATGACTAATAATTTTTACCCGTAATATCAAATGACACGAACTCAAGTTTGGTAAGGTTTGTTATTGTAACTTCATAAAAAATATCAAAAATTATTAGAAATTTGGTTTATTATAATAAATATTGAATAAACATTTGGTCAAATGTTAAATGAGTAGTACGTAACATTGTTACAAAATAAAACTTTGACAAACAGTTTGTCCATATAGAATGTGTTGTGATTCGACAAAACATATGTAATTAAATATTAAGCAATGAAGTGAGTGTTCACTTATGTTAAATGTCGACGTCGGGATTTTTATTTGTCCCTTTCTATGCTTGTCTTTTGGTGTTCTCATTTTAGATGAGTTTTGTTTGAAAAAAACAAGTTTGAAAAGGTCCGACATGTAAATGTCGACGATTTGACTGTTAGAGTCGCCAATTGGTATTTTTAAATTGTTGCACCAAATTAACCGAGAAAAAGGTTTGCACAAAGACCTAGTGATGTGACACTGTTTAACTGGTTTGCAAAACTAGAATTCGTTAGGGCCTGGGGGCTTGATTAAGTCGAGGGAAGGTGTTAGGCAACCCCCCGCCTCGACTTCGTGATAACTGTTATCGCCACTTTTCATTAAACTTTTATCTGTTAATGTGTGTATGTGTGTGTGAGAATTAGGTCTATGTACAGTTGTTTGGAAGTAGTGTTATGCCGCATTCGCACATATATACAAAGGGTTTGACTTTTGTATAAATGTTCAATTTTAACGAGATATAGCAGTGATGTTTTGTAAAACAGGTTTTTTTAAACCCTTATGCTCAATAGTAATTGAGGCCTTTGATACATCTATTTTATTATAGGTTCGGCTTAATTGCTTTTATTTTTGAGATACGAAGCATCTTCGAGAATATAAGATACATAGCAGTGCTGAACTCCTTGTGGGCATGAGAGCCATCTAAGAAAATTTAGACACCGTGAATAATTTACAAGCTGGCTGCAGCTGAAAATGTCCATTACGGGAATCGAATTTAGATTCAGAGACTGAATATGTGATCACGTGATTCCTAGGCTCACATGATAAAGCAATATGTACGAATGCTAGAAAATAGATTAGATTTGAATAAATCTAAGCATTCCAGCTTCAACGGTTCAAGTTTAGTCACCATGAACTAGTTAAAGTGAGAAATAGCTAGACTTAGGCAAATCTAACCCGTAGGCAAATAAAAGCTAGAAAAAGAACTAGATTTGAATAAATCTAAACTATTCCAGTTTAGTCACCATGAACCGGTTAAAGTGAGAAATAGCCAGATTTAGGCAAATCTAGCCCGCAGGCTGATAAAACAGTTATATATATAAATAAGAGCTATATATATATATATATATATATATATATATATATATATATAGGAAAATGATCCATGGAAAACATTAGTTATGGGAACTATTTCAACTAACTGTTATCTAGCCGTCCAAAATTAGAGTGAATGGCTGAGATGAGGGCCCAACCGCTAATCCCTCTAGCGGCCAGCCAAATTCTTTTATGTTGGTCGCTACTCCCTCTAGCGGCTAGTCAAAACGACCGTGTTTTGACTGACCACTAGAGGGAATAGCGGCCAACATAAAAGAATTGGGCTTAATTACTGATTATCCTGATTATCCTCATACATATTGCTTATTAATCAGTAAAATAAAATAATAAAAATTATAAGGATAATCAGTAATTATCGTTATACTTATCCTTATACTTATTAATAAATAAATATGTATAAGAATAATTATCGATTATCTTCTTATGATTTTTAATTATAATAGGAAATAGTGATCGAGTTTATATAAATTCAATCACTATTTCCTATTTATAATTAAAATTATAAGACGATAATCAATAATTATCCTTATACATTTTTTAATTGTAAATATGAAATAGTGATTGAGTTTATATAAATTCAATCATTATTTCCTCTTATAATTAAAAATTTATAAGACGATAATCGATAATTATCCTTATACATACTTAATTTATTAATAAGTATAAAGATAATTACCTTGATTATCCTTATAATTTTTATTATTTTATTTTACTAATTAATAAGTAGTATGTATGAGGATAATCAGATAATCAATAATTAAGCCAAATTTTATATGTTTGTTACTACTCCTTTCTGATCGGCCACCAAAACACGGTTGCTTGACCGGGTCGCTAGGGGAGTAGAGACCAATATAAAAGAATTTGGATGGCCACTAAAGGAGTAGCTACCGGGCCCTCATCTCAAATGCATTCACTCTAATTTTGGACGATTAGATAATGCTTAGTTGAAATAAAGGCTTATAACTAACGCTTTTCCATGGATCATTTCTATATATATATATATATATATATATATATATATATATATATATATATATAAAGTGTAAATGGCCTCAAGTGATCTCTGTGTTCGATCGAAAATATATATATATATATATATATATATATATATATATATATATATATAATATATATATACAAAGTCGTAAACACACCGAATATCACACCTGCACTCAATCGAAATGGCATTTCGGTCTCACAAAGCAAATTCATTGAAGTTATTTTTGTAGTTTGCGCCGAAAGTTAAGATATGATTCTTGTGGGACTTCTTTTGAAGCCATTTGAGTTGAAATGTGTTGATTTGAATTGAGTTTGAGTTGGCAAAATGACTATTTTGCCCTCCCTAATTGTCTCTCGGCTTTGGAGCGCTTATAGCGCTTTCTTTTCGTGGTTATCTCTCGAGATTGGCTCGGTGTTGACTCGCATCGCCCTCGTGGTTATATCTCGAGGTTGGCTTGATCTCCTGGGGTATCTCCGAGGTTGAAACTGACTTTTCCGAGGTTATCTTCGGGGTTAGAAACTGATCTCCCGGGGTTATCTCCGGGGTTAGAAACTAGATCTCTCGAGGTTATCTTTGTTTTTGGCCAATCGTACTTCGCAACTCGCACATTTTATTTTGCATATTGTAAATCGTAAATCACACTTCGCACATCGTAAATCGCATTACCTTTACCAATTATTGTTGATGCCTGTGATGGTGTTAAGCCCCCCAAACTCGGGTACTTGAAACCCGAACTCGGTGCTTTACGATACCATTTCTATGTGCGGAATAATACTAATAATAATAACAATAATATAAAAATCCAACGTAATTTATATTTATCAGAGTCAATTCCCAATTACGCAACCTTTACTATAATTCTTTACATGATATATAATACATATCATTGTCTATATATTGTGTAATTATTACAAAAGACACCATTAAACATGTTCATTTTGCTTTCCTTTTCACTTGTTCTTATCTCGAACCTTCTAAGTTGATCATGCCTAATCGAAAACATTTAAATTTAAGCAAGAATGAGAATTTGGGTGCCCAAAGTAAGTAATACCAATTAGAAATATAATTAATGAGAGAAATAAATATTTTCAGACATCACTTCTACAACGAATTTATAGTTGTGAAGTAAACCGAACAAATAATAACATAACAATTACGTCTCAAATTTTGAAACTACGTATTGACTATATATATAAGTATTAGTGATTGATTATGAACATTGTTTTAGTTTTTTTTTTAAGGTTTAGCGTAATTTCATCTAAAACCATCATAACTTACTGGTGCGTTAGGTTATACTTCCCATGGCCCCCTGTGATTGATCAATACTACATTACAAGAACGATATGATCGCTCACTCTCATCCTCCTTGGCAAGATAAAAGTTTTCCCGTGATCGGGATGTTCATACTTAGTCTGGAATCCGAACCAAAACAATTTGATTGAATACAAAAAGGTTTATCATATTCAACGATATTTCGAAATTTATGTCTAGCTGGTCAATTAGCTTGGACATATATATATATATATATATATATATATATCAACATGTGTTTAACTACAATGACTATCCAAGTGGGGACACTTGTATAACCATATATATAGAAATTAACGAACAAAATATATATCTGAATTACCATATACTAACATGTTGATAAACAATGATCGGATATAGAATATATCACAATAGGGTTAATAATATAGCATAATAATAATATAATTCTGAAACTTCTTACTCATGTCCATTGCATAAAGGAAATGCAAAGGTAAAATACTTGCCTGATGCATTGCTTACAGTTCGTAACTTAGTTCTATCTTTATATAACACCTATCAGTAATAAGATCATTTGATCAATTAGAATAACATACTATAACATATAAGATCGCTTATTGCAACAAAGACATAACCTAATCACATTGTCACATATGTTCCCCCAACCATCAATCACAAATAAACACATATCTAATCAAATTATCTAAGTCAGATCAATTTCAAACATGTCGAGGTATCTTGTGGCTTTTATCGGGTAATTATCGAGTCTAAGACTCTGTCCTGTAGTTCAATAGCTAAAATTATCAGTCATATTATTTTTAAATGACTTATAATAATTTTTAAACATTTATTATAATTTATCATGAATTTTCAAACATCTAATCATTATTAAATGATTTAAATATTAAATAATTCTATTATCATTAATATTTAATTAATATTAAACCATTAATGAAACCATTGCCAAAATATCAATGCTATTTATAATAACTTAAAATACTTTTAAAGTATTAATTTTACCCTTAAATGATTTTTAAAACGTTTAAAATCATTTTTAAATGATTACTATTAATATTAAAATATTATCAAGATTATCTATCAAAATATTAAAAGTCATTAATTATAACCTATAATATTTTTAATCCATTTATTTCCTTTTTAAATGATCTTTAAATCAATAAAACCATTTTTAAATTATTTATTTAATATTAATATTAAATAACTCTAATATCATTTATAATAAATTAATAATTATTAATTTTAAATTATTAATAAAATTATCCTTTAAATATTAAAAGTTATATTTTATAACTTAAAATATCTTTAAACATTTTATTTTTATTTAAAATGATTTTTATAATAATAAAATCATTTTTAAACTAATTTATTTAATATAATTATTAAATAATCTTAATATCATTAATAATAATTAATTAATGAAATTTACCTTTAAATATTGAAAGTTATATTTTATAACTTAAAATACTTTTAAATACCTTATTATTATTTAAAATGATTTTTTAATATAATAAAATCATTTTAAATTAATTTATTTAATTTATTTAGTAAATAACTTAATTATCATTTATAATAATTTGTTAATGACATTTATCATAAAATATTAAAAGTCATTACAAATAACTTAAATTATTTTCTTATATCATAATATAATTTTAAATGATTTTCAAGTATTAAAATCATTTTAAAATAATTTATTTAATATTATAATTAAATAAATTAAATATCTTTAATATTCCAAAAATATTAAATATTTATGAAATATATTCAAAATAAATAAAACTAATTTTGGAATTTAAAATAATTTTTAATAATTTAAAACTATTTTTTTCTATTTATTTAACTAAAATAATAATTTTAGAAATTAATTGTCGCTAAAGATGTACTTATATATGACAAAGTAACCGCCGCTTATAGGTGTTCTCCATGTTCTTCACCCAAACCCAGAATATTAATGTCAGTTTCGAGTGGTTGGGTTTGACCAAGTGTAGATCTTGGCTCGTTAAGTTTCTGGGCATTCTGCTGGTCATACCGTGTAGTAATAGTAACATACTACAAGCTTCAACAATCAACATGATCAAAAAGCAACTAACAAAGGAGATCTAAGCCTCCAAAATACCTGTCAGAGCTGTTCTTCATTTCTGGGCAGTTCGACTGCCTTACTTTGAGCTTCTACAACATGCAATTCTGGTGATGTTTTAGTGATATAAAACTTGCATTGTGTAGCCAACGTGTATATGAAGAGATCCATTACATAACATCACTATAACAACAACGTAAGAGCCATAAACTGTCCGGTCAAACCATGTCAGAAGCCACTGAATTGAGTTTTCTGGGTTACCTAGAAAACTCAACCCGTGAACTTTCGACTTGGTTTGACCATCCTCCAGATCCATACTGTTTGTAATATAAGCGATCCAAAAGAATTAAACTATAGTATAACGACCATAATATAACCTAAATACAAGAACTAACACATACCAACAAATAGAAGCAAGATCAAAGCTACAGAAAAGCTTATCAGGTGTTTCTGGGTAACAATCTGGGTTACCCAGATCAGTTCGGTCATGGCCGGTCAACGGCATTTGACCACTAATAACTTGTTATGTACACATGATTTATGCATGACTCCAGTTTTGGATCAAAGATCTACTAACATACTACTAGATAACACACTTAAAACACAAAAACTAAACACAGACAGAGATCTACAAGGCCTGACATTCGTTGTCAGAACACGAAATAAAATTTTTCCAGATTTTGTAAATCATCAAATTCGAGCCTATAGATGTTATGGATCTAACATCTATCAACCCAGATCATCATTATATACTACATAGAACATGTTTTAACATTTAAACATAACTTTTAACAGAGGATCGAAGATCAGATTTCTAGTTTAGTGTTCTACCTCTTTTGAACAAATTCTTGATTCTAGCCACTGATTTGGTTATGGGTGATCATGAGGCTTGATTTGTGACTGATATATCTTGATATTTTTTGAGGTGTGGGGCTTGAGAGAGTTAGTTTGAGTGTTGTGCAAAATTTAGGCTAACAATGAACTTTTTCTCTCTCCAATCTATATATATATGATGTTGGATGCACATAGCTGATGATTTGAGGCTAGTTGCTGAGATTTTGAGCTCTAGGAAAGTCAAAAGTAGTTTACCAACTACATTTTAGCTAGATTTACAAGTTATCCTCAATAATACAATAAGGGCATACATGTCTTTTGGCTTTTAAAATTAAGGGCAAAAATGTAAACTTGTCAAACCCTTGGGGTTTAACCCTAAGGTTTAGCACAAATTGTAGGATTTTCCAACTAGGGTTTGTACAAAAAAAATAAAAATAAAAAAATAAATTTTAGTTTCTAAAATGGAAATTAAGGTTTCCTTAATGATACTTAGTTCCTAATTACATATAACATACACATTAGATTATAGATTCACCAATTATCATTAGCACTATAGTTAGCAAATTTAGAGTTTTTAATTTGACAAAAAGGCTAAATTAGAAATTAGGTTTCCTAAATTACAAATTTAGGGTTTCTACGTTAGTTTAGGTTTTTCTAATATTTAGACATTAATCATTAAGTTTAAAAATTCAATAATTATAATTAAACTTACTAATTTAGCAATTAGAGCAAATAAATAGCAATTAGCATTACCCATATAACAATTAGGGTTACTAATTATTAATAAGGATTTTTAATTATAAAATTAAGGTTTTCTAATTTCACGATTAGGGTTTACAATTACTAATTAGGATTTCTAAATTTAGAAATTAGGTTTCCGAATTTAGTAATTAGGGTTCTCAATTAATTAGGGTTTCTAATTAATTAGGTTATTTTCTAAGTATAATTAGGGTTTACCTAATTACTTTTGTGACGCCCCCAAAATTAGGTATACATCACCTATCTTGGGTCGTCAGATACATGGTACAAAATTCAAATACAACTTACTAATACAACTGTCGTGTACAATAATACAAAAATAACTGTGAGTTTGAATACAATTATTGTGTACTAGAGATTATACAAACTCAAAAGGAGTCCTCATTACAATTATTAACACACTATTTCACAGAATAGTGAGGACTACTAATGCTATCCCTCGGACCGTCACACTGTTCCCGACTATTCCTCGCTATGTTCTCATTTCAAGAGAATAAAGTGAAAGAAAGGGTGAGCTCAACTAGCCCAAAGAAGAAATATTATGACTTAAGATAACACGTAATAAATTATCGTTAGCCTTCAAAGATAGATTAAAGCGATAAAATATAACAACATCAAGTTTAATCTGCGGTGGAACAAGCAATTCATTAAAAGAGTCAAGTAGAGAATAAAATCTACATGCCTTTTATGATTTAAAAGGTTTTTCATGACTTTTATCATTTGGGACTCAAATTTTAATAAATAATCCACATCATCGAATCACCCTTGCACTACTGGCCAAGGATATTCTTTAGTATCACGACCACAAATTATTCATACTTTTCTGACCAAGGACATTCGTGTATTCATTAATGGTCATAATCATGCCAACAACTGTCCATCAATGCACTACGGCCAATGATAACTTTTACCACATCATTTATAACATTACGGTCATGATTACACCGAATAATCCATGGTCATAATCATACCAAGTCCATCTATGCACTACAGGCCACAAATGACTTTCAACATAATATAAACATGAGGATGATGACAATGATATAAGAATTCAATAAAACAAGTTCAAGAATTAATTTATCCAGGAACTAATAATGTCCAAATTGTCAACATGATACCGCTTTGTAGAGTAAAATTCAAGAATGATCAGAAGAATATTTTCATGAAAAGATACTGGATGAAGCGCAAATATCAAGGATATTCTACTAATTTCATGGAGTATAAAAGTCAAAACTTTAACCAACTGAGTATAATAAAGAATGGAATAACAAAAGAAATCACCATGCATGCGGTACTTCACATAGAGAGGTTATTCCAACAGAATAATAATAACGGAACCAGGTCAGGCAAAATTTGCAAGCTGTAATGTTCCAACATAATAATAAAGAGCGGAACCAGTCCGTGTAAAAACACATGCATAAGATGTTCCAACAGTAATAATAATAAAGGCGGAACTAGGTCCGGTGTAAAACACATGACATGTGGATGTTCCAATGAATAATAATAAAGACGGAACCAGTCCGTGTAAAACACATGCATATGATGTTCCAAATGTAATTATAGAAGAATGTCACTAAGTATAGGGTAAATAGCGATATAAAGTTATTCCAACCGAATAATAAGCAATGGAATAACAACAGCTTCTCCTCATGAATAAGAAAGAATAACACCCTCACCGTAAAAAAAGAAACTAGATATAAGAGTAGTGAAATAGCAAAACACTTTTCTTCTCTCTCTATAATTTTCTCTCTAGAGTTTCAATGAATTCGTAAGAAATAATGAAGGAATGAGCTTCTATTTATAGGAGATTTGAAGGGATACTGTTTAGTCCGTGCGCATCGAATGATCTCACGGATGAATTATTTAGCAGTGGTGTGTGAATGTTAGGCCATGAATTTCAAATTATTATCAGTAAAAACAAAACAAGGTACAATAATACATATATATATATATATATATATATAATTGATTACATGATATAATCACACACCCACATAATTATTATATATATATCATCATATAATAATAGTACTTTTTTTTCCACACCACCCGTAGCTAGACTTTCTCCCCCCCCCATCCATTTCAAATCTCCACCAACAAGTCATCAACCTTACTAGTGGCCACACCTTTTATTATAAAAAATAATTTTCTACCTATTATTTTGAAAAATGGGTAAGTGAGAATCCAAATAATAAGTAAATTTATAACAATTACTATAATAATAATTGAACAAAAGCGGGTGAATTCTCACGTAAGCATCAATAATCAATACTGTAAAGCTATTGTGCAACTACGCCATTATCAGTACTTTTAACACCGGGTGTTTCAACAGTTAATCTGTAAAACTTCCGCCGTTATTTTCATATAAAGTATTTTTGTCATTTTCTCAATCCAAATAATAATTCCGTTGTGGGGTCCACCAATGATTGTCTTGGTTATGACTAATATTCCTCGTTAAAATGAATATTCCCCACCAATCGAATATTATATAACAACTTGCGTACTTTGCAAAATATTAACCACAACTATAACATTATATCAATTTCACTCCATAATATTCAAAAATAAGATTTATAAAAAATTCATCTTTATTCAAAAAGTTGGGGTTTTACAATCTTCCCTTCTTATGAAACTTTGCCCTCTAAATTAGGGTACATACCTGGTATATTGAAGAGGTAAGGATACCTTGATTTCATTTCTGATTCTAACTCCCAAGTCATTTCCTCAACATCGTGGTTTCTCCACAAAACTTTGACTTGAGGTATAACCTTGGAGCGTAGAATATGTTCCTTCTTATCCAAGATTTGAACAGGAACCTCTTCATACGTCAAATCTTCCGCTATTTCATCCGGTTCTAACTCAATAATGTGGTTCGGGTCTTCCACATATTTAAGTAACATGGATATGTGAAAAATGTTATGAACACGAGACATACTTGGCGGTAAAGCGAGTCTATAGGCCACAGTTCCTACTCGATTAAGGATTAAAAATGGGCCGATGAATCGAGGATTGAGCTTTCCTCTCTTTTCAAATCTCATAACTCCTTTCCATGGAGCAACACGTAACAACACATGATCTCCTATATCGAATTCCACGCCTTTTCGATGAAGATCAAAGATAACTCTTTTGTCGATCTTGTGAGATTTTTATACGTTCACGGATCGCTTGAATCTTTCCGTAGTCATATACGCACTCAACTCCGATCCCAATAACGTTGCTTCACCCACCTCATCCCAAAGATAATCGAGAACGACACTTTCTTCCATACAACGCTGAATGGAGCCATGCCAATACTTGCTTGATAACTATTGTTGTAGGAAAACTCCACCAATGGTAAGAACTTGTCCCAACTTCCCTTGAAATCAAGGACACATAGTCTTAATAGATCTTCAAGAGTTTGAATAGTCCTCTCCATCGCTCGTCTGTCTCGAGGATGATATGCCGAGCTAAATCGTAAATATGTGCCCATAGCTTTTTGTAAACTAACCCAAAATCGCGAAGTGAATCTTGGGTCTCGATCAGAAACTATGGATACTGGCATACCATGCAATCTTACAACCTCATTTATGTACATACGAAAGCAAGACGCTCAAGTGTATAAGTTTTTCAGACGGTGAAGAAATGAGCAGACTTGGTCAATCTATCAACAATGACCCAAATCGCATCTATGCCTTGAGAAACTTTGGGAAGACTAGTAACGAAATCCATGGTAATGTGCTCCCACTTCCATTCTGGAATTTCAAGTGGTTGCAATGGACCTTTTGGTACTTGATGCTCCACTTTAACTCGTTGACAAGTTAGACACCTTGAGATAAACAACGTAATCTCTCTTCATATTGCTCCACCAAAATGTATGACGAATATCATGATACATTTTGGTACTCCCAGGATGGATTGCAAACGGTGTGTTGTGCGCCCTCATTCATGATTTTATACTTTAAATCGGGGTCGTTAGGAACACAAAGTCTGGAGTTGACTCAAGTATTCCTTCTTCATCGATTCTTGCTTCCGCATCGCACCTTCTTGCACTTTCTTCCTCATACACATCACTCCGGATTCAGAACTTGAGCAGCTTTAATTTTATCAATTAAAGTCGGTTCTACTCGTATATTTTCCATCATCACGTGGGTCCCTGGAGTCTTTATCTCTATCTCCATCCTTTGTAATTCATACAAATGGGCCTATGCGTTGACAATATTGCACTCGCATTCAAGATATGATCTTCTACTCAATGCGCCACCTACCACGCTCAAGCGCTTCTAGGATGGTATTGGATGGTATGATCATAATCTTTCAGCAGTTCAAGCCAACGTCGTTGTCGCATGTTGAGTTCCTTTTGAGTGAAGAAATATTTGAGGCTTTTATGATCCGTAAAGATCTCCACTTTCTCCCCATACAAGTAATGCCTCCAAATCTTTAGTTCGAAGATAACAACCGCTAACTCTAGATCATGAGTAGGATAATTCCTCTCATATTCTTTTTTTGAGTTGTCTTGAGGCATAGGCTATGACTTTTCCATGTTGCATGAGAACACATCCCAACCCTTTTGCTCAAGCATCAGAGATGACAAATCCTCCGAGCCGGATGGTATTGTCGTAACAAAAATAAATGAGTCTCCTCTTGAGTTCTTGAAAAATCTTCTCACATTCTTCGCTCCAACCGAACTTTGTATCTTCCGAGTCACCGAAGTCAATCGGAGTAAGCGATTCGAGAAAATCCTTCCACGAATCTCCGATAATAACCAAATTTAAACCGAGAAAGCTACGATTTCTTGGTCATCGATTTAGGTTGCTCCCACTTTGAATAGCTTCAATCTTTCTTTGGGTCAACAGATATTCCATGACTTGATATTACGTGCCTAAGGAATGCTACTTCCTCAAGCCGTAACTCGTGATTTCTTTAAGTTGGCATAAAGCTTATATTCACGAAGCTTTTGGAGTGTCAGCCTCAAGTGTTGCTCATGATCTTCACGGCTTTTAGAATAAATAAGGATGTCGTTAATAAAGACGACCACAAAGTGATCCAAATATTCCTTGAATACTAGGTTCATCATATCCATGAAGGCAGCAGGAGCATTAGTCAATCCAAAGGACATGACTAGGAATTCATAATGCCCGTACCGAGTTTTGAAAGTCGTCTTTGGAATGTCATCGGTTCTAATCTTCAATTGGTGATATCCTAATGAAGATCAATCTTTAAAAAGAATTTGGCTCCTTGCAATCGGGTCAAACAGTCATCAATACGCGGGCAATGGGTACCTATTTTTGATGGTGACATGATTTAACTCCCGATAATCAATACAAAGTCGTATACTCCCATCTTTCTTCTTCACGAATAAAACAGGAGCACCCCAAGGAGAAGTACTAGGACGAATAAAGCCAATGTCTACCAATTTCTACAGTTGGGTCTTTAACTCCTGAAGTTCAATAGGAGCCATTCGATATGGGGTTTTGGAAATGGGTTTTGTACCGGGTTCAAGGTTGATACAAAATTCAATTTCACGCTCTGGGGGTAGGCCAAGAAGTTCTTCGGGAAATACGTCAGGAAATTTATTAACCATGTAAATATCATTCGTGAGCGCATTTATTTTTTTGTTTAGATCTGTAACATGAGCTAAGAAAGCTTGACATCCATTTTTTCAATAAACGAATAGCTTTTATGGCTTGAGATGACCTTGATTGATTTTAATGGTTTGGTCGCTTGAATTCAAGATAATAGTTTGATTAGGAATATGAAAGCTAACAACCCATTTAAAACAATCAATTTTTGCATGATAAGTAGTTAACCAGTCAATCCCTAGAATCACATCAAATGCAAGTATTTTCAATGAAATAAGATCGATAGGTAATATGAGGGTACCGATTTGGACCAAACAAGACTTATAAACAGTGGATGTAATGAAGGTTTCTCCCAATGGAGTTTCCATAGATAAGTCAAAATCTAATTTCTCCGGAGTCAAATTTAATCGTTGAGCACAAGTAGGAGAAATAAAAGAATGGGTAGAACCGATATCAAATAAAGTATACACTTCACTAGAGTTTATGATAACCTTACCCGTGATGACCTCATTCAGGTTCCTTGCTTTCTGGGAGGTCACAACAAATGCTCTCCCTTGCACTACCGGCTTTGACTTTTCTGGGACAGCCTTTGGTGCCTCCATCCTAGCTGAATTTGTCTTCGCTGAACGACAAAATCGGGCTAAGTGACCTTCTCTTCCACAATTATAACATGCTTTGGACGGCATCGCACAATTTGGATTGATGTGTCCCTCCCCTCCGCATTTGAAGCATATGATAGGTGGTCTTTCTCCTTCCTTAACAACGGGTGTTGGTGCTGACGTCTTTCCATCATTGTTGAATCTCCTCTTCTTGAAATGTCCATTCTTATTATTTTGGCCCTGATTACCACCGAAGTGGATACCATTTCTGGCCTGTTGATTCCCTCCACGCTTGTTGTCACCTCTTCGATGACTGCTCTCACTGGTATTATCATTTTGTCGGCTGCTCTCTTTTGGTTGCTTTGACTCGTTATCGCGCTCCACCAACTGAGCCCTATTTACAACATCTGAATACAAACACAGTTTATGAGAAATAAGATGTTGACGTATCTCCGGCTTCAAACCTCTTAAAAATATTCGCGCCATTCTCTCTTCATTATCCACCAAGTGGGACGCAAACTGGGATAACTTCGCAAATTTGCCTTGTATTGCAACACGGTCATATTATTTTGTTCCAATTTGATAAACTCCACCTCCTTCATGTGGCGAATACTTTCGGGAAAGTATTTGTCATTGAACAGCTCTTGGAACTTCTCCCAAGACATCTTCAATATGGCAGGTTAAGTATGTTTTACTGATTCCCACCAGTAATCTGCCTCTCCGCGCAACATAAAGGCAGCAAAGGGAACCTTTTGCTCCTTAGAGCATCCCATGACATCAAATATCTTGGTGATCTACTTTATCCAAGCTTTCGCCATAAGTGGTTTTGGCTCTCCCTTAAGCTCCGGTGGTCCCAGCTCCTTGAACTATTTAGCGGTGACCGCCCGAGAGTTTCCAATGTTTCCACCTACATTTTGGACAGGAGCCACTCTCGCCTGCTGTTGCATGAATTGCATAAAGCCTCTGAACAATCCATCATTCATCATTTGGTCAGTGTTGTTATTTGCATGAGGATTGTCACCTTCACGACATACATTATCCTGATTATTGATATGTGGTGAATCAACGGTCGCCTGTGCTCCATTGCTATTCTCAACATTCTCGGATGTCATTTTCAGATACTGCCACAAAACAAAAGTTAATTAACATATCACATATTATCTCTATACTCTGACCAACCAATTAAATATCAAATAAACTTAGGTAGGTCATACTAGTGAAGGAATTCCCCGTCTCTCCCCTCCTAGTTCTAGTCTCACATCTTAGCCAGGGATCATATCCCTAAGCTTTGATACCAACTGTGACTTTGGACACCAACTTGTGTCAGCACCTCACCAGGGTACCTATCAGCTTGCCACCACAGAACGGCGTCCCCTACGGAGAGTCTGGCTTCGGTGTATCCCTCATCAACAGGAAGTCACCATATAGAGGCTCGGGGCTCTTTACTTATGGCTTTGATACCAACTGTGATGCCCCCAAAATTAGGTATACATCACCTATCTTGGGTCGTCAGATACATGGTGCAAAATTCAAATACAACTTACTAATACAACTGTCGTGTACAATACGACAAAATATAACTGTGAGTTTGAATACAATTATTGTCTACTAGAGATTATACAAACTCAAAAGGAGTCCTCATTACAATTATTAACACACTATTTCACAGAATAGTGAGGACTACTAATGCTATCCTCTAGACCGTCACTCCGTTCCCCGACTAGTCCCTGCTATGTTCTCATTTCCTGAAGAAAACAGTGAAAGAAAGGGTGAGCTCAACTAGTCCAGTAAGAAATATTATGACTTAAGATAACGCAAAATAAATTATCGTTAGCCTTCAACAGTGTTAAACTAATAAAATATAACAACATCAAGTTTAACTGCAGCGGAACAAGAAATCCATTAAAAGAGTCAAGTAGAGAATAAAATCTACTATATTTTATGATTTAAAAGGTTTTTTATGACTTTTATCGCTAGGACTCAGCTTAATAAATAATCCACATCATCGAATCACCCCTGCACTACGGCCAAGGATATTCTTTAGTATCACGACCACAAATTATTCATGCACTACAGCCAAGGACATTCATGTATTCATTAATGGTCATGATCATGCCAACAACTGTTCATCAATGCACTACTACTAATGATAACTTTTACCACATCATTTGTAACATTACTAGCCATGATTACATCAATAATCCATGGTCATAATCATACCAAGTCCATCTATGCACTACAGTGCCACGATGACTTTCAACATAATATAAACATGAGGATGATGACAATGATATAAGAATTCAATAAAACAAGTTCAAGAATTAATTTATCCAGAACTACTAATGTCCAAATTATCAACATGATATCGCTTTGTGCAGAGTAAAATTCAAGAATGATCGGAAGAATATTTCCATGAAAAATCTATTGGATGAAGCGCAAATATCAAGGATATTCTACTAATTTCATGGAGTATAGAAGTCAAAACTTTAACCAACCGAGTATAATAAAGAATGAAATAACAAAAGAAATCACCATGCATGCGTGTACCGCAGACAAAAGTTATTCCAATGTAATAATAATAACGGAACCAAAGTTAGGCAAAATTTGCACCGCATGCGGGATGTTCCAATGTAATAATAATAAAGAGCGAACCAGTCGTAAAAACACATGCATGTGATGTTCCAATAGAATAACAATAAAAGCGGAACCGGTCCGGTGTAAAACCTACGTGCATACATGATGTTCCAACAGAATAATAGAAGAATGTCACCAAGTATAGGGTAAACCACGTATATAGGTTATTCCAACCGAATAATAAGCAATGGAATAACAACAGTTCTCCTCATGAATAAGAAAGAATAACACCCCTTACCGTAAAAGAAACTGGATATAAGAGTAGTGAAATAGCAAAACACTTTTCTTCTCTCTCTATAATTTTCTCTCTAGAGTTTCAATGAATTCGTAAGAAATAATGAAGGAATGAGCTTCTATTTATAGGAGATTTGAAGGGATACTGTTTAGTCCGTGCGCATCGAATGATCTCACGGATGAATTATTTAGCAGTGGTGTGTGAATGTTAGGCCATGAATTTCAAATTATTATCAGTAAAAACAAAACAAGGTACAATAATACATATATATATATAATTGATTACATGATATAATCACACACCCACATAATTATTATATATATATCATCATATAATAATAGTACTTTTTTTTCCACACCACCCGTAGCTAGACTTTCTCCCCCCCCCATCCATTTCAAATCTCCACCAACAAGTCATCAACCTTACTAGTGGCCACACCTTTTATTATAAAAATAATTTTCTACCTATTATTTTGAAAAATGGGTAAGTGAGAATCCAAATAATAAGTAAATTTATAACAATTACTATAATAATAATTGAACAAAACTGAGTGAATTCTCACGTAAGCATCAATAATCAATACTGGTGTGCTATTATGCACTCTACGCATTAGACATTACTTTTAACACAGGGTGTTTCAACAGTTAACGGTAAAACTTCCGATTAGTTATTTTCATAAAGTATTTTGTCGTTTTCTCAATCCGACAATAATTCCGTTATGGGTCCACCAATGATTGTGCCGTTATATTTAATATTCCTCGTTAAAATGAATATTCCCCGACCAATCGAATATTATATAACAACTTGCGTACTTTGCAAAATATTAACCACAACTATAACATTATATCAATTTCACTCCATAATATTCAAAAATAAGATTTATAGAAAATTCATCTTTATTCAAAAAGTTGGGGTTTTACAACTTTAAATTCTGTAATACACGACATAATTCACATAACACAGTTACAACACAGTCTCGAATTTCCCATTTGAATTTCCCAATAGGGTGAAACAAATTAATGGTAGGATTTGGTCATGGCACAATATAATTGAGCCACCATTATCCGGCCACACATATACAGTACATATTTATAGCATTGAAAAATCAAAATATAACTAATATTATATTATTATTCTTATCCCTTAATAAAAATCCAAAATTAGGGTTTGGATTCCATATCTGATTTATTATTCATATTTAACATTTTTAATTAAGTTAAAATAATTAACTTAATTAAACTAGCATAAATTCATATATTAAAATAGATTAATTATTATAATAATTCTAATAATCTTTTCATATATTAATTAAATACTATATAATTATATTTTCATGGAAAATAATTAATAAAAACATTTCTACTATAAAATTAATTATTATAAGAATAAACTTTATAATAGTCAATAATTCTAAAATAAAATTATTTGTAAATATTCATGTAATAAATATATTTTTACTGACTCTACGATTTTCACTGACTCTACGATTTTTAGAGTTTACTCTACGATTTTCACTAACTCTACGATTTTTACTCTACAATTTTCACTGACTCTACGATTTTTACTGACTCTACGATTTTATTCCCGCTAACCTAAAGATGATATGGCCATGATACTTGGACATAATAAAGTTCATACATCAAGGTATTTTACAAAAATATAACATTCATAAAACTAGCATGCTAAGACCATAAACCAACTGCAGAGAAAAAGCGTGCAAAGACTAGTTTTATACTCGAAAAAAATTTCGAAATTTCCGAATTGCAGATTTTATTACCAACATGCATGCTTACGATTTTCATAATTTGCTCAATTTAACTCCCTTTCTTATGAAATTTGGACAGGTTGTACCTCATGCTACATACTATTTTATAAAATTATAACATACGCTAATCGAGTCATCTACACCATGATTCCGAGGCTCCGAAAAACCCCAAAAATCACAGATTTCACATTCAACCAACTTTGAAAAATTTTGTGATTTTGATTCTAGCATGCATGGGCTTGACTCCTACTGTCTAGATCACTTCTACCAACATATATGAACATGCTACAACAAACCAACTCAATAAATTACCATGCTATGAACAAATTGACTACAAAGATGCATTTTATCAACATATCGCATACATTCATGAAATATTTGATTCTCTATGTAATTGCAACATGTTTAAACCATACTTTTCATTCCTTATCCTCCTCATAACAGAAACCAACAATATTATCATAGCCTTACGAAATCAACATAAACCATTTACCATGGCTATACATGCTTTTTCACTATTTTTCTTCAAGAACATGAAAAAGACAGTTTCATAGCTTACCTTTTTGGATGAATTTCCCTTGCGTTAATTTGATTATCCCTCTTCCTTGCTTGTTAGTTGCTAAGAGATCTCTAGAATACTACCACACTATCTATATATGTATAGCTTTGTTAGAGTCTTTTGATTCTCATAACACCCAACACTAATGATTAGTTACTCACAGTACTTAATAATACAATAATATAGTTAATTAATAGGAAGAATGTGGGAGTTAGAGAAAATGAATGTGGGAGTTAAAAAGAATTTTGGTTTTAAGGAATAAAATAAATTACTTCCACACTAGATATTATGTAATATACGTATACTCCCTCCCTTGTCCCGAGTTAATAGTCTCATGGGTCCATCAGTTCAGCTAATTTCTATTACAAAAATATATATTATTTTAATCAATTAATAAGCTATTTAACTATTTTACCCTTCGGAACCAAACGTGTTCGATACTTATATCGGTTCCTACTAAAGTCGACGTTCTGGACATTATGGGACTATCCGTTTAGTCAAAATCATCTCCAAAATTTGTAGTTGACTTTTTCCTCGAAAAAGTAAACTGGTTGACTTTGACCAAAAAAGTCAATCGTGACACTTTTTTGTGATTACAGTCTATCTTGACTAATTTCGACGTTCCGGACTCAAATATGCAGTCCGTGCCTCTAAATTCCGCTCTGAACTCCAGCTCATAATTTAATGCCATCCCACGTAATAAATAGAATAATTCCCCACTTAATCAATTTAAATAGTTAAATAAAACTAAACCAACCATTTAAATACATCTCATCACATATCTTGAAATAACACATATATGTACAACACATATACATCTAATAAATGAAATCACCCAAAGGTTTCATATAAATTCGGTTATTAATAATTCTTAAATTACATAAAAAAAAAATCTCGGATATTACATTCACCCTCCCTTAAAAGGATTCCGTCCCCGGAATCATTACACGTCAATCAAAAAGATTAGGGTAATTTTTCATCATTTTCTCCTCGAGTTCCCACGTAGCCTCATCGGCGTTGTGGTTCCTCCATAATACTTTAACAGAAGGTATTATCTTATTTCTTAACACTTGTTCTTTTCTATCGATTATCTGCAATGGGACCTCTTCATAGGTTAAGTACTTTTCAAACTGAATAGGTTCATACTCTATGACATGCCTGTAATCCTACTTATAGGATCGTAGGACTGAAACATGGAACACGTTGTGTATATGTTCTAACCTGGAGGTAAGGCTATTTCATAAGCTACCTCACCCACTCGCCTCAACACTTGAAGGGTCCTATGAACTGGGACTAAGTTTTTTCCTTCTTCCCAAATCTCATTTTTCCTTTCCAAGTCGACACTTTCAAAAACACCTAAGTGCCGACGTCGAAATCTCGTTGTTGCCGATGTTGATCTGCATATTTCTTCTGTCGATCCTGAGCCGTCACGAGCCTCGCTCGTATTATTTTGATCACATCTGCAGTTTGTTGCACCAATTCTGGCCCTAGCAATTGTCGTTCTCCCACTTCATCCCAGCACAATGGCGTTCTGCATTTCCTTCCATATAAAGCTTCATAAGGTGGCATATCGATGCTCGCATGATTACTGTTATTGTACGCAAATTCTACCAACGGTAGGTGATCATCCCAGCTCCCTTTGAAATCCATAATGCATGCTCTCAGCATGTCCTCTAACGTTTGAATAGTTCTCTCGCTCTGCCCATCTGTTTGAGGATGATACGTCGTGCTCAACCTCAGTTGCGTTCCCATGCGTTCTTGAAAACTTCTCCAAAAATTTGCTGTGAACTGCGGATCACGATCTGACACAATTGATACAGGTACCCCGTGCCTGGAAACAATCTCTTTGATGTAAAGCTTTACCAACTGATCCTAGGTATATCTGATCTTGATTGGCAAGAAATGCGCTGACTTGGTCAATCGATCAACAATCACCCAAACTGCATCGTAACCCTTCGCAGAGTTGGAAGTCCTACCATGAAGTCCATCGTGATATGCTCCCACTTCCATTCGGAATTTCTAAAGGTTGAAGTAGCCCGCTTTCGGTTTACGATGTTCGCCTTAACTCATTGGCATGTTAAACACTTCACGACGACTCTGCGACTTCTCTTTTCATATTGGGCCACCAATAATGTTGGCAGAGATCCTGATACATCTTTGTGCTTCCCGGGTGAATTGAGTAACTTGAGCTATGAGCTTCCTGCAAGATTTCTTCCTTTAATTCAGACACCGCTAGCACCCAAATTCTCTTCTCAAATCTTAATAGTCCATCACCCCCCATACTGAATTTAAGTTCTTCTCCATCTGAAATTCTTGTCCTCACCTTCACACATTCCTCATCGCTGCCTTGTACTTCCTTGATTTTGTCTAATAGAGTCAGATGAGCCTCCATTGCGAACAATTTCCCCTCTGGCTCTCTTGGACTTTATATCTCGAGTTCCAATCTAGCCATCTCCTTAATTAATTCCTCTTGAGCTGTTAGCATTGCCAACCTACCACTGCCCTTTCTACTTAGCGCATCTGCTACCACGTTCGCTTTCCCCGGATGATACAAGATGTCGCAATCGTAATCCTTTATAAGTTCCAACCATCTTCTTTGTCTCATATTCAACTCCTTCTGCGTGAAAATATACTTCAGACTTTTATGGTTCGTGTATATTTCACACCTTACACTATATAAATAGTGCCTCCATATCTTTAAGGCAAATACTATCGCCGCCAATTCCGAGATCATGGGTAGGATATCCCTTCGTAATCCTTCAATTGACGCTGATGCATACGTAATAACTTTACCATGTTACATAAGCACACACCAAGTCCTTTGTGTGACGCATCATCGAAAATCACGAAGTCACTGTATCGTCGGTAAAGATAACATTGGTGCTTCACTCGGTCTTTTCTTGAGTTCCTTAAAACTCTCTTCACATTTCTCCGTCGAGCACAAATTTTACCGACTTCTTCGTTAAATTCGTCAACGTTCTCGCTATCTTTGAAAATCTTGGATAAACCAAATGCGTAATAGCCTACCGGTCTAAGAAACTTCTTACTTCATTCGGTGACTTTGGTTGTTCCCAATTACAACCGCTTCCACCTTTGTTGGATCCACGAAATTACATCGCCCTGTCGATCACGTGACCCGGTGAACTTTCTCCAACCAGAATTCACACTTCGAGAATTTTGCGTATAGCTTATCCTTCCTCAACGCCTCAACACTAACCTTAAATGTTCAAAGATGATCTTCCACGAGTCTTAGAATAGATCAAGATATCATCTATGAACACAACTACGAATTTATCTAAGTATTGCTTGAATACCCGATTCATCATGTCCATAAATGCTGCTGGCGCATTTGTTAACCCGAACGACATCACCAGGAACTCGTAGTGACCATAACGTGTCCTGAACGCTGTCTTAGGTACATCATCCTTCCTTACCTTTAACTTGTGATATCCCATCCTCAAGTCGATCTTGGAAAAATATTTCGCTCCCTTCAGTTGATCGAACAGATCATCTATCCTAGGTAACGGATACTTGTTCTTAATCGTCACCTTGTTCAACTCTCGATAGTCAATACATAGTCTCATCGATCCATCCTTCTTTTTCACAAATAAAACCGGTGCTCCCCATGGAGACACACTCGGTTGAATATACTTCCTATCCAATAACTCTTGCAACTGTACCATCAGCTCCTTCATTTCTGCCGGTGCCATTCTATAAGGGGCTTTCAAAATCGGTGTCGTCCCCGGTACTAAATCTATAACGAATTCGACCTCCCGATCCGGCGGAAGTCCTAGAAATTCCTCCAAAAATACATCCGAAAATTCGTTCACTACTGGTATCTGTCCCATATCTATCCCTTCTTTCTGTGTATCGACGATATGGGCCAAATATCCTACACATCCCTTTCTTAGTAACTTCCTTGCTTGCATCATCGTCAGACAACTTGAGTGTCTCGGCGACCTACTTCCATAGAATGCTACCTTAGACTGATCTGGAGTCCTAAGGTTTATACACTTCTTTTGGCAATCTATCATCGCTCCATGGTTAAATAACCAATCCATTCCTAGAATTACATCAAATTCACCTAATTGAATTGGAATTAAATCCACGGGTAACTTATATCCCCTGATGTTTACAACATAATTTCTATAGACATGGCTAACGGGAATCATTTCCTTATTAGCAACTTCTATGTTCATAGGATATTTTAATTCTTCATGGGGTAAATTTAATCGTTGGGAGAATTCATGCGATACGAAGGAACAAGTAGCACCCGAATCAAATAATATGTAAGCATATATATCATTGATCGAAATGATACCTGAAACCACATCCCTGGATGCGACCGCATCCTGAACCGTCATGTTGAAAGTCTTTGATGTTGGTCAATTCTGAATTGGTGGTCCATTAATCGTGAGATTCCCACCGCTTGGTCCCCTTCCTCCATTTCCTCCTGATGTGTTCTTCTTTGGGCAATTCCTTGCCTGATGATCCAATGCTCCACAGTTGAAGCATCCATTTCTCTTTGGTGCAGAGCAATTGGGAGAGATGTGCCCCTCCTGCCCGCAGTTGAAATAGACATTCTTTCCTTTTAGACATGCCCCTGAGTGTTTCCTCCCACACTCCTTGCATGCCTCTGTTCTCTTCTTTGTTTCCCCTAGTTTTCCCCCAGAGTTTCTCGATTTGAAATTGTTGCTGCTATTGTTGTTATTGTTCCACTTCCTCTTGTTTGCACCCTTCATTCTTTCGCTACCTTCCCATGATTCCCTCCTTCATTCTTCTTCTTTTTTTCCATATTAAATTTCATCAGGGCCTCACTTCCGCCCTCAGCGATTATAGCTTTCTCCAAGAGAGTCGCGAAGCTTTTCGTCTATAACACCGAGAGTCTGCTATATAGCCATGGTTTGAGACCCTGCTCAAACCTCCTCGTTTTTCTCTCCTCAGTGTCGACCTGGTGAGGCGTAAACCTCGTCAGCTAGTTGAATTTTGCGGCATATTGAGGTACTGTCATGTCTTCTTGCTTCAGCTCCAGGAATCGTATCTCCATGCGACTCTGCATACTAACTGGAAAATAGTTCTCGAAAAAGAATTTTTTAAACCCTTCCCAAGGTATCACGCCTTCTCGTACAGGTCCTGGTTTGCCTCCCCACTGAAGTTAGCTTCACCCTTCAGCATATAAGTGGCGAAGATTGTTTTCTGATCATCACCTACTCGGGCGATAGCGAAAGCCTTTTCGATTTCCTTGACCCAGGTTTGAGCTTCGATGGGTTTAGTGGTTCCTTTGAACTCAAGGGGTCCCGCACTCTTAAAGTCCTTGAAGTGTGCCACCTGGGCGACTGGAGGGTTATTGGCATTCGGGGTTCGATTCTGAAGTGCCCCCACAACATGTCTACAAACTGCTGCATAGGATTCGGTGGATCCCGGCATTCTGCTTTGACCCCTCGGTGTTTGTGACGTCTTCCTCTAGCCATCTATCTGTTTAAAATGAATTTAATGTTATTATCTTCTCACTTACTCTACATAATATATCAATCATAAGAAGAGACTTAATCATCACATCACATACTTAAATAAAAACATATTTATTTATAAACATAACACCCAAGGTATTTCATCGTCTTATAACATTAAGCCATTTACATCACTTTAAACCAACATACTTGGTAAAAACTGAAATCAAGCTTATTATTCAAAGATAAGTGTTCTATACACCAGTAGTAAAAGTTCATCATAATAAACTAAAAGCCCCGCCTAAAGGCGTCCTCATGCTCCTCATCCGCTATCTCTAGTACCAGCCCTCGGCTTATAACACATCTAGACCGGTGCTCCTCACTTGGAAAATGATTCACCCTATGTTGAAACCTTCCATGTGCTGACTTAAATGTGTACTTTATCTTGTTTATCTTAACCTTCTTATCTCTCACCTCTCCTTCTAACTCGCCAGTTAGCTTCTCAGCTCGAACACGGTCTCTCCTCTCTTTCCCCAGAATGTGGTAATAATCTGCTTGTCAGTTTGAAGACTCTGAATCCTCGACTCTAACCCATTAATGGTATGCCCCAAGTGGGTCCTAATAGCTTCTTTCTCATCCTCCAGCCTATCCGCCTTCTAATCTGCCCGCAACTTGTCAGCCAGATCCCCGTTCCTAATTATCAGGTGGTGCACCAATGCCTCAAGCAATGCTGCAGTTTGCTGCTCCCCTTGATACAGCTCCTTCAACTAATGGACCTTGTCGTCCAACTCCGTAATCCTATCCATCAACTCATCCAATAAAGTATCCTCAGGTGCTTCTTCCGAGTTCTCCTCGGGCTCCTCTTCCTCTTCAGGATACTCCTCTTGGTGCAGAGTCGACTCTTGCCTCATTTATAGGCTCAATACTGCCACCTGTTGCTCACTCACAACGTGGATATCTCTAACCTCCTCTTCTCCCGACATCCTTTAAACAAGAAAAAAAATCACTCGGTTAGTATTTTAAAATAGTTGTTTTTGTTTTTAGGAAAAATAGATTTGACACAACCCCTAGCACTCTACATGAGTTCATCTCTTATTTTCTCCACTAACTTCCCTAATGTTATAGTCTAAGGTTCCCCACCTAAGGTTTATAACCTATGGCTTTGATACCAACCTGTGACGCCCCCAAATCAGTGTAACATCGATTACAGGACATGGTGCTCACGATACAACATATATCATCATCTATCTAAGTAACTCTAATAATAATATTAAATATTACATACTTATACAAAATAAAGTCCCAAGTCTTTACAACCTTTAATAAACTAAAACTTAAACTTAGCGTTTATCGCTACATCACATCATATGCGGAAATATAATTATTACATAAATAACTCTATTCATTTCATCTTAGACTTTCCTTTGTCCTTGCCCGAGCCCTCAACGTTATCAGCCTTAACTAAAAGGTTTAAGCAAGAATGAGCACAAATTGTCCAGCAAGTATATAAAGTAGTTTGAGAACATGCATCAGAAGTAAAAGCATTAGTATGAATATTTCTCAACGGTTGAAATAAATATCAAGAGATAAACTGGAATATCAAGATAAGAGTTTTGGAATTCTCAATAGCATACTAATGGGTGTTAGATACCCTGAACATTACTTTGTTTCATCAAAAACCATCAGACGGTTTAACAATCAAATAGATTGTAAAAGCGGTCTCTGCGTAAGTACTCGGTGATCGACCCTATCGTATTACCTACATTGTGCACAAGTATAAAGTTTAAATGCATAAGCATAAATGGGACTATATGCCCGACATCAGTTACCCCATTATCCGGGTTGTTCATCTTAGTATTCATGCGGGACCTCACCAAAACAATTTGGATTGGTAAACATTCAATAGCTTCAAAGGATTTGAATTGTTCAAACAATATACTATGTTTGCATCAATAACATCTAGCTGAAATGAAAGCTAGAAAGCATGCTTGAATATAGTTCATTAAGTGTATACGAACTTTAAAGTATAGCAGTTGCAATAGGAACTGAATAATCATCAATAACGTTTCACATCTCAATTGAAGTTATAGAACTTTATAATAAAGAGGCTTGCATGAATGATTAATTAATCACAAGCCCAAACTTCACGTGCCCTACACAATTGTATAATCATGCACATCAACTATTAGCAACGCATAGTAGTTATAATATAAACTTTACTCTATAATTTTCAGAGTTTACTCTACGATTTTTATTGACTCTACGATTTTCAGAGTTTACTCTACGATTTTTACTGACTCTACGATTTTCAGAGTTTACTCTACGATTTTCATTGACTCTACGATTTTTCGCGACTCTCACGATTTTCACTGACTCTACGATTTTCAGAGACTCTACGATTTTCAACGACTCTACGATTTTTACCGACTCTACGATTTTCAACGACTCTACGATTTTGAGTTTACTCTACGATTTTCACTTGACTCTCACGATTTTTACTCTACAATTTTCAATTTGACTCTCACGATTTTCATGACTCTCGATTTTGAGTTTACTCTACGATTTTTTGACTCTACGATTTTATTCCATTAACCTAAAGATGATATGGCCATGATACTTGGACATAATAAACTTCATACATCAAGGTATTTTACAAAATATAACATTCATAAAACTATCATGCGAGACCATAAACCAATTGCATAGAAAAACGTACGAGACTAGTTTTATACTCGAAAAAATTCTAAAATTTCCGATTGCAGATTTTATTACCAACATAATGCTTACGATTTTCATAATTTGCTCAATTTAACTCCCTTTCTTATGAAATTTGGATGAGTTGTACCTCATGCTACATACTATTTTATAAAATTATAACATCGCTTAATCGAGTCATCTACACCATGATTCCGAGGCTCAGAAAAACCCCAAAAATCTGATTTCACATTCAACCAACTTTGAAAAAATTTTGTGATTTTGATTCTAGCATGCATGGGCTTGACTCCTCTCTTGTCCAGATCACTTCTACCAACATATATGAACATGCTACAACAAACCAACTCAATAAATTACCCATGCATGAACAAATTGACTACAAAGATGCATTTTATCAACATATATCGCATACATTCATGAAATATTTGATTCTCTATGTAATTGCAACATGTTTAAACCATACTTTTCATTCTTTATCCTCCTCATAATGTGAAACCAACAATATTATCATAGCCTTACGAAATCAACATAAACCATTTACCATGGCTATACATGCTTTTCACTATTTTTCTTCAAGAACATGAAAAGACGGTTTCATAGCTTACCTTTTGGATGAATTTCCCTTGCGTTAATTTGATTATCCCTCTTCCTTGCTTGTTAGTTGCTAAGAGATCTCTAGAATACTACCACACTATCTATATATGTATAGCTTTGTTAGAGTCTTTTGATTCTCATAACACCCAACACTAATGATTAGTTACTCACAGTACTTAATAATACAATAATATAGTTAATTAATAGGAAGAATGTGGGAGTTAGAGAAAATGAATGTGGGAGTTAAAAAGAATTTTGGTTTTAAGGAATAAAATAAATTACTTCCACACTAGCTATTATGTAATATATGTATACTCCCTCCCTTGTCCCGAGTTAATAGTCTCATGGGTCCATCAGTTCAGCTAATTTCTATTACAAAAATATATATTATTTTAATCAATTAATAAGCTATTTGACTATTTTACCCTTCGGAACCAAACGTGTTCGATACTTATATCGGTTCCTACTAAAGTCGACGTTCCGGACATTATGGGACTATCCGTTTAGTCAAAATCATCTCCAAAATTTGTAGTTGAATTTTTCCTCGACTTTGACCAAAAAAGTCAATCGTGACACTTTTTTGTGATTACAGTCTATCTTGACTAATTTCGACGTTCCGGACTCAAATATACAGTCCGTGCCTCTAAATTTCGTTTTGAACTCCAGCTCATAATTTAATGCCATCCCACGTAATAAATAGAATAATTCCCCACTTAATCAATTTAAATAGTTAAATAAAACTAAACCAACCATTTAAATACATCTCATCACATATCTTGAAATAACACATATATGTACAACACATATACATCTAATAAATGAAATCACCCAAAAGTTTCATATAAATTCGGTTATTAATAATTCTTAAATTACATAAAAAAAAATTCTCGAATATTACAACCCCAAATTTAATATAATTGTTGGAGAAGATAAAAAGGAAAAGACTTAAACACCCCTTCCAGATCCACATTACATCTTTAGCCGTTCACTTTTGACCGGTTAACCGACGAAAGTGTGCCTTTTGTTACGTTTAATTGAAGTTTGGGGTGTACTTAGACACCTTTTTTGGTTTGGGGTGCAAAAGTCAACAAGGGTGTAAAGTTTGGGGTGCACATTGTCTTTTAGTCCTGATTTAATTATATAGAAAATATCGGGTTGTTACAGATGGTGTTGACTCTAACGGTTTGGCTTTTTGTCGGTGTTGCTGATGCTTGTTTGATGAAGAGAAATTGTTATGTTTTCTCCATCTCTATTGGGGATGACGTTCTAAAATCACCGGACCTTCCCGATGTATACGCTGGTAGTTTACAATGGTGCCTACCCCGATGGTATTTTGACAATGGATCCTACCCTGCTGGTAGTTGACTATGCTGACATCACTAAACTGTTTTGATTCCAACTTGAATGGTGGAGTACAAAGCTTTCATCACTGAACTGTCTTGATGTTACGCTGAATTGATGCCAATGATTTAGAATCCGGGATCTTCCGATACCTTCGCTGAAGTAATATTCAATGGTTTACTTCACCAGTCTCCGCCAGATGTTACACTGGATTGATGACAACTAACTGATGTCTACGACGAAATTTTTCTCTAATCTAGGTATTTAACGTGCACACATATTTAAATCTACTAGAGATGCATGCTAAACCTTGATAGAGATGTACGCTGATGTAGCGCATTTGCATATGTGCAGATAATGCATAATGTGATGACCTAGATTTATCCTTAGGATTCTATTGTCCTAGGTTGATGTGCATTTTAAATTATCTGGAGTAAAAACTAACCTCACCCTTTCTGAGGTAATTTGGAGTTTCTTTTCGCTGTTGGGTGCTTGTGCCCCATTCCCTTGTGTTTTGATTGATTATTGGGTGATGGCTGCGTGCAGCCGACATCCCTAGAAGGTCTGGCTCATTCTTTCTTTGCCCAACTTTGAACTTTGGTGAAGAGGCCTCAACTTGTGAGGACTTGGCGTGGGTTAACATGTTTGATGGTGTAGATTTCATTCGCTAGACCTTTTCGTCGGCCTATACGCTCTTGAGTTAAAGACTTTTTTGAGAAATTTCCCCTTCTTCTGTAGGGGCAAGCTTATGTCGCCATGATTTCTTTCAGGAGTTCTCCCATTTCTTTTGATGAGAGGCTTGATCCCGCCTTAAACTCCTTCCATTTCTTGGAATTGGACAATGCCCCAGTCCTTTCGCATGTTGATGACGGGGAATCATATAAGAAACTCTCTTTGTTGACCAAGTCGCGAGTGAGTAATATCCTGTACATCAAAAGAGAAAAATGCACTAAAAGCTTGACGGCTTGGCCGTCAGGATTAGTATACTCTTGTGAATAAGGCACTTGAAGTACAAGTTATGAAATGGAATGAGTTATGAAATCACAAGGAAATTTTGAAGCATCCATGGTCATTATTCATAGGTAGGAATAGATTCTAAAGACTTATCTCCCTATATCAGAGATACTTCATCTTCACTCTAGACGTTATTCTTCACAGAATTGACTTCATATGACACACGCACTATGAGTGACGTAACTCTTAGCTAGGGCTTCACTTCTATGCCTTCACAATTTTCTTTTCTCTCATCTAATCTTGTCTCATTTTCTTAGGTTATTCAGAATTACCCATATAATGAGTTTTGGACCAATGACTCCCAAACCGGAGGGCTTTAGGGCACTAGGTGTTAAGACAGCCCTTCGAGTTTACTGGCTCGAGTAATAAAGGCCACACTTCGAGACAAGTCAGACGATCACTCTATTTGCTTCTTTACCTGAGTTTAACAGGTCCATTTTCTTAGGCTCTAAGTCACACATATAAGGAGCATTGGGCCGGTAACTCCCAAACCAGATGGCTTTAGGGCACCAGGTGTAAAGACACCCCTCGGGCTTAATTACTCGAATAACCTAGACCACGATTCGGATCTGCTCAGGTTTTACCTTTTCTTTTTCAATGCTCATTTTCTTAGGCGCTAAGTTACCCAATGTAACCAGTGTTGGGCCGATGACTCCCAAACCAGATGGCTTTAGGGCACCAGGTGTAAATACACGCCTCAGGCTTAATAACTCAATCAACCTAGGCCACGATTCGAGACATTAGGCTGGCGACTTATCTTTTATCTTTTCATTAATTGCCATTATTTTTGTCATAGCTTCATACCCCACAACTAAGAGTTATGGCAATTGCAAAGTGCAGACATGCATATGAGGTCAAGTCTGTTCCAAAAAGCGCTTTGAACTGGGATGTCGTGCCCAATCAAAAAGGTTAAATAGTCTTAATTCTCTAATTGTTCCCATGATTTTTTCCCCACAGACGCTTATCAGAATTAATCCCATTCATAACAAGTTAAGCAAAAACTTAACATGTATATTATCGTTAATGCATGTAAATGGAGACTGAAAGCTCATAAAGAGATGAAAGAGTCATACCTCAAATGTGTATTATTCATTCTGAGAATAGTATGATGGGAAAAGACCAAATGATCATATTGAATCACCAGTGAGATGATATGAGGGAAGTTCTAATGATGATGTACCATACTGATGGTGCTGACTGGTGCATTTTCCTCTTTTGGATGGTTGATAAATGCCCCAGTGTTGAGTTGTCGCTGTTTCTGAGATTTCCCTAGACTTTCTTGTTGTCTAGGATAGTTATTTTGACAGATGGGTTGATAAGATGCCAAAATTGCAAGAGGCTTTTACCTCTGTGCCATATGGTGAACAGGTAGTGGATTTGGGCTTTGATGCCCTCAATAATTGTTCCTGAATTGTTTACACAATCGGCCTTGATAGTTTTCTTCTGATTTAATGAAGACTTGTGATTGAGGGTGTCGGCTCTTTGAAGGTCCTCGCTGATGGTTGTGCTTGATATATAACTGTGTTGTTGTTACAACTTTGATGATTGATGTCGAGAGGCCTTCGAACTCCACTAAATTGGCCCCATAGATCTCAACTTTGTTGGTGATGACTTCACCCAAGTTTGATTTGATCTACAAGGTTTGATTTGTTGTCTTAATCTGGGGGAACAGGTCGTCAAGTATGAGATAGACTTTGCCACGATGGTTGCCCATGTATTGCTGGATGTTAAAAGAGATCAAGTCTTCTCGCACTTCAGGAGCGATGAGTTGCTGACGAGTTGCATCTTATGATGATGGCCATTTGATCCTCATTGTTGGTTGTCTTGGGATTGATGTTTGGGTTTGGATGTTTCTTTTGAGGGACAGACCGCACCACTGATGGTTGCCTACGTACTCCAATTGATGAGGGAGATCGGTCTCACGTAGTTCGAGTTGATGAAATTTGAATGGTTTGAGAAGTGTTTGTTTGGGTTTTTATTTAGTTTGACCGCACCATAAATGGCTACCTACGTACAACCATTGATGAGGGGAGATCATGTCTTTCATAGTTCAGGCTCTTGCATTTGAGACTGGTTCGTTTGATTTTTTGATTTTGATTTTTTTGATTTTTTTGATTTTTTTTAATTTTTTGATATTTACATGCATGGAAAATATAAGTCATACTGTGAAGAAAGTGATATTGTCCCAACATCTCGTGGAACTCACAACTTTATCCTTTGGATCTACATCTTCTTGGATAGCTGAGGCTTGATAGTCCAGTTGTCAGCGGTTATGTTACCTTCAAGGCTCGCAATAGAGGTTACCTCTTAGTTCTAAATATCTTCACTCATGGCCATAACTTGATCGCTTCCTGATTCAGTACATTCCTCAGGGACGCTTGAACTAGACCCATCGTAAAAAGGTATGAACTCCTGATTCTTCGACGGGTTGGTTTCCCCGACAACCTCACCACCTTTTTCTTCATCTGTTCCTTCACCTTTTTCCTGGGCTTTAGAGGATTCGACTATGAAATCTCCCTCAAACTTTTGTTGCATTTCTTGCAATGAACTTTCCTTTTTGGCTTTTTCTTTCGTGGAAAGGATTAGTATTTCCTCTTCATCATCCAGGATGATAAAACCAAGAATGTGGTTGCTATCTTTGGACCATAGGATGTTTGATGTTGGGGGAGGAGTCTCCTTTGGGAATTCCCTTGTCTCCTCTGTTATTTCCTGCATTACAGTCAGTCCACCTTGTATTCTGCCAGGATTGGTGCTCATAGCCTTCACCTCCTTTGAACTGCCTGTCTCGAGTTGACATCTTAAGCTTTTTATTTCCTTTTTGCCTTTTCTGGTTATGGGGGATTCTTTCTTTAGCTCTCCATTTTCAATGAGATCCTGGATTTTATGTCGCAAAGACCAACATTCCTCAGTCGCATGTCCAGGTGAGATAGAATGGTAGAGACATATCTTGGTGGAATCATAACTCTTTATCTTGGGATTTATAGGAGGCAGCAACTCAGTAATCCTTCCTTCGCTTATCAAAAAGTGTAGCATTTCTTCATTTGATTTGCTTAGAGGGATGAATTTTCGCCATCTTGTGGAGATTGTTTGATCTTTCTTCTTTGAGAATTTGCATTCTCCTGAGCAATTTTTCCGTTGGCGAGATCTTCTAGCAATTTTATCATCCCCCTTTTTGTGACGCCCCCAAAATAGGTATACATCACCCATTCTGAGTCGCCAAATACATGGTATAGAATTTAAATACAACTTAATTATACAACTGTCGTGTAAAATACGACAAAACAATATCGGAGAGTTTTAAAATGAATATTATCATCTAGACAATATTCACACTCAATGGAGTCCTCATTACATTTATTATCACACTATTTAATAGAATAGTGAGGACTACTAATGCTATCATCTGAATGATCACTCGTTCCCCTACTATTCGACTATATTCTCATTTCACGAAGAGAATAATGAAAGCAAAGGGTGAGCTCAACTAGACCAGTAAGAAATATTATGACTAAGATAATGCAGAATAATTTATCGTTAGCCTTCAACAGTGTTAAACTGATAAAATATAACAAACATCAAGTTTAACTGCAGCAGAACAATCAATTCATTAGAAGAATCAAGTAGAGCATAAAATCTACTATCTTCTATGATTTAAAAGGTTTATCATCAATTTTATTGCTGAGATTCAGCTTAATAAATAATCCACATCATCGAATCACCCCTGCACTACGGCTAAGGATATTCATTAGTATCACGACCACAAATTATCCATGCACTACGGGCCAAGGATATTCATGTTTTCATCAATAGTCATGATCATGCCAACAACTGTCCATCAATGCACTACGAGCCAATGAGGACTTTTACCACATCATTTGTAACATTACGGTCATGATTATACCGAATAATCCCTGGTCATAATCATACCAAGTCCATCTATGCACTATGGGCCAAAGATGACATTCATAACTGTATAAGCATGAGGATGATGACAATGATATAAGAATTCAATTAAATGAAAGCGAAGGATAAATTTTAAAGATTTATAATTTAATTTATCTAGAATTAAATAATGTCCAAATTATCAACATGATATTTCTTTGTAGAGTAAAATTCAAGAATAATATTGTATCAAAAATGATTTGGACCGAAAAGAAATCAATTTTTGTCAGGAATAGTACCCCGGGTGAATAGTAACCGGGTGAATAGTACCCTGTGAATAGTAACTTCGGGAATAGTAACCCCAGTGAATAGTACCCCGACATGAAAAAGTTAAAAAATATCAAGAATGCTCATAATAATATTTCCATGAAAAGATACTAGATGAAGCACAAATATCAATTTCATGGAGTATAGAAGCCAAAACTTTAACCAAATGAGTATAGAATTCGAAATCTGAAACGAAATAATATTACTTACATACTACAGAGTATGGAAGAAAATATTATTTCAAGCGAATATTGAACAAAAATAACATCCGTTAACTTGAAAAGAAGAGTATTCTAACTGGTATAGCGGGGATATTCTTGAAGAAAACTTTCACTGTTTTCTACGCTCAAAGCTTCCTTAAACTCTAAAGAAATACGTTCAATATTATAGAAGAAGAATTCTCTGATTCTGGTGTGATTTTCAATTCTAACTAAGCATCCTATTTATAGGAGAATGGAAGGATACTATTTAGAAAGCGAATCGCATACGGTAACTTCAAAAAATAAAATTCATTGATTTAATTGATTTTCAATATAATAATCAAGTAAAACAAAAATTTTAAATAAAATATAATATATTCTATTTATAATCTAATAAAACAAAACTTTATATAATATATATGTATATATATATATATATATATTAAATATAAACATCACCCGTGAACAACTTTTGAAAAACCTCCCAGCAATTCAATTTTCAACACCCGTGGGCCCCACCCATGTCAACACATGTAGGCTCCACCTTTTATAATGAATAACTTTCTGCCGATTATTTTGAAAAATGAATAAATAGGGGTCCATATAATAAGCAAAATTTACACAAATACTTCATAAAAATTTCCTCAATATTTTTAACAACATTTATCATCATTATTATAATTCGCAATATTTAACAACCAGGTCGTTCCCAAGAAAGGGGAGACTTTCTAATAAGGATTTCTCCCTATTGCCGCGCAATTAGGTGACCAAACCTCTCCTTGACAAAACTTTTAGACATTATCAATATTTCAAATAATAATATTAATAACTTTGTCATCTCAATTATTAATTTAATAATATTAAATATTATGCAGATGATATTGTGACAATAATCGAATCAATAACATGAGAGATATGATGCAGCAATTACTATAGCAATAATTGAGTATAACTGAGTGACTTCTCATGTAAGCATCAATAATCAATATCGTGTGCTACTATGCAACCACACGTATTACTGTACTTTTAACACCGGTTATTTCAACAGTTAACGGTAAAACTTCCGCCGTTATTTCTATAAAAAGATATTTCTATCGTTTTCTCATTCCGACAATAATTACGTTGTGGGGTCCACCAATGATTGTGTCGTCGTACGAATATTTCCTGACCAATCGAATATTATATAACAACTTGTTTACTTTGCAAAATTTATAAATATTACCCACAACTTTAATAGTATAACAAATCAACACCATAATTATTCAAAATGATATTTATAGGGAAAAAAAATTCATCTTTATTCATAAAAGTTCGGGTATTTCACATATTTACGTAACATAGATATGTGAAAAATGTTATGAATACGAGAAATACTTGGCGGTAAGGCGAGTCTATAGGCCATAGTTCTTACTCGATCAAGGATTAAAAATGGGCCAATGAATCGAGGATTGAGCTTTCCTCTCTTTCCAAATCTTGTAACTCCTTTCCATAGAGAAACACGTAACAACACATGATCTCCAATATTGAATTCCACGTCCTTTCGATGATGATCAGCATAACTCTTTTGTCGATCTTGTCAGGTTTTTATACGTTGTCGGATCGTTTGAATCTTTTCCGTAGTTATATGTACCAACTCTGGTCCCAACAACGTTGCTTCACCCACCTCATCCCAAAGATCTTTGGAAGCGACACTTTTTCTTCCATACAACGCCTCAAATGGAACCATGCCAATACTTGCTTGATAACTGTTGTTGTAGGAAAACTCTACCAATGGTAAGAACTTGTCCCAACTTCCTTTGAAGTCAAAGACACAGAATCTTAATAAATCTTCAAGAGTTTGAATAGTCCTCTCCGACTGTCCATCCATTTGAAGATGATATGCCGAACTAAATCGTAAATCCGTACTCAAAGCTTTTTGTAAACTAACCCAAAATCTTGAAGTGAATCTTGGGTCTCGATCAGAAACTATGGATACTGGCATACCATGCAATCTTACAATCTCGTTTATATACATACGAGCAAGGCGTTCAAGTGTATGTGTTTCTCGTATTCGTAAGAAATGAGCAAACTTGGTCAATCTATCAACAATGACCCAAATCGCATCTATGCCTTGAGAAACCTTGGGAAGACCAGTAACAAAATCCATGGTAATGTGCTCCCACTTCCATTCTGGAATTTCAAGTGGTTGCAATGAACCTTTTGGCACTTGATGCTCCGCTCTGACTCGTTGACAAGTTAAACACCTTGAGATAAACTCTGGGATCTCTCTCTTCATATTGCTCCACCAAAATGTATGTCAAAGATCATGATACATTTTGGTACTCCCATGATGGATTGTAAACGGTGTGTTGTGTGCCTCCATCATGATTTTATGCTTCAAGTCAGAATCGTTAGGAACACAAAGTCTAGAGTTGACTCGAAGTATTCCTTTTTCAATAATTTTTGCTTCCGGAATAGCACTTTCTTGCACCTTCTTCTTCATACGCATCAGCTCCAGGTCAGAAGCTCGAGCAGCTTTAACTTTATCGATTAAAGTTGGTTCTACTCGTATGTTGGCCATCAACACATGGGTCCCTGGAGCCTTTAACTCTATCTCCATCCTTTGCAAGTCACACAAAATGGGCCTTTCCATTGACAATAACGCACCCGTACCTGCATATGATCTTCTACTCAATGCGTCAGCTACCACGTTTGCTTTTTCAGGGTGGTATTGAATGGTATGATCATAATCTTTCAATAGTTCAAGCCAACGTCGTTACCGCATGTTGAGTTACTTTTGAGTGAAGAAATATTTGAGGCTTTTATGATCCGTATAGATCTCCATTTTCTCCCTATACAAGTAATGCCTCCAAATTTTAAGTGCAAAATCGACTGCTGCCAACTCTAGATCATGAGTAGGATAATTCATCTCATATTCTTTGAGTTGTCGTGAGTCAGAGGCTATGACTTTTCCATGTTGCATGAGAACACATCCTAACCCTTTGCCTGAAGCATCATTGTAGATGACAAATCCCTCCAAGCCAGATGGTATTGTCAGAACAGGTGCTGAAATGAGTCTCCTCTTGAATTCTTGAAAACTCTTCTCACATTCCTCGCTCCAACCGAATTTTGTATTTTTTTTTGAGTCAGTTGAGTTAATGGAGTAGCGATTCGAGAAAATCCTTCCACGAATCTCCGATAATAACCATCTAAGCCGAGAAAGCTACGTACTTCGGTCACTAACTTAGGTTGCTCCCAGCTTTGAATTGCTTCAATCATTGCCGGGTCAACAGATATTCTGTGATTGGATATCACGCCCAAGAAATGCTACTTTCTCAAGCCAGAACTCGCATTTCTTCTACTTGGCATATAACTTGTTCTCAGGAAGCTTTTGAAGTATCAGCCTCAAGTGTTGCTCATGATCTTCATATCTTTTGGAGTAAATGGGGATGTCATCAATAAAGACGACTATAAAGTGATCCAAATATTCCTTGAATACTCGGTTCATCATATCCATGAAGGCAGCAGGAGCATTAGTCAATCCAAAAGACATGACTAGGAATTCGTAATGTCCATACCGAGTTCTGAAAGCAGTCTTTGGGATGTCATCAGTTTTAATCTTTAACTGATGATATCCGGAACGAAGATCGATCTTTGAAAAGAATTTTGCGCCTTACAACTGGTCAAACAGGTCATCAATGTGAGGCAACGGGTATTTTAGATGGTGATATGGTTCAACTCACGATAATCAATACAAAGTCGCATACTCCCATCTTTCTTCTTCACGAATAAAACAGGAGCCACTCAAGGAGACATACTAGGACAAATGAAACCGATATCTAACAATTCCTACAGTTGGGTCTTTAACTCCTGAAGTTCAATAGGAGTCATTCGATATGGGGCTTTGGAAATGGGTTTTGTCTAGGGTTCAAGGTCGATACAAAATTAAATTTCACGCTACGGGGTAGGCGAGGAATTTCTTGAGGGAATACGTCGGGAAATTTATTAACAATAGAAATATCATTCAAAAGCGATGTATTTTTGTTTAAACGTCAAGTGACATGAGCTAAGAAAGCTTGACATTAGTTTTTAATAAACGAATAGCTTTATGGCTTGAGATAACAGTGATTGATTTTAATGGTTTGGTTGCTTGAATTCGCATAATAGGTTGGTTAGGGATATGAAAGCTAACAACCTTACGAAAATAATCAAGTTTTGCATGATGAGTAATTAACCAATCAATCCCTAGAATTACGTCAAATGCAAGTATTTTCAATGAAATAAGATCGACAGGCAATGTGAGGGTACCGATTTGAACCAAACAAGACTTATAAATAGTGGATGTAATGAAGGTTTCTCCCAACAGAGTTTCAACAGATAAGTCAAAGTCTAATTTCTCCAGAGTCAAATTTAAACATTGAGCGCAAGTAGGAGAAATAAAAGAATGGGAAGAACCGGTATCAAATAAGATATATACTTCGCTAGAGTTTATGATAAGCTTACTCGTGATGACCTCGTTCAGGTTCCTTACTTTCTGGGAGGTCACAACAAACGCTCTCCCTTGAACTACTGATTTTGACTCTTCTGGGACGGCATTTGGTGTCACCGTTCCAACTGGACTTGGCTTCCCTGTACGACAAAATCTAGCTAGGTGACCTTCTCTTCCACAATTGTAACACGTTTTGGACTATTGCACACAGTTTGGATTGATGTGTCCCTCCCCTCCGCATTTGAAGCATATGATAGGTGGTCGTTCTCCTTCCTTAACAACGGGTGTTGGTGCTGACGTCTTTTCATCATTGTTGAATCTCCTCTTCTTGAAATGTCCACTTTTATTGTCTTGGCCATGATTAACACCAAAGTGGTTACCATTTCTAGCATGTTGATTCCCTCCACGTTTGTTGTCGTAGCGCCGATGTACGCTACCCTTTGGTATTATCATTTTGCTTACCGCTCTCTTTTGGTTGAGTTGACTCATTATCGCGCTCCAATAACTAAGTCATATTCACAACATCTGAATACAAACACAGTTTATGAGAGATAAGATATTGACGTATCTCAGGTTTCAAACCTCTTAGAAACATAAAATAAAAACGTAGTTTTTTTTAATAAAAAAAATAGCATTTTTTTATATAAAAATAAAATAAAAAACGCAATTTTTTTTTATAAAATAAACGCAGTTTTGTGTTAATAAAAATAAAATAAAAAAAGCGCGATATTTTTTAATAAAATAAAATAAAAATACGACTTTTTAACAAAAATAAAATAAAAATGCTATTTTTGTATTAAAAAATGCTATTTTTTATTTAAAAAATCTTTTTTTTTAAATAAAATAAAATAAAAAAGCTAAAAAAATAATTTATAAAAAAAGTAGTTTTTTTAATAAAAATAAAATAAAAGCGCAGTTTTTTTTAACAAAAATAAAATAAAAAACACAGTTTTTTTTTAAAAATAAAATAAAATAAGCAAATTTGTTTTTTTAAAAACGTAGCTTTTTTAATAAAAATAAGTATAAAAACGCAGCTTTTTTTATAAAAATAAAATAAAAAAACTAGTTTTTTTATTAAAAAATTAATTATTCTTATTAAAAAAAATCAAACAACACTCTCTCTCTCCTTCTCTGTCATAACAACGCAGTTTGGTTTTTTTTTTAATAAAAATAATTATTTCTTAAATTTGATTAAATTAAATTATAAAATTTAAATTTTGTATAATTTTAAAATTAAAATTATTTGATAAAATTAAAATTATAATAAAAATTATTTGATAAAATTAAAATAAAAATTATTTGATAAAAATTATTTGCATGTAAAAGTACAAATTTATTTATCCTAGTTAGAAAAGAAAAAAAAATTATCATCAAATTAACTCAATTATTAATTTAATGTCCGAATTTGAAAAGATTTATAATTTTAAAATATTTATAATTTTATAATTTTTATAATTTATATTATACTTTAACTTTTTTTTCATTTTCTTCATAAAAATTTTCCTTCAAATCCACATAATCACTGTCACGTCACACAAAGGCACCACATCAGCTTTGTAACGGACAACTCAGCAACTGATGTGTACTGTTCCGTTAGAAGTCAAATCATGTAACGGTGTTTTTAACTTTTTGTTAAAAAATTCGAGTACAGTGAGTTGACTGTAAGAAAAAAAATCAGTTATCCATCTGTAAGTTGACATATAGTACGATGTTGAAAAAAAGCATTTAAACGTCTTGATTTAGAAAGGCTTGGGCCAATTCTTCCCAGTTGTGGATTTTGGCATTTTCAAGTCGGGCATACCAGGCTTTAGCCTCTCCTGTGAGACTCTTTTGGAAAAGCTTCATTCTGAGGCTTTCATCTTCAACATAAAACACTAGCTCGCCAATGTATACATTTAGGTGCGTAAAGGGATCGCCTACCCCATTGTACTTTTCAAACTCTATGACTTTGAATTTGTCAAGATATCGAGCCCATGGGAATATGCAGAGATCTGAATAGGTGACACTTCCATAGTTTCCAGTCCCATTGATTGACCGGATGGTTTCTTCCATTTGTAGAACCTTCTTCTGAATATCACCGGTGTCTTGATCTTTTTTAAGATGGGTGATTTTAGGGGTTTTGTTGGACTTCGCAGCCTGAGACTCTGGTGTTGGAACTTCTCTGTCCGGACCTTAGATTCCTCCATGTGCAGAGGGTTTTGTGTGGATGGGTATTGGTGAACCCTGAGTGTTTTTACTTTGTTCTTTTAGAAAGATAGCCAATTTTGCGATCTGATTTCTTAGTCCCTCTAACTCCTCTCGGGAAACAGGAGTAGGTTCAGGCTGGGCACTTGTAGCCATGTTTGGAAGTGGGCTTAGTGCCTTTTTGGATTTTGAACGGGCAACGGTGTGACGCCCCCAAAATAATTATACATCACCCATCTTGAATCGCCAAATACATGGTACATAAATCAAATACAAACTTCTTTTATATAATAAGACAAAACGTAGCTCAGAGTTTTTACACGAATATTGTCTAAAAGACAGTATTCAAACTCAAAAAGGAGTCCTCATTACAATTATTATCACACTATTTTATAAAATAGTGAGGACTAATATATAACCACCATCTCGATTTTGTCACTCCATTCCCCGACTAGTCCATTTCACGTTCTCATATCGCATATGTATCAAGACATCTGAAAGACAACGAGAAAGGGAATCTGACTCATGATTTAGAGTTGGCGATGGTTGTGTTTGCCCTGAAGATATGGAGACACTATTTCTATAGAAAAAAATGTGAGATTTACACATACCATAAAAGTCTGAAGTATATTTTCACACAGAAGGACCTAAACATGCGCCTAAGAAGATGGATGGAATTGATAAAAGATTACGATTGTCAGATCTTTTATCATCCAGGCAAAGCGAATGTGATTGCAGATGCTTTAAGCAGAAAAGGTTGGGAAAAGTTGATGTTATTAACCAACCAGGAAGAGCTTATTTCGGCGATGGCAAGGCTAGAGTTGGAAATCAAATTTCCAAAAGAAACCGACGAAAAATTATACCAGATAGACGCTAGTCCAACTTTGGTGGACAGAGTGAAGAATGCTCAACTACAAGGTGAAGAATACGAAACGATCAAAGAGAAAGTGGTTGAGGGTAGTGACGTAAAATACAAGATCGATACTGAAGGGTTCTTCGAGGTTGAAGGAAGAATTGGGTTCCAGTGATGCAGGAGATTAAAGGCGAAATCTTAGTGAAGCTCATAGCTCAAGATATTCAATTCATCCGGAGTCTGAAAATGTATCAAGATTTGTTGCAACATTTTGGTGGCCAAATATGAAAAGGACATTGCGAGATCGCGTTGCAAGGTGTTTGACATGTCAGAGAGTGAAAGTCGAGCATCAAAGACCAAGCGGATTACTTCAACCATTGGAAATACCAGAATGGAAGTGGGAGCATATCACAATGGACTTTGTGGTAGGTCTTCCAATAACTCAGAAAGGGTACGATGCGATTTGGGTGGTAGGGGATAGATTAACGAAATCAGCACACTTTTTACCCATAAAGATTAGGTTCAATCTTGATAAGTTGGCAAGATTGTACGTTAAAGAGATCGTCTCCAAACATGGAGTGCCAGTTTCAATTGTGTCAGATAGAGATTCGTGATTCACGTCAAATTTCTAGAAGAGACTACAAGAATGTATGGGAACACAATTGCGAATGAGTACAATATACCATCCGCAAACAGATGGGTAAAGTGAACGAACAATCCAAACGTTGGAAGATATGCTGAGAGCATGCATCATGGATTTCAAAGGGAGCTGGGAAGAACATTTACCGTTGATGGAATTTGCCTACAACAACAGTTGCCATACGAGCATCGGCATCGCATTCACGAGGCATTATCTGGCGAAAGTGCGAGAACTCAATGTCTTTGGGATGAAGTCAGTGAACGCTAGCTATTAGGACCAGAGCTGCTACAACAAACTGCTGAGGTTGTCAAACTCATCAGGACAAGATTGGTAGCAGCCCAAGATAGAAAAAGTATGCTGATTAACAAAGACAAGATTGTCCATTCGACGTAGGAAATTATGTATTCCTAAAAGATCTTCCTTGGAAGGGGAATATTTGTTTCGGTAAAAAGGGAAAGGTAAGCCCGGGGTTTATTGGACCCTTTGAAGTGTTGCGAAGAGTTGGAGAAATGGCATATGAGGTAACTCTACCTCCAGAGTTGGAAAGCGTTCATAATGTTTTTCACGTTTCGGTGTTACGACCGTAAAAACCCGATTACAAGCATGTGATCGAGTATGAACCGTTGCAGTTCAATAAAGATTTGTCTTATGAAGAGATTCCTATTTAGATAGTCGACAGGAAAGAACAATTGCTCAGAAATAAAGTGATACCTTCTGTGAAGGTGAAATGGAGAAACCACAATGTTGAAGAGGCAACGTGGGAACTCGAAGCTGAAATGATGAAAAATTATCCTGAGTTATTTATTTAATATATGTCTTCGATTCTGGGGACAAAATCTTTGTAAGAATGGAAGAATGTGACGATTTGATTATTTGAGTTGTGATTATGGGGACAGAATCCTTGTAAGGAGTGAAAGATGTAACAATTCGAAATTTCAAATTGTAATCATTAAATATTTATAGCATTATATAAATATTTATTTGATGTGTTTGTTGTTGAAATTGATGAAATAAATATTTTATTGATGTGATTATTATTAGTAAATATTTATGAATTAAATATATTAGATAATATTCTAAATTAAATTAATTTATAATTTTAGAGTTGTAATATGACATGATGTGTTATATTGGTGATTAATAATTTAAAGTGGTATGTTAAATTATTAAATAAAATTATAATGAGATTATAATGTTTAAGTGGAATATTTATTTAAAATATAGTATAGTTGATTAATTTATTTAATTAATGTTGGGTATGAAAATCCAAATAAATAATATGTGATTATAATTTTTAAACTAAATTGTTTATTAAAATAATTAAAGTAGTTTTAAATTGGTTTAACCCAAACAAGGACTAAAGATATTATATCTTTATTTTAAAGACTTTTTGCCAAATAAAGCCTTATAACTTTTGGATTTTTAAATTTTGAATTATAATAATATAAATAAAATACATTAAAATAATAAATATAGTATATTTATAATATATACTTTTGTTTTTATAATGTGACATTTTATTAAGTTTGGTGTATTAAGGTTATCAGTTTTATTTCTTACGCTTGATAATAATAAATAATGGTGATATTTTTATAATAAATGTGTGATATATGAGTAAATGAGGAGGAATAATATTTTTGTTATAAAAAATATTTAACACATGTTTTGTGTGTTGATGGACCCCATTCTTGACTGAAATTTGATTATAGCTTGTAAAATCGTCCGTATGTGGATTTCGGTTAATTTCTGTCTGGAATTTTGAAAAACTTAAACTTACAAAGTTGTAGAGAATTAAATTTTCTATGGAATGGACATAAGATTCGAATTTTTCTGATAAAAGGGATATTTATTATGAATTATTGAAGTTCTGGAATATTGGGTCTGAATTGATTTTGTTGCATTAAATGATAAAAACATGTTTTTCATTTTCGTGGGCCCCACATGTGTGATAAATGAGCTGAAATCAGATTCAAGAGGTGGACGTGAAATTTTTTAATTATAAATATATTATTTTATTAAATTTTCTGCTTTGGTGTTCTAAGCATTTTCCTATAAATAGGGTGCTTAGGTTAGAATTGAAAATCACACCAAAAACTGAAATCTTCTCTCTATATATTATCGAGCGTATTCTTGTGAGTATTTTGATACTTTCAGTGTAAGGTGTAAGTTCCTTTTAGCGTTATATCCAATATTCAGCCAGAAGTATTATTCTTTTGAGGTAAGGGATGTTATTTTTGTTCAATATTCGCTTGAAATAATATTTTCTTCCATACTCTATAGTATGTAAGTAATATTATTTCGTTACAGATTTCGAATTCTATACTCATTTTGTTAAAGTTTTGGCTTCTATACTCCCTGAAATTAGTAGAATATCCTTGATATTTGCACTTCATCCATTATCTTTTCATGAAAATATTATTCTGAACATTCTTGATAAGTTGTACCTTTTTCATGTCGAAGTTACTATTCACGGGGTTACTATCCCCAAAGTTACTATTCACGTGTACTATTCACTTGGTTACTATTCACCCGGGGTACTATTCATGACAGAAATTGATTTCTTTTCGGTCCAAATCATTTTTGATATAATATTATTCTTGAATTTACTCCACAAAGCAATATCATGTTGACAATTTGGACATTATTGATTACTGGATAAATTAAATTATAAATCTTTAAAAATTTATCCTTGAACTTGTTTTATTGAATTCTTATATCATTGTCATCATCCTCATGTTTATATTACATTTGAAAGTCATCGTGGCTGTGGTGCATAGATGGACTTGGTATGATTATGACCAGGGATTATTCGGTATAATCATGACTGTAATATTACAAATGATGTGGTAAAAGTTCTCATTAGCCCGTAGCATTGATGGACAGTTTTTGGTATGATTATGGCCATGAATTCTCTTTGGCCAAGGGTGCAAAGATGAATTGTTTTATGGCATGATCATGACCATTGATGAATACATGAATATCCTTGGCCTGTAGTGCATGGATAATTTGTGGTCGTGATACTAAAGAATATCATTGGCCGTAGTGTAGGGGTGATCCTATGATGTGGATTATTTATTAAGCTGAGTCTCAACGATAAAATTGATGATAAATCTTTTAAATCATAGAAGATAGCAGGTTTTATGCTCTACTTGACTCTTCTAATGGATTGCTTATTCCGCTGCAGTTGTTGATCTAAAACTTGTTGTCTATTATATTCTATCAGTTGTTATATTGTTGAAGGCTAAGGATAATTTATTCTGCATTATTTTAGTCATAATATTTCTTACTGGACTAGTTGAGCTCGCCCTTTCTTTCACTGTTCTGTTCAGGAAATGAGAATATAGTTGGGACTAGTCGGGGAATGGATTGACGGTCTAGATGGTTGCATTAGTGGTCCTCACTATTCTGTGAAATAGTGTGATAATAATTGTAATGAGGACTTAGTTTGAGTTTGAATACTGTCTAGAAGACAATATTCGTATTAAAACTCTCAGTTTATGTTTTGTCGTATTTTACACGACAGTTGTATTATTAAGTTGTATTTGAATTTTGTACCATGTATTTGTCGACTCAAGATGGGTGATGTATACCTATTTTGGGGGCATCACAAGTCGGGGAACGAAGTGACGGTCTAGATGTTTGCATTAGTAGTCCTCACTATTCAGTGAAATAGTGTGATAATAAATGTAATAAGAACTCCATTTGAGTTTGAATACTGTCTAGAAGACAATATTCGTATCAAAACTCTCAGCTTATATTTTGTCGTATTTTACATGACAGTTGTATAATTAAGTTTGTATTTGATTTATGTACCATGTATTTGGCGACTCAGAATGGGTGATGTATACCTTTTTTGGGTGCGTCATAGTTGGTATCAAAGCTTAGGGATATGATCCCTGACTGAGATGTGAGACAAGAACTAGGAGGGGAGAGACGGGGAATTCCTTTTGCTAGTATGACCTACCTAAGTTTATTTGATATTTATTTGGTTGGTCAGAGTATAGGGATAATATGTGACATGTCAATTAACCCTTGTTTTGTGGCAGTATTTGAAAATGGCATCCGAAAAATGTTGAGATAAGCAATGAAGCAAATGAGACCGTTGAGTCACCAATGATCAATACCTAGGATAATGTGCATCAGGATGGCAATAATCCTCAGGAAAACAACACTCGACAAATGATGAGCGATGGGATGTTCGGAGGCTTTATGCGATTTATGCAACATCGATCGAGAGAAACGACTCTTGTTCAAAATTCGGTGGACACTGCGGCAACTCTCGGACGGCCACCGCTAAGCAGAGTTTAAGGGTTGGGACCATAGGAGTTTATTGGAGAGCCAAAACCACTTAAGGCGAAGACGTGGATAAAGCAGATCACCAAGATATTTGATGTGGGGATGCTCAGGAGGAGCAAAAGGTTCCTTTGCCACCTTTATGTCAAGAGGAGGAGGGATTACTAGTTGGAATCGGTAAAGTGTACTCAACCTGCCGCACTGAAGATGTCTTGGGAGAAGTTCCAAGAACTATTCAACGACAAGTACTTTCCCGAAAGTATTCGTCACATGAAGGAGGTAGAGTTTATCAAGCTAGAGAAAAACAATATGATCGTGTCGCAGTACGAAGATAAGTTTGCCGAGTTGTCTTGGTTTGCGTCCCACTTGGTTGATAATGAGGAGAGAATGACGCGGATTTTTCTAAGAGGTTTGAAACCTGAGATACGTCAATACCTAATTTCTCACAAACTATGTTTGTATTCAGATGTTGTAAATAGGGCTCAGTTATTGGAGCGCAATAACGAGTCAATGTAACGCCCCAAAATCCGATCTATCTTCACACCCGGATTCTGTACGTCACGAGTACATCATTCATCCAACATACATCTTTATATATTGAAATATAACGACATACACTCTAAAATTTTAGGTTCTGGAAACCTTATAACCTTTTTCATTATAAATAATAATAAATACATTATTCATTTCATCTTACAAGAGTGACTTTTATCCGTCACCAAGGATACATAATAGTTCATTAAATTATTCTATAGTTCAGTTTTATCTTTCTACATTACAAGTCTTCATTTGATCTTCTCGCTCGTTCACATTCTGAATGGCACTTCATCTGGATACCGTCAGTTTGATCTTTACGGGATCCTTAAGTTCTTCTAACCTCGTTCACTGAAAATTGTTTTTCATTTAAAGCAAGAGTGAGCATTCAATTGCCCAGCAAGTCATAATAGTTGAACAAACAACTTCAGAATTAAAATATTTCTTTAGAACTTCGATAACCGAACAAAGGTTATGAAGCAGCTTAAATAATAGGAATAGTCTCGATTTCTATCATCTTAAAACATCAGTCACTTTCATTTTGAAACACTTTCATTACTCTACCTTTTTCATACACATATTGTCTGGCTAGAATCATTAGCACAGACTTAACAATAACGGTTCATGTATAAACAGAACATACTTGTATTGAACAGCTCAATCACAGAACAATTCATATCATAGAAACACCGAAATGTTCAAATTGTGGCACAAGGCCTCACACATACTACCACCTTGTACATACATCGCACATATGCACATAGAAAAGACTTCTCAAGTTCAACATCTGAGAAGTTTAAGAAACTAGCATTCATTTAGAATATGAATGAAGTTAGGAAACTTGCCTTACGCCCAGCTACAGCCTACGATGAACTGCTCATTCCAATTCCTATATAACACATAAGGAGAAAACATAAACACCAATTAGTCATATATTGAACTTACGCATTGGTTTACTTAACTTTACTTCTTAGGGTTCGCGTTCTTGCAATATAAGTTTACGCGACTAACTTCCTTTACCAGTTTACGGCTTCATGACATACGAAGATGTCTTACTCAAACGTTCATCATCTTGGATGATTTATATTCTTATCTTCTTCTTATAACTTCTCTAGGACTCATCACACATCGCTTATTTGCTAGTAATCCATATGGTACTCTGAGTGGTTTCCCACAAACAACTAACAAACAAGTTCCCGTCTCATCTACACTGACATCATAGTGAGTTAGATCGGTTGCCAGTTTTTTATATACCTTCGCTCTCTGAATGAATTGTTTAGCCCAGCTCCCATATGTCAACCATAAAAGTTACGATTGTACCTCAACCTAACTTCTCTTAACTTATAAGAACTATTAAACTATATTGTTCCGTAAGTCAACTTCTTATTCCTTACGGCTTTCAGGCAACTAATTGTCATACTTCAGGATTCATTCCTTATCGACTCACATTCGGCTTTTATTAATATTATTACCGTTCATTACGGCTTTCTTGATAATTAATATCCAATTTAATACTTTCGCTATCCATTAGATGAACCTCAGGTTCATTACTCGTTCTTAGTGTCGAAGCCATACCGATCGTCCATCGCAATAACGTGGCATTCACTGCGTCTATACGCTTCACACTTATATCTCATTATCATGACATAACATCGAAATGTTATTCATTACCCTCGTCACTAAACGTCTAAGGAATCACAATCATAGCAATCCATCACGCTCATTCATCGCGACTACGGTCCCCGGACATCGGTTACATTTGGTGAACTACATGTTCATATTTCTTTCTTGCACATCCTCCAGTAACTGAGAAGTAAAAATCTCATTCCTGGGCATTGCCCTGTGTGACAACCCCAAAATAGGTCCATTCCATCCAACCCATTCTGAGTCGCCAAATACATGGTACAGAAAACAACTACAACTTTATTACAACAATTCTCGTGCAAAATACAACAACTCATGTGTTGTGAGTTTTGATACAAATATATATATCAACTGTGACTCTTGACACCAACTTGGGTAGCACGTCACCATGACATCTTACATAAAGGTATAGTCAAAAACTATTTTAGAAATTAAAATCTTTGGGAAGTGCTCAAGGAAACCTTCGTACATGGGAGGCCATGCGTCTAGGTTATGATAGATATCATATGGCAACAAAATTATCCTTGGTTGACCCAATAGACCCCAAAGAAAAATGAGAAGATTACTATTCCCCTGTTACCCCCGCTCGACCCAGCTACACTCTTATTACCTGAAAGGAATTGTGAAGCAAAAGGGTGAGCACAACTAACTTCGATAAAGAATATCATGACTAAAGATAATTAAATTATCAATAGCCTCCATCATTAATAAATCGAGATTTAGAACATATGGTAGATGATAAAACTTTTCAACCATAGTTGCGGTAGACGAAGCAATCCATTAGAAGAGTCAAATAGACCATAAAGTCTACTATCTTCTTCACATTAAAAGTCCACCAATGATGTTTTATCCACTGTAACATCACTCGGCCAGTTCCTTTCCACAATTATATGAATAACTCATAATCATAATTGCGATTCTAAATTCCTCTTCGCACCTGGGACGAAGATAATTTTCATCACATGTCTTTACGAAACATCAAAGATCATGGTTATACCAAATCACGAGTTTCTGTTTATAATCATACTAACAATTTCATCTTTTGCACTACGGACCAAAGATATTCATCAACAGCACCATCTTTGCACTACTGAGGCCAAAGATATTAAACAACAGTCATCTACATACTACACATGGCCAAAGATATTCATCAACAGTTCATATTTACACTGAGGCCAAATATATTCATCAATGATTCATATTTGCACTTTCTGAGGCCAAATATATTAATATCTTAAAGAAATATATAATCATTTCGTAATTTATATAAACAATAATTATAACCATGTTGATCATTTCACCTTTGCACTTAAGCTAAAGATATTCAATTATAAATTCAATGATCATGATCATACCAGTCAATAATTCAACTTTGTACAACTGGCCAAAGGGAACCCATAGTCATGATCATACCAAAAATCTACCCATCTTTACACTCAAGTCAAAGATAAATATCATTATTAAGGTTATAAAAATGTTATATATAATAGTAAAATCAATATAATCAAAATATCTAGATTTAATCTCAAGAGTAATATTCATAAATCAACTATAATTTGGTTAGAAAAAGTAACCAATTTTGTCATGAATAGTAACTCATGAATAGTAACCCATGAATAGTAACTTCGTGAATAGTAACTCATGAATAGTAATTCATGAATTGTAAACCCAACACAAAAAGGTAAAAATTCCACAATAAAATTTATACCAATATTTCGGTATAATGATATTGAAATAACATTTCTTAAACTTATAAACAATTTATTTTAATTGTTTACACTTTACTAAATAATGCATTTAATCATCCTAAAATTCCAAACTCATAAGATTTCATCACAAATAACCAAAACCCTCATCAAAAATCTGCATATACCTCATATAGGATTCTCAAGCCATAAAATCCTATTTTCCAATTTACTTACTTCACATAACATATTTAATTCATTTACTCATAACTAGTCCATTTTCATGAAAAATATAAAATCAGTTCCAAAAATATTTCTTTTCTGGGATTTTGCAGAATATAATCCCATATTGAACATATATTTTTCCCGGAATTTTAAAATTCATTTACTATTTTTTATATGGCCAAAACTGCCGAATATTTAGACATTTATCATAAATTGTACTTTTATTCAAAAATTCCGAAATTTACAGAGTATACTTCTATCATATACATGTACTCCCAATAAAAATTTCACCAATTTTGGAGTTAACCACAAGGAGTTATAAGCGGTTACTTTTAAAATTGTCTTTTCTCATAAAATTCACAACTCTTAATCTATACATCCAAAAATCGTCATTTTTGGACACAATCAAGAAAACTCATCAAATTATCATTTCAAATTTTTCCGAATTTTTGAAGGTCGGAAAAATTACTAAAATGAAAAACATAACAACCCTTAAAATCCCTTTACTATCCCCTTACCTCAAAAAGCGACATTTACATTTGGATATCGGATATGACGCTAAAGGAAACTTGCACTGATGAATAGCAACTCACCAAGTATCTAAATACTCACAAAATACACTCAATAATCTAGAGAGAAAAAGAGAGAAAACTTATGAATTCTGGTGTGATTTTCAATTCTAACTTAGCCCTCTATTTATAGGAAAATGTTAGCACTTCAAGAAGCTTGACGACCACTACTACGATGGCTTTACCGCTACTATTCCACCCACCAAAAATAAGCCATCTTCCCCAACAATCAAAAGTGGGGCCCACCCATTTCTAGAATTTTCCACCAAAATCATTTATAAACCTAATTTTTGAATCAATCACCTCTTAAAATTCATAACAAATCATTCGTTCATTTTTAACGGTTCAAAATTTGTGAACATATACTAAACTTATATATGTATAACATATCCAAAAATCACAACGATCCAATGGTCAGATTAAAAATTATAACTCACACAATAAAATTGTAAGAACACTGATTTGATCTTTTAATACCTCCAATCCGACAAAATACTGATAAAATACCTCAACATTAATTCCTTCATTTATAACCACATAAATAAATCCATCATTTATATCCACATCAAATAAATATTTCATTATCATATAAATCAATAATTAACTATTCACAAATAATATTACAGAATCACAATAATGACAATCAGGCAGTTCCCAGGAAAGATGGGGCTTTTCGATAAGGATTTCTCCTTACTGGCGCACAATTAGGTGACCAAACCTCTCCTTGACAGAACTTTCTAGACATTGCCAATAATGCTATCTAATAATATTATTCAAATAATATGAATTATTGATCCGATAATGGAGATCTTGTCTTGATGACAATTATTGAAACAAAAATAATATAAAATATTAACGCAGCAATTATTGATTCAATAAAATAAAATATTGAGCAATAATTATTGTAACAATTATTGAGTAGTGCCTTCTCACGTAAGAATCAATAATTGAAAAAATATATCGTAATACCGCAAAGCTTTCGCGTCAACTCACGCGTAGACATCGTATTTTAACCACTGTGTATATTCAACGGTGTTACTTGGTAACAACTACGCCAAGTTATTTATAAGAACTCAAATTTGTCGTTTTCTTCATCAAGCGGTTATTCTATTATGAGGACCACAAATGATTGCTTGGCCGTAAATACGAATATTCCCTGACAGAAAGAATATTCCACGACTAAATGAATATTCCCCAACAACAATGAATATTTTATAACCACTTGTGTATTTTGAAAAAAAAAATTCATATATCACCCTTAACTCTAACTTTTATCAATTTAACCATTTAATGAATAGTAATTATAAGAAAAATTGAATACTTTTATTTCATAAAATTCGGGGTCTTACAATCTCCCTTCCTTATAAAATTTCGTCCCCGAAATTTACGTACCTGGTATTTCGAAAAGTTGAGAATACCTTGCTTTCATTCCAGATTCTATCTTCCCTGTCATCATGATTTCTCCATTGCTCATCTCTTGTATTTCAGATATCATTCTAGAATACAGATTCAAAACAAGGGTTAATTGAACAAATTAACATATCACATAATATCCTGATATTATGACTGGCCAACAAATAAGCTTAGGTAGGACACACTAGCGAATGATTTACTCATCTCTCCCCTCCTAGTTATATTCCCCGATCCTGCCAGAGACAATATCCTAAGCTCGATACCAATTGTGACAACCCCAAAATAGGTCTATTCCATCCAACCCATTACGAAGTCGCCAAATACATGGTGCAGAAAATAACTACAACTTTATTACAACAATTCTCGTGAAAAATACAACAACTCATGTGTTGTGAGTTTTGATACGAATATATATATATATATATATATATATATATATATATATATAAACTGTGACTCTTGACACCAACTTGGGTAGCACGTCACCATGACATCTTACATAAAGGTATAGTCAAAAACTGTTTTAGAAATAAAAATCTTTGGGAAGTGCACAAGGAAACCTTCGTACATGGGAGGCCATGCGTCTAGGTTATGATAGATATCATATGGCCACAGATTATACTTGGTTGACCCAATAGACCCCAAAGAAAAACGAGAAGATTACTATCATATTCTTTCCAATGGTGAGTCTTCTCTTGACATATCATTATCTCCACTGTCTCTAATTGAGAATTATATTTCAAACAAACAACAAGATCATATAGGTAGTGCGCGTAGATATACTCAGTAAGTGAATGTGCACAACCCTATCTTATGATGACACGAGGTTGTATGTCTTTAGAGATCTTGTATGATAGTGGCAAAACACCCTTCCAACGTTGGGTTCGCCTCACCCTATTTAATTCACCAAATATAACTACTAAATGATGACCACCGTTCTATTCCCCTGTTACCCCCGCTCGACCCAGCTATACTCTTATTACCTGAAAGGAATTATGAAGCAAAAGGGTGAGCACAACTAGCTCAGTAAAGAATATCATGACTAAAGATAATTAAATTATCAATAGCCTTCATCAGTACTAAATTAGAGATTTAGAACATATGGTAGATGATAAAACTTTTCAACCATAGTTGCAGCGGAACGAGCAATCCATTAGAAGAGTCAGATAGACCATAAAGTCTACTATCTTCTCCATATTAAAAGTCCACCAACAGTGTTTTATCCCTATAACATCACTCAACAGTTCCTTGCTACAATTATATGAATAACTCATAATCATAATTGTGATTCTAAATTCCTCTACGCACCCAGGACGAAGATAATTTTCATCACATGTCTTTACCTGAAACATCAAAGATCATGGTTATACCAAATCACAGTTCCTGTTTATAATCATACTAATAATTTCATCTTTGAACTACGGCCAAAGATATTCATCAACAGACCATCTTTGCACTACAGGCCAAAGATATTCAACATCAGGTCATCTATGCACTACAGGCCAAAGATATTCATCAACAGTTCATATTTGCACAACAGACCAAATATATTCATCAACAGTTCATATTTGCACTACAGGCCAAATATATTCATCAACAGTTCATATTTGCACTACAGGCCAACTATATTAATATCTCAAAGAAATATATAATCATTTAAGAATTTATATAAACAATAATTATAACCATGTTGATCATTTCACCTTTGCACTTAATCTAAAGATATTCAATTATAAATTCAATGGTCATGATCATACCCGATCAACAATTCAACTTTGCACTCATCGGCCAAAAGGAACCCATAGTCATGATCATACCAAAATCTACCCATCTTTACACTCAAGTCAAAGAGAAATATCATCATTAGGGTTATAAAAATGTTATATATAATAGTAAAATCAATATAATCAAAACATCTAGATTTAAGCTCAAGAGTAATATTCATAAATCAACTATAATTTGGTTAGAAAAAGAAACCAATTTTGTCATGAATAGTAACTCGTGAATAGTAACTCATGAATAGTAACTTCGTGAATAGTAACTCAAGAATAGCAACTCGTGAATAGTAACTCATGAATAGTAAACCCGACACAAAAAGGTTAAAATTCCACAATAAAATCCATACCAATATTTCGGTATAATGATATTGAAATAACATTTCTTAAACTTATAAACAATTTATTTTAATTGTTTACACTTTACTAAATAATGCATTTAATCATCCTAAAATTCCAAACTCATAAGATTTCATCATCAATAACCAAAACCCTCATCAAAAATCTGCATAAACCTCATATAGGATTCTCAAGCCATAAAATCCTATTTTCCAATTTACTTACTTCACATAACATATTTAATTCATTTACTCATAACTAGTCCATTTTCATGAAAAATATAAAATCAGTTCCAAAAATATTTCTTTTCTGGGATTTAGCAGAATATAGTCCCATATTGAACATATATTTTTCCCAGAATTTTAAAATTCATTTACTATTTTTCATATGGCCAAAACCGCCGAATATTTAGACATTTATCATAAATTGTACTTTTATCCAAAAATTCTGAAATTTACAGAGTATACTTCTATCATATATATGTACTTCCAATAAAAATATCACCAATTTTGGAGTTAACCACAAGGAGTTATAAGCGATTACTTTTAAAATAGTCTTTTCTCATAAAATTCACAACTCTTAATCTATACATCCAAAAATTGTCATTTTTGGACACAATCAAGAAAACTCATCAAATTATCATTTCAAAATTTTCCAGAATTTTTGAAGGTCAGAAAAATTACGAAACTGAAAAACATAACAACCCTTAAAATCCCTTACTATCCCTTACCTCAAAAGAGCAGCACTTCTAACTGGATATCGGATATGACACTGAAGGAAACTTGCAGTGATGAATAGCAACTCACCAAATATCTAAATACTCACAAAATACACTCGATAATCTAGAGAGAAAAAGAGAGAAAACTTATGAATTCTGGTGTGATTTTTAATTCTAACTTAGCTCTCTATTTATAGTAAAATGTTAGCACGCCGAAGCAGACTTGACCTGCTACTTGATGGCTTTACCTGCTACTATTCCCCCCCACCAAAAATCAATCATCTTCCCCAACAACCAAAAGTGGGGCCCAGCCATTTCTAGAATTTTCCACCAAAATCATTTATAAACCTAATTTCCGAATCAATCACCTCTTAAAATTCATAACAAATCATTCGTTCATTTTTAACGGTTCAAAATTTGTGAACATATACTAAACTTATATATGTATAACATATCCAAAAATCACAACGATCCAATGGTCAGATTAAAAATTATAACTCACACAATAAAATTGTAAGAACACTGATTTGATCTTTTAATACCTCCAATCCGACAAAATATTGATAAAATACCTCAACATTAATTCCTTCATTTATAACCACATAAATAAATCCATCATTTATATCCACATCAAATAAATATTTCATTATCATATAAATCAATAATTAACTATTCACAAATAATATTATGTAATCACAATAATGACAACCAGAGGCGGTTCCAGGAAAGAGGGGCTTTCAGATAAGGATTTCTCCTTCATCGCGCCGCAATTAGGTGACCAAACCTCTCCTTGATGTAACTTTCTAAACATTGCCAATAATGCTATCTAATAATATTATTCAAATAATATGAATTATTGATCCGATAATGGAGATCTTTGTGCGATGACAATTATTGAAATAACAATAATATAAAATATCAACGCATCAATTATTGATTCAATAAAATAAAATATTGAGCAGTAATTATCGTAACAATTATTGAGTAGTTCCTTCTCACGTAAGAATCAATAATTGAAAAATATGTCATGTAATACCAGTGATATCTTGTGTAACTACGCGTAGACATCGTATTTTAACCACCGGTATTCCAACATTGTTAGCAGTAATAACTACGCCAAGTTATTTATAAAAACTCAAATTTGTCATTTTCTTCATTCGAGAGTTATTTCATTATAGGGCCCCTAAAATGACTGCTACCGTCGCACGAATATTCCCAAACAACAATGAATATTTTATAACCACTTCGTGTATTGAAAAAAAAAAAATTCATATATCACCCTTAACTTTAACTTTTATCAATTTAACCATTTCTTGAATAGTAATTATAAGAAAATTGAATACTTTTATTTCATAAAATTCGGGGTCTTACACACCTTGCATTCTTGTTAAGGTGCGTGCGTCTCTCTCTCTCGCATCTTGTAGCGACCTACATCACCCTCTTCCTTTGATTTGGCGTCATGACTTTCAAACTCTTCGTTATCTCTCTCATGTCATGGCACTACTCGCTTGAAACTTATGGTCGAGCTCAGCCTTTGCAGTGCCACTTCCCAAAAGTTCGGTGCGTCACGCTGCATTTTGAGCCTAAACCCTAGAAATTTCTCTAAGTCTTGAATCAAGTTTGAGGCGCTTACTTCCCGATCTCATAACTCCTTCGTTATAACTCAGAACGAGGTCGTTCCAAAGTCATTCTCTTCCTTATCTTACGTACTTCAATTCCCCTCAGACAAAACTTTGTTCTAAATCCGTTAGCATGCCATTCAATTGGCTTGATCTTCACCATTCGTTCATTTTTGCAATTTTTACGTTTTCGTTCGTTCGTCCATAATTCGGTCATCCAAACTCGGAAATCGTTTGTTATTTAGTCCACGACTCACATTTTCTATATTCTCTTACTTTCTTATGAAACCCTACTCACTTGGGTTCATTTACTAACTTTCTAATTCTCGTTTGTCTTTTATGAAATTTTTGCCATAACTTCGTTATAGCTAAGTTTTAAACTGTTCTTCATGAACGTTTCTACCATTCCTAACCAAGCAATACACATATAACATATACGCGATGGTTTTAAATTTGTCCATCAACAACAATTAAACTACGATGGTTTTAAATTTGTCCATTAATAATGTTCTTCGTGTTCTTCGCGTATTCTTCGTGTTCTTCGTTTGTTCTTCATTTTAATCGATATTTTGGATTACAATTTCACTTTTTATTGGAATTTGATGTTATAGAATATCATTGCTTACTTATTTCACCTACTTATTCATATAATCCACTCAGATCGTTCTAATTCATTACGAATCTTATACTTCCTTAAGAAATTTATTTACTAAACTTTAAATTCTTATTTCTTCATTTTCTTATGATTTCAACCATATGAAATCATTCCAATCTTCTTTTACTTCTTAATACTATTAAGTTATGTTTTTTTTAAACATAGAACTTAAAGAAATTTAAAAAGAGACTAAGTTTCGGATTACCGTTCTCCTTTAATCTTCTCCCGTCGGACAAAGTTTGCACATGAGCAAGCTCTTCCTCCTCCTTCTCCTTCTCATCTCTCTCTCTCTCTCTCTCTCTCTCTCTCTCAAGTTGGAGGATTTTCAAAATCCCAAAATAATGGGCTCAAGCTTCCTATTTATAGAATTTCCAAGCTACGGATATTTTAGTCATTTCGCCCCCCAAACCTCCTTACTATTCCCACCTCCTCAATACACCTCCTTACTATTCATGAGACTTCCCTTGGAAGTTTCGTGGTTCCGTCTTTCCGGTTTCGTCCGACAATTCGAAAAACTGCGATACTCGGAATCCAAATATTTTAGGATATTTCATCTTTCCTTTACCGACTAATTTTTACGTATTCTTCGGATCTTCGAAAAACTGAAAAAAACTTTTCGACGTTAAGCGTTTTCCTTCACGTTTTACCCTAATGGAGCTAAACGAGTGAAAAGTACATAACATTACTTTTTGTCATTTTATTTCGTCTGATTTCTGCACGTTTTTCGAGAAAAGCTTTTATCGGCTTACTTAACTTTTTACAATATATTATCGTCAAATCTTTCGACGGAATTTTATTTTGACATACCGAACTCTTGAAACGGCCTAGGTTATTCAAACCCTAACCCTTAGGGTTTCGTCAGGTGAATAGTGCCAATTTTGTCTTTTTCCCCAAAAAATATTTTGTTCCCGGAAAAATTTCATTTTTGTCTTGAAAATTCTTATTCGTTCAATCTCGCTCGTAGCCAGAATACTCCCGTATTATAATCATCCTAGGTTATAGAACAATTAATAAACACATAGCACATAATAGTATTAATAAAAATTCCTTTTATTAATAACTAATTCTTTAAACCTAAATTCTGGACAACCCGAATTTCTGGGTTGTCCCAGTCAACCCAACCAAGAGAGAGAAGTCGGAAAAATGATAATACCAGTGGTAGTAGTCACCGAAGCGGTGACAAAAAATGTGGTGGAAGTCAACATGCCAAAAATGGTAACCACTTCGGTGGTAATCATGGTCAAGACAATAAAAGTGGGAATTTCAAGATGAGGAGATTCAATAATGATGGAAGGACGTCAGCACTAGCACCTGTTGTTAAGGAAGGAGAACGACCGCCGTTCGTATGTTACAAATGCGGAGGGGAGGGACACATCAGTCCAAACTATATGCAGCAGTCCAAAGCATGTTATAATTATGGAAGAGAAGGTCACCTAGCCCAATTTTGTCGTGCACCGAAGTCAAGTCTAGCTGAGATGAAGGCATCAATGGCCGTCCTAGACAAGACAAAACCGGTAGTTCGAGGGAGAGCGTTTGTTGTAACCTCAGAAAAAGTGACGAATCCAAACGAGGTAATCACGGGTAAGCTAATCATAAACTCTAGCGAAGTCTATACCTTATTTGATACCGGTTCTACCTATTCATTTATTTCTCCTACTTGCGCTCAACGTTTAAATTTAACTCCGGAGAAATTAGACTTTGATTTATCCGTTGAAACTCCATTGGGAGAAACCTTCATTACATCCACTGTTTATAAGTCTTGTTTCATTCAAACGATAACCGCACGTTACCTGTCGATCTTATCTGTTTGAAAATACTTGCATTTGATGTGATTTTAGGGATTGATTGGTTAACTACGCATCATGCTAAAATCGATTGTTTTCGTAAGGTTGTTAGCTTTCATATTCCTAACCAACCTATTATGCGAATTCAAGCAACCAAACCACTAAAGTCAATCACTGTCATATCAAGCCATAAAGTTATTCGTTTATTGAAAAATGGATGTCAAACTTTCTTAGCACATGTCATAGATTTAAACAAAAATACGTCAGATTTGAATGATATTTCTATTGTTAATAAATTTACTGACGTATTCCCTGAAGAACTTCCTGGCCTACCCCCAGAGCGTGAAATTGAATTTTGTATCGACCTTGAATCCGGTACAAAACCCATTTCCAAATCCCCATATCGAATGGCTCCTATTGAACTTCAGAAGTTAAAAACCCAACTATAGGAATTGTTAGACATCGGTTTCATTCATCCTAGTACATCTCCTTGGGGTGCTCTTATTCTATTCGTGAAGAAGAAAGATGGAAGTATGGGACTTTGTATTGATTATCGGGAGTTGAATCATGTCACCATCAAAAATAGGTACTCGTTACCTCGTATTGATGATATGTTTGACCAGTTTCAAGGCGCCAAATTTTTTTCAAAGATCGATCTTCATTCCGGATATCATCAATTAAAGACTAAAACTGATGACATTCCAAAGACTGCTTTTCAGAACTGAGACAGGCATTACGAATTCCTAGTCATGTCTTTTGGATTGACTAATGCTCTCTTTCGCCTTCATGGATATGATGAATCGAGTATTCAAGAAATATTTGGATCACTTTGTGGTCGTCTTTATTGATGACATCCTCTTTTACTCCAAAAGTCGTGAAGATCATGAGCTACACTTGAGGCTGATACTCCAAAAGCTTCGTGAAAACAAGTTATATACCAAGTTAAAGAAATGCAAGTTCTGGCTTGAGGAAGTAGCATTCCTTGGGCACGTAATATCAAATCACGGAATATCATTGACCCGTCAAAGATTGAAGCAATTCAAAGTGAGGAGCAACCTAAGTCGTTGATCGGATATCGTAGCTTTCTCGGCTTAATTGGTTATTATCGAGATTCAGTAGAAGGATTTTCTCGAATCACTACTCCATTAACTTTCGGTGACTTTTAAAGATACAAAATTCTATTTGAGCGAGGAATATGAGAAGAGTTTTCAAGAACTCAAGAGGAGGCTCATTTATTTTGTTTTTGACAATACCAAATGGTTCGGAGGGATTTGTCATATACAGTGATGCTTTAGGCAAAGGTTTAGGGTATGTTCTCATGCAACATGGGAAAGTCATAGCATATGCCTCACGACAACGCAAAGAATATGAGAGGAATTATCCTACTCATGATCTAGAGTTGGCAGCTGTCGTTTTTGCGCTTAAGATTTGGAGGCATTACCTGTATAGAGAGAAGGTGGAGATCTGTACAGATCATAAAAGCCTCAAATATTTCTTTACTCAAAAGGAACTCAACATGAGGCAATGACGATGGCTTGAGCTATTGAAAGATTATGATCATACCATTCAATACCATCTTGGAAAAGCGAACATTGTAGCTGACGCATTGAGTAGAAGATCATATGCGGGTATGAGTGTGATATTGTCAACACAAAGGCCCATTTTGTATGACTTACAAAGGATGGAGATAGAGTTAAAGACTCCAGGGACCCACGTGATGATGGCAAATATACGAGTAGAACCGACTTTAATCAATAAAGTTAAAGCTGCTCAAGCTACAGACCTGGAGCCGATGCATATGAGGAAGAAAGTGCAAGAAGGTGCAATTCTGGAAGCAAGAATCAATGAAGAAGGAATACTTTGAGTCAACTCCAGACTTTGTGTTCCTAACGATTCTGACTTGAAGTATAAAATCATGATGGAGGCGCACAACACACTGTTTGTAATCCAATCTGGGAGTACCAAAATGTATCGTGATCTTCGACATACATTTTGGTGGAGCAATATGGAGAGAGAGATAACGGGGTTTATCTCAAGGTGTCTAACTTGTCAACGAGTCAAGGCAGAGCATTAAGTGCCAAAAGGTCCATTGCAACCACTTGAAATTCCAGAATAGAAGTGGGAGCACATTACCATGGATTTTGTTATTGGTCTTCCCAAGGTTTCTCAAGGCATAGATGTGATTTGGGTCATTGTTGATAGATTGACCAAGTCTGCTCATTTCTTACCGATCCGAGAAACTTATACACTTGAATGTCTTGCTCATATGTACATAAACGAGATTGTAAGATTGCATGGTATGCCAGTATCCATAGTTTCTGATCGAGACGTAAGATTCACTTCACGATTTTGGGTTAATTTGCAAAAAGCTATGGGCACGGATTTATGATTTAGTTCAGCATATCATCCTCAAACGGACGGGCAGTCGGAGATGACTATTTTAACTATTGAAGATTTATTAAGACTTTGTGTCCTTGACTTCAAAGGAAGTTGGGACAAGTTCTTACCATTGGTGGAGTTTTCCTACAACAACAGTTATCAAGCAAGTATTGGCATGGCTCCATTTGAGGTGTTGTATAGAAGAAAATATCGTTCTCCAGTATGCTGGGATGAGATGGGTGAAACAACGTTGTTGGGACCGGAGTTGGTACGTATGACTACGGAAAAGATTCAAATGATCCGAAAACGTATAAAAACCTCACAAGATCGACAAAAGAGTTATGTTGATCTTCATCGAAAGGACATGGAATTCAATATTGGAGATCATGTGTTGTTACGTGTTGCTCCATGGAAAGGAGTTACGAGATTAGAAAAGAGAGAAAACTCAATCCTCGATTCATTGGCCCATTTTTAATCCTCGATCGAGTAGGAACTGTGGCCTATAGACTCGCCTTACCGCCAAGTATATCTCGTGTTCATAACATTTTTTACATATCTATGTTACGTAAATATGTGAAAGACCTGAACCACACTATTGAATTAGAACTGGACGAAATAGCGAAAGATTTAACGTATGAAGAGGTAACTGTTAAAATCTTGGATAAGAAGGATCATATTCTACGCTCCAAGGTTATACCTCATGTCAAAGTTTTGTGGAGAAACCACAATGTTGAGAAAATGACCTGGGAGTTAGAATTTGAAATGAAGTCAAGGTATCCTCACCTCTTCGACATACGAGGTACGCACCCTAATTTCGAGGATGAAATTTCATAAGAAGGGGAGGTTGTAAGACCCTATTTTTTATGAATAAAGATTAATTTTTCTTGAAATATATTTTTTAATATTATGGTATGGATTTGATATAATGTTATAGTTGTGGGTAATATTTACAAATTTTGTAAAGTAAGCAAGTGGTTTTAAAATATTCGATTGGTCGGGGAATATTCATTTTAACAGGGAATATTCGTACGACAACACAATCATTAGTGGACCCCACAACGACAGTATTGTCGTAGTTAGAAAACGACAGAAATATCTTTCTATAAAAATAACGGCGAAAGTTTTACCGTTAAACTGTTGAACTACCCGGCGAAAGTCTTCTTCTAAGGTAAGGGATATTATTTTTTTCAGTATTCATAAGGAATAATATTTTCTTCCATACTCTGTAGCATGTGAGTAATATTATTTTGTCTTGTATTCCTGATTATACCCTCATTTTGTTAAAGTATTGCTTCTATACTCCGTGAAATTAGTAGAATATCCTTAAAATTTGCGCTTCATCTAGTATCGTTTCACAAGGATATTTTCTACACATTCTTGTTAAATTTTAAGTTTTTCATGTCGGAGTATTGTCCATGAGTAGTATTCATTTATACGGTACTATTCACAAAGTACTATTCACGGGATACTATTCATAAAGTACTATTCACAGGGTACTATTCCTGAAGTACTATTCACAGAGTACTATTCACTCGGGTACTATTCACCCGGGGAATTATTCATGACAAAAATTGATTTCTTTGTTGTCCAAATCATTTATGATACAATATTATTCTTGAATTTTACTCCACAAAGCAGTATCATGTTGACAATTTGGATATTATTGAATTCTGGATAAATTAAATTATAAATATTTAAAAATTTAACCTTTGTTTTCTTTTAATTGAATTCTTATATCATTGGCATCGTCCTCATGCTTATATTATGATAAAAAGACATATGTGGCTTACGTGCAAAGATGTACTATAGATTGGTATGATTATGATCAGGGATTATTCGATATAATCATGACCGTAATGTTACAAATGATGTGGTAAAAATCCTCATTGGCATGTAGTGCATTGATGGACAGTTATAGGTATGATTATGACTAGGGATTATTCGATATAATCATGACCATTGATGATTACATGAATATCCTTTGTCGTAGTGCATGGATGATTCGATAATGTGGTTTATTTATTAAGCTGAGTCTCAGCGATAAAATTGATGATAAACTTTTTAAATTATAGAAGATAGTAGATATTTGACTCTTCTAATGGATTGCTTGTTTTGTGTGACGCCCCCAAAACGGGCGTACATCACCCATCTTAAGTCGCCAGATATCACACTACATAAATCAACTACAAACTTAAATATACAATTGTCGTGTAAAAATACGACAAAATATAGCTAAGTTTTTAAAACAAATATTGTCTTCTAGACAGTATCCACACTCAATGAAGTCATCAATACATTTATTATCACACTATTTCACAGAATAGTGAGTACTACTAACGCCACTTATCCTAGACCATCACTCCATTTCCCGACTCATCCCAGCTATATCCTCATTTCCTGAAGAGAACAATGAAAGAAAAGGGTGAGCTCAACTAGCCCAGTAAGAAATATTATGACTAAGATAATGCAGAATAAATTATCATTAGTCTTCAACTGTGTTAAACTGATAAAATATAATAAACATCAAAACTGCAGCGGAATAAGTAATCCATTAGAAGAGTCAAGTAGAACATAATGTCTACTATCTCCTCTAGATTAAAAGTTCATCGTTAATATTTCATTCATGTAATACTCAACAACAGTTCTTTGTTATACCCAAGACAAAAAGAACTATCATCACTTGTCTTCACCTAAACCACCAAAGATTATAGTTAAATCCATAATTCATATTTATAATCATGTAAATCAACAATTTCTCCTTGCCACAAAGGCTTAATGGAACGTTTACTCAATATCATTACCCCAAAGGCTAAAGATATTCAAATGTAATAACAATGATCATACCAATCAGTTGTCTACCTTTGCACTATGGGCCAAAGATATTCAACTATAAAACCAATGGTCATGATCATACCAATCAATTATGTGTCAGTGCACTACGGCCAAAGACATTCAATGTTAACTATTGGTCATGATCCTGCCAATCATATCATCGAATTATCCATGCACTACGGGCCAAGGATATTCGTTATTATCACCAGTGGTTATGATCATGCCATACACCTGTCCATCTTTGCACGTAAGCCAAAGATATACAACTATAAAACGAATAATCAACAGTCCATCTATTTACGTAAGCCAAAGATATATATACAATCAGAAACCAATAATCAAGATAAAATCCATCTATGCACGTAAGCCAAAGATGACTTTCATCATAATATAAGCATGAGGATGATGACAATGATATAAGCATTAATAAACGAAATCAAGGATAAATATTAAAGATTTTAAATTTATCCAAAGTTTAAAAATATCCAAATTGTCAACATGATATCGCTTTCAGGAGTAAAATTCAAGAATAATATTCATGTACCAAAAAATATTTGGATGTAAAAGAAATATATTTTTTTCATAAATAGTACCTCATGAATAGTACTTGTGAATAGTACGAATGAATAGTACCATGAATAGTACATAAAAAGTACCCCAAATATCCGAAAGTGAATAATATTCAGTGAATAGTAATGGGTGGGTGAATAGTGAAATAACTCAGAATAGTAATCTAACACTAAAAGTGCCTTAATACCCGGAGTGAATAATACTAGAGTGAATAGTAATCGGGTGAATAGTAACCCGTGAATAGTAACTCATAAAAAAATACTAAATAAAATGATATTTCATAACGATTACAAAAGAAATGATATCTCATACGAGTATAATAGAATATACAAAACTCTAAATGGATTTTCATCCGCCATGCAGTAATCCATGTAGATGATCATTTCCACAATTTAATAAAGAATGAATATAAAGGATCATTCACCATGCGATGCGGTAATCCACATAGACAAAAGTTATTCCAATGTAATAATAAAGAATGGAATAATGTAAGAATTCACCGGTGTACGCGATAGATCGCATGCATGTAGGTTATTCTAATAGAATAATAAAGAATGGAATAATGTAAGAATTCACACCGTGCACGCGATGTAGATCGCATGCATGTGCAAAAGTTATTCCAATGTAATAATAAATAATGGAACCGTGTCATGCGAACGCATGCATGCATGAATATTCCAATGTAATAATAAAGAATGGAACCGAGGTCATGCGTAATTCGCATGCATATGATATTCCAACAAAATAATAAAGAATGAAATAATGTAAGAATTTCACTATGTATGCAGATTGCAAGATGTACAAAGTTATTCAAACATAATAATAAAGAATAGAATAATGAAGAATTTCACCTTGTATGCGGATTGAGACAGAAAGTAAAAGTTATTTCAACATAATAATAAAGAATGGAATAATGTAAGCTCTCTTCATGAATATGAAAGAAATAATACCCTTTACCTTAGAAGAAAATCGATATCTGAAAAAGTGAGGTACAGCACTTCTCTTCTTCTTCTTCTATAATTTCTCTCTATATAATAATTGCTCTATAGCTTTAGTGAATTGGTGAAAATAATGAAGAATGAGCTTCTATTTATAGGAAATTATAGTTTCAATAATTGCATATTTTGGGGCTCAAAATATTACAGTATAATACCTCCCTCTTTTTCTTCATTTTTAATTTAGTCCTGCAAGTATTATCAAACTTGCACCACCTCCCCAAATAGTAAATCATGTGAATTAATAGTAAATCATGTGACTCAATAGTTCTAAACATGTGAAAAAATAATTACAGTATAGTACATTCATCTATTCCTCCATTTTAACTTAGTCATGCAATTATTATCAATCTTGCACCAACTCTCCTAATAGTAAATGAATGTGAATCAATAGTACACACATGTGAACAAATAGTTATAATCATGTGAATCAATAGCAATTAATTGCTAATTTATCCGGTTAATTACCCGATTGGTCAGTATAACTTCCAGACATCAATTAATATGAAATAAATATTGATTTCCACTAACACTAAATATTCCCAACACATGGGAACTATCAATTTCATCTTTAATCAACACTAACTTATTCATCATTAATATTATAATTCATAATATTTAACAACCGTGTCATTCCTCAAGAAAGAGGGGCTTTTCGATAAAGATTTCTCCTTATCATGCGCGCAATTAGGTGACCAAACCTCTCCTCGATGTAACTTCTAGACATTGTCAATATTGCAAATAATAATATGAATAACTTTATCATCTCAATTATTGATTTAATAATATAAAATATTGTGACAATAATTGAATAAAATCGAGTGATTTCTCACGTAAGCATCAATAAAGTATAACAAGAAAGTGACTTTCACGTAAGCTACTATGCAACCACACTATTATTATACTTATTTTTATCCGATTATTTTATGACAACTTGCTTACTTTGAAAAATTTTCATATATCACCCTTTAACTTTAACCTTTTATCAATTTAACCATTTACTAAATAGAATAATTATAATAAAATTGAATACTTTCATTTCATAAAATTTGGGAGTCTCACAATTTCCTCCTTATGAAATTTCGCCTCTAAATTTACGCACTGATAGTTCAAGAGATTAGAATACCTTGCTTTCTTTTCAATTGTACCTTCCCTGTTATATCCTCTCTATCATGATTTTCCCATTTCTCATCTCCCGTATTTTTATATCATTCTAGAATATATTTTCAAAATAAGGGTTAATTGACATGCCACATATTATCCCTATACTCGATCAACCAACCAATTAAATAACAAATAAACTTAGGTAGGTCATACTAGTGAAGGAATTACCTGCTCTCCCTCCTAGTTCTAGTCTCACACCTCAGCCAGAGATCATATCCCTAAGATTTGATACCAACTGTGACGCCCCCAAAATGGGCATACATCACCCATCTTGAGTCGCCAGATATCACACTACATAAATAAACTACAAACTTAATTATACAACTGTCGTGTAAAAATACGACAAAACATAGCTGAGTTTTTAAAACGAATATTGTCTTATAGACAGTATCCATACTCAATGAAGTCCTCAATACATTTATTATCACACTATTTCACAGAATAGTGAGTACTACTAACGCCACTTATCCTGGACCATCACTCCATTTCCCGACTCGTCCCAGCTATATCCTCATTTCCTGAAGAGAACAATGAAAGAAAAGGGTGAGCTCAACTAGCCCAGTAAGAAATATTATGACTAAGATAATGCAGAATAAATTATCATTAGTCTTGAACAGTGTTAAACTGATAAAATACAATAAACATCAAGTTTAACTGCAGCGGAATAAATAATCCATTAAAAGAGTCAAGTATAACATAATGTCTACTATCTCCTCTAGATTAAAAGTTCATCGTTAATATTTCATTCATGTAATACTCAACAACAGTTCTTTGTTATACCCAAGACAAAAAGAACTATCATCACTTGTCTTCACCTAAACCACCAAAGATTATAGTTAAATCCACAATTCATATTTATAATCATGTAAATCAACAATTTCTCCTTGCCACAAAGGCTTAATGGAATGTTTACTCAATATCATTACCCCAAAGGCTAAAGATATTCAAATGTAATAACAATGATCATACCAATCAATTGTCTACCTTTGCACTACGGGCCAAAGATATTCAACTATAAAACCAATGGTCATGATCATACCAATCAATTATCTGTCAGTGCACTACGACCAAAGACATTCAACTGTTAACTATTGGTCATGATCCTGCCAATCATATCATCGAATTATCCATGCACTACGGGCCAAGGATATTTGTTATTATCCCCAGTGGTTATGATCATGTCATACACATGTCCATCTTTGCACGTAAGCCAAAGATATACAACTATAAAACCAATAATCAACAGTCCATCTTTGTACGTAAGCCAAAGATATACAACTGTAAAACCAATAATCAACAGTCCATCTATGCACGTAATCCAAAGATGACTTTCATCACAATATAAGCATGAGGATGATGACAATGATATAAACATTTATCAAACGAAATAAAGGATAAATATTAAAGACTTTAAATGTATCCAGAGTTTAAAAATATCCAAATTATCAACATGATACTGCTTTGTGGAGTAAAATTCAAGAATAATATTCATGTACCAAAATAATTTGGACAGAAAAGAAATATATTTTTTTCGTAAATAGTACCCCGTGGATAGTATCTCGTGAATAATATCTCGACATGAAAAGTATCCCAAATACCCGAGTGAATAATATTTAGGTGAATAGTAATTTGGGTGAATAGTAACCCGTGAATAGTAACTCGTGAATAGTACTCCAACACGAAAAGTGCCCCGAATACCCGAGTGAATAATACTAGAGTGAATAGTAACAAGGTGAATAGTAACTCATGAATAGTAACTCGTCAATAAAATACCAAATAAAATGATATTTCATGACGATTACAAAAGAAATTATATCTCATACGAGTATAATAGATTATACGAAACTGCAAATAGATTTTCATCCGCCATGCGGTAATCCACGTAGACAGATTATTTCCACAATTTAATAAAGAATGAATACGAAGGATCATTCACCATGCATGCGGTAATACACATAGACAGGTTATTCCAACAAAATAATAAAGAATAGAATAATGTAAGAATTCACCGTGCATGATGATAGACCACATGCAGATAAAGTTATTCCCAATGTAATAATAAAGAATGGAATAATGTAAGAATTCACTAGGCATGCGATAGACCATGCACAAAGTTATTCCCAATGTAATAATAAATAATGGAATAGGTCATGCGTGTAATACGCACATGCATGTGATATTCCAATAGTAATAATAAAAAATGGAACCATATCATGCGTAATCCTCATCAGATGATGTGATATTCCAATGTAATAATAAAGAATGGAATAATGTAAGAATTTCACCATGTATGTGATACTTCATGATAGACAAAGTTATTCCAAAATAATAATAAAGAATGGAATAATAGAAGAATTTCACCATGTATGCAGTATTGCAGATAGACAAAGTTATTCCAACATAATAATAAAGAATGGAATAAATGAAGGTCTCTTCATGAATACTGAAAAGAAATAATACCCTTACCTTAGAAGAAAATACTCGATATCGGAATAGGAGGATGTAGCAGACTTCTCTTCTTCTTTCTCTCTATAATTTCTCTATAATAATTTCTCTATAGCTTTAGTGAATTGGTGAAAATAATGAAGGAATGAGCTTCTATTTATAGGAAAATATAGTTTCAATAATTTCACGTTTTGGGGCTCGAAATATTACAGTATAATACCTCCTTCATTTTCTTCATTTTTAATTTAGTCCTGCAAGTATTATCAAACTTGCACCACCTCCCCTAATAGTAAATCAAATGAATTAATAGTAAATCATGTGACTCAATAGTTCTAAACATGTGAAAAAATAATTACAGTATAGTACCTTCATCTATACCTCCATTTTTAACTTAGTTATGCAAGTATTATCAATCTTGCACCAACTCCCCTAATAGTTAATGGATGTGAATCAATAGTACACACATGTGAACAAATAGTTATAATCATGTGAATCAATAGCAATTAATTGCTCATTTATCCGATTAATTACCCGATTGGTCAGTATAACTTCCAGACATCAATTAATATCGAAATAAATATCGATTTTCACTAACACTAATAATTCCAACACAATGGAACTATCAATTTAATCTTTAATCAACACAAACTTATTCATCATTAATATTATAATTCACAATATTTAACAACCAGGTTGTTCCCAAGAAAGAGGGGGCTTTTCGATAAAGATTTCTCCTTATTGGCGCGCAATTAGGTGACCAAACCTCTCCTTGACAGAACTTCTAGACATTGTCAATATTGCAAATAATAATATGAATAACTTTGTCGACTCAATTATTGATTTAGTAATATAAATATTGTGACAATAATTGAATAAAACTGAGTGACTTCTCACGTAAGCATCAATAATCAGTACCGTGTACTACTATGCAACCACACGTATTACTATACTTTTACTACCGATTATTTTATGATAACTTGCTTACTTTGAAAAAATTTCATATATCACCCTTAACTTTAACCTTTTATCAATTTAACCATTTACTAAATAGAATAATTATAATAAAATTGAATACTTTCATTTCATAAAATTCGGGGTCTCATATTCCGCTGCAGTTAAACTTGATGTTTATTATATTTTATCAGTTTAACACTGTTCAAGGCTAACGATAATTTATTCTGCATTATCTTAGTCATAATATTTCTGACTGGGCTAGTTGAGATCACCCTTTGTTTTCATTGTTCTCTTTAGGAAATGAGAATATAGCTGGGACTAATCGGAGAACGGAGTGACGGTCCAGATGTTTGCATTAGTTGTCCTCACTATTCAGTGAAATAGTGTGATAATAAATGTAATAAGAACTCCATTTGAGTTTGAATACTGTCTAGAAGACAATATTCGTATTAAAACTCTCAGCTTATATTTTGTCGTATTTTACACGATAGTTGTATAATTAAGTTTATATTTGATTTATGTACCATGTATTTGGCGACTCAGAATGGGTGATGTATACCTATTTTGGGGGCATCACAACAAGGTTATGCAAAGTTGGGTTGTTTGTGGGCTAAGGAAGGGTGATAAAATCCCCACCTTATCTATTTGTGCCATTAATATTAGATTAAATAAGAAAATAAAAAACTATAAAAAAAAATAAAATATCCTAAAAATATATGAATTAAGAAAGAATGAGAAATTTGAGGTACCTCAATCCACCAGCAATCACCACAATTTATTTTTGACAAAATAAAATAAAAACCTAAACTGGATGTGCTCTACGTGAGTGAATGCATGAATGCAACAATTAGTTTTCTAACTAACAATAAAACTATAAAAAAAACTAAGTTACTTTTTTTTGAGTTTATATACAAAATACCAGGAATAGCGCAACAATAATCTTGTCTTTCCGCACCGTTGATTCGTTTCAATAACCCTAAAAAAAATTATTTAAAAAAAACTAATTTGAATAAATTAAAATTAAGGAATATAAAATTATGTCTAGTCCCCCGCAACGACGCCAAAAACTTGATGTGTTAAAATTATGTACTACAAGTGCAAGGTGTCAAATTGAAGAATTGACAAGTACAATCGAACCCACAGAGACTAGATTAATTTTAATGTATCATTAATATTTATTTTAGGCAAATTAGAAATAAAGATTGAAAATTGATTAACTAGAATATGAAAACTAATATTAAGGAAGCAATCTATGAATTCGAATCCATTAAACAATAAATATAATAGTAATTCAATCACTTCTATTTATATAACTTAATTATGATTTTGATCTCCCTTCTATTTAATTTAGTAATTTTATAATTAACGTGGACATGCATAGACTATGAAAATTTAAGGATGAACTATAACCCATAAAATTTCTTCGAGCAAGCATGAATTTTGAGAAACTCATATCTTAACAATAATCTATCAAAATCTCTTAATTAATTTAAAATCACATAATAACTATAAAACGAAGTTATTTCAATAATGAAATATTAAGGCGAAATCAATTAAATATAAAAGCATAAATAATAGAAGAGATGAAAAATATTATTATGAATAGATATTTAATTTCATCTTCATCCTAAATACAAAAAATTTAACTAGACATGAAAATAAATAAACTAACTAAAATAAAGAAGAGAATAAGATTAAAAATAAATAAGAAAACTCCCTTTAATTAACGATCATCCAACAAATGTACAATGAATAAGTAATTTTTATACTCCTACTCCTACTTATATTCCTACTTTAAACTAATAAAAAATATCATTCTTCTCTAAAACAAAAGACCTATTTATAGGAAAAATAAATTTGTGCCATAATTAAGATTCATTGAACTTGTCCTCTTTCCTTCCCTTTTATCCTCTTCTTTCCTTCTTAGCTTCAATCTCTACATGGTAATCTAAGAGTCCTTTTCCATCTTTAAAATCTGAAACAATTTTCTTTTACTTATTTACCAAGATAAATCCAATCTTGTTCCACCTCCGTCATTTTCGTTGTAGGATTCTTCTTGCCTCTTTCCTTCCATGAATAAAAGCATTAAATACTGATTGATCACCAAAATTTTGAATTTATTGCAACAAATATTAAATCTTATAAAATAAAATAAAACGTATTAATTTAATAAACTAATATAATTAAAAGGACAAAATTAGGGATAATAAAATGTATGAATTATATGTCTATCAACATGCAATAATCATTAAATGTTTGGGATGTGAATTCATCAGCATTGTCAAGACGAATAGTCTTGATTATATGATTTGAAAATTGTGCTCGTAATCTAATAATTTGAGTAGTAATCTCGCAAACGCCATGTTGTGAGTTGACAATAAACACACATGTGACTATCTTGTAGATGCATCTATTAAAACCACACATGTGACCATCTTATAGATGCATCTATTAAAACCATAAAATATCTAAATGGTCCACATGGTGGATGAATAGTTCCACAAATATCTCTTTGAATACGTTCCAGAAATCTTGGGGATTCAATCCCAACTTTAACTGGTAGTGGTCTAATAACCAATTTGCCTTGAGAATAAGCAACACATGATAATTCCTTAAATTAAAGAATATTCTGGTTCTTTAGTAGATAATCGTGTGAATTCTCAATAATTCTTCGCATTATTATTGATACAGGATGGCTCAACCGGTCATGCCAAATAATAAAATGTCTTTACATCGTATCAAATGTCTTTACATCGTATCAAATGGCCCAACCGGTCATGGCATTATTACACTAGGAAGCAATATATTGGCTCTTCCAGAGCCTTCAATCAAGTATGTTGAACCTGATATTGTATTTACTTTAGCTTTCATCATTCTTAGATTTGAAAAAAAATTGTTTATGCCTGAGAATGGTACGTGTCGTCGCACTATATGCTAAGCATATATCTCCACCACTGATATTGGGCTCATTTATAGCATGGCGTAAATCCATATTTTCTTCATGAAAAAGAATAAATATATAATATAATAAGTTCATAATAAGACATAGTATTTATTATTATTTTTAATAATAACACAATCCTTTACATTAAATAAGCCAACATGAAAGGAAGAAAACAAAATACATCGGAACATACTAGCATAAAAGAAACATACTTAAATAATTAACAAAATTTTGAACTTATTATTATCATTACAAGAAACATTAACTTTCTCATCATTTTGCTAAAAAAATCCGCAACGTTAAGGTGCGTCATATCCAAAGAGTAGATATGACGCCCCCAAAATAGGTATACATCACCCATCTGGAGTCGCCAAATACATGGTACAAAATTCAAATACAACTTAATAATACAACTGTCGTGTAGAATACGACAAGACATAACTGATAGTTTTAATAATAATATTGTCATCTAGACAATATCCACACTCAATAGAGTCCTCATTACATTTATTGTCACACTTTATTTAATGTAATAGTGAGGACTACTAATGCTATCATCTGGACCGTCACTCCGTTCCCCGACTAGTCCAAGCTACGTTCTCATTTCCTGAATAGAACAGTGAAAGAAAGGGTGAGCTCAACTAGTCCAGTAAGAAATATTATGACTAAGATAATGCAGAATAATTTATCGTTAGCCTTCAACGGTGTTAAACCGATAAAATATAATAAACATCAAGTTTAACTGCAGCGGAACAAGCAATCCATTAGAAGAGTCAAGTAGAGAATAAAATTTACTATCTTCTATGATTTAAAAGGTTTTTCATCACTTTTATCGCTGAGACTCAGCTTAATAAATAATCCACATCATCCCTGCACTACGACCAAGGATTTTCATTAGTATCACGACCACAATTATAGAATTTCATGGTAATGTGCTCCCACTTCCATTCTAGAATTTCAAGTGGTTGCAATGGACCTTTTAGTACTTGATGCTCCGCCTTGACTCGTTGACAAGTTAGACACCTTGAGATAAACAGCACTATCTCTATCTTCATATTGCTCCACCAAAATGTATGACGAAGATTACGATACATTTTGGTACTCCTGGAATGGATTGAAAAAGGTGTGTTGTGCGCCTCCATCATGATTTTATACTTTAAATCTGAGTCGTTAGGAACACAAAGTCTGGAGTTGACTTGAAGTATTCCTTCTTCATCGATTCTTGCTTCTGGCATAGCACCTTCTTGCACTTTCTTCTTCATACGCATCAGTTCCAGGTCTGTAGCTTGAGCAGCTTTTACTTTATCGATTATAGTTGGTTCTACTTGTATATACTCCATCATCACATGGGTCCCCGGAGTCTTTAACTCTATCTCCATCCTTTGCAAGTCACACAAAATGGGCCTTTGCGTTGACAATATCGCACTCGTACCCACATATGATCTTTTACTCAATGCGTTAGCTACCACATTCACTTTTCCAGGATGGTATTAGATGGTATGATCATAATCTTTCAACAGTTCAAGCCAACGTCGTTGCCGCATGTTGAGTTCCTTTTGGGTGAAGAAATATTTGAGGCTTTTATGATCCGTAAAGATCTCCACTTTCTCCCCATACAAGTAATGCCTCCAAATTTTAAGTGCGAAGACAACAGCTGCCAACTCTAGATCATGAGTAGGATAATTCCTCTCATATTCTTTGAGTTGCCGAGAGGCATAGGCTATGACTTTCCCATGTTGCATAAGAACACATCCTAACCCTTTGCCCAATGCATCACTGTAGATGACAATTCCCTCCGGGCTAGATGGTATTGTCAGAACAGGTGCTGAAATGAGTCTCCTCTTGAGTTCTTGAAAACTCTTCTCACATTCCACGCTCCAACTAAATTTTATATCTTTCCAAGTCAGCTGAGTTAATGGAGTAGCGATTCGAGAAAACCCTTCCACGAATCTCTGATTATAACCAGCTAATCCGAGAAAGCTACGTACTTCGGTTACTAATTTAGGTTGCTCCCAGCTTTGAATAGCTTCAATTTTTGCTGGGTCAACAAATATTCCATGACTTGATACTACGTGCCCAAGGAATGCTACTTCCTCAAGCCAGAACTCACATTTCTTCAACTTGGCATAAAGCTTGTTTTCACGATGCTTTTGGAGTATCATCCGCAAGTGTTTCTCATGATCTTCACGACTTTTGGAATATATTAGGATGTCATCAATAAAGACAACCACAAAGTGATCCAAATATTCTTTGAATACTCGGTTCATCATATCCATGAAGGCAGCATGAGTATTAGTCAATCCAAAAGACATGGCTAAAACTTTATAGAGCCCGTACCGAGTTCTGAAGGCAGTCTTTGGAATATCCTCAGTTTTAACCTTTAGCTGATGATATCAAGAACGAAGATCGATCTTTGAAAAGAATTTGGCGCCTTGCAACTGGTCAAATAGGTCATCAATACGTGGCAATGGGTACCTATTTTTGATGGTGACATGATTCAACTCCCGATAATCAATATAAAGTCGCATACTCCCATCTTTCTTCTTCACGAATAGAACATGAGCACCCCAAGGAGACGTACTAGGACGAATGAAACCAATGTCTAACAATTCCTACAATTGGGTCTTTCACTCCTGAAGTTCAATAGGAGCCATTCGATATAGGGCTTTGGATTATACCGGTTTCAAGGTCGATACAAAATTCAATTTCACGCTCTGGGGTAGGCCAGGAAGTTCTTCAGGGAATACGTCAGGAAATTTATTAACAATAGAAATATCATTCAAATCTGACGTATTTTTGTTTAAATCTGTGACATGAGCTAAGAAAGCTTGACATCCGTTTTTTAATAAACGAATAGCTATATGACTTGAGATGACAGTGATTGATTTTAATGGTTTGGTTGCTTGAACTTGTATAATAGTTTGGTTAGGAATATGAAAGCTAACAACCTTACGAAAATAATCAATTTTTGTATGATGAGTAGTTAACCAATAAATCCCTAGAATCACATCAAATACAAGTATTTTCAAAGAAATAAGATCGACAGGTAACGTGCGGTCACCGATTTGAACTAAACAAGACCTATACATAGTGGATGTAATGAAGGTTTCTCCCAATAGAGTTTCCACAGATAAGTCAAAGTCTAATTTCTTCGGAGTCAAATTTAATCGTTGAGCGCAAGTAGGAGAAATAAAAGAATGGGTAGAACCGGTATCAAATAAGGTATAGACTTTGCTAGAGTTTATGATAAGCTTACCCGTGATGACCTCATTCGGGTTCCTTGCTTTCTGGAAAGTCACAACAAAAGCTCTCCCTTGAACTACTGGTTTTGACTTGTTTGGGACGGTATTTTGTGTCACCGTTCCAACTGGACTTGTCTTCGGTGCACGACAAAATCGGGCTAGGTGACCTTCTCTTCCACAATTATAACATGCTTTGGATGGCATCGCGCAGTTTGGACTGATATGTCCCTCCCCTCCACATTTGAAATATATGATAGGTGGTCGTTCTCCTTCCTTAACAACGGGTGCCGGTGCTGACGTCTTTCCATCAATGTTGAATCTCCTCTTCTTGAAATGTTCATTCTTATTGTCTAGACCATGATTACCACCGAAGTGGTTACCATTTCTGGCATGTTGATTCCCTCCACGTTTGTTGTCACCGCTTCGATGACTGCTAACACTGGTATTATCAGTTTGCCGACTGCTTTCTCTTGGTTGAGTTGACTCGTTATCGCGCTCCAATAACTGAGCCCTATTTACAACATCTGAATACAAACATAGTTTATGAGAAATTAGATATTGACGTATCTCGGGTTTCAAACCTCTTAGAAACATCCGGGTCATTCTCTCCTCATTGTCAACTAAGTGAAACGCAAACCGGGATAACTCGGCAAACTTAGCTTCGTACTGCGACACAGTCATATTGTTTTGCTCCAACTTGATGAACTCTACCTCTTTCATGTAACGAATATTTTCGGGAAAGTACTTGTCGTTGAATAGTTCTTGGAACTTCTCCCAAGACATCTTCGGTCGCGGCGGAGTTGAGTACGCTTCTACCGATTCCCACCGATGAATCGCCTCTCCTCGCAACATAAAGGTGGCAAAGGGAACTTTGTGCTCCTCGAAGCATCCCAAGACATCAAATATCTTGGTGATCTGCTTTATCCACGTCTCCGACTTAAGTGGTTTTGGTTCTCCAATAAACTCCGGTGGTCCCAGCTCCTTGAATTGTTTAGCGATGACCATCCGAGAGTTGCCAGTGTTTCCACCTGTATTTTGGACAGGAGTCTCTCTTGCCTGATGTTATATGAATTGCAGAAAGCTCCTAAACATTCTGTCGTTCGCCATTTGGTCGGTGTTGTTGTTCACTTGAGGATTATTGCCTTCTTGATGCACATTATCATGGGTGTTGATTTGTGGTGACTCAACGATCTCCTGTGCTCCATTGATATTCTCAACATTCTCGGATGTCATTTTTAGATACTGCCACAAAACAGGGGTTAATTGACATGTAACATATTATCACTATACTCTGACCGACCAATTAAATACCAAATAAACTTAGGTAGGTCATACTAGCGAAGGAATTCCCCGTCTCTCCCCTCTTAGTTCTAGTCTCACATCTTAGCCATGGATCATATCCCTAAGCTTTGATACCAGCTGTGACGCCCCCAAAATAGGTATACATCACCCATCTTGAGTCGCCAAATACATGGTACAAAATTCAAATACCACTTAATAATACAACTGTCGTGTAGAATACGACAAGACATAACTGAGAGTTTTAATAATAATATTGTCATCTAGACAATATCCACACTCAATGGAGTCCTCATTACATTTATTGTCACACTATTTAATAGAATAGTGAGGACTACTAATGCTATCATCTGAACTGTCACTCCGTTCTCCAACTAGTCCCAGCTACGTTCTCATTTCCTGAAGAGAACAGTGAAAGAAAGGGTGAGCTCAACTAGCCCAGTAAGAAATATTATGACTAAGATAATGCAGAATAATTTATCGTTAGCCTTCAACAGTGTTAAACTGATAAAATATAACAAACATTAAGTTTAACTGCAGCTGAACAAGAAATCCATTAGAAGAGTCAAGTAGAGAATAAAATCTACTATCTTCTATGATTTAAAAGGTTTTTCATCACTTTTATCGCTGAGACTCAGCTTAATAAATAATCTACATCATCCCTGCACTACGACCAAGGATATTCATTAGTATCACGACCACAATTATCCATGTAAAACCCCGACTTTTATAAAATAAAAGTCTAATTTAATTTATGATTATTATTTTTTAAAATTTAAAAATGTTGAATTGTTAAATGGTCAAACGAACATTTAATCGGATAATGAGCAAATAAATAGGAAAGTGAATTAATGAAATGTTGATAATAAAGAAGAAAGAGAGTACGTGGGAAATTGTGGGGGAAATAATTGTGGGAGAAATGTTGATTTTCTATATGCTCCAAACTTTTCATAATTCATTCACCAAAGTCTTTTATGTTAGGCAAGTGTGGGGTAAATGTGTTGGCTTACATGTTAGCCAACTAAGACAATTATAAGCCTTCTCTTCATTTGATACTCCCGTAGCCCATGGTCAAAAGAAAAAAAAAAGAGAGAAAAGAGAGTAAGTGGGAGACAAAGAAAAAAAGGAAGAGAAAAGGAAAGAAAAAGAAGGAGAAAAGAGGGAGATAAGAAAGAAAAGAGAGCAATAATTATACTTCATCCCACCTCCATTTCTCCTACAAAGAAATCAGCAAAAAGAAGAGAAAAGAGAAAAGAAAGAAGAGAGAAAATGAAGAAGAAGAAGAAGAATAAGGAGAATGAATAAGAAGGAAATTAAAAGAAAACGGTATGTTTAAACCTTTGATTTATTTTTCTATTTAAGTTTTCATAAATTTTATATGAAAAGATTTTGTTATACTTGATTTAGATGATTTAACCTTGTATAAACAAGGATCAAACAAGAAATCAAATGAAGAACAAAATCTGGAAATTTTCAGAAAAATTAGTTTACTACTTGATTTTGTAAAATCCATAACTCTTTATGTATAATGAGTTAGGAGATGAGCCATCTATCAAAAGAAGGCCCTGGAAGTAAGCTAAATGCAAAAATTTGAATCACCCAAAAAAGCTTTGTAGATTATTCGTGGTGACAGTTTGAGTGAAACTGGTCCGAAGGATTTATAGTCCGAAAAATTAGTTTTATTAAGCTATATTGCGTGAGTTATAATTTTTAATCCGACCGTTGGATCATTGTGATTTTCGGATATGTTATACATATATAAGTTGAGTACATGTCCACAAATTGGGAACCGTTAAATGTTAACGTATGATTTGTTATGAATTTTGTGAGGTGGTTGGTTCGAAAATCTTCAAGCAAAACTTTTCGATAAGAATATCTCTCTATGTTATAGTCAAAATTTGGAAAAACTTTCTTCTACAATGTTGTAGAGAATTAAATTTTACATGGAAAGGTCATAAAATCTGTAATTTTCTGATAAAATGCCTAATTATTATGAATTATTGATGTTTCTGAATATTGGTATTTATAATTAAATTATCAGAAAAATTATTTGGGTTGAAATATTTTTACAGAATGCTTATAATATCATCTTAGAATTTCTGTAAATTTTTGATGATTTATTGAAAATCAGAAGTAATTATTGTATTTTTAAATTATTATTAGTTAGTTTGAAAATAGAAGAAATTCATAGAAAATTCTATGAATGAATAAAAATTATGAAACTTGGTGAAAAATCTTATAATGTTATTTTATAATTTCTGGGCAGTTTTGATAAATTATTGAAGAACATAAATATTTATTGTATTTTTTAAGCTATTTATGGTTAGTTTAAAAATAGAGAAAATTCATAGAAAATTCTATGAATGATAGAAAATTATGATTTTTGTTGAAAAATATTATAATAATATAAGATTAATATTGATAATGTTTTAATGATATAAAAGTATATGAAGTTAGTATTTCTATTTTGAAGCTATTAAATGATAGTTTTTATAAATAGAAATAATTATTAAAAATTGTTGGATAATCTAAAAAATATGAAAATTATTTAGAAAGTTCAGAATACTATTTTTTTAAATATTTTAGAAGTTTTAGTAAGCTCATGAGGTGTCGGGATGTAAATGCACTAGTAACGAATGAGTTATAATAAAAACAAAATTAATATTTTTGTTAAAGTAAAAATGGTGATAATACCAGAGTAGTGGATTGTCATATATGAGATTTTAGATTTCTCAAGTTTTATTATTCACTTCTAAAGTTTTGGAATATGAATAATGATTTTATGCGATAAATAAAGACTTCTTGAATGAATAATGAATTGTTAGTTGGTTTATATGTTATTCGAGATAAATATGATTTGGTGTTGATCCCTACTTTTAATAGAATTTAAATTGTTTATAGTAAAGTATTGATTTTATTCTTACGTAAGAAGTCACCATGTATTTCATTCAATAATTGTCACAGTAGTTATTGCACAGTGACTCATATTATTTGATATGATATAATTAAATCAGTTGGCAGTATTGTGAGTCTATGTTAATAATTATGAATAATTGTTGAAAGATTGAAGATGTGTAGATAATTGATGAACAAAAGGTGTTGATTAAAGATAAGTATGATATAGAGATGTTTGTTCAATTATTTTCTTTTTACAAAAGTAGGTTTGGCATGACTTGCCGACACTCTACTTTTTCTAAAGTAGTATGGACCACAACTTAATTATTTTTAAAACGTGTACAAGTTGGTTTAATTTTCTCTGTGTTACCATAAATTCCACCACTACCATTATTATATACCTCGTTTGGTTATTTTGTCAAAGCGGGTGTGCTAGTTGTTTACTAAATTTTCAGTATAAATAGGTTACTCGGTTGAGTAACTAAACACACACCATCACTACACTAAAAATATAAAATTCTTTAACTACAATATTGTGAGTATAATATTGTGAGTATTTCTATTGAGTGTAATGTTACTCCAAGTGTAGATAAGGAATGCAAGCATTGTTTAACTTGATCAATTTCACAGAAAGCAGAATCAAGTCACATGCTAAGGTAAGGGATATCATTATTGTGGTAAGAGGGTATCATTTTTATGGTAAAAATAATATCATTTTCTTTCAGACTCCATATTATGGTAAGATATTATTATTCGTTTATTCAGTTTATCATTAAATGGTGAAAAGTCTTGAAAGGATTAGAATATCCTTAATAGTTTGTGCTTCATCTATTATTATGTTATCAATTTGGACTCTAGATAATTAAGTTGAAAATCACTAAGATCTATGTTATCTTATTATTCTGATGATTTATGTTTATTCATTATATATATCATTGTCATCATTCTCATGCTTATATTGTGTTGAAAGTCATCTATGGCCAGTAGTCCATAGATGGACTTGGTATGATTATGATCAGGGATTATTCGGTATAATCATGACCGTAATGTTACAAATGATGTGGTAAAAGTCATCTTTGGCCCGTAGTGCATAGATGGACTTGGTATGATTATGACTAGGGATTATTCGGTATAATCATGACCATAATTGAAAACATGAATATCCTTGGCCCGTAGTGCATGGATAATTCGTGGTCGTGATACTATTAAGCTGAGTCTCAGCATTATTGGTTTTACAGTTATATATCTTTGGCATGTAGTGCAAAGTTGGACTGTTGATTTACTTGATTATAAATATGAATTTTGATTTAATTATAATCTGTGGTGGTTCAGGTGAAGACAGGTGATGAGAGTTCTCTTTGTCTTGGGTATAACAAAGAATTGTTGATGAGTATTACAGGAATGAAGTATTAACGATCGACTTTTAATCTAAAGGAGATAGTAGACATTATTTTCTACTTGACTCTTCTAATAGATTGTTGATTCCGCTGCTATTATGGTTGAAAACTTTTATCTTCTACCATATGTTCTAAACATCTGAATTCTTTTGATAAATTAATTATCTTAAGTCATGATATTTTTTCTGGGCTATTTGTGCTCACCCTTTTACTTCACCACCCCTTTCAGGTAATAAAAGTGTAGCTAGGACTATCAGAGAGAACATGGGTATAAAGTGGTGATACAAATTAGTCACAAGCCTAATCAAATTATGAAACGGTGTGGCATAATAATTATACTGAGAACTTAAAATGTGTGTGACATGTTTTATACATCATTTGATATTTAATTTTGATGAACAACAATAGGGTGAGGCGAATCAGAATTTGGAAACGTCAAAGGTGCACTCCATTAGAATGAGGAGAACATAAATCTTCTCGTGTCCCTTCGGGGACTTGATATATTTGATGTTGTACTTTAAATGACATTGTAATAATTTAAATATGAATATTGTCGTATTATATACGTAACAATATTTGTATTGAAATTCACAGTATATGAGTCATCGTATTTTGCATGATAGTTGTATAAATGGAGTTGTAAGTAGTGTATTTTCTGGCGACCTAAGATGGGTGAAGTATACCTATTTTGGGGGCGTCACAATCCATGCACTACGGGCCAAGGATATTCGTGTATTCATCAATGGTCATGATCATGCCAACAACTATCCATCAATGCACTACGGCCAATGAGGATTTTTATCACATCATTTGTAACATTACGGTCATGATTATACCGAATAATCCCTGGTCATAATCATACCAAGTCCATCTATGCACTACAAGCCACATATGACTTTCAACATAATATAAGCATGAAGATGATGACAATTCAATAAAACAAGTTCACGAATAAATTTTAAAGATTTATAAGTTAATTTATCTTGAACTCAATAACGTCTAAATTGTCAACATGATACTGCTTTGTGGAGTAAAATTCAAGAATGCTCAGAAGAATATTTCCATGAAAGGATACTGAATGAAGCGCAAATATCAAGGATATTCCACTAATTTCATGGAGTATATAAGTCAAAGCTTTAACCAACTGAGTATAAGAGAATATATGAAACTGCAAATGGATTTTTGTCCGCCATGCGGTAATCCACTTAGACAGATCATTTCGACAATTTAATAAGGAATGAATACAAAGGATCATTCACCATCCATGTGATAATCCACATAGATAAGTTATTCCAACAGAATAATAAAGAATGGAATAACATAAGAAATCACCATGTATGCGATAGACCGCATGCAGATGAGTTATTCCAATGTAATAATAAAGAAGGGAACCAGTCATGCGTAATCCGCATGTATGTAATGTTCCAACAGAATAATAAAAGCGGAATCGGTGTGTCATGCGCCAGAACGCGCATTGCATGGATGTTCCAGCGAATAATAAAGAATGGAATAACGAAGAATTTCACCATGTATGCGGTGCTCAGCAGATAAAAGTTATTCAACATAATGATAAAGAATGGAATAACAGAAGTTCTCTTCATGAAGACGAAAGAAATAATACCCCTTACCGTAAAAGAAGAGTATTCCGACTGGTAGGGCGAGGATATTCTTGAAGAAAACTTGCACTAATTTCTATGCTCAAAGCTTTCTTAAACTCTAAAGAAATACGCTCAAGATTATAGAAGGAAAATTCTCTGAACTTCTGGTGTGATTTTCCATTCTAACTAAGCATCCTATTTATAGAAGAATGGAAAGAATACTATGCTGCACTATGCAATAAAATATAATATATTCTATTTATAATCAAATAAAACAAAAGTTTATAAAAAGTATTCTTTTTTATATAAAAAGTTTTTACTATGCAAACAGTATGCAGGCACTATGCAACACTATGCATAATAAAATATAATATATTCTATTTATAGTCTAATAAAACAAATAACTTTATAAAAGTATTACATTTTTATATAAAAGATTTTACTATGCAAAACACTATGCATAATAGAATATAATATATTTTATTTATAGTCTAATAAAACAGATAACTTTATAAAAGTATTCTGACTTATATAAAAAAAATCTGTTTTATTACATTAATAATACTAATAAAACAACATTTATCGTCATTATTATAATTCACAATATTAATGGATCAGGTCGTTCCCAGGAAAGATGGGGCTTTCCAATAAGGATTTATCCCCATTGGCACGCAATTAGGTGACCAATCCTCTCCTTGACAGAACTTCTAGACATCATTAATATTGCAAATAATAATATTAATAACTTTGTCATCTCAATTATTGATTTAATAATATATAAAATATTGACAATAATTGAATCAAATAACGTGAGATACTATGCAAAGAATTATCGTAATAATAATTGAACAAAACTGAGTGACTTCTCACGTAAGCATCAATAATCAATACTGTGTGCTACTATGCAACCACACGTATTACTGTACTTTTAACACCGATTGTTTCAACAGTTAACAGTAAAACTTCCGCCGTTATTTTCATAAAGTATTTTTATCGTTTTCTCAATCTGACAATAATTTCGTTGTGGGGTTCACTAATGATTGTGCCTTTGTATGAATATTCCCTGTTAAAATGAATATTCTCCGACCAATCGAATATTATATAACAACTTGCGTACTTTGCAAAATTTATAAATATTACCCACAACTATAACATTTTATCAAATTCATTCCATAATATTCAAAAATGATATTTATAGAAAATTCATCTTTATTCATAAAAGTTGGGGTCTTACAGTAGAAATATATATCATTATTATCTTGGTGAGAAAAATTTACTTATATGTTCTTTTCCTTTCCTTTCAATGAGGACTATTATAAATTAACAAAATATTTGGTCATACAACAAGTACGAGACCAATGCAATTTCATTCCACACCGATAACAGATATTTTCTTCCTTCTTGGTATCTCTACTATGTATATTTTTTTCCCCTTTATTGTTTCTTCTCATTCTATAGGTTTGTTATAATTTGACTAATTATGACCATTATAATTATGGTAATTAAACCGTCCTCGCCCATGGCCACATTCACGACCACAATCTCTATTATGACCATGACCACGACCATAATTTTATTATTATATCTCGTTGCATTCACTTCAGGAAATGGAAATGAACCAAACGGTCGTGATTCATGATTTTTCATTAAAAGTTCATTATTTTATTCAGCCACAAGGACACATGAAATTGATTCAGAGTATTTCTTAAAACCTCATTCTCTCTATTGCTGCTACAGGAGCACATTTGAGGCATGAAAAGTGGAGAATGTTTTTTCTAACATATCTTCAACGGTGATATTATTGATAAGTGGGTTTTATACCTACTTATTGAGTACCAATTCACGCGAACTATGCCTATCTCAAGTACATTTTAGTGTGTTTTAGTTGCATTTCATGTTAGTTTGCATTGCATATACTTAAAACTCCTTTTGGTAAAAAAGTGCAGGAAACGGCCTAATTTGATGTAATTAGAAGGCATGAGGCGAATGGATGCATGAGCGAGGCTCAAGCTGTGATGTACGTGGCATGAGGGTCAAGAAGCAAAAGACTAAGCTGGATGGATGAAGGAAGGAGCAATGAACAGATCGGTCAAAGGCAAAGAGCAGAATAAGAACCCAAAAAAGTGCAAAAGTCGCTACGGCAGCGCATCAAGCAAGACAAGCATTGGAACGCGCGCCCATGCGAAAACCCAGCTGGAGATCATGACACTGCCTGCAAGTTCTACCGCATGAGAGAAGTACATCGGGGATCGGGGATCGCCTTACAAGGCTGCCGATCTTTGATTTATCTTGATTTGTTTTATTTTAATTTTTTAATTAAAAGGGTTGTAAGTGGTTTTTAAACGATATCTGACTGGTGTCAGAGAGGATTATTGAGAATTATTCAGTTTTTACGTATTTTCATCTGGGAATTAGGGTTTACACTGAGAGAGATTCCAATGTAGAAGGAGGCCTAAACTCTACTCTTCTACTCCTTTTTTGAGATTTTTTACCAATGTGGATATTTTATTAGTATTTTAGCTGGATTTATTACAAGAGTTGAACGTTAATAGTGGATGATATTCAGCAATTGGGTTTGATTGTTTCTATCTTTCATCTTTCAATTGTTTGCTTATTAGCCATGTTTAGCTTTGATCCCATAATGGCTTTTTGTTCAGTCATGAACTAAACTCCATTATGGGATTCTAACGGATTTTAATATGTATTTTGATTGCATGCTTGAATGCTGGATTGATTTACATATCATTTGGGATTTCTATCATGATTGTTTTGCATGTATGAATGCTTGATCACCATTCGTTTCAGTATTTATATGGGATTGACAATGAACATGCAAGTATGGATTGTAATCATGATAGCATGCATATATGGGGCTGTTTTATATGGCTTGTGTATTTTGTGAATCAGATAGACATATACTATTTCGCCGTATGAGTTAGAATAAGTGCTTGTACTTAAATTCAATATGGTTGCAATTTCACATAGACATATAGTGATTTTGGTTATATTGATGATTACATAGAGTCTATCGCTTGTGGATGTTGTGCAAGTAGGTCATAGTGCATTAAAAAATGGCTATGAGTCTTTTAGTGCTCTTGGCTACTTTCCTATGATATGTGAACAAGTCTTGCATAATTGTGGTGATTAAATAAAATATTAAATGAAGTTAGGATTCAATTACTTTCAGATTTGATTTATTACATCTTATTTATTGTTTTAGTTGTTATTTGCGATTAGAGTAACAAATAAATCATATTCATTAGTTTGAGCATATAAATATAGTGATTTAGTTGATGCATCGTAATTTTAATTAAACAACTTTCCCTGTGGGATCGATACTTTACTTGCTCTGTATTACTTGTTGGCGCCGTTGTCGGGCAAAGGCGTTTAAATTATTATTATCATTAGTTTTAAGCTATATTGTATAACTTAGACAAATCCATTCTTATCTCATTTCCATTTTTGTTTTGTTTTTTGTTTCAGAATTTGGATAAATTTTTTACGCAATTACGGTCATCCAACCCAAACTTAACACGTATTCGGGACAACATAAAACGGAGAGGTTGGAAAGTTTAGTATTCAGAGAAATTTGCAAAACACGGTTAGAAAGTACCACAGCTAATATGGCAGTCGAGGTATAAGGAGAAGAGCAAAGAGAGGAACATAGGGCTCTGAAGGAATATTTCATGCCCAATATTAATGGATTACAGTCTAGCATCGTAAGACCAGCGATAGCAGCCAATACATTCGAGATAAAAATGGGCACTATTCAGATGGTACAAAATTCGGTACAGTTTGGGGGTACCGCTATAGATGATCCGAATGAACACCTGTTTAGTTTCATCGAGATTTATGATACGTTTAGATACAACGGTGTGATAGAGGATGTTATCAGACTTAGGCTATTTCCATTCTCATTGAGGGATAAAGCAAGAAGTTGGCTTTATTCTTTGCCAGCAGGATCTATAACTACATGGGAGGACATAGCACAGAAATTCTTAGCCAAGTTCTTCCCAATGGATAAGACTGCAAAGATGAGGACAACTATCTCTTAATTTGAGCAACAACAGGGTGAGTCCTTATATGAATCATGGGAGAGATATAAAGAGATGTTGAGAAAGTGTCCACATCACGGTATGCCAGATTGGAGGGTGATCAACATATTTTATAATGGATTGGGATGGCAGTCGAGACCGATTGTAGATGCAGCTACAGGAGGGGAATTATGGGCAAAAAGCTATGATGAGGCCTATGACCTTATCGAGACAATGGCATTAAACGATTTTTAGAATCCTACATATCGAATGCCACAGCCCAAGGTTGCAGGTGTGTTGGAAGTAGATGCTATCACGCAGTTGTCAGCACAGATGGCAGCCATGGCGAAGAAAATAGATACATTAGCAGAAGGTAAAACGAAGATGGTTGCCTTCGTATGTGAGATCTGTGTATGGGTCACACTGACGATGATCAATGTGCTATCACCGTAGAGTCAGACGAAGATGTGAGCAACTACAGAAAAGATTAAGGACAGTTTTAGAACACATACCAGCCCAACAACCGAAATCATCCAAACTTTAGTTGGTCAAATAATCAAGGGAATCAGCAGAACCAGTTTCAAACAAATAATCAATTTCAGTCACAACCAGCGCAGCCACAGTTTAATCCTAGACCACCTTTTCCGCCGAATTTTTTTCAACAACAACAACATCACACTCCAGCTGCACCTCAGCAAGAAAAGAAATCAGAAATGGAGGAGATGATGATGAAATACATGGCAAATACAGAAGTTATGATCAAAAGCCAAGTAGTGGCTATTAAGAATCTGGAAACTCAAATGGGGCAGATGGAGAACATGCTTATAAACAGGCCCCAGGGTTCATTGTCGAGTAATACAGAAACGAATCCACGAAGAGAAGGGAAGGAACAGTGTCAAGCTATCACATTGAGGTATGGGAAAAACACTGCAGACACTACAAGTCGCTGTGTCAAGGCCCAATTGCATTGAGGAGGAGGCAAGTGGGCCATGAGGCATAAAGCAGTGACTGTTGAGGAAGAAAATCTGGAAAAGTCTGAGGTTCAGCAGGAAGAGAAAGATAAATCAGGTTCAAAGGAGAAGCTTAAGAGTTCAGTACCACCAATTCACTCTCAAGTTCCATATCCGCAAAGATTAAATAAGCAAAGGGAAGATAAGAAATTCAGCAAGTTTCTGGAGATATTTAAAAAACTGCAAATCAATATACCTTTTGCCGAGGCATTAAAACAAATGCCAAGCTATGCAAAGTTCATGAAGGGTATACTATCAAGGAATAGGAGATTAGATTTAATTTGAGAGACAAGAGCTTGTGAGAAGAATGCGGGCAAAGGCTTCACAGGTTACCTCCAAAGTTGAAAGATCCGGGCAGTTTCACAATCCCATGCACAATCGAAAAGATGAAGTTTAAAAAGTGTTTATGTGATCTTGGGGCAAGCATAAATTTGATGCCCTTATCAGTATTCAATCAGTTGGGATTACCGGAGCCAAGGCCAACAAACATTGCATTACAGTTAGCTGACAGATCCATCACATATCCACGGGGACTTATTGAAGATGTCTTGGTGAAGGTGGACAAATTTATCTTTCCGACCGACTTCATCATTTTGGATTACGAGGAAGATAAAAGTATACCAATTATACTTGGGAGACCATTCTTAGCCACAGGTAGGACTTTGATAGATGTGCAAAAAGGGGAACTCACGATGCGTGTACATGATCAGGAGGTGACCTTTAACGTCTTTAAAGCAATGAAGTTCCTAACAGATGAAGAAGAATGCTTTCGGGTTGATGTGGTGAACCAGGTTCTAAATGATGAAGTACAGAGTAGAGTGGATTGTGAACCACTGAGAAGTATCATTGTTGAAAATTCAGATGTGGAGGATGAGGAATTAAATAAATTCGATCAATATCTAGATACGCCTCCACAGTATGGAACTATTGCAGTATGTGATAAGTTTCCGGCCAAGCATCTTAAAGTGAATGGTCAGAGATTGAAGAATGGTTCTGGTGGTGAGGTGGACAGAAAGAAAGTCACCTTGATTCTATCTTCGGCATGAGACTAAGAGATAGTCAAGCTAATTGACTATAACTTAGCGCTTGATGGGAGGCAGCCCATTGTTTCCATCTCTACTTAGTATTTATTCAGTTCAAGTTGTTTGGTTTAGATTATTCTCATTACTTGTTAGGATAGTATGCGTACATTCATCTGCTTATTCATCATAATTGAATCACAGAAAAGCACGTGCATGCATTGCATTGAAATTAGGGAGACAGAATAGTCATTCATTTTGATTTAGTAAACCATGTTTTGATGATGTCCATTGATGTTATTGAAGGTGTATTGGAGAGCATACATGTCTGTCTTGCAGATTCTAAAAAAATAAAAGTTAATAGTGCAGATATCAAGGACACGCGGCGCACAAGAACAATTTCAAAGATGCATCAAGGCTACCGCGCAATAATACGACCGCTGCATGATTTGCCTACCACGTACTCCTACTTCATTATTAAAACTCTCAAGGCGGCACTTGCATGACAAAGAGACGTGGAAAAATTTTTAAGTTTAAAAACGTGATGGAGATCAGTTGGACTCTCATTTGCAATCAAAACAGAAGCACAGTCACTTTGTCTCTCCATAACTCACATCTCTATCTCTCTAGTAGTTATAGATTTGAAGCCATAAATCTCTCCACCACGTGATTATCCACAAATTCTTCCACGTTCTACATCTACCCACGTCTCATCAGTGCATTATAAAACTAGGGCTTCAAGAGAAATTGTGCGACATCAATGTGGAGTAAATCACAGCCTTTGCTAGCATTCATTTTCAGTCAAATCATCTCATTATCTTTATCAATTGCAAATGGGTCCCAAACGTGCTAGCACTATTGCATCTTCTTCTTTATCTTCCTCGGACAGTCAAGGGCCGGATATTGTGGATCACACCAAGTTTCTAAACTTGGAAGCTCAGCAAGAGTATTACCGAATTGTGGCGAAGACGTTCGTCAAGGAGCGCAGTTTCAAGCCGGAGGGGCAGGATGGTCAGTTGTGTGCCATGATTCGAGAGAGAGGCTGGGGTGGACTGACTGCCACTACCCATTTTGATGAGCATAGTCCGCGAGTTTTATGACAATGCCAAGGTCACCATGAGCGGTATAGCTTTTGTTCGTGGTGTCGAGATAGATTACAGACACCGTGCCATCCGCACCATTTTTGGACTTACCGATACACCGCCAATGGGGGCTCCTAATTGGGTCACCGGTGCACATTCGAAGACAGACATGGAGTTGGTTATTGCTGAATTGTGTGTGCCTGGCACGAAATGGACCTATAAAGTCAGCACGAATCAACCTCGCATATTCCCAGTCGCCGCCCTGAACCGATATGTAAAGGCGTGGAATCTGTTCGTATGTGCCAAGCTCGTGCCTTCCTCTCATCAGCACGAAATAACAGCGAAGAGGGCACTTATTTTGTGGGGGCATAATCACCAGGAAATACATTGACATTGGTCATCTCATCCATGAGAATATGTTGCGATATCTGCGGGGAGGCACCATTGGGAGCATTCCACACGCATCAGTGGTTGCTATGCTATGTGATAATCAAGGGTGCAACTGGGGCAACGAACAAATGCAATACCCAAGCCAGTACATAACTCATGCCACAATTGCAAAATTTGAGGACTGGGCAGGAGGTGTACCACACCCACGCGGACTAGGATTTATCATTCAGCCTACTTTTCCAGAGCCACCACAGCAGCCCCCTCAGACAAATGAGGCAGGCCCATCCACGCAAGCACATGCCACCTATGGTGATCGCCAGCTCCGAAGGTTGGAGCGAAAAGTCGATGCCATGTACGATAATTTGGGCACGTTTGCGATGGGAATCACGAGAGCCTTGGCCGAAGCTTTTGTGCAACAAGGAACGACGCTGGAATGGCCTCAGTTTGTAACAGCAGCGCTATATCCACCACCAGATTCACCACCCTTGGAGGGTGGTAACACCGATCATTAGGGGAGTTTTTTCTTTACCCTTTACCTTCATTCAATGGGGCATTGAATATTATAAGTTTGGGGGTATTGGGTTAGTAGTGTAGTTGCATGTAGTTGAGCATGATTAGTTGAATTTAATTTTGTAGTTTTTGCATGTTTAGTTTAAATTTTTGCATCATATAGTTATTTTTACATATATAGTTGCATGTTCATGTTTAGTTTGCATATCTCATGACTCTCTTGCCAGTATAGAAATTTTTTGTCTAAGTGGATGATGATAGTGAATTTTATAACGATTTTTGAGTATTTTGGATAATATGAGCTGAGATATAATTTTTTACACAATGAAATTCATAATGATGTTTAAATGCTTTTGGTTTGCACGAATGTGTTCACAATCACTTGTAGGTATAAGAAGGATGTGTTGCATTACTCGATAGAAAATGTAGTTTTAAAAAGGGAAATATGTGGAAAATGAACATAGACGGTTTATAGCATTTATTTTTAAACTTTGGGAAAACTTGGGTATCTATGTATAAAAAAAATATATAGTAATAACGTGGCTAGTCTTATTTCGGGGCCCTGGCTACTTGAGTAAGTACGCCCGAGGGGATTGTCTCTACACCTAGCGCCCTAAGGTCTTTCATGGTCTGGGATTCGTTGGTTGAAAGCTCGCTAAGGGGTAGCAGTGTTGCCTAATGGAGTAAGACATTGCACAGTCATGCGAAAAAAAAAGAAAAAAAAGAAAAATAGCAATAAACACCGCGGGAAAGTGCGAAAATTGTCCTCGTGTGTAAAAATAAAGCAGTTAAGCCCATTGTTGAACCTCAGTTTGTTTTGATATGTTGGAATAGTCTTTGTTATTTATGTATACATGAATCTTGATTTAAACTATAATTTTCTGTTTTGAGCAATATAGCATGAGTATTCTTTGATTAAATCAAGTTTTGGTGAATATAACACACACACACAGCATATCTATAACATTTATGAATAATCCAAGTGTGTGACAATATGCCTACAGTTTGGTTTGAATCTGTATTCTTGAATCTAGAAAAATTAACTGAGGCAATTTGGACTGAATTTATGTGATAGCTGGATAATGTGAGATTAGTTGCATCATCATTTAGTTGAATAGTAATATAGCTGCATTTTTATTGTTCATTAGTATGCATTGCTTGAGCGCAAGCAACAGTTCAAGTTTGGGGGTATTTGATAAGTGGGTTTTATACCTACTTATTGAGTACCAATTCACACGAACTATGCCTATCTCAAGTATATTTTAGTGTGTTTGAGTTGCATTTCATGTTAGTTTGTATTGCATATACTTAAAACTCCTTTTGGTGAAAAGTAAAGGAAACGGCCTAATTTGGTGGAATTAGAAGGCATGAGGCGAATGGATGCATGAGCGAGGCTCAAGCTGTGATGTGCGTGGCATGAGGGTCAAAAAAAGAAGACTGTCGGATGGATGAAGGAAGGAGCAAAGCCGGAACATATCACAGTAGCAAATTTGAACAAGAACTCAAAAGTGCGTAATCATGGCCGGCAGACAAGCATGGGAACACGCACCCGCGCGAGAACCCGACTGGAGATCTTGACACATCAAGTCTTGCACCCCATGCCGAGAATTATATCGGGGATCGCTTGGGCCAAGCCGATGATGTTGATTTATGCTGATTTGTTTTATTTTAATTTTTTAATTAAAAGGGTTGTAATTGGTTTTTAAACGATATCTGACTGGTGTTAGAGAGGATTATTGAGAATTATTCAGTTTTTACGTATTTTTATCTGGGAATTAGGGTTTACACTGAGAGAAAGATTCCAACGTAGAAGGAGGCCTAAACTCTACTCTTCTACTCCTTCTTGGGATTTTCTACCAGTGTGGATATTTTATTATTATTTTTGCTGGATTTATAACAGGAGTTGAACGTTAATAGTGGATGATATTCAGCAATTGGGTTTGATTGTTTCTATCTTTCATCTTTCAATTATTTGCTTATTAGCCATGTTTAGCTTTGATCCCATAATGGCTTTTGGTTCAGTCATGAACTAAACTCCATTATGGGATTCTAACGGATTTTAATATGTAGTTTGATTGCATGTTTGAATGTTGGATTGATTTACATATCATTTGGGATTTCTTTCATGATTATTTTGCATGTATGAATGCTTAATCACCATTTGTTTCAGTATTTGTATGGGATTGACAATGAAAATGCAAGTATGGATTGTAATCATGATAGCATGCGTATATGGGGCTGTTTTATATGGCTTGTGTATTTTGTGAATCATATAGACATATATTGTTTCACCGTATGAGTTAGAATAAGAGTTTGTACTTAAATTCAATATGGTTGCAATTTCACATAGACATATAGTGATTTTGGTTATATTGATGATTACATAGAGTCTATCTCTTGTAGATGCTGTGTAAGTAGGTCATAGTGCATTGAAAAATAGCTATGACTCTTTTAGTGCTCTTGGCTACTTTCCTATGATATATGAACAAGTCTTGCATGATAGTGGTGATTAAATGAAATATTAAATGAAGTTAGGATCCCATTACTTTCAGATTTTATTTATTACATCTTATTTATTGTTTTAGTTGTTATTTGTGATTAGAGTAACAAACAAATCATATTCATTAGTTTGAGCATATAAATATAGTGATTTAGTTGATACATCGTAATTTTAATTAAACAACTTTTTCTGTGGGATCGATACTTTACTTTCTCTGTATTACTTGTTGACGCATGTATGCTTGCATGAGTTAGAGCTCTTTTATTAGAACTAAAAAAGAGGCAACAATTATCTCCACATAATTTCAATTTAGAACTAATATTAAACATTGAAGAATTATAATCACTTACTTATTTAAAGTCCAAAAATCGTAAATGTATTCAATCAGAACGAGCTTTTGGGAGAATAAATGTCTTTTGATGGTCATATCTTTCTTTCAAAAAAATTCAAAGAATAAGAGGATCTTTTATTATGAGATACTCTAACTTCAACTCCTAATGGAGATGATGACGTAAAGAAATCATGGTATTTACCTTGTTTTGACTAGATGTTTCATTACCATCTTTAATGGTGTCTCCAAGACCCATAGCATCAAGATGAATTTCGGCATCAAGGATCCAGGACTAATAATTTTTACCCGTAATATCAAATGACATGAACTCAAGTTTGGTAAGGTTTGTCATTGTAACTTCATAAAAAATATCAAAAATTATTAGAAATTTGGTTTATTATAATAAATATTGAATAAACATTTGGTCAAATGTTAAATGATTAGTACGTAACATTGTTACAAAATAAAACTTTGACAAACAGTTTGTCCATATAGAATGTGTTGTGATTCGACAAAACATATGTAATTAAATATTAAGCAATGAAGTGAGTGTTCACTTATGTTAAATGTCGACGTCGGGATTTTTATTTGTCCCTTTCTGTGCTTGTCTTTTGGTGTTCTCATTTTAGATGAGTTTTGTTTGAAAAAAATAAGTTTGAAAAGGTCCGACATGTAAATGTCGACGATTTGATCTGTTATAAATCGCCTTGATTGGTATTTTTAAATTGTTGCACCAACTTAACCGAGAAAAGGTTTGCACAATGACCTAGTGATATGACACTGTTTAACTGGTCTGCAAAACTAGAATTCGTTAGGGTCTGGGGGCTTGATTAAGCTGAGGGAAGGTGTTAGGCACCCCCCGACTTCCGTGATAACACGGTTATCACCACTTTTCATTAAACTTTTATCTGTTAATGTGTGTATGTGTGTGTGTGAATTAGGTCTACGTACAGTTGTTTGGAAGTAGTGTTATGCCTCATTCGCACCTATATACAAAGGGTTTGACTTTTGTATAAAAGTTCAATTTTAACGAGATATAGCAGTGATGTTTTGTAAAACAGGTTTTTTTAAACCCTTATGCTCAATAGTAATTAAGGCCTTTGATACATCTATTTTATTATAAGTTCGGCTTAATTGCTTTTATTTTCGAGATACGAAGCATCTTCGAGAATATAAGATACATAGCAGTGCCGAACTCCTTGTGGGCATGAGAGCCATCTAAGAAAATTTAGACACCGTGAATAATTTACAAGCTGGCTGTAGCTGAAAATGTCCATCACGGGAATCGAATTTAGATTCAGAGACTGAATCTGTGATCACGTGATTCCTAGGCTCACATGATAAAGCAATATCTACGAATGCTAGAAAACGGATTAGATTTGAATAAATCTAAGCATTCCAGCTTCAACGGTTCAACTTTAGTCACCATGAACTAGTTAAAGTGAGAAATAGCTAGACTTAGGCAAATCTAATCCGTAGGCAAATAAAAGCTAGAAAAAGAACTAAATTTGAATAAATCTAAACTATTCCAGTTTAGTCACCATGAACCGGTTAAAGTGAGAAATAGCCAGATTTAGGCAAATCTAGCCCGCAGGCTGATAAAACAGTTATATATATAAATAAAAGCTATAAATAAATAAAAATATATATATATAGGGAAATGATCCATGGAAAACATTAGTTATGGGCACTATTTCAACTAACTGTTATCCAGCCGTCCAAAATTAGAGTGAATGACTGAGATGAGGGCCCAACCGCTACTCCCTCTAGCGGCCAGCCAAATTCTTTTATGTTGGTCGCTACTCCCTCTAGCGGCCAGTCAAAACGACCGTGTTTTGATTGACCACTAGAGGGAATAGCGGCCAACATAAAAGAATTGGGCTTAATTACTGATTATCCTGATTATCCTCATACATATTGCTTATTAATCAGAAAAATAAAATAATAAAAATTATAAGGATAATCAGTAATTATCTTTATACTTATCCTTATACTTATTAATAAAATAAGTATGTATAAGAATAATTACTGATTATCTTCTTATGATTTTTAATTATAAATAGGAAATAGTGATTGAGTTTATATAAATTCAATCAAGTATTTCCTATTTATATATAAAAATTATAAGACAATAATCGATAATTATCCTTATACATTTTTTAATTATAAATATGAAATAGTGATTGAGTTTATATAAATTCAATCATTATTTCCTATTTATAATTAAAAATCATAAGACGATAATCAGTAATTATCCTTATACATACTTATTTTATTAATAAGTATAAAGATAATTAATGATTATCCTTATAATTTTTTATTATTTTATTTTACTAATTAATAAGTAGTATGTATGAGGATAATCAGGATAATCAATAATTAAGCCAAATTCTTTTATGTTTGCCGCTATTCCTCTGGCTAGGTCAAAAACACCTATTCGCTTTTGATCGGGTCGCTAAAGGAGTAGCGACCAATATAAAAGAATTTGGATGGCTACTAGAGGGAGTAGCGGCTGGGCCCTCATCTCAGCCATTCACTCTAATTTTGGACGATTAGATAACAGTTAGTTGAAACAGTACCCATAACTAACGTTTTCCATGGATAATTTCCCTATATATATATATAACCTATCAACTGCCACGAAGTAAACTCCAGGCAGGACTATAACCTATCAACTGCCACGAAGTAAACTCCAAGCAAGACTTTAAATGTAAATAGATATAATAAATATATATATATATATATATAAAGCGGTAAATGGCCCCAAGTGATCTCAGACTGGTGAAATATATATATATATATATATATATATATATATATATATATATAATGTTATCGAACTTTGTTCGATTGAGTCTGAGTGTGATATTGATATGCGTTCTGACTTTTATATATATATATATATATATATATATATATATATAAGAGGTAAAAGCACCGGATGTATATCCGGGCTCAATCAAATGATTTTGATGTAAATATATATATATATAAGTATTTATATATATATAAGCGAAAGAACTTCAATATTATATTAGGGCTCAATCGAAGCATAGTTCGATATATATATATATATATATATATATATATATATATATATATATATATATATATATATAAAAGCAATAAAAAGCTACGGATCGACAATCGGGCATACCCACACAACGCGACTCTCAACGTGAGTAGATATATATATATAAAGAAGTGAGAAAAAGCTTAAAAATCTGAAAATCTTGCAATGGACTGCCAAGAAGACTTTAGATAGCGTTTGACGCCTGAAAACTAGGTTTCAACCGATTAAATTTCAGTATGTAGCAAATCACAAGCTTACAAGTGTTTAGAAAGAAGAATCACTCAGTTTAGAGCACTCTAGAGGTGTTTATGAACTGAAATGGACAGGGTTTCTCGCTTTTTCTCTCCTTAAAATGGCAAATCCAAGGCCTCTATTTTTAGAATTGATGGTCGCGGGTCTACCCGCAGCAGCCGCTGGTCTACCTGTGGCTGCCCGGGTTACGCTAGGCCATGTGGGTCCCATTGTCTCAAAGAACGTGCACTTGTTCAACGTGTTGTCCGCTCGAACCTTCATAACTTTCAATCCGGGCATCCGACGGAAGCGTGCCATACCATTCCAGAAAGCTCTTTCCGAGCGCTACACAATGACATAGGATTTTCCCTTTTTCAACTTCGAGAAGATGGGTCCATGACCGAAATGGCATTTCTGGGTCTCCGTCAAGTAGTCCGTTGAGTTATTTTGCGTAGTTTGCGCTCGAAAGTTAAGATATGGTTCTTGTGGGACTTCTTTTGAAGCCATTTGAGTTGAAATGTGTTGATTTGAATTGAGTTTGAGTTGGAAAAATGACTATTTTTCCCTCCGTGCAGTGTCTCTAGCCCGGAGTAGTTGTAGAAAGATCTTTTCCTGTGGTTATCTCTCGAGATTGGCTCTTTGTTGACTCAGCATCCTCAGGATTATCTCTGAGGTTGGCATGATCTCCTGGGGTTATCTCCGAGGTTGAAACTGACTTTCCCAAGGTTATCTCCGGGGTTGGAAACTGATCTCCCGGGGTTATCTCCGGGGTTAAAAACTAGATCTCTCGGGGTTATCTTTGTTTTTGGCCAATCGTACTTCACAACTCGCACATGGTATTTTGCATATTGCAAATCGTAAATCACACTTCGCACATCGCAAATCGCATTACCTTTACCGGTTATTGTTGATGCCTATGATGGTGTTAAGCCCCCCATACTCGGGTACTTGAAACCCTAACTCGGTGCTTTACGATACCATTTCTATGAGCAGAATAATACTAATAATAATAACAATAATATAAAAATCCAACTTAATTTATATTTATCAGAGTCTAATCCCAATTACGCAACCTTCACTATAATTCTTTACATGATATATAATACATATCATTGTCTATATATTGTGTAATTATTACAAAAGACACCATTAAACATGTTCTGTTTGCTTTCCTTTTCACTTGTTCTTGTCTGAACCTTCGGGTTGATCATGTCTAGCTGAAAACATTTAAATTTAAGCAAGAATGAGCATTTGGGTGCCCAGCAAGTAATACCAATTAGAAATATAATTAGCTGAGAGAAATAAATATTTTCTTTGTACATCACTTCTACAACGAATTTATAGTTGTGAAGTAAACTGAACCGATAATAACATAACAATTCTATTTCAAATTTTTGAAACTACGTATTGACTATATATATAGGTATTAGTTGACAAATTATGAACATTGTTTTTAGTTTTCTCTAAGGTTTAGCAGAACTTCATCTGCAAACCATCATAACTTACGGGCGTTAGGTTGTACTTCCCATGGGCCCTGTATTGATCAATACTACATTACAAGAACGATAGGATGTCCGCCTTGGGTGCATAAAAGTTTTCCCGTGATCGGGATGTTCATACTTAGTCTGGAATCCGAACCAAAACAATTTGATTGGATACAAAAAGGTTTATCATATTCAACGATATTTCGAAATTTGTGTCTAGCTGGTCAATTAGCTTGGACATATATATATATATATATCAACATGTGTTTAACTACAATGACTATCCAAGTGGGGACATTTGTATAACCATATATATAGAAATTAACGAACAGAATATATATCTGAATTACCCTATACTAACATGTTGATAAACAATGATCGGATATAGAATATATCACAATAGGGTTAATAATATAGCATAATAATAATATAATTCTGAAACTTCTTACTCATGTCCATTGCATAAAGGAAATGCAAAGGTAAGATAGTTGCCTGATGCGTTGCCTACAGTTCGTAACTTAGTTCTATCTTTATATAACACCTATCAGTAATAAGATCATTTGATCGATTAGAATAACATACTATAACATATAACACTACTTATTGCAGTCAGCACATAACCTAATCACATTGTCACATATGTTCCCCAACCATTGAATCACAAATAAACACATATCTAATCAAATTATCTAAGTCCAGATCAATTTCTGAAACATGTCGATGTACCGACGGCTTTATCGGATAATTATCGAGTCTAAGACTCTGTCCTGTAGTTCAATAACTAAAATTATCAGTAATATTATTTTTAAATGACTTATAATAATTTTTAAACATTTATTATAATTTATCATGAATTTTCAAACATCGGAATCATTATTAAATAATTTAAATATTAAACAATTCTATTATCATTAATATTTAATTAATATTAAACCATTAATGAAACCATTGCTAAAATATCAATGTTATTTATAATAACTTAAAATACTTTTAAAGTATTAATTTTACCCTTAAATGATTTTTAAAACGTTTAAAATCATTTTTAAATGATTACTATTAATATTAAAATATTATCAGATTATCTATCAAAATATTAAAAGTCATTAATTATAACTTATAATATTTTTAATCCATTTATTTCCTTTTTAAATGATCTTTAAATCAATAAAACCATTTTAAATTATTTATTTAATATTATTATTAAATAACTCTAATATCATTTATGTAACACCCCCTTTCCGAAATAGAAAAGGAGGTTACTCAAAACATAACAAAACTGATGAATTTAATAGCAAGGTTCAAAGCCACAAAAGAATAGTCTTAATAACTGATAATACCACCAGACAACCATAATAAATCTCAAACTGTCTCAAACCACAATCAAAAATAATTATTACAATTCTAAGTAAACCGACACATCAAGTCTAAATGTAATATCTATAAATGATTGGAATGAATGGAGCTCTCATCACACTTGCCCTTGATTCCCCGATTACTGAAGAAGAAAAACACAGCATGAGCCAAATGCCCAGTACGGATATAGAATACAACTAATGAACCGAAATAACTAACTCAATTAAATGAAATGAAACGAACGAACTGAAACGAAACGAACAAAACTAACACAACGAAATAATAGGCTGAATCAGATGGCTGGGTGTTATTTCATACCGAGCTCAGAATAAATAGTAATATACCTTGCCACACAGGCAAGTCAAATAATGCCACACGGCAATCACACATCGGATCGCTGTAATCCAGACGTGCAAAATCGGAAGGCGTGTTTGGCACAAACATCACCAATCCGCAGTAGTGTAACAAAAGTAAACTAGGGTCAACCCATACACCTCCCACAACAAAACACCAAATGGCCAACTCCTCACAGGAGCACAAAAGCGGAGACGCAGGTAAATGATCACACCGCCACGGAAGGTGTCATGCCTCGGTGCCAAGAGGACATGCTCGTGGTACCCCCACAGTGGTTATAGCTCGGTATACCCTACCAGTATTCTAACAAAATATAATGTCACAACACATGCGAAAAAATATCAACACAAAGGGGTTCTAACATGTACATGTTAAATCGAACGAATCGTCAACACAAGTCTCTAAAATATACTAACATGTACATCACTATAAATATAAAAATAAAATTTAGACATGACACACTAGTCTAAAGAGTACAATGTGAGTTCTAATACAACGCCAAAATAAATTTATCACAATAAATTGACAAGGAACAATTATGAGAGACAATACTAGATTTCGAAATGAATAACGAAACGAACGAATTAAAAACAAAAGAGTCTTGCTGGAAAAGTACGGAATCCGTACCTGGATTAAGCAATGTAATACCCAAAATTATTATTCCAATATAGTTCATTAAATTCCTTCCGTCCGATCTAATAATAGAATAATAAAATAAATTTTATTACAAATCTAAATAAAATATATATATAATATTATTTTTTTTTTAATAATTTTTTTTTTATAATTAACTCAAGCCAAAATTAATTAATTAAATTAATTCATAAGATTTGATTTAATAATTTTGAATTGATAAATTTCATGGCTAAATATTTATTAAAATATAATATATATATATATATATATATAATAAAAAAAATTGAAAACAGAACTCTTTATTTACAAAACCAATTAAAATCTCTAATATATCTATATATATAATAACGTAAAAACCAACATTTACTAAGTAATAGTTATATATAATATTTAATATACATAGTTTAAATATATATATATATATATATATATATATATATATATATATATATATCGGAGCTATGAAATAAAAAAAGTATAAATAAACATCAAACTTTTAACTGCCATCACAATTCATGTAATTCTATAAAGCAAATCGCTACAAAAATAATACGATATACCTTAAGAAAGTAACCTAAAAGAAAGAAAAACAAAAAAACTCTATCGCTTAAAAATGGCTACTATTCTTCTTTCTTTCTTCTTATCACGCATTTCTTATTCTTTTTTTCTTTTTCTCGATTTGTAGTGCATGTATGATTAGGTTTTAGTGTTTATTTATTTATTAATTATTTTATTTATTCTCCTAATTATAATAAAATTAATATTACCCACATTTAATTAAATTAAATCAAAATAAATTTTAAGGACCAAATTGTACTAAATTAATTTACTCATCTCTTATTAATATTTATTAGCCCACACAAATTAAATGACTAATTTGACCCAAAATAAATGACAAAGTCTAATTAATATGTTTTAAAACAACATTTTTTTTAATATTTATTTATTATTATTATTATTTTTTTCCGGGTATTACATCACCTACCCCTTAAAAGGATTCCGTCCCCGGAATCAAAAGATGGAACGCACCTAATTTTCAAAGAGATGCGGATACTCCGCTCGAATAGACTCCTCCATCTCCCATGTAGCCTCCCGCTCCGAATAATTTCTCCATAAAACTTTAACAAACGGAATAGTCTTCCTCCTCATAATTCTCTCTTGACGATCCAAAATCGCCTCGGCTTGTTCCTCACAAGTAAGATCCTCTCGAATCTTATCGAATGGATATTGCACCACGTGCAACGGATGATAATTGTAACTTCTCAACACCGACACATGGAACACATTGTGCACATGAGCTAGCTGCGGAGGTAAAGCTAATCGATACGCAACTTCACCAACCCTCTCCAAAATCTCAAATGGACCAATATATCGCGGACTAAGCTTCCCTTTCAACCCGAATCGCCGAATGCCCTTCCAAGGAGAAACTTTTAGAAACACATGCTCACTAGGTTCAAACTCTAAAGTCCTCCTATGCTTATCAGCATAACACTTCTGTCGTGATCGAGCCGACTTCAATTTCTCTTTAGCCACCACTACCTTCTCCATAGTGATTTGGACTAACTCAGGCCCTTCTATAGCCCTTTCTCCAACCTCATCCCAACAAGTTGGTGCCCGACATTTCCTACCATACAATGCCTCAAACGGAGCCATTCCAATACTTGCATGCCAGCTGTTGTTGTAAGCAAACTCAACTAGGCTCAAGTAATCATCCCAATTACCCGACCACTCAAATGCACAAGACCTCAACATGTCCTCCAACATCTGAATAGTCCGTTCGGATTGCCCATCAGTTTGCGGATGAAAAGAAGTACTGAAGTTGAGCCGAGTGCCCCAAGCTCGTTGAAACCCTTTCCAAAACCTTGAAGTGAACCGTGGGTCCCGATCTGAAACAATAGACACCGGAGTACCATGAAGTTTAATAATCTCCTGTTGAAAGATATGTGCCAATCTATCCATCGAGTAACCCTCATGGATAGCCAAAAAGTGTGCCGATTTGGTCAACCGGTCCACCACCACCCATATGGCATCATTCTTCCTGAAAGTCTTCGGCAAACCCGTCACAAAATCCATCGTGATATCCTCCCACTTCCACACTGGAATGTCTAACTGTTGCAACAAGCCACTAGCTCGTTGATGTTCTATCTTCACTTCACGACAAGTGAGGCACTTCCCCAACATACTACCACATCTCGTTTCATCCCATTCCACCAAAAATTCTTCTTCAAATCCCTATACATCTTCAGTAGAACCGGATGAATAGAAAATAGCAAACTATGAGCCTCACCAACATGACCTCTCAAATGATTGGATCTCGACGGTACACACAACCGCCACCCAACCAAATCACACCGTGGTCATCAATCTGAAACTCGGGTCGCTTGCCCTCCTCTAAATTCTGCGTCCGTAACCCATAACTCCCCATCTTCCTTTTGAGATTATTTGACCCATGAGATAAGAGAGGGATCCACTCTCATACCACCAAATGCCCATCCGAACCTCAGACATACAACTCCAACTCGATCCTCTCCATATCAAAGAGATAAGTCGAGGTTGTGTAATAAGGGTCGCTACATTCCCAAAACTATTTCTCGCTAAGAGCATCTGCAACCACATTTGCCTTTCTCGGGTGATACTGAATTCTAGCATCATAGTCTTTTAGAAGCTCCAACCAACGCCTTTGTCTCATATTGAGCTCCTTCTGAGTGAAAATGTATTTAAGACTTTTGTGATCGGTGAAGATATCACAAGTCTCCCCATACAAATAATTCCTCCAAATCTTTAAGGCAAAGATCACCGCTGCCAACTCCAAATCATGTGAGGGGTAGTTCACCTCATAAGGTTTAAGCTGCCTAGAAGCATAAGCAATCACCTTACCGTGTTGCATCAAAACACACCCCAAGCCCTTCTTAGAAGCATCACTATAAATCTGGTACCCTTCTATCCCCGACGACAATGCAAGTATAGGAGCTGTCACGAGTCGTTTCTTCAATTCCTCGAAACTCTTCTCCCGCTCCTCATTCCACACAAACTTCACGCCCTTTCTCATCAACTAAGTCAATGGCAAGACAAGTAAGGAAAATCCTTCCACAAACCGCCTATAATACCCTGCCAAACCCAAGAAACTTCTAATCTCTGTCACTGTAGTAGGTCTCGGCCATTTAGTGATAGCCTCAACCTTCGCAGGATCCACCTTAATGCCCTCAGCAGAAACAACGTGGCCCAAAAATGCAACCTGCTCCAACCAGAATTCGCATTTAGAGAATTTAGCATACAACTTCTCTTTCTGCAAAATCCCCAACACTATGCGAAGATGCTCCTCATGCTCTTCCTTAGACTTGGAGTAAACCAAAATGTCATCAATAAAAACAATAACAAAATTGTCCAAGTACTCCCTAAACACTCGATTCATCAAATCCATAAACATTGCCGGAGCGTTAGTCAACCCAAATGGCATCACCAGAAACTCGTAATGCCCATATCGAGTACGAAAAGCCGTCTTAGGGATATCCTCATCCCTCACCCTCAACTGATGATAGCCCGACCTCAAGTCTATTTTTGAAAAATATTTCGCCCCCTGAAGTTGGTCAAACAAGTCCTCAATCCTCGGCAATGGATACCGATTTCTGATGGTAATCTTTTTCAACTCTCTGTAATCTATACACAGCCTCATAGACCCATCCTTCTTCTTCACAAACAAGACTGGAGCACCCCACGGTGAAACACTCGGGCGAATTACACCACGATCCAACAGTTCTTGCAACTGCTCCTTCAACTCCTGCAACTCCAATGGTGCCATCCGATACGGCGCCTTAGAAAAAGGCTCTGCACCAGGAACAAGCTCAATAGCAAACTCTACTTCCCGCTGTGGTGGCAACCCTGACAACTCCTCAGGAAACACATCTGAAAAGTCACAAACAATTGGAACATCCTCAATATGAGACTCACCCTTAGAGGTATCCTTCACAAATGCCAAATACCCCTCACAACCCTTTGCTACCAACTTCCCAGCCTTCAAAGCTGAAATCAACTTCAACACCCTACTCGATTGTGAACCCTGAAACACGAACTCCAGAGACTTCACATCTCCAAATATAACCTTCTTCGCCTGAAAATCGATAGTGGCACGGTGCTTATCCAACCAGTCCATCCCAAGAATGATATCGAAATCGTGCATACACATCAGAAGGAGATTAACCCTACGAATCTTATCCCTAAAACTGATCGGACACCCTCGATATAAATCAGAAATAACAACTAAAGTCCCCATCGGGGTAGCAATAGACATAACAGAATCCAAAGACTGAGATGGCACACCCAGGTGCCGAACAAAAGACTGAGCAACAACAGAATGAGTAGAACCCGTATCAAACAAAATAGACGCCTCACGATTTCCAACTAAAAGAGTACCAGAAATAGTACCTGGTGCACCTGCCGCCTGGTTATACGTCAAGGAAAACACTCGACCACCCTGACGTTGACCTCCATTGCCACCATTATCACCACCTCCACCATTTCCGCGTGGACCGGTACAATCCCTAGCAATGTGACCCATCTGTCCACACAAGAAGCATGCACCGGTGAGTCTGTGGCACTGCCTCTCCGGATGATTAGCCCCACAAGTAACACAAGGAGCTATCGGAATAAGATTCGGGTTACCCCCACCAGCTGGTCCTGGGTAACGACCCTGATTTTGCCCCTGCGGACGATTCTGTCCCTGCTGAAGATTTTGTCCATACCAAGGTAATCGAAGTCGACGATTACTCGCCTTTGTTGAGGCATCACGCCGATAACCCATGTTCGATTTTGACCACGCCACTTCCCTCTTTGAATACCACGATTTCGCTCCATCGACCACCTTGATTTCTCCCCCATGACAAGAAGCTTGACCTCTTTGGTCATCTCTCGTCCCTCTTTCGACTCCCTTCCGGTTTAGAAGTCCGAAAGTCCTGCCGCTCCATCTCAATGTTCTTGGCCTCATTAGCCACCGGCGATACATCCGCAAACTTGGTGTTAATGAGATGTTGGGGATACCTATAATGAATCCGCCACTTGAACTTGAACTTAGTCCACGCACGTTCCGCAAAACCCGCCACTGGTGAACTTGGTCATGAAATCGGTAATGGACTCATCATCCTTCCGCCGAATGGATAGATAGATACTCTAAAGCATAGGCCTCTTTATCGCCAAATTGAAAGTACTGGCGATAAAAGACCTCACAAAAACTATGCCCAATGAAGTGTCTCCACGTAGCCATCACCCTTTGTTGTCTTGATTGCTTTCCACCACCACCTCTGTGCATCCCCTCTAGCTTGTAAGCGACAGAAGTAACACTCTTTGATTATCCGAGCATCCCAACACATCAAAAATCTTCTCTAGGTGAGCAATCCAATTTTCCACATCAATTGGAGTTGAGAGCAGAATCGAAAGACGCGTGGCTTCGCTTCGAAACCTCTCCAACCACATATACATTGGGACCACACTCACGATCAAGGCCATCCACATTTCCTTCCTCTTCGTTTGTTTGTGGACCATTATTTCGAAAGTGCCCTCGCCAGAATTTCGCGGTTTGTTACATTGCACTGTATAACCTGTGCCACTAAACTGCAGAAAGCCCGATTAACCACTTCGATTCACCAAGTTAACTAGTTGAGCATTTATCTGATCATTAGGTTGCTCATTGGGTTGAACATCACCCTTCCCTATTATTACCTCTCCTCCCAAAGAACTCTAGTGGATCGACGAGCCATCTAAGAAAGAGATCAATGAATATAAATGTAATGCAGTTAAAATAGATTCAAATATAGTGAACAAAAATCAAATGAACAAAAAACCTAACCCGTAAGTCTACCCATAACTCACAAGTCAAACCTAAATAGGTTTTCTACAAGAAAGAACCTGGCTTTGATACCAACTCTGTAACACCCCCTTTCCGAAATAGAAAGGGAGGTTACTCAAAACATAACAAAACTGATGAATTTAATAGCAAGGTTCAAAGCCACAAAAGAATAGTCTTAATAACTGATAATACCACCAGTCAACCATAATAAATCTCAAACTATCTCAAACCACAATCGAAAATAATTATTACAATTCTAAGTAAACTGACACATCAAGTCTAAATAGAATATCTATAAATGATTGGAATGAATGGAGCTCTCATCACACTTGCCCTTGATTCCCCTAATTACCTGCCGGAAGAAAAACACAGCATGAGCCAAATGCCCAGTACGGATATAGAATACAACTAATGAACCAAAATAACTAATTCAATTAAATGAAATGAAACGAACGAACTGAAACGAAACGAAATGAACAAAACTAACACAACGAAATAATAGGCTGAATCAGATGACTGGGTGTTATTTCATACCGAGCTCAGAATAAATAGTAATATACCTTGCCACACAGGCAAGTCAAATAATGCCACACAAGCAATCACACATCGGACTGCGCAATCCAGATGCGCAAAATCGGAAGGCGTGTTTGGCATAAACATCACCAATCCGCAGAACAGAACAGAACAGAAACTAGGGTCAACCCATACACCTCCCACAACAAAACACCAAACGGCCAACTCCCACCGGAGCACAAAACGGAGATGCCGTGGGCTGATCACACCGCCATGGAAGGTATCATGCCTCGGTGCCAAGAGGACATGCATGTGGTACCCCCACAGGTGGTTATAGCTCAGGTATTCCCTACGGTATTCTAACAAAATATAATGTCACAACACATGCGACAAAATATCAACACAAAGGGGTTCTAACATGTACATGTTAAATCGAACGAATCGTCAACACAAGTCTCTAAAATATACTAACATGTACATCACTATAAATATAAAAATAAAATTTAGACATGACACACTAGTCTAAAGAGTACAATGTGAGTTCTAATACAACGCCAAAATAAATTTATCACAATAAATTGACAAGGAACAATTATGAGAGACAATACTAGATTTCGAAACGAATAATGAAATGAACTAATTAAAAACAAAAGAGTCTTCATTATAATAAAAATAATAATAATAATAATAAAATAAAAAAATAAAATAATAAAATATTTAAGTGAGTTTTAAAATAGTTAATTGGGCTTTCCTTATATTTGGGTCAAATTGTAATTAATTTATTTGGGCCATTAAAATTATTTGGGTCTAAACTATATTTGTCTAATTTTTACTTCCTAATCAAATTAGAAGAATTAATTAATAAACTAAAACCTAATTCTATTTTCATTAGCTCTGCACGCAATTTAGAAAAGGGTTGGGTGTGAGGCGAAAAAAGAACAAAAACTAAAGAGGTAATCAATTCTACTGCAGATTCTTTAGTATATATATATTGTTAGCTTTGAAACTTTTTTATATATATATATATATATATATATATATATATATATATATATATATATATATATATATATATATATATATATATATATTATTAAATACGTTTATATATATATATATATATATATGTTACTACTTCTAATATATATGTATACTTGATTCCTTGATTTATATATATATATATATATATATATATATATATATATATATATATATATATATATATATATATATAAACTGATTTTGTTTATATATTTATATCTATAAAAGATATATGATTTTATTTATTTATTTATTTATTTTAAAAAGGAATGATAATAAATGATAATATAATATAGTTATTATAATTAAAATGTATCTTTTACTTACAAATTGAATATATATATTAAAATTATTGAATTTGTGAAAATATAATTTGTATGAGTTCGTAATTTAATTATATGCTTTATATTTTATTTTGATAATTAGATCGGATTGAGGGAGTTTAGCGGGCGATATTTAGCTTTTACGTAATTATTTCGATACTATATTAAGGTACGGATTTCGTTTTTTTTCAAATGATATTCTTTAAATTTAATTCGATTCGTTTTTGTACTCGTTTAGAAATTTGGTATCGCTTCTCGGGATTATTCCTTGTTGTCAAAATTATTGAGATAGTTTTGTTTTTTGGTGTTGATATTAAAATTTGTATTTGTACTCTTTGAACTAGTTAATCGTGTCAATATATTTTGGAGACTTTATTCGTTTGTACCATTGTTCAGATATTTTCGCTCACATTCGGAGTCATTTTGATCATTGATATATTGTGATAATCAATAATGTTTGTATTTGATAATTTGATTTCATTTGAATATGGTCATGTAAGCCTTGTGATTTGAACCCTTTTCGCTTACATTTTGTAGTTTGATCCTTAGGGTATACTTGAGCTAACCATTGTGGGGGTACCACATGCATGTCCTCTCGACACAAGGGCATGACACCTTCCGTGGTGTGTGATTAGTCCACCACAGATCCTTTTTGTATGCTCGGGTATGAGCTTTGGCCATTTGATATATTTGTTCGTGATACGTATGGGTCGACCAAAGATTTGATTTGATTCGATTTGTTTGGCGGATTAGTGACGTATGTGTCGTAGCGTATTATCCGATTTGATTTGTATACACATCATGGTACCGATGTATTTTGTTAGCCTTTCGCTATTTGTATTTGAGCTCAAGATGAAATTGTTACCTTACAACCATTTGATTCAAATTTTATTTATTTGGGATTCTTTTGGCTATAATTATTCGATTCGATGTTGTTAGTCATTTGTTAATGGACTCTCAAATTTTGATCTATTCATAAATCGCTTGTAATTTATATGTGTTCATTCATTAAATTCTTTTAGATTCATTATTTATTGTGATATATTTATTCATCTTCATATCCAGATCGGGCAATTGGCTCACGCCGTGTTCTTTTTTTCCAAGCAGTAATCGGGGTGATCAGATTTGTGGGATGAGAGCTACCTTTGATCCAAATGAGTAGATTATAGCTTTTGAGATTATTATTAGACTTGGTTTTCCTAAGATTTTGTAATGGATGTTTTGGGGTCTATTTTGATATTTATTTATTATTAGTAGAGACTATGTAAATGTGGAGTTCATTCTATTTAAATTGGAGTATGTGACATTTGGTATTAAATTTTATTGGAGATATTTTGAGGTTATTAGAGATTTGTATTTATTATGTTTGTGCGTGACATCCCTTTTTCCTTTTGGGAAAGGGGGTGTTACAGAGTTGGTATCAAAGCCAGGTTATGATCTTGTAGATTGCCTTTTAGGCTTGACCTGTGAGTTATGGGTAGACCATTGGGTAGTTATAAGAATTTGTTATAGTGTTGTATTGCGTCTGATTTTCGTTCTGCATAAATTTGGCCTTGATTATTTGTTTTGATCTGTTTGTTCTTATTGTTTATTTGTATCATAGATGGCTCGTAAGTCTTCGAGAATTGCTGGGAGGCAGGGTAATAACGGTAGGAGGGGTCAGAGGCAGCCCCAGGTTGAGGCTGTTAATCAGGGTGGAAACGATGGGAACCAGGGTAATGCAACAATAACCCCAGCTATGGTGGCAGCAATGGTGAATGAGGCAGTTACGCAGGCCGTGGCGCAGGCTATGCAGGGTATTCCGCAGATGCAAGGAAATCAGCATGCAAACGGCATGGGGGATGATGCAGAGATACCACAACATGAGCATAATGTTCCTCCCGAGGATCAAGTGGGTCAGCCAGTGCAGCCATTATATGTGTTGTTGGAGAGGTTCATTAAGCAGAAGCCCAACTCTTTTTCGTTTTTTGTTCAACTCCAATTGATGCGGAGAACTGGATCGCCCACTTGGAGAAGATTTTTGATGTTATTGGGTGTACCGAAAATCAGAAGGTGAGATTAGCAGTATATAAGCTAGAGGATGATGCTCAGCGATGGTGGAAATCGTTGAAGGCTACACAAGGAGATGGATTTATGGATGGACTCATATGGAGCGGTTTTTGTGACCTTTTCTATCAGCAGTATTTCCCAAACGCTGATAGGGACGCATACATCAGGGAATTTGTGTCCATTCGGCAGAAGGATGATGAGACTATTAATGATTTCATAGCGAGGTTTACTAGATCATCCGGTTTTTTGGGTTCAATAGCCGGGACAACCGCACAACAAAAGCGTAAAAATTCAAATGGGCTTTGAAATATGAGTATAGAGATCGATCATCACACACCATATTTATGTATGTATCGTGTGGCTAATGCAGCTAAGAGTGTGGAAATGGAGCACAAGGACTTTCGAGCTTCCAAATCAGAAAGGAGTCGAAAGAGAGATAGAGATGATCAACAAGGGCAAGGATTGGGGCAGTTTGGTAGAAATCATAATAGAAGGCAAAATAATTGGAATGAGCCTCCATCGGGTCAACGATTTAATCCTCGAAGGGATTTTGCTTACCCAATGCAGCAGGGTGGTCGTGGAGGAGGTCAAAGAAAGATGGTCAATGGCAAGTCGGAGGCAAGATCAAAATAGGGGATTTCAATGTAGCAGGGTTTCAAAGAAAATCGTAATCGTGGTCAACGATCGCCAATGTGGTCAAATCTGTGAAGTGTAGATTCAGACCGGCGGTGGGGGCAATCCGAACCTTTTGCCACTTCCACCTGTTCCATGTGCTACGTGTGGTGGGTATCATGCTGGTAGGGCGTGCTATAGAGAGACGGGGGCTTGTTTCTTGTGTGGACAAATGGGACATAGAGCAAGGGACCGCCATGACCAACGTGGTGGTAATGGGGGGAGGCAGAATGTCGGTAATGGTGGTCGTGCAACAACACCGGTGGGAGAGTATTTGCATTCGATACTAATCAGCGCCCAAGCACCGTGTACTATTTCGTGCATTCTTCTTGTAGGAAATCGTGAGGCATCGGTTTTGTTTGACATCGGATCTACACACTCTATTGTTGCACTTTCATTTACTCGTCATCTTGGAGCGTCTTCTCTCATATTAGATCCTCATTTGTCTATGCTACTCGATGGGGGAATTCGTGATTATTTTCGAGCATTTTCGAAAGTGTCCTTTGAAGTTGGGGAGGAGGGTGTACGCAACTAACTTACTTCTGATGGTGATGCATGATTTTGATATTATTTTGGGTATGGATTGGCTGAGTAAGCATCGAGCCACTATTGATTGTCAGGCGAGGAAGGTTATTTTTGGAACCTTAGAGGCTCCAGAATTCGAGTTTCAATGTTCCAAGCCGAATGGTGTTGTAAAGTTGATCTCACTTTGAAGGCGAAAGCAAAATGATTTCTAAGGGACATGATTGTTATTTGGCTTATGTGAAGGATACCTCGAGGGATGAGCCCCAACTTAATGACTATCCAACAGCGAGAATTTCCCGAGGTATTTCTAAGGATCTCGCCAGATTGCCACCGCCAAGGGAAGTTGAGTTTACTATTGAGCTCATTCCTGGAGCGGAACCTATTTCTAAGACACCCTATAGAATGGCTCCATTAGAGTTACAGGAGTTGAAGGAACAATTGCAGGAGTTGTTAGATCGGGGATTCATTAGACCGAGCGTATCGCCATGGGGTGCTCCAGTGTTGTTTGTGAAGAAGAAGGACGGATCTATGAGATTGTGTATAGATTATAGGGAGCTAAATCGGATCACTATCAGGAATAGATATCCATTGCCACGGATAGATGACCTTTTCGATCAGCTCCAAGGGGCAAAGTTCTTCTCAAAGATAGATTTGAGGTCGGGGTACCATCAGTTGAGGGTGAGGGAAGAGGACATTCCAAAAACAGCTTTTTCAGACTCAGATGGGCACTATGAGTTTTTGGTGATGTCATTTGGGTTGACTAATGCTCTAGCAAAGGTGTTTATGGGTATGATGAATCGGGTTTTTAGCGAGTATTTGGACCAATTTGTCATTGTTTCATTGATGACATTTTGGTGTATTCCAAGTTAAGGAGAGAGCATGAAGAACATCTTCGTATTGTTTTGGGGGTTCTCGCAGAAGAATAAGTTATATGCTAAGTTCTCCAAATGCCGTTTTGGTTAGAACAAGTAGCATTTTTGGGACATGTCGGTCTCACGAAGGTATTAAGGTGGATCCCGCGAAGGTTGAGGCTATCACTAATGGCCAAGACCTACCACCAGAATCAAGTAAGGAGTTTCTTGGGTTTTGGTGGTACTACAAAGCGATTTGTGGAAGGTTTTCTTTGTTAGCTTTGCCATTAACTCAATTGATGAAGAAGGGCATAAAGTTTGTGTGGAATGAGGAACGTGAGAAAAGTTTTGAGGAGCTTAAGAAGAGGCTTCAGGTTTTGGCCCAAAGGCTTACATTACCGCTTCGGGGATAGGAGGTTATCGATTTACAAATGATGCTTCCAAGAAAGGATTAGGGTGTGTTTTGATGCAACATGGTAAGGTAATTGCTTATGCTTCTGCACAACTTAAACCTTATGAGGTGAATTACCCTACCCACGACTTGGAGTTAGCAAAGCAGCTTATTTTTGCCCTAAAGATTTGGAGGCACTATTTATATGGAGAGACTTGTGACATTTTCACCGACCACAAGAGCCTTAAATATATTTTTACTCAGAAGGAGCTTAACATGAGACAGAGGCGTTGGTTGGAGCTTCTCAAGGATTATGATGCCAGGATTCAGTATCACCCCGGTAAGGCTAATGTGGTTGCAGATGCTCTTAGCCTAAGAGTTCGTGGAGTGTAGTCGCTTTTGGTTACACAACCTCAACTTATCTCAGATATAGAGCGTGTGGGTTTGGAGCTATATGCTAGAGGTTCTGATGGGTTGGTAGCAAGTATGAGGGTGGAACCTTCTCTTATTTTGCGTATCAAAGAAGCACAAAAGGAGGATGGAGAGTTGTGGGCTGTAGCGCAGAATATGGATGAGGGTAGGCAGCCAGAGTTTCGCATTGATGAACAAGGTGTGATATGGTTTGGTAAACGGTTATGTGTTCCCGTGGATCCAATGATTCGTGAGGCAGTGTTGACTGAAGCTCATAGTTCGCCATTTTCTATTCATCCGGGGTCTACAAAGATGTATAAGGATTTGAAGGAGAATTTCTGGTGGAGTGGAATGAAAAGGGATGTAGCTGAATTTGTGAGTAAATGTCTTACTTGTCAGCAAGTAAAAATTGAGCATCAGCGGCCTGGTGGCTTGTTGCAACAGTTAGAGATTCCTGTGTGGAAATGGGATGACATTTCGATGGACTTTGTGATTGGATTACCGAGGACTCTTAAAAAGAATGATGCTATTTGGGTGGTAGTGGATCGTTTGACCAAATCGGCGCATTTTTTGGCTATTCGTGAGGATTTTTCGGTGAATAAATTAGCAGATATTTTTCAACGTGAGATTGTTAGGCTACATGGGACTCCAGTTTCTATTGTTTCGGATCGGGATCCACGATTTACTTCTCGATTTTGGAAAGGATTTCAACGAGCTTGGGGAACTCGACTCAACTATAGTACAACTTTTCACCCGCGCATGTGATGGACAATCAGAGAGAACTATTCAGACATTAGAAGACATGTTACGATCTTGTGCTTTAGAGTGGACAGAAACCGGGATGATTATTTGAGTTTGGTGGAGTTCGTGATATAATAATAGTTGGCAAGCTAGTATTGGTATGGCACCTTTTGAAGCTTTGTATGGTAAGAAGTGTCGAGTTCGACTTGTTGGGATGAGGTTGGAGAAAGGGTAATAGAGGGACCCGATTTGGTTAGGATCACTACGAGAAGGTAGCAAAGTGGTTAAGGAAAAATTGAAAAAGAAGCTAGATCGCGGCAAAAGAGTTATGCCGATATTCATGGGAGGGCTCTTGAATTCACGCTTTGGTGAACACGTGTTTTTGAAAGTTTCTCCATGGAAAGGTGTTCGAAGGTTTGGTTTGAAAGGGAAGCTTAGTCCGCGTTTCATTGGCCCTTTGAAGTCCTTGAGAGAGTTGGAGAAGTGGCATATCGGGTGGCTTTGCCTCCACAATTATCTCATGTATATAATGTCTTTCATGTTTCAAAGTGTTAAGGAAATATAACTATCATCCGCTTCATGTTGTGTACCACCGCTACATAAGATTCAAGAAGATCTTACTTGTGAGGAAGAAGCCGAGGCGATTCTAGATCGTCAAGAAACGGATTATGAGGAGGAAGACAATTTCTTTTGTTAAAGTCTTGTGGAAAAACCATTCTGAATGGAAGCTACTTGGGAGGTGGAGGAGTCTATTCGAGCGTAATATCCACATCTTTTTGAAAGATTAGGTACGCTCTGTTCTTTTGATTCCGGGGACTAATCCCTTTTAAGGGAAGGTGATGTAATACCCAAAAAAAAAATAATAAAATAATAATAATAAAAATAAAAAAATAAAATAATAAAATATTTAAGTGAGTTTTAAAATAGTTAATTGGGCTTTCCTTATATTTGGGTCAAATTGTAATTAATTTATTTGGGCCATTAAAATTATTTGGGTCTAAACTATATTTGTCTAATTTTACTTCCTAATCAAATTAGAAGAATTAATTAATAAACCAAAACCTAATTCTATTTTCATTAGCTCTCACTTGCAATTTAGAAAAGGGTTGGGTGTGAAAAAGAAAAAGAACAAAAACTAAAGAGGTAATCAATTCTAAAATGCAGATTCTTTAGTATATATATATTTTTGTTAGCTTTTTAAACTTTTTTCGTAGTATATATATATATATATATATATATATATATATATATATATATATATATATATATATATATATATATATATATATATATATATATTCTATATATATATATATATATATATGATTCATGATTTATTTTATATATATATAATATATATATATACTTGATATATTGATATATTATATATATATATATATATATATATATATATATATATATATAACTGATTTTGTTTTATATATTTATATATATAAAAGATATACTGATTTTATTTATTTATTTATTTAAAAAAAAAGGAATGATAATAAATGATAATATAATATAGTTATTATAATTAAAATGTATCTTTTACTTACAAATTGAATATATATATTAAAATTATTGAATTTGTGAAAATATAATTTGTATGAGTTCGTAATTTAATTATATGCTTTATATTTTATTTTGATAATTAGATCGGATTGAGGGAGTTTAAGGGCGATATTTAGCTTCTATTAATTATTTTGATACTATATTAAGGTACGGATTTCGTACTTTTTCAAATGATATTCTTTTAAATATAATTCGCCTCGCTTTTGTTATCGTTTAAAAATTTGGTATTGCTTCTTAGGATTATTCCTTGTTGTCAAAATTATTGAGATAGTTTTGTTTTGGTGTTGATATTAAAATTGTATTTGTACTCTTTGAACTAGTTAATCGTGTCAATATATTTTGGAGACTTTATTCGCTTTTGTACCATTGTTCGTGATATTTTCGTTCACATTCGGAGTTATTTTGATCATTGATATATTGTGATAATCAATAATGTTTGTATTTGATAATTTGATCTCATTTGAATATGGTCATGTAAGCCTTGTGATTTGAACCCCTTTTGGCTTACATTTTGTAGTTTGATCCTTAGGGTATACTTGAGCTAACCACTTGTGGGGGTACCATGCATGTCCTCTCGACACACAAGGCATGACACCACCGCGTGGCGGTGTGATTAGTCCACACGTATCCTTTTTGTATGCTCTGGGTATGAGCTTTGGCCATTTGATATATTTGTTCAGATAATGTATGGGTCGCACCCAAAGATTTGATTTGATTCTATTTGTTTGGCGGATTAGTGACGTATGTGTCGTAGGCGTATTATCCGATTTGATTTGTATACATCATGGTACCGATGTATTTTGTTAGCCTTCGCTATTTGTATTTGAGCTAAAGATGAAATTGTTACCTTACAACCATTTGATTCAAATTTTTTATTTATTTGGGATTCTTTTGGCTATAATTATTCGATCGACAAAGTGTTAGTCATTTGTTAATGGACTCTCAAATTTTGATCTATTCATAATTCGTTTGTAATTATATGTGTTCATTCATTAAATTCTTTTAGATTCATTATTTATTGTGATATATTTATTCATCTTTCATATCCGATCGGGCAATTGGCTCACGCTTATGTTCTTTTTTCCTACAGTAATCGGGGTGATCGTGGATTTGTGGGATGAGAGCTACCTTTGATCCAAATGAGTAGATTAGCTTTTGAGATTATTATTAGACTTGGTTTTCCTAAGATTTTGTAATTGGATGTTTTGGGGTCTATTTTGATATTTATTTATTCTTAGTAGAGACTATGTAAATGTGGAGTTCATTCTATTTAAATTGGAGTATGTGACATTTGGTATTAAATTTTATTGAAGATATTTTGAGGTTTATTAGAGATTTGTATTTATTATGTTTGTGCGTGACATCCCTTTTTTCCTTTTGGGAAATTTACTTTGAGCTTCTACAACATGCAATTCTGGTGATGTTTTAGTGATATAAAACTTGCAGTGTGTAGCCAACGTGTATATGAAGAGATCCATTACATAACATCACTAGAACAACAACATAAGAGCTATAATCGTCGAATCAAAACCATGTCGAAGTTAGCGACTTGAGTTTTCTGGATTACCTAGAAAACTCAACCTGTGAACTTCCGGCTTGGTTTGACCATCCTCCAGATCCATACTGTTTGTAATATAAGCGATCCAAAAGAATTAAACTGTAGTATAATGACCATAATATAACCTAAATACAATAACTAACACATACCAACAAATAGAAGCAAGATCAAAGCCACAGAAAAGCTTGTCAGGCGTTTCTGGGTAACAATCTGGGTTACCCAGATCGATTCGATCGTCAATACGGTCAACGGCATTTGACCACTAATAACTTGTTATGTACACATGATTTATGCATGACTCCAGTTCCGGATCAAAGATCTACTAACAAACTACTAGATAACACACATGAAACACAAAAACTAAACACGATGAGATCTCAAGGGCGACATTCGTTTGTCCGAAACGAAATAAAATTTTCCAGTTTTGTAAATCATCAAATTGAGCCTATAGATGTTATGGATCTAACATCTATCAACCTGCATCATCATTATATACTACATAGAACATGTTTTAACATTTAAACACAACTTTTAACAGAGGATCGAAGATCAGATTTCTAGTTTAGTGTTCTACCTCTTTTGAACAAATTCTTGATTCTAGCCACTGATTTGGTTATGGGTATTCATGAGGCTTGATTTGTGACTGATATATCTTGATATTTTCGGAGGTGTGGGGCTTGAGAGAGTTCGTTTGAGTGTTGTGCAAAATTTAGGCTAACAATGAACTTTTTCTCTCTCCAATCTATATATATATGATGTTGGATGCACATAGCTGATGATTTGAGGCTGGTTGCTGAGATTTTGAGCTCTAGGAAAGTCAAAAGTAGTTTACCAACTACATTTTAGCTAGATTTACAAGTTATCCTCAATAATACAATAAGGGCATACATGTCTTTTGGCTTTTAAAATTAAGGGCAAAAATGTAAACTTATCAAACCCTTAGGGTTTAACCCTAAGGTTTAGCACAAATTGTAGGATTTTCCAACTAGGGTTTGTACAAAAAAAATAAAAAATAAATTTTAGTTTCTAAAATGGAAATTAGGGTTTCCTTAATCATACTGGAGTTCTAATTACATATAACATACACATTAGATTATAGATTCACCAATTATCATTAGCACTATAGTTAGCAAATTTAGGGTTTTTAATTTGACAAAAAGGCTAAATTAGAAATTAGGTTTCCTAAATTACAAATTTAGGGTTTCTACGTTAGTTTAGGTTTTTCTAATATTTAGACATTTAATCATTTAGTTTAAAAATTCAATAACTATAATTAAACTTACTAATTTAGCAATTAGAGCAAATAAATAGCAATTAGCATTACCCATATAACAATTAGGGTTACTAATTATTAATAAGGATTTTTAATTATAAAATTAAGGTTTTCTAATTTCACGATTAGGGTTTACAATTAGTAATTAGGGTTTATAATTACTAATTAGGGTTTCTAAATTTAGAAATTAGGTTTCCGAATTTAGTAATTAGGGTTCTCAATTAATTAGGGTTTCTAATTAATTAGGTTTTCTAAGTATAATTAGGGTTTTACCTAATTACTTTAAATTTCGTAATACACGACATAATTCACATAACACGATTCTACAATATACGTCTCGAATTTCCCATTTGAATTTCCGATAGGGTGAAACAAATTAATGCTAGGATTTGGTCATTGACACAATATAATTGAGCCACCATTATCAAATTTTACACATATCAAAGACATATTTATAGCATTGAAAAATCAAAATATAACTAATATTATATTATTATTCTTATCCCTTAATAAAAATCTAAAATTAGGGTTTTGGATTACATATCCGATTTATTATTCATATTTAACATTATTAATTAAGTTAAAATAATTAACTTAATTAAACTACTATATAAATTCATATATTAAAATAGATTAATTATTATAATAATTCTAATAATCTTTTCATATATTAATTAAATAATATATAATTATATTTTCATAGAAAATAATTAATAAAAACATTTTCTACTATAAAATTAATTATTATAAGAACAAACTTTATAATAGTCAATAATTCTAAAATAAAATTATTTGTAAATATTCATGTAATAAATATATTTTTATTTATCACATAAATACATATACACCTTATCTTGTACAAATCCTCATCCTTAAAATAATAAAAAAATTATACGCAAAATTTCTGATTTAAGACTAAAAGACAATGTGCACCCCAAACTTTACACCCTTGTTGACTTTTGCACCCCAAATCGAAAAAGATGTCTAAGTACACCCCAAAGTTTAATTATATATAACAAAAAGGCACACTTTCTTTGATTAACCGGTCAAAAGTGATCGGCTAAGACATGCGTATGGATTTGGAAGGCTATTTAAGTCTTTTCCATATCTTTTTTTGTCCACATCTCCCAATACTTTCCCCAACACATAATGATTTCCATTTCTCCCTCTCTCTTTTTTTCTCTCTCCTCACCATCGCCACTGCCATTGCTAAGCTGTTATCTAATGAAAACAATCTTATTAATGAAAATAATCTGGTGTTACATACTCTCATCATGTGGTAATCATGATTATGTCTTCTTGGTGTAGTTTATCCTGTAACTTTACTTATTTTTGTATCACTCTCATTTAGGAAAGAGAAGGCCTGTAACTTTACTTAAAGTTATGGTTGGTGTTTAAAATTATAGGAGAAGGGTTGTAGGTTTTGGTGATGCACTAGGATTCAGTTTAGTTATGTTTAGAAAGTTCTCTGTTACTGGGTTTTAGGATAATGTGTGTAGTAATTTCTGCCCAGCAATCAAAAATTTGTTTAAAGTTATGGCTTCTGTTTTTCCCTAATCTTCCAAAAGAGCAAGACAAAGAAGTTTCATCGATCTCTCTCCTGAAATCGAATGTCCAGATCGTGAAATTGATGATGTTCAATTCTGGACTCGTTCACCGTTAAAAATCAAAAGCCGTTTAGCATTTGAATTCGAACCCGCGCCTTAATCGTCCAGATCCTCAAATTGATTTGTTTGTGTGAGAAATTTGTGTGATTCAAAACCATATAGTTCTTCTTTCCCTATAGAGGTTGTACCCACGCTTATTGTTCCGATTGTATCCAAAACTACGCGTCCTCAAGCTTGAAAACAACATTACCCAAATTTGATGCCCCGATTCGATTCTTGCAATGGCCTTTTAAAGAATAAAGATTTCAGTCCCATTTTGCCCCCTCGGTGTTTGATAGATGGGGCCTTCGCTCTATCGAGGTGTGATTCTCGATTACCTTGCCCCTATAAGGATTGCTGGTCTATTGATTAATGATACCGATGAGATAATTACGCAATCGGAGTGCCCAAATTGTAGGAGATTATTTTGTGCGCAGTGCAATGTACCTTGGCATGAAGGGATTGAGTGTGGTGAGTTCCAAAGTTTGAACAAGGATGAGAGACAAAAAGAGGATATTATGCTCATGCAACTTGCTAAGAGCCGACAGAAATGGGAGAGGAAATGGGGTATTGTTTAAGAGGGAGAAAATTTGTTATGGAGGAGAGAGAGAGAAAGTTGGTCACTTAAAGTTAGACTAAAATACAATGTGCACCCCAAACTGAATGTAATTGTTGGAGAAGATAAAAAGGAAAAGACTTAAACACCCCCTCCAGATCCACATTACAGCTTTAGCCGTTCACTTTTGACCGGTTAACCGACGAAAGTGTGCCTTTTGTTATGTTTAATTGAAGTTTGGGGTGTACTTAGACACCTTTTTCGGTTTGGGGTGCAAAATTCAACAAGGATGTAAAGTTTGGGGTGCACATTGTCTTTTAGTCCTGATTTAATTATATAGAAAATATCGGGTTGTTACAGATGGTGTTGACTCAAAAGGTTTGGCTTTCTGTCGGTGTTACTGATGCTTGTTTGATGAAGAGAAATTGTTATGTTTTCTCCATCTCTACTAGGGATGACGTTCTAAAATCACCAGACCTTCCCGATGTATACGCTGGTAGTTTACAATGGTGCCTACCCCGATGGTATTTTGACAACGGATCCTACCCTGCTGGTAGTTGACTATGCTGACATCACCAAACTGTTTCGATTCCAACTTGAATGGTGATGTACAAAGCTTTCATCACTGAACTGTCTTGATGTTACGCTGAATTGATGCCAATGATTTAGAATTCGGATTCTTCTGATACCTTCGCTGAAGTAATATTCAACGGTTTACTTCACCAGTCTCCGCCTGATGTTACACTGGATTGATGACAACTAACTGATGTCTATGAAGAAATTTTTCTCTAATCTAGGTATTTAACGTGCACGCATATTTAAATCTACTAGAGATGCATGCTAAACCTTGATAGAGATGTACACTGATGTACCGCATTTGCATATGTGCAGATAATGCATAATGTGATGACCTAGATTTATCCTTAGGATTCTATTGTCCTAGGTTGATGCACATTTTAAATTATCTGGAGTAGAAACTAACCTCACCCTTTCTGAGGCAATTTGGAGTTTCTTTTCGCTGTTGGGTGCTTGTGCCCCATTCCCTTGTGTTTTTGATTCGCAACCCAGCTGGACTGATGACCTGCGTGCCACTGACATCCCTGGAAGGTGCGGCTCATTCTTTCACTGCCCAACTTTGAACTTTGGTGAAGAGGCCTCAACTTGTGAGGACTTGACGTAGGTTAACATGTTTGATGGTGTAGATTTCATTCGCTAGACCTTTCGTCGTTGGCCTTCTACTCTTGAGTTAAAGACTTTTTTGAGAAATTTCCCCTTCTTCTGTAGGGGCAAGCTTATGTCGCCATGATTTCTTTCAGGAGTTCTCCCCTTTCTTTTGATGAGAGGCTTGATCCCGCCTTAAACTCCTTCCATTTCTTGGAATTGGACAATGCCCCAGTCCTTTCGCATGTTGATGACGGGGAATAATATAAGAAACTCTTTTTGTTGACCAGGTCGCGAGTGAGTAATATCCTGCACATCAAAAGAGCAAAATGCACTAAAAGCTTGACGGCTTGGCCGTCAGGATTAGTATACTCTTGTGAATAAGGCACTTGAAGTACAAGTTATGAAATGGAATGAGTTATGAAATCATAAGGAAATTTTGAAGCATCCATGGTCATTATTCATGGGTAGGATTAGATTCTAAAGACTTATCTCCCTATATCAGAGATACTTCATCTTCACTCTAGACGTTATTCTTCACAGAATTGACTTCATATGACACATGCACTATGAGTGACGCAACTCTTAGCAAGGGCTTCACTTCTATGCCTTCACAATTTTCTTTTCTCTCGTCTAATCTTGTCTCATTTTCTTAGGCTATTCAGAATTACCCATATAACGAGTTTTGGACCAATGACTCCCGAATTGGAGGGCTTTAGGGCACTAGGTGTTAAGACAGCCCTTCGGGTTTACTGGCTCGAGTAATAAAGGCCACACTTCGAGACAAGTCAGACGATCACTCTATTTTCTTCTTTACCTGAGTTTAACAGGTCCATTTTCTTAGGCTCTAAGTCACCCATATAAGGAGCGTAAACCAGATGGCTTTAGGGCACCAGGTGTAAAGACACCCCTCGGGCTTAATTACTCGAATAACCTAGACCACGATTCGGATCTGCTCAGGTTTAACCTTTTCTTTTTCAATGCTCATTTTCTTAGGCGCTAAGTTACCCAATATAACCAGTGTTGGGCCGATGACTCCCAAACCAGATGGCTTTAGGGCACCAGGTGTAAAGACACCCCTCAGGCTTAATAACTCAATCAACCTAGGACACGATTCGAGACATTAGGCTGGCGACTTATCTTTTATATTTTCATTAATTGCCATTATTTTTGCCATAGCTTCATACCCCACAACTAAGAGTTATGGCAATTGCAAAGTGCAGACATGCATATGAGGTCAAGTCTGTTCCAAAAAGCGCTTTGAACTGGGATGTCGTGCCCAATCAAAAAGGTTAAATAGTCTTAATTCTATAATTGTTCCCGTGATTTTTTCCCCACAGACGCTTATCAGAATTAATCCCATTCATAACAAGTTAAGCAAAAACTTAACATGTATATTATCGCTAATGCATGTAAATGGAGATTGAAAGCTCATAAAGAGATGAAAGAGTCATACCTCAAATGTGGATTATTCATTCTAAGAATAGTATGATGGGAAAGACCAAATAATCATATTGAATCACCAGTGAGATGATATGAGGGAAGCTCTAATGATGATGTACCATACTGATGGTGCTGACTGGTGCATTTTCCTCTTTAGGATGGTTGATAAATGCCCCAGTGTTGAGTTGTCGCTGTTTCCGAGATTTCCCTAGACTTTCTTGTTGTCTAGGATAGTTATTTTGACAGATGGACTGATAAGATGCCAAAATTGCAAGAGGCTTTTACCTCTGTGCCATATGGTGAACAGGTAGTGGATTTGGACTTTGATGGCCTCAATAATTGTTCCTGAATTGTTTACACAATCGGCCTTGATAGTTTTCTTCTGATTTGATGAAGACTTGTGATTGAGGGTGTCGGCTCTTTGAAGGTCCTCGCTGATGGTTGTGCTTGATATATAACTGTGTTGTTGTTACAACTTTGATGATTGATGTCGAGAGGCCTTCGAACTCCACTAAATTGGCCCCATAGATCTCAACTTTGTTGGTGATGACTTCACCCAAGTTTGATTTGATCTGCAAGGTTTGATTTGTTGTCTTGATCTGGGGGAACAGGTCGTCAAGTATGAGATAGACTTTGCCATGATGGTTTCCCATGTATTGATGGAGGTTAAAAGAGATCAAGTCTTCTCGCACTTCAGGAGCGATGAGTTGCTGACAAGTTGCATCTTATGATGATGGCCATTTCATCCTCATTGCTGGTTGTCTTGGGATTGATGTTTGGGTTTGGATGTTTCTTTTGAGGGTTAGACCGCACCACTGATGGTTGGCTACGTACTCCAATTGATGAGGGGAGATCAGGTCTACGTAGTTCCAGGTTGATGAGCTGAATGGTTTGAGAAGTGTTTGTTTGGGTTTTTGTTTAGTTTGACCGCACCATAAATGGCTACCTACGTACAACCATTGATGAGGGGAGATCATGTCTTTCATAGTTCAGGCTCTTGGCTGAGACCTGACTGGTTTGATTTTTTTGATTTTGATTTTTTTGATTTTTTTTGATTTTTTGATATTTACATGTATGGAAAATATAAGTCATACTACGAAGAAAGTGATACTGTCCCAACATCTCGTGGAACTCACAACTTTATCCTTTGGATCTACATCTTCTTGGATAGCTGAGGCTTGATAGTCCAGTTATCAGTGGTTATGTTACCTTCAAGGCTCGCAATAGAGGTTACCTCTTAGTTCTGAATATCTTCACTCATGGCCATAACTTGATCGCTTCCTGATTCAGTACATTCCTCAGGGACGCTTGAACTAGACCCATCGTAAAAAGGTATGAACTCCTGATTCTTCGACGGGTTGGTTTCCCCGACAACCTCACCACCTTTTTCTTCATTTGTTCCTTCGCCTTTTTTCCTGGGCTTTAGAGGATTCGACTATGAAATCTCCCTCAAACTTTTGTTGCATTTCTTGCAATGAACTTTCCTTTTTGGCTTTTTCTTCTGTGGAAAGGATTAGTATTTCCTCCTCATCATCCAGGATGATAAAACCAAGAATGTGGTTGTTATCTTTGGACCATAGGATGTTTGATGTTGGGGGAGGAATCTCCTTTGGGAATTCCCTTGTCTCCTCTGTTATTTCCTGCATTACGGTCAATCCACCTTGTGTTCTACCAGGATTGGTGCTCATAGCCTTCACCTCCTTTGAACTGCCTGTCTCGAGTTGACATCTTAAGCTTTTTATTTCCTTTTTGCCTTTTCTGGTCATGGGGGATTCTATCTTTAGCTCTCCATTTTCAATGAGATCCTGGATTTTATGTCGCAAAGACCAACATTCCTCAGTCGCATGTCCAGGTGAGATAGAATGGTAGAGACATATCTTGGTGGAATCATAACTCTTTATCTTGGGATTTATAGGAGGCAGCAACTCAGTAATCCTTCCTTCGCTTATCAAAAAGTGTAGCATTTCTTCATTTGATTTGCTCAGAGGGATGAATTTTCGCCATCTTGTGGAGATTGTTTGATCTTTGTTCTTTGAGAATTTGCATTCCCCTGAGCAATTTTTCCGTTGGCGAGATCTTCTAGCAATTTTATCATCCCCCTTTTTGTGACTCCCCCAAAATAGGTATACATCACCCATTCTGAGTCGCCAAATACATGGTATAGAATTTAAATACAACTTAATTATACAACTATCGTGTAAAATACGAAAAAACAATATCAGAGAGTTTTAAAATGAATATTATCATCTAGAAAATATCCACACTCAATGGAGTCCTCATTACATTTATTATCACACTATTTAACAGAATAGTGAGGACTACTAATGCTATCATCTGGACCGTCACTCCGTTCCCCGACTATTCCAAGCTATATTCTCATTTCCTGAAGAGAATAATGAAAGCAAAGGGTGAGCTCAACTAGACCAGTAAGAAATATTATGACTAAGATAATGCAGAATAATTTATCGTTAGCCTTCAACAGTGTTAAACTGATAAAATATAACAAACATCAAGTTTAACTGCAGCGGAACAAGCAATTCATTAGAAGAATCAAGTAGAGCATAAAATCTACTATCTTCTATGATTTAAAAGGTTTATCATCAATTTTATCGCTGAGATTTAGCTTAATAAATAATCCACATCATCGAATCACCCCTGCACTATGGCTAAGGATATTCATTAGTATCACGACCACAAATTATCCATGCACTACGGGCCAAGGATATTCGTGTTTTCATCAATAGTCATGATCATGCCAACAACTGTCCATCAATGCACTACGAGCCAATGAGGACTTTTACCACATCATTTGTAACATTACGGTCATGATTATACCGAATAATCCCTGGTCATAATCATACCAAGTCCATCTATGCACTATGGGCCAAAGATGACTTTCATAACAGTACAAGCATGAGAATGATGACAATGATATAAGAATTCAATTAAATGAAAGCGAAGGATAAATTTTAAAGATTTATAATTTAATTTATCTAGAATTAAATAATGTCCAAATTGTCAACATGATACTGCTTTGTAGAGTAAAATTCAAGAATAATATTGTATCAAAAATGATTTAGACCGAAAAGAAATCAATTTTTATCATGAATAGTACCCCGGGTGAATAGTAACCAGGTGAATAGTACTCTGTGAATAGTAACTTTGGGAATAGTAACCCCAATGAATAATACCCCGACATGAAAAAGTTAAAAAATATCAAGAATGCTCAGGATAATATTTCCATGAAAAGATACTGGATGAAGCGCAAATATCAAGGATATTTTACTAATTTCATGGAGTATAGAAGCCAAAACTTTAACCAAATGAGTATAGAATTCGAAATCTGAAACGAAATAATATTACTTACATACTACAGAGTATGGAAGAAAATATTATTTCAAGCGAATATTGAACAAAAATAACATCCCTTAACTTGAAAAGAAGAGTATTCTAACTGGTATAGCGGGGATATTCTTGAAGAAAACTTTCACTGTTTTCTACGCTCAAAGCTTCCTTAAACTCTAAAGAAATACGTTCAATATTATAGAAGAAGAATTCTCTGATTCTGGTGTGATTTTCAATTCTAACTAAGCATCCTATTTATAGGAGAATGGAAAGATACTATTTAGAAATGGACTGCACAGTAACTTCAAAAATAAAATTCATGGACGACTGATTTTCAATATAATAATCAAGTAAAACAAAAATTTTAAATAAAATATAATATATTCTATTTATAATCTAATAAAACAAAACTTTATATAATATATATGTATATATATATATATATATATATATATATATATATTAAATATAAACATCACCCGTGAACAACTTTTGAAAAACCTCCCAGCAATTCAATTTTCAACACCCGTGGGCCCCACCCATGTTGTCAACACATGTAGGCTCCACCTTTTATAATGAATAACTTTCTACCGATTATTTTGAAAAATGAATAAATAGGGGTCCATATAATAAGTAAAATTTACACAAATACTTCATAAAAATTCCCTCAATATTTTTAACAACATTTATCATCATTATTATAATTTGCAATATTTAACAACCAGGTCGTTCCCAAGAAAGGGGAGGCTTTCTAATAAGGATTTCTCCCTATTGCCGCGCAATTAGGTGACCAAACCTCTCTTTGACAGAACTTTTAGACATCGTCAATATTGCAAATAATAATATTAATAACTTTGTCATCTCAATTATTAATTTAATAATATTAAATATTATGCAGATGATATTGTGACAATAATCGAATCAATAACATGAGAGATATGATGCAGCAATTACTGTAGCAATAATTGAGTATAACTGAGTGACTTCTCATGTAAGCATCAATAATCAATACCGTGTGCTACTATGCAACCACACATATTACTGTACTTTTAACACCGATTATTTCAACAGCTAACGGTAAAACGTCCATCGTTATTTCTATAAAAAGATATTTCTATCGTTTTCTCATTCCGACAATAATTACGTTGTGGGGTCCACCAATGATTGTGTCGTCGTACGAATATTCCCTGACTAATCGAATATTATATAACAACTTGCTTACTTTGCAAAATTTATAAATATTACCCACAACTTTAATATTATAACAAATCAACACCATAATTATTCAAAATGATATTTATAGGGAAAAAATTCATCTTTATTCATAAAAGTTCGGGTATTTCACATATTTACGTAACATAGATATGTGAAAAACGTTATGAATACGAGACATACTTGGCGGTAAGGCGAGTCTATAGGCCATAGTTCTTACTCGATCGAGGATTAAAAATGGGCCAATGAATCGAGGATTGAGCTCTCCTCTCTTTCCAAATCTCGTAACTCCTTTCCATGGAGAAACACGTAACAACACATGATCTCCAATATTGAATTCCACGTCCTTTCGATGATGATCAGCATAACTCTTTTGTTGATCTTGTCAGGTTTTTATACGTTGTCGGATCGTTTGAATCTTTTCTGTAGTTATACGTACCAACTCTGGTCCCAACAATGTTGCTTCATCCACCTCATCCTAGCATACTGGAGAACGACACTTTCTTCCATACAACGCCTCAAATGGAGCCATGCCAATACTTGCTTGATAACTGTTGTTGTAGGAAAACTCTACCAATGGTAAGAACTTGTCCCAACTTCCTTTGAAGTCAAAGACACAGAGTCTTAATAAATCTTCAAGAGTTTGAATAGTCCTCTCCGACTGTCCATCCGTTTGAGGATGATATGCCGAACTAAATCGTAAATCCATACCCAAAGCTTTTTGTAAACTAACCCAAAATCTTAAAGTGAATCTTGGGTCTCGATCAGAAACTATGGATACTGGCATACCATACAATCTTACAATCTCGTTTATGTACATACAAGCAAGACGTTCAAGTGTATAAGTTTCTCGTATTGGTAAGAAATGAGCAAACTTGGTCAATCTATCAACAATGACCCAAATCGCATCTATGCCTTGACAAACCTTTGGAAGACCAGTAACGAGATCCATGGTAATGTGCTCCCACTTCCATTCTGGAATTTCAAGTGGTTGCAATGGACCTTTTGGCACTTGATGCTCCGCTTTGACTCGTTGTCAAGTTAAACACCTTGAGATAAACTTCGGGATCACTCTCTTCATATTGCTCCACCAAAATGTATGTCAAAGATCACGATACATTTTGGTACTCCCAGGATGGATTGCAAACGGTGTGTTGTGCGCCTCCATCATGATTTTATACTTCAAGTTAGAATCATTAGGAACACAAAGTCTGGAGTTGACTCTAAGTATTCCTTTTTCATCAATTCTTGCTTCCGGAATAGCACCTTCTTGCACCTTCTTCTTCATACGCATCAGCTCCAGGTCAGTAGCTCGAGCAGCTTTAACTTTATCAATTAAAGTTGGTTCTACTCGTATGTTCGCCATCATCACATGGGTCCCTGGAGTCATTAAATTTATCTCCATCCTTTGCAAGTCACACAAAATGGGCCTTTCCATTGACAATAACGCACCCGTACCTGCATATGATCTTCTACTCAATGCGTCAGCTACCACGTTTGCTTTTCCAGGGTGGTATTGAATGGTATGATCATAATCTTTCAATAGTTCAAGCCAACGTCGTTACCGCATGTTGAGTTACTTTTGAGTGAAGAAATATTTGAGGCTTTTATGATCCGTATAGATCTCCACTTTCTCCCCATACAAGTAATGCCTCCAAATTTTAAGTGCAAAATCGACTGCTGCCAACTCTAGATCATGAGTAGGATAATTCCTCTCATATTCTTTGAGTTGTCGTGAGGCATAGGCTATGACTTTTCCATGTTGCATGAGAACACATCCTAACCCTTTGCCTGAAGCATCACTGTAGATGACAAATCCCTCCAAGCCAGATGGTATTGTCAGAACAGGTGCTGAAATGAGTCTCCTCTTGAATTCTTGAAAACTCTTCTCACATTCCTCGCTCCAACCGAATTTTATATTTTTTTGAGTCAGTTGAGTTAATGGAGTAGCGATTCGAGAAAATCCTTCCATGAATCTCCTGGCCATGATTAACACCGAAGTGGTTGCCATTTCTGGCATGTGGATTCCCTCCACGTTTGTTGTCGCCGCTTCGATGATTGCTACCACTAGTATTATCATTTTGTCAGCTGCTCTCTTTTGGTTGAGTTGACTCATTATCGCGCTCCAATAACTAAGTCATATTCACAACATCTGAATACAAACACAGTTTATGAGAGATAAGATATTGACGTATCTCAGGTTTCAAACCTCTTAGAAACATAAAATAAAATAAAATAAAAACGTAGTTTTTTTTATATAAAAACGTAGTTTTTTTATAAAAAAACTGCGCTTTTTTAATATAAAAATCAAATAAAAAACAAAAAAAAATTATAAAATAAAAACACACTTTTTTTTAATATAAAATAAAATAAAAAGCACATGATTTTTTTAATAAAAATAAAATAAAATACAATTTTTTTAACAAAAATAAAATAAAAAAATCTTTGTTTTTTTATTTATAAAATGCGCTTTTTTAAAATAAAATAAAATAAAAAGCGCACAAATTTTTTTATAAAAAAAAGAAGTTTTTTTTAATAAAAATAAAATAAAAAACGCAGTTTTTTTAAACAAAAATAAAATAAAAAACTCAGTTTTTTTAAAAAATAAAATAAAATAAGCAAATTTGTTTTTTTTAAACGCAGTTTTTTTAATAAAAATAAATAAAAAAGCGCAGCTTTTTTTATAAAAATAAAATAAAAAACTAGTTTTTTTAATAAAAAAATTAATTATTCTTATTAAAAAAAAATCAAACAACACTCTCTCTCTCTCCTTCTCCGTCATAACAACGCAGTTTGGTTTTTTTTTAATAAAAATAATTATTTCTTAAATTTGATTAAATTAAATTATAAATTTTAAATTTTGTATAATTTTAAAATTAAAATTAATTGATAAAATTAAAATTATAATAAAAATTATTTGATAAAATTAAAATAAAAATTATTTGATAAAAATTATTTGCATGTAAAAGTACAAATTTATTTATCCTAGTTAGAAAAGAAAAAAAATTATCATCAAATTAACTCAATTATAAATTTAATGTCCGAATTTGAAAAGATTTCTAATTTTAAAATATTTTTAATTTTATAATTTTTATAATTTATATTATACTTTAACTTTTTTTTCATTTTCTTCATAAAAATTTTCCTACAAATCCACATAATCACTGTCACGTCACATAAAGGCGCTTACATCGACTTTGTAATGTATAATTCAAGAATCGATGTGTGTCTTTGTTCGTTAGAAGTCAAAGCTTGTAACGGTGTTTTTAACTTTTTGTTAGAAAATTCGAGTACAGTGAGTTGACTGTAAGAAAAAAAATCAGTTATCCATCTGTAAGTTGACATATAGTACAGTGACTGAAAAAGCATTTAACCCGTACTGATTTAGAAAGGCTTGGGCCAATTCTTCCAGTTGTGGATTTTGGCATTGTCAAGTCGGGCATACCAGGCTTTAGCATCTCCTGTGAGACTCTTTTGGAAAAGCTTCATTCTGAGGCTTTCATCTTCAGCATAAGACACTAGCTTGCCAATGTATACATTTAGGTGTGTATAGGGATCGCATACCCCATTGTACTTTTCAAACTCTATGACTTTGAATTTGTCAAGATATCGAGCCCTTGGGAATATGCAGAGATCTGAATAGGTGAAACTTCCATAGTTTCCAGTCCCTTTGATTGACCGGATGGTTTCTTCCATTTGTAGAACCTTCTTCCGAATATCACTGGTGTCTTGATCTTTTTTCAGATGGGTGATTTTAGGGGTTTTGTTGGACTTCGCAGCTTGAGATTCTGGTGTTGGAACTTCTCTGTCTGGACCTTAGATTCCTCCATGTGCAGAGGGTTTTGTGTGGATGGGTATTGGTGAACCCTGAGTGTTTTTACTTTGTTCTTTTAGAAAGATAGCCAATTTTGCGATCTGATTTCTTAGTCCCTCGAACTCCTCTCGGGAAACAGGAGTAGGTTCAGGCTGGGCACTTGTAGCCGTGTTTGGAAGATGGCTTAGTGCCTTTTTGGATTTTGAACGGGCAACAGTGTGACGCCCCCAAAATAAGTATACATCACCCATCTTGAGTCGCCAAATACATGGTACATAAATCAAATACAAACTTCTTTTATACAATAAGACAAAACATAGCTCAGAGTTTTTACACGAATATTGTCTAAAAGACAGTATTCAAACTCAAAAAGGAGTCCTCATTACAATTATTATCACACTATTTTATAAAATAGTGAGGACTACTATAGCCACCATCTCGGACCGTCACTCCATTCCCCGACTAGTCCCGGCTACGTTCTCATATCGCATATGTATCAAGACATCTAAAAGACAACTAGAAAGGGCATCTGACTCATGATTTAGAGTTGGCGGTGGTTGTGTTTGCCCTGAAGATATGGAGACACTATTTCTATGGAGAAAAATGTGAGATCTACACATACCATAAAAGTCTGAAGTATATTTTCACACAGAAGGACCTAAACATGCATCTAAGAAGATGGATGGGATTGATAAAAGATTACGACTGTCAGATCTTTTATCATTCAGGCAAAGCGAATGTGATTGCAGATGCTTTAAGCAGAAAAGGTCGGGAAAAGTTGATGTTGTTAACCAACCAGGAAGAGCTTATTTTGGCTATGGCAAGGCTAGAGTTAGAAATCAAATTTCCAAAAGAAACCGACGAAAAATTATACCAGATAGACGCTAGTCCAACTTTGGTGGACAGAGTGAAGAATGCTCAACTACAAGGTGAAGAATACGAAACGATCAAAGAGAAAGTGGTTGACGGTAGTGATGTAAAATACAAGATCGATACTGAAGGGTTACTGAGGTTTGACAGAAGCTCATAGCTCAAGATATTCAATTCATCCGGGGAGTACGAAAATGTATCAAGATTTGTTGCAACATTTTTGGTGGCCAAATATGAAAAGGGACATTGCAGAATGCGTTGCAAGGTGATTGACATGTCAGAGAGTGAAAGTCGAGCATCAAAGACCAAGCGGATTACTTCAACCATTGGAAATACCAGAATGGAAGTGGGAGCATATCACAATGGACTTTGTGGTAGGTCTTCCAACAACTCAGAAAGGGTTCAATCTTGATAAGTTGGCAAGATTGTACGTTAAAGAGATCGTCTCCAGACATGGAGTGCCACTTTCAATTGTGTCAGATAGAGATTCGTGATTCACGTCAAATTTATAGAAGAGACTATAAGAATGTATGGGAACACAATTACGAATTAGTACAATATACCATCAGCAAACAGATGGGTAAAGTGAACGAACAATCCAAACGTTGGAAGATATGCTGAGAGCATGCATCATGGATTTCAAAGGGAGCTGGGAAGAACATTTACCGTTGATGGAATTTGCCTACAACAACAGTTACCACGCGAGCTCGGCTTGCCGCCTTACGAGGCATTATACGGCAGAAAGTGCAGAACTCCAATGTACTGGGATGAAATCGGTGAACGCCAGCTATTAGGACCAGAGCTGCTACAACAAACTGCTGAGGTTGTCAAACTCATCAGGACAAGATTGGTAGCAGCCCAAGACAGAAAAAGTATATTGATCAACACAGGCAAGATCGTCCATTCGACGTAGGAAATTATGTATTCTTAAACGTTCTTCCTTGGAAGGGGAAAATTTGTTTCGGTAAAAAGGGAAAGGTAAGCCCGAGGTTTATTGGACCCTTTGAAGTGCTGCGAAGAGTTGGAGAAGTGGCATATAAGGTAACTCTACCTCCAGAGTTGGAAAACGTTCATAATGTTTTTCACGTTTCGGTATTACGACCGTAAAAACCCGATTACAAGCATGTGATCGAGTATGAACCGTTGCAGTTCAGTAAAGATTTGTCTTATAAAGAGATTCCTATTCAGATAGTCGACAGGAAAGAACAAGTGCTCAGAAATAAAGTGATACCTTCTGTGAAGGTGATATGGAGAAACCACAATGTTGAAGAGGCAATGTGGGAACTCGAAGCTGAAATGATGAAAAATTATCCTGAGTTATTTATTTAATATATGTCTTCGATTCTGGGGACAGAATCTTTGTTAGAATGGAAGAATGTGACGATTTGATTATTTGAGTTGTGATTATGGGGACAGAATCCTTGTAAGGAGTGAAAGATGTAACAATCCAAAATTTCAAATTGTAATCATTAAATATTTATAGCATTATATAAATATTTATTTGATGTGTTTATTGTTGAAATTGATGAAATAAATATTTTATTGATGTGATTATTATTAGTAAATATTTATGAATTAAATATATTAGATAATATTCTAAATTAAATTAATTTATAATTTAGAGAGTTGTAATATGACATGATGTGTTATATTGGTGATTAATAATTTAAAGTGGTATGTTAAATTATTAAATAAAATTATAATGAGATTATAATGTTTAAGTGGAATATTTATTTAAAATATAGTATAGTTAATTAATTTATTTGATTAATGTTGGGTATGGAAATCCAAATAAATAATATGTGATTATAATTTATAAACTAAATTGTTTATTAAAATAATTAAAGTAGTTTTAAATTGGTTTAACCCAAACAAGGACTAAAGATATATATCTTTATTTTAAAGACTTTTGCCAAATAAAGCCTTATGACTTTTGGATTTTTAAATTTTGAATTATAATAATATAAATAAAATACATTAAAATAATAAATATAGTATATTTATAATATATACTTTTGTTTTGTAATGTGACATTTTATTAAGTTTGGTGTATTAAGGTTATCAGTTTTATTTCTTACGCTTGATTATTAGTTGGTTTATGCTTAACCTTAAGTGTTATGCCTAAGTAGTATACTGAGAATTCAGAGAAGAGAACTTGAGAGAATTGTCTACAATTGCAAAGGATTTCTTAAGGAACAAAAGGTATTTTCCATAATCTCCATAGCATTATATATATATATATATATATATATATATATATACATATATGAGTTTTACGGCAATAATTTTATACTCTGTGAATTTCATATGTTTAGAATTGTTGCTATATAATTCAATTATGATGATTACATGTGTTTATGATGATTAGAGGTTGTGTTTAAACAAGGAAATTGCATGCTAATTTCGTATAATAGTAGAAAAATAATGACAATATATGTTTTCTCATATGTTTTGTAAAAGTACCAATTCTGATGGTCAATTAGTATGATAAACTGTAAATTGGAGCTTGTTTATGCTAGTTCATTAAGAAACGAAGATAATGTAACTTGAACGAAGTGATTTGGTGAGGAATTGAAATCACAGTGTTAATTTTTGTGAAGAAACTCAAAAATGGAGTTTTCATATGAAAATGAGAAATTTGAGAAATTAAAATAGTTAGAAGTGTTGTTAAATTGTTCTATGTTGATGAATATGTTAGCAATCATGTTTATGATAGTTTTATATTTATCTTATATGTTAATATTACTGTTTTGTGGATGAAATTCGTGTTTGCTGGGCTAAAGTCGGCTACTATTCATAGCTGACTCTGCTTATGTCTATACGCAGTGTGTAAGCATTCGCTACCGGTGCTAAAGGCTGTGAATCGGTAAATACAAGAAAGCGTTATTATATTGTTGTATGCAAGCATTGCATACCATTTAACAGCGAAGGCATAAGCAGCTGCGTCTTCCAATATAAGGGGGTAGCGACATACTTTGGTCTAATGATGTGTTAGTATACTAAACATGTAATAATATAGTTAAAATAGAATCGTGCTATGTGGTTAGTAGTTTCAAAGTTTCAAATTGTTAGTAAGTGATGAACGTGGTATATTAGAACTTAGTGAGCATGATGAATAGTAAATAGGTGTTGTGAAGGTTAACACTTGTAATTTCTGATATTTGTATGGTAGCTTAAGACTTGTGCTAAAATAATAAGTCTAACTAGAAATACGTGTTATGTTGGAATGTGAATGTTAGTATATCTAATAAATGGTGGTTCTAAACCTATATATATAGGTGAACGTGAGTTTAATATTATAGCTTACGCTCGAGGCAAGTTCTTTAACTCTACTTTTATAATAATTGTGCAAGTTCTTTAACTCTACTTTTATAATAATTGTGCAAGTTCTTTAACTCTACTTTTATAATAATTGTGCAAGTTCTTTAACTCTACTTTTATAATGATTGTGCAAGTTTTTAATACTACTTTTACAATTGAGCAAATTCTAACTCTACACTTTCGTTGAGCAAGTTCATTTATTACATTGTGCAAGTTTATTCTTACAATTGAGCAAGTTCTTGTATTGTTTATGAGTTCTAAATCGTATTCTGATATTGAGCAAGTTATTCTTGTCTTTAACTTGTTAATTAGCATGCAAGTTTATATAATCTGATATACTGATGTTGAATAGTTTTATTGTTCAAATTGCTTTTCGTTATGCATGCTTAATATTCAATTCTAAATAACCTTGGCTTAATATTGTTCAAGCAAGGTATGTTATAGTTATTCAATATTTATGCTTTGAGATTATTCCTAAATCATAACTTTAATATACAATGTTAATTCACTTATGATTTATTCCATAGCATAATGTGATTACCTTTTTATTCAACTAATCCTTAGTTGATGTTCGTTGAATTCCAAATTACCTTGAAATATATCTAAACCAAACTTACTTTGGTGCGGACTTGAAATCTAAATACTGAGATGAACAACCCTATTATTAGGGGTTTACGCTTAGCGTTGAAATGTTTGTGCACAATACATTGTACGAAGGGCTAATCCCCCTAAGTACGTGGAGTCCTTATAGTCTTATGACTGTTAAAGTTTAAGTTGAAAGAGTACTTATAACTGTGGACATGGTTCGTGGTCATTAGACCCTCAGTTGTATAATTCAGAATGTTAATAGAACACATTATCCAGTTCTATGGAGCCTATTATTTGTTAGTTAATGTAAAGCTTTATTCAATTTCATTTCAAGTGAGCCTTGTTTGCTCACTCTTGTTTATATAACTATTACAGCTAAGGATGAGAAGGTCGATGTACCTAGCACCAGTAAGGGAAATGGAAAGATGAACAAGTATTAAAGACTTGTAATATGTTGATATTTTAACAGATTTATTTTTATGATTGTAATGAAGTATTTAATTTTCGCATTTGAATGATTGTATTTAAAGGTTAGATAACCTGGGAGATTTTTATTAATTTAAACCCTTAAGGGAAGACTTATTATTCAATTTTTATTATGATTGGGTAGTTAGATATGAATGTTTTATTTAAGTGAACACCAAATCTTGTGGTAATGAAGTACCAGGATTTGGGGTGTCACAAATAAGGTATATACTTCGTTAGAGTTGATGATTAGCTTACCTGTGATCACCTCGTTCGGATTCCTCACTTTTTGGGAGGTTATGACAAACGCTATCCCTTGAACTACCGATTTTGTCTTGTCTGGGACAGCCTTTGATGCCTCCATCCCAGCTAGACTTGACTTTGGTGCACGATAAAATCGAGCTAGGTGACCTTCTCTTCCACAATTGTAACATGCCTTGGATTGCTGCGTACAATTCAGACTGATATGTCCCTCCCCTTCGCATTTGTAACATACGACCGACAGTCGTTCTCCTTCCTTAACAACAGGTGCTGGTGCTGACGTCTTTCCATCATTATTGAATTTTCTCTTCTTGAAATTTCCACTTCTATTATCTTGGTCATGATTACCACCGAAGTGGTTACCATTTTTGGCATGTTGATTCCCTCCACGTTTGTTGTCACCGCTTCGATGACTGCTACCACTGGTATTATCGATTTGTCGGCTGCTCTCTCTTGGTTGGGTTGACTCGTTATCGCACTCCAATAATTGAGCCCTATTTACAACATCTGAATACAAACACAGTTTGTGAGAAATTAAGTATTGACGTATCTCGTTTTTCAAACCTCTTAGAAACATCCGCATCATTCTCTATGCATTATCAACCAAGTGGGACGCAAACCGGGACAACTCGGCAAACTTAGCTTCATACTGTGACACGGTCATATTGTTCTGCTCCAGCTTGATGAACTCTACCTTCTTCATGTGACTTATTGTGACACCCCCAAATCCCGGTACTTCATTACCTCAAGATTTGGTGTTCACATAATCAAAACATTCATTTATAACTACCCAATCATAAATAAAATTGAATAATAAACCTGCCCATACAGGAATTACATAAAATAAAATCTCCCAAGTTATCTAACCTTTACAAGCAAATCATTCATCATGGAAAAATAAAATAACTTCATTACAATCTTTAAACCAAAGTCTGATAATAAAACTATTAAACTATTACAAGTCTTCAGTACTTGTTCACCTTTCCCTTTCCCTTACTGGTGCTAGGTACGTCACCCTTTTCAACTTTAGCTAAAGAATTTTACAGGCAAGAGTGAGCAAACAAGGCTCACTTGGAATAACAATAAATAAAACCTTAACCTTTACATCACTTGCCAAATACTAGGCTGAATAGAACTGAACAATATGTTCTATTAACATTCCATAAATCATAACATTCACTGAGGGTCTAATGACCACGAACCCTATCCACAGTTATAAGTAATCTTTCAACTTTAACTATAACAGTCATATGAGTGCAAGGACTCAAAGGTACTTAGGGGGATCAATCCTTGTTGACGTCGGGATTTTTAGATGTCCCTTTCCGTTACTTGTTCTTTGGTGTTCTCATTTTAGGTGAGATTTGTTTGAAAAAACAAGTGAAAAAGGTCTGACATGTATAATGTCGACGATGGGTGATAAGAGTCGCCATTGGTTTTTAAATGGTTGTACCAACACAACCGAGAAAAGGTTTGCACATTGACCCAGTGATGTGACACTGCTAAACGGGTCAGTGAAACCAAGATTCATTAGGGTCCGGGGACTTGGTTATGCGGAGGGAAGGTGTTAGGCACCCCCCCCCCCCCCCGACATCCGTGTTACCACGGTGACCGCCTCTTTTCAAGAAACTATTATCTGAATATGCGTGTGTGTGTGAGTCAATGTGCTGTTATTTGGAAGTAGTGCGAGGCCTCGTTCGCACCTATATACACAAGGTTTGAATTTATGTAAAAATTCGATTTTAAACAAGATATGGCAATGACGTTTTATAAAAGAGGTTTTTCAAACCCTGATGCTCAATAGTAATTGAGACCTTTTACACTCCCATTTTATCAAGTGTTCGTCTAGATTGATTTTATTTGACAGATGTGAGGCATCCATACGAAAATAATGTAGAAAATAATGCTGACTTCCTCGTGGGTATGGAAACCATCTGAGGAAATTCAGACATCGCAGAATAATTTACAAGCTGCTTATAGTTGAAAATATCCATCACGGGAATCGAATCTAGATCCAATAGGCTGAATCTGTGATCACATGACTCCTAGGCGCACAGGATACCGCAATTTATATGAAAGCAGTAAGCAGGTATATATATAAAAGCTGTAAATATATATATATAGACAGGATCACCAACCACGAAGCACCTCCATGGGGGATCAGAAATATAAATAAACCTATAAAAGCTATCAACCGCCACGGAGGAAACTCCAGGCGGGACAAAACGTAAATAAAGTTGTACAAAGTGATCAACTGTCACGAAGTAAACTCCAGGCAGGACGTAATGTAAATAAAGTTGTAAGCGATCAACCACCACGAAGTAAACTCAGTGTGGGCCAGAAATATATATATATATATATATATATATAAGCAAAAGTAAATGTAGAATGTAAAATCAGGGCTCATCGAGCGAGTTTGACAATGATTTCATATATATATATATATATATATATATATATATATATATATATATATATATATATATATATATATATAAAAGCGAGTAAACGCTCCGGCATCAAGTTCAGGCTCATCGAACAAAGTTAGACACACGATTAATATATATAAATGTATATATATATATATATATATATATATATATATTAAAAGCGATAAACGCTTCTAAATGAAATCTAGGCTCATCGAACAAAGTTCGACACACGATTAATATATATAAATGTATATATATATTAAAGCGAAGAAACGCTCGAGATCAAGTCTCAGGCTCAATCGAGGCATAACTCGATAATGTTAGTCATATATATATATATATATATATATATATATATATATATATACAAGTTGAAACAAAACCACTGGATCAAGTCCGGCAAAATCTGCAACACGACTCTCAACGTGAAGAAGGGTGTGTGCGAGAGATGAAGAAAGACTCTAAAGTGTGTGAGAAGGCATACAATTAAGCGCCAAAGAAGACTTCTATATCTTTAGAGTGGGTAAAACTTTGGCTTTGTAGGTACAAAAGGGGGCTATCTATGAGCTCACAGGTGTTTAAAATGAGAAAGTACACTGCATAGGGGGAGTGCAGAGCAAATTGGGCAGGGCTTCCTCTCCGTTTTCTCTTGAAAATGGGCAGCCCAAGCCCTCTATTTATAGACAATTTAGCCGCAGGTGTACCTGCGACTGGGCCGTAGGTGTACCAGAGGCAACCCGGGTGGGCCCGAGTTTTTCGGGTTAGGTCATCTCGAAGTACATGCACTCGGGTACTTTAATATCCACTCGAACTTTAAGAAGTGCAATCCGGGCATCCGTTTAAGGTATACAGGACCTATTTCGGACCGCCGTTGTCGAGAGTTGTACGATGGCATGGGATTAGAGTTTGTACGAAGTCATTGAAGATGGGGACGATGCCCTCCGGTCTTCAAGCTTCAACTTCCATCCGTTACCCGCATAATAGTCACTTCGGGATTGGTTAGTCTTGTGGGACATCATTGCGTAGAGATGTTGAGACGACGTGGCGTGGCATCGCGTTGGCTAGATGACGATGTTGCCCTCACCGGTGTTATCACGGATTAAGGGCGATAAAGCGCGACGCTTTCGGACTTCGCTTAGATTGATTCTTGTAATTGTTGAAGGTCCTTATTGTCATCTTTGAGGTGTACTGTCTTCCCGATGTTATCGTAGGGTTGGTATGATGTATCTCGTTGTGAGCACCGAGATTGAAGTCGCTCACATTTGAAATATGCATTTAGGGGTTATCGTAAAGCGCCTTCCTTTGGGTTATTACCAAGGTTGGTGGCTATTCCATGGTTAGGATCGAATTTGGATACCTCGGGGTTATCTCAAGAGATTAATCGGTCTTCTTCGGTGTGTGTGTTAGGTATTGGGCTGCTGCGCCTCGGGGTTATCTCCGAGGTTGGAATTGTTACTCAGTGTGATCAGGGGTTGATCTTTGAACTTAGGTAGTATCCGGTATGGATATGGATTGTCTTTCGGGGTTCCCTCTTAAAAAGGCGAATATGTCATCCTCGCAATGTTAGTGAGCGATAGTACAGAGAAATTTTTGAGTGTCTACAGATGCCCCTCTTTATCATACTCATGCATGGCGATGCATGGGTAGGATAAAGAATCCTAGACACTTGAAACGCAACAAGACAAACATGGTACTGTATGTAGCAATATGATGCAAATGTATGATGCATGTGTACGAGGTTGTAGCCCAACATCTTGGGGATAATTCTTTGGCTCTGTTGTTTCATTTGGGGATTGCAATCTTGACGATTTGATGTGTAATCTGAATCATTAGGATGTTGATGTTGGAGTTATCACCAAATTCTGTGTTTTTTATAATGACTTGATCACGAAGATGTGCTCTTATGTGTAAGAGATCTATGGGGATAAAGCTTGATACATTTGAGGATGTGTATAACATATTCCATCATCTATCCTCTTTGATAACATTGACCTTTCACGGTTAGTATCGCTGAGAATATGTCAAGATTACGTTGGATTTATCGCCAACGACCAAATCTTTGTCGAGGATGCTCGACCTTCGTTGACGTGTATTTCACTGACATGTGAATCAACGGCTAAAAAATCATGTGGGATATATTGTCAAGGTTGCTTGACCCTTGCTGATGTGTGAATCAACGGCTGAGGCTCTGTGAGTAGATTGTCAAGGTTGCTTGACCTTCGTTGTCGTGTAGATCAACGGAGCATTGCGTTATGACCCCCTCTGGGGATCCGCTGGGGAATATGAGCAATCGAGCATGAAATCCTCGAATAGTTCTAGAGCTCTGATAGGTTTAATCGCTATCGACCGAAATAACGCCAAGGTTGCTTGACCTTCGTTGATATGTGTGTCAACGACTTGAATGTATGTTGTAATCCCCTAGCGTGGTTCACATTGTAACCCCCGTCGGGGATCTACGTTGTAACCCCCGTCGGGGAATTTACGTTGTAACCCCCGTCGGGGATCACGTTGATCTTTTAGGGTGATGACCCGGAGTTGGCGGCATCGAACCTGCATATTGTCGGATGTGATTTGTAACAAATGAGATCATTGGCAGGGTATACCTCGTGTTCGAGTGACTACCAATGAGTGATGTGCTGACTCAAAGTTTCATCTGAGAAGGCCAGGATTGTATGCTGTTTTGCTCAATCGCGTGGCATTTTTTTCCCGATTTGACCTTTCTAGTCCGCAAGAACTCCTTTGCAACTCGAACTGGATCGAGCCGAAGGGGTGGGAACCACATAGGGGTGCCGCAGGTAGTTGTTGGGTGTATGTGACCCATTTCCCTGTATTTTTAGTTGTACAGAGATGGTGTATGTAGATGATGATATACTTAGGAATGTATGCACAGTTTTTCTCATTCCCTATATCATATTGCCATCTATTATCTGCTATGCATGTATCATGTTATGCATATGTATGTATGTCCAGTGATATTCGGCATTGACCCCTGGATGGTCTTATGACACAGCCCGCACAGATGTATTCTTCGACAGTTAGCCGTATAGATCATACCCCACCATCATTTGCGGCATTGGGTATGCGATCGTGGTATGATAGCATGTCACCACCAGACAGGGTGACTATAGATCATTTGCTGCAGCATACCATGTCTTTATTGATGTTTTAGGTTCCCGTAGGGTTTGTAGACGGGATGCTAGAGCATTGGATACTGGATAGGCAGGTTTTCTGATTCGGGACCCATGAGTTGACTCCTACTCTAGAGGAGTATGCACAATTGACGATGCTGCCTTTTGAAAGACCTTGCGTGCACCTGGCTTTGGGAGACATGAGTAGACGATTCATGACTCTCACTGGATTGCGGCGCAGAGTAGTACAGGATAAGCTGACATCTAGCCACGTGATATCCCAAAATTTTCTATATGATAGATTTGGCTCAGAGGATAGATGTTCACGATATTCCGGGGATTTCACCGCACCGGAGGATCATTGGCGTTCAACCAGGGTTGATGTACTGCTGCTGTATTATGTCTATATGCCACGATATATGGATGAGATAGACATAGGTGTCATCATGGTTGTGAGAGCTCTTAGAGAGGATCGTACCATTGTACTTATGATTGTAGTAGAGACCTTGCGGTCAGCATCCTACTGCTGCACTTATCCGATAGGAGTGTTCACTGGGAGTTCGGTCATGCTGTATGTGTGGTTTATGTCACACTTGAGACCGATTGGCACTCTTAGATGGCACGGGTATTGCTTCACCCATGATGTAGCTATGTCATACTCCTTTTAGCCATCGGAGTGTATAGATGCTCTGTCCTGGTCCACATTTTTGGCAGATATCAGAGATCCATTCATCATATTGCCGTGTTTGGGGCTTAGCTCACCATACAGCTTCATTACTCATGCTCCGAGCATGGACTTACTCCCTCTGGCTGGCTTGAGGGGCATGACTACTTATCACCCACTATCCGTGATGTCACAGTTTGAGCAGTTCCAGGATTTTCATCCTTTCGAGGGGGCGATAGGTCAGCGTTCAGCTTCTCGATATCTCTCAGCAGAGGACCGATCCCGTGTGTATGCTTATTGGGATCAGCGTGAGATATCTGCTTTTTCTGTGAGCCATCCGGGTTGTTCTGCAGAGTATTCCGCATGGATGGAGACAGAGATTTTATTGGCTGTAGTAGTATCTACAATACCAGATAGCGAGTCAGATGATATAGAGCCTATAGAGGACGTCGATTCATACATCGAGGAGGAGCACTCTCTTGGGTTGCTGACATTTCCTCAAGATTCTCCCAAAGACCAAGATCTTGTTGTGATTCAAAGACTTTTCGACAGCGATTACCAGAGCGAGTCTTCATCTGATGACCTTTGATAGAGATCATGCCCGATCTTTGATGTTGACTGCCCTTGACGGGAGAGACGCAGCTCTATTAGAGAGAGATGAGGCATTAGCTCGCAGAGATATCGCTGTTATGGAGCGGGATGAGGCCAGGTCAGCCAGAGATGCAGTGATAGTTGAGCGGGATAGTGCTATATATACCCGGGATGTAGCTGTCACAGATAGTACTGCCATGAGGTCTCTTACCACTTGCATGATCGCAGAGATGAGCGTATATATTGATGATCATATGGTCACCATGCAGATGGCTGCAGATCTGTTGGGTCGTGTGGATATTCTCGTACAGGAGACCATAGCTTCACCTCCATTTTCTAAGAGGGACGTCATGTTGGGCTTGTTAGCTCGCATATATCCTGACTTGTATATGAGCTTGTATTTTCCTACACAGACTAGCTTAGCCATTTTGTCCTGTACAGTTTACATTGTATATATCATACAACATTATATATATGATAGGGAAATATATTTTTGGATCACTTCCCTTTTAGATATGCTTTGCTACATGCTTGATTTGTTGCCTGCCGCTTCAGGGCTTGTGATCTTGATGTATTCTGAATTCATCCTGGGTGGATGGACATTGAGCTGTCTCTGGATAGTTCAGAATGGATCATCGATCTCTGTGTATCCCTACCATCTTTGGTGTCTTGGGACTGGTTTCTAGATGAAAATGTAGAGAGGAGTGTAGCTTTCCTCTCTAAGATTGACTGCACCACAGATGGTCGCCAGTACTTCTATTTAGGAGAAGCCTAGTTAATTCCATCTCTTATGGATTGGTGTTGCTCTTCAAGGTATGACCGCAGCTTAGATGGTCGCCGAATCTCCTATTTGGGAGGAGTTCAGGTAATTCCATCCCTTTGGTCTGAAGCCAATGAAATGTAGTGGATTGAAGGATGATCCCAATACCAATTAACAAGGGTTTGTGTTTTGGTAGGGGGTGAGACCACACCATGAATGGCTGCCTACGTACTCCTATTAAAGAGGAGATCAGGCTTGCGTAGTTCAAACCTAGTGTAAGAGGTTCAACGCTGTATATGGCAGAAATGGTGTAGGAATGTTTTTGTTGTTTTTGTAAGGGTAGAAATGTTCTTGTTGTTTTTGTTTTATTGCGACCGGGCCATATGAAATGGTTGCCTATGTACTCCTATTGAAGAGGAGATCAGGTTGACGTAGTTTTCCCCTCAGGGCGAGATGAAAAGCGTAATCCCATGCGCAAGTCCGAGTGCGCGGAGGAGAAAGTTTAATCCTAGGTTGAGGATAAACTGCAGGTACGAGAAGTTTGATCCCAGGTATGGGTAGCCAAACTACAAACGCGAGTGGTTCAATCCGTGGTGGGATGACCTAAGTTGTAGGAACGCAAAGGAGAGCCAGGCTGCTGGCTTGAAAAGTATGTTTTCCTGAGGGGTAAAGTGTAGAAAAGTTGTATGTGGTAAAGGGTTAAAGAACCGAAATGACTGGTTATCTGATGGTTTTGCACCAGGGTGTTTGCGAATTACTTCAGATATAGTACCGTTTCACGGCATCTAAGTTGATGAGTTGTGGAAATTCATCACCGTCCATTTCTTCCAATCTGAGAGTGCCTCCTGTCAATGCTTCCTTGACAATAAACGGGCCTTCCCAGTTAGGAGCGAATTTTCCCTTAGACTGATCTTGGTTATCAAGGATTTTCTTCAAAACCAAGTCATGTTGTTTAAACTGCCGTAGCCGGACTTTTTTGTTGTAGGATCTGGCGATCCTTTGCTGATATAACTGACCATGGAAGATAGCCATGGTTCGCCTTTTGTCTATTAGAGACAATTGGTGATACTTGTCTTGTACCCATTGGTCTTCATCCAGTTGAGCATCTATCAACACTCTGAGGGATTCCATTTCAACTTCTATGGGGAGTACTGCTTCCATCTCATAGGTTAATGCGTAGGGGGTTTGTGATGCCCCCAAAATAGGTATACATCACCCATTCTGAGTTGTCAATACATGGTACAGAAACAACTACAACTTTATTATTACAATAGTAAAACTGTGAGTTTGAATACAAATATTATCTTCTAGACAATATCTATACCCAAATAAATCCTCATCACATTTATTGATACATTATTTTACAAAAATGGTGAGGACTACTAAACAACTCTCTCTATAACCATCATTCCATACCCCGACTTGCATTTCGCTTACATTCTCGCTTCACGAGAAGAAAAATGGAACAAAAAGGAAAAGGGTGAGCTCAACTAGCCCAAGAAAGAATATTATGTCTAAGATAATATACAACAAATTATCGTTAGTCTTCAACAGGGAAAAATCTAATAGAATACAATAGACAACAAGTTTTAAATCAATATTCGCATGAATGAAATAATAATTCATTAGAAGAGTAAAGTAGAGAATGCAAACTACTATCTTCTATGTATGAATTTAAAGTTCATAAATCTATCTTTTATTCCTGTAACATCAATCAATATATATCTGGAATCAAATATTCATCTTTGCACTATAGGCCAAAGATATTCATCAGTTGGTCATGTTCATCTAAACACCTGTTCATCTTTGCACTACGGGCCAAAGATATTCATCAAAAATCATTCATCTTTGCACTACAGGCCAAAGATATTCAATTATATCATCATTTAGGACTAAGGATGATGAAAAATATTTTTTAAAGAAACGAATCCAGTGAAACAAAATGACAAGGATTAAGGATTAAGGATTCGTACTTTGTTTTATCCATGTCCAAAAATACCTCAAAATAATCATAGTTGTGTAAAATTTAAGAATGATCAAAACATGGATACAATCAAAGCTAGTATCCACAATAGATATTTTAGACGAAAAGGGAAAATTTTTATTTTTTGATGAATAGTGTCGTATTCGTGAATAGTGTAAATCTCACGTGAATAGTCTTAGTAAGCGTGAGCGATGAACTCCAACCCCAAAAGTTCCAAATTTGATAAAAACTTGAGATCAATATTTCAAACATAATGATATTGAAGAAATAATATCATTCTGAAAAAAATAATATCATTTACCTCGAAGAGCGAGTACTTCTAGTTGAAACACGGATATAGGCTATAACTTGAACTTGCATCAGTATAGCAATACTCAAAGTATACTCAAAATACTCACAAGAATACGCTCGATAATATAGAGAGAGAAAACTTCAGTTTCTGGTGTGATTTTCAATTCTAACCTAAGCACCCTATTTATAGGAAAATGCTTAGAACACCAAATTAGAAAATTTAATAAATTAATAATATATATATATATATATATATTTTTCCAACGCACACTTAATTTCCCCAACATCAGCCACCAACCAGCCCACTACACAAGACTATCAACAAAAAAAACGTTTTTCTAATTTAAAATAATTTAAACTTCCAAAAATCAATTATTTCGGAGCTTCGGAACTTCAATAATTCACAATATATAGCCCTTTTATCAGAAAATTCGAATCTTGTGAGTTTTTATAGAAAATTCAATTCTCTACAACTTTGCAGAAGAAAGTTTTTCCAAATTCCAAGCAGAATTGAAATCCATAAATGGGCGATTTTACGGGCTATAATCAAATTTCGAATCAAGAAATGGGGTCTCTGAAACATGTTTAACATGTTTTAAACATTTATTGCAACAAAAATACTCTTTCTCCTCGTATACTCATATATCACACATTCATTATAAAAATATCACCATTATTATATTATTAAAAATATAATAATATATTTAAATGAATTATTTTATCAAAAAAGATAAAATTTTAATTTTCAACAATTGTCACATTAAAAATTTTCTCCATCTATATCCACATAAAATCAATATTTTCCTCATCATATGAATTAATAATTAATTATTCACAAATAATATTATGTAATCACAATATCGACAACAGTGCGGTTCACAGAAAAAGGGCTTTTCAATAAGAATTTCTCCTTCTTGACGCTAGCAATTAGGTGACCAAACCTCTCCTTAGAGAGAACTTTCTAGACATTGCAAATAATGTTATCCAATAATATTATTCAGATAATATGAATTATTGCCCGATAATGAAAAATATTGTGTAGTGATAATTATTGAAACAACAATAATATAAAATATCAACACGGCAATTATTGAATCAATAAAATAAAATCTTTGAGCAGATAATTCGTAACAATTATTGAGTAATGTCTTCTTTACGTAAGAATCAATAATTGGTGCAATACTGCAAGTGTCTTCTTGTGTTTTAACCACCAAGAGTATTTTAACAGTATTAATGGTAACAACTACGCCGTTATTTTTAAACAACTTATATTTGTCGTTTTCTTCATCCAATCGCTTTTCGTTATGGGGCCCACACATGGCTGCGCCATCGTACGAATATTCCCCGATAGTACGAATATTCCACGACCAAACGAATATTCCCCGAGAACAATGAATATTTTATAACCACTTGCTTATTTTGAAATATTTGCGTATTTTACCCATAACTATCCACATTAATCAAATCAAACATTACTATTTCAAAATAATAAATAGAGGAAAATAAATTTCATTAATAATAAGTTGGGGTCTTACAACCTCCCCTCCTTATGAAATTTCGTCCTCGAAATTGACGTACGTACCTGGTGTTTCGAAAAGGTGAGGATACCTCGCTTTCATTTTTGTTTCCAACTCCCAGGTCATTTCCTCAATAGCATGATTCCTCCACAAAACTTTAACTTGTGGTATGACCTTTGTACGTAGGACATGCTCCTTCCTATCCAAGATCTTGACAGGTACCTCTTCATACGTTAAGTCTTGACTATCTCGTCCAGGGTTCTAACTCTATAACGTGGTTCGAGGTCTTTCACATATTCTACGGCACGGATATATGAAAAACATTATGAACACGAGACATACTTGGAGGTAACGCGAGTCTATAGGCTACATTTCCTACTCGGTCAAGAATTTTAAATGGACCGATAAATCATGGATTGAGCTTTCTCTCTCTTCCCAAATCTTGTAACTCCCTTCCATGGAGCAACTCGCAACAATACATGATCCCCTATACTAAATTCCACGTCCTTTCGATGAAGATCCGCATAACTCTTTTGTCGATCTTGTGCCGTTTTGTATCGTTGTCGAATCATTTGGATCTTTTCCGTAGTCATAAATACGTATCAACTTTCGGGTCCCAACAATGTTGCTTCACCCACCTCGTCCCAACATCTCTTTGGAAGCGACATTTTCATCCATATAATTCTTCAAATGGAGCCACACCTATACTTGCTCGATAACTATTGTTGTAGGAGAATTCCACCAATGGTAAATACTTATCCCAACCGCCCTTGAAATCTAGGACACGAGTCTTAATAAATCTTCAAGAGTTTGAATAGTCCTCTACGATTGTCCGTCAGTTTGAGAATAGTATGCTTAGAATCGAATCAAATCCGTACCCATAGCTTTTTGCAAGCTAACCCAAAATCTTGAAGTGAATCTTGGGTCACGATCTGAAACTATGGATACTGGCATGCCATGCAATCTCACAATCTCATTTACGTACGTTTGAGCAAGACGTTCAAGGGATAAGTCTCCCGTATCGGCAAGAAATGAGCAGACTTGGTTAATCTATCAACAATAACCCAAATAGCATTGATGCCTTGAGAAACCGTAGGAAGACCCGTAACGAAATCCATGGTAATGTGTTCCCACTTCCATTTCGGAATCTCAAGTGGTTGCAACGGACCCTTAGGTACTAGATGCTCCGCCTTTACATGTTGACAAGTTAAACACATCGAGATAAACTTTGCAATTTCTCTCTTCATATTGTTCCACCAAAATATATGTCGAAGATCACGATACATTTTGGTACTTCCAGGATGGATTGCAAATGGTGTATTGTGTGCCTCCATCATGATCTTGTACTTCAATTCAGAGTCGCTAGGAACACAAAGTCTGGAGTGGACTCAAAGCATTCCTTCATCATCGATTCTCACTTCCGGAATAGCACCTTCTTGTACTTTCTTCTTCATAATCATCAGCTCCGGGTCGGTGGCTTGAGCAACTTTAACTTTCTCAATTAAAGTTGGTTCTATACGTAAACTTGACATCATCGCATGAGTCCCCGGAGTCTTGAATTCTATTCTCATCTTTTATAAATCACACAAAATGGGCATTTGTGTTAACAACATCGCACTCGTTCCCGCGTATGATCTTCTACTCAATGCGTCAGCTACCACGTTCGTTTTTCCAGGATGGTATAGAATAGTGTAGTCGTAATCTTTCAATAGCTCGAGCCAACGTCGCTTCTGCATGTTGAGTTCTTTTTGAGTGAAGAAATATTTGAGGCTTTAATGGTCTGAATATATCTCCACTTTCTCCCCATATAGATAGTGCCTCCATATCTTTAGCGCGAAAATGACTGCTGCCAACTTTAGATCATGAGTAGGATAATTCCTCTCATATTCTTTAAGTTGTCGCGAGGCATAGGCTATGACTTTCCCACGTTGCATGAGAACACATCCTAACCCTTTGCCTGAAGCATCACTGTAGATAACAAATCCATCCGAACCGGATGGTATTGTTATACAGTGCGAAATAAGTCTCTCTTAAGCTCTTGGAAACTCTTCTCGCATTCCTCGCTCCAAACGAATTTTGTATCCTTCCGAGTCAACTGAGTTAACGGAGTAGCGATTCGAGAAAACCCTTCCACGAATCTCCGATAATAACCAGCTAAGCCCAGAAAGCTACGTACTTCAGTCACCGTCTTCGGTTGCTCCTAACTTTGTATTGCTTCAATCTTCGTCGGGTCAACAGATACTCCATGTTTTGACACCACGTGCCCAAGAAATGCTACTTCCTCAAGCCAAAACTCGCATTTCTTTAACTTGGCATATAACTTGTTTTCACGAAGCTTTTTGTAGTACCAGCTTCAAATGGTGCTCATGATCTTCACGACTTTTGGAATATATGAGGATGTCATCAATAAAGACAACAACAAACTGATCCAAATATTCCTTGAATACTCGGTTCATCATATCCATGAAAGCCGTAGGAGCATTAGTCAATCAAAAAGACATGACTAGGAATTCATAATGCTCGTACCGAGTTCTAAAGGCAGTCTTTGGAATAACCTCAGTTCTAATCATCAGTTGATGATATCCAGAACGAAGATCAATTTTTGAAAAGAATTGTGCTCCTTGCAACTGGTCAAACAGGTCATCAATACGAGGTAGCGGTACCTATTCTTGATAGTGACATGGTTCAATTACCGATAGTCAATACAAAGTCGCATACTCCCGTCTTTCTTCTTTACAAATAAAACAGGAGCACCCCAAGGAGATGTACTAGGACGAATGAAACCGATGTCCAACAACTCTTGTAGTTGGACCTTTAACTCTGAAGTTCAATAGGAGCCATTCGATATGGGGTTTTAGAAATGGGCTTTGTACCGGGTTCAAGGTCAATAAAGAATTCAACTTCACGTTCGGGGTAGACAGGAAGTTCTTGAAATACATCGGGAAAGTCAATAACAACAGGGAATATTATTCAAATTTGGCGTGTCTTTATTCAAATCCATAACATGGGCTAAGAAAGCTTGACATCCGTTTTTCAATAAGCGAATAGCTTTATGATTAGATATAGCGATTGATTGATTTTAATGGTTTAGTTGCTTGAATTGAACAACGGGTTGGTTAGGAATATGAAAACTAACAACCTTACGAAAACAATCAATTTTGGCATAATGAGTAGTTAACCAATCAATCCTAAAATCACATCAAAAGCAAGTATCTTTAAAGAGATAAGGTCAAGCGGTAAGGTGATGGTGCCAACTTGAATCAAACAAGATTTATAAACAGTGGATGTGATGAAAGTTCCTCCTAACGGAGTTTCCACAGATAGGTCAAAGTCTAATTTTTCCGGAGTCAAATTTAAATGTTGAGCACAAGTAGGAGAGATAAATGAATGGGTAGCACCGGTATCTAGTAAAGTATAAACTTCACAAGAATTTATGATTAGCTTACCCGTGATCACCTCGTTTGGGTTCCTCGTATTTTGACCAGTCACAACAAACACTCTTCCAGGAACCGTTGACTTTGACTTTTCTGGGACAATCTTTTGAGTCACCGTCCCCGCAGAACTAGGTTTCGCTATCGTACAATCACGAGCGATATGTCCTTCCTTTCCACAATTATAGCATACCTTGAACTGTTGTGGGCAGTTTGGACTGATATGTCCCTCTTTTCTGCATTTGTAGCATCTGACCGGTGGTGGTGGTCCCTCCTTGGAACCCGATTCTTCTTTGGTGCCGCCATTTCACATTGTCGTTGTTGAATCTCCTCTTTTTAAAATCTCCTCCCGATTCGCTTATTCTATTCTCACAGTCATGATTACCACCAGAGTGGTTACCATTTTTGTCCGTCTTTTTCTTTCTCCGCTGGTTATCGTTGTTTTGTTGACTGCCATCTCCGGTATGATCCTGGTTGTGGTCCTCGGAGTTGACCGTACTCGTTATCTAAACTCTAATAATTGAGCCCTGTTTACAACATCTGAATAGAGAGAAAATTTATGAGAAATGAGATACTGACATATGTCGGGTTTCAAACCTCTAAGAAACATCCGCGTCATACGTTCTTTATTCTCCACCAAATGAGGTGCAAACCTGGATAACTCTGCAAACTTTGCCTCGTACTGTGACACCGTCATGTTATTTTGCTCTAATCTGATGAACTCCACTTCCTTCATATGACGAACACTTTCAGGAAAGTATTTGTCATTAAATAGTTTCTGAAACGTCTCCCAAGACATGCTAAATGCGGCTGGATGAGTACGCTTCACAGACTCCCACCAGTAATATGCCTCATTACGGAACATAAAGGTGGCGAATGGCACCTTCTACTCCTCCATGCATCCCAAGACATCGAATATCTTGGTGATTTGTTTGACCCACGTCTCCGCCTTAATCGGATCCGACTTTCCCAGTGCGGTGGTCCCAACTCTTTGAAGCTGCTTTTTGTGACAACCCGTGAATTGCTATCATTTCCTCCTTTATTTTGAACCTTTGGTCTCCTCGTCTCGATTTTGCATGAAGCGCAAAAAGCTTCTAAACATCCCTCGTTCATCATCTACTTTGGTGGTGTTGTTCATGGGAGGAACATTGTTAGCTTTGTTGCACGCGTTTTCCTCGTTGGTGAGTACAAAGCGTCTCCACGGTCTCATTTACTCCAATTGTTAATATTCTCAAATCGACATTCTCAAATACTATCATAAAACAAGGGTTAATTAAGGAAATCAATATATCACATAATATCCCTATATATTGACCACTACTAACAAATAAGCTTAGGAAGAACACACTAGCGAAGGATTTACTCGTCTCTCCCTCCTAGTCCTATTCCCGATCTCCGCTAAAGATCATATCTCTAAGCTCGATACCAATTGTGACTCCCCAAAATAGGTATACATCACCCATTACGAGTTGTCAATACATGGTACGAAACAACTACAACTTTATTATTACAATAATAAAGCTGTGAGTTTGAATACAAATATTATCTTAGACAATATCTATACCCAAATAAATCCTCATCACATTTATTGATACATTTTACAAAATGGTGAGGACTACTAAACAACTCTCTCTATAACCATCATTCCATACCCGGGACTCATTGCATTACATTCTCCCTCACGAGAAGAAAAATGGAACAAAAAGGAAAAGGGTGAGCTCAACTAGCCCGGATAAAGAATATTATGACTAAGATAATATACAACAAATTATCGTTAGTCTTCAACGAGAGGAAAATCTAATAGAATACAATAGACAACAAGTTTTAAATCAATATTCGCGCAATGAAAATAATAATTCATTAGAAGAGTTAAGTAGAGAATGCAAACTACTATCTTCTATGTATGAATTTAAAGTTCATAAATCTATCTTTTATCCCTGTAACAACAATCAATATATATACCGAATCAAATATTCATCTTTGCACTACTGAGGCCAAAGATATTCATCGATTAGTCATGTTCATTTAAAACATATGTTCATCTTTGCACTCTGGGCCAAAGATATTCATCAAAAATCATTCATCTTTTTTACTGGGCCAAAGATATTCAATTATATCATCATTTAGAATGAGGATGATGAAAATATTTTTTAAAAAGCGAATCCGGTGAAACAAAATGACAAGGATTAAGGATTAAGGATTCGTACTTTGTTTTATCCATGTCCAAAAATACCTCAAAAATAATCATAGTGGTGTAAAATTCAAGAATGATCAAAACATGGATACAATCAAAGCTAGTATCCACAATAGATATTTTTAGGCGAAAAGGAAAATTTTCATTTTTCGATGAATAGCGTCGATTCAGTGAATAGTGTCGTATCGTGAATAGGCCGTATCGTGAGCAAATAACTCCGACACCAAAAGTTCCAAATTTGATAAAACTTTAGATCAATATTTCAGCATAATGATATTGAAGAAATAATATCATTACGAAAAAAAATAATATCCCTTACCTCGAAAGACAGTACTTCTAGTTGAAACACCGGATATAGGCTATGACTTGAACTTGCACCGTATAGCAATACTCAAAGTGTAAGACCCCAACTTATTATTAATGAAATTTAATTTTCTCTATTTATTATTTTGAAATAGTAAAGGTTGATTTGATTAATGTGGATAGTTATGGGTAAAATCATAAATATTTCAAAATAAACAAGTGGTTATAAAATATTCATTATTGTCGGGGAATATTCGTTTGGTGAGGAATATTAAATTTGTCGGGGAATATTAAATGACGGTAGCGTAGCCGTGTGTAGGCCCCATAACGGAAAGCGATTGGAGGAAGAAAAGCGACAAGAATAAGTTGTTTAAAAATAAGCAGGCGTAGTTATTACAGATTAATCTTGTTAAATATACTCGTAGTTAAAACACGATGCTTTACGGTATGCACCAATTATTAATTCTTACGTGAAGGCACTACTCAATAATTATTACGATAATTCTTTGATTCGGTATTTTATTTTATTGATTCAATAATTCTTTTGTGTTGATATTTTATATTCTTGTTGTTTTGATAATTGTCACTTCTGCGATTATTTTTTCATTATCGATCTGATAATTCATATTATCTGAATAATATTATTGGATAACATTATTGGCAATGTCTAGAAAGTTACATCTAAGGAGAGGTTTGGTCACCTAATTGCGGCGATGAGAGAAATTCTTATTGGAAAGCCCCTGCTTTCTGAGGAGCTGCACAGTTATCAATATTGTGATTACATAATATTATTAAGTGAATAATTAATTATTAATTTATATGATGAGGAAAATATTGATTTTATGTGGATATAGATGGAGAAAAATTTTTAATGTGACAATTGTTGAAAATTAAAATTTTATCTTTTTCTAATAAAATAATTCATTTAAATATATTATTATATTTTTAATAATATAATAATAGTGATATTTTTACAATATATGTGTGATATATAGTATCGAGGAGGAAAAGAGTATTTTTGTTGCAATAAATATTTAAAACATATTAAACATGTCGGTGGACCCCATTTCTTGTGAAATTTGATTATAGCTTTATAAAATTATGCATTTATGGATTTGGTCAATTTCTATTTGGAATTTGGAAAACTTTCTTACGCAAAGTTGTAGAAATTGAATTTTCTATAAAAACGCGAGATTAATTTTACGACAAAAGGGCTATTTATTGTGAATTATTGAAGTTTGAAGCTCAAAATAATTGATTTTGGAAGTTTAAATTATTTTAAATTAGAAAAACGTTTTTTTTTGTTGTTAGTATTGTGTAGTGGGCTGGTTGGTGGCTGATGTTGGGCAAATTAAGTGTGCGTTGGAAAAATATATATATATTATTAATTTATTAAATTTTCTACTTTGGTGTTCTAAGCATTTTCCTATAAATAGGGTGCTTAGGTTAGAATTGAAAATCACACCAGAAATTGAAGTTTTCTCTCTCTATATTATCGAGCGTATTTTTGTGAGTATTTTGAGTATACTTTGAGTATACCTATTATCGAGCGTATACTTTGAGTATTTTCCTATAAATGGGTGATGTATACCTATTTTGGGGGCGTCACATAAAGTATACTCAAAATACTCACAAGAATACGCTCGATAATATAGAGAAAACTTGATTCGGTGTGATTTTCAATTTAACCTAAGACTCTATTTATAGGAAAATACTTAGAACATTAAAGTAGAAAATTTAATAAATTAATAATATATATATATTTTCCAACGCATTACTTAATTTGGCCCAACATCACCACCAACCAAATTTCACTACACAAGACTAACAACAAAAAAAACGTTTTTCTAATTTAAAATAATTTAAACTTCCAAAAATCAATTATTTTGAGTTTTAACTTCAATAATTCACAATAAATAGCCCTTTTGTCGTAAAATTTGAATCTCGTGAATTTTATAGGAAATTCAATTCTCTACAACTTTACTGTAAGAAAGTTTTTCCAAATTCCAAATGTAAATCGAATCAAATCCATAAACAGATTTATTTTCTGTGCTATAATCAAATTTGATCAAGAAATGGGGTCCAATTAATACATGTTTAACATGGTTTAAACATTTATTGCAACAAAAATACTCTTTCTCCTCGTATACTCATATATCACACATTCATTGTAAAATATCACCATTATTATATTATTAAAATATAATAATATATCTAAATGAATTATTTTATCGGAAAAGATAAAATTTTAATTTTCAACAATTGTCACATTAAAAATTTTTTCCATCTATATCCACATAAAATCAATATTTTCCTCATCATATGAATCAATAATTAATTATTCACAAATAATATTATAGAATCACAATATCGACAACTAGGCGCTTCTCAGGAAAGAGGGGGCTTCCAATAAGAATTTCTCCTCATCTTGCGCGCAATTAGGTGACCAAACCTCTCCTTAGACGTAACTTTCTAGACATTGCCAATAATGTTATCCAATAATATTATTCAGATAATATGAATTATTGCTTCGATAATGAAAAAATACACTGCAGTAGTGACAATTATTGAAACAACAAAGAATATAAAATATCAACACAAAGAATTATTGAATCAATAAAATAAAATAATCAAACAAGAATTATCGTAACAATTATCGAGTAGTGCCTTCTTACGTAAGAATCAATAATTGGTAATATCGTAATGCTACCTGTGTTTTAACCAATTAGTATTTTAATAAAGATAATGGTAATAACTACGCAAGTATTTTTAAACAACTTATATTTGTCATTTTCTTCATCCAATCGCTCGTTATGGGGCCCACACATGGTTTTACTGTCAGCATTTAATATTCCCCAACAAGCATTTAATATTCCCCGACAAGCATTTAATATTCCCAAACAACAATGAATATTTTATAACCACTTGCTTATTCTCAAATATTTGCGTATTTTACCCATAACTATCCACATTAATCAAATCAACCCTTACTATTTCAAAATAATAAATAGAGGAAAATAAATTTCATTAATAATAAGTTGGGGTCTCTAGTGGTTGCCCTGATTGAAATCACGATTGAGGTTACGTAGGCTAACAGAGTAAGAGGCAATAGGTCGTGCCAATCTTTGTGGTTGTGGACATCTTTGCATAATCTTCTTGATGTTTTTGTTAGCCGCCTAATAGCACCGCTCATCTTCTGGACGATAAATGACAGAGTTAAGATGTTTGATGTGGAATTTATCGCATAATTCCTCCATCATTTTGTTGTTGAGGTTCTTGGCATCATTCGACACAATCACCTCTCGGTTGTCCATATCGACAAACGACATTGTTTCTTATGAAAGCAATGATGACTTCTTTAGTAACCCTGGGGAAGGAGGCTGCTTCTACCCACTTGGTGAAGTAGTCGATCATGGTGAAGATAAACCGATGTCCATTACTGGCTTTAGGCTCAATGGGCCCGATAACGTCCATTCCCCACATTGAGAAGGGCCAAGGTGAACTCATATTATGAAGTTCCTTTGGAGGGGCATGTATAGCATTCCCATGAATCTGGCACTGATAGCATCTCTTGAAGTGGTCATTGCAATCAGCTTTGAGAGATAGCGATAATGTCAAAATCCTAAGGATTTTCTTGACAAGGAGGGGGGCCACTCGTATGGGGGCCACAGACTCCGCCATGGATTTCATCCATAAGCCTTTGGGCTTGATCTTTGTCTAAACATCTGAGGAGACCTAGTCCTGCATCTCTTTTGTAGAGCGTATCTCCACTCAGGTAGAATTTCATAGCAAGTCGATGGATCCGCCTTTTCTCAGTCGGGCTCGCCTCAGCGGGTGTAGATCCATCTCGTAGATATTCCTTGATATGATGATACCAAGGATGTTGGATGGGAGGTAGCTCATCCGATACTTCTCCAACGTAATTCCCATAGGATGGGGCCTTGTGCAGGGAAATTATGACGCTTGACAAATGTTCCTTGTCTGATATGCAAATCAAGAAGGCCAAAGTTGCTAATGCATCCGCAAAGTCATTCCTATTATGAGGAATGTGTAGAAAGGAGATTTCTTCGAACTCCAAAACCATCTCCAAAACCTGCCGATGGTAAGGCAGCAAATGTAGTTCCTTGGTTCGATAGATTTCGGTGGATTGCCTGATTACCAACTCGGAATCTCCAAAGACAGTTAACCGTTTGATGCCCATGGAACGGGCAAGTTTTAGCCCCATGAGACAGCCTTCATACTCGGCTGTATTGTTAGTGCTGACAAACTGTAATTTGACGGCGACGGGATACTGCTCCCCCGTACCAGATACTAGAATTGCTCCAGCTCCAGAACCTTCCATATTAATAACTCCATCAAAATACATCTTCCATGATTGGCACGTATCGTACTGATGGTGTTGCTACACTGTCATTACTCCTTCATCGATAAAATATGTTTCCAAGGGTTTGAAATCCCCTGAAGGTGTGGCGGCCAGTTGATCCACAATTCCTTAACCTTTGATGGACTTTTGAGTCACATATATGATGTCAAATTATTGTAGGATCAACTTCCATCTGGACAGCCGGAAATTTAACATGGGTTTGTTGAACACGTACTTGAGAGGATCCACGTGGGATATGAGATGGGTTGTGTGACCATGGAGGTAATGTTTTAACCTCATGGAAGCCCATGCTAAAGCACAACACGTCTTTTCGATCAGAGTGTACTTGTGTTCTTCTTCTTTGAACCTTTCTTTGAGGTAATAGATAGCTCGTTTTTGGCCTCTATCGTCCTTCTGTCCCAGCATGCAGCCCATGGCATTGTCACTTATGGACAGGTACATAAACAGGGGAACATCATCCCTAGGTGGTACCAACACGAGAGATTTGACTAGCTGTTTCTTGATTGTAAGGAAGGCCTTCTGACACTCATCATTCCATTTCATGGAGGAGATCTTCCTTAATAGCTTAAAGATTGGCTCACAGGTTGCTGTGAGTTGGGAGATAAACCTGCTAATGAAGTTGATTCTTCCCAAAAATCCCCGTATTTCCTTCTCTATCTGAGGAATGGGCATCTCCATGATGGCTTGGATTTTGGCAGGATCCAGCTCAATCCCTTTGTGGCTGACTAGAAATCCTAGCAACTTGCCTGATTTAACACCAAAGGCGCATTTAGCTGGATTCAACTTCAAGTTGTACTTACGCAACATGTTGAACAACTTCCTAAGATGGTCTATATGGTCATCCTCCTTCTGGGACTTGACAATGATGTCATCCACGTAGATCTCGATCTCTTTGTGCATTAAGTCGTGGAAAAGAGCCATCATAGCTCGTTGATAGGTGGCTTGGGCATTGATGAGGCCGAATGACAACCGTCTATAGCAAAAGGTTCCCCAAGGCGTGATGAAAGCAGTTTTCTCACGATCTTCCTCAGCAACCATGATCTGATGATATCTCGCAAACCAATCAGCAAAGGAGTACATGTCGTATTGCGCAGTATTATCAATGAGAATGTGGATAAATGGTATGGGAAAGCTGTCTTTTAAGTAAGCTTTGTTCAAGTCCTGGTAATCCACGCAAACTCGCACTTTCCCTCCAGGTTTAGGTATGGGCACGATGTTGGATATCCACTCAGGATATGTAGACACCATGATGATGCCAGCTTGAAATTGTTTCACAATTTCTTCTTTCACCTTTAAACTCCGCTCAGGTTTCAATCGCCTGAGCTTTTGCTTGACTGGCTTAAATCCCTCATTAATGGGAAGGCGATGAAGGAAAATATCAGTGGACAAACCCACCATGTCTTCGTGAGACCATGCAAACATATCTTGGAATTGGGTTAATAGCGTAACCATGTTATTCCGTTGGTTTGGGATAAGGTCTGAACCAATCTGGATTAACTTAGAGCTTTCTAAGGTTCCGAGATTGAAAGAAGTGGTTTGATCAAGGTTGGGTTTGGGTTTGTCTTTGACCCATTCTTGAATTTCTGGAGGCACCTCAATGTCATCTTGTATATCCATCAAGGCGGAATTCATCTCTTCATCAAAGGTACAATCCTCGTGGAGAAGAGGCATCGTATCTGCAAGTACAGGCACATCTAAACTCAGAGTCCTGAAACAAAATATGCTTTCACTTAGTATATATGAAATGTGTTGATCATACATGTTGTTAGATATATCTTGGCAAAATAAACCGCTAATCTTGCATGCGGAAAAGTAAGCAGTTATTATATCTATAGGGAAGAAAGAGTTTCTGCCCGCTTTATCCTTGTCGACCAATGCAAGAAATGCTATTCCAATTGGAAAGGGCAAAGTCTGGGTGGACCACAGGGATGGAGGGATTGTCATCATCCTCCCTGTCCCGAATGATGGCCATTACGTCTGGGAAATCATCGTCTGGGGTGTATATGTTGGTATGTTCATCATTAATGATGATGTGTATGCCTGACATCATTCGGATGACGTCTTGCTTGATTCTTCATTCCTCCTCTTCCACTGCGAGATTTGGAACAAAGACTTCTTTCTCCTTTATCGGTACCAGTTTGGGAAATAACATAGCCATTACATTAGCTGGCACCTTTACAGGAGGTTATGCGGACTCAGAGTTTGAAGGCGAAGATGAACGCGTAGTTGATAGTTGAAGTGAAGGAATCTGCTTTGATGCTTATGAGGATTCCTATGACTAGAATCTGGCGAATAGCCTAGCCAATTTGTTCTAGTTTGCTTGGTTAATCGAATTGGGTACTTGATAGCTTTTCGGTAATCTTTACTGACCCTTGTCCGGTTTATGACCCAATGACATCATTTCTTTAGTAGTGAATATTACCTCGGCAGATATCTTTGGGTTGGCAATGGCGCCCAATAGCATGGTATTGGGTATTGCTTATTTCAAAGCATGGCCCGATCGATTCCACATCTGCATTGGCATTGATGAATGGCATGTCTCCGTCTTTGAGGAATCTCTAGTTCGGCGTTGAATAGTGACGTGCTATTGTTGATAATGTATTTCAATTGTTGGTGAAGAATGGAGGGATCGCCCCGCCATGTGAATCCATGGTAAATCCAAGAGCAAAGTTGTATCCTGAATCTATCTTGAGCACATGGAAGGATACGCAGAATGTATGAGGACAAATTTTGATTGGCAGCTCAATTACTCCGACCGAATTACGGCGGGCTCCATCAAAAGCTTTGATGATAGTATGGCTACTCCGAATTCTGTTGAGATTGATATTCATCTTCACCAAGGTAGCATATGGATAGATATTTAGAGATGAACCTCCATCTATCAAGACTCTAGCTAGCATGTATCCAGAGGATAAGACCGCATGTGTAACGGCTTGCAATGACCGGTCCCTTCGGGCGGTATGTCATCATCAGTGAAGGATATCACATTATTGTTGAAAATGTGATCAACCAGATGTTAAAATTTTTCCGTATCAACTGATGTCGGTAGATAGGCTTCTTCTAAAACCTTCAACAAGACCCTCTGGTGATCCTCGGAAGTTAGGACCAAGTCCAAAATTTATATTTGTTGTGGAGCTTCATTTAAGCTTAAAACCACCTTAGCTTTGTGATGACCCATAGTGCGGAGGAATTTTTCAATTTTCTCCATGGGTATTTTCCCCTTTGATTTGGTGATGGACTTCATCACCCGTGGGGGAAGATATAGTGGATTTTCCTTCGACACTGTAGCAGTTGTATATGAGGTGGATCCTTCACTTTCTCCATAATTCCACAGAACTTTGCGCAAGCTAACAATGGGATATTGTGCTCTGCACGGCAAGTTGATTGGCTCGGGAGCGGCCACTTTCAAAGGATTGTTGCTTCCCTTGAGTTGAATTATTGGCATTGTGAGTAATGTGTTAATCCCATCAGTTTCAGTGGATATGACTGCTACCACACTCTTCCACTTAGTAGGACCTGAATTCTCACTTGCACGTAACAAAGTATCGTCGTCCGCTAGGCGCAGGACACCACTGTTGATTAGATTTTGAATAAGGTGGCGGAGTGCCCAGCATTCTTCTGTGCTGTGACCGCGAGACTGGGAGTGATATTGGCATACTCCATCAGAGTTGTACCATCCTAAACGGGGGTTGATTGGAGGTAGAAGGGAACATATCCTTCCTTCATTGATTAACATATGAAGGATTTCCTCCGTAGGTTGGCCCAAATAGGTGAATTCCCTCTTGTTGGCAAAATCCCGACGGGCCTTGGCATTTGCTCTCTTTGTCACTTTGTCTTCCAGCATTTCATTTGCTAAAAGTGACGAGGGAATATTTATGACAAGAGGTAGGAGACTGGCAAGCTCTTGGTTGATTAATTGACGTGTCACTTGATGCTGATAAGTCACCAGTTTCGCCAATTGCTCAATTTTCTTGCCTAAAGCTTTTATCTTTCATTCCATTGTGAACTGGAACTTGGAATAATCCCATTTATCATCACCGTCTTTGAGGGTCTGGGATGATTCACAGCTGAAATTGGAACTCTGTCCGTTGCTCTAATTGATCATGTTAACCTCTTCTTCTTTGTGTTGAGGAAGAGGGTTGTCTTGAACATGAGGCTGATCTGGTTTGGTGACCACGATCTCCACGTTGTCTATCAGGTCCTGGATCTTGTGTTTCAAGGCCCAACAATCCTGAGTATCATGTCCAGGTGCCCCGACATGAAAAGCACATTTTCGAGCAGCATTGAAACCTCGTCCATTAGGGCTGGCTGGTGGAAGAAGATGTGTGATTTTCTTCTGTGTTGTCAGAAGAGTTAGAATGTTCTCGAGGGTATCCCCTAAGGGCGTAAACACTTGAGGGCGTTTGACTTCTCCACCTTTGGTATTGGAGGGTTCGTAGACTGTGCTTGAAAGGGAGTGTAGTTTCTCCTTTGAATAGGCATGTTCTGATTGCCTTTTTGACCCTGTAGTATCAGGGAAACATCTTCCTCTTTCTTTTCATAGACCCTCCAAGGGTTGTTCCCATATTTTCCAGATTGGATGCGATCAGCAACAGCTTTGAGTGTAGCTAGGTCTTGAATTTTCCCGGACTTCAATCCCATCTCAGCCATCTCCCCATGTTTGACCATTTCAGAAAATGGTTTGCCGATGCCGGCTAAAACTCTCTCATAGAAAGGAGCTTCTTGTATGTCTATGAAAGTCATGACCATCTCTGATTCTATCATGGGAGGACTAACTTGGGCAGCCAGGTATCTCCACCTTTGAGCATACTCTCTAAAAGACTCGTTAGACTATTTCTTGATCTTGGTAATTTGATACCGATCAGGAGCCATCTGAGTTTGAAAGCTGTATTGAGTGAGGAAAACATGTGCTAGCTCTTCCCAGCTATGGATCTTTGAATTGTCTAATCTTGTGTACCACGACCGGGCTTCTCTAGTTAGACTTTTCTGGAACAATTGCATTCTAAGCTTTTCGTCCTCTGCATAAGATCCAAGTTCTCCAATAAACACCTTTAAATGTGTGTAAGGATCTCCTAACCCGTCATATTTTTCAAAGTCAGGAGTTTTAAATTTTTTTGGATAATGAACACCAGGAAAAATACACAGATCAGCATATAAAACACTCCCGTGTGTTCCAATTCCTTTGATAGTACGAAGGGTCTCTTCCATTTGGAGGACTTTCTTTTTGATGTCACTAGTGTCTGGATCTTCAATGGGATGGGTAGCATCATGAGTCTTGTTGGTCGGATCCAACTGCAGTTCAGGTATTGTAATGACCTGGATTCCCCCTTGTGTGAAGAATTCAACATGTACTGGGTATTTTTGACTACTGAGTAGGTAGTGGTGTAATTCTTTGAGTAGAAACGACCAAATCTGTAATTTGTTTGCTTAATTAAATAATTCTTTGCAGCGGCGGATTAAGTTGATGCGGTCGGATGATGACATGATGATTGATCAGAGGCTGTTGCCTTTTGGACTTTGAAGCGGGTAGTAGGTCCGATTGGTTCCCTGCGAAAGACTTGCATAGTTTAGTCTTTAGGGAATGTGTATAATAACATGCTATGTGATGTGTCCATTTTAGGAATTTTATCCTGCAAAACGGATGTCAGCTGTTTGTAGCATGTTTAAAATATGTATGTGTACACATTTCTTCATATTTGTCATTACATGGAGATATATATGGAATGTAATTACAAGTAATTGTGTTTACAAGTAATTGAAATGAGAGAGCATGAAGAGACTTTCCTCCGTTTTGGGTTTATCAGAGGCTGACCTATCTTAGGTTACTCTCGCGACTTTTTGGCATGAAGGTTCCCAAATCATCGCAATCTACTTGACGGGAAGTTAATCCGGTCTTTCAACTGGAGCGAATTTGGGTGGTGCCTTTTCTGAGCCTCAGAGAATTAGTCTTCTTACGAGTCCATTAATCAAACACCGACGGGATAGCCTCCTGGTGGAGGGACCACACAACATACATTCACATATATCGCGTCTCACCGTATGAAAAATGATGACATGTGCGAAGCACTAATATCACAAGCAGATATGGTGCGAAACACTAATATCACAAGCAGTTATGGTGTGAAGCACTAAGTGCAATAAGGAAATGCATTCGTACACATTCATCAAAATGTAAATGCAACATCCACACACAAGTAGATAATAGTTTTGAAAAGATTGTAATAGCAGCTTAAGTCCTCTTACTGGTGTCCCCAGCAAAGTCGCCACATGTCGACGTCAGGATTTTTAGATGTCCCTTTCCATTACTTGTTCTTTGGTGTTCTCATTTTAGGTGAGATTTGTTTGAAAAAACAAGTGAAAAAGGTCCGACATGTATAATGTCGACGATGGACTGTTAAGAGTTGCCAGTTGGTTTTTTAAATGGTTGTACCAGCACAACCGAGAAAAGGTTTGTACATTGACCCAGTGATGTGACATCGCTAAACGTCATTGAAACAAAGATTCATTAGGGTCCGGATTTGGGTTATGCGGAGGGAAGGTGTTAGGCACCCCCCGACATCCGTGTTACCACGGTGACTGCCTCTTTTCAAGAAACTATTATCTGAATGTGTGTGTGTGTGAGTCAATGTGCTGTAAATAAGAAGTAGTGTGAGGCCTCGTTCGCACCTATATACATAGGGTTTGAATTTATGTAAAAATTCAATTTTAAGCAAGATATGGCAATGACGTTTTATAAAAGTGGTTTTTCAAACCCTGATGCTCAATAGTAATTGAGACCTTTTACATTCCCATTTTATCAAGTGTTCGCCTGGATTGATTTTATTTGACAGATGCGAGGCATCCATACGAAAATAATGTACAAAATAATGCCGACTTCCTCGTGGGTATGGAAACCATCTGAGGAAATTCAGACATCGCAGAATAATTTACAAGCTGCTTACAGCTGAAAATGTCCACCACGGGAATCGAATCTAGATCGAATAGGCTGAATCTGTGATCACATGATTCCTAGGCGCACAGGATACCACAATTTGTATGAAAGCAGTAAGCAGGTATATATATAAAAGCTGTAAATATATATATACAGACAGGATCACCAACCACGAAGCACCTCCATGGGGGATCAAAAATGTAAATAAAGCTGTAAAAGCTATCAACCGCCACGGAGGAAACTCCAGGCGGGACAAAACCTAAATGAAGTTGTACAAAGCGATCAACTGCCACGAAGTAAACTCCAGGCAGGACGTAACGTAAATAAAGCTGTAAAAGCGATCAACCACCACGAAGTAAACTCCAGGTGGGACGAAATATATATATATATATAAGCGATAAACGCACCGGATGTAAAATCCAGGCTCATCGAACAGAGTTCGACAATAGTTCATATATATAAACATATATATATAAAAACAAAGTAAACGCACCAGATGTAAAATCCAGGCTCATCGAACAGAGTTCGACAACAGTTCATATATATATATATATATATATATATATATATAAGCGAGTAAACGCTCCAGACCGAAGTCTAGGCTCATCGAACAAAGTTCGACACACAGTTAATATATATAAGTGTGTATATATATATATATATATATATTAAAGCGAAGAACGCTCCTGCATCAAGTTCAGGCTCATCGAACAAAGTTCGACACACGATTAATATATATAAATGTGTATATATATATATATATATATATATATATATATAAAGCGAAGAACGCCTCGCATAGGAAGTTCAGGCACATCGAACAAAGTTCGACATACGCTAATATATATAAATGTATATATATATTAAAGCAATAAACACTCTGCATCAAGTCTAGGCTCAATCAAGGCATAACTCGATAATATTAGTCAATATATATAAATATAATATATATATATATATATATATATATATATATATATATGTCAAACAAAACCACTGAATCAAGTGCTGGCTAATGCACAATAATACCGACTCTCAATGTGAAGAAGGGTGTGCAGAGATGAAGAGAAAGACTCTAAAGTGTGTGAGAAGGCTTACGGTTGACTGCCAAAGAAGACTTCTATATCTTTAGAGTGGGTAAACACTGGCTTTTGTAGGTACAAAAGGGCTATATATGAGCTCACAGGTGTTTAAAATGAGAAAGTACACTGCATGGGGTAAGTGCAGAGCAAATTGGGTAGGGCTTCCTCGCTGTTTTATCTTGTAAAATGGGCCGCAGGTGTACCAGAGGCAACCCGGGTGGGCCCGAGTTTTTCAGGTTAGGTCGTCTCGAAGTACGTGCACTCGGGTACTGTAATGTCCACTCGAACTTTAAGAAGTGCAATTCGGGCATCCGTTTGAGGTATATAGGACCTATTTCGGACCGCCGTTGTCGAGTTGTACGATGGCATGGGATTAGAGTTTGTACGAAGCCATTGAAGATGGGACGATGCCCTCCAGTCTTCAAGATTCAACTTTCATCTGTTACCCCGCACAATAGTCACTCGGGATTGGTTAGTCTTATGGGACATCGTTGCGTAGAGATATTGAGACGACGTGGCGTGGCATCGCATTGGCTAGATGATGATGTTGCCCCTCACCGGTGTTATCGCCGGATTGGGCTGATAAAGAAGGCGTTTTCGACTTTCTTTGAGATTGGACTGCTGCAATTGTTGAAGGTCCTTATTGTTATCTTTGAGGTGTGTATGTCTTCCGATGTTATCGTAGGGTTGGTATGTGTATCTCATTGTGAGCGCCGAGATTGAAGTCCGGTCGCATTTGAAACAAGCATTTACAGGGGTTATCGCCAAACCGCCTTCCTTGGGGTTATTACTAAGGTTGGTAGCTATTCCCATGGTTGGGACGACCGGATACCTCGGGGTTATCTCGAGATTAATCGGTCTTCTCCGTGTGTGTTACGGTATTGGATCTACACTCCTGGGGTTATCTCCGAGGTTGGAATTATTACTCCCAGTGTGATCCGGTTGATCTTTGAACTTCCGGTAGTATCCAGTATGGATATGAATTGTCTTCGTGGTTCCTCTTAAAGGCGAATCATCCTCCCTGCAATGTTAGTGATGATAGTACAAAAATTTCGAGTGTCTACAATCCTTCATTCATGTATTATATACAAACATTTCAGCACAATGTACAAAACTAGGTGCAACCCCTAAAAATAGGGTTGTTCATCTCAGTATTTAGAGTACAAGTCCGCACCAAAGTCTGTTTGGTTTGGATACACTTCAAGGTAATTTGGAGTTCAACGGACATCAACTAAGGATTAGTTGAATAAAAAAATAATAACACTATGTTATTGAATGATCATAACTGAATAAACATTTTGTTCTAAGTTCATGCTTTAGGAATAATCTAATAGCATAACAATTGAATAATCTATCATACCTTGCTTTGAACAACATTAAGCTAAGGTTACAACTTAGAATTTAATATCAAGCATGCATAACAACAATAATTTGAACGATAAACCGATTCAATGTAATAAAGGTACTAGCATGATGATATAACAAGTTTAGAGTTAAGAAAACTTGCATAACCATAATAACTATCTCGACGAAAGTGTGGAGATGGAAAGCTTGTATCATCATAAATAACTAGATACAATCAAGTTTTTTAATGAAAATACTTTACTCAATAAAGTATAGAATTATGAAATTTGCATAACGACGATTTATGATTTAGAAAAACTTGCTCAACTATTAACAAAGTAGAGTTAGTGAACTTGCATGACAATAAATCGTTAAACAAGAGATTAGAAATAGAGAATTTGCATAAGTATAACATAACAGTGAAAAGTAACCTTGCTGAATAACAAAGTAGCAAAGGTTAGGGAAGTAGCCTCGTGCGTAGGTTAAACAATCACTACTCACATTCACCCCAAGTCCTACACATACCATATGTATTGACAGTACACATTAGTTACACTAACATTACCTTCATGAGTTGCTTTCTTACTTTTAATATAGCTACTAACTAAGTGTAAGTTTAAATAACATTGCATCTTTTCATGAACATTACTTTTTAGTTTTTTTACAACAACTTAAGTGATCATGTCATTGCACCACATACACATTAACAACTTGATACAACATCTTATTACATGTCCAACATGTTATCATTAGGTTATACTAATACTCGAAGAATTGCACTTGCATTCGCGCATCCTGACGCCCTCCGATTGGCTCCAAATACACAACAGTCCTAAACATGGCCATTTTGACCCTTCATAACGATTTCAAATTGAAAACCTTAAAGAATAAAAGTTATAGGCCTATTCGTCCTCTTTCCAAATCATCTTTAATCACCTCAATCGGATTTTGTATGAAAACGTTATGGCCATTTTACTATAGGAGGTCAAAACTATCTGACCCAAACCACTTTTCCAAAGGTTGTATGGCGAGACGGTGGTATTTGGGCGTAATTCAGCTCAGGGCATGAATTCCAACACCGGGCGCGAACTTCTAGCCCATTTTTGGCGCTTAAGCCATGAGACTTGACGTTGGGGCGTGGATTTTTTTATTGGGGGCATGAAACTCACTGTAACCAAACCGTAAAAATAGAACAAAGCTCTTGTCTAACTTTTTAACAAAGAATTGACACCCATTAACATGTATAACTTCACGTAAATTACACATAAAAGTTATGAAGCATTCGTGTACAATTTTACACAACTAAACAACAATATCAAAGAACTAATTCTTTGAAAACATTGTTTTTCTTTGAAACCAAAATTTTAAAACTCCATTGTTGATATCTAAATTACAATGAACGTAAATCCAGAATTATAACCAACTTAATACTTTTGGAATACTAGCATACCAACATATAGTCCAATTAACATATACAAAGTTCAATTCGCGTATTAGTTCACAATTTGTATAATCACATACCAATTTTGTTATTTTGCAAACATACGTTCATACATGTTTTTCCTTTGTAAAACCAAGTTCTTACCTCATGACCTTAATTTAGCATACAATCTTTATCTAACACTAGCTCTGAGAAACATAACATCATATAATTCAATTGTATAACGGAAATTACATAAATTAGAAATTCTCAGCAATTATAAAACTCATGAACACAGAAACTCAAACTCACGTTGTTTATACAAACACACACACACACACACACATATATATATATATACTAGGGTTATGCTCCTACCTTTTTGTGGCTTAAGAACTTGTTGTTAACAGCAAACAATTCTTTCACAAACCTTCCTCAAGTTTTGATGATTTTCTCTCAACTCACAGAGAGCTCTTTTGTTTCTTTTGTTTACTCTGTAAACTTTTCTCAGGTTTAAGCCAAAACAATATACTTAACTAAAACCAACGTACGTCTTTTCAAAAGTTTTAAACTGACGCTCAACTAATGACCGTATTGAATTAGCAGTTACCAAATTAATATATATTATATATATTTTATTTAATTAATTAATAATTTATATTCAAAAGAAATCCAAAAGCCATTAGGCTTTGTTTGGCAAACTATTTAAAATAAAATAATTTATATCCTTAAGCTTTGTTTGGGTAAAACTAAATTAAACTACTTTAATTTATTTTAATAACTCTTTATCACATAGTTATTTATCACACTTTATGTAATAATAATTTATTAAATAAATCACTTAATCACATAACTCAATCCACATAACACATTAATTATTTAATAAATAAATAATTAACTAAATCAAATCAATCAAATTGAATAATTATTTATCCAATAATAAACACATCCAATAAATATTTATATAAATCAATAAATATTTATAATTTACATTAAAAAAAAAACTGGAATGTTACATCATTCCCCTCTTATAAAGATTTTGTCCCTAGAATCACAACTCAAACAACACATTCGTTACATTCTTCCCTACTTACAAAGATTTTGTCCCCAGAATCAAAGACATAGATTAAACAAATAACTCAGGGTACTCTTTCAACATTTTCTCTTCGAGTTCCCATGTAGCTTCTTCAGCATTGTGGTTCCTCTATATCACCTTCACAGAAGGTATCACTTTATTCCTGAGCACTTGTTCTTTCCTGTTGACTATCTGGATAGGAATCTCTTCATAAGACAAATCTTTCTCAAACTGTAATGGTTCGTACTCAATCACGTGTTTGTAATCGGGTTTATACTACGGTATAATAATCAAATATGAACAATATTGTGAAAGTTTTCCAAAACGGAAGTAGAGCTACTGAAAGCTACCTCTCCAACTCTTCGTAGCACTTTGAAGGGTCCAATAAACCTCGGGCCAAGCTTTCTTTTCTTACCGAAATGAATTTTCCCTTTTCAAGGAGAAACTTTGAGGAATACGAAAGTTCGTAGCGATCCAATGTTAATCAACATATTCTTCCTTCCCATCAATCTTTCCGATGAGTTTGATAATCCATGCAGCTTGTTGTACTAGTTACGGTCTCGATTGACGCTCACCGACTTCTCCCAAAGACGTAGTTAGTATCGACTTTTCGCCAGATAATGCTTCAGAAGGTGGCATCTGATACTCGCATGATAACTATTATGATAATTCCACCAATGGTAATTGTTCTTCCCAACTTCCTTTAAAATTGACGTTCTCAAAGATATCTTCCATTCGGATTGTTAGTCTCTTGGCCAAAAATTTGGATGATAAGAATCGCGTAATTGAGTTCCATACATTCTTGTAGTCTCTTCCGGAAATTTGAAGTGAATCGCGGGTCACTCGGACATGAACTCCATGCCTCGAAATGATCTCTTTGATGTACAATCTTGCCAACTGATCAAGATTGAACCTAATCTTTATTGGTAAAAAGTGCGCTGATTTCGTCAGTCTGTCCACTATCACCCAAATCGCATCGCATCCTCTCTGAGTACTTGGAAGACCCACCACAAAATCCATCGTGATATGCTCCCACTACCATTCCGGTATTTCCAACGGTTGAAGTAATCCGCTGGGTCTTTGATGTTCGGCTTTTACTCTTTGACATATCAAACATTTCTCCACGCATTCTGCAACATCCCTTTTCATATTTGGCCACCAAAAATGTCGATGTAGATCTTGATACATCTTCGTACTTCCTAGATGAATCGAATATCTTGAGCTATGAGCTTCAGTCAAGATTTTGTCTTTCAGCTCTGGTTTTGCTGGAACCCAGATTCTTCCCTCGTACCATAGTAATCCTTCGGTAGTCCTTGTATTTCGTATCGCTACCATCAACCATATTCTCTTTTATCTTCCCATATTCTTCATCTTGTAACTGAGCGTTCTTCACCTTGTCCAGTAAAGTTGGACCTGCTTCTAACTGAAATAGTCGTTCGTCTGATTCTCGTGGAAATTTGATTTCCACTTAACTTTGTCATTCTTTGAAATGAGCTCCTCCCGAGTTGTTATCAAGATCAACCTCTCCCGACCTTTCCGCTTAAAGCATACGCAACCACATTCGCTTTGTTCGGATGATAAAAAGATCTCACAATCATAATCTTTTATCAATTCCATCCACCTTCTCTCGACGCATGTTCAGATCCTTCCGAGTGAAAATATACTTCGGACTTTTGTGGTCTGTGTAGATCTCACATTTCTCTCCATACAATTAGTGTCTCCATATCTTGAGAGCAAATACTCATCGCGACCCAATTCCAAATCATGAGTCGGATAACCTTTCTCATAATCCTTGAGTTGTCTTGATGCATAGGAAATAACTTTTCTGTTTTGTATAAAAACACAACCCAATCCTTTGTGTGAGGCATCACTATACACCACAAAATTTCTTGTATTATCCGGCAGGGTTAACACAGGTGCCACACTTAGCTTCTTCTTCAAATCTTGGAAGCTCTCTTCATATTTCTCTGTCCAAACGAATTTCACAGCTTTCCGTGTAAAATTTGTTAACGGAGTGGCTATCTTGAAAAAGTCTTGAATGAATCTTCTATAATAACCGACCAGTCCCAAGAAACTCCTCACCTCTAAAGGTGTCCTTGGTTGTTCCCAATTTATTACAGCTTCCACTTTCGATGGATCAACTAAAATCCCATCTTTCTCAATCACATATCCCAAATATTGTACACGATCGAGCCAAAATTCGCACTTAGAGAATTTCGCGTACAGCTTTTCATTTCTTAGTGTCTCCAATGTCAAACGTAAATGTTCCACGTGTTCTTCTTGAGTTTTAGAATACACTAGAATGTCGTCGATAAATACCACTACGAACTTGTCTAAGAATGGTTTAAATACCATGTTCATCAAATCCATGAACGCAGCAGGGGCATTTGTTAAACCAAAAGACATCACTAGAAACTCTTAATGTCCATAACGAGTTCTGAATGTCGTTCTAGGTATATCCTCCTTTCTTACCTTCAATTGGTGATACCCACTTCTCAAATCTATTTTTGAGAAGTATTTAGCACCCTTCAACTGGTCAAACAAGTCATCTATTCTAGGAAACGGATACCTATTCTTAATAGTGACCTTGTTTAACTCCCTCTAATTAATGCAAAGACGCATTGATCCATCCTTCTTCTTCACGAATAATACTGGCGCTCCCCACGGCGATACACTTGGTTGAATATATTTCTTGTTCAGCAGCTCTTACAGTTGCACCATCAATTCCTTCATTTCTACCGGAGCCATTCTGTACGGGGCCTTCGATATCGGTGCAGTTCATGGCGCTAAGTCGATTACGAACTCAATCTCTCTTTCTGGCGGAAGTCCTGGAAAATCCTCCAGAAATACATCCACGAATTCCCTAACCACGGGTATCTCCTCCAGTTTCACACCCTTTTTCTGAGTATCGACTATGTAAGCCAAATAACCCACACAGTCTTTACTTAACAACTTCTTAGCCTGCATAATCATCAGACATTTCATTTGTCTATGTGATTTGCTACCATAGAAAACTACCTTTGACGGAGTCATAAGGTTTACACACTTCTTATGGCAATCAATTACTGCACCATATTTGAATAGCCAATCCATTCCCAAAATAACATCAAATTCTCCAAGTCTAATTGGGATTAAATCTACCATCAGGATATTCCCTTTAATGTTCACCCTACAGCTCTTGTATACGAACCTAACAGGAATCACTTCCATATTCGCAATTTCTATGTTCAAAGGGAAATTCAGTTCTTCTCTAGGCAATTCTAACCTCTTAGCAAATTCATCAGATATAAATGAGCAAGTAGCACCTGAATCAAATAATACATAAGCATTAATATCGTTGATTGGGATAATACCTGACACCACATCTTTTAATTGCACAGTCATGTTGAAAGTTCTGGCTGTGGGTTTGTTTGATGTTGTAGGTCCAGCAATGGCCCATGTTCCTCCACTGCTACCTCCTTTGCTTCTTGCTGCTTCTCCAACCTTCTTCTGAGGACATTCACGAGCAAAGTGATCCTTGGATCCGCACGTAAAATAGACATTCTTCTTGGGTTGGGTGAAATTTGGGGCTAGGTGACCTTCTTGGACACAGTTGAAACATGCATGTTTCCCCATCAGGCACACCCCCTTATGAAACCTCTCGCATGTAACACATGCTTCAAACTTCCTAAATTGCTGGTTACCCTGCTGGTTTCCAGTACCCCCGTTTCTGTTCCACTTCCTCTTCAAGTTGTTGTTGTTGTTGTTGTTATTGTTGTTTCCATTGCCTCCGCTACCATTCTTTACTTCCCCCCCATTCTTCTTCTTCTTTTGTTCTTGGTTGAATTTTATCACTGCCTCGCCTCCACCTTCAAATAGTATCGCCTTCTCCAAAGATCGCAGCATAAACGTCTTCAATTAGAATAGGAAAACCCTCTTTGTCACAACCTGTGGCTTGGGTCCCTGTTCAAATCTCTTCGCCTTAGTTCATCTCAGTCTTTGACACGATATGGCGCATAAACCTCGCCAACTCGTTGAATTTTGTGGCATACTCGAGATATCGTCATCGTTCCTCGCTTGGGCCCAAAAACTAAACCTCTAATCGATTCTTCAAACTTTCGGGAAATAGGTCTCAAAGAATAACTCCTTGAACCTATCTAGGTCATCACTCCCCGGTCCTTCCGGGTTTTATTGGTTTGCCACCAATAACTAGCTTCGCTTTCAACATGAATGTTGCAAAAGCGTCTTCATTCATCCCTACCCTAGCGACTTCAAATACTTTTCTATTTCCATAATCCGTGTCTCGTGCCTCAACCAGATTCATGGATCCACGGAATTCAAAGTGGTCCAACCACCTTAAACTCCTTAAACATTGTGCCTTGGTTTTGAGGTTGATTTCAGCAACGCTTCCTATTAGTAATGTCACTAGTTGTTGGGCGGGATTATCTTCAACATCGTTATTGTTAGTTCTCTCATTGGTTCTTTGTTGGGTGGTTCACGCCCGGGAGGCATTTTCGTTAAAAAAAACATCTATTAGACTATTACTCAACTTCTTTAAGTATTTTCTAATTAACTTGCCTCCATAAAAGAAATAACCACATATCACATAACACTTTGAATAAAATAATAACTTTTATTTATTCATCATTACTTCAAAAAACATAAAAATAATAGCATCACTGCTATTTACATTCCTTTCCTGAACTACAAAAGTTACAGGACAACATCATTATTATCATATCCCATGGTTACTTAACACTAGGGATTTACACATTATTTAATACTTATTACGTGCATTACAGGCACATTTCCTATGATGATCTATTAAGATACTCCGTAGCCTTTCGACGCTCTTCTTCCATAACTCGAAACATTGTTCGGCGATCTAACACGTATGATGGCAGAGTCTCAAACTGAATTGGATAACCGATGACCCGATCTTGAGCTCGATTGATCACGGAATTGAATACTTTATCCATCTCTTCCATCTTCATCCTCTTAGCTTGTGCGTCTCTTACTGCTACTCCAGTTTGTTGATAAGCTTCCTTGTATGCGTCTTCAGCTCTCGCCCTCTTGGTAGCTTCTTCCTTCAGCTTGTTCTTCAGTTCCACGATCATCTCAATCAGTTGTTCCCTCTTTCCTTCAGTCTGCATCAGCTTCTCTTCAACATTAGTTAGACGTTCATCTCAATCTTGGATGTCGTTGTCCTTTTGTGCCCATCATTATCATTGTTCATTACTATCTCTTGCAACTCCTCAACTGTGTCCTAAAGTTCCACGTTATGGTCGTGAGACTTCATCATACATACACGATTAGCGACCATCGAGGTTAGTGGATTCTCTTCCTCCTCGTCCTCGTTATCGTCTCATCTCTCTCCTCTGTGGCAACTCCACGGGATCCTCCTCATCCGTCTCCACATCATCATCTTCATCTTCAACCACTGTGACCAACGGGACTGACTCCCGTGGCAGTAGTTGTTCCCAAACAACCTGAATGTCGCGAGGCTCCTCCTCTATAGGCATCTGAGGTCCTTCCTCTCTAGCCTGACTGGATTCTCCGACATTAGTCATCCTGACAACAAAGTTTTAAAGTTTTAATTATTAATCATTCTACTCGACACTCACGAGCACATAAATTATAAACACATAAGCATATAAGTGTTTTGTTACTTCTTCCTTAAAACTCGATAAGAGTTATCTCCACTATCTTTTCAAAGGTTACTTCCTAAGGCTTTTCCCCCACCTAAGGTTCATAACCTAAATCTTTGATACCAACTTATGACACCCCCAAATCCGGTGCACTTCATTACCTCAAGATTTGGTGTTCACGTAATCAAAACATTCATTTATAACTACCCAATCATAAATAAAATTGAATAATAAACACCTTACATAGAATTACATAAAATAAAATCTCCCAGGTTATCTAACCTTTACAAACAGTCATTCATGCGAAAAAATAAAATAACTTCATTACAATCTTTAAACCAAAGTCTGATAATAAAACTATTAAACTATTACAAGTCTTCAGTAATTGTTCATCTTTCCCTTTCCCTTACTGGTGCTAGGTACGTCACCCTTTTCAACTTTAGCTGTAAGAATTTTACAGGCAAGAGTGAGCAAACAAGGTTCACTTGGAATAACAATAAATAAAACCTTAACCTTTACATCACTTGCCAAATACTAGGCTAAATAGAACTGAATAATATGTTCTATTAACATTCCATAAATCATAATATTCACTGAGGGTCTAATGACCACGAACCCTGTCCATAGTTATAAGTAATCTTTCAACTTTAACTATAACATATAATATCGCATCGCAAGGACTCAAAGGTACTTAGGGGATCAATCCTTCGTACATGTATTATATACAAACATTTCAAAGACAAAGTACAAAACTAGGTGCAACCCTAAAAATAGGGTTGTTCATCTCAAAGATTTAGAGTACAAGTCCGCACTAAAGTCCGCTTTGGTTTGGATACACTTCAAGGTAATTTGGAGTTCAACGGACATCAACTAAGGATTAGTTGAATTAAAGATAATAACACTATGTTATTGAATGATCATAATCGAATAAATATTTCGATTTCTAAGTTCATGCTTTAGGAATAATCTAATAGCATAACAATTGAATAATCTATCATACCTTGCTTTGAACAACATTAAGCTAAGGTTACAACTTAGAATTTAATATCAAGCATGCATAACAACAATAATTTGAACGATAAATTGATTCAATGTAATAAAGGTACTAAGCATCTTGCCGATATAACAAGTTTAGAGTTAAGAAAACTTGCATAACCATAATAACTATATCGACGAAAGTGTGGAGATGGAAAGCTTGTATCATCATGAATAACTAGATACAATCAAGTTGTTTAATGAAAATACTTTACTCAATAAAGTATAGAATTATGAAATTTGCATAACGACGATTTATGATTTAGAAAAACTTGCTCAACTATTAACAAAGTAGAGTTAATGAACTTGCATGACAATAAATCGTTAAACAAGAGATTAGAAATAGAGAATTTGCATAAGTATAACATAACAGTGAAAAGTAAACTTGCTGAATAATAAAGTAGCAAATGTTAGGGAACTTGCTTCGTGCGTAGGTTAAACAATCACTACTCACGTTCACCCCAAGTCCTACACATACCATATGCATTGATAATATACATTAGTTACACTAACATTACCTTCATGAGTTGCTTTCTTACTTTTAGTATAGCTACTAACTAAGTGTAAGTTTAAATAACATTGCATCTTTTCATGAACATTACTTTTTAGTTTTTTTACAACTACTTAAGTGATCATAGCAATGCACCACACATACATTAACAACTTGATACAACATCCTATTACATGTCCAACATGTTATCATTAGGTTATACTAATACTCAAAGGATTGCACTTGCATTCACAAGATCCGACGCCCTCGATTGGCTCCAAATACACAACAGTCCTAAAGATGGCCATTATGACCCTTCACAACGATTTCAAATTGAAACACTTAAAGAATAAAAGTTATAGGCCTATTCGTACTCTTTCCGAATCATCTTGAATCACCTCAATCGGAGTTCGTATGAAAAGTTATGGCCATTTTACTATAGGAGGTCAAAATTGTCGACCCATACCACTTTTCCAAATTTGGGCGCGAGACGATGGCGCTTGGGCAGGCGTGAATTCCGATCGAGGCAAGAATTCCAATTCCAAGGGAGCGAACTTTGGGCCTATTTTTGGCGCCGAGGCGCGAGACTTGTATTTATAAGCGTGGATTTTGGCGCTAGGGCGCCAAACTCACAGTAACCAAACCAGAAAAACATAACAAAGCTCTTTGTCTAACTTTTTAACAAAGAATTGACACCCATTAACATGTATAACTTCACGTAAATTACACATAAAAGTTATGAAGCATTTGTGTACAAATTTTACACAACTAAACAACAATATCAAAGAACTAATTCTTTGAAAACATCATTTTTCTTTGAAACCAAAATTTTAAAACTCCATTGTTGATATCTAAAATACAATGAACGTAAATCCGTAATTATAACCAACTTAATACTTTTGGAATACTAGCATACCAACATATAGTCCAATTAATATATACAAAGTTCAATTCACGTATTAGTTCACAATTTGCATAATCACATACCAATTTTGTTATTTTGCAAACATACGCTCATACATGTTTTTCATTTGTAAAACCAAGTTCTTACCTCGCAACCTTAATTTAGCATACAATCTTTATCTAACACTAGCTCGAGAAACATAACATCATATAATTCAATTGTATATGAAAATTACATAAATTAAAAATTCTCAAAGAATTATAAAACTCATGAACACGTAAACTCAAACTCACGCTGCTTATTGTTTACACACACACACACACACACACACACACACATATATATATATATATATATATATATATATATATATATATATATATATATATATATAGGGTTATTATCTCTACCTTTTGTTGCTTAAGAACTTGTTGTTAACAATGCAGACAATTCTTTCACAAACCTTCCTCAAGTTCTGATGATTTTCTCTCAACTCACAGAGAGCTCTTTTGTTTCTTTTGTTTACTCTATAAACCTTTCTCAGGTTTAAGCCAAAACAATATACTTAACTAAAACCAACGTACGTCTTTTCAAAAGTTTTAAACTGACGCTCAACTAATGACCGTATTGAATTAGCAGTTACCAAATTAATATATATTATATATATTTTATTTATTTAATTAATAATTTAAATTCAAAAGAAATCCAAAAGCCATAAGGCTTTGTTTGGCAAACCATTTAAAATAAAATAATTTATATCCTTAAGCTTTGTTTGGGTAAAACTAAATTAAACTACTTTAATTTATTTTAATAACTCTTTATCACATAGTTATTTGTCACACTTTATGTAATAACAATTTATTAAATAAATCACTTAATCACATAACTCAATCCACATAACACATTAATTATTTAATAAATAAATAATTAATTAAATCAAATCAATCAAATTGAATAATTATTTATCCAATAATAAACACATCCAATAAATATTTATATAAATTAATAAAATATTTTAATTTACATTAAAATAGAAATTAGAATCTTTGGGAAGTGCTCAGGAAACCTTCGTACATGGGAGGCCATGCTTCTAGGTTATGATAGATATCATATGGCCACGTAATTATCCTTGGTCAATTCTAATAGACCCCAAAGAAAAAAGCAGAAGATTACTATCATATTCTTCCCAATGGTGAGTCTTCTCTTGACATATCATTATCTCCACTTGTCTCTAATTGAGAGTTATATTTCAAATAGACTCCAAGATCATATAGGTAGTCTTTGGTAGATATACTCAGCAAGTGGATGAGCACAAACCTGTCTTATGATGACACGAGGTTGTATGTCATTAGACATCTTGTATGATAGTGGCAAAACACCCTTCCAAGTTAAATTCACCTCACCCTCAACATCTATAGACCAGATTCTATTCCTTGTTATCCCCGCTCGACCCTTGACTACACTTTTATTACTTGAAAGGAATTGTGAAGCAAAAGGGTGGGCACAACTAGCTCAGTAAAGAATATCATGACTAAAGATAATTAAATTATCAATAGCCTTCATCAATAATAAATCGTAGATTTAGAACATATGGTAGATGATAAAAAATTTCAACCATAGTTGCAAAATGAATGAGCAATCCATTAGAAGAGTCAAATAGACTATAAAATCTATTATCTTCTCCATGTTAAAAGTCCACCAACAATGTTTTATCCCTGTAACATCAATTAGCAATTCCTGTCCACAATCACGTATATAACTCATAATCATAATTGTAGTTCTAAATTCTTTTCCTTATCCAGGACAAAAATAATTTTCATCACCTGAAACATCAAAGATTATGGTTATACCAAATCACGCTCATGTTCATAATCCTACTAATAAATTCATCTTTGCACTACTACCAAAGATATACATCAACAAGTCATCTTTGCACTACAAAGCCAAAGATATTCATCAACAAGTCATCTTTGCACTACAGGCCAAAGATATTCATCAGTTGGTCATGTTCATCTAAACACCTGTTCATTTTTGCACTACGGGCCAAAGATATTCATCAGAAATCATTCATCTTTGCACTACAAGCCAAAGATATTCAGTTATATCATCATTTAGGACTGAGAATGATGAAAAATATTTTAAAGAGAATGAATCCAGTGAAGCAAAAGAACAAATATTAAGGATTCGTACTTTAAACAATTCCCATTCAAAAATACTTCATAAATAACTAGAGTGGGGTAAAATTCAAGAATGATCAAAACATGGATACAATCAAAGCTAGTATTCAGAATAGATATTTTCGACAAAAAGAAGAAATTTCATTTCTCAGTGAATATTACCGTATTCGTGAATAGTGCCGTATACGTGAATAGTAACTCCGACACCAAAAGATAGAAATTTCACAAAAAATATCATCACGTTTCGTGAATAGTACTCGTGAATAGTAACTCGTGAATAGTAACTCATGAATAGTAACTCGTGAATAGTAACTCATAAATAGTAACTCATGAATAGTAACCCCGACATGAAAAAAGTTCTAAATTTGATAACAATTCCAACCAACATTCTGGCATAATGATATTGAAGAAATAATATCATTTTAGAAGAAAATAACCTCCCTTACCTCAGAAAGAATAGTACTTCTGACTGGAATACTGGATATAGTGCTAAAAGAACTTGCACCGTATAGCAATACTCGAAGTACTAAAATACTCATAAAATACGCTTGATATAATAGAGAGAGAAAGAGAGAGAAATCTTTAGTTTCTGGTGTGATTTTCAATTCTAACCTAAGCACCCTATTTATAGGAAAATGCTTAGAACACCAAAGCATAAAATTTAATAAATTAATAATATTATTTTTTCAAATTTCCTACGCCCACTAATTTGGTCCAAGACATCAGCCACTATGTGAAAAAACATTAAAAACGTTTTTCTTAATTTAAATAATTAAAACTTCCAAAAATCAATTATTTCAGAACTACGGAACTTCAATAATTCATAATAAATAGCCCTTGATCAGAAAAATTTGAATCTCGCGAATTTTTATAGGAAATTCAATTCTCTACAACTTTACAGAAGAAAATTTTTCTAAATTCCAAACAGAAATTGACCAAAATTCACATACGGACGATTTTACAGGCTATAATCAAATTTCAGTCAAAAAATGGGTCCACCAACATGTTTAACATGTTTTAAACAACTTTTGCAATAAAAATACTCTTCCTCCTCATATACTCATATATCCCATATTCATTGTAATAATATCATCATTATTATATTATAATAATATAATAAAATATTATTTTATCAGAAAAGATAAAATATCGATTTTCAACAATTGTCACTTTAAAAATTTTCTCCATCTATATCCACATAAAATGAATATTTTCCTCATCATATAAATCAATAATTTAATTATTAACAAATAATATTACGTAATCACAATATTGACAACCGAAGCATAGGTTCTGGGAAAGGGGCTTTCAATAAGGATTTCTCCTTATTTGGCGCCAATTAGGTGACCAAACCTCTCCTTAGGCAGAACTTTCTAGACATTGCCAATAATGTTATCTAGTAATATTATTAAAATAATATGAACTATTAATCGATAATGGAAAATCTTTGTAGTGACAATTATTGAAACAACAATAATATAAAATATCAACGCAATAATTATTGAATCAATAAAATAAAATCTCAACAAGTAATTATCGTAACAATTATTGAGTAGTGCCTTCTTCACGTAAGAATCAATAATTCAAAAATCTAACGTGCAAACACTGAAGTGTGCTCTTGTGCAACAACGCGTATTACTTTACTTTACTCACCGGGTATTCCAACAATTGTTAACTTGAATAACTACTTCTGTTATTTATAAAAACTTTAATTTGTCTTTTTTTCTTCATCCGATTTATTACATTATGGGGCCTTAAATGGTTCTTGCGCTGTCGCATACGAATATTCCCCAACGGAAAAGAATATTCCACGACCAAACGAATATTCCCAACAACAATGAATATTTTATAACCACTTGCATATTTTGAAAAAATTCATATATCACCTTTAACTTTAACTTTTTATCAATTTAACCATTTCTTGAATTGTAATTATAAGAAAAATTGAATACTTTTATTTCATAAAATTCGAGGTCTTCTGACTCTACTTTGATGTTGCATGAATTGCATAAAGCCTCTGAACATCCCATCGTTCATCATTTGGTCAGCGTTATTGTTTTCTTGAGGATTATTTATATCTTGATGCACATTATCCTGGGTATTGATCGTTGGTGACTCAACGGTCTCATGTGCTTCATTGCTTATCTCAACATTTTCGGATGCCATTTTCAAATCTGCCTTAAAATAAGGGTTAATTGACATGTCACATATTATCCCTATACTCAATGACCAAATAAATACCAAATAAACTTAGGTAGGTCATACTAGCGAAGAATTTCCCGCTCTCCCTCCTAGTTCTAGTCTCACATCTCACCGGGGATCATATCCTAAGCTTTGATACCAACTGTGGCGCCCCAAAATAGGTATACATCACCCATCTTGAGTCGCCAAATACATCTTCATTTATACAGTACGACAAAACATAGCTGAGAGTTTCAACACGGATAATGTCTCATAGAGAGTATCCAAACTCAAATAAAGTCCTCATTACAATTATTATCACACTATTTCTTTGAATAGTGAGGACTACTAATACAAATATCACGGACCGTCACTCCAGGTTCCCGACTAGTCTCATTATATTCTCATTTCACAAGAGAATAATGAAAACAAAGGGTGAGCTCAACTAGCCCGAAGAAATATTATGACTAAGATAATGCGAGAATAAATTATCGTTAGCCTTCAACAAAGTGTTAAACCGATAAAATATAATAAACATCAAGTTTAGCTCGCGGTGAACAAGCAATCCATTAGAAGAGTCAAGTAGAGCATGATATCTACTATCTTCTATGATTTAAAAAGTTTATCATCAATTTTATCGCTGAGACTCAGCTTAATAAATAAACCACATATCGAATCATCCCTGCACTACGGGCCAAGGATATTCATGTAATCATCAATGGTCATGATTATACAGAATAATCCCTGGTCATAATCATACCAACAACTATCCATCAATGCACTACAGGCCCATGAGAATTTTTACCACATCATTTATAATATTACGGTCATGATTATACCGAATAATCCCAGGTCATAATCATACGAATCAATAGTACATTTATGCACGTAAGCCATAGATGACTTTTATCACAATATAAGCATGAGGATGATGACAATGATATAAGAATTCAATTAAAAGAAAGCAAAGGATAAATTTTTAAAGATTTATAACTTAATTTATTCATAATTCAATAATGTCCAAATTGTCAACATGATACTGCTTTGTGGAGTAAAATTCAAGAATAATATTGTATCAAAAATGATTTGGACAGCAAAGAAATCAATTTTTGTCATGAATAATTCCCCGGGTGAATAGTACCCGAGTGAATATTACCTCGTGAATAGTATATTTAGGAATAGTACCCCGTGAATAGTACTTTATGAATAGTACTCATAAATAGTACTTTATGAATAGTATCGTAAAAATGAATACTACTCATGGACAGTACTTCGGCATTAAAAACTTAAAATTTAACAAGAATGTGTAGAAAATATCCTTGTGAAACGATACTAGATGAAGCGCAAATTCCAAGGATATTCTACTAATTTCACGAAGTATAGAAGCAATACTTTAACAAAATGAGGGTATAATCAGGAATACGAGATGAAATAATATTACTCACATATAACAGAGTATGGAAGAAAATATTATTCCTTATGAATACTGAAAAAAATAATATCACTTACCTCAGAAGAAGACTGGATACTAGAATATTGATATAGCAGACTTCTCTTCTACTTTCTCTCTAAAGTTTCTCTCTTTATAGCTTCTCTTTCTATAATTGCTCTTATGAGTCTTAGTGAATTGGTGAGAATAAAAGAAGAATGAGCTTCTATTTATAGAAAAACATAGTTTCGATAATTACACGTTTTGGGGCTCAAAATATTACAGTATAATACCTTCATCTTTTCCTTCATTTTTAATTTAGTCATGCAAGTATTATCAAACTTACACCACCTCCCCTAATAGTACATCTTGTGAATCAATAGTACAATCATGTGAAAAAATAAATTATAGTATAGTACATTCATCTATACCTCCATTTTTAATTTAGTCATGCAAGTATTATCAATCTTGCACCACCTCCCCTAATAGTATATGCATGTGAATCAATAGTACACACATGTGAACAAATAGTTATAAGTATGTGAGTTAATAGCAATTAATTGCTCATTTATCCGATTAATTACTCGATTGATCAATATAACCTCCAGACATCAATTATTATCGGAATAGATGTCGATTTCCACTAACATTAATAATCCTAACACAATGAAAATATCAATTTCATCTTTAATCAACACGAACTTATTCATCATTAATATTATAATTCACTTAACAACCAGATCATTCCCAGGAAAGATGGGGCTTTTCGATAAGGATTTCTCCCTATTGGCGCGCAATTAGGTGACCAAACATCTCCTTGACAGAACTTTCTAAACATTGTAAATATTGTAAAAAATAATATGAATAACTTTGTTGTCTCAATTATTGATTTAATAATATAAAATATTATGCAGATGATACTGTGACAATAATTGAATCAATAATATGAGAGATATTATGCAGCAATTACTATAGCAATAATTGAGTATAAGCGAGAGACTTCTCACGTAAAGTATCAATAATCAATCACAGTGTCTCTACGCAACTAATGCCAGACATCGTATTTCTTTTTACCACCGGGTAGTTCAACAGTTTAACGGTAAAATTTTCGCCGTTATTTTTATTAAAAGATAATTATGTCGTTTTCTAACTACGAGAATACTTCTGTTGTGGGGTCCACCAATGATTGTATCGTCGTACGAATATTCTCTGTTAAAATAAATATTCCCCAACCAATCGAATATTATATAACCACTTGCTTACTTTGCAAAATTTGTAAATAATAACCACAACTATAACATTATATCAAATCCACATCATAATATTCAAAAATATATTTCGAGAAAAATTAATCTTTATTTATAAAAGTTGGGGTCTTACAAAACTTGTTGTCCTAATTGTTCAATCAAATTAATCATGTTAAGGACTTGTGTCTGTACTTTAGTGTCATTGGTCATTCTAGATCGGAAGAGCTCCATAGATATCTGATATCTATTAGTCCTACTTTTCTCACCATCAACTACTTGATGTGCAGGAATATAGTAAGAGCATCCATAGTTTCATGATGACGCTGAAGCTTGTTACTCATGGATGCGAGTATGATGCATTGAGCCAACTGTGCATCATCTTGCCACTTTCTAAAAGTAGCAATCTCTTCCTCAAAGGCATTTTCTGCAACCATTGTAGGGATAGGCGTATTAAAGACATAAGATAGCTTTTCAGCCGTGAGAACTATTCTCAATTTCCTTAACCAATTCGTTTAATTCGGTCCGGTTAAATAGCATCTAATATGCTTCGTAGTGATAGTAATTTAGACATTGTAAAATTTTGTAAATGAATTTGTAATTAACAACATTTTAACATACATTCTTTTATTAATTACCAAAATAAATTAGGTCTTGTTTTAAATTGGTATCTCCCACTATTTTCTTCAAACTATATTACCCTCAATATATATAGTTCGGCAATATCTAATTAAAGATATGCTAGTGAGAATAAGGATCCCATTTTAAATGTATATAGCCTTGTGTGTGCACAACAAACTATATATAAATAAATAGGTAAACAACTCTTGTCAATTACATCAACTATGCAACTCCTTGTATTTTGCCTCTTAGATCATAATGGTCAAGTGTGTGCACATCCGAACTAAAATGATTTAAGTTAAGTCAGACCCAGCATTTCCATATAAGTGAGAGAAAACTACAGCCCTTGTGTGTGCACAACAAAGCAGTAGTGTTCAATCTTTATAAACATCATATGTAATAAAACAACATCTTAAATATTTAATACTTGCCTTGTGTGTGCACAATAAACTCATATTAAATATTCAATACTCTATTATTTTTATCATGCTAGAAGGCGACATTCGATATTCCAAATATCTTTGAACGTTACAACTTAATATAAAAATTTGAGGGGTTTGTTAGTAATTTATCTCATCTTATTTAGTGCGCATGCACACACACACACACACACACACACACACACACACACACACACACACACACACACACACACACATATATATATATATATATATATATATATATATATACGCATCATATTAATGAACATGTGAAGCATGTTTACTGATAAGTGGGTTTTATACCTACTTATGGAGTACCGATTCATGCGAACTATGCCCATCTCAAGTACTTTTTAGTAGGTTTTAGTTGCATTTCATGTTAATTTGCATTTCACATACTTAAAACTCCTTTTGGTGAATAAGTGCAGGAATCGGCCTAATTTGGTGGTGTTATAGGGCACGGGGCTAATGAATGCGTGAAGGCAAGGTAAAAGCGGGATATACATGGCATGAAGGTGCAATGGAGCAAGGAGACCAAGCATGGAAGGAGATTAAGAATGAATGAACAAGTAGCAGCAGTAGTAACATGACAGAATCAGAACAAGAACCAGGATATGCAGAGTGAAAGCCATGGCAGAAGAGCTTGAGAGCGGCTGCCATGAAAGTACCCAAACCTAACCATGGAACCCATCGCAAGTTGCACTAGTGAAGCATGACAAGCCCTAGGATAAAGCGCCATGGAGAGCCCGAATGAACATAGAACTTATCGCAAGTCTCGCTACCGCTAGTAAAAGGTTGGAGGAGCGCGTGGCTCAAGTCAACGATTTTTTTTTTATTTTAATTTCCAATTTTTAATGGTTGTAATGTTTTGTTTTAAAAATGAGATCTGACTGGTGTCAGACATATCTTTGCTATCTTTAGTCGTATTTTTGACATCGTAATTAGGGTTTACTCTGGGAGAGAGATTCCAACGGGAGAAGGAGGCCAAAACTCTACTTTTCTGCTTCTTCTTGGGATTTTCCACTAGAGTGGGTTTATGGGATTCTAACGGATTTTAATATGTAGTTTGATTACATGCTTAAATGCTGGATTGTTTTACATATCATATGGGATGTCTATCATGATTATTTTGCATGTATGAATGCTTGATCACCATTCGTTTCAGTATTTGTATGGAATTGACAATGAACATGCAAATATGGATTGTAATCATGATAGTATACGTGTATAGGGCTGTGTTATATAGCTTATGTATTTCGTGAACCAGATAGACATATACTGTTTCACTGTATAAGTTTGAATAAGGGCTTGAACTTAAAGTAGATATAGTTGTAATTTCACATAGACATATAGTGATTTTGGTTATATTGATGATTACATAGAGTCTATCATCTGTGGATGTTGTGTAAGTAGGTCTTAGTGCATTGAAAAATGGCTAATACTCTTTTAGTGCTCTTGGCTACTTTCCGTGATATGTGAACAAGTCATGCATGATAAGTGGCGATTGAATTAAGGTATTAAATGAAGTTAGGATCCCATTATTTCAGATTTGATTCATTCCGTCGTTACTCTTGTTTTAGTTGTTATTTGTAATTTGAGACCAAACCAATCTTAGTCATTAGTTTGAGCATATAAATATAGTCATTTAATTAATGCATATTGATTTAAATTAATCACTTTCTCTGTGGGATCGATACTTTACTTACTCTATATTGCTTGTTGACACATGTATGCTTGCATGAGTTAGAGCTCTTTTGTTAAGACTAAAAAAGAGGCAACATTTGCATAATATATAATTTATATAGTATAAGCATGCACATATAGAATACTATATTCTACCCGGATTGATTATGGACTTAATTTATTTTAGTTTGGTTCACTATAGCCACCAAGTGAACCAAAAGGTCAAACCCTAGGGGTGCAAGAATTAATATTTAAATATAGCTATTACATTTAAACTCGGGCTCCATTACAAACAGGTCTTCAAGCGCTCCTTGCTCCTTGATCTCCAATTCTTCAAAATTTAATTCTAAGTATTCCTATTACAAAACTATTTAAAATAAATAGAAACCTTGATCATCAGTCAAGGGGAAGTACACAGGAGGGGGTTAGAATTTACATTAAAAAAAATTAGAGAATACGAGGTACGCATACCCCATTTAATAAAATCCATACATTCATGCATCCAACTAAAATAAAATTCAATCACATTGGTCAATAGTCCATAATCAATCCCATTTATTATCATACATATCACCATATGCATCAATAAATAACATTTATCTCATGAATAATAAACATTCAATATATATATTGATATCATTTAATGGGCAAATTTAGTTAGCATAAAATCTAATTTTGAATCAAAATAAACTCTTTTATTTTAATCCAAATTTAAATCAAAATAAACCTCTTTTATTTTAATTTATCTAATTTTGAATAAAATAAACTATTTTATTTTAATCAAAATAAACTCATTTATTTTAATTAATTATGGAATCCAATTCCAAGTAAAAAAAACTCCTTTATTAAGGAAATACGGATTCTCTTTTCTATTCACAAATAAACTCCTTTATTTTGAATAATATGAAATCGTATTCCACATCTAAATAAACTCCTTTATTTAAGGAAATTAGGATTCTCTCTTATTCACAAATAAACTCTTTTATTTTGAATAATATGAAATCTTATTTCATATCTAAATAAACTCCTTTATTTAAGGAAACATGGAATCCAATTTCAACTCCAATTAGTTATTATGAAATCCAATTCCAACTCTAATTAGTTAGCATGAAATCTAATTTTAAAATTAAAATAAACCTTTTATTTTAAGATTAAAATAAACTTTTTATTTTAAGGTTAAAATAATTAAGAATATATATATATATATATATATATATATATATATAATTATTATAATCTTAATAATTTAAGTTACCCGAATCATGAATCCTCCTCGATTCACGCCACTAGCTATTATATATAGTAACCATTATATATATATATATATATATATATATATATATATATATATATATATATATATATATATATATATATATATATATATAATCGGATCAAGTGCATACCCTTATCTTTACTCACCCATGCTCACCTCTTCTTAGTACGCCGGACGTATGACGGCTTTTGATCATACAACTGTCGCTCATACTTTTAGCGACGGGACAACATATAGCGTCGCTAAAAGTATGTAGACGTATTGTATGTCCTAATCGTCACGTCCGTCACGCTAAAGGGGGGTGAGTACGGTGAGAAAGATAAGAGGTATGCACTTGATCCGATCGATATATATATATATATATATATATATATATATATATATATATATATATATATATATATATATTAACCAAAGCTTGGTCCTTATGAATCATTATATCATGTTAACAACCATGCACGGATCTCGGTGATTATATTATATCATATATAATGTAATTGATTCCAAACCAGATCGACATCAATCACCATTATTATTTGATTTTTAGATTATTTTTTTTAAAATAAATTTTATACGATAAATTACGCCCAAAAAATTTGTTCTAAACATATATCAATATACATATCAAATTAAAAAAATTAATAATTCGCATAAAGGTTTGGCCCTGATGCCACTGTTAGGTTTGTAATATTCCTTAACGCAATCAAATTGCACAAATTAAGTGAAAGCATGAAAAATCAGAGTTTAAAATTTTACAAACCATATACCCGGATCATCCTTTATGCGCAATTATTAATTAAACGAAAAGATAAAGAACAAGAATCATACCCTTGAAGATTTGAGCTTCCTCATGTACAAGTTCACCTCTAAATCTTTTTCGCGTTCAACTTGAATCCACCGGGTTTGGTTCATTCCTTTTATCAACTTTAGTCACCCAAGTGTTTGGCCTCTAGAGGTGATCCACAAAGGAAGAAGAAAGATTCAAGAAGATGGGTTTTTGACAAAACTCTAGTTTTTCTATCTCTCATAGAAAAAGAGGGTACTCTCCAACCATTGGAATCACGTATTCACGTGTTTTGTGAAAGTGTCAACACTCACCCATAATAAGACTCCTCGTATTTATAGATGTAGGCAACCTTCCTTAACAATTAAGGAATAAGGTTTTATTTTAATTAATTAAACTCCTTTAATTAATTAGGCTCCCAATCTTATTAAGAATAATTAATTAAACTCTTTTAATTAATTAGCATCCTAATCTTATTAGGATATATGAGAGTACTTTTATTAATTAATTCTCAAACTCCTTTAGGAATTAAATAATAGTAATAGTAATAATAATAATAAGACTCCTCTTATTAGTTTATATTTAATATTTTTAAAATATTAAATAATAAATATTAAGTTATTTAATTCATTCCATCACCATAGATTAAATTAAATATACTTAACTTATTATTACGATTATGCAATTTGCTTCTTAAATAATTATTCTTCCTTTTATGGTGTGACCCTTTAGATTCTCCATATTAAACCGGTTGTGAATAAATCAATTAGAATAATTTTAATCTTATTTAAATAAATAAATTAAATTATTAATTTATTTAAATAAATAATATTTATTCTACAATAGGGATAAGTCTCCCTAGCGATTAACGACTTTCCAGATAATATAGATTTTAACATTAATCATAAAGAACCTTTGAGTAAATAGTTATCGTACAATTCAATCCTTGCACCATACAATGTCCCAATTAAATATAAGATATGGAATTACTGTCAATTCTTATTTTATTTAATTATATGTATTTCGACTCTTAAATGCACAACTCCAAATAATGCAAATTAGAAACTCCTTTCTAATTTCATTCTGCCTTGGCCAAGGACTACTGGGTTGTCATTTATCGAATCACATAGGACATTTCTCTTCTTTTACAAGAAGCGGTAAATTCTTTATTGATAATACATTATCTCTGTGCATAACTTATTATACCCAAGCATACCCTTTGATATACCCTAAGGGCATTAAGGAATAAGTCAAAGTATAACTCATCATACACAAGATACTATGATGATCTTAAGTCCAAGGATCACTTGTACTACTATCACTACAGGAATTCCTATTGACTGGCAAGTAAAACTCCATTAGAAATTCCTTAGCGAGCCACGTTCAATGAACTTATTCTCTAATAAGCACCTACATACTTGCTTTAGTGTCTCCATACAAATGATCATGAGATCAATCATCCTCATTCAATGAGCAAGCAACGTATGTACCAATCTATCCGGATTCACTAATTCCCAATTTAGTAATCCAACGATTGGGAACTATTTTAGTTTTAAGCTTTCTAAGAATTTAGATCTCATTAGAATGATCATCATCATCATTATTCTAAAAGCATTGCATAAAACTATGGGTTTATCACATATTATAAAACAGCATCATTTAGATAATTAAAAGCCTTTAATAAATTAATACTGGATTTTTGGATGTCCCTTTCCGCTATGATTTGTTTTTGGTGTTCTCATTTTAGGTGAGATTTGTTTAAAAAAAACAAGTGAAAAAGGTCCCATATGTATAATGTCGAAAAATTAATTTTTATTCATAAAAGTATGGACCGTTAAGAGTCGCCAGTTGGTTTTTAAATGGTTGTACCAACACAACCGAGAAAAGGTTTGCACATTGACCAAAGATGATGTGACATCTCTAAACGCTTGTATGCCTACCGTGAAACCGAGATTCATTAGGGTCGGGGACTTGTTATTGGGGAAGGTGTTAGGCACTGTTAAGAGTCGCCTCGACATCCGTGTTACCATGATGTGACCGCTTCTTTTCAAGAAACTATTATCTAGACAAATGTGTGTGTGGGTCAATGTGTGTCAATGTCTTTTATTATTTGGAAGTAAAAGCGAGGCCTCGCTCAACCTATATATATGTGGTTTGAATTTATGTAAAAATTCAATTTTTAGCAAGATATGGCAATGATGTTTTATAAAAAAGGTTTTTCAAACCCTGATGCTCAATAGTAATTGAGACCTTTTACACTCCCATTTTATTAAGTGTTCGGCTTGATTGATTTTATTTTACGAATGCGAGGCATCCGTATGAAAATAATATACAAAATAATGCCAACTTCCTCGTGGGTATGGAAACCATCTGAGGAAATTCAGATACCGCAGAATAATTTACAAGCTGCTTACAGCTGAAAATGTCCATCACGGGAACCGAATCTAGATTCAATGGGATGAATCTGTGATCACATGATTCCTAGCGCACAAGATACCGCAATTTGTATGAAAGAAAGAAAGTATATATATAAAAGTCATAATATATATATATACGTACATGATCACCAACCACGAAGCACCTCCATGGGGGATCAAAATGTAAATAAAGTTGTAAAAGTTATCAACCGCCACTTGAGGAAACTCCAAAGGGACGTAAACGTAAATAAAGTCAGAATACGGCCAACCGCCACGTAAGGAAACTCCAAAGTGACAAAATGTAAATAAAGTTGTATTAAAGCGTATCAACCGCCACGTAAGTAAACTCAAAAGTGTGATTTAAACGTAAAGAAAGTCAGAATATATCAACCACCATAAGTAATAATATATATATATATATATATATATATATATATATATATATAAATACAATAAATATCGATATATGCTCATTAATATATATATATATATATATATATATATATATATATATAATATATAACACAATACATATATATATATATATATATATATATATATATATATATATATATATATATATATATATATATATATATATATATATATATATATAGTTTAATAAACGCACTGATGTAAAATTCAAAGCTCATCGTAACAAAGTCACACATATAATATATATATATATATATATATATATATATATATATATATATATATATATATATATATATATATTAAAGCAAATAAACGCTCCTGCATCAAGTTCAGGCTCATCGAACAAAGTTTCTATATATATATATACGCTATATATATATATAATATATATATATATATATCAATATATATATATATATATATATTAAAGCAAATAAACATAACTCGATCAATGTTAGCTCAATCGAGACATAACTCGATAATGTTATATATATATATATATATATATATATATATATATATATATATATATATACAGATCGAATGAAACCACTGGACCAAGTCCCGCAAAAAAGCAAGCAACACGACTCTCAACGTAGTAGAAGGGTGTGTGCAAAGATGAAGAGAAAGACTCTAAAGTGTGTGAGAAGGCTTACAACCGATCGCTAAAGAAGACTTCTATATCTTTAGAGTGGGTAAACACCGACTTTTGTAGGTACAAAAGGGCTATATATGAGCTCACTGTGTGTTTAAAAGGGAAAGTACATCGCATGGGGTGAGGCAGAGTAAAATCAAGGTGGCTTCCTCGCCTTTTTTTCTTACAAAATGGCCACCCCAAGCCCTCTATTTATAGGGGGGAGCCGCAGGTCTCACTTAAGGCACCTAGTAGCCTAGTAGTGTACTATGGCGCCTGGGGTGCCCCGGCAAAGGTGGGTCCCGCCGTGTCAAGTACGACATATCTCGACAACGCTACTGCTCGCTTTCATTGCTCATAACTTTCAACCGGAGTCCGATGGAAGCGTGCCATATCATTCCAAAAAAGCTCTTTCCGAGAGCTACACAATGACATATGATTTGACCTTTTTGATTCCAGAAGATGGGTCCATGACCAAAATGGCATTCCCAAGTTTCGCCAGTAATCCTGGGCTGAGCCGCTTTTATGTAGTTTGCGCTTGAAAGTTAAGATATGGTTCTTGTGGGACTTCTATTGAAGTATTTTGAGTTGAAATGAGTTGATTTGATGTGAGTTGAAGTTGAGTTGGAAAATGACCATTTTGCCCCTCCCGGTTATCTCCGTTTTTCGCAAGCAACAGTAGCAGCTTTTTCTCGTGGTTATCTCTCGAGGTCGACTTGATGTCGACTTTTGACTATCCTCGTGGTTATCTCTCGAGGTTGGCTTTGACCTCCGGGCTATCTCTGTGTTTTGATCTTGATCCCCGGGCTATCTCCGAGGTTGAAACCGATTTTCCTGGGTTATCTCCGGTTGGAAACCGCTTTTCCCGGTTATCTCCGGTTGTAAACCGGATCTCCCGTGGCTATCTCCGGGTTAAAATTGATGTTGTGGTCCTCCAATGTTATCTCCGGAGTGTGAAAAGACGTTTTTGCCCTCCCCGCATGGTTAGTAATAGAAAAGAAAAATTTCGAGTGTTCATAGATGCCCCTCTTTATCATGTTCATGCAATGCAATGGAATGGACATGATAAAGATTAGTAGACACTTGAAAATATGACAAGGTATTTCTAATGATGCAAATCGCAATGTAATGAATGTTTATGATGAATGTCAAAATGTTTTCGCAAATCGCAGTCAGCAAATCGCAGACATCGATTTCGTGACTTCGCCAAATTGGCAGATTTCGCCAAATCACACATCATCACATCGCTTATCGTGACATCGTCACATATCGCATATCGCACATCGCAGATATCGAATCAAATCACATATCGCAAATCGCACATCGCATATCGTGAAATCGCAAATCGCAAATCGCAATGTAATGAATGTTATGATGAATGTTAAAATGTTTTTGCAAATCGCTTTACCTTTACCGATCATTGTTGATGCCTATGCTGGTGTTGACTCCAATGGTTTGGCATTTAATCGCTGATGCTTGTTTGATGAAGATAAGTTGAGATGCTTTCCATATCTCCGATGGGGATGACGCTCAAATCACCGCACCTCCCGATGTATTCGCCGGTAGTTTGCAACGGTGTTTATCCCGCCGATCGCTAAACTTTTTTGGTTCCCACTCGAACGGTGGTATACGTAAGCTTTCATCACCGAACTGTCTTGATGTCGCATCAATTGATGCCAATGGTTTAAGAATACCGATCTTTCGATACCTTCGTCAAGTAATATTCCACGGATTACTTCACTAGACTTCACCGATGTTACGCTAGATTGATGACAACCACCGATGTCTCACCTTTTGAGGTGATTTGAGTTTTTTCACCGTTGGGTGCTTGTGCCCCATTTCCTTAAGCGCTTGATTCGCAACCCTACCGAATCGATGACTTGAATGTCTCTAAAATCCTGAGAGGGTGTAATTCATTCTTTCACGCCCATATTTGAACGCTTGCAGAGGCCTCAACTCGATGAGGACTTAACGCATGTCGATGGTGTAGATTTCATTCGCTAGGCCTTTCGTCGTCGACCTTCCGCTTCGAAGTTAAGAACTTTTTTGAGAATTTTCCTTCTTTCGTAGGGGCACGCTTATGTCGCTATGATTTTTTTTTCAGAGTTCACCCTTTCTTTTGATGAGAAGCTTGATCTCGCTTTAAACTCCTTCCATTTCTTGAATTGGAAAATGCCCCAAATTCTTTCGCATGTTGATGCCGAGGGTTCATATGAGAAACTCTCTTTGTCGATGAAGTCGCGAGTGAATAATATCCGAATCGCCATCGAGATGATGATGGACCATGTCGATGATGCCGATCGTGCATTTTCCACTTTAGGATGATTGATAAATGCCCCAGTTGTTGAGTTGTCGCCGCCCGAGATTGCCCCCAATCTTGTTGTAAGGGACCCAATATCTATTGTCGCCAATTTTGAAATTTGCCCCACCTCGCTTGTTGTCGGGATAGTTGCTTTGACAGATGAGCCGATAAGACGCCGAGATCGCAAGAGGCTTTTTACATCTGTACCATCCGTGAATGTGTAGTGGATGTGGGCTTTGATGTTGACAGCTTTTCGGTAAAGATGTCGCTTGTTTAGAGAGATGATGCTCTAACTCATAGGGATATCGTTGTTGTCGGCGGATGACGCTATATCCACCCGAGATATCGCATGTAGTTAGCAAGTGGATCCGCTGGCTCGTAGAAACCCTTGGGCAGAGATCACATTGTTACCTCCTTCTTTCGAGAGGGAATCCATGTTGGACTTGATAGCCCGTATATATACACCGATTTGTAGATGGGCTTGTATTTTCCCCGCATGCACTAGCTTAGCCATTTTGTCATGTACAAGACACATTGTATATATCAAACAAACATTATATATGGCAGGAAATATATGTTGATTCACTTCCCTTTTAGTTGTGCCTTGCTACTTGCTTGATATTTGCTTGTTTCTCCGTGACTTTGTGATCCGGATGTATTCTAAACTCCTCCTCGATGGATGGGAAATGAGAGATGTCTCGTGATTTTCGTAATGGATCGTCGATCCGTGTGTATTCCCTACCATCTTTGGTGTCTTGGGACTTGTTTTCGTATGTGGTTATGGATAGGAGTGAGTTTTTTTTTTTTTTTCGTGGTGAGACCGACCATATAACATGGTCGCCACATACTCCCTGTATTGGGGAGATCAGTCGACGTAGTTCGCCCATGTATATAGGGCTGATCAGATGAAAAGTTTTAATCCCATGTATGGGATAAATTGAAGGTGTGAAAGGTTTGATCCTCGTGGGATAAATCAAAGTAAGTGAAATGAAGTGAAACCAGTCACCGGGTTTGAAAAGTGTGTTTTTTCCCGAAAGGGGCGATGGGTAAAAAGGAAAGGTCAGATGTAGTGAGGGTTAAAGAACCTGAAATGACCGGTGATCTAATGATCCAAAACAGGATGTTTGTTTGATGGTAACCTTAGATATAGTACCATTTCACTTGTGTCGAATTGATGAGTTACGGAAATTCATCGCCGCCCATTTCCTGTAATCGAAAGCGCCTCCCGTCAATACCTCCTTGACAATAAACGGCCTTCCCAGCTTTGGAGAGAATTTTCCTTTAGACCGAGCTTGGTTGTCAATGATCTTCTTCAAAACCAAGTCGTGGTTGTTTGAACCGGCAGTAGTGGACTTTTTTTCGTTGTAGGATCTTCTTTACAAGTAAAAGGCCGCCATTTGTGGGCCACATACTTTCCCATGGATTTCATCCATAGCCTCCGAGCTTGGTCCTCGTCCAAACATCCGAGGAGACATCGCTCGCATCTCTTTTTGTATAGTGCATCTCCGCCTGTGTAGAATTTTATAAGAAGTCGATGGATCCGCTTTTCTCTTTCAAAGCTCGCCTCAACGGTGTAGATCCATCTCGTAAGTACTTCATTGATATGTTGATATCAAGGATGTTGGATGGGAGGTAGGTCATCCGATACTTTTCAATGTAATTCCCATAGTCGGAGCTTTTTGTTGGGAAAATGTGAGGGTTGGCATGTCTTCCTTGTCATGTATGTTGATCAAGGAGGCCAAGGTTGTTAAGCATCGCAAAAATCATTCCTATTCGAGGAATGTGGAGGAAGGATTTTTCTTCAAACTCCAAGCCATCAGTAGAACTCCGCCGATGGTAAGGCAAAGAATCGAGAACTCTTCAAGAGATTTTTTTTTTTTTTTTTTTTTTTTTTTTTTTTTTTTTTTTTTTTTTTTTTTTTTTTTTTTCTTTTTTTTTTTTTTTTTTTTTATGCATTAGATCGTGGAAAAGAGTCCTATGGCTCATCGATAGGTAGCTCCAAAGATTGATGAGGCCAAGGACAATCGTCTGTTAGCAAAAGATTCCCCAAGGAGTGATGAAATAATTTTTCACGATCTTCCTCAAAGAACCATGATTTGATGGTACCGCAAAGCAATCAAAGAAAGGAGTATATGTCATATCGTCAGATTGTCAATGAGTATGTGGATGAATGGGACCGGAAAGCTATCTTTGAGACAAGCTTTATTCAGATCATCGTAATCCACGCAAAATCGCACCTCTCCTCCGGGTTTCAAGACGGGGACTATGTTGATAGCCATTCAGGTATGTTGACACCATGATGATGCCGGACTTGAAATTGTTTCACAATTCTTCTTTAACCTTTAACCTCCACTCGTGTTTTAATCGCCCGAGCTTCACCGACCGGGCTTGAATTCCCTTTGATGGGAAGGCGAATGAATGATAATGTCAATGGATAAATGTACCATGTCTTCGTGAGACCATGCAAACACATCCCGGAATAGGGTCAATAGAGTAACCATGTCATTCCTTTGGTTTGGAGTGAGGTCCGCATCAACTGGACTTGTTTGGGGTTTTCTAAGGTTCCGAGGTTTAAAAGAGGTGGTTTGATCAAGATTTGGCTTGGGTTTGTCTTTCACCCATTCTTTGATCTCCCGAGGTATCTCATAGTCATCTTGTATTTCCATCAAGTCCGAGTCCAACTTTACATCAAAGTTACAAGCCTGTGGAGAATAGCACCTCATCGCAAGTACATGCACATCTAAATTCGTAGTCCTCAAACAAAATATGCTTTCACTTAGTATATAACATCGCTCAATCACACAAAGTGTTAGCCTCAGAATGACAAAAAGTAATCGCTAACATGTATGTAAAAAGTAAGCAAAGCTATTGCTATCTACAAGGTAGAGAGAGTTTTTCCTTTTTACCCTCGCAAGCAAATGCAAGGAGTGGTGCTCCAATTGTCGAGGGCAAAGTCTTGGTGGATCGCAGTGATGGAGGGGCTATCATCAACTCTCTTTTCCCGAATGATGACCATTACGTCTGGGCCATCATCGTCTCTGGGTGTATCTATTTGAGAAGTGTTTGTTTGGGTTTTTGTTTGGTTTGACCGCACTATTGATGGTCGCCACGTACTCCTATCAAGAGGAGATCGTCTTTCGTAGTTCAAAGCTTTGGTTTGAAAAGGTTCAAAGGGGTAAGTGTGAGAGAAGAGTAGAGATGTTTTTTTTTTTTTTTTATTTATTTACATGCATGGAAAATAAAAGGCATACTACGTAAGAAAGTGATACTGCTCCAACATTTTCTCGAACTCGCAACTTTATCCCCCCGGATCTACATCTTCTGGCTAGTTGAGGCCTCGATAGTCCAGCTTGTCGCTGGTTATGTTGCCTTTGTGGCTCGTGATAGAGGTTACCCTTGATTCTCAATGTCTTCGCCAGGCTATAACTTGATCGCTTCCTCGATTCAAAGACATTCCTCGTGGACGCTTGAAATGGACGACAAAAAAGGGATGAACTCGATTCTTTAATGGGTTGGATTCCCCACAATCTCACCACCTTTTTCTTCATCTATTCCTTCGCCTTCTTCATGGGTTTCAAAGGATTCAACCATGAAATCTCCTCGAATCGTTGTTGCATTTCTTGCAAAGAACTTTCCTTTTTTTGGTTTTTTCTTCCTCGAAAGGATTAGTATTTCCTCCAGATCATCCAAGGTGATAAAATCAGAAACGGGTTGATATCTTGGAACCATAGGACGCTTGATGTTGGCGGGGAATCTCCTTTGGGGATGCCTTTGTCTCCTCTCGTCATTTCTTGCATTAGATCACCCACTTTGTGTTCTCGCGTAATTGTCGCCATAGCCTTCACCTCATTTGAACCGGTCTATCTCGAATGGACATCTTAAGCTTTTTATTTCCTTTTCGCTTTTTTTTGGTCATGGAATTTTATCTCCAATTTCCATTTTCAATGAGATCCCGGATTTTATGTCGCAAAGACCAAAGATTCTTCAAACCGTATGTCCAAGTGAGTTAGAATGGTAGAGACATATCTTGGTGGAATCATAACTCTTTATCTTGGGATTTATAGGAGGCAAGAACTTAGTAATCCTTCCTTCGCTTATCGTAAAATGTAGCATTTCTTCATTGGATTTGCTCAGAGGGGTGAATTTTCTGACTCTTTTTAGAGGTTGTTTGATCTTTCATCTTTGAGAATTCGTGATTCCCTCGATCGATTTTTTCACCGGGCGAGATCTTCTAGCAATTTTATCATCCCCATTTTCTTGTATTTTCAACCGCTTTGATCTTCTTCATTTAATCGGCTCATCGTGGAGTCCTTTTTCTTGGCTTTCTCGATAGTTGAGTGAAAATTGCCTTGTTTCGATGTGGCGCACTATCACTTTAGCCAAAGCAGGTTTACTTGATTCTCGATCGCATCCAATTTTTGCATTATCGCATACCCTCCTCCGAAGTTTTCCCACTCTAGACATTTGTTATGTGCTTTTGGGGTATTCTCCATCCTTCAGATGTACTTTATTTAATTGGATACATTTCAGCCGCTTTCCGACCCGATCATGTTTACTTCTTCCAGATCATGTCGCAATGGAAGGTTGGTGTTGATATTTTGTTGGTCGTTGTTCACCACAACATCGCCACTTTCGATCGATTTTGAATCTTATGTTTTAAGGACCAACAATCTTGTGTATCGTGGTCCCGAGACCCCGAGTGGTAAGCACATCTCGGGCTTGATTGTATCTTTTGCTCCCCGGTTCCAGAGGTGGAGCTAGTTCAAGTAATTTTCTTATGATCCATTAATATCGCCAATACATTTTCAAGGGAATCGCTTAAGTGGAGTGAATAACCGATTTTCCGATCTTTCAAATTTTCTTTTTTTCTATCCCGGTATTGGTTGAATGCATGTTGTTGAGATGGCGATTGTCTTGCATTTTCCAAATAGGGGACCGTAGTTTGGTCTCCTAGCTTGCCCCTCGCACAACAAGGGATACATCTTTATTGCCTTTATCTGCAATTCTGGGATCACTCGATACTTGCCAGCTCAGATATGTTCATGATCGCTTCCAAGGCAAGTGAAGTCTTTAATCTTGCCTCGCTTTCGTGCCCATCTCGCCATTTCGTCGTGTTTGATCATTTTCGCAAATGGCTTTCCTATGCCTCGCTAGGATCCCTCTCAGTAAAGAGCCCTCGATATCAATAAATGTCATTACCATCTCGCTTCATTATCATTGATGGAATGACTTGCGCCGCTAGATGTCTCCACCTTTGGGCATATTCTCTAAAGATTCAAGATTTTGCTTTTTTCACTTTAGTCACTTGATATCGATCCGTGCCATTTCAGATCGAAAAATCAGATCGATTTAGAAAGGCGGGCCAATTCTTCCTGGGCCAGGATTTTGGCATTGTCAAGTCGGGCATACCAGCTTTAGCTTCTCCAAAGGAGACTCTTTTGAAAAAGTTGCATTCTCGAGGCTTTCATTTTCAAAGATAAGACCCTGGCTCGCCAATGTACACTTTTAGGTGCGATAGGATCACCGCCCCATTGTACTTTTCAAACTCGACTTTGAATTTGGTAGGATATCGAGCCCTCGGGAATATACAGAGATCTCAATAGTGACACTCCCATAATTTCCACCCTTTAATCGACCGGATGGTATCCTCCATTTGTTGGACTTTCTTTCTTATATCCCCGCTTCTCGATCATCCCCGAGATTTGTGATTTCTTTATTGGAATGAGGTTTAGGTATCCGGTTTCCATCTTTTTTACCAATGCCCCGATCGCCTCAAAGTGTGAAGGACTCGTTGAGTAGGCATTGTCTGCCCTCGCGATTTTTACTTTGTTCTTTAGAAAGACAACCAATTCTCGCTTATCTCGATTCCTTAATCCTTCAAACTCCTCTCTGGAAACAGGAGTAGGATCAGCCGGGCACTTGTAGCCATGTTTAACGGTGGGCTCTGCCTTCTTGGACTTTAACCGTAACGGACCGATTGCTTCCTCGCGCAAAGACTTGTATAGTTTAGTCTTTAGGGAATGTATAATAACATGCTATGTGATGTGTCCATTTTAGGAATTTTTATCCCGCAAAACGGATGTCACTGCTTGTAGAAAGATGTTAAAAATATATATGTGTACACATTTCTTCATATTTCTCATTACATGGAGATAGATATGGAATGAAATTACAAGTAATTGTGTTTACAAGTAATTTGAAATGAGAGAGCATGAAGAGACTTTCTCCGCTTTTGGGTTTATCAGAGGTCGACCTATCTTAGGTTACTCTCATGCTTTTTTGGCATGAAGGTTCCCAAATCATCGCAATCTACTTGACGGAAGTTAATCCGGTCTTTCAACCGGAGCGAATTTGGTGGTGCTTTTCCCGAGCCTCTGAGAATTAGTCTTCTCACGAGTCCAAAGAATCAAACACCGACGGATAGCCTTCCCCGTGGAGGGACCACACAACATACATTCACATACATCGCGGCCTCACCGTATGAAAATGATGACATATACAAGCACTACTAATATCACAAGTGAGATATGGTGCGAAGCACTAATATCACAAGCGATATATGGTGCGTAAGCACTAATATCACAAGCAAGTTATGGTGCGAAGCACTAAGTGCAATAAGGAAATGCATTCGTACACATTCATCAAATGTAAATGCAACATCCACACACAAGCAGATAACAGTTTTGAAAAGATTGAAATAGCGGCTTAAGTCCTCTTACTGGAGTCCCCAGCAGAGTCGCCACCTGTCGACGTCGGGATTTTTGGATGTCCTTTCCGCTATTTGTTCTTTTGGTGTTCTCATTTTAGGTGAGATTTGTTTGAAAAAACAAGTGAAAAAGGTCCGGACATGTATAATGTCGACGATGGACCGTTAAGAGTCGCCATTGGTTTTTTAAATGGTTGTACCAACACAACCGAGAAAAGGTTTGCAGACATTGACCCAAATGATGTGACATCGCTAAACTGCCTGTGAAACCGAGATTCATTAGGGTCCGGGACTTGTTATGCGGGGGAAGGTGTTAGTAGGCACTTCGACATCCGTGTTACTACATGGTGACCGCTTCTTTTCAAGAAACTATTATCTCAATGTGTGTGTGTGTGGGTCAATGTGTCGTTATTTGGAAGTAAAGTGCGAGGCCTCGCTCAACCTATATATACATGTGGTTTGAATTTATGTAAAAATTCAGCTTTTTAGCAAGATATAGCAATGATGTTTTATAAAAAGGTTTTTCAAACCCCGATGCTCAATAGTAATTGAGACCTTTACACTCCCATTTTATTAAGTGTTCGCTTTGATTGATTTTATTTTTTTTTAATGCGAGGCATCCGTATGAAAATAATGTACAAAATAATGCCGACTTCCTCGTGGGTATGGAAACCATCCGAGGAATTTCAGACACCGCAGTAATAATTTACAAGTCATATAAATTTAAAAATGTCCATCACGGAACCGAATCTAGATCCAATGGGATGAATCTGTGATCACATGATTCCTAGCGCACAAGATACCGTAATTTGTATTATATGTGTAGTATATAAGGTGTATATATATAAAAGTCATAAATATATATATACGTACATGATCACCAACCACGTAAGCACCTCCATGGGGGATCGTAAATGTAAATAAAAGTCAAAAGTTATCAACCGCCACTTTGAGGAAACTCCAAAGTGATTTAAACGTAAATAAAGTCAGAATATTGGCCAACCGCCACGAAGGAAACTCCAAAGTGGATGTAATGTAAATAAAGTCAGATAAAGGATCAATCGTAAGTAAACTCCAGCAGTGATTTAAACGTAAAGAAAGTCAGAAGCGATCAACCACCACGTAAGTAAACTCTGTGGGTATATATATATATATATATATATATATATATATATATATATATATATATATATAATACGATGTAAAAATCTGTGTCATCGTAATGTAAGCTCATATATATATATATATATATATATATATATATATATATATATATATAAATAATGTAGTTCTGATATAAAAATCCAAAATCATCGTATATAGTTCTGTATATATATATATATATATATATATATATATATATATATATATATATATATATATATATATATATATATAATAAAAATTCATAAAATTCAAGCTCATCGAACAAAGTCCCACCAAGCTCATATATACACATATATATATATATATATATATATATATATATATATATATATATATAAAGCAAGTAAACGCCTGCATCAAGTTCAGGCTCATATAACAAAGTTCACACACATATATATATATATATATATATATATATATATATATATATATATATATATATATATATATATATATTAAAGCAAATAAAAACGCCTGCATCAAGTTCAGGCTCAATCGAGGCATAACTCGATAATAATGTTATATAATATATATATATATATATATATATATATATATATATATATATATATATATATATATATAGAAATGAAACCACTGATCAAGTCCAGCAAAAGCAAGCAACACGACTCTCAACGCAGTAGAAGGGTGTGTGCAAAGATGAAGAGAAAGACTCTAAAGTGTGTGAGAAGGCTTTACAATTTGATCGCTAAAGAAGACTTTATATCTTTAGAGTGGGTAAACACCGACTTTTGTAGGTACAAAAGGGCTATATATGAGCTCTGTGTGTTTAAAAGGGAAAGTACATCGCATGGGGGTGAGTGCAGAGCAAATCAAGGTGGCTTCCTCGCTTTTTTTTTCTTACAAAATGGCCACCCCAAGCCCTCTATTTATAGAGGGGGAGCCGCAGGTCTACTGCGGCACCTAGTAGTAGTGTGTACTCATGGCACGCCTCGGGTGCCCCGGCAAAGTGTGGGTCCCGCCGTGTCGGTCACGATATTCGGACAACGCTATTGCTCGCCGCCGGCCGCTCATAACTTTCAACCGGAGTCCGATGGAAGCGTGCCATATCATTCCGGAAAGCTCTTTCCGAGAGCTACACAATGACATATGATTTTGCCCTTTTTGATTCCAGAAGATGGGTCCATGACCAAAATGGCATTCCCGTGTTTCCGCCAAAGCAATTCCGTTGAGCCGCTTTTATGTAGTTTGCGCCCGAAAGTTAAGATATGGTTCTTGTGGGACTTCTATTGAAGTATTTTGAGTTGACATGAGTTGATTTGATTTGAGTTGAAGTTGAGTTGGAAAATGACCATTTTGCCCCTCCCGGTTATCTCTCCGGTTTCGCAGCAGTAGCAAGTAGCTTTTTCTCGTGATTATCTCTCGAGGTCGACTTGATGTCGACTTTTTGACTATCCTCGTGGTTATCTCGAGGTTGGTTTCGACCTCCCGGGCTATCTCCTGTGCTTTGATCTTGATCCCCGGGCTATCTCCCGGTTGAAATCGATTTTCGGGGTTGGGTTATCTCCGGTTGAAATTGATGTTTCCTCCAATGTTATCTCCGCTTTTGCCCTCCCCGCATGGAAATATGAAAAGATCTTCGATGCCCTCTTTATCTTCATGCAATGGGTTAAAATTGATGTATGACAAGGTCCTCACAATGTAATGGTTATCTCACAAATCCGAGTGTGAAAAAGAATCGCATTTTCGCACATCACCTCCATCGCATGGTTAGTAACATCGAAAAGAAAATTTAATGGTTTAAGAATACTGGATCTTCCGATACCTTCGCTGAAGTAATATTCCACGGATTACTTCACTAAATTTCACCTGATGTTACGCTAGATTGATGACAACCACCAGATGTCTCACCCTTCTTGAGGTGATTTGGAGTTTCCTTTCGCTGTTGGGTGCTTGTGCCCCATTTCCTTAAGCGTTTGATTCGCAACCCGGCTGAACTGATGACTTAAATGTCTCTGAAATCCCTGGAGGGTGTAATTCATTCTTTCACTGCCCATATTTGAACGTCGGTGTAGAGGCCTCAACTGATGAGGACTTGACGCAGGTTAACATGTTTGATGGTGTAGATTTCCTTCGCTAGACATTTCGTCGTTGGCCTTCTGCTCCTGAGTTAAGAACTTTCTTGAGAATTTTCCCTTTTTTCGTAGGGGCAAGTTAATGTCGCCATGATTTCGTTCAATCTTGGAATCAAAAAAATGCCCCAGTCCTTTCGCATGTTGTTACTGGGGATTCATATGAGAAACTCTCTTTGTCGAGCAAATCGCGAGTGAATAATATCTGAATCGCCATTGAGATAATGATGGACCATGCTAATGGCGCTGACTGGTGCATTTTCCACTTTAGGATGGTTGATAAATGCCCCAGTGTTTAATTGTCGCTGCTTCCGAGATTGCCCCCAATCTTGTTGTAAGGGACCCAATATCCGGTTGTCACCAATTTAGAAATTTCCCCAGCCTTGATTGTTGTCTGGGGTAGTTGCTTTGACAGATGGGCTAATAAGATGCCGAGATCGCAAGAGGCTTTTACTTCTATACCATCTGGTGAACAAGTAGTGGATGTGGGCTTTGATGTTGACAGCTATTTCTGGTAGAAATGTCGCTTTGTTAGAGAGATGATGCCTTAACTCATAGGGATATCGTTGTTGCTAAGCGGAATGACTCTATATCTACCCGAGATATCGCATGTAGTTAGCGGTGGATCTGTTGGCTCGTGTAGAAATCCTTGGGTAGGAGATCACAGTGTTACCTCTTTCTTTTGAGAGGGAATCCATGTTGGACTTGATAGCCCGCATATACACTGATTTGTAGATGGGCTTGTATTTTCCTGCACAGACTAGCTTAGCCATTTTGTCATGTACAGTACAGATTGTATATATCAAACAGCATTATATATGGCAGGGAAATATATGTTGATTCACTTCCCTTTTAGTTGTGCCTTGCTACTTGCTTGATATTTGCTTGTTTCTCCAAGACATTGTGATCTGGATGTATTCTGAACTCCTCCTTGATGGATGGACAGTGAGATGTCTCAAGATTTTTAGAATGGATCGACGATCTGTGTGTATTCCCTACCATATTTGGTGTCTTGGGACTTATTTCTGTATGTGGCTATGGATAGGAGTGAGTTTGTTTTTGTTTTTTTTGGTGAGACCGGACCATATAACATGGCTGCCTACGTACTCCCGTGTATTGGGGAGATCAGGTCGACGTAGTTCGCCCATGTACAGGGCGGATTGCAGATGAAAAGTTTTAATCCCATGTACGGGATAAATTGAAGGTGTGAAAGGTTTAATCCTTGGTGGGATAAACTGAAAGTGTGAAATGAAGTGAAACCAGGCTGCTGGTTTGAAAAGTGTGTTTTTCCCTGAGGGGCAGATGGGTAAAAAGGAAAGGCTGTATGTAGTGAGGATTAAAGAACCTGAAATGACTGGTGATCTAATGATCCAAAACAAGGATGTTTGTTTAATGGTAACCTTAGACATAGTACCGTTTCACGGTGTCTGAATTGATGAGTTACGGAAATTCATCGCCGTCCATTTCCTATAATCTGAAAGTGCCTCCTGTCAATACCTCCTTAACAATAAACGGGCCTTCCCAGTTTGGAGCGAATTTTCCTTTAGACTGAGCTTGGTTGTCAATGATCTTCTTCAAAACCAAGTCGTGTTGTTTGAACTGCCGTAGTCGGACTTTTCTGTTGTAGGATCTTCTTTACTAGTAAAAGGCCGCTCATTTGTGGGCCACATACTTTCCCATGGATTTCATCCATAGCCTCTGAGCTTGGTCCTCGTCCAAACATCTGAGGAGACATCGTTCTGCATCTCTTTTCGTATAGTGCATCTCCACTCAGGTAGAATTTTATAGCAAGTTGATGGATCTGCCTTTTCTCAGTCGGGCTCGCCTCAGCGGGTGTAGATCCATCTCGTAAGCACTTCTTGATGTGTTGATACCAAGGATGTTGGATGGGAGGTAGGTCATCCGATACTTTTCAATGTAATTCCCATAGGCTGGAGATTTTTGTTGGGAAAATGTGTGGGTTGGCATATCTTCCTTGTCATATATGTTGATCAAGGAGGCCGAGGTTGCTAGCGCACTCGCAAAATCATTCCTATTCTAAGGAATGTGGAGGAAGGATTTTTCTTCAAACTCCGAAGCCATCTGTAGAACCTGCCAATGGTAAGGCAGCAGCTGTAGAACCTGTTGAAGAGCTTTCTTCTTTTTCTTTTTTCTTCTTTTTTTTCCTCTTTTTTCTCTTTTCTTTTTTTTCTTTTATGCATTAGATCGTGGAAAAGAGTCCTATGGATCACTGATAGGTAGCTCTGGCATTGATGAGGCCGAAGGACAATCATCTGTTAGCAAAAGATTCCCCAAAGAGTGATGAAAATAATTTTCTCACGATCTTCCTCAGCAACCATGATTTGATGGTACCTCGCAAAGCAATCAGCACAGGAGTACATGTCGTATTGTCAATGAGTATGTGGATGAATGGGACCGGAAAGCTATCTTTAAGACAAGCTTTGTTCAGATCACTATAATCCACGCAAAATCGCATCTCTCCTCCGGGTTTCGGCACGGGTACTATGTTGGATAGCTATTCAGGGTATGTTGACACCATGATGATGCCGACTTGAAATTGTTTCACAATTCTTCTTTAACCTTTAACCTCCACTCAGGTTTTAATCGCCTGAGCTTCTGCCTGACTGGCTTGAATTCACCTTTGATGGGAAGGCGTTGAATGACAATGTCAGTGGATAAACAGACCATGTCTTCGTGAGACCATTCAAACACATCCTGGAATAGGGTCAATAGAGTAACCATGTCATTCCTTTGGTTTGGAGTGAGGTCCGTACCAATCTGGACTTGTTTGGGGTTTTCTAAGGTTTTGAGGTTTAAAAGAGGTGGTTTGATCAAGATTTGGCTTGGGTTTGTCTTTGACCCATTCTTTGATCTCCTGAGGTATCTCATAGTTATCTTGTATTTCCATCAAGTCTGAGTCCAACTTTACATCAAAGTTACAGTCCTCGTGGAGAATAGACACCTCATCAGCAAGTACAGACACATCTAAATTCAGAGTCCTGAAACAAAATATGCTTTCACTTAGTATATAACACCATTCAATCACACAAAGTGTTAGCCTGTAATGACAAAAGTAACTGTTAATGTTGTACAGAAAAAGTAAGCAGTTATTGCTATCTACAAGGTAGAGAGAGTTTCTTCCCTTTTTACCCTTGTCGGCAAATGCAAGGAGTGGTGCTCCAATTGTCTAGGGTAAAGTCTTGGTGGACTGTAGTGATGGAGGGGCTATCATCAACCTCTTTCTCCCGAATGATGACCATTACGTTTGGGCCATCATCGTCTGGGGTGTATCTATTTGAGAAGTGTTTGTTTGGTTTGATTGCACCATTGATGGCTGCCTACGTACTCCTATTGAAGAGGAGATTAGGTCTTTCGTAGTTCAGGCTTGGTTTGAAAAGGTTCAAAGGGGTAAGTGGTGAGAAGAGTGTAGAGATGTTTTTTTTTATTATTTATTTACATGCATAGAAAATAAAAGACATACTACGAAGAAAGTGATACTGTTCCAACATTTTCTGGAACTCGCAACTTTATCCCCTGGATTTACATCTTCTCGGCTAGTTGAGGCCTGATAATCCAGTTGTCAGTGGTTATGTTGCCTTCAGGGCTCGTGATAGAGGTTACCCCTTGATTCTGAATGTCTTCGCTTGTGGCCATAACTTGATCACTTCCTAATTCAGTACATTCCTCAGGGAGGCTTGAAATGGATGCATTGCAAAAAGGGATGAACTCTGGATTCTTTAATGGGTTGGATTCCCCGACAATCTCACCACCTTTTTCTTCATCTATTCCTTCGCCTTCTTCATGGGTTTCAAAGGATTCAACCATGAAATCTCCCTCGAACTGTTGTTGCATTTCTTGCAAAGAACTTTCCTTTTTGGTTTTTTCTTCCTTGGAAAGGATTAGTATTTCCTCTGCATCATCTAAGGTGATAAAATCAGGAACGTGATTGATATCTTGGAACCATAGGACGTTTGATGTTGGCGGGGGAATCTCCTTTGGGGATGCCTTTGTCTCCTTTGTCATTTCTTGCATTAGGATCAGTCCACTTTGTGTTCTGGCAGAATTGTCGCGCATAGCCTTCACCTCATTTGAACTGTCTATCTCGAATGGACATCTTAAGCTTTTTATTTCCTTTTCGCCTTTTTTGGTCATGGGCAATTTTATCTCCAGCTCTCCATTTTCAATGAGATCCTGGATTTTATGTCGCAAAGACCAGCATTCTTCAGTCATATGTCCAAGTGAGTTAGAATGGTAGAGACATATCTTGGTGGAATCATAACTCTTTATCTTAGGATTTATAGGAGGCATCAACTTAGTAATCCTTCCTTCGTTTATCAGAAAATGTAGTATTTCTTCATTGGATTTGCTCAGAGGGGTGAATTTTCGGACTCTTTTAGAGGTTGTTTGATCTTTCATCTTTGAGAATTCGCATTCCCTCGATCGATTTTTCCGCTGGCGAGATCTTCTAGCAATTTTATCATCCCCATTTTCTTGTATTTTCAACCTGCTTTAATCTTCTTCATTTAGCTGGCTCATCGTGGAGTCCTTTTTCTCTTGGCTTTCTGATAGTTGAGTGAAAAATTGCCTTATTTCCTGATGTTGGAGCACTATCAGCTGAGCCAGCAGGTTTACTTGATTCTGGATCACATCCAATTTTTGCATTACTGGCATACCTTCCTCCGAGTTTTCCCACTCTAAGACATTTGTTATTTGCTTTTGGGGGTATTCCTCCCTCCTTCGTATGTACTTACGAATTGGATACATTTCGGTACGCTTCGACCGATCATGTTTACTTCTTCCGTATCATGTTGCAATGGAAGGTTGGTGTTGATATTTTGTTGGTCAGGTTGTTCGACCACAATATTGCCACTTTCAATCAGATTTTGAATCTTATGTTTTAAGGACCAACAATCTTGTGTATCGTGTCCCGGAGACCTTGAGTGGTAAGCACATCTCTGGCTTGGATTATATCTTTTGCTCCCTGGTTCTAGAGGTGGAGCTAGTTCAGTAATTTTCTTATGATCCATTAATATCGCCAATACATTTTCAAGGGAATCGACTAGTGGAGTGAACACCCGATTTTTCGATCTTTCGAATTTTCTTTTTCTATCCTGGCATTGGTTGAATGTGGCATGTTGTTGAGATGGCAGATTGTCTTGCATTTTCCAAATAGGGGGACTGTAGTTTGGTCTCCTAGCTTACCCCTGTACAACAAGGGATACATCTTTAATGCCTTTATCGGGTACCCCCTTGGGATCACTTTCGCATACTTGCCTGTCTGTATATGTTTGGCGACTGCTTCCAAGGCAATGAAGTCTTTAATCTTGCCTGCCTTTAGGCCCATCTCTGTCATTTCGCCGTGTTTGATCATTTCCGCAAATGGCTTTCCTATGCCTGCTAGGATCCTCTCATAGTAAGGAGCCTCTTGGATATCAATAAATGTCATTACCATCACAGTTTCTGTCATTGATGGAATGACTTGCGCTACTAGATGTCTCCACCTTTGGGCATATAATCGGAAAGATTCAGTACTTTTCTTTTTTACTTTAGTCACTTGATATTGATCCGGTGCCATTTCAGGATCGAAAGCCTATCTTGATTTAGAAAGGCGTGGGCCAATTCTTCCCAGGGATTGTGGATTTTGGCATTGTCAAGTCGGACATACTGTGCTTTAGCTTCTCAAAGTGAGACTCTTTTGAAAAAGTTGCATTTCGAGGCTTTCATTTTCAAAGATAAGACCCATTTCGCCAATGTACACTTTTAGGCATGTATAGGGATCGTTTCTTGCCATTGTACTTTTCAAACTACGGGACTTTGAATTTGGTAGGATATTGAGCCCCAGGAATATCTGAGAGATCCGAATAAGTGACACTACCATAATTTCAGTCCCTTTAATTGAATTTGGATGGTATCCTCCATTTGTTAGACTTTCTTTCTTATATCCCCAGTTTCTCGATTATCCCTGAGATTTGTGATTTCTTTATTGGAATGAGGTTTAGGTATCTGGGTTTCCATCTTTTCACCAATGCCCTGACTGCCCCCTAGTGTGAAGAACTCTGGTTGAGTAGGCATTATGCAGCCTCATGTATTTTTACTTTGTTCTTTTAGAAAGACAACCAATTCTGCTATCTGATTCCTTAATCCTTCAAACTCCTCTCGGGAAACAGGAGTAGGATCAGGCTGGGAAATTGTAGCCATGTTTGACGGTGGGCTCAGTGCCTTCGTGGAATTTAACCGGGTAACGGGACCGATTGCTTCCCTGCGAAAGACTTACATAGTTTAGTCTTTAGGAAATGTGTATAATAACATGCTATGTGATGTGTCCATTTTAGGATTTTTATCCTGCAAAACGGATGTCAGCTGTTTGTAGCATGCTAAAAATATGTATGTGTACATATTTCTTCATATTTCTCATTACATGGAGATGGATATGGAATGAAATTACAAGTAATTGTGTTTACAAGTAATTTAAAATGCGAGAGCATGAAGAGACTTTTCTCCGTTTTGGGTTTATCAGAGGCTGACCTATCTTAGGTTACTCTCGCGGCTTTTTGGCATGAAGGTTCCCAAATCATCGCAATTTACTCGGCGGAAATTAATTCTGGTCTTTCAATTGGAAGCGAATTTGGGTGGTGCCTTTCTTCACGAGCCTCGGAGAATTAGTCTTCTCACGAGTCCAGTAATCAAACACCGACGGGATAGCCTCCTGGTGGAGGGACCACACAACATACATTCACATACATAGCGTATCACCGTATGAAAAATGATGACATGTGCGAAGCACTAATATCACAAGCAGATATGGTGCGAAGCACTAATATCACAAGCAGATATGGTACGAAGCACTAATATCACAAGCAGTTATGGTGCGAAGCACTAAGTGCAATAAGGAAATGTATTCGTACACATTCATCAAATGTAAATGCAACATCCACACACAAACAGATAACAGTTTTGAAAAGATTGAAATAGCGGCTTAAGTCCTCTTACTAGAGTCCCCAGCATAGTCGTCACCTGTCGACGTCGGGATTTTTGGATGTCCCTTTCCGTTACTTGTTCTTTGGTGTTCTCATTTTAGGTGAGATTTGTTTGAAAAAATAAGTGAAAAAGGTCTGACATGTATAATGTCGACGATGGACTGTTAAGAGTCGCCAGTTGGTTTTTTAAATGGTTGTACTAACACAACCGAGAAAAGGTTTGCACATTGACCCAATGATGTGACACTGCTAAACGGGTCGGTAAAACCGAGATTCATTAGGGTCCGGGGACTTGGTTATGTAGAGGGAAGGTGTTAGGCACCCCCCGACATCCGTGTTACCACGGTGACCGCCTCTTTTCAAGAAACTATTATCTCAATGTGTGTGTGTGTGGGTCAATGTGCTGTTATTTGGAAGTAGTGCGAGGCCTCATTCGAACCTATATACACAGGGTTTGAATTTATGTAAAAATTCAGTTTTAAGCAAGATATGGCAATGATGTTTTATAAAAGAGGTTTTTCAAACCCTGATGCTCAATAGTAATTGAGACCTTTTACACTCCCATTTTATTAAGTGTTCTGCTTGATTGATTTTATTTTAACAGATGTGAGGCATCCATACAAAAATAATGTACAAAATAATGTCGACTTCCTCGTGGGTATGGAAACCATCTGAGGAAATTGAGACCATGAGAATAATTTACAAAGTCGCTATAAATTGAAAATGTCCATCACGGAACCGAATCTAGATCCAATAAATTTGAATCTATGATCACATGATTCCTAAAGCGACATGATAATCATAATTTGTATGAAAGCGAGAAGCGGTATATATATAAAAGTCAGAATATATATATATACGTATTGGGATCACCAACCACGTAAGCACCTCCATGGGGATCAAAAAAGTAAATAAAGTAAAAGTTATCAACCGCCATACGGAGGAGAAACTCCAATTTGAATAAACGTAAATAAAGCTATAATACGGCCAACCGCCATATAAGAAAACTCAAAGGGACAAAATGTAAATAAAGTTGTACAAAGCGATCAATCGCCATGTAAGTAAACTCGGCAGACGAAACATAAAGAAAGTCAAAAAGCGATCAACCACCACTAAGTAAACTCTCGGGTGGACGAAATATATATATATATATATATATATATATATATATATATATATATATATATATATATATATATATATATATATATATATATAACTGTGGTGAACTCGCATTGATGAGCACGGATTTTACATAGAATGCGTTTATATATATATATATATATATATATAAAAGCAATAAACGCACAGGATGTAAAATCTGGGCTCATCGTAATGAGTTCACCACAATATATATATATATATATATATATATATATATATATATATATATATATATATATATATATATATATATATATAGCGAATAAATGCACTGATGTAAAATTCAAGCTCATCGAACAAAAGTCAAACACACAGTTAATATATATAAATGTAAATATATATATATATATATATATATATATATATATATATATATATATATATATATATATATATATAAAGCAAGAAACGCACGGGCATCAAGTTCAGGCTTATCGAACAAAGTTCACATACGATTAATATATATAGATGTAGATATATATATATATATATATATATATATATATATATATTAAAGCAAATAAACGCTCCGCATCAAGTCTAGGCTCATCGAACAAAGTTTGACATACAGTTAATATATACAAATATATATATATATATATATATATATATATATATATATATATATATATATATATATTAAAGCAAATAAACGCTCCAGCATCAAGTTCAGGCTCAATCGAGGCATAACTCGATAATGTTAGTCAAGATATATGTAAATATATATAATATATATATATATACTGATGAAATGAAATCACGGACCAAAGTCAGGGCAAAAGCAAGCAACACGACTCTCAACGCGTGTAGAAGGTGTGTCTGAAAGATGAAGAGAAAGAGACTAAAGTGTGTGAGAAGGCTTACGGTTTGGCTCGCCATGAAGACTTCTATGTCTTTAGAGTGGGTAAACACCGACTTTTGTAGGTACAAAAGGGCTATATATGAGCTCGCTGTGTGTTTAAAAGGGAAAGTACAACTGCATGGGGTGAGTGCAGAGCAAATTGGGGGGTGGCTTCTCGCTGTTTTCTCTTACAAAATGGCCACCCCAAGCCCTCTATTTATAGAAGGGGAGCCATAAGTCTACTTACGGCACCTAGTGTGCAGGTGTACTACTTGTGCCCGGTGCCCCCGACAAAGGTGGGTCCCGTAGTGTCGGCGCACGTACATTCTGGACAACGCGCTATTTATTAAGCTCGATTGCTCATAACTTTCAACCGGAGTCCGATGGAAGTGTGCCATATCATTTTAGAAAGCTCTTCAAGAGAGCTACACAATGACATAGGATTTGTCCTTTTTGATTCTAGGAAGATGGGTCCATGACCAAAATGGCATTCTGTGTTTCCGTCCAGCGATCCGTGAGTAGTTTTCGTAGTTTGCGCTTGAAAGTTAAGATATGGTTCTTGTGGGACTTCTATTGAAGTTTTTTGAGTTGACATGAGTTGATTTGATGTGAGTTGAAGTTGAGTTGGAAAATGACCATTTGCCCCTCCCGGGAGTTATCTCCGGTTTTTTGTGATAGTCAGAAAGGTCTTTTTCTCGGGATTATCTCTGAGGTTGACTTGATGTTGACTTTGACTGTCTTCAGCGTTATCTCTGAGGTTGTCTTGACCTCCTGGGCTATCTCCAGGCTTTGATCTTGATCCCCCGGGGCTATCTCCGGGGTTGAAACTGACTTTCCCGGGGTTATCTCCGGGGTTTGAAATTGTTTTCCTGGGGTTATCTCTAGGGTTGTAAACTGGATCTCCTGTGGCCATCTCCGGGGATAAAATTGATGTTGTGGTCCTCAAATGTTATCTCTAGAGTGTGAAAAAGACGTTTTTGACCTCCTGCATGGTTAGTAACAGGAAAAGAAAATTTTGAGTGTCTACAATAGGCACTATGATCGTTGTCTCACTATTATGATCGCTGTGTTTTGATGAGTTCTTGTATGAGATTCTTTCTGGATTGCTCGTCTGTTGAGAATCGTGGAATGCTTTACGATTTTGCCAAAGCTTTGTAAGCACTTAACTGACTACGATTTTAATTGGTGACTACTTGAAGACTCTACGATTTTGAGTGTAGCCTACGATTCTTATTTTAGCTCAGCAGGCGCTCGACAAACTGTCTCTACGATTCCGAGAGTAACTTACTTGACAGACAACATTTCTGCCTTGACTTCTGCAATCTCTTGGCTAGTTTATTAAACTGTAATTCTGCTTTGTCCTATCTATTACAACTCATAAGATCAACCTAACAAGTTTGATCTTTCTATTACATAGTTCTTGTACATCATAATCTTTCTAATTCAAAAGACTTTATAAGATGATAATCGTTTAGCTAAGAGCAACTTAACATTTCTAATCTTTAATCTAAGTGTAAGACCCCGAATTTTATGAAATAAAAGTATTCAATTTTTCTATTCAGTAAATGGTTAAATTGATAAAAAGCAAAGTTAAGGGTGATATATGAATTTTTTTTTCAAAATACGCAAGTGGTTATAAAATATTCATTTTTGTCGGGGAATATTCGTTTAGTCGTGGAATATTCTTTTCGCTGAGGAATATTTAAATGCGACCAGTATGACCATTTGTGGGCCCCATAATGAGAATAAGCTATCGGATGAAGAAAAGCGACAAATTTGAGTTTTTATAAATAACAGCGTAGTTTATTCTGAATTAACAATTGTTGGAATACCGGTGGTTAAAATACATGAATACGCGAAGTTGCACAATAACACTTGCGGTATTGCAGCGAGTATTTTTTCAATTATTGATTCTTACGTGAGAAGGCATTCTTTCAATAATTATTACTGATAATTATTATTCAATATTTTATTTTATTGAATCAATAATTGCTGCGTTGATATTTTATATTATTGTTGTTTCAATAATTGTCATTGCACAGTATCTCCATTATCAAATCAATAATTCATATTATTTGAATAATATTATTAGATAGCATTATTGGCAATGTCTAGAAAGTTCTGTCAAGGAGAGGTTTGGTCACCTAATTGCGCGCCAATAAGGAGAAATCCTTATCGAAAAGCCCCCTCTTTCCTGGGAACTGCCTGGTTGTCATAAATGTGATTATGTAATATTATTTGTGAATAATTAATTATTGATTTATATGATAAGGAAATATTTATTTGATGCGGATTTAAATGATGGATTTATTTATTTGGTTATAAATGAAGGAATTAATGTTGAGGTATTTTATCAGTATTTTATCGGATTGGAGGTATTAAAAGATCAAATCAAGATTCTTGCTGACTTTATTGTGTGAGTTATAATTTTTAATCGGAAGTTGGATCGTTGTGATTTTTGGATATGTTATACATATATAAGTTGAGTATATGTTCACAAATTTTGAACCGTTAAAATGAGCGAATGATTGTTATGAATTTTAAGAGGTGACTGATTCGAAAATTAGGTTTATAAATGATTTTGGTGGAAAATTCTAGAAATTGGTGGGCCCCACTTTTGGTTGTTGGGGAAGATGGCTGACTTTTGGTGGGTGGAATAGTAGCAGGTAAAGTCATCAGGTAGTAGGTCAAGTCTGCTTCGGCGTGCTAACATTTTCTTATAAATAGAGGGGTAAGTTAGAATTGAAAATCACACCAGAATTCATAAGTTTTCTCTCTTTTTCTCTCTAGATTATCGAGTGTATTTTGTGAGTATTTAGATACTTGGTGAGTTGTTATTCATCAGTGCAAGTTTCCTTCAGCGTCATATCCGATATCCAGTCAGAAGTACTGCTCTTTTGAGGTAAGAGATAGTAAGGGATTTTAAGGGTTGTTATGTTTTTCAGTTTCGTAATTTTTCTGACCTTCAAAAATTCTGGAAAAATTTGAAATGATAATTTGATGAGTTTTCTAAATTGTGTCCAAAAATGGCAATTTTTGGATGTATAGATTATGAGTTATGAATTTTATGAGAAAAGACTATTTTAAAAGTAAACCCTTATAACTCCTTGTGGTTAACTCCAAAATTGGTGAAATTTTTATTGGGAGTACATGTATATGATAGAAGTATACTCTGTAAATTTCGGAATTTTTGGATAAAAGTACAATTTTTGATAAATATCTAAATATTCGGCTGTTTTGGCCATATGAAAAATAGTAAATGATTTTTAAAAATTCTGAGAAAAATATTTGTTTAATATGGGACTATATTCTACTAAATCTCAGAAAAGAAAAATTGTTTGTACAGATTTGGTATTTATCATGAATATTGTCTAATTATGAGTAAATGAATTAAATATGTTATGTGAAGTAAGAAAATTAGAAAATATGATTTTATGGCTTGAGAATCATATATGAGGTATATGCAGATTTTTTATGAGGGTTTTGGTTATTGGTGATGAAATCTTATGAGTTTGGAATTTTAGGATGATTAAATGCATTATTTAGTAAAGTGTAAATAATTAAAATAAATTGTTTATAAGTTTAAGAAATGTTATTTCAATATCATTATAACGAAATATTGGTATGGATTTTATTGTGGAATTTCTACCTTTTTTGTGTCGGGTTTACTATTCATGAGTTACTATTCACGAGTTATTATTCATGAGTTACTATTCACGAGGTTACTATTCATGGGTTACTATTCACGAGTTACTATTCATGACAAAATTGGTTTCTTTTTTTCTAACCAAATTATAGTTGATTTATGAATATTACTCTTGAGATTAAATCTAGATGTTTTGATTATATTGATTTTACTATTATATATAACATTTTTATAACCCTATTGATGATATTTCTCTTTGACTTGAGCGTAAAGATGGGTAGATTTTTGGTATGATCATGACTATGGGTTCCCTTTGGCCAGTAGTGCAAAGTTGAATTGTTGACTGGTATGATCATGACCATTAAATTTATAATTGAATATCTTTAGCTTAAGTGAAAAGGTGAAATGATCAACAAGGTTATAATTATTGTTTATATAAATTCTGAAAGGATTATATATTTCTTTGAGATATTAATATATTTATCCTGTAGTGCAAATATGAACTGTTGATAAATATATTTGGCCTAAAGTGCAAATATGAACTGTTGATGAATATATTTGGCCTGTAGTGCTAATATAAACGGTTGAGGAATATCTTTGGCTCAGAAGTCAAAAGATGAATTGTTGATGAATATCTTTGGCGTGAAGTGCAAAAGATGACATGTTGTTGAATATCTTTGGCCGAGAATGCAAAGATGAGCTGTTGACAAATATCTTTGGCCGTGTAATGCAAAGATGAATTTATTAGTATGATTATGAACAAGAGCTGTGATTTGGTATAACCATGATCTTTGATGTTTCAGGTAAAGGCATGTGATGAAAATTATCTTCGTCCTGGATGCGAAGAGGAATTTAGAATTACAATTATGATTATGAGTTATTCATATAATTGTGGAAAGGAACCATTGATTAATGTTACGAGGATAAAACATTATTGGTGGACTTTTAATGTGGAAAGATAATAGACTTTATGGTCTATTTGACTCTTCTAATGGATTGTTTCGTTCACATTACTGCAACTATGGTTGAAAACTTTATCATCTACCATATGTTCTAAATCTACGATTTATTCTTTGTTGAAGGCTATTGATATTTTATTTATCTTTAGTCATGATATTCTTTATTGAGCTAGTTGTGTTTCACCCTTTTGCTTCACAATTTCTTTCGTGTAATAAGAGTGTATTTGGGTCGAGGGGGGTGTGAGGGAATAGAGCGGTGGTCATCATTTAGTAGTTATATTTGGTGAATCAAATAGGGTGAAAGCGAACCCAACGTTGGAAGGGTGTTTTGCCACTATCATACAAGATGTCTAAAGACATTCAACCTCGTGTCATCATAAGACAAGGTTGTGCACATCAACTTACTGAGTATATCTACGCGCACTACCTATATGATCTTGGTGTTTGTTTGAAGTATAATTCTTAATTAGAGACAGTGGAGATAATGATATGTCAAGAGAAGACTCACCATTGGAAAGAATATGATAGTAATCTTCTTGTTTTTCTTTGGGGTCTATTGGGTCAACCAAGGATAGTTCTGTGGCCATATGATATCTATTATAGCCTAGACGCAGCGGCCTCCCGTATACGAAGGTTTTCTTGAGCACTTCCCAAATATTCTAATTTCTAAAAGCAATTTTTGACTATACCTTTATGTGTAGGTATCATTTGAGGTTACATCCCATCGATGGGACATTTGTCACATTACAGTTGGGACACGAGTCACAGTTAGTATATATTTGTATCCAAACTCACAGCATATGTGTTATTCTATTTTGTACGATAATTGTTGTAATAAAGTTGTAGTTGTTTTCTGTACCATGTATTTGGCGACTCAGAATGGGTTGGATGGAATGGACCTATTTTGGGGTTGTCACATTTGGTATCAGAGCTTAGGGATATGGTCTTTGGCAGAGATCGGGGAATAGAACTAGGAGGGGAGAGATGAGTAAATCCTTCGCTAGTGTGTCCTATCTAAGCTTATTTGTTGGTCAGTCATAATATCGGGATATTACGTGATATGTTAATTTGTTCAATTAACCCTTGTTTTGAAGCTGTATTCTAGAATGATATCTGAAATACAGGAGATGAGCAATGGAGAAATCATTATGACAGGAAAAATGGAATCTAAAATGAAAGCAAAGTATTCTCAACTCTTTAAAAAACCAGGTACGTAAATTTCGGGGACAAAATTTCATAAGGAGGGAGATTGTAAGACCCCGAATTTTATGAAATAAAAGTATTCAATTTTTCTATTTAGTAAATGGTTAAATTGATAAAAGTTTAAAGTTAAAGGTGATATATGAATTTTTTTTCAAAATAAGCAAGTGGCTATAAAATGCTTATTATTGTCGGGGAATATTCGTTTGGTCGTGGAATATTCTTTCTGTCCGGGAATATTTGTACGACGACGCAACCATTTGTGGGCCCCATAATAGAATAACTGTCGTATGAAGAAAATGACAAATTTGAATTTTTATAAATAAGCGTAGTTATTTACAGATTAACACTTTGTTGGAATACACGGTGGTTAAAATGATGTCTACGCGTGGTTGCACAAGAGATTACACGGTATTGCACAGTATTGTTGAATTATTGATCCTTACGTAAGAAGGCACTACTCAATAATTGTTACAGTAATTACTGTTCAATATTTTATTTTATTGGTTCAATAATTGCTGCGTTGATATTTTATATTATTGTTGTTTTGATAATTGTCCTTTGACTGATATCTCCATTATCGGATCAATAATTCATATTATTTGAATAATATTATTAGATAGCATTATTGCCAATGTCTAGAAAGTTCATCGAGGAGAGGTTTGGTCACCTAATTGCGCTCCAGTAAGGAGAAATCCTTATCGGAAAGTCCCCTCTTTCACGAGGCGCACTGGTTGTCATAAATGTGATTATGTAATATTATTTGTGAATAATTAATTATTGATTTATATGATAAGGAAATATTTATTTATTCATGGATTTAAATGATGGATTTATTTATGTGGTTATAAATGAAGGAATTAATGTTGAGGTATTTTATCGTATTTTGCCGGATTGGAGGTATTAAAAGAACAAATCGGTGTTCTTACTGACTTTATTCATGTGAGTTATAATTTTTAATCGTAGATTTGGATTGTTGTGATTTTTGGATATGTTATACATATGTAAGTTGAGTATATGTTCACAAATGTTGAAGCAATTAAAATGAACAAATGATTTGTTATGAATTTTAAGAGGTGATTGATTCGGAAATTAGGTTTATAAATGATTTTGGTGGAAAATTCTAGAAATGGGTGGGCCCCACTTTTAGTTGTTGGGGAAGATGGATGATTTTTGGTGGGTGGAATAGTAGCAAGTAAATCCATCAGGTAGCAGGTCAAGTCTGCTTCAGCGTGCTAACATTTTCCTATAAATAGAGGGCTAAGTTAGAATTGAAAATCACACCAGAATTCATAAGTTTTCTCTCTTTTCTCTCTAGATTATCGAGTGTATTTTAAGAGTATTAAATACTTGGTGAGTTGTTATTCATCGCTGCAAGTTTCCTTCAAATGTCATATCAGATATCCAAATCAATCTTTCTTTCTTTTGAGGTAAGAGATAGTAAGGGATTTTAAGGGTTGTTATGTTTTTCGGTTTCGTAATTTTTCGACCTTCAAAAATTTGGAAAATTTGAAATGATAATTTGATGAGTTTTCTAGATTGTGTCCAAAATGGCAATTTTGGATGTATAGATTATGAGTTATGAACTTTATGAGAAAAGACTATTTTAAAAGTAAACCCTTATAACTCCTTGTGGTTAACTCCAAAATTGGTGAAATTTTTATTGGGAGTACATGTATATGATAGAAGTATACTCTGTAAATTTCGGAATTTTTGGATAAAAGTACAATTTTTGATAAATATCTAAATATAAATTTGTTTTGGCCATATGAAAAATAGTAAATGATTTTAAAAAATTACGAGAAAATATTTGTTTAATATGGGACTATATTCTACTAAATCTTTAAAAGAAAAATTGTTTGTACAGATTTGGTATTTATCATGAATATTGTCTAATTATGAGTAAATGAATTAAATATGTTATGTGAAGTAAGAAAATTAGAAAATATGATTTTATGGCTTGAGAATCATATATGAGGTATATGCAGATTTTTGATGAGGGTTTTGGTTATTGGTGATGAAATCTTATGAGTTTGGAATTTTAGGATGATTAAATGCATTATTTAGTAAAGTGTAAACAATTAAAATAAATTGTTTATAAGTTTAAGAAATGTTATTTCAATATCATTATAACGAAATATTGGTATGGATTTTATTGTGGAATTTCTACCTTTTTTGTGTCGGGTTTACTATTCATGAGTTACTATTCACGAGTTATTATTCATGAGTTACTATTCACGAAGTTACTATTCATGGGTTACTATTCACGAGTTACTATACATGACAAAATTGGTTTCTTTTTTCTAACTAAATTATAGTTGATTTATGAATATTACCCTTGAGATTAAATCTAGATGTTTTGATTATATTGATTTTACTATTATATATAACATTTTTATAACCCTAATGATGATATTTCTCTTTGACTTGAGTGTAAAGATGGATAGATTTTTGGTATGATCATGATTATGGGTTCCCTTTGGCCAGTAGTGCAAAGTTGAATTGTTGACTGGTATGATCATGACCATTGAATTTATAATTGAATATCTTTAGCTTAAGTGCAAAGGTGAAATGATCAACATGGTTATAATTATTGTTTATATAAATTCTGAAATGATTATATATGTGACAACCCGAAAATTCGGATCGTCCAGAATTTAGGGTTAAAGAATTTATTATTAATAAAAGGAATTTTTATTAATATTATTAAGTGCTATGTGTTTATTAATCGTTCTATAACCTAGGATGATTATAAATCGGGAGTATTCTGGCTACGAGCTAGATTGAGTGAATAAGAATTTTCAAGACGAAAATAGAAGTTTTAAGAACAAAATATTTTCGAGGAAAAGGCGAAATAAAGCACTATTCATCCTTTTACGCTTTCGGAGATTTATTTTGAAATTAGAGAAGCTATAGATTACGTTTAATTTTGAGGCGTGATGGAATATTCAATAATATTTGGTTATGGCAAAACAAAGTTTTAAGCCATCTGAGACTCAAAACCTAAGGGTTAGGAAAATTGAGTTTCGAGAATTTTATGATCACGTAAAATAATTAGGGTTATTATGCATGAGAGATATGAGTATGATATGAATTATTATATGAGTATAGTACGAAGATTATTACGACATATAATACAAATATCATTTAACAATATCTGAATAGATTACGAGATTACGAGAATAGAATGCGTAGAATACGATTAGTCTTAATGGACTTTGAGTTCATGGACTTTGTAGGATCCAATTGAACTTGGATTATGTCAAGCCCAATGCTTTGTGAAATCAAGCCAAGTTAGGCCCAATAAGAATTAGGGTTAAGGCCCAAACCAAGAAAAGAAACCGCAGATCGAACCGATGAGTAAACGGATGGGTAATAACCAATGGGCAACCCATGGGTTGACCCATGAGCATGTGGGACGGCTACTTGGCCACCAAGTAAGGGTGGTGGCCAAGTAAACTTGGTGGCTAAGTTGTGGGAGGAGGTGGAAATAGTAAGGAGGTGGGGGCAAAATGACTAAAATGCCCTTAGCTTTGAAAATCTATAAATAGTAAGCTTATTTCATTTGTTTTGGATTTTGAAAATCCTACACCTTAGAGAGAGAGAGAGGGTTCGGATGGGAGGGAGAAGGAAGAGCATGAGTATGAATGATCGGATTGAAAGTGATCGTGTAATAGCAAAGCTTGCAAATCGCCGGCTTTATATAACGGAAGAAGATTAAAGAAGAACGGTAATCCGAACCCTAGTTTCTTCTAATATTTTCTTTAAGTTTAATATGTTTAAAACATAGCTTGATGAGAATAGAGAGAAGATGAGGTTAGAAATAATTTCATATGGTTGAAATCATGAGAAAAGAAGAAATAATAAATTAGAAGTTTAGTTTGTAAATTTCTTAAGGAAGTATAAGATTCGTAGTGAATTAGAATGATCCGAGTGGATTATATGAAGGAGTAGGTGAAATAAGTAAGGAATAAAGTTCTATAACATCAAATTCCAATAAAAAGTGGAATCGTAATCCAAAATATCGATTAAAATGAAGAACGAACGAAGAACACGCGAAGAACGTTGTTGATGGACAAATTTAAAACCATCGTAGGATAATTGTTGTAGATGGACAAGTTTAATACTATCGTGTATAAGTTAGTTGCTTCTTGCTTGGTTAGGATCGGTAGAAACGTTCATGAAGAACAGATTAAAACTTAGCTATAACGAAGTTATGGCGAAAATTCCGTAAAAGACGAACGAGAATTAAAAAGTTAGTAAATGAACCTGAACGTGTAGGGTTTCATAAGAAAGTAAGAAAACATAGAAAACGTGAGTCGTGGACTCAAGTACGAACGAGTTCCGAGTTCGGATGACCGAATTACGGACGAACGAACGAAGAACGTTCAAAGCATAAAAATGAACAAAGGGTGAAGATCAAGCCAATCGAATGGCACGTTAACGGATTCAGAACGAAGTTCTGTCCGAGGTGTATTGAAGTACGTAAGATAAGGAAGAGAATGGCTTTGGAACGACCTCGTTCCGAGTTATAACGAAGGAGTTATGAGATCGGGAAGTGAGCGTCTCAAAGAATTTATTTAACACTTAGAAAAATTTCTAGGGTTTTGTCTCTTGTGCAGTCACTGGATGATCATGAGAAGTGGCAGCCATGATGCAGCTCTCAGCCATAATCTTCTAGAGAGGCGCCACACAGCATGAGAGAGATAATGAAGGACTTGCCATGAGCCACCGGGAAGAGAGGAGAGAGAAGTAGGTCGCGCCATGATCTGCGTCTTGAGGCAATGCCTGTAAATGAGATTTTAAATGCTCAATTACTAGGGGATGTGCAAGAAAGAAATATGAACATATAGTTCACCTAAAATAACACTTAAGCAAATGACTTAAACCTTTATTAAATGTTGAACGTAAAGATTAAGCGAGATTAAATAACAAAGAATATAAATTACGAGTTACGTAACCATTGTCCGGGGACCGTAGTCGGGATGAACGAACGTGAGGAATTGCTATGGTTGTGATTCCTTAGATGTTAAGTGACGAGGGTAATGAATAACATTTCGATGTTATATCACGATAATGAGAGATAAGTGTGAAGCGTATAGACGCTGTGAAACGCAACGTTGTTGCGATGAACGATCGGTCTTAGCATACAACAATTGGTATGGCTTCAAAACTAAGAACGAGTAATGAACATGGGGTTCATGTAATGGATAATGAAAGTATTAAATAAGATATGAATCATCAAGAAAGCCATAATGAACGGTAAAAAGATTAATGAAAGCCAAATGTGAGTCAGATAAGAATATAAGTCATCCAAGATGATGAACGTTTTGAGTAAAACATCTCCGTATGTCACAAAGCCGTAAACCGGTAAAGGAGGTTAGTCGCGTAAACTTATATTGCAAGAACGCGAACCCTAAGAAGTAAAGTTAACTAAACCAATGCGTAAGTTCAATATATGACTAATTGGTGTTTATATTTTCTCCTTATGTGTTATATTGGAATTGAATGAGCAGTTCAGCGTATGTTGTAGCTGGGCATAAGGCAAGTTTCCTAACTTCATTCATATTACATGAATGCTAGTTTCTTAAACTTCTCGGATGTTGTACTTGAGAAGTTCGTCGTATGTCTTGAATGTGCGATATTTATACAAGGTGGTAGAACGATATATGAGGCCTTGAGCCACAATTTGAACACTTGATGTTTTTATGATATGCATTGTTCGTGATTGAGCTATTCAATACAAGTATGTTCATTTATACATGAACCGTTATTGTTAAGTCTGTGATAATGATTCTAGCAGACGGGGATGTGTATGAAAAGGTAGAGGAATGAAAGTATTTCAAGGTGAACATGATTGTTGTTTTTAAGATGATAGAATCGAGACTATTCCTATTATATCTAAGCCGCTTCATAACCTTTGTTCGGTTATAAGTTCTAAAGAAATGTTTAATTACGAAGTTGTTTGTTCAATTTATTATGACTTCTTTGAAGCAATTGAATGCTCACACTTGCTTTAAATGAAAAATAATTTTCAGCGAACAAAGTTAGAAGAACTTAAGGATCCCGTAAAGATCAAGCTGACGGTCTCTAGATGAATTGTCTTTCAGAATGTGAAGAAGCGGGAAGATTAAGTGAAGACTTGTAATTTAGAGAGATGAAATTGAACAATAGATTAGTTTAATGAATTGTTATGTATCCTTTGTGGCGGATAAAAGTCACTCTTGTAAGATGAAATGAATAATGTATTTATTATTATTTGTAATGAAAAAGGTTATAAGGTTTCCAGAACTTGGGATTTGAGAGTGTATGTCGTTATATTTTAGTATATAATGATGTATGTTGGATGAATGATGTACTCGTGACGTACGGAATCCGGGTGTGAAGATAGACCGGATTTCGGGGCGTTACAAGTTGGTATCAGAGCTGATAGGTTATAAACCTTAGGTAGGAGTACCTAAGACTATAATCCTAGAGAGAAGGATAAGAAGATCACCACGTGATCATAGTGACTCGTAGTAACAAAGTAGTTTTTAAACTATGAATGATTTATAGCAAATGCTATGAATGATGGGTACTATGAAGTAGTACGGGAAGAAGAACTTAGATTGAGTTATGAAGGATAGTATATGAATTAAAAAAAATTCGTATTAAGTAAAGAGAGATTTAGAAGTTGAAAAATTTCAATTGAGGACTCATATCAGCAACTGAGTTGTATGATTCCTTGTATGAGCGGGGAAATTATACGTGGTTTTAGAACCACTTGGCTTCTTATGCGATATAGTTGTTAAGTTGAACAATTCTTTGTATGGGCGGAGAATTGTTCTTGGTGTAACAACCGCTTAGCTTCTTATATCGGTTAGAAAGTCGAGTTGACCAATTTTACGTATAAGTGAGGGAATTGTGTTTGGTTCTACAATCACTTAGCTTCGGTAGTGATAATCATTGGGATTGGTCACGCATTATCAAGATGTATATGACGAGAAGGTGAATCTTTTCTCATGTATATACTTGATAGGTAGAGAACGATAAGGTAGGTGCGAGTTCTTGAAACTCATACTTATGGTAAGTTCGTGACTCATAATAATATGGTATGTTTTCGAACGTCTCAGCGAATGGACGCCTATGGTCTGTCTGGATAGTTCTTAAACTCATATTATTGTGGAAAGTTCCTCAACTCATAATGTGTGGTAAGTTGATGGATTGTACTAAGGTATAGGAATGTTTAGACTGAAAATGAGTTGTTTTCAGTAGGCTTAGTATTAAAAGTGCTAGAGAAGATTAAGTATTGTCGCAGTAAGACAATGAAGTAAAGTTAAGAATAAGATATTTCAAGTCATCTAGATATGCTAAGATTTTGAAGTTTATTGAACTTGTGCTGATATGTACATTTTGAAAAGGAAAGAATTGGTTCAACTTTTGGAATCAATAGAATTCTTAAAAGAGCTATTCTTGGTATGTCTATGCTAATTGCTTCGGCTAGACAGAAATTGATTTAAAATATTCAAAATGAATTTTATATCATCTGTGCATTCGATGCAAGGGTGGTAAAACGATGGAGTTGTTAATACCATTGAACCTAGTATTGGATGTGATCTTAGGATCAACAACCCGCTATGGTATGATGTATAATGACGAAGTCACAAACTGACGAAGTCCTCAACGTACTGTGTCAGGAATAAACATGTGAATGATATTCCTATTTAATATATGATTTGATTATGATATATATATGAATGAATATGCAAGTATGCTTGCATGAAGAAAAGTTGTAAAGTCCTTTGATAGATAATAGAAATATATGTACAAGGACTTAGAATGAATTGATCAAATATGTTAGGTTGATCCTACATAAGCAAAAATGATTTTATAAAGTCCTTAAAAAGAAATGATGTACAAGGACTATAAATATAGAAAGATCAAGCTTGTTAGGTTGATCTTATGATGTAATAGATAGGATATCGATCGTCGAAAGCACCGCACTGTAAGTCGAATCCGCCGGGAGAGTTAGAGTTAACTCGGGAGCTATCGAGGCAGAATAGGAGTATGCAAGATAGTGAGATCTTGGAGTTCGTAGACTTCCAGGGGAAACGAAGAAGGATCGTAGTGTGTCGAGAAGAGCTTCCTCGGGATTGTAGTGTGCTGAGGAAGTCATGTTCAGAATCATAGAGATAGCCTGTCTATAAGCCGAATGACCATCTGCCGAAGCCAAGTATGAAACGTAGACTACACTCAGAGTCGTAGAGTCTATCGATGCCAAAGCCAAGACAAAGATCGTAGGCTACACTCTGAGATCGTAGAGTCCACTAAATGAATGCAGGGATCGTAGTCGGGCAATATCAGATGAAGACAACAAGCACAAGGCAGAAATCGTAGAGTGTTAAGATCTGATCTCGGGATCGTGGTGTGTCGTAAAGCCAAAGTGAATCGTAGAGTGCGGGACTACGACTCCAATGAAGTGCTCAAATGCTAAGTTAGAATCGTAGAGTAGATACGATTCTCAACGAATGAGCACTTCCAGAATATCCAAAGATACGAAGCCTCTGGTTGGCACTGCAATAATGCATTCCACAGTAAGGGAACCAGAGAGCACTCAACGAATGGCATGCAGGCTAACAGAAGATCTAAGCACAAACCCAATCAGCGTTAAGATTGAGGTGTAAGGCCATTCGTGATGAAGTCTTCCACAAGGAGATCCAATGAAGACTTCAGCAGCTGACTAAGGAAAAGTCAGCTAATGCAGTAGCTGTCAAGAGAACAGAAGACAATGATCTTAGAAGCAACCAAGATCGTAGTGTTTGCCAAACAAAGAAGGAACTGATGGAAGGTGAACCTAGATACTGGTTAGCCTCTGGAGAGCAAGACTAAAGTGATTAAGTGCAGGGTAAGTTCATTGATGATAAGTGAGCGGAAGATCACCAGGAGAAAGCAAGCTGGACGCGCCACAAATCTGAAGTGTCTTGATATTCAGAAGGGGACCGAGCAAGGAATTAGGCCATCGAGATCTCGAGAACAAAAAGCAAATGTAAGTATTGAAGCCACCGCACAATACAAGGAAGAGGTGTTCTACATTGAAGATCCAATCAACACTCTTCGAATCGTAGTGTTAACTCTTCTAAGTCAACGAGCAACACTCAAAGAAGACACTACGATCAGTCCTCAAGACGTGCATCGTAATCGTAGAGTTCGGATACACGAAGCTGAAGCATTGGCAATGGTTCAATCAAGGGTAATATTCTGACAAGTTCTTATTGAGAGCATCGATGCAAAAGGACAACCTCGATCAAGAAATCGGAAGAAATAAAGTCTTGACACACCCAAGATAGTAAAGTGATACATCCGACAGGTAGGTGAAACGATGAGACTGCAGAGTCGTAAAAAAGTATGTCATGTCACATCAAGCAGTCTACCTCAAGCAACTTGAGATCTGTGAAGACATTTGAATAGCTTCCAACGGCTACTTTCCAACCGGAGGGATTGGGAAGGTGTATAAATGTAGAAGAGCTTCAAAGATCAAAGGTTGTTGGAGTTGTGAGTTTTGGAGAGAAGGTGGACTGATCGAATCAAGTGATAGTGAGTCCAGAGGCTCACTCTACGATCCACCAAGAACACTCAAAAGTCAGATCAAACAAGAAGTAGAAGTGTGAGTTCTACTATGTAGAAGTGAGAGCTCTACTACATGAAGAGTGTTCTGAACTGCCGAGAGAAAGAAGAGCATCATGCCATCTGGATGTCCATCATGGGAAGACTCTAAGTACAACAGAGAAGAGCTTACGGTCAACTTAGCAAGTCCATCATGGGAAGGCATCGAGTAGCAAGAAGGGAGATCACAAAAGCCATCTTGGTGTCAAGCATGAGAAAGCTTTTAAGTACCTTGCAGAAGAGCTTACAGTCATCTTAGAAGCCTCTCATGTGCAGTCATCAAGTACCAAGAAGAATGATCTTCAAGGCGGTTCATCAAGGGGTCATCCGGAGTAGTTGAGCAACCTAAGCTGAGCATCATGCAACACTCAACTGCTCTTCAAGGATGATCAAGCCAAGCTGGTAGGGATAGAAGATGTTCAGAGCATGAAGACATCTTAGCAGCTCAGCACCGATTCCAACAACAACAAACAAACAACTCAACGAAGCCAGGGCCTGAGGGATCCTTGTCCAGAGGGACTAAATGAAGCAGGGCCAAAGGGTCCTTGTCCAGAGGGACTAAACAAAGCAGGGCCAAAGGGTCCTTGTCCAAAGGGACTAAATGAAGTTCCAAGCCTGCTGAGCTTGAAGAGTTCCTAGGGAACTAGAGGAGTCCCAAGGCTGCTGGCCTTGAAAAGTTCTTAGTGAACTGAAGTCCCAAGGCTGCTGGCCTTGAAGGAATCGTAGAGATTCGTGGTGCTTCCCTTCCTTAGTGGAAATCTCGCTAGTTGAAAGCGAGGTAAGAGTGGATTAGGAGCTTGAGTCTCGAACCACTTAAAACCTCTTGTGTCTTTTACATTATGTCATTTACATTATGCTTATAACTGCTATAACTGCTATGTATGTTTTAACTACTTACAACTAAACTAACCCAATGAACATTGTGCGTATAATTATGAATATATCAATGAAGGGGAATCTTTTACTTATTCCGCTGTGCTTGAAAAGATTCTTATGTTTGTCATATACTCTAATATGAACAATACATCATAAACCAGAAAAGTATTTGAAATAAAAAGGATCTATTCAACCCCCCCCCCCCCCTTCTAGATCTATTGTGCCCTCTGGGAACTAACATACTGTAAAAAGTACGGTATCATGACGTCATAAACCTTTTTGATGTATTGTGAAAAGAATTTAAAAAAGTAGTCGACGTCAATTGAGTTGACTAGACAAAGGTTTCACGTTGATATCCAATTTATTGGTATGGTCTAAGCTACTTGATTCAGCTAGACAAATGGTATGTCATCGAGCTTTCTTTGAGAACTTGTGCCAAACCAAATTGTTTTGGTGCGGAATCTAATGATTTAGTCTGAGGAGAACATGGAAGAGGTAGTTACTTTCTTTGTGATTGTAAACTGACCGTTAAAGAAGGGCTTATGGCGAAATGCTGTTTAACCTAGTAAGAGTTCATGGTCGATTTGACCCCTCAGCAAAAGTATGAAACGTTTTAATAGGAAATTATATATTCCTTGTTATTCCTTATGCTTCATTATTCTTGATAGGTTATGGGGGTTAGGAATGAGGGAAAGATAAGAACTCCGTTGAAGTGAAGTTGAGAAGACAAGTAGGCTAAAATTTCGAGGACAAAATTCTGTAAAGAAGGGGTGAATGTGATGACCCGGGTAAGGGTGTGGTTTTAAGAAATTCTGAGGACGGAATTTTTATAAGGAGGGAAGAATGTGACAACCCGGAAATTCGGATCGTCCAGAATTTAGGGTTAAAGAATTTATTATTAATAAAAGGAATTTTTATTAATATTATTAAGTTCTATGTGTTTATTAATCGTTCTATAACCTAGGATGATTATAAATGTGGAGTATTCTGGCTATGAGCTAGATTGAGTGAATAATAATTTTCAAGACGAAAAATAGAAGTTTTAAAGAACAAAAATATTTTGGGGAAAAAGGCGAAATAGGCACTATTCATCCGCTTTACGCTTTCGAGATTTATTTTCAAATTCCGAGAAGCTATAGATCACGTTTAATTTTGAGACGTGATGAAATATTCAATAATATTTCAGTTATGGCAAAAACGTAGTTTTCGCCTACGGACTCAAAACCTAAGGGTTAGGAAAAGTGAGTTCCGAGAATTTTATGATCACGTATAATAATTAGGGTTATTATACGTGAGAGATATGAGTATGATATGAATTATTATACGAGTATAGTACAAAGATTATTACGACATATAATACAAATATCGTACGAACAATATACGAATAGATTACGAGATTACGAGAATAGAATGCGTAGAATACGATTAGTCTTAATGGACTTTGAGTTCATGGACTTTGTAGGATCCAATTGAACTTGGATTATGTCAAGCCCAATGCTTTGTGAAATCAAGCCAAGTTAGGCCCAATAAGAATTAGGGTTAAGGCCCAAACCAAGAAAAGAAACCGCAGATCGAACCGATGAGTAAACGGATGGGTAATAACCAATGGGCAACCCATGGGTTGACCCATGAGCATAATGGGGACGCCATTACTTGGCCACCAAGTAAGGGTGGTGGCCAAGTAAACTTGGTGGCTAAGTTGTGGGAGGAGGTGGAAATAGTAAGGAGGTGGGGGCAAAATGACTAAAATGCCCTTAGCTTTGAAAATCTATAAATAGTAAGCTTATTTCATTTGTTTTGGATTTTGAAAATCCTACACCTTAGAGAGAGAGAGAGGGTTCGGATGGGAGGGAGAAGGAAGAGCATGAGAATGAATGATCGGATCGAAAGTGATCGTGTAATAGCAAAGCTTGCAAATCGCCGGCTTTATATAACGGAAGAAGATTAAAGAAGAACGGTAATCCGAACCCTAGTTTCTTCTAATATTTTCTTTAAGTTTAATATGTTTAAAACATAGCTTGATGAGAATAGAGAGAAGATGAGGTTAGAAATAATTTCATATGGTTGAAATCATGAGAAAAGAAGAAATAATAAATTAGAAGTTTAGTTTGTAAATTTCTTAAGGAAGTATAAGATTCGTAGCGAATTAGAATGATCCGAGTGGATTATATGAAGGAGTAGGTGAAATAAGTAAGGAATAAAGTTCTATAACATCAAATTCCAATAAAAGTGGAATCGTAATCCAAAATATCGATTAAAATGAAGAAGCGAGCGAAGAACACTTGAAGAACGTTGTTGATGGACAAATTTAAAACCATCGTAGGATAATTGTTGTTGATGGACAAGTTTAATACTATCGTGTATAAGTTAGTTGCTTCTTGCTTGGTTAGGATCGGTAGAAACGTTCATGAAGAACAGATTAAAACTTAGCTATAACGAAGTTATGGCGAAAATTCCGTAAAAGACGAACGAGAATTAAAAAGTTAGTAAATGAACCTGAACGTGTAGGGTTTCATAAGAAAGTAAGAAAACATAGAAAACGTGAGTCGTGGACTCAAGTACGAACGAGTTCAGAGTTCGGATGACCGAAAGATGCAGACGAAGCAGGCGAAGAACGTTCAAAGCATAAAAATGAACAAAGGGTGAAGATCAAGCCAATCGAATGGCACGTTAACGGATTCAGAACGAAGTTCTGTCCGAGGTATATTGAAGTACGTAAGATAAGGAAGAGAATGGCTTTGGAACGACCTCGTTCCAAGTTATAACGAAGGAGTTATGAGATCGGGAAGTGAGCGTCTTAAAGAATTTATTTAACACTTAGAAAAATTTCTAGGGTTTTGTCTCGGTGCAGTACCGGACAGATAATGAGAGAGTGGTACTTGCAGAAATGAAGCTCGCCATAATCTTCTAGAGAGTGGCGCCACAGCGCGAGAGATAACGAAGGACTTGTCGCCGCAGAGCCAGCCCGGGAAGAGAGGAGAGAGAAATAGGTCATGCCTGCTTGAGGCGAGAGGAAGGAAAGGAAGAACCGCAGCAGCAAGTCACGGCAGGTGGCAATGCCAGAAATGAGATTTTAAATGCTCAATTACTAGGGGATGTGCAAGAAAGAAATATGAACATATAGTTCACCTAAAATAACACTTAAGTAAATGACTTAAACCTTTATTAAATGTTGAACGTAAAGATTAAGCGAGATTAAATAACAAAGAATATAAATTACGAGTTACGTAATCAATGTCCGGGGACCGTAGTCGGGATGAACGAATGTGAGGAATTGCTATGGTTGTGATTCCTTAGACGTTAAGTGACGAGGGTAATGAATAACATTTCGATGTTATATCACGATAATGAGAGATAAGTGTGAAGCGATATATAGAGTTGCCGTGAACGCAACGTTATTTGCGATGAACGATCGGCCTTAGCATACAACAATTGGTATGGCTTCGAAACTAAGAACGAGTAATGAACATGGGGTTCATGTAATGGATAATGAAAGTATTAAATAAGATATGAATCATCAAGAAAGCCATAATGAACGGTAATAAGATTAATGAAATCCAAATGTGAGTCAGATAAGAATATAAGTCATCCAAGATGATGAACGTTTTGAGTAAAACATCTCCGTATGTCACAAAGCCGTAAACCGGTAAAGGAGGTTAGTCGCGTAAACTTATATTGCAAGAACACGACCCCTAAGAAGTAAAGTTAACTAAATCAATGCGTAAGTTCAATATATGACTAATTGGTGTTTATATTTTCTCCTTATGTGTTATATTAGAATTGAATGAGCAATTCAGCGTATGCTGTAGCTGGGCGTAAGCCAAGTTTCCTAACTTTATTCATATTACATGAATGCTAGTTTCTTAAACTTCTCAGATGTTGTACTTGAGAAGTTCTGTCTATGTGCGAATGTGCGATATTTGTACAAGGTGGTAGAACGTATGAGGCCTTGAGCCACAATTTGAACACTTCGGTGTTTCTATGATATGCATTGTTCTGTGATTGAGCTATTCAATACAAGTATGTTACATTTATACATGAACCATTATTGTTAAGTCTGCGTGCTAATGATTCTAGCAGCACGGGATGTGTATGAAAAGGTAGAGGAATGAAAGTATTTCAAGGTGAACATGATTCTTTGTTTTAAGATGATAGGAATCGAGACTATTCCTATTATTCAAGTTGCTTCATAACCTTTGTTCGGTTATAGAAGTTCTAAAGAAATGTTTAATTCGAAGTTGTTTTGTTCAATTGTTATGACTTCTTTGGGCAATTGAATGCTCACACTTTCTTTAAATGAAAAACAATTTTCAGCGAACAAGGTTAGAAGAACTTAAGGATCCCGTAAAGATCAAGCTGACGGTCTCCAGATGAATTGTCTTTCAGAATGTGAAGAAGTGAGACGATTAAGTGAAGACTTGTAATTTAGAAAGATGAAATTGAACAATAGATTAGTTTAATGAATTGTTATGTATCCTTTGTGGCGGATAAAAGTCACTCTTGTAAGATGAAATGAATAATGTATTTATTATTATTTGTAATGAAAAAGGTTATAAGGTTTCGAACACAGGATTTGAGAGTGTATGTCGTTATATTTTAGTATATAATGATGTATGTTGGATGAATGATGTACTCGTGACGTACGAAATCCGGGTGTGAAGATAGACCGGATTTCGGGTCGTTACAATATATTTCTTTGAGATATTAATATATTTGGCCTGTAGTGCAAATATAAACTGTTGATGAATATATTTGGCTTGTAGTGCAAATATGAACTGTTGATGAATATATTTGGCCTGTAGTGTAAATATGAACTGTTGAGGAATATCTTTGGCATGTAGTGCAAAGATGAATTGTTGATGAATATCTTTGGCCCGTAGTGCAAAGATGACATGTTGTTGAATATCTTTGGCCAGTAATGCAAAGATGAACTGTTGACAAATATCTTTGGCCCGTAATGCAAAGATGAATTTATTAGTATGATTATGAACAGGAACTGTGATTTGGTATAACCATGATCTTTGATGTTTCAGGTAAAGACATGTGATGAAAATTATCTTCGTCCTAGATGCGAAGAGGAATTTAGAATTACAATTATGATTATGAGTTATTCATATAATTGTGGAAAGAAACTGTTGATTAATGTTACAGGGATAAAACATTGTTGGTGGACTTTTAATGTGGAGAAGATAATAGACTTTATGGTCTATTTGACTCTTCTAATGGATTGTTTGTTCCGCTACAACTATGGTTGAAAATTTTTATCATCTACCACATGTTCTAAATCTCTGATTTATTACTGTTGCAGGCTATTGATATTTTATTTATCTTTAGTCATGATATTCTTTCTTGAAGCTAGTTGTGCTCACCCTTTTGCTTCACAATTCCTTCGAGGTAATAAGAGTGTAAGCAGGGGTCGTGGGCTATGAGGGAATAGAACGGTGGTCATCATTTAGTAGTTATATTTGGTGAATCAAATAGGGTGAGGCGTAACCCAGCGTTGGAAGGGTGTTTTGCCACTATCATACAAGATGTCTAGAGACATACAACCTCGTGTCATCATAAAGACAGGGGTTGTGCACATCCACTTCTTGAGTATATCTACGCGCACTACCTATATGATCTTGGTGTTTGTTTGAAGTATAATTCTCAATTAGAGACAGTGAAGATAATGATATGTCAAGAGAAGACTCACCATTGGAAAGAATATGATAGTAATCTTCTCGTTTTTCTTTGGGGTCTATTGGGTCAACCAAGGATAATTCTGTGGCCATATGATATCTATTATAACCTAGACGCATGGCCTCCCATGTACGAAGGTTTCCTTGAGCACTTCCCAAAGATTCTAATTTCTAAAACATTTTTTGACTATACCTTTATGTAGGTATCACTGTGAGGTGTTGTCCACTGATGGGACATTTGTCACATTACGGTTGGGACACGAGTCACAGTTGGTATATATTTGTATCCAAACTCACAGCATATGTGTTGTTGTATTTTGTACGACAATTGTTGTAATAAAGTTGTAGTTATTTTCTGTACCATGTATTTAGCGACTCAGAATGAGTTGGATGGAATGGACCTATTTTGGGGTTGTCACACTAAGGCCTTGTACACATGCTCTATTAAGGACTTTACATATTTGTTAATGCATGGATACATGCAAATTTGTTTATTCCAACATCAAATTTAAACATGCAATTTCCAACAACTTGAAAATCCTAGGCTTAGTTAGTCCAACTAATTTTAGTTAGACATTTTCTTATCCATTTAGGTTAACTTTTTCGGTTACGTTCTTATAACTCGCTCAGTTAACCGAAAAATCAACTTTCGATTTTCGAAAATCCAATTTCGCCATCGATCCCCATTTCTCGAATAAATGCAATATCGTATTTCGAAAAGTCAAAAAAACAAAGTCGTGTTTTTAGTGTGAATAGTGTTTTTACGTCTTTTTCGGATTTTTTTTTATTTTCCACATTTACCCTTCAAACATTCAAAAACGCTCACATAACACGTTGTGTGATCATATTACGACCACGAGGCACATAAAACTCAAATTATCCATAAAAATCTCATTTTATTAGATAATTTCTTAAAAATCCTTTTTACAAGGATATTCGATCTTTGTGATCATTACATTTAGTCTGATATGACAGGTCTGAGCTGCAAAGCAAGCTGACACAACATCTTATAATGTCAACATCAAGGATCCCAAAGTATCTGAACATTAAATGCGCCAATGGAAATCTTGCAACGGGAAGACTCTCCGACAAACTATAAAAAGAAACAAAGATTCATTTAAAAAAAGAGAGATGTGAACAACTCTAATCAAAAAGAAAAAGCTCTGCCAAAGTCAAAGAACTCACTCTACGAATCTGAACAACTTATTCAAGCTGCTAAATACCTGAGAAGAGAAGCTTATTACCAATTACCAACTTAGCAGCACCTCTCAACATTATTCAATTAATAGTGATTCATTGCTTATGTGACAATCTTCCAAGTCTAAGTGACTTGAAGAGATCTTAGTGATCTAAGACTAAATGTCTATATTCCGAGACTTAGTGAGTCGAAGGAACTTAAGTAGTTTAGTTGTATAAATCTTAGTGATCTGGTTTTTGTGACCTTATCCTTAGTGGATTTCCTATTTGTTGAAGTAGAAGAGTGGAGTAGGAATTATTCAGTCTCCAAACCACTTCAAATTTATTTGTGTCATTTACTTTTCAACACTTACTTTCTGTCACATTATTGATCTTGTTTGTGTGACTTAAATCCACAAGACTAAATTTAAAACTGTTATTTCATTAAACTTTTAAGGGGAGTTTTCAAACTAATATTTCACTGTGTGCTAAGATTAATTAAATAAATTAATTATCTGGTAACTAATATTTAAATAAACAAAAGTTTTAATAGATCTATTCAACCCTCTTCTAGATCTCTATTGTGCCTCTAGAAAACAACATACTTGTATCATGTTTTAAAATTCGTGCGATTAATATACTCTTAACTTATATTATATTTTCATTGTACAAGATTTTTTTTTAAAAAGAGGGTACCTTATATAAGAAACAAAATTTAATAATATTTTCTTTTATTTTTTTTTAACAAAGAGAGAAACTCAAAACTTTTCCCATCCACCATTGAATTTTTTCTTCTTCTAAAAAATACTGATTAAATTAATTAATAAATTTTCCCCATTTAACATATTTTTTTATTATAAATTATTGTATTTTACTAGCTTATATAAAAATTTATTCTACCATTTATATAATCTTTCTTTTAATCCATAATATAATATGTCGTATATTATATATTCAAACATAATTTGAACTACCAATAATGACTTTAGTTTGATTTGTCAAATTAATAGAGTTTAGTAATTCTTAGTAAATGTTGTCTTAAATTTTACCTTATGATTTATTTTTTAAAAATTTAATTTACTAAGCAATGTAACGAATTAAGTTTTATTATAACTTTTTTTTTCATTGCTGTCGAAATCCGCCCAAACCAGCTCAATCCAGCCCAAACTCATGAATTTTATCTCGAATTAGTACTTGGATAACAAATATCAAGCCGAACCTCTAGGACCCGTCCAAGTTGCACCCCTACTACAAAGATCTAATCAAATGTTTAGTTGAAGGTCTGAAAGTGATAACTTTGTAAAGTTTAAGGGATCATTTAACAATTAACTTTAAATTTTAACTTCCTCAGAACTTGGCTAAACCTGAATCTCCAAACTTGAGAGAAAGCAAAGTCCGAAGTACAAGCCCCAAATGATGAACCTCCTCGTCCAATCGGGAAGAAATGGTCGAATATCAAATGTTTTGAGCTAAAAAGCTCGATGTTTATTGTTCAATTATGAACAAGAAAGGTGTAGCCATTTTGCTGCGAACAAAAATGAGACCTCTCTCCCCTTCTACCGTAAGTAGTCATTCATTCATTCCTCTCTCTATATGTATATACATGTATATATACACATGTACTCACTGATACATATAACATGTCCAATCATATGTATGTTTATAAGTGTTTGTATATCATCTTTATTGCTGGAATAAATTCCATTGAAACTCTAATTTCTAACCTTTTTTAAATAAAAAGGGAAATGATTTATATGTCGACTAATCGATGAAGTTGGATTGCAACTTACGGGAACTCTAAGATAGAATAAATTAGAGTATTCTTAATTCCCTCATATCCAATAAGATATAATAAATTAGAGTAGGGTCATTCTTAATTCCCTCCTATGCCATGTATATGTGTGCACTTATGTCGGCGGTAATTCGGTATTTACCATCAACATAAAGTTATCTGTCATATGTAACAAGAATAAAATAAAATAAAATAATAAGTATCATACTGTAAATAGAGGCAAAAATAGACAATTGAGCTTGACATGGATCATGTTTTTGAACTGCAAATTATTTATTGTTCTAATTCTGTGATTCAATTTTCGTTTGCAATAGGTCAAAATAAATCAAATGCAACTTGCCCCCAGGGTGGAAAACAAGTTATCCACTCAGAATTCGTCGAGCAGTACCATGAGGTGGACTATCTATACACATTCTGACATTCGTGTACTAAGATTATATATATATTGTTTGAATTAAGTTGCTTAGTTGGTTTAACTTTTGAATTTTGATGTTAGGTAGTTTTGGAAATAGAAAAACTTTGGTGGAGATACTTAATTTGGTGAAATTATATTTTTTCAGAGAATTTGAGCAAGTGAAAGAATCTATGCACTCGGCTATATCAATGAATAAAACGGAAATTTTAGATACAGTGCTCAGTGATTTCTCAGAGGTGGATTTTGTTAATCAAAAACCAGTTGAATTGTGTTTCGCTACTAATTTATTAAGAGAGAATTGTGTTAATGTGCAGGGTTATTTTAGCCTTTCTCAAGAAAAGCGTAAAAGGTTACTTCTTATACTTGCAAGAGAGTATGATCTTAATAGGATTCAAGTACATGAATTGATGAAGCAATATCTTGATCTTGAGCTTCCAAGTGGTGAGTTTTGTGTTTATAGTAAAACCAACATTCATCATAAGTGGTTTGGTTTTAAGAATTATAGTTTTAGGTGAAAAAGCTGAAGATGGTAGCCATGATGAGGAAGGATCTCTTTCCAGTTTTTACCGGATTGAAAGAAACTTAAGACATGCTCTCAAGCCAATGTACGAAGTCCTATTTGAACGGCTCAACACTCACCCTGGAGGATTGAAGTTTCTGTCCATTATTCGAGCCGAAATTCTATCTATTCTCGCGTAAGGTTATGCCCACATTTTGCAGGTTCAACTTGTTTTATACTATAGTTTACTTGTATTTTGCAAATAAATGTTACTTTGCAAATATAATCAGGTTACAGGCTACACCTATGTTATGCAGGACCTTCTACCAGTTTTTGGCGTTATAAAACTTGTAAAAGAACAAGTGTGATTCTTCTTTGCAGTTTAACCTTCATTTGTTTGGTAGAAAATGCATTATATATGTTTATATGCATCTTTATTAACAGTTTTTTCATAGTGTAATTCATGAACTTGCTATGATACAAATTATGTTAAATAAAATGTATATTAACACGTACACGCATATAAACTTACATATGAGTTGGTTAGTATCCACAAAGCAGAAGCGGTTGAATTGGAATGCTCAATCTACACGTAACTCCACGAACGCAACCACTACAATCCCACGTACAAAGGATTTTCGTCAATACGGAGTTGTTATGCAAACTAGCCCAAGCGTTTACACCAAGTACACCCAAGCTATTGATGGAAGCTTGTAAATACTAGAGAGAATATTAGGTGAAAGAAACTATGTGGGAAAAATAATGTTATTTTTCCTTCACCTTGCAATTTGCAGGAATCTAGTATTTAACGATAAATCCCAATTAATACGAGATAAGTCAACTGACTAAATCAGGAGACATATCTCATAAAGAGTCCTGGCCATATCAAGGATTATCTGAAATACTTCCAAGTGATAAGGGACTCTGCCAATCCCAGTTGGGTTATCTAATATCCATACCCAAGTGGATGTCCATGATTCACGGGTATGACATGGATCAATTACTAGCACATTATATCGTTCCGATTGTTGCACAACATTTGATCTCAAACTCGTGTGCTTGTATGCTTCTTAAGCACAAAGCCACTTTCTTGTTATTGTAATTTGAGATACTTTAAAAATCTAGTAAATCATGTTGAAAGCACCATACATGTTTATTATAATTCCAAATTTACTAGAATTGAAGAAAGGTCTTCCTCTTTCCAATTTGAATTGAAAATGTAAATTTTCTGTTGAGAAGGTTAAAGATTTTAATGGTTATCCTCGATAAATCTTGAATAAGCCAATAAAACATAAAAAGAATACAAAATGCGGTATGAAAGTAGGAGTTAATTACCCTTGGGAGCTTACAGAAGCATATAGTAAGAGGTTGTTTTGGCCTTTGAGGGTGAAAGCTTTTAGTTTGCATAAAATTTTCAAGTTTTGCTTAAAGCTTTTACTTTTCTCTCTTTTGATGTGTGATCTCTTTGTAAGTCTAAATAGATGGTTTGTTTATGTTCTTCTTGTAACAAAAGAATAACATCATATGTAATCTGCACTTCAATGTTTTTCTTTTTTGCCTTTTACTTCAGATGGCCACTGTATCATTGTCACTACATAACAAATGGAGGTTACTTCTTACTGGAGTTTTACTATCTAAACAATCAATTTTCTCTCTTTTTTGTTCCTTTGAACTTTCTACTTATAACCATGGTGGTATTAGAATATCCAACAAAATTGGTAAATCTTGATAAATTTTGGAAGGTAAAAAGTTTTAGGTTTCTGTCAATTGATGCTTTTTAATATTCAGGGAGGAAAATATTGCATCTTTACGAGCACTAGACTCCTACTTGAAAGAGAAGCTTATTACTTGGCTTAGTCCTGCCAATCTAGAACTTCACCACATTACATGGGATGACCCCGCATCTTTGTTGGAGAAAATTGTTGCATATGAGGTACTGCTATCTTTCATGTTTTGTCACCGACTTTTAGATGTTGCAGAATGTGATGTATATAATTTTCTACAATCATCTTGTGCACAGGCTGTGCATCCTATCAGCAACCTTATAGATCTAAAAAGAAGACTTGGAGTAGGTCGTCGTTGTTTTGGATATCTACATCCGGCAATACCTGGTTAGCATTTTTGTTCTTGGCTAGTTTGGAGGGTGGTAGTTTGTCTTTGCCGCAATATGTGTGTCATCATTTCACCTTAGTTTGTCTTGGATAAAGTAATCCCCATTATTGATAACATTTGGGGGAAATAAGTAGCAAGAATCACAACCTTTCCTAAATTGTGCTTTTTCCAACATGCTTTAGGAATTGTGTAGTATAGTCCTCATTGATTTATTATTAATACCTGATAAGCCTGATGTTTTCTGCTATAAGAAGTATGTGATTAGCGAGTTGTGATTACTCATGGCTCTGATGAAACTATGGGTCCCTATTCCCTAATAAAGATTGAAGCTACCCGTAGTTTAGCTGCATTTATTGAGCAAGAACATAAATCTATCAATACATGAGCACATAATCTGCCACATTTGTCAAATCGTGAATCATATCGTGTATCGAAATCCCCATATCATGTTTCATGTATCGTATCATGAATTGTATCCTACGATACGGAAATGAAATGAAAAATATGGTAATATATATGTAAACATATATAACACAATTTATTGGACATTCAAGCATATTAGCTTGACTATAATATAAAAGTAGTTGAGTAAATATTAGATAGTAGCCAAAATACTCTAAATTGATTTGTTTGATATTATTATAGTAATCTTTATAGAGTAACAAGAGAAAATAAAAATTCAGATTCACGTTTTATCTCTAAAAAAAGAGAGAATAATTCAAATTAACAAGCGGAGATTTTTGTATTTGCTTATAGAAAGTAACGTGAGAAAAATAGAGTGACATTCAGAAGAAGATAGAAAACTCTAAAAATTGATTAAAGGCTCATCAAACGATATAGAATATGTTTATACTAAAAAACTTCTTCATTTGAAATGCTAGAAAGCTTAAAAGCTTTGTTGTTCTTCTTTTGGTTCTGCATAAAAAACTTTTTCAAGTCGGTTGCTAACTTTAAAAATTATAGTGCATTGTATCGTTTTGTAAGAATTGTATCGAATCATATCAATTATCAGAAAGTAATAAGATGGTATCATTTTGAATCACCTTGCGATATGTGTTGAATTTCTACTACGATCGTGATCGCGTATCGTAAGATTTTTACAACTATAGAATCGCAACATAGGATCATCATTATCAAGTCGTCGCTTTGGAAGGTGTTGCCTTAGGCGTCCAAATCGGTGAAAATTGGGAAGGCGTGCAGGCGACTTTATAGGAGGGGAGAAAGTCGAATGCTCAGATAATGAAGGCGATGACTTGGACAACTGGATTTCAAAGCAGTCGACTTGGACATTACGGGTGTGGTTCGACCTGAAGCTTAACTGGGTTAAAAAAATAAATAGAGCAGCAGTCTAAAACCTAATTGATCGATCGATTTGCAACAAGTCAACATGTACAGAGAGGGAGAAAGGGGAGAGAGCAAGAGAGCAAGTCAGCAACAGAGAGGGACTCACGGGCAAGGTGTCGACTTCGACCTCTACTCCGGAAGCTCGCGACTTTGGCCGGTATGCTTCTTTTTCTTCTCTTCTTCTACTCTTCTCTAATTCGCTTCTTCTAGCTTCTCTTGTTCTACTCTTCTTCTATCGGTATATTCGGCCTTTTTTTTCTTTCCCTTATCCTTCTTTTGGGGGGAAGGAGGTGAGGTGAGGTGAGGTGAGGTGAGGTGAGGTGAGGTGAGGTGGAAATTTGGGGTGGGTTGGGGTTGGGTTGGGTTGGGTGGGGTGGGGTGGGGAGAGATATAAATGGCCTCTCTTTTATTTCTTTCTCATTTTCTCTAAGAGGTTACAGGTGTGAGAAAGCCCCTCCCCTTTGACTTCCTCTCATTTCCTCTATTCGTTGTTTTGATGTTTTCCACCTTGCCAATTGAGCTGTGGGTTTATTGAATTTTTGATGCTTTTTTTTTTTTTGGGTTTTGATTTATAATTTCTTTACATATTATATAGTATGGGTCAGTAGGATCTTATCCAAACAAGCCTTTGCTAAAGGATTACTGCCGGTTAAAAGTAATGTACATGTGGGTCCATATGTCTCCCACTAAAGAGATACTTTTGGTTTAGTGGGTTACCAAGACTAAACATGTGGTTATATGCTTTGTCACGTGTTAACTCCAAGTTACAACTTTAAATTAAAATGTTTTAACTTTCATGCCTATTTATATAAACTGACATTTAAGTTCCCACTTAAATATTCCAAATAATTATCTTGTATATTCAAATATATCATAGAAGTTTGACATTCTTTCACTAACACTCTTGAGCTCTCGTTCTATGCAGTTTTAACCCCTTTTAAAGTAAATAAAAGAAAATTTTGACTTGTATATGTATATGTGTGTGTATATATATAATATACCTATTATTTCAAGTTTTAATGTCTATAATGTTCCCAAGTTTAATGTATTTGAGAAATAACAATACACTTAAAACTATACATGTATAAATTTTACATTGTTAACGACTTGTCGTCTTGTGGACGACTAGTCGGGCGCCTTATCGCTCCCGGCTACCGCCTCGCCGCGACTTGTTGCCTTGACAATTATGCATAGGATCACGGACAATAATAAGAAATATATATATGGGTTCCCATCCGTGGCAACCGGTTGCTACAGACATTATACAACAACCAACTTCTCAGCCATTGATCATGGTAATAAATGGCTGAAATTAAGTGCAATTAATTCCCTGCCGCTACAAGTTGTAGCGGCAATGATGATCACTAATATTTGCCCAAAATACCCCTGGCCCCTGTCGCTACTCTTTGTAGCGGCAAGCTGTTCTCTCTCATATACTCCATATATGTATAATGTTTACCAAGTTACTTGTCAATTGCCATAATGCTGCTTTATGTTATCGAAATTCGTGTCAAGGACGTTAATGCAAAGGAAGCAATTTTGCCAAGTATATATACATGGCTGCATACTTATACCTTGCCACGTAAGCCAATTTAAGCCATATTATTTATCCTATACTTTTTAAAAAATAAATTTTTAAGGGAGTAAATTATAAAATTACTAGTAATTTCTCGTGCCTGAAGGCACGACGTAACGAAAAATTAGATTAAAATTCGAAAAATACAACATTACCTGAAGACTTTTTGCAACATAAAATAACTTACAAGCAGACATAATAATTATCATAATTCACCACACCACCACAATAATATTAATTTTCCTTTAAAAATAGATATTCAGAAAAATCTAAACATGTCTACAAAACTACAAATCTTCAATAACTATTTTCATAATTCACCACACCACACCACCACAATAACAATTATTATTATTATTATTATTATTATTATTATTATTATTATTATTATTATTATTATAATTGTTGTTATTATTATTGTTATTATTACTATTATTATTACTATTATTATTATTATTATTATCATAATTATTACTATTATTATTATTAATATAATTATAATTATAATTATAATTATAATTAATGTTGTTATTATTATTGTTATTGTTATTATCGTTAATATTGTTGTTATTATTGTTACTTTATTATCCTAATTATTTTTATTATTATTATATTATTAATATTACTATAATAATATTATAATTATAATTATAATTATTAATATAATTATTATTACTATTATTATTATAATATTTATTATTATAATTATTATTATTACTATTACTATTTTTATTATTATTATTATTATTATTAGTAATAATAATTATAGTAATAATACTAATACTAATAATAATAATTATTATTAGTACTATTATAATAATAATTATTATTGTTATAATAATAATAATTATTATTATAATTATTATTACTATTATTATTATTAATTATTATTACTATTACTATTATCATTATAATAATAATTATTTTATAATAATTATAATAATAATTATTACTATTATTATTATATAATAATAATTATTACTATTATTATCATTATTAGTATTATTAGTATTATTATTATTTTGACTACTTTTATAATAATAATAATAATAATTATTATTATTATTATAATAGTAGTAATTATTATTATTATTATAATTACTATTATAATTATTATTATTGTTATTATTATTTTTATTTTTATTATTACTATTATTATTATTATAATTTTTATTATCATTATTGTTATTATTATTGTTATTTGATTTGGGCGAGAATTTTTAGGGGTGAATTTGATTTGGGCGGGAATTTATAGTGTGAGATGATATATGAACATTTAGATTAAGTTGGAAAAATTGAGATAAAATCTGAACCATCCTTGTGCTTTGTCAAATGAAAGATTCAAAATGAGTTCTGTTTTTATTATATAGATTATTATTAGTATTTTTAAGAGATGAGAATTTTAATAATAGTTTTTTGATATAATGTATAAATTTCTCATCTCTTTAAAACACTCAATTAAATTTTAATAATAATTTTTTTATTAATAATAGAAATTTATATAAATAATAATTTCTCATATAAATTTATTTGTATAAATAATAATTTCTCATATAAATTTTAATAATAATAGAAATTTATACATTTATTATAAATCTTCAAATTTATTATAAATCAAGTATGATTGCCATCACATTTATTAGAATTTTTTTAATAATAATAGAAATTTATACATTATATCAAAAAAATTATTATTAAAATTCTCATATCTCTTAAAAATACTAATAATAATAATTTATAATTTACTCCCTTTAAAATTTATTTTAAAAAAAGTATAGGATAAATAATATGGCTTAAATTGGCTTACTTGGCAAAGTATGCAAATGTCCTTAACACGAATTTCAATACATAAAGCATCATTATGGCAATTGACAAGTAACTTGGTAAACATTATATATATGGAGTATATGAGAGAGAACAACTTGCCGCTACAAAGAGTAGCGGTAGGGGCTGAGGGTATTTTGGACAAATATTAGTGATCATCATTGCCGCTACAAGGTGTAGCGGCAGGGAATTAATTGCACTTAATTTCAGCCATTTATTATCATGATCAATTGTAACACCCCTGTTGGGCCATAATACTTTAGACATGTTGAGGTGGGTCTTGAAAGTATTAGGCCGGTTCATTGGGCCAGCCCATTAGGTGGATATTATCTTTATTTTGGGGCCTATGAAGTATTCAATTTGTGACGATTGGTAGAATTACTAAATGAGTATGGTTCCACTTGGGCTTTGGTGGGGTGTAGATTAGGGATAGAACTTTGGTCGTGATCTCTGCATTGTACTTAATGAGGATTGAATGAGCTTAGTCTCGCTAAAAGCTGTGGGCCGAAAAAGTCGATTGCATCTGAATGACAAACAGGACTTTGGAGATATTAAGCAAGGATGACACACGGTAAAAGGTAACTAATTAATTATTGCTCTCAAGTCACTAGATATTTATTCCTCCATTGTTAACCTTGTGATCGTCTGTACTGACTCTCACACCGGAGCTATCCCCCGACGGTCCAAGTAATCGAACTTTTGGTGTTATTTGTGTTTATCATGCGGAGATCGAGCGTCTTACGTGATTAGGACATGGCGAAGATCTTGGCGTTAACATTGGGCTAGAAGGAGGGTCGTGTTCTAGTGTTCTTGAAGTTTTCAATCACAAATTGCAGTGCTTTCTACGTCGGAATCCATGGTGAAGAAGAGTAAACGATTACTTAAAAGGATAGGTGATGGCTATGACTTCGTCTACCTGATGAGTATCTGTCGAGGATTGATTGGGTCCTTCAAAAAGAGTGCTCATCTTTGAAATGCGCTGCCAAGAGGTTTACGAGGGTTCTCGTTCGAGAGCCCAAGGTGATCTTAGAAGAAGATTGATTTTTCTTTGCTTAGAGAGAAGACGACCATGGTGGAAAAGGGTAGAAGGCATCTTGCTTAGAATCTTATCTGAAGTGGTCGGATGATGAGGCCGATCAAGTTAGAAAGAAGTACACACTTTAAAGACATGTCTCGAGGTCGTCCTCGGGATCGAAAGCGCAGACCAATGACCATTTTCTGATTGGTGAAGAAGGTATTCCATACTATTGGTCTTCCGGGATTATGGTGAAAGCAGAGAGTAGATGAAGACCCAATGACCATTTTCTGATTGGTGAAAAAGGGTATTCCGCCTATTGGTCTTGGGATTATGGTGAAGCGAGTAGATGAAAACCCAATGACCATTTTCACGATTGATCGAAGAAGGGTAATTTTCCGTCTGTTGGTCTTTCGGGATTATGGTGAAGCAGACCGAAGCGCGCTCACTCGAGAATCCACCGAGGGCTGCCTACCGTGGATACTAAATCTTCGGAGATGCCGTCTAAAAGCGGCGAGTTCGAATGGAAAAGACAATACTATTGAGAAGAGACTTTGAGAAGGTTTATGTCCAAATCGGCGAGAAAGATGTTTGCCGATTTTTGAGTGCGTGGAAAGGGTAGAAGAATGCTAAGGCGTTCCGGTGGACTTGGAACGTGAAAGGCGCCTTCCGAGGAATAAACGACCTATCTTTCTTGATTGCCTTTGTTGGTGAAGCCCGCTCCTGCTTGAGCTATATTATTTATGTCGGATGACTAGTTCGTTGGCGGTGGGGCGATTTTGGTGCGAGAAGTTGGGAAGTGCATGACACCGGTTTGCTATATGGCCGTGTCCTTAGGGATGAAGAAATAAGATGATGATAGTTATGGAGAAGCTGAAGAGTCCGACAAAACCGTTGCAGAGCTTCAGCAGAATCAGAATTCGTGGGCGTTGTTTGCAGACGGGTATTCTACTTTGGACTCATCTCCCACTATTGAGGAATTTTGGGTGCTGTCTGAAGTTGCAGATGTTCTTCGGAGGGTTCATGTGGGTATTTGTGTCAGCTAAATAGTTCGATCCCACAACAGCCACCAAAAAGCTATATTCGATTTTATCTCATGTACCTCTTGCTGTCTGGGGGGTAGCTCATGGGATCGAAGTTTGAAGCATTCATGAGGGACTTCGGTAGCTCATCCATAGTCTGACATGCACGGGCAGATGCCACCTCGGTGTCATTCGATGGTAGCCTTATTGGCAGGTGGTCCTTTAGACTTTGTCAGGCCCTTCGTGGTAGGCAAATGTCATCCTGTGGGTTTGTTAGGCCCTTCGTGGTAAACAAATTCCCTATGAAGCAGATCAACCTCTCACTTTGGTAACGAATAAGTATTGCATTACTTTATTACCTGATTTTTAAGTGTTAAATTCGGGTCACATTATTACTTGATCTTATCTGTTATATGACTTGCTTAGTTATTGACTAACAGTTTAAGATTATACATTTTTCATGTTGATTGATGATGAATTATTGACAAGAAATGGTCGAAAGGTGTAATAAGGATAAGAATTTGTTAATCATCTCATTGATATCTAGCTGTTTACAAAAGAAATGTCTTTTTGAGGAGTCCTAAAGCTTGGATGATATCTTTAAGCTTCCTTATTGTCCTCATTTGTCCAGAAGAGTCGAGGAAAGCGGGTTTACTTTGGCCACTACAAGTTTGGCTTTGTATTTACTTGGCGGACCTCGTACCCTTCAGAGTACATGTGGACAACTTCATTGTTCAGCTTCGATTGGATTTCTTGTAATTTGCTTCAATCTCCTTGCGAAGCCGATCAGTTAATGGTGGGCCCAAATCCCTAAGAGTCCGGAGTTCTCGAAGTTCCTCTTCAAGCTTTTGACGATGGGCCATTTGCTCTGCATCTTTAGCTTGGATATCTTTATTTTGCTTGACGTAGGCGAGTTGGATTGGGCGGATCTTGATTTTCTTCGCGCCAAAATTTTGTTTTTCTTGAGAAAATCGATATTTATATCGATGATGACTTGATGAGTGGCGGGACGTCTTTAAATCTTCTTTGGTTTGGGCGAGGTCTTTTCTGAAAGGCACTCGTTGTCGTGAAAGCAACTTTGAGACTACTTCTATCTTTTATGAGACTTAAGCGAGGTATTCTCTCTTGACTGGCTTTCTCTTGACTTGACCTCTTGGTATTTGGGACGGAGGCGTCAAGAAGCGATGTTTACTGCGGATGATCAGTGTTAGTCTATCAGTTCAAAATTAATGGGCCGAGATGTAAATGGATAAGTTAAGCTTACTCTAGCTTGGTACTTCATTCCCTCGTTGATCAGGTCCATGATAGAGCTGTTGCTGAACCGGTGGTTGTCGGTATTACGGACGAAGGAGTTGTAGAGCTCAAATGGGAAATTCTCTTCTGATTCTGGCCAGAGAGTGGGGGATTCCGGGGCTTCGGGCCTGAAGTCCGAGGAGGTTGGTTGTCTTTTTCGAGCAAGTTTGGGTGATCGCTCCACTTGTTCTTCGGGCTCTTCGTCAGAAACAACGATTTCAACCGGGGTGGTTGGCGGAGGATCGGTTTACATTGGAGTTACTTGTGGTTCTTGAATGGGAGAATTTGCTTAGGTTTTCCTCTTTTTGGCGCGAAGGATTTGGGTCCGTTCGTCAGAGGGTATATCGAGGAGGCACTCAGTGTGAGTTTGCGTGGGGGTGTGTTTGGGTTTTGACGACTTGCTTTCTTTTGTGAGGTTGGCTTGTCCCTTGATAGGAGTTGATTCGGTGGCTTGAAGCTCTTGGGTTGGTACATCGGCGAGAGGTTGTGAAGATGTACCGAGAAAGAAATCTGTCTAGATCCCTTGATTCGATTAGCGTTGGTTTGATCGGAGACACCTTTGCAATGAGATGAGGAACAATTGTTTACGATAACTCTTGATGGAAATTGGGAGTTAAACAATAAAGTGGGTTCGAGACTTTGATTATGGTCGTCTGACCATGCTTGTTTACTCGAAGTCCGAAGCTCCATTCCTTAATGTGAATCTTCTACAGAAGGCTCGCAATTTCTCTCACTCGTTCCGTTGAAATATTTCCGAAGTTTGCAGAGATAAGATCGGAAGTGGTCCAGTTAGGTATGGAGGAGACTTTGGGTCCTTTGACAAAAAACCACTCCTTATGCCATCCTTGGTTGCTCGAAGGAGTGTCCATTAGTGGTCGCTTCTCGAACCTGGCATTAGGTTTGGGAGATTGTTTGTTCAGCATCTTGAAGCCTCGTTCTCGAGATTTACTGGCTATGAACAGGGTGAAGAAGTCGACAGCAGGTGGAATCCCTTGTTCGTGGTAGAAGGCGATAAATGCCAGGATGTGGATATAGGAGTTTGACACTAACTGGGTGAATCCCACGCCTACGAACCCTAGTAGAATGATGACGAAGGCATGGAGAGGTAGGGGAACTCCCTTTTCGAGAAGGGTCATTTGGCATGACGGTCCGACCTTGGTCATTTGGTACGATTCGTTCGTGGGGAGCTGGAGCCCTTACCATATGGGTGTCCGGAATCTGGTAGCGGGTCCGAAGGTTACCCAACTCAATCTCAGTGACGGTGGAAGGAGTGTTGGCATGGGGGAAGTATTCTTCACTCTTGAAGAATTCTGAAGGATTGGGAATAGTTTTAGTGGTTGATTACATTGTGAGTATCAATGATTTGGGATTTGAACTGGAGCCTCTTTTTTGCTAGAGCTTTCGGATTGGGAAGAAACGGTGGTAATGGGGTTATGCACGAAGGGGAACTTTGATTAGTATTCTGAGAAGCCATTGTTAATTAGTTGCAGAGAGAAATTTGGAGAAGAAGAGGAGCAAGGAATATCCGAATTTCAAATTGAGTTAGTAAAACTGTCAGATTTGGGAGAAAGCAACTTTTATACTAGAGTTCTCTTCAACTTTTCACGAGGTTCAAGGCGGCTCATTTAATGCCGGTGATGATTGTGAATTTGAAGAGGTAGCGTCTTGCGGTTTGGCCTTCATTGTTAACGGAGTGGGCTTCTCTATTGGGCTTAGGTTTTATTTGAATTGTTGTTTGAGATTTACCTATTGGGCCTCGGTAAGTTGTATCTTGGGCCTTTGTTGATCTCATTATAATTCCTTTTATTACGGACCGATTCTACTTATACTCTTTCATTAAACCTCTGTTTAATAAAAAGGCTGAAGCGATGTTGGGCCATAATACTTTAGACATGTTGAGGTGGGTCTTGAAAGTATTAGTAGGTTCATTGGGCCTGACCCATTGGAGTGGATATTATCTTTATTTTGGGGCCTATGAAGTATGAGGTTTGTGACGGTGGGCGAATTACTAGATGAGTATGGTTCCACTTGGGCTTTTGTGGGGTGTAGATTGGGGATAGAACTTTGACTGTCATCTCTGCATTTTACTTAATGAGGATTGGACAGGGCTTAGTCGGCTAAAAGTTGTGGGCCCGAAAAGTCAGTTGCATACATGACAAATCAGATTTTGGAGATATAAAGCAAGGATGACACACGGTAAAAGGTAACTAATTAATTATTGCTCTCAAGTCACTAGATATTTATTCCTTCATTGTTAACCTTGTGATAAATCTGTCTTGACTCACGCATAGGAGCTATCCCAAACGGTCCAAGTAAAAATCAAGCTTTTAGTGTTATTTGTGTTTATCATGCGAGGATCGAGCGTCTTACGTGATTGGGACATGGCAGAAGATCTTGGCGTTAACAACCCCCTTTCCGAAATAGAAAGAGAGGTTACTCAAAACATAACAAAACTGATGAATTTAATAGCAAGGCTCAAAGCCACAAAAGAATAGTCTTAATATCTAATAAATACCATAAGTCAACCATAATAAATATCAAACTGCCTCAACCACAATGTAAAATAATTATTACAATTCCGAACAAACTAATGTATCACAACCTAAACATAATATTTCTAAACCATTTGGATAAAAGGAAGCTCTCGTCACACTTGCCCTTGATCCCCCTGATTACCTGTCGGAAGAAAAACACAGCATGAGCCAAATGCCCAGTACGGATATAGAATACAAATAATGAATCGAAATAGCTAACTCAATTAAATAAAATGAAATGAACTGAAACAAAACGAACAAAACTAACACAACGAAATAATAGGCTGAATTAAATGGCTGGGTGTTATTTCATACCGAGCTCAGAATAAAATAGAATATACCTTGCCACACAAGCAAGTCAAATAATGCCACACATGCAAATCAAATAATGCCACACAGGCAAGTCACACACATTGGACCGCGAATCCAATGCATGTAAAATCGGAAGGTGTGTTTGGCACAAACATCACCAATCTTGAGAAACAGGCTGAGCGAGAAATTAGGAATTCGACCCATCGCCTCCCACAACAAAACACCAAATGGTCAACTCCCAAGAAAGCACAAAGCGGAGGCCAGTGGGTGATCACACCGCCACGGAAGGTGTCATGCCTCGGTGCCCGAGAGGACATGCTGTGGTACCCCACATGTGGTTATAGCTCGGGTATACCCTACGGTATATTCTAACAAGGATACTATGTCACAACACATGCGACACAATATCAACACAAAGAGATTCTAATATGTACATGCTAAATTGAAATGAATCATCAACTCAAAGTCCCCAAAAATACTAACATGCACATTACTACAAATATCAAAATAAATTTAAACATGTCGTACTAGTCTAAAGAGTACAAATATGAGTTCCAACTATGAACGCCAAACTAAACTATCACAATAAATTGACAAGGAATAATTATGAGAGGCAATACTAAATTTCGAAACGAATAACGAAATGAACACATTAAAAACAAAAGAGTCTCGCTGAAAGAGTATGGAATCCGTACCTGGATTAAACAATGTAACACCCGAAATTTATATTCCAAAAATGATTCGTTTAGGCTCCCTCCGTTCGAACTAATTAAATAACATAATAAATTAAGTACAATGAGTGAATTATTATTATTATTTCACCCACGTGATGTACATTCACCATCACACATTTTAGATCTAAATTATGTGTGTATATATATATATAGCTTATATTCTAAATCAATTACAACTTAGAAATATGTACCAAGCAAAGCAAACAAAATCAATTGAAGTCATCATATAATAACATCTTTATTTTATTAACTAAAAAAATCCATGACCTTCATCTTATTTTAATTTTTACAGCATGCAATAATCATTTAAATTTATAGAAATCAATCCAACCTACTTATTTCTAAAATTCGTACCATTATATATAGTATGTATCCTACTTTCTTAAATAGGAGAATAAAACCCAATAGGCATCGTCATACCAAAAAAAAAAGAAAACTAATAGAAAAGAAACGCACTTGTTTCTTTTGTTTCTTCCGTTGGTCAATCTGACAATCACTTTCTTTCTCCTTCTCTCATTAAGCGGCTGCGCTTCTTTTTTTTCTTTTCTTTAAGACGAATTATGGCTTGAGTATACAATATTGTTTGTGTTTTAGTTATTTATTATCAATATTTTATTAATTCTCCTAGTTCTAATAAGATTTATTATCCACATATAAATTAAACCCAAGTAATTTAAAAGCCCAATTTTATCAAATTAATTTACCCAACATTTATTAATACATTAGCCCACATAAATTAGATAACTAGTTTGACCCAAAATAAATGACAGTCCAATTAATATGTTTTCAAACAAAATAATTTTTATTATTTAATAAAAAAATTTCGGGTATTGCATCAATGGCTGAGAAGTTGGTTGCTGTATAGTATCCGTGGCAACTGGTTGCCACAGATGGAAACCCATATATATATCTATCTAATAAAATACAAATGATTTTGAATTTCCCGTTCACTCAATAAATCATCTGAGTCATTCAAAGTTTGAGATAAATCCCCTTGTTTCATACGGTCTTGAGGAATACGGGACCCAAACTAGTATATATATATATATATTAACAAAGATCGGTCCGGAGTCCGGACACGATAAAAAAGCAGACTAATTATTATTATTTTTTAATATTTTATGGAATCGAAATTTTTCCATAATGTCTGATGTTTTTGGGCGTGATTTGGATATCTATACCAAAAATGTATATACGATGCACGGCATCGGTATGCAGGACATGTTTTGTTATATGTTTCTAAATCACGCCCAAAACACCTGTATATGTAAAAAATTCAAGTTCCATAATTTTTTTATTTCTTTTAGTTTTAAAAAAAAAAAGCAAAAAAAAAAAAAAAGGTCCGGATTTTGGTAAAGGAGTCCGGACTGATCCGGCCTATATATATATATATATATATATATATATATATATATGTATATATATAGCTAATGGGTCTGCCTATATTAACTAGAACCATTTGGATTGGTTAACTACTTTAAATTTGGATTGGTTAAAGTTTGAACCCATATTTTTTAAAAGAAAAATAGGCCAAAATCAGTAAACTAATTTTGACCCATTTTTATTTTTTTCATTTCCTACTTAGATATCTTAGCTATCTAGGCCTACCAACTCTCACTTCATCTTCTCCTGCTGCTTCTTCCAGCTCCACCAAATTTTCATCAACTTGTACTGTTACTAATTATGAGAAATGAATTAGTGTTCTGATTAATTTTTGTGGGGACGAGACATTAATTATAAAGTACTCCTTTCATCTTTAAATATATGATAAATTTTTATTTTCTGAAATTAATTGGGAATATTTATTTTTAAATTTAAAATTGATCATGCCTTCGTAAAGTTTTTTTTTTCAAAAAATCAATTATAAACTATATAAAAAGTACTACTAATTATAATTTTTTTTTCCAAAAATTGAATGAATCACAATAAATCTGATTAAAAAATATCTCATATTGACTTAAATTTTTTTTAAAAATTAAACTTGATCTTCTATTTTGAAGCGAAGAATACATGTATGTAGTGATGCTTTTGAAATAATTATGTCAAATCACAACAAAAATTAGAGATATATTTTGACATTTTTTGAGTCAATTCGCGAAATCCTAAAATTTAAAATTGATATGAACAATTGTAAACTAACTATAAAATACTACTGTTTATCATCTTTATTGTTTCCAAAACTTGAATGAAATTATATCAGTTTTAGAATTTCGCAAATTGATTTTAAAAAATCAAATTGTATCTCTAATTTTGGAATAAATACAATACTTATTTTTGAAAAAAATATAAATTGGACTCTTTTTAAGAGTACAAGAATGCAAGTATAAAAATGCTTATACATAGTATTTGGTAATTAAAGAAAAGAAAAAAGAAAAGAAATTTTTATTTGGTATAATTTCAAAATGTATATTTAATTTTGTAACGGAGGTAGCATATTTATGTATGTTCAATTATTTTACTTACATCGATAGTTTCACCGATAAACGTAGATAGCCTGTATTAACGTGTAACAACATATCCACATATATACCATTGTCGTATTTAATTGGGCATCACGTTTTTCTGTCGTATTCTTTTTTCTTTTGGTGTACTAAAATTAGATTTTAGAGATAGTGTTATAGATTTTAGAGAGAGAAAGTGTAATCAGATTTTAAATAGAGAAAATATAATCAGATTTTAGAGAGAGAAAATGTTACAGATTTTAGAGAGATGAAGTTTAAAGAACATTAGATATACTGTGTATAATTTTTTTTTGAGAGAATCTAAAAATTTAAGAGAAAATCTTAAAATTTAGAGAGAGAAAATCTAATATTTTTTAGAGAGATGAAGAATGTATAAAAGATTAAAGATAGAAAGTGAAGTAATATAGAAATTAAATATCATAAATAATTTATTTAATTAGATCATAATAATAGTAAGCTTGAAATTTGAAATATGGGTTGACTTATATTTGACCCATAACTATATGATTCTAACCCACACAATCCATATTTAAAATAGGTAATGTAGTTTTAGTTCTTAAATGGAACCCTAAGAAAATTTTGTAAACCAAAACTAACTCATAACCATATTTTTCCAAACCTAGTATATATATAAGCACAAAAATAATCATTTTTGGTTCTTCAACCTTAATTTTTAGGTAAACATTCTTTTATAAATTTTCTAATCTAATCTATATCGAGTTTTCAGTTCTTACTTGTCCGATATGGGACTTGAGATTCTATATCGAGTCTTTAGTTCTTAGTTGTCCGATATAAGATTTTATATCTCAACAAACCCCCTATTAACGAAATTTGTTAGTGGAAAAAATTTGTGCTGAGATTTGAAAGAAATAGGCGAAGGGTTTGTTCGAGAACGACGGAAGTGGAAAGACACTTAGGGAGAGGGATTTATTCCTTTCTTTTTTGAATCACCACACTTCTTGTTAGTTAATAATAATCCTAGTGATTGGATTTATATGTTTATTCTAACAAGAAAGATAGATTCAAATAAACGATTTTTCATCAAATGCCTATTTATTTATTGTATTTTCATGTTAATAGGGGGCAAGAAAACTATATGGAAAATTGAGGGCTCCTTCTCCTTCCCCTTCTTCAAACTCTGATTCATATTTTCCATAAAGAGATCTCTGGTCAAGGAGAACAAGATACCTTTTGTATCATATCTAAGAGATTCCTTGGTCTAGACTGAATAAGTGTTGTAATTTTAAGCCAAACATTTGGATAATTTTGATTAGCTGACATGGAGCATGTGGGTCGTTAGTCTTAAACATTAATGAATGCTTGCTCTGACACCATACTAGATTATAAAATGAGTGCTAATCTTCATATAAAGATATCAAGTTTTTTAGCCCAAAACCAATTGGTAATGGTATGAGTTGGCCCTATTCATGCTAAATATAGTTCTCAAAATCACTATGGGAAACTAGTTTTTTTTCACTGTTCTGCGCATCTGCTCTTGTTAAAGATCTTGAGGAACTTGATGGCATAACATCTGCTGCAGTCTCATGAACTGAACTTCGTTGCCTTCTCATTGCCTTCCTGCGCGCGAAAAGAATGGGGGTTATGCGACGGAAAGGGCGTTCACCACTGGTCGAGTGTTCTTCGGGCGTCGATAAACAAAAGAAGGTGATAGTCTGGTCTATCAATGGCCAATCAGGAAGAAAGATAGGCCCTGTAGTGAATCCCCTAGAGAAGGATAGTGGAATACAACAAAAAACAATTTTTTTTTTGTTGGGTGGAGGGTTTGTCTAGAACAATATAATCAAGAGGAGGAGAGCGAACAAAATCCGCTGCTTCAGTCTCTTGTTCTGTCTAATATGGATATAATAGATAGCAATAACATGATCATCTATATAGAAGATGAGAAGACACCTTACTACCCCCCTCCATTAGAAATATGTGCATCTAAAAGATCTTTCATACTGTGCCCAATACCGAAATTAGTTCTATACATATGATCGGCAAAAAGGAAAAAAATGATAGCTAGATAATGATGACCACATTATCCTCTACACTCCCCTTCATGTGTATCCTGATAGGTTGAGGGTTGCTTGTGGACTTGATGACTATGAGATCCCACAATAGACAAATCCTTAATAGAAATGACACTGGCTTTTGAAGAGCTAGTAAACCACTGGTAACTTTTTGGAACTGAGAAGTAGATACTAGTTCTTAAATGGTTGACCCTTAAGAAATAGATTGCAAATAGGGTAAGAATGAGAGATAAGAAGAGTGTTAGTTAGCCCAAAGCAATGTTCTAAAAGGCGCTAGGCGGGGAGGCGAGGCGTGGGAGGCCTAGCGCTAGGGGGCCTAAAGAAGGGCTTTAAGCGGGATTTTTATTTTAAGCCAATTTTAATATTTTATCTTACATTTATCCAAACAAAACAATAATATAAAGCAAAACAATCTATAATAAAGATAATAAATGCATTTGCTTAAAGTTCAAACATATTCATATTGCTAATGTCAAAGGTTAAACACAAACATGCAATTGTTCAAAGTTCAAACATATTTTTAACGTATTAGTTTTATTCATAAACAAGATTGCTATTAAATAATAAAATTTAAAATTTTAAGAATTTAATTCAATATTAAAACTTAAGAAATTAAACATAAATTTAAGAATTATATTAAATTAAACTAAATATTACAAATGTATCATCATTTATATAATTTGAAGTTGGTACAAGTTCAAAAAATTACAACTATAATAAAATTATCCATTTTGACTTGATATTGTTCACTCCTTGTTGTGATTTGATATACTACAACCTGTATTATGAATATGGTAAATCATTAGAAAAATAAATATACCAAGATCTGGTTTGGGTAGTTATTAAAATTAAAAAAAAACTCTCCGCCTAGGCCCCGTCTAATTTCGTGGAGGGATTTTGTTGCCGCTTTGAGCCTAGGTGAGGCGTCAGGGGGGCCTAGCACCTAGGCGGGGCGCCAAAGGGGGGCCTAGCGCCTAGGCGGACCTAGGCGGGGATTTTTAGAACATTGGCCCAAAGATAGACTTGCTATGGGTGTGCATGGTCTGGATTCAAAATTATTTGACCCGAGTGGTTACGTATGGTATCAAAGCTCTGGAGGTGCATGGTTTTTGCGTCTAAATATTTCCGGCTGCATGTTGTTCTTTATATTGATATGACAGTGCAAATGCACTTTAGTTTTTCCCTTCTCTGCATGCAAGTTGCATTAGAGGGGGTGTATCAACATTATATACATGATCGAGTCTTCACTCTAATACCTTAAGTTTTGGATGAGTTGGTTTCTTAACAATCATGTCTAATAAATTACTCTTATTCAGGTGAACCACTTATATTTATTGAAGTTGCACTTATGAAGAATGTGGCTCAGACAATACAGGTTAGAACATTCTGTACTACCTTCTTAACTGTCCCTAATAACTTATGAGTAGCAACTATCTATTTCAGGAAGTTTTGTGGGATGATCCTCCAATATCTGAATGTGAAGTAACTTCTGCATTATTTTACTCTATTTCATCAACCCAGGTATCAAGCTGTTTTATCATACTAGTGAAGAATAAACTGTACTGTAATTCAGTTAGAAATGAGGCAAAGTAAAATGTTTGTCGTTTATATAATTCAAAATCTGATATTGTGTTCGTCTTGCAATATCAGACAAGCTGAAATTTCGTTTCAATCTCATTAAATTAATTAATCTTGCCAATGTAGAATTTGTATCATATATCTGTGGTAACCTTCTTTCCAGTTTAGATTTTTCTGGCAAAGAAGCTTTACTTCAACAACTTTTTATAAAAATAGATATTATTTCTGTAATAAAATGGTGTTAAAAATAGATGTTTTCAACATTTTAATATTTTGGGAGGAGGTATCTAACAGTATCTGGTGAATAAATGTGATTAGCGTTTAGTTGTTTACAAAGTCTTCCTGGAGTTATAGAAACTCGCAGTGTAGTTTACTTCTTTTTTTTTTTTGGGATAAGTTTACAGAGTATTTTACTTAAGTTACTGAATTAAAGGAGAGACTATATTTTTTCCATTTTCAGAGCCAAAGGTTTTTTAGCGTTATAAACTTTTGAATTTAGAACACCTCAGTTTATTTAGTTTATGGAATGGATTTCTGTTCTCGAAAATTCAAATTAGCTTTCTTTGAGTTTAATTTTCATTTCAAGATCCACTCATATTTTGATCTTAGTGTTTCTACTGGCAAGCATAAACAACATTTGTTTTTGAAAAAATATACAGTAGTATTCCTCCATGCAAGTAATCTGGCTTAATTGTGGAAATTGGCAGCCTGGTTTGGCAGGAATCAACTTAGGGAAGTTCCTCATCAAACGTGTAATTGATCTGGTGAAGAAAGACATGCCTCATATTTCTGTAAGCTTTTTTATGCTCATTAACTCCCAACTATAATTTTGAAGAACTGCACCTATTTTTCATCAAGTCTTCATTATAAAATGTAAACTGTTAATTGATTGATTGTTCTAAATACTTTCTGTATGATGCAATCCCTAGTATATGAAGGGAATTTAGATCCGAAATAGAAAGAGAGGTTACTCAAAACACAACAAAACTGATGAATATAAAACAAGTCTCTAAACCACAAAAGAATGATTTCATAATGATTAAATGTCATGAGACAAACCATAATAAATGTCACATTGGCTCAAATCACAATCTGAATTAAGAAGAAGAACCGTGAGGAAGAAGAGAGGAGTGAGAGAAGAAGAAGAAGAGCCGTGAGGAAGAAGAGAGGAGCGAGAGAGTGAGATCTCAGATTTAAAATATTTATGGAAAATTACAATTAGGTACCTCACAGTTTTTAAAAAAAATTAATTTAGTCCCCCAGATTTTTTGAAAGTTCAAAATAACCCCTGGAAAACTATATATCAGTCCCTGTAGTTTTGTTTTGTTTTCATTTCTGCCCCTGTTTCTTTATATTTTTGCACTTCAGTCCCTAGAGCAAAAAAACTTGGTGATATAATTTGAAACATTATTGTTAAAAAATCATAACATACCGAATCTCCGCACCCGTGTCCAAATTCGGATCCATATCCACGTATCCTTTATTTTTTGACTTCACGTGTCCGACACCCATAGTTGTCACGGTGCCACGGCGAGTCATGGCGGTAGCCGACTGCCTGGATGCCTAGGCGACAAGGCGACCGCCATGGCGTCCGTACGGCGACAAGTCGTTTACAATGTACAATTTATATATTATTTATTTTACATAACTATATTAGCAATAAAATTTCATATATATTAAAACTCAAAACATAACACTATGGAATAACATTAAATATATTTTTAAATCCCATTGATAGTGTTATATAATATATATATATATATATAAAAATATATATAGTGTATTATTAAATTAATAATTAAGTGTATATAGTATTTATTTTCAAATTATTTCATGCAACTATACTACATATTAAATATATTTATTTTTTAAAATTAAAATATACATATTTAATTAAATACTACTCCCTCCGTCCCATAGTTATAGGCTGATTTCTTTTGGCACATAGTTTAAGAAAATCAGTTAAGTGGCAATTTTAACAAAAATTTTCCACATATATCCCTTAATATGAAATTAATGAATAAATTAATCGCTCCTTACTTATCACATTGAAACTCTCAACTTAATTGATCATTTTAATCTACATAAACTTTCAACCAATCACATAACGTTTGTTATTCCAAATTCAATTATTGAGCCTAAAAAGTTGAATTCTTTTATTGAGAATACAACAATATTAAATGTGATGATAACAATAATGACATTGAATGTTGTTTCTTCAAAAAAAAAAGTAATGGTTGAATATTTATTATAAGGGCATAAAAGTAAAATAATGAACCAACTAAATTTTATAAATAGTAAGTAGCCTATATATTGGGACATCCCAAAATAGAAAATCAGCCTATAACTATGGGACGGAGGGAGTATATTTTATTTAAAATATTATATATAGTTAATAGTTAAGTGTATATAATATTTATGCAATGATAATATCATAGTTATTTTTTATGTATTTATTTCATTATCATTAAAATTATTTTTTAGTATTTATTTTATTTTTATTATTATTGTTTATTTAAATATATGTATATAATATTATTTTATTTTATCTTATTTTTTATGGTATCATAATTATTTAATTAATAACTATAGAAATTTATATAAATTTAATTATTTTAAACATATTATTTGTTGTTTATTTAAATATATATTAATTTCTATAAATTCAACAGACATTGCGAGGGAGAAGAAGGTCGACTGACAGCGGCGAGAAGGTCAGTGGCGAGGTTCGCGATGAGGTCGGAGCAGTCGGAGAAGAAGTTCGCGATGAGGTCGCGAGGTCGGAGCAGTCGGAGAAGAAGGTCGTGCGATGAGGTCGCGAGGTCGGAGCAGTCGCGCGATGAGGTCGGAGCTGTCGAAGGTCGCCTTAGCGACTATGTCCCAAGTCGAGCCTCGCCTTGCAGATTTCCCAACGCCTGGACGCCTTAGCGTCGCCTAGGCGACGCCTTGACAACTATGCCGACACCTAGATTCGTACCCGCATCCGACACCCGCACACGAGTCCGAGTAGATCATAGCCTAACAAAATATATATAAACCATTGGATAGAAGGGAGCTCTCATCATACTTTCTGTTGATCCCCTGATTACCAGCCGGAAGAAAAACACAGTATGAGCCAAATGCCCAGTACGGATATAGAGTACAAAATAAAGAACTGAGATAACTAACTCAATTAAATAAACTGAAATGAACCGAAACGGACAAAACTAACACAACGAATTAATAGGCTGAATCAAATGGTTGGGTGTTATTTCATACCGAGCTCAGAACAAAACAGAAATATATCTTGCCACACAGGCAAGTCACCCACATTGGACCGCGAATCCAATGCATATAAAATCGGAAGGCGTGTTTGGCACAAACATCATCAATCCGTAGAACAGAACAGTACAGAAAACTAGAGTCGACCCATACGCTTCCCACAACAAAACACCAAATGGCCAACTCCCATCGGAGTACAAAACGGAAACGTCGTGGACTGATCACACCACCACGGAAGGTGTCATGCCTCGGTGCCAAGAGGACATGTTTGTGGTACCCCCACAGGTGGTTATAACTCAGGTATACCCGACGGTATATTCTAACAAATATATAATCTCACAACACATGCGACAAAATATCAACACAAAGGGGTTCTAAAATGTACATTTTAAACTGAAACAAATCATCAACACAAGTCTCCAAAAATATACTAACATGTACATTATTACAATATCAAAATAAATTTATAGACATGATACACTAGTTCAAAGAGTACAAATAGGAGTTCTAATATAAACGTCAAAACAAAACTATCACAATGAATTTGACAAGAAATAATCAAGAACAATAACCAATCTCAAAACGAAGAACAAAACGAACGAATCAATTGTAACAAGAGTATCGCTGAAAGAGTACGGAATTCGTACCTGAAGTAAGTAATGTAATACCCAAAATTTATATTCCAATTATGACTTGTTTAAACTCCCTCCGTTCGAACTAATTAAAAGAATAAATTAATTAACTACAAATTTAATAAAGTTATAACAATACATTTAATAGTCATTAACTTTTAGAATTATGTTAATTATCAATATTTTCACATCTTATAGTTACTACTATCATGTTTCAATTAGCCAATTATATTGCCTTATTATTATATTTTATTATCTTTATATTAATCATGCAGGTCACTTTTTATTGGACAAGAGCATTCATCCAATTAAATTTTGTTAACTAAATTATTACATAACATGCATATATATAATAGCCATAAAAAAAAACAGGATAGCCTTTTTCAAATTCAAATTCAAATTCTTGGTTCCAGGCCATGTATAATCCATATATATAATAATTTTCGTTCCTTTCGTTCCAAACAGAATGCTTACTCAATTCATATGGACATAAGCAATAAATATAATGTATCCTCATGATATCTATACATATACACATATAATATTATTAATAATATGGAACCAGATTCCTAATTTCATGTTCATTCCTTATGTATATATAATCAATCAATGTTTACTATGCTTGTACCGGTGGCTGCTATATATATGTATATATACAATCAATCAAAATTCCACCGCCACTCTTTATCCTGTTTAACTTTGGTTATGTAGTTATTATCATTCTTCGAATGAAAATACAAAACAAAAGAGATTCACATTTATTATCAAACCTGTCAAATTCTCTTCTCCTCTCTATGATAGTTGAGTCTCTTCGCCGCCTCTGCTATCCGTTCTTTTCTTTTAGCGTGTGATGTAATGCTCTAGTAGTTTAGGTTTTATTTACTAACAGGTTTTATTAATTCTCATAATTATAAAAGGATTTAATATTACCCACAAATATAAATTAAACCCAATTAATTTTAAAAGCCCAAATTAATATAATCATTTACTTATTATAGTCCACATAAATTAAATACAATGTTTTACCCAAACATAAGAAAGCCCAATTAAAATATTTAAAAAAAATATGAAATTAAATGTCATTTATTTATTTATTTATATTTTTTTCCGGTACTACAAGATTAGGCTTACTTATTTCCCAAAAGAGATCCTTAAGTTGCTGAAGTGCACTAATTTACTGTTGCCAAGTAAGATTAACACAACTTTGACAGCTCCAGGGTAAACTGTAAAAATTTTCATTAGATAACTAGAATTGACCTTATCAAAAAATATGGTAAAGGACAAGCCGTCGGAAATTGTTTTGTGGTTGAAAGATTTTAAAGCATTGGTCATCTTTACCACATTAATTATATAATTTTCTTAAATCTTGCTCTTTCCATGATTCTTTTTGACATTGATTACTTGTCTCAACAGACATTTGCAACACTTAGCCCTATACCTGGGTATATGCAATGGCTCCTATCAAAGTTGGCATCAGCAGAGAGATCTGGTTCTGCCTTTCAGGAGAACATGCTTGAACCAGAAGAAGAAAGAGCACTTATAGACTCATCTAAGTAAGTTTCGTATATATGGTATTTTACTATTTAGTACATTCAGGAGCCCTTATGAAAAAATAAGAAGAGATCCAATTTACCCATCGAAGTTGCATAGTATGCATACTTTTCATTCCATCTATAAAAATAAAAAAATTGAATATTTTCCATTGTATGGGCGGGGGCAAGAAAATTTGATAAAAGTTTAGTCATTTTATATAGTAACGAAATTACCAAAAGTATTTGATTTTTTCATCAGTAAAAGTTAAAAGAAGATGGAAATATGTAATGACAAATTCTGTTAAATCCTTGGGAACATTTCGTGTAGCATACGTGTGTAAATGATACATAATAATTTCAAGTGGAATGGATTATGGTGTCAGGGTTATTTAAACTTCTAATAGAGAAACAGAAACTGCCTTTTCTCGAAGTCTTGCTGCGTCAACAAGGAGCCTGATGATCCACCCATGCTTCTTTCAAATACCTCCTGATAAATAATGGGAAGTGATATTTCTGCAGGGCAAAGTGATATTTCCGCAGTGGTCCCCATTTATTACCTCTTTGTGTCTGATTTACTCTTCTGAATCAAAATACCCACTTGCCGTCTCTCTACAACCTGCAAATCTTCACCCCCACCTCCCACTCATAAACGCTGGCCGTCCCAAGAGTGATTGGCTTTCTTGAGTTCATCAGTTCTAACTTCGACAACGATGATATTTTTATGGGGCATCCTTATCATCCTCTTCTCGCTCTTTCCACTGCCTCCTACTACCACCTTCACTCTTGTCCACCCTCCTCTGGCCACGGCAGACAATCTAACTTGCCACACGTTATGCCTCAACTCACCATTTAATTGGATTTACGTTTATGCTGGTGAAAATTATGTGCCGCTCTTGTTGAGTATTAGGTTGGATTGGTGGGTTAACAACCCTAATGCTTTCTAATTGTGGAGATGGTGCAGATGTTGGTTTAGGTGACAAATGGATCATCTTATTTGGTGATTTTTTACTCTATTTCTGCTCTATAATCATTGTATTTGGAGTAGCCTCTTCGTTTAGTTTGATCTTTAATTACAGCCGACTAGATGGAAGATGCGATGCAATGGGTTCAATTTTATCAAAGAAGAAGCTCCTCTGTGGTTACACCTGTTCGCCTTTAAATTAAAATCAAATTAACTACTACTATCAAAAAGTGAGAAAAATAATTAAGATATTTAGTGATGAATTTGGGTGTGGTTTGTTTGAGATAGGGCAAAAATGGTGAATGGTAGAGTAAGAAAATGAGTTGCAAGAGGATGAAGTGATAGAGCAACTGGGTACCGTATCAAATGGAGGGCAAATTAGGCACAAAATGAATTAGTTTAATTAGGAGATGGGACCCACTTCAAAAATAACAAATTACCTTGCGGAAATATCAATTCCCTAAATAATATGTTCTTGCAGATACTAACACCAGTAAAAACCATTTGTTTTTATTATCAGTTCTGTGTCTATTGTATCCTCTTTGAACACTCGACATGAAAAGATGCCATCTTTAGCAATCAGCATGTTATACTCCTTCAAAAGCACAGCACTCACTTTAGGTCCAAGTATACATTATTTACCACCTCTTTCAGATTTGAAATACAATATGATGTTATTGTTATATTCAAAAGGCTTTGTGTGAAAGACATAAGCTTATAAGGAAGTTGGAAAACTCTCTTGAATCAGTTCGCCTCTTCCCCTGGAGTCTAAATAATAAACCAATTGTCTCCATCCTATGTTGACATCCTTACCCTATTATATTCTGGAATATTTCATACGAATTTTAATATACATGCAGAAACTTAATCCACCCTCGAGCCCACCCCCTAGAAAAATGTTTTCTTCGAAGAAGTTTCAGTGGAGATTCTCACATTACTCACGCTTGCTTGAAAGCCTACCTGCGTTAAATTCTAATTTGTATGTTACTGTGAGAATGAAAATGTATCAGAAAAGGTTTTGACAATTGAGCTTACTTTCATGGGTGAACTTCAGCTTTTCTTTATGGTTTTATTGTCCTCTTGTTTTTATGATCAGTTATAGATCTATTACATGGTCTGAAAATATATTTGGCATATAAGCATATTCTGTCGTCAGTTATTGTTCATAAACTATATGCTTGTATTTTGAAAAAATGTGGAAGGTTTTTTCCCCCTCAAAATCCCTTGTTACTAAATGCAACTTATTTATTTCATGTGTGATAATATGTCCTCTTGCAGTGAATTTGCGACTGGAAAAGATGGCATGGAAGTGATGTCGAGTTTGTTGACATCTACCAACCATGAGTGGACTAGTTCTGATAGATTGATTTCTGTATTAGAAAAACCTTTACTACGACTTTGCGCAAGGTATATTACACTTTATACAGTAGAAGGAATATCCTATAATTCGTTACTTAAGATGTCTATGATTATATTGCTTGGCAGTTCTTATGGTTGGAACTTGGAAGTAAAACATTTGTATGAAACCATAATCATTGTACTCCAACAGACGATTGTTTACCCACTGTGAAAGTAATCATTTTATCTGTTTTTAAATCATTTGAAACCAACTGATAGATTCTTAGTTGCCATTGTCCATATGCCCACTCCAGTGTTGATAATTCAAATGTAGCTGGAGACATCTCATTGTGACAATGGAATTGTAAAATGTTGTTTCTTTGACTCAGGTACCTTCTGCAAGAGAAGAAGCGGGGGAAGGCTCTTGATTCTGTTGCAAACTTCCACTTACAGAATGGAGCGGTATGTCAGGAAAAATGTTTGTATTATAGCTCTTGCTCATAACATAATACTTGATTCTGATAGTAACTGGAAATAACTATCTAGAATCATACTTTCTCGTTTAGAAATATTTTTTTTGGTGACAATAAATAGATTAAGCAAATAAACAGATAGACTTTAGCATCTGAGCCTTAGTAGCAAGATCATGTGCTTGCTTAATAAAACCTAACAGGGGACTTGGATAGCAGTTAAAAATGATTGTTGAAGGTACTTCTGAGATATATTACTTGAGTTTGCTTTTGGTGTTAGGCAAGTCCAAAATATCAGCCCCTGAACATTACCTTGTCAATCGTGCTTTGTGTGGAAAATATGTAGCAAGATAAGAATACTTTGTGGTGGAAGGGAAAAAAGATAAATCAGGAATAATTGCATTTTGACTGGTCTTGATAGCAATACGAGTTGCTGATCAAGTGATCATGGAGATTGCATTACACAAAGAAGATCCAGGCTATCTTACCGGTAGTCAGCGGCTTGGAGCCAATGAGAATGTTTGACTTGGCAGGAAAGGTGTGAAAAGAATTTCTGTAATGACAGGTTCATCAAATTTTGCAGCAGTATTGAGTGAATTTAGGTCTAGGAAACTGATATTTCCACGTGTTTTTGATATTTCTACATAATCCTTTCCCTGAGAAGAAAGTGGGTCTCACCTTCATGTGAGTGGAAACCATGTGGAAATATTTCTCCCAACCTAATGCTTAAAGAGGTTTACCTTAGATCTAGATTTATTAACCTAACTTTAGATTTGATTTTAAGGATGAAACTGAACTGTTTCTAGATGGATCTGAAAATTTAAGTTACCGTGAAGAAGAATTCTAGTTTCACATATCCCAAATTTCCAATAAAGTAGCTCTTCCACCTCTTGTATGTCCTTTATTTCTCCAATAAGTTTAAAGACTTCAACAGCTATACTTGGGTGCAAGTGTACGTGAAGCCAATTCCCTCAAATTCCATGTATCCAAGTACATTCTATGAGTTTATCTGTGTTGACAAATTACAAATCTCTTTTTCTCTATCATATTTGTTGGTGTATAAGGAACTTGGATATAATTTTAGAAGTTAAAAAAGTGTACAAAAACAAACGATGACAATCCTTCCAAGAGAGGAAGAAATCATATGCCTATTTACCCACATGGAACCTTGTGTATGTTTTTTTTTCTTTTGGTTGGGTGGTGGGGGATGAAAATGAAAAATGGCCTTTTATGAACTACTGTGATGCTCCTTGCTGTGACAAAGATTATGTCCTCTTGAGAGGAACATATATGGTCTGTCATAAGTAACATATTATACAGTGAGCCAAGGGCCAGGCATAACATATTTCTTAACTTGTAGTCTTGTATAACAGTCTTTATCACACATAATTTGAAGCCCAAAATAAATTACTTTGTGGCCTTCCAAGTGGCTCAAAGCTCATCCTTAGCCCGGGATATGGAAGAAAAGGTCACCTAATGTTTTTGATTGTTCACATGTAAGATTTGACTGAATGTTGAGGTCTTCATTAATCTCCCGCGCTTTAACATCTATTTTATATATACATTTTTGTGAGCAACAGATCATTCTAAATCCTCGTCTAACCGTCTTTTGTGGCTTTTGTCCTTCTGAGGAAGTTTAGCTTTTGCAAAGAAGAGGGGGAAGGCAACCTGTTGCACTATGCAAATGGAGCAGAATGCTTGCATGCTTCATCTATGTGTATCTTGTATCTTGAATTGAAATTTAAGAATTTAAAATCCATGTTTTACTTAAACTAAGTGCTGATCACCAGTTGCATTTCTTTCTTTCTTTCTTTCTTTTTTTTTTGTTGGGGTGAGTTAATAAATTAAAAAGAACTAGAATAGAATAATTTGTTATTTTGGTCATTCTATGGAAAAAGGAATAGCTGATAAATTTTGTTCTTGTGCATATATTGATGTTAAATAGAACTGATATGAAAAAGATGTAGATGCATCATTCACTTCATACAACTACTTCATGAGTATTTACAATTTGATGTGCTCCTTGTGTAATTTTGTCTTAAATTCATGTCTAATGAGTATTTAGTTTTGTGGCTGAACAAGAGTAAACTGGATGAAGTTGCTCTTCTTAGAGATTCTATTTGGGATATAAGAGCAATGTTAATTCATTCCTAATTATTTAGTAAAATGCATTTTACCACCTATGATTTACCCATTTCCATTTCACTGCTGTGGTCCTAATTCCTGTGCTTTTGAGCCAAATGATTCAGCCAATCAATTTATGACACATACTGAGTTGATTGGTTATGTCACTTGAATCAAAATCATATGTAGGCTATCTGTAGCTTTTAGGACTACAGGTGGTAAGTGAGATTTTGGTAAACAACTGGTGCTAAATTTTGATTTATTAATACTTTGTAACTATATTACAGTTCATCAGTATAAAACTGCATTGAATTTTTTAGTCCAAGTGGAATTATTTGCATTTTCTGGTTAAATTCATGATAGAGCCACCAACTAATCAGTAACCCAAAATTTTCATATTATTCTTAACAGATGGTTGGGAGACTGAATTGGATGGCAGATCGATCAGAAAAGGGCCTTGATCAGAGTGGTGGGATTATGGTCAATTACATCTATAGGTAAAGCATTTCTCCAAAACAATCTATTTCTGTTTCAGTTATATCCTTGGGTTGTTTCTTTGAAAAGGAAAACGATATTACATGGCAACATATAGCCCTTCAAATGTATTAGATCCACGAATTGACACATTGATTTTTAGCCAAAGGATGATTTTAACTGCACTCCATGAATTTAACCTACTAGATCTGTTTTTTTTATTAATCTACCTTATGGATGAGTATTAGATTAGTAGGTTTATCTGTCTATCATATTTTGAAGTCTAATGGTTGCTTTGTAGAATATAGATCATTGTTTTCTTTATTAATTTTTTTATTTATAAATTTTAAACTTACAGTGGATTCTATGAGCTTTTGGGAGAATGAATTGTTTTTTATTTATTGTAGGCTGGAGAATATTGAAGAAAACGCTCACTCATATTTTAGCACAGGGCATATCCAGGCTTCCCCTGATGTCTGCCGCTACCTTGAGGTAAGTTGTTTATTATCATCAACAAAACTGTGTTTACATCTGCTGGCATGTGGATTTCTTCTTTACTTCAAAGACTCCCCTTGCGCATATGCGTACTTCTTGTTTCCTTCACTTTGTCGATTGTTAATGAGTTGGCTTTCGTTTGCAGGAAGGGGAAAAGAGTGAGAAATCATTAGATTAAGAAGTTCGTAAGGGAGAAGCGAGCTATATGTACCTATCAAAATAAAAAGGGTGCAGCAAACTATATGTAGTTTTGCCTCATTATAAAGGTAAGATTTGTATAAATGAAGGATATAATATAGGCGTGTGTAAATTTTATGTTTTTTCGTATCAGATTTGTTAATATATGTTGGTATATGGTAATAAATATTTTCTGGAAATCATACATCATTGATGTTGTCTTGAACAATTCTATTTTATGATTAAATATTACACCTGTGAAAGATCTGCCAAGTTTCTTTCTAATGGTTTGTAAACTTCACTTTTATGAACATATAAGCAAAATAAAGACTACGAAAAAATATTGGTTTTTCACATGCAATATTTACATAATCAGTTTCTGTGATTTGCTTCAACATGTGTGGTTTTTCATCTTCATGTGTGGATTGTCCCTTTTATCAGTTATTTTCTGGGGACGGAAAGAATACTCTGCTGCAGTCCTTGCATACGAGCATATAAGTTACTTTTCATGGCGCATTTTGCACAGAAAATAATGCAACTTATTTGTTGAAAGACTGATACTCATATTCATGGCCACCAAGGCAAATAAAAATTGATATTCATATTCATAGCCATAAATTAAGGCATTTGAGCAGTATGCACTTCCCCATGAATCCTTTAGATTTCTATCCATCTCTATAAAAGATTATAGTACATTTGCAATGGTATATTCACACATAATAATTACTTCTCGCTTTCTTGACTAGTTTCCAAGACATAATCCCTCATGAGTCTTGTGTTAGATTCATCGACTATCTGCAAAGATAAGCAGTTCAGAGTTGCATACAATCAAAATGATGAGATAACCAGCAGCAGGCAGAGGGTAGACAATGTGCATGTTTGTTGCATAATTTTTGGAAGTTTAAATGTACTTGAAAATCTTGTTAGTCTAAAAGTAAGTTATTTGACTTTTAATCACAACTTATTTGACTTACAAACACAACTTATTTAACTTGCAAATACTATAAAGTATGTTTGGTTACACCTCTTGGATTGTTTAAAGCATTTGAAAGTTTAAACGCACTTGAAAATCTTGTTTGTCTAGTAATAGTTAATTTCAAATGTAGCTTATTTAACTTACAAATGTTGTATTTAGGATTCAAATGCAACACACGGTGCGTTTGGAGGTCCAAATGCTGCAAACCATGCAGTTTACTGTAGCCGAACAAACCCTACAATGGTGCGATGCATTTGGAGTTCTAAACACCACATAATGAGTAGTAAATATATATAACTTTTTACCTTAGAAGCCAACCGCTTCAAGTTGTCCCATTCAAAGTCATTTTTACAGTATGCTGATCGAACCTGAATGAGGATGTGTATTATTTAGCTCAAGGATATAATAAGCTCTAGTCTCTAGAAGATTAGCAAAATGGAACAAAGTATCCAAATTAGAAGAAAGAATACACTGACCTCTAGTATGCGCATAGCTGCAAGGAGAAGCCATTAAGTAATTCCCACAGATACAACTCACAGAAAAAATTCTCAGTCAGAACTCAGTCCTTAAAAATTGAACATATTACTCAAGTATTTATAAGGAACTATAAAAAATTTGTCATGGGATTTTATTTGAAGAAAGTAGGAAGACTTTGTTACATTATCATCATGTTTGGTTAAAAAGTAACGATTAACATGTATTCTCCTAATTTTCTTCATTTTGCTCTTAAGATTTTAAAATTTGACATTTTGTATCCTATATTTTCAGCGCCTTGACAAAAGCACTCTGAAAAGAAAATCATCAAACATCAAAGAGGCTGACGAAGTTGGCCATCAAATGCGATATTTTTAGGGGCAACTTTGTCAATCAAAGGTAATTATAATCTAATAATAACCCAAGAATTGCCTTCATTTTACATATTTGCCCCTGAAAATATCTCATGTGAGGCGCACCTGGTTTCATTTGGAATGGATTTTTTTTGTTATTAAGGCATTAAAAGTAAGGAATGCGAATATCTATTTTTTAAGTGTGATTTAAGGGGTGTTTGATTTGGTCTGAATGGCTGAATTGGTAAGATAGACGAGTTGAATGGCTAAGTCAAATTTTTTGAGCTAAATGACTGAATGAAGTAAAAAAAATTTAAAAATTTAAAAAATTAAAAAAAAATATTAACTATTATATTAAGTAATATAATAGTTAATATAATACTCCCTCCGTCCCATAGTTATAGACTGATATTTTTTGGCACATAGTTTAAGAAAATTAGTTAAGTGGCAATTTTTAACATAAATTTTTCACATATACCCCTTAATATAGAATTAATAAATAAGTTAATTACTCCTTACTTATCACACTGAAATTCTCAACTTCATTGATTGACGTGTACTGACCATTAAAATCTATAACCATAGAACTTTAACCAAAGAGAATACAACATTAAATGTGGTGATAAAAATAATGACATTGAATGTTGTTTCTTCAAAAAAAGAGTAATGGTTGAATATTTATTATAAGGGCATAAAAGTAAAACAATGAACCAACTAAATGTTATAAATAGTAAGTAGCCTATATATTGAGACATCTCAAAATGGAAAATCAGCCTATAACTATGGGACGGAGGGAATATTATAAGATTTATTCAATTTTTATCAAATACCCTAAGTGTGAGATGCATAGTGCAAAATAGAAGCTAAATAGGGGGAGATGCAAAGTGTCAATTACTCAAAATTGAAGTTGTTAGCTAGGAGGGTTAATAATTATAAAGCAAGTAAAAGAATTGATCCCTTGATATGTCTAAACAATTACCCTTGATAAGTTTGAAATCACCTCACGGTAATAATCAATACATGGGTTTAAGAATAAAATAATCAGTCACTCATAGCTCATAGGATAATCTGTCACCCATAAGAAAAAAATATTATCCTCTCCAATATCTTGCCCTTGTTCCAAACTTAACATACAAACTTCTAAAACAAATTTACATTAGATTAATTCACGAGGAACCGAGGATGAACGCTCCTAAGCCGCCTAGGCAGTTTTTTAATGCGGTGTCTAACCGTTTTCCTAAACGGTTCCATTTATTTATTTTTCTATATTATATACTGTTATACTATACAAAGTATTTAATGGTTGTAATTATTTAAATTTTACATGAAAAAAAAACACAATCTTTTAAAGTTTTACAAATTAATTTCAAGTATTATAGTGCTTCAAAATCTCATACTAAATCAATGCGGTAGAGGTCTGATTCCGCCTAGACTCCTGTCGACCGCCATAAGCACCCAACCAAATCTAAACAGTAAAGGACCAACCTAACACCTAGACGAGGATCAAGTGAGAACCCAGGTGACAATTTTTAGAATATCAGGAAGAATAGAAAAATACATAGCACTTTGAGATATATTTTTGTAGTTTTATTACTAATTACTAAAACACGAACACCTAGCTTGCTATTTTGTTTGCATTATAATGTACCAACACAAGGTGACACACGGGCTGCGTGTATAAATTATGTTAAAGTAAAATTAAAATTTTATAAAATTTAGAGAACTAAATAGAAAGATAAAAAAAAAATCTAAATTAAAAAGGATAAAATAATAATACATCTAAAGTTGTGAGGGCAAAAGAGTAAAAAAGGAAAAAAAAAGAAAGAATGAAAGAAAAAAAAAAGTGTCAAGCTTGACACAAAATCACCAATTTATAATATATGGATACTAAAAGCTTCAATACCTCGTCAACATAATCATTTTTCTTTCTTTTCCGGTAAGTCTCATCAAGATGATCCGAGTGAACTTTTTTCTTTTCTTTTATTTTTATTTTTATTTTTATATATTTCTAAAAAGAGTAGAATTTAGGAGTATTGCTTTTGTTTTGTTTTCTTTCTGTTCCAATTCCTCACAATAATTATGGGAGCTGTATGTATGCGTACCTAAACTTTTATGCCTTGAAGATTCTCGCATCAACGTGGCGCAAAACTCATCCCCATCGTTTAAAGAATTTCTTTCCAAAAATTCCATCAACTCCACATGTGCCTCAGGGTTATAGCTCTGCTCTGTCAAATAACTGTAATCAGATTGATTACCCAAACATACTTTTTAATTCAAGTATATACATAATATATTACTTAATCTAATCCCATATTCCCATATTGATAGGTTTTGCCATTGTTATTCAACACAAAGTGGTCACAATACATAATATCTTACAAACCCAATATGAATCTTATGCAACTGCCAAAGTGCATGTGAACTCTCAGTTGAGGCTTTTGAGTATATATATATATATATATATATATATATATATATATATATATATATAGAATTTATTCCATAACCGTTGACTTAGTCATATTCTAGCCTTATGTTTTGATGATGAAATGTTCAAATACTAAATTGTTTTATGATGTTTCAGGTATTTGTTGATAAAAGAATGTTGGTGGAATCTTCAAGTGAAGGAAGAAAGTTTTCTTTTTCTAGGAAAACAAATGTAAGATCAATTGCATAATAATTGATTTTTCATTTAAAGGCTCTAGGACATTTTATTGCATTATATTTTGTTAAATGTCTTAAAAATATTTAGGAAAAGTTTTTTTTATATTTTAAATGTATATTACTTGATATATGTTTTGCATGAAGCTTATTGATATATCTTGGACACTTTAGTTACTGGTACACGTGGATATACATGATTTTCTATGACAGTAGCTAAACGGTTTATGAGTTGTTGCATGAGTGGTTTCCTTGGTAATCATTCTACCTACATACTAGTTACACGTGGAGATGAGTAACAAGCTTTATCTTGGTGATTTGATATCCACATTTTTCAAGGAAAATCTATTATGATTATCTTGGACTTCTAAAGGTTTTATGTCTCGAAAAGATAATTGACTATTGAGTATTCCATTTCTATACGTCATATACTTAATGCCTGGAGAGAGAAAGTATGTTGTTTAAGTGGTTACCTTTTTGTATGGTCTTTTGGTTTTTATTCAAACTAACAGGGATTTGTTTTTGGATAAAACCAGATTTTGTGGACTCATATAATGTTTAACTTATCTTTTGTTAAACGGTAATATTATATGGGCTATATAAATGATGTTTCTCTTTTAGAAAATACATAACTCACGAAATTAATACTTGCACTTATTATTGTTATTATCGAGCAATCTGATTTTGTCAAGTGCAAACTTTTGAGAAGCTAAACAATTAATTTTCTGGTATTATTTGAGCTGGTATTCGGTAAGAAATTAATTGCTTATTTTGTGCTACTTGATCATTGCATATAGTTGAGCATTTAATTGTTAAATTGATTATTCTTGCATTGATCATAAACCTATATATTGTATTGATTTTTCTATTGTTAGACTAAGTGTAGTCTAAAGGTTTTAATCCTGGTGGATTAGAAAAGTAGTTTACAAACAGGTTCAAGGAAGCAAAGGTGCTTGAAGGGTGCACAAGGAGCAAGAGAGCTCAAGGAAAATTAATTGTTAATTAATTTTTGTTAGAATCTGTTTTGTAATCTGTATTTATTTATAAAGAAATAAATAAAGTGAGTCTCCAATACTAGTTGGTATTGGACGTAGACTATGCTATTATTAAAGAGGGTAATAGTTGAACCACGTAAAAAATCTTGGTGTTGATTTTATTATTTGCTTTACTTTAAAATCACATAAGTTAATTAATTATCTTAATTTGACTACTTGCATTATATTTAGATAATTCTTTAACATCAATTATTTTATTCAAAAGGCTATATTAATTCAGTAAACTGATTTCAATCATTTTAGTAGCTTGAAATTAACAGTTTTTAAAAGTTGGTCATAGATTGCTCTTACACTTATTCAACCCCCCTTCTAAGTGTGCCTAGTTAAATTTCAATAACATAGTTCTGACACTATTTGATAAACAACTTTTAGCAGATTAATCTAGAGATCGATGGTACAAGAGGAATTAATAGTTCACCTTAGTTAAAACGCCCCCGCCTTAGTTAAATTTAAATAGTTTCAATATATTAAATATTTGTAAGGTAATTGTTTAAATTTTAAATAATCAAATTATCACAATAATTGAAAATGTTTAATTATATTACATAAGAATTATCTAAATATGTATGAATAATTTCTTAAGTAATAAAATTTAACATTGTCAACTATATATATATATATATATATATATATATATATATATATATATGGAAATCACATATAAGCGTTTGTTATGGACAACTTTATTCAACAAGCAAGCTTTCATCCGTTGATACGGACAATGGAAGGCCTAGATGCAGTCAAGTAATACCCACCTTACTCTGACATGTGACAGAATGACAGATCCTTATGCTTTTTAAATGATGGTTTATTACTTTGTTGCCTTGCTTTTAATCTTTGGAAAATATTTCACCTACTTAGCATGAGCACACATGTGGCGAGAGGCAGATTCTCTCACCTCACTTTTTGTGTTTGTCTCGAAAGAAAGTACAAGTCGAGCATGAGGTTGACCATTCTTCCATCATTTTATTTCTCTATTTCGTTTTAATTTTATTCTAAAATTTTACATTACATACTTTATAACATTTGATCTTATTATTTTTATTTAATAAAATACTTCTTAGTTCCACAATTAAATATATAATTTGACTTTTAAGAATAAAATTTTATTATAATTATATAGTAATTATAATCAAACTTTTATTATAATTATATAGTAATTTTAGTTAATAGTTTTATTATAATTATATAGTAATTATAATAAAACTTTTATTATAATTATAATAAAACTTTTATACTAATTACTATATAATTATAATAAAAGTTTAGAATAAAATACTATATAATTAATAGTTAATAGTTTTATTATAATTACTATAGTAATAGTTTTATTTGAATTACTATATAATTATAATAAAAGTTTAGAATAAAATAAAATTTATGATTAATAGTTTTTGTTATATAGTATATAATTATAATAAATATATTAATTAAAATTAAATAAATTTACATCGATTTAAAATTTATTTATTCTTAAAAGTCAAATTATATATTTAATTGTGGAACGGAAGAAGTATTTTATTAAATAATAATAATAAGATCAAATGTGATAACTAGATAATGTAAAATTTTAGAATAAAATTAAAACGAAATAGAGAAATAAAATGATGGAAGAATGGTCAACACATGCTTGACTTGTACTTTCTTTGAGACAAACACAAAAAGTGAGGTGAGGCAATCGGGCCCTGCCGCTATAGGCTCATGCGGCATGGGTGAAATATTTTTAACTATTAAAAGCAGGGGCAACAAAGTAATAAACCATTATTTAAAAAGCAATGCTGTACAAAGCATGGCATGTGGTGTCTTGATCGAGATCTAGGCCTTTCGTTGTCCAGATTAACGGATGAAAGCTTGTTTGCTGAACAATGTCCATAACAAACGTTTGCTATATATATATATATATATATATATAAATTCAAGTCAATATTGAAACTGATGTATGGGTTGGGAAGGTGCATAAAAGAGACTTAATATATTACTGTTCTATTTTATTATTTATAATTTTACGTAAACGCAATCCACAATAGACATAAAATTAGTCAACATAACTAATTTTTCTTGAGCAATAAGGAGAACATGATCCAACTTGAGAACCACGAACGAGATAACATCGTACTCCCTATGTTCCAAAATCTAAGACCAACATTAATTCATTAAAAGTTAATTTGAGACTTTTTCAAATTTAGAATTGAAATACACTCATTTAATTTTAACTAATATAATAATGAATATTGTAAATAATTATGTAAAAAATACAGTGTAAATTTTATTATTTTATTAATTTTAATGATCATTACAATTTTGAATTTAAATTCTTAAAAATCAATAATGATGTTATAATGTGAAATGGAGGGAGTATTTAAAATATGCACTCTCAGGTATGAAATAAGGAGGGGAAGAACCTCAAGTTGTGCAGTAACAATCTTGACGGCAACATAAGTGAAAAAATTATGAAGGTTTTTTGCTGCTTTTTTCTCCGGTGATGCTTCTCCAAATCCTGCAACAAAAACCTAATTCATAAAACATTCTTCCCCCTTTTCGAAATACAGGATCAAATTTATCTTTTCAAAGCAAATTTAAGATATTTTCAAATTCAAAATTAATGCTATTATAAAAATACAATTATAAAAATCTAGTACGGATATGGGTTTCAGGCAATTACAAAAAAACAATCCATTTGCACCATCTATAGAAATAAGTTATATATAATTAGATGTCAGATAAATTTTGTTATACTCCACAACAAACTTTTGTTATATAAAATGTAACTTGCTTTTATAAACATTCAAAATGAACTCTGCCCATTTGAACGGTCTCAAATCAAAATTTGTTACATTCACATATGAATATATAATTTGCATACGCGCGCACATATACATTCCGGAGCTTTCATCCACCTACCTGGTACATACATCTTTTGACAGCGGAACCGGGTCGGCTGAGTTGCCCTTTCTTTCCATGGCTTGAAAGGGTGAGTTCTGCTTCTGGTATATGGTTTTGGTGGGAAACAGGAGAGCTGAGAGAGAGGGGAAATTATCAAGGATTTCATGGATAACACTTAACAGATCCCTGGATAACATTATCCTCCAATCACTGGCCTATAGCTAAAATGGGATCCGGTTAGCATGAAGTTATTTTTTTGATAAGTTAGTCGATTGGCCAAATAGAATCTGACAAGCATACTCTGATAAAATGCGTGTCGATTATTTTATTTGTCAATTAACTAATTTACCTCAAAATAAATTTCATACTAACTACTTCCGCTAAAATGGTACTAAAGGGATGCACAAAATATCTAAAATATCTCTAGTCCCTTGGTATAAAAAAATCTTCTTGTTTGGATGGCAAAAATGGGAATATATTGTTTTTTGGATATACAGAAAGTGTGCAACTGGTGGGTCCCACTTCCGATTATAATCAAGTACTCCATCCGCAGGATAAAGCTATCAACGGTCCGGGGCTACACATAAATTTTGATGAGTAATATCTTCGAGGCGTGTAAATTTTTGATATTTTTATTTTAGGTTCGCGAAGATTTATGCAGAAACACATATAATAGTCATTGAAAAAAGAAGAGAGAGTATTTTCACAGTTGACAGTTCCAAATATCAGAGTAGTTTTGATATTTTAGGAAAATATAAAACATGAGCAACTTTGTAAATAAAATAATGTTAGAGATCTCAAATAATATAATATTAAATATGTTTATAATAATTTATTATATAATTAATCAAATGAGATTTATTATATCAATATTATGATGACACGTTATTTAAGGATAAAAATTTGAAATTTTTACATCACTCTTATAAAATATATATTCCCAATTTTTATAAATTCATATTTTTGCAAGTAAAATTAATAATTTCACAAGATTTTATGCACGTGAATAAAAAATAGACCCTAACCTCATGCGAAAGAATAACTTGTAAAACTATTGTTTTTACTTATAAAAATATATCTATTTCCTATTTTCGAGTTTCTCGTCGCAGCCGTGTATAATAGAGATCCTTATGTATTGTAATACAATGAAATTCTAATTTTAAAAAGTAAAAAATTGGACATTAAAGTTTCAAAAACTATTTGGCCTTACTATAATTATGTCCTGTCCCCGGCGTAATTTATTTAGAAATTTGATATTTTTAAAAGTAAATTTGATAATTTTATAAGATTCTCTTACACATGAGGTGTGTAAAATCCCAATTTTTTGAATAAAGATGAATTTTTTATAAATATTATTTTTGAATATTATGGAGTGAAATTGATATAATGTTATAGTTGTGGGTAATATTTATACATTTTGTAAAATACGCAAGTTGTTATATAATATTCTATTGGTGGGAGAATATTCGTTTTAATGAGGAATATTAAATACAATAAGCGCAATCATTTAGTGGACCCCTAACGGAATAATTGTCGGATTGAGAAAGCGACAAAAATACTTTATGAAAATAACGGCGGAAGTTTTCCGCAAGACTTCTGAAAATGCTCTAACAACGACCAAAACCATCGGTGATCGCACTTTTTGGTCATGAGAAAGTATTATTAGCTAATGAGCATTAGCGGTAGCCCTTGAATTTGGTAGCTAGAGTATGTTAGTGATAGAACCCGATTCATTTATTGATCATGAGTTCACTTTACCTCAAAAAAATTGGCACGAAATGTTGGCGCGTTAGTTGTTTGCGACCACTCACCATCAGTGACCGCATCACGTTATTTGATACTCCACATCATTTAAAATTAGCGGCCATGGCGATCGCGGATAGTGGTCGTTGATCTATTACAATTAACCGGATTTTGATTCGATTCGTCACTCTCGATCGACGGAAGAAAAAAAAAGAGGAGAAAAGAAGAGGAGAAGAGGAGAAGGAGAAGAAGAAGAGAAGGGAAAAAGCCGCCGCGCCTCCATCACCACCACCACAACCGCCGTCGCCACCATCACCACCACCACAGCCGCCGTCGACGCCATCGCTACCTGCACAAGTAAGAAAATAAATGACATTTTCTATGGAGGAAAAACAAATTTGCTCCTTCTCGTCTATCTAATTTAATTAGGCACACATTTTTATTTTATCTTTTAGTATTTTATTGCACTCCCCACATCTCTTGCGACCTAATTCTATCAACCTGTACTATATATAATATACGTCGTTTGCTCTGGTTAATATAAGAGGAAGTATATTATCTTTCTTAAATTTTTGACAAAAAATCTGGTAAAAGCTTGGTAGAACAAAAAATATAATTCCTTTTAGAAGTTCCATTTCTTATTATAAAACAAAAAACAGATTCATTTTCCTAACAAGTTGGGGTTCCTTTTGAATACGTTACAATTTTTGATAGTATTTACTTGTTACAATTTGGATATTTACTTATACTAATTTGAATAGGATAGAAAGAAGCTGACCAAAAATTTGTGAATCCGAGTTTGTACTTTTAAGTATTATATTGTTGATGTATTTTCTTAGTACCATATGAATTGATACTTATGGAAATACAAATCTTAGGTTTCACATCGCTTCCTAGCATTATATGAAATTCTTGATTTTACAATTTTTCGTGTGTTTGTGATGTATGTATTTTAGTATTTGTATGTAGTAATTATGTTTATGTATAAGAGTTTCTAAAATATTTGTAGGTTTTTGGAGGTTATTAAGATGTTTATTTTTTAAATGTTATTCATATGATGCCACTAGATGTCTTGAGAATAAATCTGCACACGGTATTAATTATTGATGGTTATGTGGCGCCCCCAAAATTAGGTATACATCACCCATCTTGAGTCATGAGATACATGATGCGAATTCAAATACAACTTATTAATACAAGTATGCGTGTACAATCGACAAAAACATAAGCTGTGAGTTTGAATACAATTATTGTCTACTAGAGATTATACAAACTCAAAAGGAGTCCTCATTACAATTATTATCACACTATTTCACAAAATAGTGAGGACTACTAATCTTATCCTACGGACCATCACTCATAGTTCCCAGAGCTTGTCCGGCTATATTCTCATTTTTAAGAAGATAACGGTGAAAGAAAGGGTGAGCTCAACTAGCCCGATGAAATATTATGACTAAGATAATGCGAGAATAAATTATCATTAGCCTTGACAATGTTAAGCGATAAAATCTGATAGACATCAAGTTTAGCTATGCGGTGAACAAGCGATCCATTAAAAAAGTCGAGTAGAAAATAAAATCTACTATCTTTTATGATTTAAACATCGATATTATCATTTGAGACTCGACAATAAATAATCCACATCTTGAAATCATCCCCGCGCACTGAGGCCGAGGATATTCTTTAGTATCATGACCACGAATTATCCATGCTCTACGGGCCAAAGATAATCGTGTTTTCATCAACGGTCTTGATCATGCCATAAAACAATTCATCTTTTCACCCTTGGCCAAAAGAAAATCCATAGCCATAATCATACCAAAAGCGTCCATGATGCACTTCTGGCATGATGAGGACTTTTTCCACATCATTTGTAACATTACGGTCATGATTATCTTTGAATAATCCTGGTCGTAATCATACCAAGTCCATCATACACTACTGGCCACATATGACTTTCAACATAATATAAACATGAGGATGATGACAATGATATAAGAATTCAATAAAACAAGTTGATTAATTAATTTGTCCGAGGAACCGATAACGTCCAAATTGTCGACATGATAATGCTTTGTAGAGTAAAAGTTCAAGAATGCTCGGAAGAATATTTCCACGAAAAGATCTTTGGATGAAGCGCCAAATATTAAGGATATTCCACTAATTTCATGGAGTATAGAAGTCAAAATTTTAATCAATGAGTATAATCAAGAATGGAATAACAAAGATATCACCATGTATGCGGTGCCTTGCGCATAGAGCGGTTATTTCAACGAAGAATAATAATAACGGAACGGTCGGTGAAATTCACGCCAAGCGAGGATGTTCAACAGAATAATAAATGCGGAATAATAAATGATGGAACCCGATCCGTATACTTACGCAGATGACGGGATATTCAAAATGAGAATAATAAAGAGCGAAATAATAAAAATGGAACCAGGTCTGGCGTATAGCACAGACATGATATTCAGACAGAATAATAAAGACAGAATAATAGAATAATGTCACCAAGTATAGGGTAGCAGCGTATACTGAGTTATTCAACGAGAACAATAAAGAAATGGAATAACAAAAGTTCTCTTCTTGAATACAAAAGAATAATATCCCTTACCATAAAATAATACTTGATATAAGAGTAGTGAAGTAGCAGAAAACTTTTCTTCCATCTCTCTATAGTCTCTCTCTATAGTTTCTCTCTCTACAGAGTTAAATTGAATTAAGTAAGAAAATAATGAAGGAATGAGCTTATTTATAGGAAAATGGAATGCATAGTAACTAATCCATGAGCGGTCCAGATTGATTTACTTTAATCGACGGTCCGTATTTAAAGAAAAATCTTTTAAATAAAATATAATATATTCTATTTATATAAAAAGATTTTACTATGCAAACTTCTTATCTTGGAACCTTATGCAAACACTATGCATAATAAAATATAATATATTCTATTTATAGAATAACTTTAATAAAGTATTACATTTTATATAAAAAGATTTTACTATCTGAAACACTATCGTAATAGAATATAATATATTCTATTTATAGAATAACTTTAATAAAGTATTACATTTTATATAAAAAGATGTTTCTATTTTTTTACGTGAATAAAACAAAACCTCTAAATCAACAATAATTGAATCAAATAATGTGAGATCTGTCACAAAGAACTATTGTAGTGATAATTGAACAAAACCGATTGACTTCTCACATAAATATCAATAATCAATATTGTGTGCTCTTGTATGCGATACAGCGTATTCTTGTACTTTTACTCCGAGTAGTTCAACAAAGTATCAGCGGTAAAACTTCCATAGTTATTTTCAATAAAATATTTTTGTTGTTTTCTCGATCAAGCAATAATTCCATTGTGGGGTCCACCGATGATTGTTAAAATTAAATGCGAATATTTCTCATTTAAAAGCGAATATTCCCAAACCAATCGAATATAATATGACAACTTGCATACTTTGCAAAATTTATAAATATTACCCACAACTATAACATTATCTCAAATTCACCATCATATATAAAAAAATTATTTCGAGAAAATTAATTCTTTATTAATAAAATCACGGGGTTTCACAGGTTTACGTGATAAGTCACTCGATTTTGTTGGTATTATTAATGTAATAATCTGAGAAAATCTTTTTATACAAAAAAAAAGAATACTTTTATAAAGTTATTCTATAAATAGAATATATTATATTCTATTATGCATAGTGTTGTATAATTATACTGCATAGTATTTTGCATAGTAAAATCTTTTTATATAAAACAAAATACTTTTATAAAGTTATACATTTTTATTAGACAATAATTAGAATATATTATATTTTATTATGCGTAGTGTTTTCATAGTACCTGCATAGTGTTTGCATAGTAAATTTTTTTATAAAGTTATTCGTTTTATTAGATTATAAATAGAATATATTATATTTTATTTAAAAGATTTTGCTTTAAATATGGACCGTCAGATTAAAGTAAATCAATCTGGACCATTCATGATTTAGTTACTATGCAGTCCATTTTTCTATAAATAGAAGCTCATTCATTCATTATTAATTTTCTTTGAATTCTTTGAAACTACAGAGATAAACTATAGAGAGAAAGAAGAAAGTATTCTGCTACTTCACTACTTATATATCCAGTACTCTTCTTCTTAAGGTAGGGAATATTATTTGTTTTATTCGTAAGGGATGTTATTCTTTTGTATTCATGAAGAGAACTTATGTTATTCCATTCTTTATTATTACATTGGAATAACACATATCTGTGAGCTACCCTATACTTGGTGACATTCTTCTATTATTAAAGTCTTTCTTATTACGTTGGAATATCACATGCATGCGTTTTTACGTCGGACTGATTCGATTAATCTTTATTATTACATTGGAATATCACATGCATGCGTTCTCATGGGAGGACTGGTAAAATCTTTATTATTATTACATTGGAATATCTTATCTATGCGTTTCTGGCGGACTGGTCTGTCCTTATTAGTATTACATTGGAATAAACATCATCTGCAATCTGCATGCATGGTGATTTATTGTTATTCCATTCTTTATTATTCGAGTTGGACATCTGTCGGTGCGAATTTTGCACGACTTTGGTTCCGTTATTTAGTATTCTATTGGAATAACACATACATGCAATACCGCATGCATGGTGATTTCTTTTGTTATTCCATTCTTTATTATACTCGGTTGGTTAAAGTTTTGACTTCTATACTCCATGAAATTAGTGGAATATCCTTGATAATTGCGGCTTCATCGATATCTTTTCATGGAATTATTCTTACGAGCATTCTTGAATTTTACTACAAAGCGGTATCATTTTGTGATTTGGACGTTATTGGTTCTTGGACAAATTAATTCTTGAACTTGTTTTATTGAATTCTTATATCATTGTCATCATCCTCATATTTATATTTTTTGAAAGTCATACATGGCATGTAAGTGCATAGATGGACTTGGTATGATTATGACTAGGGATTATTCGGTGTAATCATGGCCGTAATGTTACAAATGATGTGATAAAAGTCCTCATTGGCCCGTAGTGCATTGATGGATGATTGTTGGCATGATCATGACCATTAATGAATACACAAATATTCTTGGCCCGTAGTGCATGGATAATTGTGGTCGTGATACTAAAGAATATCCTTGGCGTAGTAGTGCGGGGGTGATTCGATGATGTGGATTATTTATTAAATTTGAGTCTCGGTGATAAAAGTCATGAAAAATCTTTTAAATCATAGAAGATAGTAGATTTTATTCTCTACTTGACTCTTCAATGGATTACTGTTTCCTTCTGATTAAACTTGATGTTTGTTATATTGTATCGGTTTAACCTTTGTTTAAGGCTAATGATAATTTATTACGCATTATCTTAGTCATAATATTTCTTCTTGGGCTAGTTGAGCTCACCCTTTCTTCTTTCTTTGTTCTCTTGAGGAAATGAGAAGCGTGGTGGGACGAGTCGGGGAGCGGAGTGATGTTAGGATGATAGTATTAGCTAGTAGTCCTCACTATTACATTAAATAGTGTAACAATAAATATAATGAGGACTCATTACGAGAGTGGATATTATCAGAAGAGCGGTATTTGTATTTAAACTCATGACTCTCTTGTTGTATAATTAAGATTGTATTTATATTACGTACCATGTATTTAGCGACTCAGAATAGGTGATGTATACCTATTTTGGGGGCGTCACAAGGTGTATTTCACTTACTATTTATATGAGGAGTAACTTGTGGAATTATCAAATTTACTTATAGAATTATGAAATTTACTTGTGAAAATATCAATTCTCTTTATTGATTTGTCCCCACCCCTTCATTTTTACTTAGTCTTATTTGAAATTCTGATTTTTTAAGGCAATTGATATCGTCAGAGATAAATAATGCTATCAAAATAAATATATATGTGGCAATATTTTTAAAATTATTCTAGCAACATTTAACACTCTAAGAAACATTTATTCTTGTTATAAAATTATACATAGTATGTAAATGTCTAGATACATTCATACCTCTCTTTATTATAATGTCCTTTGAGCTTTGAAACTTCCAATGACCTTTGACCTTTGAAACTTTAATTGACCTTTGAGTTTTGAAACTTCCAAAATATTTATCTACATGTGCCTATAAATAGGAGCATTGTCAAGAGAATGAGATATACAAATATAACTACAATTATAAGATTACATGAAATAAAAGTGTTCTCTTTTTCCTATTGTTCTTATTATTTTGTATACTTTTATAGTACGTTATCAGTACGAATTGCTCATCACTTTTATTTTGAAGCAAATAATTAAATTTGGTTTGTTACTAAGAATTAGTAGAAGGTATGTTCTTCACTTTTCATGTCATCTTCTCGAAGTAGTAATAATTACAGTGTATGTACCGAATATATATTCTTATATTTTGCTTTATTTATCGAATGATATTCATAAATGATTCACCTTGAGTTGGTAGTATACATGTTATTGAAATATAGATTAGTTTTCCTATGATTACCTATATGTCATTCTAGGAAATTTTTAACCAAATTGGGTTTACTTTCTTATGTGGCTCTGAAATCTTCTTCTGTCTGCTATTAACCTACATTAGATGAAATTTTAAACTTTGCTAAAGAATTTTGTGCATATATAGTTATTGATTAATTATTACCATTAATATATATTACTATTTTTTTAATTGTTTTTTACTCATCAACAACTAATTTTTTTGGTACATCAGTCTTTGCTTGCATGTTTAATGTAGACACTCAAAATTTCGTTTTCCTGTTACTAATTATACAGGAGGACAAAAACATCTTTTTCACACTCCAGAGATAACCCTGGAGGACCACAACATCAGTTCCAACCCCGAAGATAACCCCGGGAGATTCAGTTTCTAACCCCGGAGATAACCCCGGGAGATCAGTTTCTAACCCTGGAGATAACCACGGGAAAATTCGTTCCAACCCCGGAGATAACCCCGAAAGATCAAGCCAACCTCAGAGATAACCCTGAGGATAGTTATAGTAAACAACAGACCAATCTCAGAGATAACCATGGGAAAAGACTGCTACAACTGTGCCAAAGCCGGAGATAACCCCGGGAGGGGCAAAATGATCATTTTTCCAACTCAAACTCAACTCAAATCAAATCAACTCATTTCAACTCAAATTTCTTCAAAAGAAGTCCCAAAAGAACCATGTCCTAACTTCCGAGCGCAAACTATGCAAAACAGCTCCACGGACTGCCTGACGGAGACCCAGAAATGTCATTTCGATCATGGACCCATCTTCTCGGAGTCGAAAAAGGGCAAATCCTATGTCATTGTGTAGCTCTTGAAAAGTGCTTTCCATAATGGTATGGCACGCTTCCATCGGATATCCAGATTGAAAGTTATGAAGGTTCGAGCGGATAACACGTTGCACAAGTGCACGTTCTTCGAGATGGTGGGACCCACATGGCCCGGCATAACCCGGGCAGCCGCAGGTAGATCTGCGGCTGCCGTGGGTAGACCCGCGACCATCAGTTCTATAAATAGAGGCCTTGGGTTGGCCACTTTAAGAAGAGAAAAAGCGAGAAAACCCTGTCCATTTCAGTTCATAAACACATCTAGAGTGCTCTAAACTTAGTGATTCTTCTTTCTAAACACTTGTAAGCTCGTTTTTTGCTACATACTGAAATTTAACCGGTGGAAATCGAGTTTTCAGGCGTCAAAAGCTATCTGAAATCTTCTTGGCAGCCCACTGTAAGATATTTCAAAATTTTAAGCTTTTTCTCACTTCTTTATATATATATATATATATATATATATATATATATATATATATATATCTACTCACGTTGAGAGTCGCGTCGTGTGGGTATGCCCGGATCGTCGATCCGTGGCTTTCTATTACTTTTATATATATATACTTATATATATATTATTATCGAACTATGCTTCGATTGAGTCCGAATATAATATTTGGAGCGTTTACTGCTTGTATATATATAAATACTTATATATATTTCTGTTCATCAAACTCTGTTTGATTGAGCCTGGATATACATCCGGTGCATTTACCGCTTATATATATATATAACACATATATATTTATATTTATATTTCAGTCAGGCCTGGAAAATCACTTCGGGGCTATTTACCATTTTTTATATATATATACATATATAAATATATTTGCATTTCTGTCTGGCCTGGAGTTCACTTCGTGACCTTTTACTTCTTATATATATATATACATATATATATACATGTCAAGAATCTGCACAGGGTATACTTCGTGGCAGTTGATAGGTTATATATATATATATTTACAACTTTTATATATATATATATATATATATATATATATATATAACTGTTTTATCAGCATGCGGGCTAGATTTGCCTAAATCTGGCTATTTCTCACTTTAACCGGTTCATGGTAACTAAATAGGAACCGTTGAAGTTGGAATAGTTTAGATTTATTCAAATCTAGTTCTTTTTCTAGCTTTTATTTGCCCGCGGGTTAGATTTGCCTAAATCTGGCTATTTCTCACTTTAATCAGTTCATGGTGACTAAACTGGAACCGTTGAAGCTGGAATGCTTAGATTTATTTAAATCTAATCCATTTTCTAGTTTTCGTACATATTGCTTTATCATGTGAACCTAGGAATCATGTGATCATAGATTCAGTCTCTGAATCTAGATTTGGTTCCCGTGATGGACATTTTCAGCTACAGCCAGCTTGTAAATTATTCACGGTGTTTGAATTTTTTTAGATGGCTCTAATGCCCACAAGGAGTTTGGCACTGCTATGTATCTTATTTTCTCGAAGATGCTTCGCATCTCGAAAATAAAAGCAATTAAGCCGAACCCATAATAAAATGGAAGTATTAAAGGCCTCAATTACTATTGAGCATAAGTGTTTAAAAAAACCCGTTTTACAAAACATCACTGCTATATCTCGTCAAAATTGAGCTTTTATACAAAAGTCAAACCCTTTGTATATAGGTGCGAACGAGGCATATCACTACTTCCAAATAACTGTACATATACCTAATTCACACACACACGCACACACATTAACAGATAAAAGTTTAATGAAAAGTGGCGATAATCGTGTTATCACGGAAGTCGGGGGGTGCCTAACACCTTCTCTCAGCTTAATCAAGCCCCCGGACCCTAACGAATTTTAGTTTTGCAGACCAGTTAAACAGTGTCACATCACTAGGTCTTTGTGTAAACCTTTTCTCGGTTAAGTTGGTGCAACAATTTAAAAATACCAACCGGCGACTCTAACAGTCAAATCGTCGACATTTACATGTCAGACCTTTTTAAACTTGTTTTTTCAAACAAAACTCATCTAAAATGAGAACACCAAAAGACAAGCACATAAAGGGACAAATAAAAATCCCGACGTCGACAGGTGGCGACTCCACTTAGGACTCCAATAAGAAGGCTTAAGCCGCTATTCAAGCTTTTCAGAACTTTTATCTGCTTATGTGTTAATAACTGCATATATATTGAATGGATGTATAAATGATTTATTTACTGCACTTAGTGCTTCACACCATATCTGCCTGTGATATTAGTGCTTCACATATGTCATCATTTCTATACGGTGAGACGCGATGTATGAGAATGTATGTTATGTGATTCCTCCACCAGGAGGCTAACCCGTCGGTGTTTGATTACTGGACTCGTCGGAAGACTAATTCCACGAGGCTCAGGAAAGGCACCACCTAGATTCTCTCCAGTTGAAAGATCGGATTAACTTCCTATCGAGTAAATTACGATGATCTGGGGACCTTAATGCTGAAAAGCCGCGAGAGTAGCTTAAGATAGGTCAGCCTCTGATAAACCAAATGCGAAGGGAAGTCTCTTCATACCTTCCTATTTCAATTACTTATAATCTTAATTACTTGTAATTTCATTTCTATGTCAATCTCAATGTAATGGAAAATATAAAGGAGTATGTGAACATGTATTCCTTTTTCATATCAAGACATGTCATGCTATCCTGTCATCAAAACGACTAACATCTGTTTTGTAGGAGAACCTTTAAAAACTCCTAAAAAATGGACACATTACATAGCATGTAACATTTCCCTGTTTTCCCAGACTAAACTACGTAGTCTTTTTGTAGGTAAACAATTGGTCCCGTTTGTAAGACCCCAAGTTTTATAAATAAAGATTAATTTTTCTCGAAATATATTTTTGAATATTATGGTGTGGATTTGATATAATATTATAGTTGTGGGTAATATTTACAAATTTTGCAAAGAAAACAAGTGGTTTTAAAATATTCGATTGGTCGAAAAATATTCATTTTAACAGAGAATATTCGTACGATGACACAATCATTAGTGGACCCCACAATAGAAGTATTGTCGTAGTTAGAAAACGACAAAAATATCTTTTTATAAAAATAACGGCGAAAGTTTTACCGTTAAACTGTTGAACTACACGGTAGTAAAAGTACAGTAATACACGTGGTTGCATAGTAGCACACGGTATTGATTATTGATACTTACGTGAGAAGTCACTTAGTTATACCCAATTATTACTACAGTAATTACTGCATAACATCTCTCATATTATTGATTCAATTATTGTCACAGTATCATCTGCATAATTTTTATATTATTAAATCAATAATTGAGACGAAGTTATTCATATTATTATTTGCAATATTGATGATGTCTATAAAGTTCTATCGAGAAAAGGGGTTTGGTCACCTAATTGCGCGCAAATAGGGAGAAATCCTTATCAAAAAACCATATTTCCTGGGAATGATCTAGTTGTAAATATTGTGAGTTATAATATTAATGATGATTAATTTCGTGTTGATTAAAGATGAAATTAATATTTCTATTGTGTTGGGATTATTTGTGTTAGTGGAAATCGACATTTATTTCGATAATAGTTAATTTTTGGAAGTTATATTGACCAATCGGGTAATTAATCGGATAAATGAGCAATTAGTTGTGTCAGGAATAAACATGTGAATGATATTCCTATTTAATATATGATTTGATTCTGATATATATATATATATATATATGAATGAATATGCAAGTATGCTTGCATTAAGAAAAGCTGTAAAGTCCTCTGATAGATAATAGAAATATATGTACAAGAACTTAGAATGAATTGATCAAATATGTTAGGTTGATCCTACATAAGCAAAAACGACTTTGTAAAGTCCTTAAAAAGAAATGATGTACAAGGACTATAAATATAGAAAGATCAAGCTTGTTAGGTTGATCTTATGATGTAATAGATAAGCTTGTCTCGATAATTCGAAACCTTTGCACTGTAAGTAAGTCTGCGCGGGTGAGTCGAGGTTAAGTCGAGAGCTATCGAGGAAGAATAGGAGTATGCAAGATAGTAGATCTCAGGAGTTAAGTAGGCGCCAGGGAAACGAAGAAGGACCAGTAGTGTGTTGAGTAGAGCTTCCTCCGGGATCGTAGTGTCTTTGAGGAAGTAATGTTCGAATCGTAGAGGCGACTGACATCGAGCCCGGCCGGTCATCCGCCAAGCCAAGTCGAACGTAGACTACACTTTGAGTCGTAGAGTCTCTTGATGCCAAAGCTATGTCGAGGATAGTAGACTACACTCTACGAGTTCGTAGAGTCCAATAATTACATGCAGAGATCGCGATCGAGCAAGATCGGATGAAGACAACAATGAAAGCCGCGAAATCGTGAGAGTGTCAATATCGGATCTCGGGATCGTGGTTATGCACGGTAAAGCGTAAATCATAGAGTGCAGAACTACGACCTCAAAAGAAGTGCTCACAATGCATAGGTAGAATCGTAGAGCAAGTACGATTCTCAACTAATGAGCACTCCCAGAATATCCAAAGGAACGAAGCCTGCGGTTCAACTCGCAACCTACATCCAAGGAAACTAGAGCACTCAACGAATGGCATGCGGGCTAACAGAAGATCTAAGCACCAACCCAATCGACATCAAGATTGAGTTGTAAGGCCATTCATGATGAAGTCTTCCACAAGGAGATCCAAAAAAGACTTCAGAAGCTGACTAAGGAAAGTCAGCTAATGCAGTAGCTATCAAGTGAACATAAGACAACGATCTTGGAAGCTACCAAGATCGTAGTGTTTGCCAAACAAAGAAGGAAGGCGATGGAAGGTGAAGCAGAGATCTTTGGTCGATTTCAAGAGCATGGCTAAAGTGATTAATTTCATGGTCAGTTCATTGATGATAAGTGAACGGGAGATGACAAGGAGAAAGCAAGCTGGACGCGCCACAAATCTGAAGTGTCTTGATATTCAGATGGGGACCAGAGCAAGAATTAGGCAATCAGTCTCTGAGGACAGTCGAAGCAAACAGAAGTATTGAAGCACTGCATAATACAAGGAAGAGGTGTTCTACATTGAAGATCCAATCAACACTCTTCAAGATCGTAGTGTTAACTCTACCAGTCAATGAGTAACCCTCAACAAGACACTACGATCAGGTCCTTGAAGACGTGCATCAGAATCGTAGAGTTCGAATAGCTGAAGACTGAAGCATTGGCAAAGGTTCAATCTGAAGGGTAATATTCGGACAAGTGCTTATTGAGAGCATCGATGCAATAGGACAACCTCTGATCGAGAAATCAGAAAGAGGAAATAAATTCTTCAACATGCCCAAGACAGTAAAGTGACAACTCTGACGGGTAGGTGAAACAGTAGACTGCAATGTCAGATAAAGTATGACATGTCACATCAGCAGTCTACCTCTGTCAACTCGAGATCTGTGAAGATATTTGAATAGCCTTAAACGGCTACTGTGAGACCCCAGATTTTATGAATAAAGATTTACTTTTCTTGAAGTAATTTTTGGAATATTATGGTGTGGATTTGATATAATGTTATAGTTGTGGGTAGTATTTATAAATTTTGCAAAGTATGCAAGCTGTCATATTATATTCGATTGGTCGGGGAATATTTTATCAGGGAATATTCATGCAACGGCACAATCATTGGTGGACCCACAACGGAATTATTATGCGATTGAGAAAACGACAAAAATATTTTATGAAAATAACGAAAGTTTTACACTAGATTATCTTTGTTGAACTACTCGGTAGTAAAAATGCGATAATACACGTGGTTGCATAGTAGCACACGGTATTGATTATTGATGCTTACGTGATAAGTCACTCAGTTGTTGGTATTATTAATGTAATAATACAAAAAATCTTTTTATATAAAACAAAATACTTTTATAAAGTTATTCTATAAATAGAATATATTATATTCTATTATGCATAGTGTTGCATAGTATTTGCATAGTATTTTGCATAGTAAAATCTTTTTATATAAAACAGAATACTTTTATAAAGTTATTCTATAAATAGAATATATTATATTCTATTATGCATAGTGTTTGCATAGTATTTTGCATAGTAAAAATTTTTTTTATATAAAATGAATACTTTTATAAAGTTATACATTTTATTAGACAATAATTAGAATATATTATATTTTATTATGCATAGTGTTTGCATAGTGCACTGATAGTGTTTGCATAGTAAAATCTTTTATAAAGATATTCGTTTTATTAGATTATAAATAGAATATATAATATTTTATTTAAAAGATTTTGCTTTAAATATGGACCGTCAGATTAAAGTAAATCAATCTGGACCGTTCATGAGTTAGTTACTATCGTGATCCATTTTTCTATAAATAGAAGCTCATTCCTTCATTATTTTCTTACGAATTCACTAAAACTCTAGAGATAAACTATATAGAAAGAAGAAAGTATACGCTACTTCACTACTTATATATCCGATTACTCTTCTTCTTAAGGCGAGGGAATATTATTTGTTGTATTCAAAAGGGTATTCTTTCTTTCTTATTCATGAAGAGAACTTATGTTATTCCATTATTTATTATTACATTGGAATAACACATATATGCAGGATACCTATACTTGATGAAATTCTTACGTTATTCCATTCTTTATTATTACATTGGAATATCATCATATGCATGCGTTTTACCTTGGGACTGGTTAAAATCTTTATTAGTAGTATTCGTTGGAATAACTCATGCGTGCAATCACCGCATGCATGGTGATTTCTATTGTTATTCCATTCTTTATTATTTTGTTGGAACATCACATCGGTGTGATTTTCGCGACTGACACGGTTCAGATTAATTATTATTCTATTGGAATAACTCGCATCTGTCTAATACCGCATGCATGGTGATTTCTTTTGTTATTCCATTCTTTATTATACTCGGTTGGTTAAAATTTTGACTTCTATACACCATGAAATTAGTGGAATATCCTTGATATTTGCGCTTCATCCGATATCTTTTCATGGAAATATTCTTACGATCATTCTTGAATTTTACTCTACAAAGCGATGATCATGTTGACAATTTAGGCGTTATTAGTTCTGAATAAATTAATTCTTGAACTTGTTTTATTGAATTCTTATATCATTGTCATCATCCTCATGTTTATATTTTTGAAAGTCATCGTGGCTGTAGTGCATAGATGGACTTGGTATGATTATGACTAAGGATTATTGATGTAATCATGCGTAATGTTACAAATGATGTGGAAAAAGTCTTCATTGGCCCGTAGTGCATTGATGGATAGTTTTTGGTATGATTATGGCTATGGATTCTCTTTGGCCGTAGGGCAAAGATGAATTATTTTATGGCATGAACAGGACCGTTGATGAAAACATGATTATCTTTAGCCGTAGTGCATGGATAATTCGTGGTCGTGATACTAAAGATTATCCTTGGCCTGTAGTGCAGGGATGATTTGATGATGTGGATTATTTATTAAGCTGAGTCTCAGCGATAAAAGTGATGAAAAACCTTTTAAATCATAAAAGATAGTAGATTTTATTCTCTAATTGACTCTTCTAATGGATTGCTTGTTCCGCTGTAGTTAAACTTGATAGTTATTATATTTTATCGCCTTAATTTGTTGAAGGCTAACGATAAATTATTCTGCATTATCTTAGCCATAATATTTCTTACTGGGCTAGTTGAGCTCACCCTTTCTTTCACTGTTCTCTTTAGGAAATGAGAACGTAGCCGGGACTAGTCGGGGAACAGAGTGATGGTCCTAGATGGTGCATTAGTAGTCCACACTATTCTGTGAAATATTGTGATAATAATTATAATGAGGACTCCTTTTGAGTTTGTATACTCTCTAGTAGACAATATTTGTATTCAAACTCACAGTTTATGTTTTGTCGTATTGTACACGACAGTTGTATTATTAAGTTGTATTTGAATTCTGTACCATGTATCTGGCGACTCAAGATGGGTGATGTATACCTAATTTTGGGGGCGTCACAGCTACTTTCCAACGGAAGGATTGGGAAGGAGTATAAATGAGAAAGAGCTTCAAAGATTGAGGGTTGCTGGAGGTGCCGAGTTTGGAGAGAAGGTGGGCTGATCTAAACCATGTGAGATAGTGAGTCCGAAGGCTCACTCTACGATCCACCAAGATCACTCAGAAGTCAGAAAAAGAAAGAAGTAGAACTATGAGTTCTACTATGTAGAAGTGAGAGTTCTACTACATGAAAAGTGTTCTGAACTGCTGAGAGAAAGAAGAGCATCATTTCATCTTGATGTCCATCATGGGAAGACTCTAAGTACAATAGAGAAGAGCCTACAGTCAACTTAGCAAGTCCATCATGAGAAGGCATCAAGAAGCAAGAAAGGAGATCACAAAAGCCATCTTGGTGTTAAGCATGAGAAAGCTTCTAAGTATCTAACAGAAGAGCTTACAGTCATCTTAGAAGCCTATCATGTCCAGGCATCAAGTACTAAGGAGAAGGATCTTCAAGGAAGTTCATAAAGGGGTCATCCGAAGTGGTTGAGCAAGAAGAAAGTGAGCATCATGCAACACTCAGCTGCACTTCAAGGATGATCAAGCCAAGCTACTAAGTATAGAAGATTTTCAGAGCATGAAGACATCTTAGCAGCTCAGTACGGACTCCAACAACAACAAATAAATAACTCAACAGCCAGGGCCTGAGGGGTCCTTGTCTGGAGGGACTAAACGAAGTTTGAAGCCTGCTGGGCTTGAAGGGTTCCTAGGGAACTAGAGGAGTTCCAAGGCTGCTGGCCTTGAAGAGTTGTTAGTGAACTGAAGTCCCAAGGCTGCTGGCCTTGAAGGAATCGTAGAGATTCAGGGTGCTGCCCTTCCTTATTGGAAATCCTGCTAGTTGAAAGCAGAAGAGTGGATTAGGAGCTTGAGTCTCTGAACCACTTAAAACCCCTTGTGTCTTTTATATTATGTCATTTACATTATGTAATATAACTGCTATAACTGCTATGTATGTTTTAACTCCTTACAACTAAATTAACTCTACGAACAATGTATGTATGATTATGAATATATCAATGAAGGGGATCTTTTACTTATTCCGCTGTGCTTGAAAAGATTCTTATGTTTGTCATATGCTAATTTAATAGCAATACAAAATAAACCTAAAAAGTATTTGAAATAAAAAGGATCTATTCAACCCCCCCTTCTAGATCTATTGTGCATACTGGGAACTAACAATTGGTATCAGAGCAGGTTCTCATGCTATATTCAAAAGCTAATCGCTTTGAGTCTGATCCCAGGCACTAACATTGTTCTAAACTTAGTTTAGTAGTAAGTAACTTGTTATATGCAGATGAGCTCACATGTTGGAAATATTGTGTATAGGTTAAATGTGTATATACACCTGAAGCTGCTTAGATTGGTCCATGGTCTCGATTGTTACATCAACAAGACCAATCCTTGCCTATAGTCAATCTTGTAGTCTGAAGACCAAACGAGAGAGCTCAAGAGACATCAATGACAAAGAGTTAAGCATCCACCAGTCTGAAAAATGAAAAGACCATACATGCAAAGAAATGCTCATCCAGGGAAGAAAGAAGTTCTCCTCAGATATATGTCTTGTCAACCATCGGTTGGATGCAAACTTCATGAAATGAAGGATGTCAAAAGAACTAAAGATGCTGAGATTCTTGGCCTACATCTTCAAGACCACGACTGATTGATTAAAGGTCAACAAGAGCAAAAAGCTGTCAGGAGTAAAAGTAAAGCTATGCACATCAATACCTAAACTCAGTATATCTAAGATAAAAGACTGTTTAGTAACTGATAGTAAAAAGATACGGTTCCTCACTATTATAAATGTATACATCATAATTGTATCTTCTTATGAACTATCTTGATGATACATCAAGAGTCATAATCTACCTAAAGCGGTGAAGAGAAAGTTACACGAGGATGGAAACTCAAATGACTATAAACCTTCTCTCCATCCAAGTTTTAGGTTGAAGATGACATCTTGAAGGAAATCTGAAATGGGTCATAAGAGCATCACAGGCCTAGTAAACTTTATGTGAAGTAATCTTTGTTGGTGGGTTAGTATGTATGTACAAGCGTATGTTCTAAGTGTTTGACAACACACAGAGCATGATCAGCTCTGCAAGAGGACCTTGCTGATTCGTAGAAACTGATCACCTCAATGAATCAACTAGATACTCCTAAATCATAAAGTTGATTCTCACTCTGTGAACACTTAAACATTGTGAACATAACCCAGTAAATGATGAATCCATAATGAGTGTGTTATTTAATGTCAAATCCTACACACACTCACCGTGCATCTCAAAATGTATTATCTTAAGATAGTTGCATGCATGAATATGTCTGTTGGTGATAAATATGATGATTATCCAAATAAGAGGAACAGGGGTTTAGAAAACTAACCTAGCAGGACCCATTTAATTATGGGTAACAAAATAGAAATATATTTAAAAATGGAGGTACTTGGTCAGTCTGACCACACTAAGGAATGATGAAGCAGAAGACTTCAGTTAAGAAGACTCAACCAGCAGAAGGCCAAGGACTGTTCAGAATTGATTCTAACAAAATTCATATATGACCAAGCCTGTCCTTGAAGACCCTCTGAGCTCATCAGAATGGAACTCATGGCTGTTAATCTGTATATGGAAGCAAGCCATTCAGCCAAAGAAGGAAATGGTCTTATGTGCTCAAAAGCCAGTCAAGAATGCTATACGAGAAGAATCCTCAAGGAAGCTCACAACAGAAGATTATCGAAAATCATTCAAGAGGAACTTACTGCGAGAGCAGAACTTCACAAACACAACTGTCAAAGAAAACTACGTTCGTAGTGCTGTCAAATAATCGTAGAGTAATCAGTCCTGAAAATACTCATCTCTACGATACAAGGAGATCTAAGTGATGATGGAGATTCCAGTTAGAAGGAGATATGCAAGGCTGCCTTTAAATGAACCTGAAGAAGAGGGAATCACATCTATCTGGGAAGACAGCATCAACAATGGGGGAGCAGTGATTTGTTAAGGAACAACAACACTGAGATATACTATGAAAAGTTGTACCAGCTACAGAGTCCCAAAACTTTGTGGCTGATGAACCAAATGAAGATCCATAGTCAGTAGGAACGTCTCAAAACGTACTACTGATAACCTTTCAGCCACCCAACCCATAATCGTGAAGTGCCTACGATCAAACATATGATCATAGAGTAAGAGCAGGAGGACACCAAAATTTCAGAAAAGCAATTGTCTAAAGCTGGTAAAAGATCTCCCCACCAGAAAAGGTCGAATGAGATGTTAGTACAAATCACTTCTATAGCATTGCATCTGGAGAGCGCCTCAGGGACAAACTTGACCCTTAGCTCACTCTAAGAGGTTGACCCTTCCTAAGCTACCTTGACCCAGAAGGAATGTTTGATCTAGTTCATCTCAATGACCAAGTCAGTCAACGATCGTAGAGTCTAGTTTGAAGAGAACTAAACGATCGCAGTGCAACCTCAACGATCGTAGTACAACCTCAGCGATCGTAGAATACAACTCGATGATCATAGTCCTACCAAAGGGTACTCCAGTTCACAAGGAGCTTGGAAAATGAGACATTTGCTAAACCATTCAAGTTGAGGAGATAAGTTCGAATACATCAGTGATTGAGCTATGCTGCATCAAAGTAAGGATAAAAGACAAAGCCATCCACTGTAGCATCTCTCAGAAGTTGATCGGTGAGTCAACAAAGGAAATCGTAGAGTTTATAGCTGCCTCATCATGCTACTCTACGAATCAAAAGGTCAACGGTCAAAGCCACGTCAATAAAATGTCTACTCTTCTAAAAGTAAATATCTAACTAAAAAGTTATGGGGAGTTACAGCTCATTACTGGGCAACGTGCAACCAACGGACAGTTGACACATCACTGATTATGCAGAGTTAGAAGGAACTTCCTTAAAGACAATTTCAAATCTGCAGACAGTTACCAAAAGCTATTGAACCTTTCTCCCTCCCATTTTCAAACCCTAGAATCCTCTCAAGAGAGCAAAATCGGTTAACCCTCAGAGCCTTACCAAATCACATTGACCATCTCGTATAAACATCTCTAAATCAGATACCCACATTCTTCGAACTACTCAAATGGAAAACTGGCAAGTAATCACTGGCATTCAACTCGGAACCAAATCGTTTAAAAAATCCAAAAAGAAGTTTAGGGACATTCTCGAGCTTGTGAAGAAAGCTGGATTCTCAGAATGCCTTGAGGCAAATACTCGAGTCTACATCAACCTGGTTAAAGAGTTATACTCAAACGCCTCCATCATCTCTGAAACCCTTACTACCAAGGTTAAAGGCCAGTCTTTGAAGTTAAAATCTTCTGACCTCAATCAATGCCTAGGTTTTCCTAACCAAGGGCTGAAGAACCTTGATAATGTCAATAATGAACAAGCAAAGGATGTTATGGGGTACCAAAGAAACCCTAATCTTAAAGACATGAAGAAGAAGGAGTTTCCTGAAGAGTACGAGTTTCTTGATGAAATAGTTGGAAAATGCATACTATGCAAGAACACTACACATGATACAGTGATTGACCAACAGTTGAAGGTAATGTCAGCAATAGTTCTGAAGAAACAAATTGACTTTGGAGCTATCTTGTTCGATCAAATCTCCAAGTGGGTAGAGAAGGCTGAGAATAAGAAATCCACTGAAAAACCTCTGACTAAGGTGTTTTATGGTAGATTGCTAAGTATTGTGCTAAAGAAGAAGCTAGGAGGGAAAATCAAGGATGATGAGGGAGAAACTTTGAATGTGCACAAAGTGATGTCTCCATAATTATTTGTGAACTAGAAGAAGAACCCTAAGGAGAACAAAAGGCTGACAGCTGGGAGCAGCAGCAGAGCCTCTGAAAAGAAGAGGAAAACAGAAGAGGTAGAAAGCTCTGAGTCTGATAACTCTGTACCAGCAGAAATCACCCAAGTCAAGAAGAAATCCAGAAGTGTGAAGAGAGCTGGTAGTGTGAAGAAAGCTCAAACCTCATCAAGTAGAGTCTCCTCCTTGGACAAGGACAAAGAAGAAAAAGTCCTAACTGCTAAAACAACAAAGAGGAGAAGCAGCAGGTTGCTTCAAGGGCCAGTCAACAAGAAAGCCAAGGTGAAAACTGAACCAGCCTCAGCTTCCCAAAATAGTACATCTACTGAAGAAAGGGACGTAGAGTCAGCAGAAGAAAAAGAAACAGATGTCAAGGCCCAGTCCCCACAGACAACATCCAGCAATAAAGGTGAAGCTGATGTGATGGAAGAAATTGCAACATCTGCTGATAAAGGAGAATGCTCAAGCTCCATGGCTAATCCTTAGAGCAGTCACTCTGATGATGAAGAAGAAATTCAAGATAACCATATTGCATCCCCAAATGCAACTGCCCCAACAATCCCATATAATGGGCTAGACAATGCTGTTCTAAGAGAAGAAGAGAATGCCTCCTCAAATCCAGAAAGCCCCCATGATGAATTAAAGGTTGATGAGATGACAGAAGAAGAGTCTGTCCCTGCCAGTGCTGAACCTCAAAGAAGTCTGTCTGAACCAGAGAAGTCAGAGTCTGAAGAAGAAGAAGAGTCTGACTCTCCCAAACTGGAACCTCCAAGAAGAAGGAAAAGCTACAGACTGCAAGCTAAGTTTGCCTCCAAAAGGAGCAGTGGTCAATCAAATGCCATCATTGAATTGAGTGATGATGAGTCTGTATCCCCGGGAGAAAGTGCTGAAGATGAAACCAACAATGAAGAAGATGAATCTGAAGAAATCCTTGCTGAAGAAGGTTTTGGAAATGGAATGCAGCAAGAAGGATTCACTGCTGGAAATGTTCAAGATGGCTCAGGCTTCGAAGGAGAAGAGATGAAAGATGATTATAACTCTGAAAATGAGGAATCAGAGGAGGTAGAATTTTATCATGTCCTCTCGCCAGCTAGATTCAAAAGGAGAATAGTGGTAGAGGTCCCAAATGAACCGTCAGAAGATCCACCTGAAAGATGGGTAAACTATGAAGATGAGCAGCTCAAGGTAGTAAGAATGACTACTTTTGACTTAGCAAAGAACTGGAACAATATGGAGCTAGACTGTTCAACCATTCTCTACAACCCTGATGACTTGCTGATGAGATGGTTCTTCCAGTGGATGCCATGGCTAAAGGCTCACACTGAAGGAGATGGAAGCTATCTTAGCTGGTGCTTCTCTCACTTCCCAAGCATGGAATTGGTGGCTCAGAACTTTCCAAGAGTAAAGAAGTTTGCCACCAAACTGATCAAAAACCAGCCCCACTTCAAAGTCTATCGCCATACTGAAAATCTCTATATTCCCTACGATCGTAGAGTGGATTCTGAAGGACGAAGAGTCATGACCAAGGAGCTGATCATAGAAACTGTTCACTCTACTGCTGATGATGTTCAAGCCCAAAATCAGAAGCCTCCTTATGCTCAAGCACTACTATCAGACATTCCCTCATCCTCAACCAGTGATTGGAACTTAACGATTATTCAGATTCTCCAGACTTTCAAAAATCCGTCTAAGGATGAAAATCGTAGAGTCCAAACTGATGCTCAACCAGTTGCTGCCCAACAAAAGGATCAAATCACTTTGGAGCAGGAACTACAGAAGAGTTCTGATGATCTAAGCGAGAAAATTTCTCTGCTCACTGAAAAATCACAGAAGCTGACAGTAGCAGGAGATAATTCCTTCCAGCACAAGCTTCAAGCTACTATGGCTGATGTATCTCTAAAACTCCAAGAGAGAGATAACATCTATCAGAAGGACATACAAGATCAGAAGGCAGATGCTCTAGGAATTCAAAAGACCAATGAAGAGCAGATCCAAGCCCTGTCTGACAAGATTGACGACCTGAAGCAGTCTTTCTCAGTGCAACTTGAGCTAGGCCAGCAGGAACTCAAGTTTGAAGTTGCCAACTCCTACCTAATGGAGCAGTTTATGTCCAACATGGAGCAACTCTCTCAAATGATTGATGACAAAAAGGGGGAGAAAAAGAGGCATAGAAAGAGGAAGAACAAGAAGAGCAAGAGGCACTCAAAGAAGAGCAGAGGGATAGAAGGAAAGACATCAAAGAAGACATCAGCTACAGAAATAGTATCATCATCTGAGGGGGAGCCAAAAGATGATGATCCCATGATCGCATAGTCTAAGGGGGAACATGATCAGAAAGATGCTGAAGGTGAACCAAGCAAAGACAGAAGGTCATCATCCCAGGGGGAGCAAGAGCAAGAAGAAAAAAGAGATGAGTAGCTGATCAACAAGCATCCTGGAAACATACATGGAGCCAAGGCGGTACATCTCTAACCTGTTAGGTATGTTCTGGATCTAGGATGTAGAATTTATGAATATATAAATTGCCATATCAAAATAAATAACATTCATGATTATCTGTTTTAGAAATATAGCTGCTCATTGTATATAAGATTCATTCATAACATGCATATACACTTAATGTTTTTGTCATAATCAAATAGGGGGAGATTGTCAGGAATAAACATGTGAATGATATTCCTATTTAATATATGATTTGATTATGATATATATATGAATGAATATGCAAGTATGATTGCATTAAGAAAATCTGTAAAGTCCTCTGATAGATAATAAAAATATATGTATAAGGACTTAGAATGAATTGATCAAATATGTTAGGTTGATCCTACATAAGCAAAACAGCTTTGTAAAGTCCTTAAAAAGAAATGATGTACAAGGACTATAAATATAGAAAGATCAAGCTTGTTAGGTTGATCTTATGATGTAATAGATAAGCTTGTCGATCGTCGAAACAACCTTGCACTGTAAGTCGTAGTCGCCGGTGAGTCAAGGTTAAGTCGAGAGCTATCGAGGAAGAATAGGAGTATGCAAGATAGTAGATCTCCGAGTTCGTAGACTGCCAGGGGAAACGAAGAAGGACCGTAGTGTGTTGAGTAGAGCTTCCTCAGGATCGTAGTGTGCTGAGGAAGTAATGTTCAGAATCGTAGAGACAGCCTGCATACGAGCCGACCGGTCATCTGCCGAAGCCAAGTCAGAAACGTAGACTACACTCGGAGTCGTAGAGTCTACTGATGCCAAAGCTATGTCAAGGATAGTAGACTACACTCTGAGTTCGTAGAGTCCAATAATTACATGCAGAGATCGCAGTCGAGCAAGATCAGATGAAGACAACAAGCCGAAGGCCGAAATCGTAGAGTGTCAATATCAGATCTCAGGATCGTAGTGTCTGCACAGCCGAAGCAGAAATCATAGAGTGCAGAACTACGACCTCAAAAGAAGTGCTCACAATGCATAGGTAGAATCGTAGAGCAAGTACGATTCTCAACTAATGAGCACTCCCAGAATATCCAAAGGAACGAAGCCTCTGGTTCAACCTGCAACCTACATCCAAGGAAACTAGAGAGCACTCAACGAATGGCATGCAGGCTAACAGAAGATCTAAGCACCAACCCAATCAGCATCAAGATTGAGTTGTAAGGCCATTCATGATGAAGTCTTCCACAAGGAGATCCAAAGAAGACTTCAGAAGCTGACTAAGGAAAGTCAGCTAATGCAGTAGCTATCAAGTGAACATAAGACAACGATCTTGGAAGCTACCAAGATCGTAGTGTTTGCCAAACAAAGAAGGAACTGATGGAAGGTGAACCGAGATACTGGTCAGTTTCTGAAGAGCATGGCTAAAGTGATTAATTTCATGGTCAGTTCATTGATGATAAGTGAACGGGAGATGACAAGGAGAAAGCAAGCTGGACGCGCCACAAATCTGAAGTGTCTTGATATTCAGATGGGGACCAGAGCAAGAATTAGGCAATCAGTCTCTGAGACAAGTCAAAGCAAATAGAAGTATTGAAGCACTGCACAATACAAGGAAGAGGTGTTCTACATTGAAGATCCAATCAACACTCTTCAAGATCATAGTGTTAACTCTACCAGTCAATGAGCAACACTCAACAAGACACTACGATCAGGTCCTTGAAGACGTGCATCAGAATCGTAGAGTTCGAATAGCTGAAGACTGAAGCATTGGCAAAGGTTCAATCTGAAGGGTAATATTTGGACAAGTGCTTATTGAGAGCATCGATGCAATAGGACAACCTCTGATCGAGAAATCAAAAAGAGGAAATAAAGTCTTTAACATGCCCAAGACAGTAAAGTGATAACTCTGACGGGTAGGTGAAACAGTAAACTGCAATTTCCGATAAAGTATGACATGTCACATCAGTAGTCTACCTCTGTCAACTCGAGATCTGTGAAGATATTTGAATAGCCTTCAACGGCTACTTTCCAACGGTAGGATTGGGAAGGAGTATAAATGAGAAAGAGCTTCAAAGATCGAGGGTTGCTGGAGGTGCCGAGTTTGGAGAGAAGGTGGACTGATCTAAACCATGTGAGATAGTGAGTCCAAAGGCTCACTCTACGATCCACCAAGAACACTCAGAAGTCAAAAAAAGAAAGATGTAGAAGTGTTAGTTCTACTATGTAGAAGTGAGAGTTCTACTACATGAAGAGTGTTCTGAACTGCTGAGAGAAAGAAGAGCATCATGTCATCTTGATGTCCATCATGGGAAGACTCTAAGTACAATAGAGAAGAGCCTCTGATCAACTTAGCAAGTCCATCATGAGAAGGCATCAAGAAAGCGAAAGGAGATCACAAAAGCCATCTTGGTGTCAAGCATGAGAAAGCTTCTAAGTATCTAACAGAAGAGCTTACAATCATCTTAGAAGCCTATCATGTCCAGCCATCAAGTACCAAAGAGAAGGATCTTCAAGGCAGTTCATAAAGGGGTCATCCGAAGTGGTTGAGTAACTGAAGAAGCTGAGCATCATGCAACACTCAGCTACACTTCAAGGATGATCAAGCCAAGCTGCTAAGTATAGAAGATGTTCAGAGCATGAAGACATCTTAGCATTTCGAAGACTGACTCAACAACAACAAACAAATAAACTTCAGCAACCCGAGGGCTTGAGGGGTCCTTGTCCGGAGGGACTAAGCGAAGTTCCAAGACTCTTTGGGCTTGAAGAGTTCTTAGGGAACTAGAGGAGTTCCAAGGCTACTGTCCTTGAAGAGTTCTTAGTGAACTAAAGTCCCAAGGCTGCTGGCCTTGAAGGAATCGTAGAGATTGGTGGTCTTGCCCTTCCTTAGTGGAAATCCTGCTAGTTGAAAGCGGAAGAGTGGATTAGAGCTTGAGTCTCGAACCACTTAAAACCCTTGTGTCTTTTATATTATGTCATTTACATTATGTACTATAAGCGCTATAAGCTGCTATGTATGTTTTAAAGCGCTTACAACTAAACTAACTCTACGAACAATATATGTATGATTATGAATATATCAATGAAGGGGATCTTTTACTTATTCCGCTGTGCTTGAAAAGATTCTTATGTTTGTCATATGCTAATTAATAGCAATACAAAATAAACCTGAAAAGTATTTGAAATAAAAAGGATCTATTCAACCCCCCCTTCTAGATCTATTGTGCCTACTGGGAACTAACAAATTGCTATTAGTTCACATGCATATAACTATTTGCTCAAATGAATGTAACTATTGGTTCACATGCATTACTATTAGGGGAGGTGGTGCAAGATTGATAATACTTGCAGGACTAAATTAAAAATAGAGGAAAGAATGAAGGTATTATACTGTAATAATTCGATCCCCAAAACATGTAATTATCAAAACTATGTTTTCTTATAAATAGAAGCTCATTCTTCTTTCATTCTCACCAATTCACTAAGAATTATAAGAGCAATTATAGAGAGAGAAGCTATAGAGAGGAAGACGAAGAGTATTCTGCTACTTCACTATTCCAGTATCCAGTCTTCTTCTAAGGTAAGGGATATTGTTTTTATTCAGTATTCATAAGGAATAATATTTTTTTCCATACTCTGTAGTATGTGAGTAATATTATTTCGTCTCGTATTCCTGATTATACCCTCATTTTGTTAAAGTATTGCTTCTATACTTCGTGAAATTAGTAGAATATCCTTAAAATTTGCGCTTCATCTAGTATCATTTCACAAGGATATTTTCTGAACATTTTGTTAAATTTTAAGTTTTTCATGCCGGAGTACTGTCCATGAGTACTATTCATTTAGACGATACTATTCACAAAGTACTATTCACGGGGTACTATTCACAAAGTACTATTCATAAAGTATTATTCACGAAGTACTATTCACGAGTATTATTCACAAAGTACTATTCATGGGGTACTATTTCTGAAGTACTATTCACGGGGTACTATTCACCCGGAGTACTATTCATGACAAAAAAAATGATTTCTTTGCTGTCCAAATCATTTTTGATACAATATTATTCTTGAATTTTACTCCACAAAGCAGTATCATGTTGACAATTTGGACATTATTGAATTCTGGATAAATTAAATTATAAATCTTTAAAAATTTATCCTTTGTTTTCTTTTAATTGAAATCTTATATCATTGCCATCATCCTCATGCTTATATTGTGATGAAAGTCATCTTTGGCTTACGTGCATAGATGGACTATTGATTGGTATTATTATAACCAGGGATCATTCGGTATAATCATGACCCGTAATGTTACAAATGATGTGGCAAAAGTCCTCATTGGCCCGTAGTGTATTAATGGACTATTGTTGGTATGATTATGACCATGGATTATTCGGTATGATCATGACCATTGGTGAAAACAAGAATATCCTTAGCCTGTAGTGCATGGATAATTCGTGGTTGTGATACTATTTATTGAGCTAAGTCTCAGCGATAAAAGATTGTAGATATCACGCTCTACTTGACTCTTCTAATAGATTGCTTGTTCCGCTGCAGTTAAACTTGATGTTTATTCTATTTTATCAGTTTAACACTGTTAAAGGCTAACAATAATTTATTATGCATTATCTTAGTCATAATATTTCTTAATGGGCTAGTTGAGCTCACCCTTTTGTTTTCATTGTTCTCTTCAGGAAATGAGAACGTAGCCGGGACTAGTCGGGGAATGGAGTGACGGTCCGAGATGGTGGCTATAGTAGTCCTCACTATTTTATGAAATAGTGTGATAATAATTGTACTGAGGACTCCTTTTTGAGTTTGAATACTGTCTTTTAGACAATATTCATGTAAAAACTCCCAGCTACATTTTGTCGTATTGTATAAAAGAAGTTTGTATTTGATTTTGTACCATATAATTGGCGACTCAAGATGGGTGATGTATACCTATTTTGGGGGCGTCACACCATTGCCCTTTCAAAATCCAAAAGGGCACTAAGCCCACTTCCGACATGGCTACAAGTGCCAAGCCTGAACCTACTCCTGTTTCCCGAGAGGAGTTCGAGGGACTAAGAAATCAGATCGCAGAATTGGCTGTCTTTCTAAAAGAACAAAGTAAAAATACTCAGGGTTCACCAATACCCATCCACACAAAACCCTCTGCACATGGAGGAATCCAAGGTCCGGACAGAGAAGTTCCAACACCTAAGTCTCAGGCTGAGAAGTCCAACAAAACCCCTAAAATCACCCATCTTAAAGAAGATCAAGACACCGGTGATATTCAAAAGAAGGTTCTACAAATGGAAGAAACCATCCGGTTAATCAAAGGGACTGGAAACTATGGAAGTGTCATATATTCAGATCTATGCAAATTCCCAGGGGCTCGATATCTTGACAAATTCAAAGTCCTATAGTTTAAAAAGTACAATGGGGTAGGCAATCCCTATACGCACCTAAATGTATACATTGGCGAGCTAGGGTCTTATGCTAAAGATGAAAGCCTCAGAATGAAGCTTTTCCAAAAGAGTCTCACTAGAGAGGCTAAAGCCTGGTATGCCTGACTTGATAATGCCAAAATCCACAACTAGGAAGAATTGGCCCACGCCTTTCTAAATCAGTACAGTTTTCAGTCACAAATGGCACCGGGTTGATACCAAGTGACCAAAGTCAAAAAAGCAAAGTACTGAGTCTTTCCGAGAATATGCCCAAAGGCGGAGACATCTAGCAGCGCAAGTCATTCCATAAATGATAGAAACTGAGATGGTAATGACGTTTATTGATATTCAAGAGGTTCCTTACTATGAGAGGATCCTAGCAGGCATAGGAAAACCATTCTCAGAAATGATTAAACATGACGAAATAGCAGAGATGGGCCTGAAGGCAGGCAAGATTAAAGACCTCACTGCCTTGGAAGCAGTCGCCAAACATATACAAATTGGTAAGTATGCGAGCGATCCCAAGAGGGTACCCGATAAAGGCAATGAAGATGTATCCCTCGTTTTATAGGGGTAAGGTAGGAGACCAACCTACAGTCCCCCCATTTGGAAAAAGCAAGAAAATATGCCATTTTAACAACAGGCTGCATTCAACCAATGCCAGGATAAAAAAAGAAAATTTGAAAGAACGGAAAATCGAGTGTTCACTCCATTAGGCGATTCCCTTGAAAATGTATTGGTGATATTAATGGATCACAAGAAAATTACCGAACTGGCTCCACCTCTGGAACCATGGAGCAAAAGATACAATCCAAGCTAGAGATGTGCTTACCACTCAGGGTCTCCAGGACACGATACACAAGATTGTTGGTCTTTAAAGCATAAAATTCAAAATCTGATCGAAAGTGGCAGTATTGTGGTCCAACAACCCGACTAACAAAATGTCACCACCAACCTTCCGTTGCAACATGATACAGTGGGAGTAAACATGATCGGGTCAGGAAGCGCTGAAATGTATCCAAATCATAAGTACATGCGAAGGATGGAGGAATACCCCCAAAGGCACATAACAAATATCCTAGAGTGGGAAAACTCGGAGGAAGGTATGACAGTAATGCAAAAATTAGAGACGATTAAGAATCAAATAAATCTGCTAGCTAAGCTGATAGTACGCCAACATCAGGATACGAGGCAGTTTTTCACTCAACTATTAGAAAGCCAAGAGAAAAAATAGTTTAACCATAATGCAAGCCCATATCTCTCCAAGATGAGCCAGCTAAATAAAGAAGATCAAAGCAGGCTGAAAGGACAGAAAAGGGGGATGATAAAATTGCTAGAAGATCTCGCCAACAGAAAAATTCTCAGGGTTATGAGAATTCTCAAAGAAGAAAGATCAAACAATCTCCACAAGATGGCGAAAATTCACCCCTCTGAGCAAATCAAATGAAGAAATGCTACACTTTCTGATAAGCGAAGGAAGGATTACTGAGTTGCTGCCTCCTATAAATCTTAAGATAAAGAGTTATGATTCCACCAAGATATGTCTCTACCATTCTATCTCACCTGGACATGCGACTAAGGAATGTTGGTCTTTGCGACATAAAATCCAGTATCTTATTAAAAATGGAGAGCTGAAGATAGAATCCCCCATGACCAAAAAAAGAAAAAAGGAAATAAAAAGCTTAAGATGTCCACTCAAGACAGGCAGTTCAAAGGAGGTGAAGGCTATGAGCACCAATCCTGGCAGAACACAAGGTGGAATGATCGTAATGCAGGAAATGACAAAGAAGACAATGGAATCCCCAAAGGAGATTCCTCCCCCAACATCAAACATCCTGTGGTCCAAAGATAGCAACCACATTCCTGGTTTTATCATCCTGGATGATGAGGAGGAAATACTAATCCTTTCCATGGAAGAAAAAGCCAAAAAGGAAAGTTCCTTGCAAGAAATGCAACAAAAGTTCGAGGGAGATTTCATAGTCGAATCCTCTCAAGCCCAGGAAAAAGGTGAAAGAACAAATGAAGAAAAAGGTGGTGAGGTTGTTGGGGAAACCAACCCGTCGAAGAATCAAGAGTTCATACCTTTTTACGATGGGTCTAGTTCAAGTGTCTATGAGAAATGTACTGAATCAGGAGGCGATCAAGTTATGTCCATAAGTGAAGATATTCAGAACTAAGAGGTAACCTCTATTGCGAGCCTTGAAGGTAACATAACCACTGACAACTGGACTATCAGGCCTCAGCTATCCAAGAAGATGTAGATCCAAAGGATAAAGTTGTGAGTTCCACGAGATGTTGGGACAGTATCACTTTCTTCGCAGTATGACTTTTATTTTCCACGCATGTAAACATCAAAAAATTAAAAAATCAAAAAAATCAAACCAGTTAGGTCTCAGCCAAGAGCCTGAACTACGAAAGACTTGATCTCCCCTCATCAATGGGAGTACGTAGGTAGCCATTTATGGTGTGGTCAAACTAAAAAAAACCCAGACAAACACTTCTCAAACCATTCAGCTCATCAACCTGGAACTACGTAGACCTGATCTCCCCTCATCAATTGGAGTACGTAGGCAACCATCAGTGGTGCGGTTTGACCCTCAAAAGAAACATCCAAAGCCAAACATCAATCCCAAGACAACCAACAACGGGGATGAAATGGCCATCATCATAAGATGCAACTCGTCAGCAACTCATCGCTCCTGAAGTGCGAGAAGAGTTGATCTCTTTTAACCTCCAGCAATACATGGGCAACCATCGTGGCAAAGCCTATCTCATACTTGATGACCTGTTCCCCCAGATCAAGACAACAAATCAAACCTTGCAGATCAAATCAAACTTGGGTGAAGTCATCACCAACAAAGTTGAGATCTTTGGGGCCAATTTAGTGGAGTTTAAAGGCCTCTCGACATCAATCATCAAAGTTGTAACAATAACACAGTTATATATCAAGCACAACTAGCAGCGATGACCTTCAAAGAGCCGACACCCTCAATCACAAGTCTTCATCAAATCAGAAGAAAACTATCAAGGCCGATTGTGTAAGCAATTCAGGAACAATTATTGAGGGCATCAAAGCCCAAATCCACTACCTGTTCACCATATGGCACAAAGGTAAAAGCCTCTTGCAATTTTGGCATCTTATCAGCCCATCTGTCAAAACAACTATCTTAGACAACAAGAAAGTCTAGGGCAATCTCAAAAACAGCTACAATTAAACACTGGGGCATTTATCAACCATCATAAAGAGGAAAATGCACCAGTCAGCACCATCAGCATGGTATATCATAATTAGAGCTTCCTTCATATCATTTCACTGGCGATTCAATATGATCATTTGGTCTTTTCCCATCATACTATTCTTAGAATGAATAATCCACATTTGAGGTATGACTCTTTCATCTCTTTATGAGCTTTCAGTCTCCATTTACATGCATTAGCGATAATATACATGTTAAGTTTTAGCTTAACTTGTTATGAATAGGATTAATTCTGATAAGCGTCTGTGGGGAAAAAATCACGGGAACAATTAGAGAATTAAGATTAATCAACCTTTTTGATTGGGCACGACATCCCAGTTCAAAGCGCTTTTTGGAACAGACTTGACCTCATATGCATGTCTGCACTTTGCGATTGCCATAACTCTTAGTTGTGGGGTATGAAGCTTTGGCAAAAAGAATGGCAATTAATGAAAAGATAAAAGATAAGTCGTCAGCCTAATGTCTCGAATCATGGCCTAGGTTACTCGAGTTATTAAGCCTAAGGGGTGTCTTTACACCTGGTGCCCTAAAGCCATCTGATTTGGGAGTCATTAGCCCAACGCTCGTTACATTGGGTAACTTAGCGCTTAAGAAAATGAGCATTAAAAAAGAAAAGGTAAAACCTGAGCAGATCCGAATCGTGGTCTAGGTTATTCGAGTAATTAAGCCCGAGGGGTGTCTTTACACCTGCTTCCTAAAGCCATCTGGTTTGGGAGTCACCAGCCCAACGCTCCTTATATGGGTGACTTAGAGCCTAAGAAAATGAACCTATTAAACTCAGGCAAAGAAGCGAATAGAGTGATCGCCTGACTTGTCTAGAAGTGTGGCCTTTATTACTCGAGCCAGTAAACCCGAAGGGGTGTCTTAACACCTAGTGCCCTAAAGCCCTCCGGTATGGGAGTCATTGGTCCAAAACTCGTTACATGAGTAATTCTGAATAGCCTAAGAAATTGAGACAAGATAGACGAGAAAAAAGAAAATTATGAAGGCATAGAAGTGAAGCCCTTGCTAAGAGTTGTGTCACTCATAGTGCGTGTGTCATATGAAGTCAATTCTGCGAAGAATAACGTCTAGAGTGAAGATGAAGTATCTCCGATATAGGCAGATAAGTCTTTAGAATCTAATCCTACCCATGAATAATGACCATGGATGCTTCAAAATTTCCTTGCGATTTCATAACTCATTCCATTTCATAACTTGTACTTCAAGTGCCTTATTCACAAGAGTATACTAATTCTGACGGCCAATGTAATGCCCCCAAATTCGGGTACTTTTTACCTCAGTTCTGGTACATCATTTCTATAATTATTGCGGAAGATATAAACCTAAATTGTTTATACATTAAACTTTTACAACATAAATCCCAAGGTCTACAACCTTAACTTATTACATGCCTTCAATATCTTAAAGGTTTACAATACTATTTTCGTCAGAAAATTTAATATATCTAACTACATCATAATTTAATCTTGCACTTTGTCTTTGCTTCTAACCTTATTCGAGCTTTCATCTAAATCTAAAAATTTTATCATGATATAACAAGGGTGAGCAACAAATTTGCCTAGAAAGTTTTAAATACAATAAAGATATATCATGATTGAAAAGAATGAATAAGCTTTCAAGTTTTCAACAATATAATAATTGTGAAATAACATGAATCAAGTTTCAATAATTGCATGACTGAATCAATAATGTTTGAAGGTCAACAATGACCATAAACAATTTAACTGAACCTTATGGTAATGAAGGTGATCAGCCTTTCATACCTGATGAACATATGCAACATGCACTATGTGCGAATCAAAAATCAGTATAAACATGAATAATTAACAACAATTATTCACTAACATGCTTTGAACATACAACTCAAGTTTGAGTTAGAGAAACTTGCCTGATTCGTTGACTACTGCTATGCAGTTTAAGTTAACTTCTTTTGGTAAGACCTATCATTAATAATAAGATTGGTCTTTCAATTAGCATATTCTACTTTGTATCATAAAATAATTACTTAATTAATAGATTATCTAACACTTAATCAAATATTAGATAACATCTTAACACAACAATATTATTATCATCCTTTGATAATTCTTCAATCACTGTATCATATACATTATGATTTATCACTCGCTTTTTCATTTCATAAGTTATTCTTTAACATCTAATAAGTTAAATACTAATCCAGCCACATGGATTGTAAATCCAACAACCCAAACTGCAATCCAGCTAACTGGATTCTAAATCTAACAACTAGATTGTAATCCAGCAAGCCTGGATTCACCAATCCATCAATCCAGCAAGCTGGATTCTAAATTCTTCAATTCAGTAAGCTTCTTTTCAATCCAGCAAGCTGAATTCATCAGATTTTCAATCCAGCAAGTTGGATTCCATATCCTTTTCACGAAAATACTAAATCAGTTTATTATTTTTCTATCCTTTGTCCAAACACGTATACACATATTTCATACACAAAAAGTATTTTTCCATAATTTTCCAACTTCCTTTAGTATTTTTCAAAAATAATTTTTAGTGCGTGGCTTAAGAATTTAGCCCCATCATGCTCAACTCCAGAAATTCCCATCTCTTGGCATAATCTTATATGTGTTAACGTGATGCTCTAGTTTAAATTTCGTGGCCATCGGAGTTATAGAACTCCAGTTATAACGATTTTCGTCAAAAAATCACAGAAATTGAAATGGTCATAACTTGGTCATTTTAAGTCGGAATGAGTTTATTTTTGGACAGGAGGTACTTTATTCCATATGTTTTCATGTCCCAAAAGGCCGGAAATTTTCTCACAAATTAAGTTACCGAATCAGCCCCTGGAAAGTTCTTCGCAGTATACATTTGAAAATTTTTCACTTTTCCTACTTTGTTAAAAATATTCCATACGGAAATCTACAACTCCTTTTTCGGTGATTCCACTTGAAGATGTTAGATAACTTATCATAGTATCCTCCCAAAGTTTCCAGAATTTTTAAATGTCCAAAAAATGATGAAACTACCCCTGGCATTGACTGTTCAAAAATAGTCTATTTTTCCTTTTTATCAATGAAACTGTTTTTGCTAAAACAGTCATTACAGCTTGTGTACTCAACATTTTTGAGTGCTAACACTTGGGTTTAGTAGTTAACTTACATATCTAGCACCTCTCTTTGACGGATCGTAAAAAGAAGGTGTAGATCAAAAACGGTGGAAATCCAAAGTACATAAAAATTTTAGGGCTCATAAACTAGAAAAATAACTTTTCTTTATTTTTGATTTCCCACTAAAACAACACCCAATATGGGTATATCTAAACATGAAACACTCATTAACATGTATATACATAGTTTTTGAGTTTAGAAATATAGTTTCAAGATTTGATTTACAATAATCAAAAATTACATAACAAAAGATATTTATACTTTTGATTATCATGCTCTCCTTCTTCTTCTTCTTCATTGTTTGATTATGGAGCTTTGATGTCTTACCAAAGACTCCCCTTCCTCTACTCATGGCTGCCGAACCTCTTCTCTCTCTCTAGTTGGTTCTTATGTTAGCTAATTGGAAGGGATGAAAGAGAAAGAAACAAGATAATTTGTTATTAGATTTAGATATATGATTAATATCTACTATCATACTCCTCTTCTCTTCAAAAACCAAACCACCGACCATGTGGCTAATACTTCTCCATAATTCTCCACTAATTCTCTCTCTCTAGTTAATAATCATTACATAGCATGTGGAATATTAGTGAATCATGTGGCTCCTTAAAATTTATGCCACCTAGCTTGAATTGTGTAAGATCTTTTGCCACATGTATGGTGCTTAAAGTGATGATGTGCATGCGCATCTTCCTCTCCTTTTCTCCCTCATCATATCCGACCAAATGGCCTTTAATTTCTCCCACTAATTCTCTCTCTTTCCTTCATAATCATTTCCTTGGTATGTGGATGATTAGAAAGCAATGTGGCTCCTTTATTAAAGTGACACCTAGCTTAATTTGGAAAAATCTTTTGCCAAAGTGTGGCTTAAAATGGATGATGTGCACCTACCATCTCCTCTCCTTTCTTTCTACATAATCCGCCCAAGTGGCCTAAATATTTACCAAGTCTTGATTTGATTTTTATTGCTCCACTTAGTATAACAAATGTCTAAAATGCCCTCCATAATTGTGCCAACACTTGGGCCACCATTTATAATCTTTTGGGCTTCTAGATTAATTTCTTGGGCCATGAAAATAGATTAGGTCCAATACTTTTAATATTATCATTCTCTAATTATTTAATTAGGGTTTTCATTTACACAACTATAATTTACATCCTTACTCACATACACTTAATTTCTTAACCCAATTAGACTTACATTAATTAGGTTATAAAATTAATTAATTGAGATATATAAAATAAATCTCTTAGAATTAGTATATATTTTAAATATCATAATTCTCTCATCCCATAACCCTTAAGTTATTTAATTCTGCATTCCTAATATAAAATTAGAATTACACTAGTTTCTTTTATTTGTTTATATAATAAACAAATATAAACCATCACATAATATTCATATTCATTTACTCACATAATAATTAAATAAATTGTGACATGCTCCACAATTCTCTTAGATTAGGACAGTACTAGTATATATTTAAATACTAGAACCACTAAATAAAAATAACCCTTTAGGTCATTTAATTCTCATACCATAATTAAATAACTTATTCAAGTTAAACAATTTATATTGTATAATTAAATTTAATTTCCTCCTCCTCTCCATAAATTGTTTTCAAATAATTTATTTATATATTAAATATATAATTTAATATATTCAATCATTTATTCAAATATGAATTTAATTTAATAATTGCTTTGATACCAATATACATATTTGCATATTGGATCTCATCTCATATTTTTACTTTACATCATTTGGTATAATATTAAATATTATACCATTAACCATATAACATAATACCATATATCCAATTATTTTCTTTACTTTCTATAAATTGTCTTCACAATTTATTTAACTGAAGTAAATATATTAATATATTCACCACATACACATATTCTTAGGAACTTATACACTAACATATATTTCATTATCAAACTATCACTTATAGTCTATCAAATCATTCAAGTTCTTCTCCAAAAAGTTTGAAATCCTTAAAATTCCTTCACATAAACGTCAAATCCATACACTTATTTTCTATCTAGGTTCATCTTATAACCTTTAATCCATCATTTTAGGATTTTAATAATTATCTAAATTCTCGGGTTGTCACAACAAAGCCGTCAAGCTTTTGGTGCATTTTGCTCTTTTGATGTGCAGGATATTACTCACTCTCGACTTGGTCAACAAAGAGAGTTTCTCATATGAATCCCCGTCATCAACATGCGAAAGGATTGGGGCATTGTCAAATTCCAAGAAATGGAAGGAGTTTATGGCGGGATCAAGCCTCTCATCAAAAGAAAGGGGAGAACTCCTGAAAGAAATCATGGCGACATAAGATTGCCCCTACAGAAGAAGGGGAAATTTCTCAAATAAGTCTTTAACTCAAGAGCAGAAGGCCAATGACGAAAGGTCTAGCGAATGAAATCTACACCATCAAACATGTTAACCTACATCAAGTCCTCATAAGTTGAGGCCTCTACACTGAATTTCAAAGTTGGGTAGTGAAAGATTGAGCCGCACCCTCCAGGGATGTCAGCGGCACGCAGGTCATTAGTCCAGCCGGGTTGCGAATCAAAAACACAAGGGAATGAGGCACAAACACCCAACAGCGAAAAAAAACTCCAAATTGCCTCAGAAAGGGTGAGGTTAATTTCTACTCCAGATAATTTAAAATGTGCATCAACCTAGGACAATAGAATCCTAAGGATAAATCTAGGTCATCACATCATGCATTATCTGCACATGTGCAAATGCGCTACATCAGTGTACATCTCTATCAAGGTTTAGCATGCATCTCCAGTAGATTTAAATATGCGTGCACGTTAAATACCTAGATTAGAGAAAAATTTCGTCGTAGACATCAATTGGTTGCCCACAATCCAGTGTAACATCAGACGGAGACTGGTGAAGTAAACCTTTGAATATTACTTTAGCGAAGGTATCGGAAGATCCGATATTCTAAATCATTGGCATCAATTCAGCATAACATCAAGACAGTTCAATGATGAAAGCTTTGTACACCACCTTCGAGTGGGAATCGAAACAGTTTGGTGATGTCAGCATAGTCAACTACCAACAAGGTAGGATCCGTTGTCAAACTACCATCGGGGTAGGCACCATTGTAAACTACCAGCGTATACATCGGGAAGGTCCGGTGATTTTAGAACGTCTTCCCCAGTAGAGATGAAGAAAACATCTCAATTTCTCTTCATCAAACAAGCATCGACAACACCGAAAAAAGCCAAATCGTTAGAGTCAACACCAACATAGGCATCAATAATAACAGGTAAAGGTAAAGCGATTTGCGATGTGCGATTTACGATTTTCAATATGTGAAATGCGATGTGGGAGTTGCGAAGTACGATTGGCCAAAAGTGAAGTGCGAAATTCAATGTGCGATTTGTGAACTGCGATTTGCGAAAGCATTTTAACATTCATTAGCATTCCTTACATTCTGATTTGCATCATTAAAAATACCTTGTCATATTTCAAGTGTCTAGTAATCTTTATCATGTTCAATCCATTGCATTACATGAACATGATAAAGAGGGGCATCTATAGACAATCGAAATTTCGTTTTCCTATTACTAATTATACAGGAGGACAAAAATGTCTTTTTCACACTCCAGAAATAACCTTGGAGGAAGACAACATCAGTTCCAACCCCGGAGATAACACCAGAAGATCTAGTTTCCAACCCCGAAGATAACTCCGGGAAAGTCAGTTCCA